>OX422212.1:508510484-509855025 GCA_949130495.1 Sambucus nigra
ATTACCATTTGGTTCAAATCATTCTTCTATATTTTACTCCCCAATATATCCCGAATATCCCAATTATATCAATTAGTCATCAAGGTAATGTAATCTCTACAATTAAACAAGGTTACGGGACACTAGAAATCGAACCAGGACAAAAAGGCCAATCTGTCAACTCGTTAGAAGTCTCGTTCGAACGAGAGTTCGTTCGAACGAAATGGGCATCTAACGAGATCTCGTTCGAACGAAAGGCATCAAACGAACATCCCACTCGTTAGAAGTCAAACTGTCAACTCGTTAGAAGCTCATTCGAACGAGCTCGTTCGAACGATCTGGGCAGGCCTTCTAACGAGGTGACAGTTTCGAGCCCAGAATTTTCCTATCTCGTTTTTCCCAATTTTCTTCACCTCTAATCTCATCTAAACATCATTCCAACAGTAGTTCAAGGTTTCTAATCATTCTTAAACATACTTAGGTCGTATATTAACATATATATGGGATCAAATCATCCTAAACCGCATCTAATCATCAAATCTCCCCAATTTTTCCCAAACCTTATGAACATGAACCCTAGAAATTTAAAGTCTTCAATTTGCATAAATAAATCCGTTTTTGTAACATAAAAAGTAGTAATTCTTTTAGTTCAATCACCCAACAACAATTCTACATGCAAACCTATATCACAATCTGAATTTATAACTCCAAATTACATGGGTTTTTACAAGTCTCCCAATACAATGCAATTATATCAATTTCTAAGCATGGAAGAAGCATTCGCTTGAAATTAACGTAATTAAACCACTTGCCTTAGATTATTCTCTGAATTTGCTATTGAATTGATGAAGGTTGGTCTCTCTCTCTCTTTCTCTCCCAAGGTTGAAGGTTGAAGATGGAGGTTGTGTTTCTCTTTTGGGAACTTCTCCTAACCTCTCCTATAACTCCCGTAGCCCTTTAGTTGGTTAAGTGCTGGTAATGGCTTAGTGGGTCACTAAATATCCTAATATTTAACTCCCAAAATTCGTTGGTTAATTATCCTAATATTTCAAAATTACCAAAATATCCTTTTAAGTTGCCGGTATGGCCCAATAATGCCCCGGGACCCAAACTAAACCCCCGGCTAGTGTTTTCTGACTATTTTGACCCTTCCGGACACGTTGGCGCACTCAAAATGACCATACGATTGATAAAAATAAAATCCCCTTTTTAATTAAAATAATTATATTCCCGACGCGACTGTCACGCGCGTCCCAATAAAATTTCCCAAATTGTCGTATTTCAATTTCACGACAAATTCAATATATTCATATATTACCATATATACACATTATAATCAAATACCAACTCACATCTCATTAGTATTTTATCCGGATTAATTCTCAATTAATTCCCATTTAATTTAATTAATCCCATAAATAAATATCACAAAAATACGGGGTATTACAGTATTCCACTTTGGGTTGGAAGAAGTTTGTCCTACCTACAAGGAGTTTTTTGCCATACTAGGCGTGAATCCTAGTGTTTCCGCGGCTTTACCAGAATTTTCCCGTTCTCCTAGGGATTTGTTGGCCGGGCTTCTTCATATCTCGCCTTCGGTGGCCAGGTCACTAGTTGCTAGAGGGATGATCTCCCTCCCGGCGGTGTTACAATCCGTGCGTTTGCGGGAAGTAAGTGATGCTGGCTATGCTGGAGCCGTTGTTCTGGGCCTGGTTTCAAAATTGTTGTTGGTGATTGGGGAATTGTAGGTGGACCCACAACTTGTAGCCATTACCTCATGGATTTCATACCGTCGTAATCCTGCGGCGGTGATATTGGCGAAGACTTTGAATGGCCTGGATGCCTGGAGAGAAGGCCGTTCAGACTTTTTGAGGGGTAGCCCTGTGATGCTGTTCATGTGGTTGTCTAAAAGATTCCGCTTGTCGACTCCTCCAGAATATCCTTTGTCGACTGTACCTAACTTCTTTTCGTGCTACTTCATCCGCATGGGCCTGTATGTTGAGAACTGGGAGAATTGGCTTGTGGAGTACGGGGCTCGTGGACTGTATTGGTCCGTGCTTTGGTGGGAACAGTTGCAGCCTGTTCTGGAGCTAGGAGAATATTCATATGTGTGACTGGTTGGTCTCAGGCATACCTCTTTTTATTTCCCTTGGAGGCTTTTGCGCCAATTTGGCTGCGCGCAGGTCGTGCCCCCTCGGACCTCAAATTTCTTTTCGGTAGAAGATTTCACTGAGCGCTTGCGTCTGTTGCTAGGATCTCTGTGGGAAAATCGGCGTCCGTCGACCCGTCCCTCTCAGTCTGTTGGGAAGGTTTGCCATGTCCCCAAAGATTATATGAAGTGGTTGTAGAGGAAAGTAGTCAGCAAGATGTTGGCATTAGAGACCGGTCGGAGGTGGTTTGTTTTATCTGACTCCGTGGAAGGGGGTGTTGTGGTCTTTTCGAAGATGGTTAAGGCTCATCGGTCCATGGAGTGTTTGCGACACTCCATTCAGACAGGAGAAATTTGGGGTCCTCAGGACGTGGATGATGAGGGTGCAGGCTCTTCGGGTACCTGTGGGTAGGACTCCTGGGGAGTTTATTTATGTAACACATGTGGGGGATTTTGTCTGGTTTTTATGGTAGTAGGGGGAAGGGAGTTATCCGTTCCTTTTTCTTTATGAAATATGTACTGTAGTTTCTTATTAATGAAATAAATAAGTTTCTGATCATCCAGCTGTGCCTTTCAATGAATTTTGTATTTTGAATTATCTATACCAATCGCTAAGGCATACATAATCCTTTTGTTCAAGTAGATGTTTAGAATGAACTGTCGTTCTCGGGGGTAAGAAAAGAATGGTATTTTGTGAAAAAGAAGGGGCCGTGCTCATGTGAGGAGTATGAGCTTCCTACGTACCATTGGGGTTTTTGAAAAATTTCTTAATAGTTCTTAATAGTTTTTGCAGAGGATCAGACCCACATAGTTCTGGGTAGAGGGAAATGGAGAGAGTTTTTTTTTTTTTTTTTTTTTTTTTTTTTTTTTTTTTTTTCCAGAATAGGAGGTGGATGAGAAGAGTCGTAGTGCGCTGAGATTTTGGACTAGGGGTAAAACTTCTTGAGATGGTACAGATTGACTGGACGAGCCATCTCTTCCCCATCCAGGTCAGTGAGCATGTCGGCACCGCCAGATAAGATTTTCATCACAATGTACGGGCCGCTCCAATTGGGTTTGAACTTTCCTCTGGGGTCCCAGATGGGTTCGATTATCTCTTTGAGGACTAAATCCCCCTCTCGGACACCGCGGTCCTTGACTCTCTTGTTGAATGATCGCGCTATTCGGCGATGGTATCCTTGTATGTGGTAAAGAGCTTTTGATCTCCGTTCATCTAGGAGGGTCAGCTCATCAAGACGGCCTTGGCACCAATATTCTTCACTAACCTTGCTTTAGAGCATGAAACATAACGAGGGTATTTACAGCTCCATAGGTAGGACGACCTCCATGCCATAAACTAGGGAGTAAGGGGTAGCCCCAGTAGAGGTTCGAATTGAGGTTCGATAGCCCCAGAGAGCGTAGGGGATCCGGTCGGCCCAATCCCTATAACTTTTGGTCATCTTGCTGATGATGGCTTTGAGGTTTTTATTTGTGGCCTCAACTGCACCATTGGTCTGAGGTCGGTAGGGAGAAGATTTGTGTCTCTGAATCCCGTATTCTCTGACTATTTTTGTGACATCTGCCTCAAAGTGCAAACCATTATTCGACACTAGCTCGTGCGAGACCCCATATCGACAGATGATATTCTTCTTGATGAATTTGGCCACCTTCTTGGCATTTAATACTGCGTATGACTCAGCTTCGACCCATTTGGTGAAGTAATCGATGGCAACCAGGATGAACTCATGCCCATTTGATGCTTTTGGTGTAACCTTCCCTATGATGTCGATACCCCAGGTGGAGAACGACCAGGGAGAAGTCATGTTGTATAATTCCCGCAGAGGTAGATGTTGGAGATTGGAGAACTGTTGGCATTTAAGGCACCTCCGAACATAAGCGGTGCAATCCTGGGCCATGGTGGTCCAGCAGTAGCCTTATCGGATGATCTTTTTGGAAATCATGTGACCGTTCATGTGAGGTCCGCATTCCCCGCTGTGGATTTTTTGTATTATCTTTTCAATGTCAGCCCCTGCGATACAGTGCAAATGAGTTCATCGAAATTCCTCTTGAGTAGTGCTTTATGGTAGATGATGTACTGAGCGGCCAAACTTCGGAGGGTAGCTCGATCGTTCTTGTTGGAACCCTCGGGATACCTACCGTGTTTGAGGAGGCACCAAATATCATAGTACCAGCAATCGTCTAGTTCGGGATCTTCAGTGGAGACAAGCTCAATATGGTAGCAATGGGTCGGTCTGTCTTATTTTTGAACTAGGAAGGGGGTCATTGTTATTCCCTCGGGGCATGTAGACCATGGAAGACAAAGTAGCGAGAGCATCGGTTAGGTTGTTCTTTGCTCGGGGTAGGTAATGAAAGGTGATATCTCGTAATTGGGAGGCCAACTCTTCTAATTAGGCATGAAAGGGTTGAAGCTTTTCGTCCTTGACCTTCCACTTTCTGAGCACTTGACCGATGATAAGGGCAGAATCCCCGTATACATCAAGGTATTGAATACCTTTCTCGAGAGCGACCTAAAGTCCCACAGTGCATGCCTCGTATTCTGTCATGTTGTTGGTGCAAGGGAAATCCAATTTAATGGCGATGGGAGTGTGGGAGTCATCTGGGAGACTAGAAGTATCCCAATGCCATATCCCTTTTTGTTGGTAGCGCCGTCGAAGAACATTTTCCATCGAAGGCGATCTTGAGTGGTGCAGAGGATGTTTTCATCTGGGAATTCGGAGATCCAGACATCTGATTCTTCTATAGGGTAGTCAACGAGGTAGTCAGAGATGGCTCTTCCTTTAACGACTTTCTGTGTGACGTACACAATATCAAACTCGTTAGGAGCATCAACCATCGGGACATTCGGCTAGATAAGGTGGGTTTTTCGAGCAGGTATTTGATGGGATCCATTCGGGATACTAGTTTAATGGGGAAGGCGAGCATGTAATGTCGCAACTTTTGGGTGACCCAGACAAGTGCGACACATGCTTTTTCCAAAGTAGTGTAGTTGACCTCTTACCCGATCAACTTGCGACTGGCGTAATAGATGGTTCTTTTTTTGCGGGAGTCCACAAGGTACTGGGCTAGGAAAGCCCCGGCTGCAGTGTCTGTTATGGTTAGGTATAAGAGCAAAGGGAGAGCAGGCTGTGGTGGTATGAGAACTGAAGGTTGGGTTAGGTATTGTTTGATTCGATCAAAAGCTTCTTGGCAGGCCTCGTTCCAAACCTTGGTTGAATCCTTTCGGAGGAGCTTAAAGATTGGTTCACAGAT
This sequence comes from Sambucus nigra, assembly GCA_949130495.1. Lineage (NCBI taxonomy): Eukaryota > Viridiplantae > Streptophyta > Magnoliopsida > Dipsacales > Adoxaceae > Sambucus > Sambucus nigra. The sequence goes on from OX422212.1 coordinate 508,515,862, forward strand.
GGAGGTTAGCTGGCTGATGAATCGGCTGATATATTGTAATTTCCCCAGGAAGCCTCGGACTTCCTTCTCTGTTCGGGGAGGTGGCATCTCAAGTATGGCCTTCAGCTTGATGGGATCTGCTTCTATCCCCTTCTCACTGATCATGAATCCTAAGAGTTTTCCCTTCGTAATGCCGAAGACGCACTTCTGTGGATTAAGTCTCATCTGATACTGCCGCAGTCGTTCGAAGAACTTCCGGAGAGCAGGAATATGACCTTCTCTAGTTTTGGACTTGATAATCATATCATCCACGTAAACCTCGACCTCTTTGTGGATCAAATCGTGCAGGATGGTTGTGGCAGCCCTTTGGTAGGTAGCCCCAGCATTCTTGAGACCGAATGGCATAACGGTGTAGTAAAAAGTTCCCCATGGGGTGATGAATGCTGTTTTCTCTTGGTGGTTGGGATGCATCTTAATTTGGTTGTATCCGACAAATCCGTGGACAAATGACTTAAGAGCATGACTGGCTATGTTGTCCACGATCATGTCGATGTTGGGTAGCGGATAATCATCCTTCGAAGAAGATTTGTTTAAATCTCGGTAATCAACACACATTCGAACCTTTCCTCCTGATTTTGGTACAGGTACAATATTGGCCAGCCACGTGGGATATTCGATTACTTGAATGAAACCCACGTTCAACTGTTTGATCACCTCTTCTTTGACCTTAAGCGACCATTCGGTGCAGAGCTTTCTCAACTTTTGTTTAACTGGCTTGGCATCTGGGAGAATGGGGATCTCGTGCTGAGCTATTTCAGGATCAATACCGGGCATGTCTTCGTATCATGCGAAGACATCCACGAACTCCCTTAGAAATTCTTCGAGTTGTGCCCGCTCATGCTCGTCAAGGGTGGCCCCTATCCTAATCTCGCGCAGTTGGCTACTGGAACCGAGATTAATAACGATAGTCTCTTCTTCATTAACTTGAACGCAGTTATGTTGTTTATTATTAACTTTATTTAGATCTGTTAAGAATTGTTCATTTGCAAAATCATCATCATCAAAAGTTTGATTAAAATCCACACAATTAATGTAAGGCACAACAAGATACTCAAAATCTTCGTTTATTTCATTGATAGGAAAAACAGCATTGAGAACCTCATCAAAATAGGTCTCGATTACATTTGAGCAAGGATGGACAACAGTAGATAAAATAGGGTAAACATTGGGGTTAAGGGAGATTTCAAGAGGTAGAACTGGAGCAGCATGCCAGTTAAGGAGAGGTGTATCAACAGCTTTAATCATACGGGATGGATCCCTTGATGTAGTGCCTGAATGAACCATGCAGAGTGTCAACCCCAGTGTCTGCAGGTTGAAGGAATCTTCGGAGTCACTTTCCTCAGTTTCTTCACTATCTTTGATAAGCGGTGGCACCTGTTATTGTTAACTTTCGGCCCCTGGGTAGCTATCTTCGAAGAAGATCTCCGTTCCAGGCTTCATCTTCTTATCTGTATGGTCATACCACGGTTATGGAAAACCGCAAAAGGGAAAATCCTCGCCCTTCTTGATGAATCGTCCATTTAAATAATCTCCCAAGATAGTTCGAACGAAGTCTAACCCTCTCTTTGATTGAGTCTGGCGGATGATTCTGAGTTCTGGTTCTGATGGTTGATATCCCAAGCCGCAAGGAGGGAAAGCTTTCTTCAGTTCGATGGGCTCAAGTATCCCCTGCTGCCTTTGTCCCAGCCCCAGTCCGGGCATAAAGTGCATATTTCTGAACATCTGAATCACATTGACATTGCCATGAGGGTCATATTCTGGACAAACCCTTTCTTTGAAACCGTCCCCTGCCGGGAGTAGGGATGGTTCAACTCGGAAACCTGATAGGAGCATATCATTTGACCCGTGCTGTATCTCAAGAATTGGACTGCTAGTGCTTGCACCCTCGGCGTTACTGTCGTCACCCAAGATGGTGATGACTCGCCCATCGATGAAGAACTTCAGTTTCTGATGGAATGAGGAAGAGACACCCTTTATACTGTGGAGCCAGGGTCGTCCGAGCAACAGGTTAAAACATGCCGGGATATCGATGACTTGGAATTCGACGACAGGGTTTATAGGTCCAACCCCTATTACAAGTTTTATGGATCCCATCACCTCACGGCGGGTATTATCGTAGGCACGCACGGCAGCGGATGTTGGAGCGATGCCACTTTCTTTTAGACCTAAACATTTGAAGGTTCTCAGCGGGCAGACATTCAAAGCGGATCCGTTGTCAATGAGAGAGAGTGGTACAACCTTCCCCATAACTTCGACGGAGATGTTGAGTGCATGATTGTGATTTGGACCAATTTTGGGGATTTCTTCTTCAAAAAAGGACAACATTAGGGTAGAGGTCAAGGATCCGACTAGGTTCATCGCTTCTTTTGGTGTGAGATTCCCGGTTTGATAATATGATGATAATTTGAAAGTATCTAGACTTAGGCTTAAAAACATGCCGTTAGAGGGAAAAAATGAAAAATAACCCCCAAATGTTCCCGTGAGAAGCACGGAACCTCGCACGGGATCAATGTAACTCATAGGAACTAATCGCATGGTCACGGGACTCCCGATTTGAGAATATGACGATAATTTAAAAATATCTAGAGTAAACTTAAATATATGCCGTTAGAGGGTGAAAACCCAAACCAACCCTCAAACGGCCCCGTAAGATGCACAAACACCTCGCACGAGACTAATGTAACTCGTACGAACTGATCATGTAATCACATGACTTATGATTTAAGAATATGATGAGAATTTGAAAATATAAAAAACTTTGGATTAAAAACATGTCGATAAAGGGTGAAAATCCAAAACGATCCCCAAACGGCCCCGTAGGAGGCACTAGCACCTCACACGGGACCAATGTAATTTTTAGGATATGACCGTGAAGTCACGGGACTCTCGATTTGAGAATATGATTATAATTTGAAAATATCTAGACTTAGGCTTAAAAAAATGTCGTGAGATGGAAAAAACCAAAACAACCTCCAAACGGTCCTGTGAGAGGCATAAACACCTCACACGAGACCAATGTAACTCGTAAAAACTGACGTCGTGATCACGGGTCTCTCAATTTGAGAATATGATGATAATTTAAAAATAACTAGACTTAGGCCATAAACATGATGTTAGAGGGTGAATATGAAAAATAACCCCCAAACGGTCCTGTGAGAAACACGGACACCTCGCACGGGGTCAATGTAACTCGCAGGAACTGATCGCGTGGTCACGGAACTCTCGATTTGAGAATATGATGATAATTTTAAATTATCTAGAGTAAGCTTATAAATATGCCGTTAGAGGGTGAAAACCCAAACCAACCCTCAAACAGCCCCGTAAGGGGCACAAACACCTCGCACGGAACCAATGTAACTCGTATGAACCGATCGCGTAGTCATGGGACTTCAGGTTTGAGAATATGATGATAATTTTAAAATATCAATACTTTTGCTTCAAAACTTGATGTCAAAGGGTGAAAACCCAAAATGACCCCCAAACGGCCCCGTAGGAGTCACTAACACCTCGCACGGGACCAGTGTAACCTGTAGGAATTGACTCTGTTTGATAATATGATGATAATTTGAAAATATCTATACTTAAGTTTAAAAACATGTCGTTAGAGGGAGAAAAACCAAAACAGCCTCCAAACAGCCCCGTGAGAGGCATGAAGACATCGCATGGTACCAATGTAAATCATAGGAACTGACCTCATGATCACGAGAATTTCAGTTTGTGAATATGACTATAATTTTAAAATATTAAGACTTTGGCTTAAAAACATGCTGTCAAATGGTGAAAACCTAAAATAATCCCCAAACGTCCCGTAGGAGGCACTAACACCTTGCACGGGACCAATGTAACTCGTAGAAACTGATCGTGTAGTCATGGAACGCTCTATTTGAGAATATGATGATAGTTTGAAAATATATAGATTAGGCTTAAAAACACACCGTTAGAGGGTGAAACTCCAAACTAACCACCATATGGACCCTTAAGAGGCATTAACACCTCACACAGGACAAATGTAACTCATTCTCGATTTGAAAATATGATGATAATTTGAAAATATACTGATTAGGCTTAAAAACATGCCGTTAAAGGATGAAAACCCAAACCACCCCCAAAATGACCCCGTAAGAGGCATGAATACCTCACACTGGACCAATGTAACTCTTAGGAACTGACCGCATAGTCGCGGGATAACCGATTTGAGAATATGATGATAATTTGAAAATATCTAGACTTAGGCTTAAAAACATGCCGTTAGGGGGAGAAAATGAAAAATAATCCCCAAATGGCCCCGTGAGAAGCACGAAACCTCGCACGGGACCAATGTAACTTGTAGGAACTGATTGCATGGTCACGGGATTCCCGATTTGAGAATATGAAGATAATTTGAAAATATCTAAAGTAAGCTTAAATATATGACGTTAGAGGGTGAAAACCCCAACTAGCCCTCAAATGGCCCTGTAAGAGGAACAAATACCTCGCACGGGACTAATGTAACTCGTATACATGACTTTCGATTTGAGAATATTACGAGAATTTGAAAATATCAAAACTTTGGCTTAAAAACATATCGTCAAATGACAAGCCAAAATGATCCCCAAACGGCGCCGTAGGAGGCACTAACACCTCGCACAAGACCAATGTAGCTTTTAGGAACTGACCATGTAGTCAGAGGACTCTCGGTTTGAGAATATGATGATAATTTAAAAATATCTAGACTTATGCTTAAAAACATGTCGTTAGAGGGCGAAAAACCAAAACAGCCTCCAAACGGTCCCGTGAGAGGCACGAAGACCTCACACGGTACCAATGTAACTCGTAGGAACTGACCTCGTGATCATGAGACCTTCAGTTTGTGAATATGATGATAATTTTAAAATATCAAGACTTTGGCTTTAAAATATGTCGTCAAAGGGTGAAAACCCAAAATAATCCCAGATGGCCCTGTAGGAGGCACTAACACCTCGCACGGGACCAATGTAACTCGTAGAAACTGACCGCATAGTCATGGAACTCTTAATTTGAGAGTATGACGATAATTTAAAAATATCTAGATTAGGCTTAAAAATACATTGTTAGAGGGTGAAACCCCAAACTAACCTCCATATGGACCCGTAAGAGGCACTAACACTACGCATAGGACTAATGTAACTCGTTATCAATTTGAGAATGATGATAATTTGAAAATATACTAATTAGGCTTAAAAACATTTCGTTAAAGGGTAAGAACCCAAACCACCCCCCAAACGGCCCCGTAAGAGGCATGCATACCTTGCACAGGACCAATGTAACTCATAGGAACTAACCGCGTAGTCGCGGGATTTCCTATTTGAGAATATGATGATAATTTGAAAATATTTAGATTTAGGATTAAAAACATGCCTTTATGGGGAGAAAATGAAAAATGATCCCAAAATGGCCCCATGAGAAGCACGAAACCTCGCACGGGACCAATATAATGTAACAACCTGCCTAATTAATTACCGGGTGATCAGTCCTTAATTAATTAGTTTAAGAATATCAAGTTGGTTCAGATAATGCATCACTGTCGAAAGACTCAAATTTTAATTTAATAAAAACTAACCACCTAATATTTAAAAAGGTTGATGTCAAAATTTTATCTTGTTATTAACTATCATCGATAAAGGGAAATATTTAATCATCACTATACATCACAATAGTAATAAGGAAATAACTAACTGAATTTACATAAAGAACTAGAGTAAATACTTCCAGTTAAAATCCCATACAATAATCCAATAACATGAAAAAAGTCTAATAATAGAATAAAACAATTCTAAATCTCTAAATGTAAAATAAGAGGGACAACGTGTCGAACTGAAATAAATTAATGATAGATAAGGAGAATAGACTATGAAGCGTCTACTAGCAATGTACTGTAGCTTCCACAACAGCTACATCTCGGCAAATGAATGGAATCTCCTAAGTCTGGTGTCCCTATGGCTGAACACCTAAAAATAATAAAACAAGAAAAAGAGGTTTGCAGAAAACAGTCAGAGCCCGAGTAGAAAACAGTTTAAATATAGCAAGTGCTTAAATTGATTAATTAGAACAATATTATTCATGTTAACTTAGCGTACTCACGTGGGATGCTCACCTCTCATCTAATGTGCACACCTAGAGATCCTAGCTACCATACTAGTCACGATACACTACCAGACTATACATGGTATAATCACTATGACAGATATAATATTTAAATACCCCGAAGACAATATATCTCTATTATTCAAGAATAGGCCTAAAGATACTATAACTCATTCTCATAAAATTCTTAATTCTCAACTGGTGACCTAATAAGTATATACTTTAATAAAGTAGCCAATATACAACACAGAATAGTAACTCAATATACATATACAAATCTCACTATGTATTCATACTACTACATATATCGATACTGCACCCATGGTTTAGAACCCCTGTTGCTAGGCATACTCGGCCATCTTGTCCCATTACAAATGCTCACGCATGAAGGACAATAGGTTCAATCTCTCAAGAACCAATACAACATATACACATATTCGAGGCGAGCATGGTTTTAAGCCGATGGGCTACGCATATACCTACGCACCCATACAATCGTCATCACCATCATTCTCACAGATAGTCCGTACCTAGGTTCCATGCTCTAGTGGTACGATTCAAAATCCCCCGAAGGCACATAATATATGGTTGTCCACAACGCGCTAACCTCAGTTCGATAGCCAATAACTAGGTATGTCATACACATAATATTCCAAGTAATAAGCATGCACACAACTTATACAACTTAATAGGCATTCACGCAACCCCATTTACCATAATAAGTAAGTAATATTAACGTCATTACTCTCTACGATATCCATTTATATATTACCTCTCTAGGACTTACAATCTCTCCTAGGTTTCCATACACGTTCGATACCTCGAGGATCATTACCCCTTTAATTCCCTAAAACTTTGGATTTTTTGTCACCCGTTACTCACGTAGGTTAATACACTTGCTTGGATAAACCTAGGATGATTTTTAACCCGAATGGACCCTAAAATCCCATTCTGGAATCTCGTTAGCAGTCAAGAGATTCTTGTTCAAACGAGTTCGTTCGAACGAAGTTACCACTTTGAACATACTCAACAACTAGTTAGAAGGTTCATTGGAAATCTCATTAGAAGACTCATTCGAACGAGGTCCTTCGAACGACTTGGGCAAGTCTTCGAACGAGATGTCCGAACTGGCTCTGTTCTTCCCTAAACTCGTTTTCTCCAATTTTTATACTTCAATCTCACTCCAAACTCAACCCAAATCTAATGTAATTATTTCTAAACTATTCTATGTTAACATAGGACACTTCCTAACACAAATTAGAGGTCAATTCCTCTTGGAATCAAGGGAATCCAACAAATTACTCAATTTCTTATAAATCTCTTTAGTATGAACCCAAAAACTTTTATTCCTTCAAGACCCCCAAATTAATTTCATGATTTCAACATTTGAATACCAATATTAACAGTTCTAAGAAGGGAATTTCTTCTACATGCCAACCTATCTCCAATTCATGGAGTTTCTTTACAAATCAGTCCAATTAAATCCTAGTTTTCATTACAACAGTTTCATATCATTTAATTTAAATTAATCAGGAATAGTATATGCTAAAATAGGAGCAAGATAAACACTTGCCTCGGAATGAACTTCTGATTCTTGGACTGAAATTTGTATGTAGTTGATCCTCTCGTTATGATCTACACTTTGGCGTAACTTTTGGTGGGAATCTTTGAGTTCTTGCCCTTGTTCTCCATTGGAGTCTTCTTCCTAATAAAGTCATGATACAAAACAAATATTCGTTTCCTCGAATCGATGACTTATTCGACCAGTTGAGAGGAGCGGCCTTCTTCTCGAAGATTGACTTGAGATTATGATACTGTCAGTTGCGTATCAGGGAGCAGGATGTGTCGAAGACTGCCTTCTTGAAAAGATATGGTTCCTATTTGTTCAGGGTTATGCCTTTCAGGATAACCAACGCCCCAGTTGTGTTTATGGACTTAATGAAAAGGGTATTAGAGAGTTCCTATACTAGTTCATCATCGTCTTCATAGATGACATTCTGGTTTACTCGCAGATCGAGGAGGAGCATGCTGAGCACTTGAGGCAGGTTTTGCAGACACTGCATCAGCATGAGTTGTACGCCAAATATGAGAAATGTGGGTTTTGGATGAAAGAGGTCCAGTTTTTGGAGCATATCATATTTGATAGATGGATATCCGTGGATCCGGGGAAAGTGTCAACAGTGAGGGAGTGGGGAAATCCCACGACACCGATCGATATACGCAGTTTCTTGGGCCTAGCCGAATACTGCAGGAGGTTCATTCGAGGGTTTTTAAAAATAGCAGGTTCGTTGACACATTTGACTCGCAAAGGGGTGTCGTTTATCTAGAGTGACGCCTGTCAATTAGCCTTTGATAAGTTAAAAGACAAGTTAACCTCGGTACCAGTGTTAGCATTACCTAGGTCGGGAGTGAAGTATCTAGTCTACACTGATGCGTCCTTATTTAGACTTGGGGGTGTACTTCAATAAGAGAATCAAACTATCGCTTATGCCTCCCGTAAGCTTAAGACCCACAAGAAGAATTACCCCACCCACGACTTGGAGTTAGCAACGGTTATGTTTATACTTCAGATTTGGAGACATTATCTCCTGGGGGAGAAGTTTTGCTTGTTCACGGACCACAAGTCACTATAGTACCTCTTCACGTAGAAGGAGCTGAATATGCGTCAGCGCCGGTGACTTGAGTTTATGAAGGGCTATCAATTTGATATCCAATACCACCCAGGGAAGGCTAACATGGTAGAAGATGCATTGAGCCGTAGGCCGATAGATGAGGTGGCTGAGATGTAAAAAGCGAAATGGAAAGAGTTAGGACACCAGGATGCGGTGGCTCGATCGTTCATGTCTGTGATGACAGTTACGCCCCAGATTATTATGAGAGTAGTACGGGCTCAGACAGCTGATTCATTCTGCCAAAGTAAGATAGTGCAACTTCTAGTAGAAGGGGCCGAGTCTTATACCGTGGGTTCAGATGGGGGTCTACGTTTCAATGAAAGGTTGGTTGTTCCTGAGGGAGAAGAATTGTGACACGAAGTGATGATAGAGTCGCATGGTTCACAATTTATGGTACATCCTAGTGGTGATAAAATGTACCAGGATATGCGAAGCCAATACTAGTGGAGCGGGATAAAGAAGGATATTGCCGAGTTCGTCTCGAAATGTGCCACTTGTCATCTAGTAAAGGTGGACCATCAGAGACCATCGGGACTCGTACATCCATTAGAGGTTCCTATGTGGAAATGGGAGAGAATTTCCATGGACTTCATTATGGGATTACCTACATCGCAGAGAGGTCACGATTTGATATGGGTGATATTGGATCGACTGACCAAGGTAGCCCACTTTCTGCTAGCCCGTACGGATTACACCATGGGACAGTACGCCCAGATATTTATAGAAAAAATAGTGAGCCTTCATGGGGTGCCCCTCAATATCGTGTCTGACAGAGATAAGGTGTTTATGTCTCGATTTTAGGAGAGTTTCCAGGAGGCGATGGGTACGAAGTTGCGACTGAGTACAACCTATCACCCGCATACAAATGGATAGATCGAGTGGACGAATTAGATGTTAGAGGACATATTACGTATGTGCATCATTGATTTTGGTGGAGATTGGGAGAAGTACCTTCCGCTGGTGGAGTTTTCCTATAACAACTCCTACCAGTTTACTATCGATATGGATCCATTCGAGGCACTATATGGCAGACCTTGTTGTTCCCCAACATGTTGGTTAGAGGTGGGGACAACAACTTACTTGCTTCAGAGGTGATTCAGGATACTTTGAGGAGGATAGAGTTGATACGAAGCCGAATCCGGGTTGCTTAGGATCGACAGAAGAGCTATGCCGACGCCAAGCAGTATTTTTGAGAGTTCAATATTGGGGACCAGGTTTTACTTTGGGTGTCTCCTATGAAGGGAGTTATGCATTTCGGGAAGAAGGGAAAGTTGGCCCTTAGGTATGTTGGGCCATTATCTATTATCGAGAGGATTGGGCCAGTTTCTTATAGACTTGGGTTACCGGAGCACTTGCATAGGGTCCATGATGTGTTCCACATCTCTTCGCTGAGGAGATTTCTTCGAGATGATTTGGCCCACACTCACATTGCGTTGGAGGAGATCGACTTATATCCAGATAGCTCTTACACGGAGGGACCGATAGCTATCCTAGACCGTAGCGAGAGGATTTTGAGGTCAAAGATAGTACCACTAGTTCGTGTTCAGTGGTGGCACCATAATGTTGAGGAAACAACCTCAGAGCACGAGGATGACATGCGTGAACGTTATCCAGAGTTATTTTTGCCTAGTATACTTTCATTTTTCTGAATTTTGGGACGAAATTCTGTTATTAGGGGGAAGTATGTAATACCCCGTATTTTTATGCATATTTATTTTTATGAAAATTTAGGATTAATTAATTTAAGAGAGAAAATTTAATTATAATTAATCTGATTATATTGTAATAATTACTAGTGTGACGAGAGTTAGTAGTTACAAAAAATAATTATGTTGAAATGATGTTGAGTAATAACTATGTTGAGCATTACGTAGTGAGTAACGTAATAGATGGTTTCGAAAATAATAATAAGGTCGGGGACGAGATACACGACAGTTAAGATATATTTATTTGGGACGCACGTATGAGTCACGTCACTATTATGCATTTGGGGGTTAAAAAGGTAAATTATTTTTATATAACTCAAATGGCTATTTTGAGTACGCCAGTGTGTCTGGAAAGGTCAAAATAGTCAGAAAACACTACTCGGGCATTTTATGTGGAGTCCGGGGTATTTTAGCCCAAAACAACACCCCGGAGGGGTATTTTGGTCTTTTAGGATTTTGGGGTAATTAAATGGACGAAAATTGGGTTTAGTTAAAAGCTACGAGGGTTAGAGGGTTTCAACTTACGTGAGAGAGAGAGAGAGAGAGAGAGAGAGAGAGAGAGAGAGAACCAATGAGAACTCTCGGTAATCGATACATAACCTCAACGATCCATCCCTCTTATTAACGAAGAGTACGGGAGCACCCCATGGCAACGTACTCCTACGGATAAACCCCTACCCCAATAACTGCTCAATCTGGTCACATAACTCCCTCATCTCTACTGGAGCCATACGGTAAGGTGCGTAGGCTATCGGCCGAGTGTCTGACATTAAATCAATGACGAAGTCTATCTCTCTACTAAGTGGCAACCCCAGAATCTCCTTAAACACATCGGCAAACTCTCGAACAACAAGAATTGAGTCAAGTTGTACTGCCACCTCCCTAGAGGTATCCTCCTCTATATAGTATAAATGTGTGGATGATCCTCCCTCAGAACGAGGCATCACCACCAGGAACATCTCCTGATCGGGTAGGGCAAAAACTATGCTCCCACTAAAACAATCAATTATGGTCCTATACCTGACAAGCCAATCCATACCTACAATCACGTTATACTCAAAAATATCCAATACGAGCATGTCTGAAGGTAAGATAAGCTTCCCAATCTCTACACCCACCCCCTGACAAATAAAAGAAATAACAAAACCTCTACTCAACGGCGAATCCACACAAGTAACCATACTCTCTGCTGTATCATTCCCGTAGTACGTGCAAATCCCGTGGCAATAAAATAGTGGGTGGCTCTCGTGTCAAATAAAATGCACCCTAAAGTCCCCTGGATAGAAAATATACCCTCAATCATTGCGGGATTGCGGCCCGGTGAAGATTATAGACTCGTTCGTACTAAAGCTGCCTCTGTTGAACTAGGATGGTTGGACTGGGTGGCAGTGCTAGAATCTGTGGGGGTGCTGGGAGAGCTATGGGAAATAACGGTCACTGGGGCTCCTAACGATCACCCTACTGCTACTGATGTTGGCCTCTACCCTTCTGAGGGTAGTCTTAACGTTTGTGGCCAATGTTGCCATAAGTGAAATATCTCCTTGGGAAAGGTCCTCCCCTCTGTCCCTACTATCCCCGGCCCTGTTGGTCGTTACCACCCCTCCTCTGGATATATTGGCCCTGCTGAACGTGCTGCTGGCCCTAATGACCCTTATGGCCATGTTTAAAGCCTCCCTGCCCATGTCTAAAACCTCGTGACCTGGACCTCTTAAGATCCCCCTGCTGGAAACCCTGATCATTGTGTCTATGCTGACCTTGAACGGCCTGTGCCCCACTGGCACCATTTCCTCCTGTCCTGCACTGCTCGATGGACTCCCCTACTCGCTTAACCTCTGTCAGATGAAAACGATGGTCCTGGCAGTGGAGTAGTGATGCATTAACCACATCTGAATAGGTAACCAAAGAAAGATTGCCTATCAAATGCTGGTGAATCCTCCATGTCAACCCATCCATAAAATGCCGAATCTTCTTCTCCTCAGTCGAGATCTCATCTGGCATAATGTTCATAAGACTGGTAAACTCTACCTCATATTCTTCCACGATCTTTCCCTCTTGCTTTAAGTTCACCAATTTCCTTCTCATCTCTGTCTGGACGGTCGAAGGGAAATATTTACGGTTGAACAATAACCAAAAGTCTCGAATAGTGAGTGTGTCTCTCTCCTCAGCGATGGTAATAGACTCCCGCCACTGCAGTGCTGCTCCCACTAACTTAAACGTGGCCAGTATCTGACTCTGCACCTACATGCACTCATGAATCCTCAAATATCGTTGGATGTCATTCTTCCATTGGCTCGCTACCACCACATCAGAGCTCCCTGTAAACTCCGGAGGATGCACCTTCTGGAAGGCATCCCTAACACGTTCCCAAGAAGATGGGAATACCTGGGCCTCAACTGGAGCTACCACCGGTGCCTAAGATAGTGCCTGCTGTACAACTGCCAATGCCATATTTACCGCCTGAGCTATAATGGTGGCAACTTCAGTGGCATTCATCACACCCGGAGCTGGTGCTGGCTGAGGCTCGGGCTGGGCATCCCTAGGAACTCTCTGTGCACGTTGAGGAGGCATCTAAAATGAGAGACAAGTTTCATAAGTCCATAGTTATTATCTAAAAGTAGCTGAAGAACGTAAAATGCATAAAGAGTACAAAAATACTAAAATATAGGGCTCTATATCAAATGACGTTATCCATAAACATAATAAGCCGTACATATCCTAAGAACACTAGAACCTGATGCTCTGATACCACCTATGACACCCCGCCTAATTAATTACCGGGTGATCAGTCCTTAATTTATTAATATAAGAATATCAAGATCGTTCAGATCATGCATCACTGTCGAAAGACTCAAATTTTAATTTAATAAAAACTAGCCACCTAATATTTAAAAAGGTTAATGTTAAAATTTTATCTTGTTATTAAATATCATCGATAAAGGGAAATGTTTAATCATCACCATACATCACAATAGTAATAAGGAAAGAACTAACTGAATTTACATAAAGAACTGGAGTAAACACTACCACTTAAAATCCCATACAATGATCCAATAACATGAAAACAAAATCTAATAATAGAATAAAATAACTCTAAATCTCTAAATGTAAATTAGGAGGACGACATGTCCAACTGAAATAAATGACTGATAGATAAGGATAATAGACTATGAAGTGTCTACTAGCAATGTACTGTAGCCTCCACAACAGCTACAACTCGGAAAATGAATGGAATCTCCTAAGCTGGTGTCCCTGTGGCTGAGCACCTAAAAATAATAAAACAAGGAAAAGAGGTTTGCAGAAAAATGGGTCAGAGCCCGAGTAGAAAACAGTTTAAATATAGTAAGTGCTTAAATTGATTAATTAGAACAATATTATTCATGTTAACTTAGCGTACTCACGTGGGATTCTCACCTCTCATCTAATGTGCACACCTAGCGAGCCTAGCTACCCATACTAGTCACGATACACTACCAGACTATACATGGTCTAATCAGTATGCCAGATATAATATTTAAATACCCCGAAGACCATATATCTCTATTATTTAAGAATAGGTCTAAAGATACTATAACTCATTCTCATAGAATTCTTAATTCTCAACTGGTGACCCAATAAGTATATACTTTACTAAAGTAGCCAATATACAACACAAAATAGTAACTCAATATACATATAAAAATCTCACAATGTATATATACTACTACATATATCGATACTGCACCCATGGTTTAGAAACCCCTGGTGCCAGGCATACTCGGCTATCTAGTCCCATTACAAATGCTCACGCATGAAGGATAATAGGTTCAATCTCTCAGGAACCAATACAACATATACACATATTTGAGGCGGGCATGGTTCTAAGCCGATGGATTACGCACATACCTACGCACCCATACAACCGTCATCACCATTGTTCTCACAGATAGTCCGTACCTAAGTTCCATGCTCTAGTGGTATGACTTAAAATACCCCGAAGGCGCAAAAGACATAGTCGTCCACAACGCGCTAACCTCCGTTCGATAGCCAGTAGCCAGGTATGTTATACACATAATATTCTAAGTAATAATCATGCACACAATTTATACAACATAATAGGCATTCACACAACCCCATTTACCATAATACGTAAGTAATATTAACGTCATTACTCTCAACAATATCCATTTATATATAACCTCTCTAGGAATTACATTCTCCCCTAGGTTTCCATACACGTTCAATACCTTGAGGATCATTACACCCTTAATTCCCTAAAAAATTGGATTTTTCGTTACCCGTTATTCACGTAGGTCAATACACTTGCTTGGATAAACCTAGGATGATTTTTAACCCGATTGGACCCTAAAAACCCATTCTGGAATCTCGTTAGAAGTCAAGAGATTCTCGTTCGAACGAAGTTCCCACTTCGAACGAACTCAGCAACTCGTTAGTTATTGGAAATCTCGTTAGAAGACTCGTTCGAATGACCTAGGCAGGTCTTCGAACGAGATGTCCGAACTGGTCATGTTCTTCTCCAAACTCATTTTTATCCAATTTTCAAACTTCAATCTCACTCCAAACTCAACCCAAATCTAATGTAAGTCAAATCCTCATGGAATTAAGGGAATCTAACAAATTACTCAATTTCTTATAAATCTCTTTGATATGAACCCAGAGACTTCAATTCCTTCAAGACCCCCAAATTAATTTCATGATTTCAACATTTAAATACCGATATTAACAGTTCTAAGAAGGTAATTTTTTCTACATGCCAACCTATCTCCAATTCATGGGGTTTCTTTATAAATTAGTCCAATTAAACCCTAGTTTTCATTACAACAATTTCATATCATTTAATCTAAACTAATCAAGAATAATATATGCTAAAAGAGGATAAAGATAAATACTTGACTTGGAATGAACTTCGGATTCCTGGATTAAAATTTGTATGTAGTTGATCCTCTCGTTATGATCTACATTTTGACGTAACTTTTGGTGGGAATCCTTGAGTTCTTGCCCTTGTTCTCCAATGGAGTCTTCTTCCTCCTTGCTTCTCTCTCTCTCTCTCTCTCTCGTAAGTTGAAACTGAGAGACCTCTAACCCATTTAACTTTTAATTAAACCTAATTTTCATCCATTTAATTACTCAAAAATCCTAAAAGACCAAAATACCCCTCCGAGGTGTTATTTTGGGCTAAAATGCCCCGAACTCCAAATAAAACGCCCGAGTAATGTTTTCTGACTATTTCGACCTTTCTGGACACAGTGGCACACTCAAAATAGCCATCCAAGTTATATAAAAATAATTTACCTTTTTAACTCCCAAATGCATAATAGTGACGTGACTCATACGCGCGTCCCAAATAATTATATCTTAACTGCCGTGTATCTCGTCCCCGACCTTATTATTATTTTCGAAACCATCTATTACGTTACTCACTACGCAATGCTCAACATAGTTATTACTCAGCATCATTTCAACATAATTATTTTTGAAAACTACTAACTCTCGTCACGGTAGTAATTATTACCATATAATCGTATTAATTATAATTAAATTTTCTCTCTTAAATTAATTAAACCCAAATTTTCATAAAAATAAATATGCATAAAAATACAGGGTATTAAATATAACTCGTAGGAACTGATCGCATGGTCACCGGACTCTCGGTTTGAGAAAATGATGATAATTTGAAAATATCTAGAGTAAGCTTAAATATATGTCGTTAGAGTGTGAAAACCTGAACTAACCCTCAAACGTCCCCGTAGAAGCACAAACACCTCACACGGGACTAATGTAACTCGTATGAACTGATAGCGTAATCAGGGGACTTTCAGTTTGTGAATATGACGAGAATTTGAAAATATCAAAACTTTTGCTTAAAAATATGCCGTCAAAGGGTGAAAATTCAAAACGATGCCCAAACAGCCCCGTAGGAGGCACTAACACCTCGCACGGGACCAATGTAACTTTTAGGAACTGAATGGGTAGTCACGGGACTCTCGATTTGAGAATATGATAATAATTTGAAAATATCTAGACTTATGCTTAAAAACATGTCATGAGATGAAAAAAAACCCAAAACAACCTCAAATGGTCCTGTGAGAGGCACGAACACCTCGCACGGGACCAATGTAACTCATAGGAACTGGCATCGTGATCACGGGACTCCCAGTTTGAGAATATGTTGATAATTTAAAAATACCCGGACTTAGGCTTAAAAACATGTCATTAGAGGACGAAAATTCAAAATAACCCCAAATGACCCTGTGAGAGGCACGAACACCTAGCATGGTGTAGACCCAATATTCTAGGACACCCTAAGTCTCTCATTTGGTTCCTAGACCCCCCCCCCATTTCACTACAAACCACATGCCATATTCCGAGTACCGATCTAGAGGCCATCGGGCGCTATCGAGCTTTGTTTGACTTCAGTGAACTCTATCATTAGAGTGAAATCTATTTGAATCTTTGAAGGGCACTAAATCACCTTTTCAATGATCTGTGCCGTGCATGAATCGACATAATGGTTCGGATCAACGAATCATTTTATAACCGAAAATCAATCTGGAGGCCACTGGGTGCTCCCCGACCCCAATTTGACCCCTAATCAACTTCATCGTCAGAGCAAAAACTCTTTGAATCTTCTAAGGGAACTAAAACCCCTTTCCAACAGTCTTCTCTATTCACAAAATGGCATAACCTTTCGGACGAATGATCCGTTTCCCCCCAAAAATTGATCTGGAGGCTACCGAGCGCTTCCGAGCTCCGTTTGACCAAGGCCAACTCTTCAGATTGAAAGAGACTGAATGAAACCCTTAAGGGCACTAAATACCCTTTACAATGGTTCATCCCGTGTGTGATTCTGACTTATGTTATGGACGAATGATCCGTTTTACTTCGATAGCTCATCGAATGCTTCCGGGCCCTAGTTGACCAAGGTTAACTTTCCGAACCAAGAGAAACTCTATGGCATGTCAAAATAAATATCCTAACCTTTCCAATGATCTACCCCGTTTAATATTTTAACTTACCATGCAGACGAACGATCCACCTCTGTCTGACGATCTCCAGTCCAAAAGACCGACGTGCGCTTTCGAGACACATTTGACCAAAAGTCAACTCTCGGACCTGGGAGAGGTCCAAAGGACTCTTGAAGGTATCTAAATTACCATTCTAACGGTATGCCTTATGTGCAATTTGGATCAATAGATTGCGTTCTATGACCGTTTTCCAAAAAAGTCTGCACGAAACTGCCAATTGGCAGGTCCATTTCCCTGCCTATCGGTAGTGTGTCTAGAGTCACCTGTCGATGGGCAGGGCTAGGTCCATGCTGATCGACACCACCCCCACCCTGTAAATAGAGGGCATGAGCTCACTTTCAGTATACACCTCAGATCCATCAACATCATTGATCGCTGCAACATTCTCTCGAAATCAACGAAGTTCCTCCAAGTGAAGTTCCATTCAAGCTTACATTTCCATCCTTTTCATACCAAATTTGGAAAAATAATATTCTCTATCATCCAAATTTCATATCACATTCAAAGGAGTTCATCCAGTATCAATGATCAAGCTTCAAAGAAGGTCAAAATCCTCTCCTCTCTCTTTAAAGTTCTTATTTTTGCATTAAATACATTAGATTCATAATCTAGTTCTTATTTTAGTTCATAAACATTAACTTCTTACACTTTTATTAGTATATTGCACATACTTTATTTTCTATAAAAAAACAAAACAAATGAAATGAGGGTTACACCCATAAACTCCGAACGGGATTATCAATCACACTTTTTCAAAACTAAAACACATTTTTTACACACACATACCTATAATAAAATCCC
Organism: Sambucus nigra; assembly: GCA_949130495.1. Lineage (NCBI taxonomy): Eukaryota > Viridiplantae > Streptophyta > Magnoliopsida > Dipsacales > Adoxaceae > Sambucus > Sambucus nigra. The sequence continues at coordinate 508,534,204 of OX422212.1, forward strand.
GTTCGAATCTATGGGATAAACCCCACCCCCATGATAACTACGTGAACTTTTATGCCTTTATAGGCTACGTAGTCGTTTCAGATTAAAACCCGAGATTCAAGTCCAATTTTTTAATTTTTCAATTTTCCAACTTCCCAATTTTTAACTTTTTCCAAAATTATCCAATTTTCTAATCTTTCAAATTTTCTAAATCCCCCATTTCCTCATTTATCATATTTTTGCATGAGTATATATATATTATGCTTGTTAAAGTTTCATCCAACACATTATCGTTTCATCATAACGATCAATATTGTGATAGACACATAAATCATATTTTCTATATATTATTTTGGGAACATTCCTATGGATGACCTCACTCTATATTTTCCACGGTATGAGTTGAATGATTCCAATCTCCATTATATATGGACGCGAACACAATTAATGGAGAAATAAAGAAAAATAATAACATAATCCCATGAGAGACCGAAAGGGCGGGATGGGTGCCTAACACCTTTCCATTACGTAACTTAGCCTCGAACCGTTGAACTATTAGTTTCGTATGCATCAGATTGTTAAAATGTCGCTCTCTAATGGAGGTGACATGATCTTTTACCTGTTTTGTACAAAATAGGGTGGCGACTCCATCTCTTTACATAAACCCCACACCGACGACGATCGAAGCATTCCTAAGTAGGGCTTGAGACCTTTCAATCCCCCCTTCCTTCTCCATTCCTCCCTTTGGGAAGCAGAGGAGGTGGGGAAGGGTACACTCTTTAATCGGGATGGCCACACACGAGATCAATGTAGCCCGTAGGAACTGACCGTGTGGTCATGAGACTCGCGGTTTGCAAATATGACGATAATTATAACTCGTATATGCATTTTTTCATCTTGAATATAATTTTTTTAAAATTACTTGGTTACTGATATCATCTCTTTTTCGTATCTTTTTTTTACAGGGTAACATTTTATCGTTTGATTTTATCCACGTGGAACACATGAAGACATCAATAGCTTACAAAAAGGGGGTTGTTTGTTTAGTGTCGTTAAATGTTCAGGATCCTATTTTTTTTGTATTATGACAGTGTGAGCTTTTGAAGTTTTATTGTTAAATTTGATGGTCATGCGGGTTTTATAATTTTATTATTATATTTTATAGTCATGCTGGCTTTACATTACGCAGGTTTTATATTAGCAGGTTTTAGAATGTCTAGAAAACAGAGAAAATTCTGCCCAATTTTTTTTTAATCTCTGAACTATAAAGACTTGTATTATTTTGAAGTTTGTATGTATATTAGTTTATCAACAACGTGCGAGATTCGTAATTTGTGAATTTTCTTGTTTTGAAATAATTATATTTTTTCTTTGATCCAATTATTTAGCACAGTTCAAAACCGTGTCAAAAGTGTATCAAATTTTAACACGATTTTAAACTGTGTCAAAAATGTACCAAAATATTGTCAATGACAGTTATAAACTGTGCCAAAAGTGTGCCAGAAATATCAAATTCCGGCACATATTTAAAGTGTGCCAGAAGCATTCCTGTTTGGCCAAATCTGGAACACTTTTAAATCGTGCAAAAAAATGGTCATTTTGAAACACCTGATTCTGGCACAGTTCAAAACCGTGCCATATTTGATCAGACACAATTTTAAACCGTGTCAGATTGCTATTTTTGGTGTAATGGTTGGGGTGTTGGTGGTGTTAGAAGGAAAGGTGTGTGGAGGAGGTGCTGGTGGTATAAAAGAGCACTCTACCGCCTTCATTTATATATATATATATATATATATATATATATATATATATATATATATATATATGTGTGTGGAGCTGATAATTTGTTCAATGACAACTTCATTTCATTATTCCTCGGAGCAGCTATCTTCTCCTTCCCTCTCTCCTTCATGGAGCTTCATATGAGATGCATGTCCTACAATTGAAGAGTTCTTTGCCTAATGTATTTCATTCATCTAACATATATCTTCATCTTCCCATTTCTTGAAGGGAGTATCTAAATATTTACATCTCACTTGAATTTGTTGACAACTTTTTATAATGCTTTCCGTATAGTGTTAAAATGTTTTTAAAAATTCTTGTCAATTAATCCCTTTTTCTTGGGTATAATTCTTGAAAGCTTGTTGAAAATCTTTACATGGAATACCTTTCGCCATTCTCTCAAGTGGCCTGCAGGTTTGAATCGTCTCTGATGCCATATTATCACAATTTGAGTTACAAAATATAAGAATTTGAGAGAACTTTAGTTTGCAAGCAACAATTGTATGGAATATGAAAAATTAAATGAATGATTTCATTAGGAGTAAGGTTTATATAGACACATGAGTTGTTACAAATCAAAACTGGTCCTTGAATCTCTTGTTAACAAACAATAAAACTAACTAATAACCAACTAACAACTTGTAATATATTTTGATAAGATAACTCTGGCCGGGGAAATCTGAAGTGATTTTCAGTCGCCCACAATTCAAAAAGCACAGAGGATCACATTCTTCACTTGCGTGAACATGCCTATATATTTTAAAATATAAGTTTTTCCCTTGTTTATAAAGTTCATTTATTCATAATACTCTTATATGCTTATATCTGATGTTCATTTATACGTTTCTCATCACATTATATGTGTAATTATTAAAAGCCAAAAAAAAATGAAACATAATCCCCATTCTATTGGGTCTACCTCATTCCACACCGTATAACTGAGATAAGATACTAAACCTCTTGGCCCAGTGGTATAAAGTTGTCACTGGGAGAGTCTTGGAGGTTGATTGAGTTTGGTCCCCAGTTTGATCCTTGACATTGTCAAAATAATACTTGGCCAGCGGAAGCCACAGATTGCAAATGGAAATTAGTGATCCGGACACCTCATGGTATGCTACCAAAAAAATAAGTCGACTAAAAATATGTTCGGTTTATTCTTTTCTTCTTAAATGGGTAGACTTAAAATCTTTATATCCGTGTCATTTTAATTATAATCAGCGGCTATGAGGTTCAAGGTAATCATTGGTGGAAATAATCGATTCAACCACAAAAAATCACATGCCCAAATCAATCCAAATCTCATGTTGATTTTGGTATTTTCAGTTGTAACAATATGGCTTCATATGACAAAAGTTGCACCTGATTTGAGTTCTAACTATAGCTCGACAAAGCTTCCAATCCTGGGTGCCATGTCCTATGGCTAAAAGTGCCCAACCTACTATCTTTATAAATATTAGTTTTGGGGTATATTAGTTTTCATTATAATAGGTTGGGTGTTGTTTAACGATTTGGCTTAATAGTTGTCTAATAATTGTACCCTATTTCGTTAACTATCCAAAATACATTTATATCTAAATACCCTTATACTCTTATATCATAACCCTAAAATCCTCTTTCTCACACTCTCTCTCACAACGATCTAAAAAATCTGAAGTAATCACAGTTCGATTTTGATGGTCGGAGGTTTTTCATGGACGGAGGTTTGTTCCCCCGAGGTTTGTTGGTCGGATGTTTGGATTAGGAGTTTGAAGGTTTCTTTTCCCTTTTATTTAAAAAAAATCATTTTGTTCGGAGGATTTAGATTTCAGATGTTTCCATTTTGTTAGCTGGAAGTTTAAAAATCATTTAGAATTTCGATTTGATTTGGAGTTTGGGTTTGATGGCCAGAGGTTTGGCTGGAAATTTTTTGGCTAGAAATTTGGATATATTTTTTTGGCTGGAAATTTGGATTTTATAATGGAATGACCTTTCATTTTCTGGCTGGAACTTTTTTTTTGAAATATATTTTTTTGCCCGGAGTTTCAATTTATACTGGAATTTATTTTTTTTATATATGAAATCATTTTTTGGGGTAGAATTTTTTTTCCTTTTTAAAAAATAATCATTTTATTAAGTGAAAAACATTTTTTTTTAAAAATATTTTTATAAACTGAAATAAGTTTTATTTTCATATTCTTTTGGCTGGAAGGAAATATATATTTTTAATTGAAATCAGTTTTATTTTAATATTTTTTTGACTGAAAATTATTATGTTTTTGGAAATATATATTTTTGACTTAAGTTAGTTTTATTTTTATTTTTTTTGTTCATGGAAAACATTTTTTTGGATGGAAAAAATTGTTTTGTTGAAAATCATTTTATTTGGTGGAAATTTTTTTTATTCACTGCAAATAATTTTTATACTGAAAATCAGTTTCTTTTTTGAAATTCTTTTACTTGAAAATCATTTAAAAAGTTATTTTTAAAACAGTTGTAAAATTATTTTTAAACAGTTTAATATTTTACTCTTGTTTAATATTTTTAAATAGATATTATGCATGTTTAATATTTTTTTATGTTTTAGCTTTTTTTAATTAATAAAAATACGGTTTGACATTTTTTAATAATATTTTAATTGTTGTTTTTATATATTTTTAACTGTTTTTATTTAGCTTTTATATATTTTTTAAAAACAGTCATATTATAGTTTTTTATATATTTTTTTAAATCAATTTCTTATATAGTTTTTAAAAACACGGTTATATATTTTATATATTTTTAAGTGCTTTTTTATATATTTTTTAAAAACAGTTATATTATGCTAGTTTAACTGTTTTTATACATATTTTTAAATACAGTTTGACACGATTTGACACATTTATTTCTTATTATATATAAACCATACAGTTTATTATATATAAACACTTTTATTTTGTCCAAATTGTTGATTGAGATGAAAGGACAGAGGGGCAAATAGTCATTTGACAATTGAGTGATAGCTGACAAACGGAGGTTTAACAACTTCCGTTAAAATAATATTCAAGCAACTATAATGGAAACTAGTGTACCCCAAACGCTAGTTATTATAAACAAATGTACTCTAAACAATAAATTACCCTAATTATTACTTGGATCAGTTTGTCATGTAATTCCTAGTATCATCTCTATTTCCATAGGGTTAAGATTAAAACTCACGATTCCATAATCCAGGATTTATATTGTCTAATTATTTTTATGCTCACGATTTCGTGGTATATGTATATTCTGAAAACCAAGTTGCAGAATACAATCGATTTTTTTAGGAGAATCTCAGCTTAAGCTGTAATCGTTAATTCATGGAGGAGCTGTATCAATATTAATTTTGACCAACAATAACTACGATATGGGAGACCTCATGTCGTATAGCAGAAAAATAATGTGATGGAGTTACGAACTAGGTTGCTCTTTTTAAGATGTTTTGCAGCTTTGTCTAAAAGTGTATTGCAATGCTTATTATGCCCTGTTACCCTTGGATAAAATAGCCCAAAATCGAAAGCAATTTTTGTCTCTGAAAACTATGCATATAGTACATGGTATATTATCACCTGTTCACTATTAATTGCTCAATATTACAATTTTAGTTTGTGGGAACAAACTGATCAGGTAAGGAAAAGAGAAAAATGCTCAGAGTGAGAGAGAGCTCTGTGTATTCTTTTTCAAGTTTTGTTCAACTACAAGCAAGACTGCAGATAGGCAAATTTATAAAACAAAATCTGAATATGAAGAAAAGCTTAGTGGATGAGTAAATCACGAAGAGAAAAAAATATGGGACGTAAAGTCTCCCACTTTGAAAAATAATAACATATATTATTTTTGTTTAAAAAATTTATTCAGTTTTTATTAAAATAATCAATTGTTTTCAGCCCAAAAAATTTAATACACAAACAACCCAAGCTCAAAACCCAGGACCTACGACCCGGACCCGAACCCGGACATGGTAACAGGATGGGTCATTCGGACCGATGGTGGAAGCGCATGTGTGGCCTTCAGCCCAATAAGTTCTTCCACCAACACACATAAAATTCTAATTCCTAGAGGGCTTGCCCAACAGTCCCAAACTGGGTGCAAATTAACTACATCATTTTGAGCCACTCTACCAATGTAGGACAAAGACATCTAATCGAAAAGAAATTTTCTTCTCTCTCTCATAACAAAGGAAAAGGTAGGAAAGGTTTTCTTCCTTTTTAGAGTTTACATGTCACCTTGTTCCAACAATCCGTCACTTGTAAATTTTAAAAATTTATGGAGCAATAATCCATAGAATTGTTCATAAGTAAAGGTGTCTTTCAACTTGAACCTTTACGTAATAAAGATGATTCAGATTATACTAGGGTGATGGTAGTTTTAAACTCTATCTCTAACAACATCCCACACATAACCCTACTCGGATGTAGTCCTCAAGCCAGCACGTTATGGCCATGTGCTTCTATCCCAGTGTAGTGAACACTTTTAGGGAATTTGCCCAAAATTATCATAGGAAGCGGCTTACTTTCACATTAACATTCACACTTTATGGAATTTTCCCAAAATTACCATTAGAAATGGCCTCACTTTCACATTCACATAGGTGAGTCTATCAAGGATACTCATGTATCTAGGTACCTCACTCAAAATAGATCTATAAAACTTCCTTAAGAGTTATAATTAACCCATCCTTTACTGATTTCTGGATATCATGCTCCACGGGGATGGACCCAGAGTAAAACTCCGTATTTAATAATTAACATGATTGTAAGGATAATTTTACAATAGAGTTAATTTGTATGTATTGGATTAATTCTGGACAAATATTTTGAGTCATAGGTTAGGACTTTAGTTTGTGATCTTTCAAGACTATGATGTGTTTGTTGAAGATATAGTGGCCAAGTTAAAGATAACACATCATTATGCCGTGTTTCGTGTCAAGTTTCTCCATCAACTTTCCAAGGCTCTTTCAGGTATGAATGCATATTTATGTTGAGCATTTGAAATTTTATTATTAGGTGTTAGGATTATTTTATAATATTTTTAAAATTACTTTATAATTTTAGCAAAAAATACATTTTCGTGAGGTCGTTAGAAATGATTTTTCGTATGTCGTTTGAACGAAATTCTTATCTACTTCAAACGAGATATCAAATGAGGTTAGCTTCAAAAGATTTTCCCTCTTTGGAATCTCTTTAAAAAAATTGTTCGAAGGTCATTCCAAAGAGATTGGTACCCTCGTTTGAACAAACTTCAAACGAGGTACATCAAACATTTTTAAAACTCGTCTGATAGCTCGTTAGTTCTTTGTTCAAATGAGAAATGGTACATCATTCAAACGAGGTTCCATGTCACCCGAATAACTTGACGCGTTTAAAAAAATGTAGTTATGGGAAAGACTTTTTTCATACTTTTGAGTGCAACAACTCTTCCAAAAAGTTCTCCATGTTTTATTTAATCACTCATGATTAAATTTTCCAAATACAAACCCCAAACAATCCCTGAATATATTTAAATAACCCCAGATATTTCTCACAGCAAGTCCGAAACGATTCGCCTATGAAGGCAAAATCGATTCGATTATGGATAGTAGCCCAGATCTTGTTGCCAAAATGGGATTTCATATGTCAGCATCATTCAATTCATCATGTAAATCCAATATAACCCTATTTTCCCATTCTTCATTGATCTTATACATGAATCTAATCATTTTTCATATTCAAATTCATCAAAATATAATCTAATTCATGGGATTCAATATCCAAATAAAAAATTACACGATTCTTAATTATATATCAAGACTACACTAATCCTCAATTTTATCATTCAATAGTACATCTTTTTGTTTAGATTAAATCTCAGAATTTATATGGAGTAATAATTAAAACCAACCACTCGAAATCATCCCCCCAAATCCTATATTTTTATATGAATCCCATGCCAAAATATATTTGTCACCTACTATGATATAGATTGAATTACATGCATAAAACGTTAAGAAAGTTAATCACTTTCCTTAATAAGATTGTAGAGTCTGAATTTCCTTTGATGTGTGATGATCCTAGTCCAGAAAGATATCCAAATTTCTCCCAACTCTTTCTTCCTCTTGATCACCTTTTGGTTTTCCTTCTCTTTTCTCCCTGCTTTCTCTCTTAGGTTTTTGGAATAATACGGTGACTATCTTCTAACACTAACCCTGTCATTATATAATCCTAATCCAGAAATTAGGCTAATATGCTAATGTAAAATTACCCGCATAGCCCCGTGTGGATCCTTATTAGTCTAAAAGTCCTCGAAACCCAATTACTATCCCCGGGTACTTAATTTTAACTATTTCGACCCATTCCGGATCAACCATGCACACGAAATCATCATTTGAGTCACCCATCATCAATATTTCATCTCAGCCTAATATAAACCACAAACCTGTCTCGGTTGAGATACTATCAAGTCCCGTTACTTTTACCCACTTACGACATAATATTATTTAACAAAATTTATTTACTTAATCACACTAGTAAATATCAAATCACATAAATATTAATCAATTTCGTGCTAATTAATATTTATTTTAAATTCTCATTATTTCTTAATTTATTTAAATTATGTGCACACATGTAATTTAAATGCCAAATAATAAATACTTAAAATTATGGGGTGTTACAGTGATCTTCAAACTTATGAGCTTAACATGTTTTCTTCTGAAACGAAGAAAAAAGATAAGGGCAGAAACACTTGGTTTGGATGATGAGTCTGACATTGATTCCGATGATATGGCCATGTTTGCAAGGAAGTTAAAAAAAAATTCTCAAGTTTTAAAAATATGCGAAAGAAATGTAAAGAAGTTTGAGAAAAATAAGTATAATAAGGCCGATTAATTCCTTAAAAATTGTAATGATAGTTTTAAGAAGGATGGTTTGGATAAATGCTTTAGTTATGAGGGTTATGTCCAGAGGGCAACTGAGTGTTCCACTAAACTAAGGAAGGAGGGAAAAAAATCGAAGGTGTATAATGCTACCCTTAGTGATAGTTAACCCAAATAAGGACTCGATTCTCTCATTGAGCGCAACTTTACCTCGCTCATGGCTAGGCACGTGAGCCTTAATGAAAAATCTTCCCAGAAAATAATTCTGATCATGAAACTTCCAAGGCCGTTATTTGTGATTCCCAAGTGACTGGTGATGCAGAGAGTGGAGAAGAATAAGATGATGATGAAATGAGTAGGAGAGTGAACTCGAAGTTGCCTTTCGTGAGTTGTATGTAGAAATGATGAAATTAAAAAAGGCAAATATGAAATTAGAACCTAAGTTAAAACAATGTGCCTTAGGTAATGATGAGGGTTTTTTGATTGAGGATATTAGGTAACGTGATAAGACTTTTAGGGAGAATCTCGCATTTATTGAGGGGGGACGAGATAGCCTTCGGGGATTTATGGAAATTTTGAAGAAGGACTCCCTTATTTTTAAAGAGTCCCATAATTTACTCGAGTCTATGAGAGTGGAGATATAAAAAATATTGAGAGAATCGATTCATGTCAAATTTGATTAAGAATCTAGGTCGAAAAAGTTGGATAAGATGTTATAGGCACCGTCCGAATCAACGACCATAAGTATAGGATTGGCTTCAATATTCAAAATGCTTCAGCTACTAAAGTCAAAACCATGGTTTTGGGATATTCAACTATAGATAGAAACGTTATAAAAGGTCAACCCAAGGGTATCATTCTTCGTGTCTTTACATGCATATATTGTCATTAGAAAGGTCAGCTTAGGCATTTTTACTTCATTTTAAAAATGCTGCTAGGAAGTTTAAGTTTATAGTCACCAAGGTTTCTAAATCCTGAGAGCATAACGTTTTATCTATATGGGTTAGGAAATTCAATTTGGAGGCTTTACATGATAGACTTGTTAATTCTCGAATGCCTGCACATGATACTTTCCATGTTAAATCTAATGGTTGATTGTGTTCGCATGTTTACATACACTAGCTTTTTTACTTCGTGATATATTCGTCTGCTAGTAGTATGTGGTTTGAGTCTTTTGTATTTTATTTTTTTATTAGATCTTACTGAAAAATAGAAAAAGATTTTATATGTCTTTTGAGTTATCTTTGTTTTAGAATTGGTTTAAAAGTTTAAAAACTCAAAAAGATTTTTTTTTATATGTAGTTTGGATTTACATATTTTGCGTGGCATATCCTTGTGTTTTATTCCACCTCATTCTATGTATCCATGTGGCTAGGACTTTTTTTTATGATGTCCAATGCTTAGATTGTTCTTAATAAGTCTTGCATGGAGTAGTTTGACTTTGATTTGCTTAATGGATTCACTTGGTATATGCCTTCTCACACACATGCAAGGTCTCCTTTGAATTTTAACTTCATATGCTATATTTGATCTAAGTGATATGTTCTCCTATAAATCTTGTCATCTACATATGTTTTGACCATGGAGGATTTGTGCGTGTAAGAATCGTTTCCCATGAGTTTGATTTTTATTTAAAATGTGAGTGTGTGCGGGAAAGGGATATAAAGGTAGAAATCTTCCTTATGTAAAAGGACACTATTGGCAAGAGACTAAAAATTATGAGGCAAAAGAAAAAAATAAATTTTCATGGCCACGCTTTTATATTGATCATCAAAATTGGTATCTTGATGTGAAAATGATATATGTTTAGTTTTTGAGGGAGTTAAAGTTGAAGATCAATGGGTTTGCACAATGAATTCTAGTTATGCTTAACATGTTATGATGCTATTGATTTGTAGAATCATCAAAATTCTAGGATTGTGTGCATTATTCATGTTTATTCTTTGAGTTCACTTTATCTATCACTTGAGACTAAATCTTCGTTTGATAAAATTTTGCAGTCAAGTAGAACTACTTGGACATGTTTAAGTAATTGGGCCATAACTCTTTCATATCTAGTTCACACTCATTCACTCCGTTTACCACATGTTCACATATATATATATATATAATATTAATCTCAGGTGTGGACGGATCTGTGCACACGGTACGTAATTTATCTTTTTCCCAACGTGGTTCCCTAGTGGTCCCAAAGTCAAATTCGTCATCTTCCCGTAGTGGTACCCTCTTGTCCGATAGTGAAAATCTATTCTAAGACTAAATAAATCATAGATTTATATTTTATACTACAAAAATAAAAGAAAGAATTAAGAACTAAAAATTGGTATCAGGGCCAAGACTCTCCTTTAATCCCGACATCAATAAAAGGCTTTAATGCCCTTAGAATTTATCCCACGTATTTAAAAAGATATTTTTGGATCCCATACAGGCTACCAACCCATTCTTATAAATGATTTAGACCCATAAGGTTTCTTAACCTCACACATAGATGTTTTTTCACATGTTGAACACATCCCAGCCAAACACGCAGATAGCAGGCAAGTCACTGCTAGTATTATCAATAGCATACTAGACAAAAATAAGTGTATTCTACTTATTTTAAGACAATTATCCACATACTTCGAATCCCTAAATACAGAGATAAAAAATATCTCAAAAGAAATACAAGAAATAGACAACCAAATCCCTATAGATCTTGTATAAGTATTACGAGATATAAATAACAAGACTAATCACATAAAAGTCGTTAACAAGGAAATCTTAGAACTTAAAACTCTGACAAAAAGCCAAGAAAGTGAGTTAGTTAAACTCATTAAAGAATAAGATAAACTTATTCCAAGATTAGACAATTATCATCCTAATAGAAATAGTTAGGTTAGACTGGAACGAGGTACCTAGAAACCTCTCTATTCAAACTCTAGCAGATTTTTACTAAAGAATATCAGAAAAGACAAGTGATGAAAGATTTTATTACCAAATAAATGAAAATGAGATTGCTAATCCTGCTAAAGCTACTAGGCTCATACTTAAGAGATTGAATTTAATCTCAACTTCAATAGCAGCTACCCAAGACTACAATAGTAGCTTTGTGAAACACTTAAAATTAGAGTAAAAGGCCAAGACAAAAGGATTAACCACATTTTATATAAACTTTGTTAATTTTCAACAAACTTTGGCCAATTATCTTAACAATATATAAAGCCATAACATATCCATAATGGATAGTATTGTTAATGAACTTTGACATAATATAGCTCATGAAGAAGAAAAATATGAAGAAATTATAAAGGGAATTAAATTTATATATGATAAACCTTCCCAAGTAAAACTAGACTCCCCCTTTATTCTAACACGTCTAGATGAAATAGAATAATCTGTAGAAACTATAGAAGTTAGAATGACACATGAATTTTTGCAACAACAAGAAAAAGATAATGAATTCAAAGACTATATTAAAAATATTATCAATTCTCTTGCTAAGCATAATGAGGATATTGATGAAAATGGAAGAAGAGAAAATAACCTCTTTATAGAAGAAATCCTCAATAAGATAAAAAGGATTATTCATACACTTTAGAAAGAATTGAAAAAAGACTTGAACAAAAATAGGTAGTAACCTATAAATTTAGAGAATATCCTTATATAGAAAATAAGGAAGGAAAAATCATAGCTAAAAGAATTATAAACGACGGATTAAATAAGACTAGTAAGATAGCTAACCCTATCCTAAATATTAGACATAATAATTTTATGATACAAAGACTTAAAGACTCATACTTCAATGTTAGAACATGGTGGAAAGAAAGTAATTTTACCAACCCTCTTCAATGGAAAGAATGGGGTGAAATTGACTGGAAAATTATAGAGGATTCCATAAATAATGGACAAATTTTAGCAGTTAATTATATAGACTTGTTTAAAGAAGGAGACACTCCCAAGACTCTTAATTATAACATGAATTATCATTGTAGAAATAATATGTTAGATAAATCATATACCGAGCTTCAAGTTTTTAACTCAGAATGGCTAAAATCAAGAGGAACTAATAGAAAATTCTAGTTCCTAACCTTTGGACTCTTTCAAGCTAGAATCCAAGGTTTACATAAACCTCAAAATAATATCAACATGTTATGTTTCTTAATAGATAAAATATGGAAATATTTTGAGCAAAGTCTCATTGGGATTGCCCAATTAGAAATGTCAAAAAATATAGGATACTTTAATGTCGTTCCGACATTTATAGTAACCGTAGACACAACCAAATATTTTAAGTTAATCATATATGCAAGTGTTTATGAAGACTATATTATCTCAGATGCGAATATCAATATAGAATTCCAAAGCTATGTGAAATTATCCCCATTCCCCTATGAAGGAATGCAACCGAAAATTCCTAGTGGTAGAATTAATGAAGAAATATTGGTTAGAACCAATAATTCAGACTATAATCATACTTACAGTATTACAAATACTAAACCAATGAAAGAGAAAGCCAAAACTCTTTGACAATTGCCAGAATATCAAAAGACTAAGACTATACAAAATAAACCCTTGTTTATTAATCAAGATGACTTAACTATAAATGTTACTATCCAATTTGGTCCTCCTAAGACTACTAGCAAAAGTTTCCATATTGAAGAAATTAGGTTTAGAAATATGGGAGAAGCTATACTTAGTGATCCCTCGTAAGGAAAATGTAGTAGTAAGGCTAGTTTTAGCTTATTACGACAAGCTCTCGCAATTAGACCTAGAATATCATTTGATCAAAAACCATTAGTCAAAGAGAAAGCTATAATCCAGAACTTTGGGCATGAACCCTCAAAATTAGACATGAAGAAATTTAAAGAATGTCTTAAAAGAAGTCATTTTGATAGATTCCAAGACAAATATAGATTTAATATGATATCCCAAGACCATATATTAAAATTAAAAGAATCTAATAATACTAAAGAACTTCTTAGAAACCTTAGATTAATACAAGAAGGAGAAGAAAATGAATGCCATCTACACAGGTAAATCCTACTAAACAAAAAATTAGAACTTGTAGTAGGTTGAATGATTTTCTAGACTCTTTAGTAAACCAATAGGAATAAATATTCCAATTTATTCAAATACTCAAGTAAAGACTAAATCTAATTATATAAAAGATTTTTCAACTAGTGACAAGAGTTTTACTCCAATTAAGACCATAGAAAGTCAAACCATAAACCCAATTGGAATATACCTTAATCTAGATAATGTTCAAGATAGAAAAAAAAAGCCTTAGATGAATGGTGTAATTAAATGAATTTATGTTTTACATCTAATGAAAAATGGGATGCAAGTTCATGTAAACAATACGCTAAGCAATCCATTAGTGGAATTGCTAAAAATTATTTAGACAACCTTAGACAAGCTATAGATGCAAATCCACAGCTAAAGTTGAAAAAAATGAAAGAACATCAAGATGAAAGATCAATTGAAGAATACATCCAATTATTTACGACATAATTCATTAGAGATGGACATTTATCTCAAATCACTGAACAAGACTTAGCAAAAACTAAGTTAGCTCTCCTTAGTATTGACAAATTAGATAAGATTAATGAATATAGCAATAATTATGAATATCTATACTACCAAATTAAAGAATTTTGTGAGACCTTAAAAGATGAATATTTTAGAAATATACCAACTATTGGACAAATCCTAATCAATGAATACAGGAATTAGCCAGGAGTTTTTGGAGTTAAGAATAACTCCCTTGGTGAAAGAATTAATTTTGCCAAAGAGTATAATATATCTAAAAGACGAGATATAACTTAAGGAAAGTTAATTGAAGAAACTTTAAAATAGATTCCTCCAATTAAATATGAAAGAAACATTGCTCCAATCCAATAGGGATGTGGTAATGAATTTAAAGAAGGGAAATTTAAAAAAGAGTAAACCAGATTGGAAACAAAAGTCTAGGCCTTTAGGTTTTCCAAAGAAATATAAATTAAGACGATCTACTACCTTTATAAAAAGGAATTTTAGAGAAAAGAAAAATAGATTTAACCAAAGATGGTATTTTAAGAAGAACACCAACAAACATAAGAAAGTTCCTATAATTAGGAAAGAAAAACAAGTAGCTCAATCTAAGACTTCTACCAAGGAATGTTGGACTTGCGGTAAGGAAGGACACTTTGCTAAAGATTGTCCCAACAAGAAAGATAAAGAGAGTATTAAGATTATTAATACAATATTAGATTTGATCGATAAAGAAGAATTAAATATATTATATGCTATAGAAATATCATACATAGAAAATTATGATAATACCAGTATCCATAGTGCATATACAGATAGTGATTCAGAAGACTCTAATTGTGATATTGATGAGTATGAAGACTCCCAATATACTCTAGACTTACATATGATGCAAACTAATCAAGAAGAAGATTGCATAGATTTTGAGGATGCTTAGTATAAATGTATATTAAGCCCCTTTTTAAAGAAAATATGGACAGTTAGAAATTATGAGTTACTAACATATATACCTAGAAGTTCTACGATGAAGAATATTATTTCACTTTTGAAATGAAATGTAGCAAGAAAGACTTTAGTTGTGTAGAATGTTTTGAGACTATACAAACTGAACTATTTATAGTTTGTGTTATTTGTCAATTACACTACCATAAACGTTGTTGGAGAACTAGATTTCGAGCAATTTATACTAACCAATATGATGCTAAAATAGATCAAGATATTAAACTGTATTCTCAAGACAAAGATAAAAACATATCTAAGATATTACAAGAAAATGTAGAATTAAAAGGAAAGGTAATTTCCTACAATCTAGAAGAAAAGTACTCAAAAAGTAGTACATAAGACTTAACACCAATAGATATTATAGATAAACCTTAAAAGGAATATTTATGCTAGAAAATAATAATTTAGGAATTTCTACTAAACCTAATGCAAATTTTGTAGAATTATTTATACAATACAAAGATTATACTAAATGACTTTTAGTTTTTATAGATACATGATGCTCGTAGAGTATTTGTAAGGCTAATGCCTTCCCTGGAAAATATTTTCAAGATACTAAGCATTAGATCCATGGTAAGGTAGCTAATGGAGAACCATTTATGTTATATTTTCGACCATTCCTATTTTCTTGAAAATGGGAAATCAGACAAACAAAATTGTAAATCATCAGTTTTCGATTATGGATTCCCAACCTAATTTCATATGAAGCATTATTATAGGCCAAAACTTTGTTACTAAATATCAGCCTTATACCCAGTATAATGATAAGATAGTACTAAGCAATAAAGATGAGTTTAATATTATCCCCCCCTAATTGATTACAAAACTGCTTTCGACTTATGCAGGCTAAGCCCAATTATAGACCAATAACCCATTAGAGTTCTTCAGCTGAGCATGGTGGACCTAAACATAGAAACTAACATGAAGCCCAAGAAATAATTAAATTCTTAAAAAAAGAATCTAAGTGTCTAGAACAAAAGTGTTTAAGCAAATAACACTTAAGAAACAAGAAATTCTAGATCAATCCCACTAAGCCTTATTAAAGTACGAAGATATATCCAAACAAAAGACAATGGATATAAAAGAAGAAAAAGAAAAGATTAGGCAATTAACAAAACCTACTTTAGGAGAAAATTCCATTGCTAAGTGGGACAAAGACCAAAGCTATTGTGCAATTAATCATATTAACCCAGATGCCGCTATTAATGGTGAAACTTACAAGAATAGGATATTAACAAGATGATAAGGAAGAATTTCAAAAATACATAGATGAAATGATTAAACTAGGCATTATTAGAGAAAGTAAAAGTAGACACAATAACCTTGCCTTCTACGTTCAAAATGAGTCTGAACGAAAGAGAAAAAAAAAGACGTATGCTCATAGACTATAGACGCCTTAATAAGAATTATGGATTCAATTCTTATAAATTACCATACAAGAATAATCTAATCAACCAGATTGAAGATACAATTATATTTAGTAAATTTGATTGCAAATTAGGCTTTTGGCAAATTAAGATTCACCTAAACAGTATAACATGGATGGCCTTTAGTGTGCCCCAAGTATAATATGAATGGTTAGTTATGCCATTTGGATACTTAAATTCCCTTAAGTATTTCAAAGATGAATGGATAATATTTTAGACCTTACTTAGAATTTTGTCTTGTTTACATAAATGATGTTCTTATAGCCAGCAATACTGAAGTAGAACATGGAGACTATCTTAAAAAGCTTATTTTAGAATTAGAGAAACATGGAATTGTTATTTCTAAAAAGAAAATGCAATTATTCCGGACCGAAAAAGACTTTGTTGGAATGCATATTAATAAAGAAAAATTATCCTTACCAGAACACATAACCAAGAAAATTCTTGAATTTCCAGACTAACTTAGAGATATAAAATAATTACAATCATTTTTAGGATTGCTTAATTGTGATACAGAATTTATTAAGAACCTTCCTTCAAGACGACAAAGCTTAACATCCAAATTAAAAGGAACAGATGAGACCAACCTGTAATACCCCGTATTTTTATGCTATATTAATTTGGGGATTTATTAAATTTAATGTGAATGATTTATTTAATAAAAATCCGGAAATTAATTATGTTATAATTATTAACGTGACGAGAGTTAGTAATTATGGGAAATTGGTTGAATATTACTAATGAGCAAAGTAATATATTATATTGGTTATATTGAATGTCATGAGTGAATTAAATGACGATTTCGAAAATTTAAGTCGGAACGTGCTCGTGTCACGTCGGGACTAATTTGGTTAAATAAAAAGCGAATATTTTATAAGTTGTCTGTATGGTCATTTTGAGTGCGCCAACGCGTCCGGTAGGGTCGAGATAGTCAGAAAAGTGTACCCGGGGGTGTAGTTTGGGTCTCGGGGCATTTTTAGGCCTAATTAGTACCCCGGGAGGACATTTTAGTCATTTTACATAATTGGGTAATTAAACCCACGAATTTCAGCAACCTATATCAGCCATTAGGTTAGCCTCTTAGGGTTAGAATATCCAAAAATCAAGTGACGGCCATTGGAGAAGAGAGGAGAGAGCTCCAAGGCAATTCGAGGCCAAAAAGCCAACGGATTGCACCGCCACCACCACCACCGCGTAGATCGCGAGACAAGGAACGCAACCATACCAAAATCAGCCGTGAACCTGCATACCAAAAATCCCAGGCAAGTATTTGACTTGCATATTTTCGTTAATGCAATCTTCATATTAGTCTAGGATTGTTTAGATATGGAAACTATGGAAGAGAACTCAATTTGTGTTAGGATAATGCATGTAGTTTTGATAATATGGAAATTATGGAACCCTTGCCATGTAGAGGAATATAACCCACGAAATTTTGATGATATATTAGAAGGAATTTCTGGTAAAAACAGATTAGAACCTTGATTAAGGAAAACTCTAGGGTTCTTGATTATTAGATGGGATTTTGAGTTAATTAGCCATGTTTAATGATAGTTATACACATGCTTTACGTTATAAACATCTGGTATAATGTTATAATGATGATAGTAGGATTTTTGGGACGATTGGAATGAAAAAACATAGTTTTGGATGAAGAAGTTTAGTGAAACCCGTAACTGCATTCTGCAGAATTTTGCCCAGACCTGCTTGATCGATCGATCGAGCCTAGAGCTTCGATCGATCGAGCCCCAAGATTCGATCGATCGACCCCTCCTGGTAGACTCCTATTTCCCTTGTTTAATTAGCTAAATTAAGTTTATCGTGAAATAATTATTGGTCATTCTTAATAAAGTAATTTGGGAGACATTGAGGACCAGTAGGGTATATGAAAAGATGTTGGGATCTTTAATATTCGACGAGGATGGTATTTATGGGGTATTTACCTTAGGTTGGATAAATTATCGTTTTAAAGGGAAAGTTACATAAGAGGGTTACGTTGGAACGTAAATAGGGCACCTACTGAATTTTATACTTGGGAAGAGAGAGTCCATGTGAGTTACGTAATAAGATGGAAGAATACTTCGAATTAACGTTAGAGACGAACCCTTATACGCGATACTAATAATATGATAATATGGAAATGTCGAAATTATGGGAATTGAGAATTTAACTAATATTGATATGGTAATGTTAGTATAGTTATATGATTGTGTATGCATATACTATCTATGTGTGAAAATCATGCCCATGCTACTTGCTATCCCTGAGGTTACCGCGCTGGGACAAGTCTTATCTCGATGGGACCTTTATGGGGGATATTGACTTGTACCCTAGAAGATAGATGTCCTTGGTATAGGCTATCGACGTGATAGTTCAGACGGTCCTAAGAGACGCAGGCATGTGCCATCCTCTTAGAGACTTAGAATCTATTCTTCGCCTCAATATTTTTTGTGTATGTATTGTTAATACATTTCGAGAGTGATTCCGAATGTATTCCCCTTAATATGAGTGATATGGGGCTTTGGATAGTAGAGTATGCCCGCACCATAATTTAGTTGGGGGTGCTGTTATAATATATAATATACGAGTAGTTAATATATATATGAAATTCTGAAATTTGGAACTACCTACCGTGATTTGATATGTAGGACATGGTTGATGACTTAAAATTGTAAATGCTTGTTTTGAGAAAGCAGAGTATGCCTACACCATAGTTTATATGTTGGTGCTGTTAAAATATATATATATATATATATATATATATATATATATATATATATATATATATATATTATACGAGTGCTTTATATATATATCTGGATTGAGGGATTTAAACTGTTGTTGTAACGTAGTAAGTGAGGAATAATTCTGGACTATATTTGAATACTTGTTTTGAGAAAGTATAATGTCACTGGAAAAACTTATTGATTTTATAAAGTTAAAAATGGAGAACTTTGGTTACCATTTGGAACATTTTTAATGGAATTGTTGAATTGTAAATCTTACGAGTAATCTAAGATAAGTTAAATCTTTTAGAAAGACTAGTGCGTTAATTGATAAAACAAAATCGTTGGGAAGGTTAGTGCGATAGGTGTGCACATTAGAAGAGAGGTGAGTATTTCTCAAGAGAGTGACGCACTAATTTGTTGTTTCATTGGCCTGTATCAATTTAAATACTTGCTAAACGTATTTTTAAATTAAACACACTTTCGGGCTCTGACCCGTTTCTTTTTCTCTCTCTCTCTCTTGTATATATATGTATATATTTCAGGTGCCCAGCCACAGGGGCGTCATGCTTAGGATCCCTTGAGAGGAACGTGCTGCAGCTTAGGTGGGAGTTGCAGGTCATTTGCGTAGACGGCTTCCTTTATTGACTCCATTCTAGCATTCTCATTTATTGGGCACGTGTCGCCCTTTTCATTATTTCAGTTGTTGTTGGGACATTTATATTTCAGTTATTTCCAGTATTGTTCTATGGGATTCATTCAGTTTGGATTTGTGATTTTTAGTTTTCATATGTAGACATTCGATTAACGAATGTTTTATATTATCTGGTTTACTGTGATGTGATTCTTAATTGTAGGAATGTTGTTTTAAATAAATAAATCTTTTTCTTGAATTAAAATTTGGAATGTTTGTATGAAAATGTTTTTGACACTTAGCTTAATTATTTAGGGTGTTAATTGGAAAATTTATTTTTATCGACAGTGATGCTGAGAATAAACCAACTGTTTACCTTGATTTAATTTAATAAAGGAGTGATCGCCCGGTATTTAATTAGGCGGGGTGTCACAGGTGGTATCAGAGCATCAGGTTCTAGTGTCCTTAGGATCTGTGCGGCTTATTATGCTTTCAGCGCTGCTTTCTTTGATATAGAGCACTAATACTAGGAATGTAGTGTTCATCTCTATGCATTGGGAATTCGTGCTACTGTGATTTGTTTATTTGAATGATGAACTCATCCAAATTCATTTAAATTTTCAGATGGACCGTCGAGAAGAACTAGCTAAACGGTTGAGGGAGTCGACGAGCAAAATCGACTCGCACCTCAGGTGTTCCCAGAGAGAATATCAACCGCCCAGTTAGCAGGCATCGTAGCACAAGTAGTCACCATTGCAGTTTTACAATACCAAGAACGCAGCATGCAACTTAGAGAAGGCAAAAGACCTAGAGATGTTTGCCAAATGCATGTGACCAAAGTTGACAAATGTGCGAAGACTCCGAAATTGCGACAGCAAACTACCCAAGACCGGGTAAATTCTAGTCAACAACGTGGTAAAATGAAGCAGTTTAAAAAAAAAAAGAATAAAGCCCCAAGTCAGCAAGGCCGACACCAACAGCGGTAGGGTCAGAGGGGGAGTAACTTCAGAGGCAAATGTTTTGTGTGTGGCACGCATGGCCATAAACGCCAAGATTGCCCAAAAGGTGTTAGGGCCTCACAGCCACAATGTGCCCGTAAGAAGCCACAGGGGCCACTTTTTCCAATCGCTCTCCCAGCACTAGCTCAGGTACCAGACCTACCAACCTTTCCAGTAGCACCAGTGCAACAGGGGCAGTTACAGTACAGACATATCTTTAATGTCCACCAGGCAGCAGCCCCGCAGGCACCACCCGCGATTTGGGGTATGTTTTCTATCCATGGAACTTTGGGTCGAAGTCTTTTTGTTACTGGGGAAAATGCATTGTTTTATAGCTACATATTTTACGAAGTCCTTAGGGTTGTTAGCCACAGCAGAGAGCACCGTGGCGTGTGTCGACTCACCACTGGGGAGTGGGTCACTTATTTTTATTTATATGCCGGGGAGTAGGGGTAGAGATTGGTAGCTTGGTTTTACCTGCAGACATGTTAGTCTTAGACATGCACGAGCATGATGTGATTATTAGTATGGACTGGCTCGCAGCTTATAGATCCATGATTGATTGCTTCGGTGGGAGCATTATTTTTGCCATTCCGGGGCAAGAGATGTTTGTAGTGGCGATGCCTCGCCCAGAGGGAGGTTCGACCGCTAATTTATATTACATAGAGGAGGATACCTCTAAGGAGGTTGTGATTCCCTTAGATTCGATCCCTGTTGTCAGGGAGTATTCCGATGTGTTTCAGGAGATACCAGGCCTACCGCCCAGTCGTGAGATAGACTTTGTTATAGATTCATTGCCAGATACGAGACCTATAGCACGCGCACCGTACCGTATGGCTCCGGCAGAGATGCGGGAGCTACGAGATCAGGTAGAGCAACTATTAGGTCAGGGCTTCATTCGTAGGAGTAACTCACCTTGGGGCGCTCCAGTCTTGTTTGTGAAGAAGAGAGATGGTTCACTGAAATTATGTGTGGACTACAGGGAACTGAGCAAGGTAATGATACGGAATAAGTACCCGTTGCCTCGAATCGATGATCTGTTCGACCAATGGGGAGCAACTTTGTTTTCAAAGATAGATCTGAGGTCGGGGTACCATCAGTTACGTATTAGACAATAGGATGTTTCAAAGACTGCCTTCTTATCGAGATATGGGTCCTATGAGTTCAGGGTGATGCCGTTCGGACTCACAAATGACCCAGCCGTTTTCATGGACTTGATGAACCGAGTATTCAGAGAGTTCTTGGATCAGTTTGTCATCGTCTTCATAGATGACATCTTGATATATTTACACTCCGAGGAGGAGCATGCCAAACACTTGAGACAGGTTCTTCAGACTCTACGAGAGCATCAGTTGTATGCTAAGTACGAGAAGTGTGGATTCTGGTTGCGAGAGGTACAGTTCTTGGGCCATGTTATTTCTGAATAAGGGATATAAGTTGACCCGAGTAAAGTGTCAGCGGTGAGGGAGTGGGGACAGCCCACAACACCGACGGAAGTGCGTAGTTTATTGGGATTAGCCGGGTACTACAGGAGATTCATTCGGGGATTCTCTAAAAACGCGGGTCCATTGACGAATCTGACTCGCAAGGGGGTACCATATATTTGGGATAACGCTTGTCAGTTGGCTTTCGACGAGCTGAAAGACAAGCTTACTTCAGCACCAGTCCTTGCCTTACAGAAACCGGGTGTGGTGTACCTGGTTTATACCGATGCGTCTTTACGGGGACTTGGAGGTGTACTCCAGCAGGAGGAGAAGGCTATAGCTTTTGCTTCCCGCAATCTTAAGCCGCATGAGAAGAATTACCCCACCCACGACCTGGAGTTAGCAGCGGTCGTCTTTGCATTGAGGATATGGAGGCACTATTTATTGGGTGAGAAATTCCGTTTGTTCACAGATTATAAGTCACTGCAGTACCTGTTCACTCGGCCAGAGCTGAATATGCGTCAGCGCAGATGGCTAGGATTTGTGAAAGACTACCTGTTCGATATACAGTATCATCCAGGGAAGGCCAACGTAGTTGCTGATGCGTTGAGCCGTAGACCGGTAGACGGTGTAGCAGATATCTGGAAAGCAAAGTGGAAGGAGTTGGGTCACCAGGACGCAGTAGCCCGTTCTTTCATATCCGTCATGTTAGTCACACTCGAGATTGTTACGAGGGTGATACAGGCACAAACCACAGCCCCTTTTGCCAGGAGCAGATTGTGCGACTTTTAGTCGAGAGTGCTGAGTCCTATTCTGTTAGTTCTGATGAAGGTTTGCGGTTTAATCGGAGATTAGTGGTTCCAAAAGGAGCAGAGTTACGTCATGAAGTGATGACTCATTCTCATGGGTCCCGATTTGCAGTACATCCGGGAGGCGATAAGATGTACCAGGACATGAGGCGACAATACTGGTGGAGTGGGATGAAGAAGGACATTGCTGAGTTTGTATCCAAGTGTTCTACCTGCCAACTGGTAAAGGTGGACCACCAGAGACCGTCAGGATTGCTTCAGCCATTAGAAGTACCCGCGTGGAAGTGGGAGAGTATTTCCATGGATTTCATTACGGGGTTGCCTACATCACAGCGGGGCCACGATTCTATCTGGGTGATTGTAGACCATTTGACCAAGGTGGCTCATTTTCTGCCAGTGAAGACAGATTATACCACGGGTCAGTATGCTCAGTTGTTCATCGCTGAGATTGTCAGATTACATGGGGTGCCCCTGAATATTGTGTCAGAAAGAGACAAGATTTTTGTGTCACGTTTCTGGGAAAACTTTCAGGAGGATACGGGTACTGAGTTGAGGTTGAGTTCAGTTTACCACCCACAGACAGATAGACAGACAAAGCGTACTAATCAGATGTTAGAGGATATGCTACGCATGTGTGTTCTCGATTTTGGAGGAGGATGGGAGCCACATCTTCCACTGGTAGAGTTTGTTTATATTAACTCGTATCAGTTTATGATTGGCATGGCTCCATTTGAGGCTTTGTATGGCAGGCCTTGTCGTTCTCCAACTTGTTGGCTCGAGGTGGGGGATAACAAGTTATTAGGGCCAGAAGTGATTCAGGAGACCTCCGCAAGGATTGAGATAATCAGGAGTCGTATTCGGGTAGCCCAGGACAGACAGAAGAGCTACGCTGATGCGAAACGGTTCTTCCGAGAGTTTAATGTGGGAGATCAAGTGTTATTGTGTGTATCTCCTATGAAGGGAGTGATGAGGTTCGGGAAGAAGGGGAAGTTGGCTCCAAGGTACGTGGGACCATTTCCCATCGTCGAGAGGATTGAACCGGTTGCATACAGGTTGGGATTGCCAGAACATCTACATCGCATCCACGATGTATTCCACATCTCGTCGTTGAGACGATATCTTCGGGATGATATGGCCTATACTCACATTGCGATAGATGAGATAGACTTACAGTCTGATAGCTCTTACGAGGAGAGACCAGTGGCTATTCTAGACTATAGTGAGAGGACATTGAGGTCGAAAATAGTTCCACTTGTGCGAGTCCAGTGGGAGCATCATAATGTGGAGGAATCCACTTGGGAGCGTGAGGCAGATATGCGCGAGAGATATCCAGAGTTGTTTTTACCAGGTATGCCTCATTTTCCGAATTTCGGGACGAAATTCCGTTATTAGGGGGGAAGTATGTAATACCCCGTATTTTTATGCTATATTAATTTGGGGATTTATTAAATTTAATGTGAATGATTTATTTAATAAAAATCCAGAAATTAATTATGTTATAATTATTAACGTGACGAGAGTAAGTAATTATGGGAAATTGGTTGAATATTACTAATGAACAAAGTAATATATTATATTGGTTATATTGAATGTCATGAGTGAATTAAATGACGATTTCGGAAATTTAAGTCGGAACATGCTCGTGTCACGTCGGGACTAATTTGGTTAAATAAAAAGTGAATATTTTATAAGTTGTCCATATGGTCGTTTTGAGTGCGCCAACGCATCCGGTAGGGTCGAGATAGTCAGATAAGTGTACCCGGGGGTGTAGTTTGGGTCTCGGGGCATTTTTAGGCCTAATTAGTACCCCGGGAGGACATTTTAGTCATTTTACATAATTGGGTAATTAAACCCACGAATTTAAGCAACCTATATCAGCCATTAGGTTAGCCTCTTAGGGTTAGAATATCCAGATATCAAGTGACGGCCATTGGAGAAGAGAGGAGAGAGCTCCAAGGCAATTCGAGGCCAAAAAGCCACCGGATTGCACCGCCACCACCACCACCGCGTAGATCGCGAGACAAGGAACGCAACCATACCAAAATCAGCCGTGAACCTGCATACCAAAAATCCCAGGCAAGTATTTGACTTGCATATCTTCGTTAATGCAATCTTCATATTAGTCTAGGATTGTTTAGAGATGGAAACAATGGATGAGAACTCAATTTGTGTTAGGATAATGCATGTAGTTTTGATTATATGGAAATTATGGAACCCTTGCCATGTAGAGGAATATAACCCACGAAATTTTGATGATATATGATCAAGTGGAAAACCGAGCGTCCGTGTAATACGCTAGTCATTGTTATCGGCTTCCAACCTCAATACAAAAAAACCTAAACTTGTAACTACACTTCTTAAGGGGTATAGTGGCGAGTCTGGTTATCGAATCCACAGGGAATGGTTGATAGAATTTAATTGATTTATTACTTCTAAAGAATAAATGAAAAAGATGATGATGGTTGACAAGGGGAAATATGTTGGAACAAATTTATAAAACTAATTAAAATGAATGAGGAAATAGGTTGGAATACAATCCCCCAATCCCTAGTAATTACCCATTAGAATACTAGAATTGTAAATTATAAATTTGAATGAATCCAGTCTTTATAGATCCTAAGCATTACATATATGAGGTTCAAGCCCGCATCATATGAAATCAAAGATAAATATAAAGCGGTGCTAAATAATTACACGCACATCATATTCTTAAATATCCCAAGTACCTAGGGCAAGAGAGATTAAAAGATCTAGGATGATTGTGAACTTATCTTACACGATTCTTTCAAATTTAAATTTAAATTCTATTTCCTACGTAGATAAATTACATCGGGATGGGTTCATGCATCCCAACCCTTAAAAATTAGCTAAACATGATGAAAACAAAAGAAAACTCTAACAAACATTGTTAACAATTTGCAAAACAATTGAGAATTGAATGGAAAAATAAAATAGAGAATAGAAATTTATACTTGTAATTAGCAAGAGGAGAAAGAGATGAATTTGAATCCAGCAAAACTTCTTCTTCAAACTTACAACTAGGGTTTATGAAAACTTCTACCAAAGAAAACTACAATCTAACTTTCTCTCTCTAATCCTACTCCTACCCTCTAGAATTTGACTCCCTCTCTCTAGAATTCAACTCCTCTTGAAAATGAGGTAGGGCTTGGCCTTTTATAGCACCAAGTTGAACGAATTTGGCATCAAATTTCGCTTGTGGAACAAGTTTTTGCCAACCAATCACCATAAAATCTGCATAATTAATGACAGAAATCTGCACATTCAGACCGGTCCGTGTCTCTTCATTATCGCGCAACTTCAAAACATCGTAACTTCTTCACCGTAGCTCGAATTAAGGTGCCGTTTTTTCCAGTGTTCTTGTAATTTAGAGCTCTTAAACTTTCTAGTTGGCCCCACCTCCGGACTAAGGCTGAAAAATTACGAAAATGCCCTTCAACTCTCCATTTCTTGGTTTCTTTCACTATTTTGAGTTCTCCTTCGCACTAACTTGCATGAAATACCGGTAAAACACATGAGAAATACGCAAAACACGAAATACTTGCCAAAAAAGGTTAGTGGCATAAATAAGAGACAAATCCAAGCTAAATACACTGCACGGGATCATAAAAATACCGCAATTAAGGGGATAAATGTGAAGAATATATGCCTAATCAATATATTAGAAGGAATTTCTGGTAAAAATAGATTAGAACCTTGATTAAGGAAAACTCTAAGGTTCTTGATGATTAGATGGGATTTTGAGTTAATTAGCCATGTTTAATGATAGTTATACACATGCTTTACATTATAAACATCTGGTATAATGTTATAATGATGATAGTAGGATTTTTGGGACGATTGGAATGGAAAAACATAGTTTTGGATGAAGAAGTTTAGTGAAACCCGTAACTGCATTCTGTAGAATTTTGCCCAGACCTTCTTGATCGATCGATCGAGCCTAGAGCTTCGATCCATCGAAGGTTCGATCGATCGAGCCCCAAGCTTCGATCGATCGACTCCTCCTGGCAGACTCCTATTTCCCTTGTTTAATTAGCTAAATTAAGTTTATCGTGAAATAATTATTGGGCATTCTTAATAAAGTAATTTGGGAGACATTGAGGACCAGTAGGGTATATGAAAAGATGTTGGGATCTTTAATATTCGACGAGGATGGTATTTATGGGGTATTTACCTTAGGTTGGATAAATTATCGTTTTAAAGGGAAAGTTACATAAGAGGGTTACGTTGGAACGTAAATAGGACACCTACTGAATTTCATACTTGGGAAGAGAGAGTCCATGTGAGTTACGTAATAAGATGGAAGAATACTTCGAATTAAGGTTAGAGACGAACCCTTATACGCGATACTAATAATATGATAATATGGAAATGTCGAAATTATGGGAATTGAGAATTTACCTAATATTGATATGGTAATGTTAGTATAGTTATATGATTGTGTATGCCTATACTATCTATGTGTGAAAATCATGCCCACGCTACTTGCTATCCCTGAGGTTACCGCGCTGGGACAAGTCTTATCTCGATGGGACCTTTATGGGGGATATTGACTTGTACCCTAGAAGATAGATGTCCTTGGTACAGGCTATCGACGTGATAGTTCAGACGGTCCTAAGAGACGCAGGCATGTGCCATCCTCTTAGAGACTTGGAATCTATTCTTCGCCTCAATATTGTTTGTGTATGTATTGTTAATACATTTCGAGAGTGATTCCGAATGTATTCCCCTTAATATGAGTGATATGGGGCTTTGGATAGTAGAGTATGCCCGCACCATAATTTAGTTGGGGGTGCTGTTATAATATATATTATACGAGTAGTTAATATATATATGAAATTCTGAAATTTGGAACTACCTACCGTGATTTGATATGTAGGATATGGTTGATGACTAAAAATTGTAAATGCGTGTTTTGAGAAAGCAGAGTATGCCTACACCATAGTTTATATGTTGGTGCTGTTAATATATATATATATATATATATATATATATATATATATATATATATATTATACGAGTGCTTTATATATATATATATCTGGATTGAGGGATTTAAACTGTTGTTGTAACGTAGTAAGTGAGGAATAATTCTGGACTAATTTATGAATACTTTTTTTGAGAAAGTATAATATGTCACTGGAAAAACTTATTGATTTTATAAAGTTAAAAATGGAGAACTTTGGTTACCATTTGGAACATTTTTAATGGAATTGTTGAATTGTAAATCTTACGAGTAATCTAAGATAAGTTAAATCTTTTAGAACGACTAGTGCGTTAATTGATAAAACAAAACCGTTGGGAAGGTTAGTGCGATAGGTGTGCACATTTGAAGAGAGGTGAGTATTTCTCAAGAGAGTGACGCACTAATATGTTGTTGCATTGGCCTGTATCA
This sequence comes from Sambucus nigra, assembly GCA_949130495.1. NCBI lineage: Eukaryota > Viridiplantae > Streptophyta > Magnoliopsida > Dipsacales > Adoxaceae > Sambucus > Sambucus nigra. The sequence goes on from OX422212.1 coordinate 508,562,753, forward strand.
ATTTAAATACTTGCTAAACGTATTTTTAAATTAAACACACTTTCGGGCTCTGACCCGTTTCTTTTTCTCTCTGTCTCTCTTGTATATATATGTATATATTTCAGGTGCCCAGCCACAGGGGCGTCATGCTTAGGATCCCTTGAGAGGAACGTGCTGCAGCTTAGGTGGGAGTTGCAGGTCATTTGCGTAGACGGCTTCCTTTATTGACTCCATTCTAGCATTCTTATTTATTGGGCACGTGTCGCCCTTTTCATTATTTCAGTTGTTGTTGGGACATTTATATTTCAGTTATTTCCAGTATTGTTCTATGGGATTCATTCAGTTTGGATTTGTGATTTTTAGTTTTCATATGTTGACATTCGATTGACGAATGTTTTATATTATCTGGTTTACTGTGATGTGATTCTTAATTGTAGGAATGTTGTTTTAAATAAATAAATCTTTTTCTTTAATTAAAATTTGGAAAGTTTGTATGAAAATGTTTTTGACACTTAGCTTAATTATTTAGGGTGTTAATTGGAAAATTTATTTTTATCGACAGTGATGCTGAGAATGAACCAACTGTTTACCTTGATTTAATTTAATAAAGGAGTGATCGCCCGATATTTAATTAGGCGGGGTGTCACAGGTGGTATCAGAGCATCAGGTTCTAGTGTCCTTAGGATCTGTGCGGCTTATTATGCTTTCAGCGCTGCTTTCTTTGATATAGAGCCCTAATACTAGGAATGTAGTGTTCATCTCTATGCATTGGGAATTCGTGCTTCTGCCATTTGTTTATTTGAATGATGAACTCATCCAAATTCATTTAAATTTTCAGATGGACCGTCGAGAAGAACTAGCTAAAACGGTTGAGGGAGTCGACGAGCAAAATCGACTCGCACCTCAGGTGTTCCCAGAGATAATATCAACCGCCCAGTTAGCAGGCATCGTAGCACAAGTAGTCACCACTGCAGTTTTACAATACCAAGAACGCAGCATGCAACTTAGAGAAGGCAAAAGACCTAGAGAGGTTAGCCAAATGCATGTGACCAAAGCTGACAAATGTGCGAAGACTCCGAAATTGCGACAGCAAACTACCCAAGACCGGGTAAATTCTAGTCAACAACGTGGTAAAATGAAGCAGTTTCAAAACAAAGAATAAAGCCCCAAGTTAGCAAGGCCGACACCAACAACGGCAGGGTCAGAGGGGGAGTAACTTCAGAGGCAAATGTTTTGTGTGTGGCACGCATGGAGATAAACGCCAAGATTGCCCAAAAAGTGTTAGGGCCTCACAGCCACAATGTGCCCGTAAGAAGCCACAGGGGTCACTTTTTCAAATCGCTCTCCCAGCACCAGCTCAGGTACCAGACCTACCAACCTTTCCAGTAGTACCAGTGCAACAGGGGCAGTTACAGTACAGACATATCTTTAATGTCCACCAGGCAGCAGCCCCACAGGCACCACCCACGATTTGGGGTATGTTTTCTATCCATGGAACTTTGGGTCGAAGTCTTTTTGTTACTGGGGAAAAATGCATTGTTTTATAGTTACATATTTTACGAAGTCCTTAGGGTTGTTAGCCACAGCAGAGAGCACCGTGGCGTGTGTCGACTCACCACTAGGGAGTGGGTCACTTATTTTTATTTATATGCCGGGGAGTAGGGGTAGAGATTGGTAGCTTGGTTTTACCTGCAGACATGTTAGTCTTAGACATGCACGAGCATGATGTGATTATTGGTATGGACTGGCTCGCAGCTTATAGATCCATGATTGATTTCTTCGGTGGGAGCATTATTTTTGCCATTCCGGGGCAAGAGATGTTTGTAGTGGTGATGCCTCGCCCAGAGGGAGGTTCGACCGCTAATTTGTATTACATAGAGGAGGATACCTCTAAGGAGGTTGTGATTCCCTTAGATTCGATCCCTGTTGTCAGGGAGTATTCCGATGTGTTTCAGGAGATACCAGGCCTACCGCCCAGTCGTGAGATAGACTTTGTTATAGATTCATTGCCAGATACGAGACCTATAGCACGCGCACCGTACCGTATGGCTCCGGCAGAGATGCGGGAGCTACGAGATCAGGTAGAGCAGCTATTAGGTCAGGGCTTCATTCGTAGGAGTACCTCACCTTGGGGCGCTCCAGTCTTGTTTGTGAAGAAGAGAGATGGTTCACTGAAATTGTGTGTGGACTACAGGGAACTGAGCAAGGTAACGATACGGAATAAGTACCCGTTGCCTCGAATCGATGATCTGTTCGACCAATGGGGAGCAACTTTCTTTTCAAAGATAGATCTGAGGTCGGGGTACCATCAGTTACGTATTAGACAGCAGGATGTTTCAAAGACTGCCTTCTTATCGAGATATGGGTTCTATGAGTTCAGGGTGATGCCGTTCGGACTCACAAATGACCCAGCCATTTTCATGGACTTGATGAACCGAGTATTCAGAGAGTTCTTGGATCAGTTTATCATCGTCGTCATAGATGACATCTTGATATATTCACACTCCGAGGAGGAGCATGCCAAACACTTGAGGCAGGTTCTTCAGACTCTACGAGAGCATCAATTATATGCTAAGTACGAGAAATGTGGATTCTGGTTGTGAGAGGTACAGTTCTTGGGCCATGTTGTTTCTGAACAAGGGATAGAAGTTGACCCGAGTAAAGTGTCAGCGGTGAGGGAGTGGGGACAGCCCACGACACCGACGGAAGTGCATAGTTTCTTGGGATTAGCCGGGTACTACAGGAGATTCATTCGGGGATTCTCCAAAATAGCGGGTCCATTGACGAATCTGACTCGCAAGGGGGTACCATATATTTGGGATGACGCTTGTCAGTTAGCTTTCGACGAGCTGAAAGACAAGCTTACTTCAGCACCAGTCCTTGCCTTACCGAAACCGGGTGTGGAGTACCTGGTTTATACCGATGCGTCTTTACGGGGACTTGGAGGTGTACTCCAGCAGGAGGAGAAGGCTATAGCTTTTACTTCCTGCAAACTTAAGCCGCATGAGAAGAATTACCCCACCCACGAACTGGAGTTAGCAGCGGTCATCTTTGCATTGAGGATATGGAGGCACTATTTATTGGGTGAGAAATTCCGTTTGTTCACAGACCATAAGTCACTGCAGTACCTGTTCACTCAGCGAGAGCTGAATATGCATCAGCGCAGATGGCTAGAATTTGTGAAAGACTACCAGTTCGATATACAGTATCATCCGGGGAAGGCCAACGTAGTTGCTGATGCGTTGAGCCGTAGACCGGTAGACGGTGTAGCAGACATCTGGAAAGCAAAGTGGAAGGAGTTGGGTCACCAGGACGTAGTAGCCCGTTCTTTCATATCCGTCATGTCAGTCACACCCGAGATTGTGGCTTCCCATTCCTTATCAGGAATATTATCATCAACCAATGCTCTTTGTGGCATTTCATTGTGCTCTTTATGGCACTTCATCATGCTCTTTATGGAATATCTCATACATCAAGTCCCACTTGATTATGAATAGTTATATTCATATACATATAACATTTCTAAGACCGACCTTCCGAGTTTCCCCACTGGGCGCGCCCCTAAATGACCATCATCTTCTAGGGCCTATCTATACAAGACAACCTAGGCACTTATAACGCAAGACGTCGGGAAGCGGCCATATGCCTGCGGGAGAGTCAAGACCACACCCGGAATCTCCTCACCAGCGCAGAAAACATAACATAATCGCTCATATGGCCTATGGACTATATCCACCCTGCATTCATTAGCCAGGGGGCATCACCAAGCGCGCAAACTTCACTTATGATGTCATTTAGAGAGGTGTGTATAAGTAAATTAACATTTACCATATTCATGATTAAGTAAATTATCATTTACCATCATTATTATCATTTCCATTTCATTTTCTTTCCATATATATGTTTCATTTTATCCGAAACCATAATCATTTACATTATTGTAAATACCTCATATTATACCTGGAGCCATACTTAATACATCTTATCGTTGTAACCTCGATGAATAAATGAGCTTTCAATTTATTCTCCCAACACCCTTTTGCGGTATTGTTATAAACCATCAATACTAACATAGCTCAATTGAGCTTCTAAAGTCTCCCAAATATAACACTACAACTCCGAGTTTCATCATAATCGACTAGAATAAAGAATGCCCTAACATCAATTTGCATATCCCCGGAAAAGCCACCACATAACCTATTTCTAATGTAGGGTGGATGATTAACTCATCTAGGACTATAAAACTCTAAAGTTACTTCATTCAAGAAGGTTCCTAGTCCCTATTGAAGAAAAATAAACTTAGGAAACAAAATAAGGTTTAAGGATGAAAAATAGGGGACCGGTCGACCGGTCCTGAGACCGCGGTCGATCGCGTCTCCAAATTTTACCTACAAAGAAAAGCAGAAAGCTCAGAATGGAGGGGCCGTTCGACCGGTCAGGGAATCGCGGTCGACCGCGCACAATTTTTATGCCTTTGTGGGAAAGCAGTAAGACCTCCTGCGAGGGCCCGATCAACCGGTCCTGGGACCGTGGTCGACCGGTCATAGCAGACCTAGGGCTATTTCTTCTTCCAAAACTAAACCCAAGTGAAAGTTTCAATTTTCCCCAAACTCAAATCTCTTCCATTATGAACACAACAAACAACCTTTATCTACCCAAAGATTATCCAACATGATTTATAACCATTATAATTCAAAATTTTATCATCAAAACTAAGATTAGGGTTTAAATCCCATAAATTTCCATTTTTGCTCCATAAATGCAAATACACAACTATCACACAAATTATTCATCTTAAATCACATATTAGCAAGTAGAAAACTTGCCTTGAAGTTGAAATCTCAGGTTTCTTTGTGTAGTAGCAACAATCCATCTTCAATCTTCATTTTCTCTCTTCTTTCTCCACTTTTCTCTTCTTCTCTCTTTCTCTCTTGTTCTCTCTATGTTTAAGACATAAAATAGGGAAATTAGGGGATTTAGAAGACTAAAATCGGGCTTAACACAAGTCTCCCAACTTAAGTGGTTAATACCACATTAAAATGACTCCCAAATACGCATTTAAGTTAAAACCAGGTAAAAGTGCCCAGAACTCGAAAATACAATATGACACTTATTTTAACTGCCTCGGAGATACCGGGACTAACTACACCCCCTAAACTGGCATCCGGAAATTTTATAATTTATTTAAAGTTCCAGTTTCATTTAACCCATAATGTCTTTTAAAACATATGACACCATAAAACATACAACCGAATGATATTTACTTTCACATGCAGTAAATATGCAATAACCCAGTAAATATTAACCTTCAACTCCTTAATTTAATATTTAGACCAGTCCCAACATTTTATATAATTACCTTATGCGATAAATTAATAGAAGATTAGTCTCCTAAAAGTGACGGTTGTTACAGGCAAGTGATTAAACTTGTTAAATAATTGTTGTGTACCATTTATTGCATGATTTGTGGATGGAATTTGTGGATTTTAGGTTTAAATTGTCAAAACCTAACTTTTTGGGAAAACCTTAGATTTGTAGTGTATAAATGGATTTAAGGTTAGAAATTAGTTTATATGTATTTTAGGATGAATATTGATGATATATATGTGATTGGGTTGGATAAAAATGGTTGGAAGATGATTAAAACAAATTTTGGGATTTTTGGCTTACTTAAAAAGTAGTCATTTTCGAAGTTTCTGAAGGGCCGAATCGATTCAACCTCCTACCGAATTGATTCGGAAATATGCAGGTGCCCAGGTCTGAGTGACTGAATCGATTCGGACCCCATCCGAATCGATTCGGACTGAGACAGATTCCCTAGTCTGATGACCCGAATCGATTCACCTTCCTGGCCGAATCGATTCGCCTTCCTGGCCGAATCGATTCGCTGGGCCGAATCGATTCGGAATTGGCCCGAATCGATTCGAAAACAGGGCTTTTGAGGGAAAGTTTTTTTAGGAAGAATTTCTTTCCGTTTTGTTCGAGGTTATCGATTGGGAACCTCTATAGGAGATATTTGGAGTATGTTTTGGAGACTTTTAGAGAGTTTCCCTTATAAGAAATTATTGGAGTCATATTGACTAAATTCGAGGAATACCGATTAGATATTATGATATATTCTAAGTGGGGAAGCCCGCCTTAATTGGAAATTAATTTAGAGATATTGTATCTTAGGATCCAATCCCATATGGGATAAATTTAAAGGTTCATAAAATGAATTGAACCCTATTATAGATGGAGAATTATAAATTCTAATTGATATGCATATGGATATAGAAATATCCTTAACGATGATTGATTTGGGAGATATCTCGCACGAATGAGAAATGATAATTGAGGTGCATTAGGATAAGAAGATCCTTAACATAAATAGAATTGAGAGACAATTCATAATAGAAGAGACATGTGAGCTTCAAGCGAGATATAGTATAATGTATTCTAAGTGGGGAAGATGTGTGAAAATTGACGATTAGTATATCAAGAGAGGGAATATACTAAACAATAACATTAATTCAATTGCGCTTAAGAGCGTATTATAAATATGAAACAATGTGATAGGTATACCTTATATGATGATGATGATGATGATGATGTATGTATACCTTATATGATGGTATATACATATATAGTGAAGCATACCCCCTCCTTGCTATCATTGGGAAGTTGCGTGCGTTAAGGGTGAGCATCATGGCTCAAAGAGCAGGGTGTGGATAGTTCCCAGGTCATAGTATTCCATTATGATTATTATGCGATATATATTCACTATTTTGGGGGTGAGAAGTCGGGGGTATGTGATGTTCTCACTTGCCGGTTAGGAACTATGACCGCTTCCCGGACGTTGTGTGCGTGAGTTAATCACGAGGTGGGTGTCGTTGAACCCCACCAGGTGTCCCCAGTTTGCTACGTGTATGGGAAACTGGAAGATGATAGCATGTGAGCCTGTGTCCTAGAGTTATAGCTCGGTTGGATGGTTATTGATTGTGCTTGTACTTGGGTATCGAGGGCATAATGGACCTCAACGATCGACATTGCCAGGATTAGTGTATCGGGGGGTTCCTTGTTTGGATTTCGCCTCGGCGAGACGTCCCATGCACGAACCGCAGTGTAATGTTAAAAATTGGGGAGAAGTTAGTCCCTAATGCTCATATTTATATATATATCACCTATCCCGACAATAGACAGTACCAGGAGTAGTGTAACGGGGGGCTCCTTGTTTGGATTTAGCTTCGGCGAGACGTCCCACGCATGAAATGCCGTGTACTGTTAAGAATTGGGAATATTAATTAATTAAAATTGGAAAATAATTTGGGTTACATGAATCATGCATTGAGGGCATAATGAGCCCCGAGGATCGATACGGTCAGGAGTAGTGTAACGGGGGGTTCCTTGTTTGGATTTCGCCTCGGCGAGACGTCCCACGCACGAAACGCAGTGTCGTGTTGAGAATCGGGAGGAGTTTAGTCCTTAAATCTTGATGTTAATAACTCATATATAACTCTATATATCTGTTTACATGCCAAATGAGGGCATAACTAGAATATATGAAATTCTAGTAATTGAGAATGTTGATGTATTATGATGATGTGATATGAGCACGATGATGCAACTTTATATGTTTAACAAATGAACATTATAAAGATAATTATAATACCAATGATAAAGTATATAATCTAATGAATATAGATAAGTGTATATTGGGAGATAAATTAAATGATTCAATTGGGTTTAAGTTAGAATCTTTTTACCTAAATAGAAATTGGGCATCCTTTTGGAGATCGCGTACATACGTTTAGCGCGCGCATTAGTGGAGGGGTGAGTTGAATTATTATGAAGAGTTTGATTCCATTAAATCACGTAATAATGCATTTACAATCACTTGCTATAAAATGTTTTTCAACTCGAACTCTGACCCGTTTATATTTTCGCTCCATGTATATATTGTATTACTTTAGGTGTTCCTCCGCAAGGACGCCATTGATCTTCATCCATCCAGTGTACTCGTGGAGATGCGGTAGTAGCGTACTGTTGCGGTACTTTGCTTTAGCCGACTCCTATCTATTGTACATCTAGATTAGGATTCAGTTGTATATTGAGTTTAGACTCTAGTGTTGTAGATTAACACTTTTATATTTTATTTCTCAGATTTTTGTATTGTCTGTTACCCGACAGCATATTTGGGTATTTCATTGTTGAGATTTTGTTTTACATTGTAGTGTACCCTTTCATATTATTGGAGTTTGCACTTATCACTCATCATAGTTAGATGTGTATTCTTGGTTGTGGTTACAAAGTTGGTTTTGTTGTTGTTGTTAAATAAAAGTTTTAAATTTTTGTCAATTCGCTTTTAATGATTTTGGGTAGTTAGCCTTATATTATGGTGTATTGTCAGTTGATGTTGAGACTCTGCCATCTGAGATACCTGATTTAAATGTAGTATAGGGCTGGCCACCCGTTATTATTTTGAGTGGGTTGTCACATAAAATACCTCGGCTATCCCGTGTACTAAGTCCTTAGCACAAGCCTATACAAATTATCATGAGTTTATGGTCCAACTCTGATTATTAATTAATTTGCACGTGAATTAATTAGATTACATTTGGTGTTGCCCAACCAATATATTCGGACTCGCTCTCATGGCCCGAAACAAAATAAATCCCGAGTCTACATCCCCACTCTAAATTAATTAACTTTCAGTCTAAATTAATTTAACACCTTGGTATCGCTCAACCAATATACCCAGAATCGCCCACTAGATCCGTATTTAATTATTTTGGAATATTTTCCCCAAAATTAATCATAGAGTGTCACCCATAAATTTCCTCTAAATCCCAATTGATTTACCTCATAATTTATTAACATATAAGTCCTATATTTATTTCTCATTAAATAAGGTGTATGGGAGAAATTTTAATTAAATTCCCTTTATGTACTAAAACTGGCCGAACTTTCGCGAATCCCCGACCATCGATCGATCGATTTCAGCCATCGATTGATCGATCGAACATGTCTTCGTCTTCTTCGAATACCTGTTTCATCCATGCACAAAAACATCAAATGTAGAACTCCTTCTATAGTCTAACCCAAGTCTTCTCATCAATATAATACATCAAGAACATCATAGGGAACCCCCATAAAGTCCCCAAACCCCGTTTGATTTCCGTTCTCTACTGTTACTCTAAATTGGGGAAAAACTCGAGTTATTCGTTAATTGGTCTCAACATCAAATTACCAACTCAGTTTCATTCATAATTCATCTGGGTTTATCACAACTAAAATAAATATCTGTTCAGAATCATGTAACGTTATAAATTCCTACACCAATTTCATTCTATGTTCCAATTACAAAAACCACATTTTTGTACCTGTTTATCCCCAAAATAAATTTTAGGTATTCACATCACATAAATATGAATTGAAAACAAAAATAAATTCTACAACAAGTTAACCACTTGCCTTATTGTTTCGTAGGGTCTGATCCGGGGTTGTAATTCTTAAGGTTGATGATGAAATCCCCCATTTGGCTCTTTCCTTTGTCCCCCAAATTGGTTCCCGGTGCCTTTAACTGCTCCTTAGTGTTTTCTCTCCCACTATATGATTTCTAATCTCCAATCAGCCATTCCCCATTTCCTTTTAATTAAGTAATTAGACTTAATCCCGTTTTTAGCCTAATGGACCAAGCCCAAGTGACCCAAATACCCCCGTGTGGGCCCGACTATACCTAAAAACGTCCCGTGACCCGGGTACACTTTTTCGACTATCTCGGCCCATCTGGACTCAATCTTACACTCAGAATTGGCATCCGAATTAGTTTATAAAAATTGTTATCTCACACCCAAATTAGTCTATATCGACTCCCGGCTGAGATAAATAAATGCCACATCACTAATACCCGAAATGACATAAATAAATTACTACTATTCGCTTAGTAATTAAATTTCCCTAAATATTAACCATTCACTCTCCGATTAATATTTAAATAAATATTACCATAATTAATTCAATTAAAATTACGACACACAAGTAATTCAAAAATTTTCGAATTAATTAAATTTTACATGCATAAAATTACGGGGGGTTAAAATTACCTAACCTCTTAATTTTTTGATTAAGATGATTTTTAATTTAATTTAAAAAAAATTAAATATGCAAAATGCTTCACTTTAATTTTTCATTAAAAACACAAATGAATAATCCGTACAATCATCAATACAAGTAATAAAGTAACTTTTGCCATTTTTAATCGTAATTCCATCCAATTTACAAATATCCGAATGAATTAAGTGAGGTGGTTTAGATTCTCTAAGAGTAGATTTATGTGGGATCTTTGTTATTTGAGCTTGACTACACCGTTCCTATTTTTAAAAAATCATATAATGATATTTCTAGAATTAATCCTAAAGTACTCATATTTTTAACAAGTCAACATGATAAAGTTTAGCATGCCATACATTAAAACAACAAGCAATATAAATAGTAGGGAAAATTTTATTAATAACATCAATGGTCAATTTAAACACTGCTTTAGTGGCATAAACTTTGCCTACAAAAATACCATTTTAGATCAAGATAAATAAATTAGCCCGAATGTCTGAGTGAAACCAACTTTATTGATGAGATAGCTAAAAGTCAAGTTCTTCCTTATCTCGAGAGTGTGCAATACATTCTTAAGGACTACAATTTTTCCAGAATTGAACTTTAATTCTGCATCTCCAGTACCAATAACCTTAGTGGAGTGGAAATCACTCAACAATAATTTTTTTTATCTTCAATCTTCGAATAACTCTTAAACAAAGTACGATCATAGCAGATATGACAGGAAGCACCAGTATCTACCCACCCCCCTTTAACACCACTAACCATATTAATTTTAAAAATCATGTCACATAAATCCTCTCCTGTTAGCTTTACCATAGGAGCAGGACGAGGTCCATTCCGACATTTGCGGGCTATATGTGCAGGCTTGTTACACCTAAAGCAGAGAAATTGTTTAGTGTTACTAGTCTGTTCATATTTAATAGAGTGGTTCCTATTCGTGTTTTGATTCTGATTCTGATTCGGTTTAAAGTGTTGGTTGTTGTTCTTTTTTTTTATTTTTTATTTTATATTTTTCCCATTTGGCTTCAAAACAACTTGAGTGTTGTTCTTGTTATAATTTCTTTGTTAAACACAATAAGAATTTAATGTTTTTTTTCGGGCTTTGTAGTCAGTTCTCAAATCAATGATTATGCTTTCAAATGAAAATTATTTCAATTTATGCCTTAAAATATTTTTAAAAACTTTCCAACCCATAGGTAATTTGTCAATAATAATAGCAACCTGAAATTACTCATTTAACTCCATACCCACGAAAATAATTTTGAGTTTGATTAAATACAGATTTGTCATTCGCCACTTGAAATTTTAAACAATGAGTGGGTGTATTTTTTTAAATCCCGCCTCCTTGGTACCATATGTTTTTTTATAATTCCCACCAAACTACTTTAACATTTTTACAATTGGCATAATAGTCATAAAGATCATCACTTAGGTCATTCAGAATATAATTTTTTTAAACAAAGTCATTTTCGTCCCAAGTTTGTACGACCTTGTTTTATCAGAAGTAGGGGGCAGATAAAGTAAGTTTGTCTAGATTGAACACTTGATGCTAGTTTCATAGTAGTTAGGTAAAATAGCATTTTTTTGTCTCCATCGTTTAAAATATAGACCCTCAAATTTGAAAGGTTTATTAATAACAGAGTTATTTTCGTTATCCATGGCATAATAAAATACACCATAAAAATGTTATATCTTAAATTAGAAAATGGAATGAAATTACCGAATGCAAAATTCCAATAGGAAAAAAAATAATGTAGCTGAGTCGTGAACTAGATCGCTCTCTTTAAATTGTTTTGCGGAGCTACCCAAAATTGTGTTGCAGACCTTATTAATCCCCTTCACCGCCAAGATAAAAAAACCTAGAATCCAAACCAATTTGTTTAAGAAAACTATGTAGATAATATATCGTATATTATAACTCATTTGCTATTAGTTGCTTAATATTATAATTTTAGTTTGAGGGAACAGACTGACCAGGTAAGGAAAAGAGAAAAAATGCACACTTACACCGAGAGAGAGAGAGAGAGAGAGAGAGAGAGAGAGAGAGAGAGAGTATGTGTTTTTTTCAATTTCTATTCTATTACACACAAGGCTGTAGATGGAAAAGTTTATTAAAGAAAATCTGAACATTAGAAAAAGCTTAGTGATAAATCAGGGAGAGCAAAAAAATGTGGGTCCTAAAGTCTTCGACTTAAATAATAATAATAATAAAAATAAAACAAAAAATCGTTTAGATTTTTATTCAAAATAACAGTTGTTTTTATCCCAAAAAATTTAATACACACACAGCAAAGCTTAAGCCCAAGACCAAGAACTCGAACCTGAACATGATCATGGGTCGGGTCGGTTATACAAACAACAGCGGAGGTGGAATCATGCTTGTGGTATTTGGACTAATAAGTTCTTCCACCCAACACAGACAAAAGTTTAATGCCCAAAGGGCTTGCCTAATAGTCCCAAAATGGGTGTACACAACTACACCATTTTGAACCACTCTATCGATATAGAACAAAGATATTTGTTGGGCAAGATTTTTTTTCTCTCTTTCATAACAAAAGAAAAGGTAGGAAGGGTTTTGTTCCTTATAAAAGTTTACAAAACACCTTGTTCCAACATGAACAACATTATACAAGCAGGACTCAACCATTCAGATTTCCCGAATATCAAACTACACCTCTTTCGGTCTGATTCGCGCTCCATAAATCTCACCTATCTGCATCAGTGCATTGAGCGACTGAACACCGAGTTATCCTCAAAGAAGTCCATCCATACAAATTTGTTCAATGAGCCGAATCAATTAGCAAGACTTCAAATTCCAAAAAGATACAACTCATCTAACTACAACGTGTGACACCCCGCCTAATTAAATACTCAGTATAAAAAAATTAAATAGCGAGTGATCAGGCCTTTATTAAATTAAAACAAGATTTCCATCTAGTTCATTCTTAGCATGACTGTCGAAAAACCTTACTAGTTACTAACCACCTATTAGTTAATTAGATCGGTGTCAAAATTTTATCTTTTAATAACCAAGATAAAATATAATACGGAACTAAAACAGAAACATCACATAATAATAGAGTCATCACATGCCCATCAAATAGCTAAAACAAAGTCTTTCCAAGTAAACCATCAGCTACAAGCCAAACCAAAAACTGGTTGATAGTACCAAACCCATACAATCTGAAATGAAGAAATCTGAAATATATGTTGTGATCAACATGCTCAAAAAATAATTGGGATATAATTCCTAAACTAGGAACAAGTGAAAGAGGCGACTAATCCAACTCCTGAAGCATCCACATATGCGATAACTACGTAACCCTGGAATAGGATCAAGTCTCGCGTCCCTGTGGCTGGACAACTAAAAGGTTTTTAATATATTTAATAGCCAGGGTTAGAACCCAAAAAATTTTGAAAATATTTAGCAAGTGATTAAATTGCAGTAATTTAAAATGGATGAATAATCTTCATATTTAAGCTAGTGTCGCACTATCTTGAGGACATACTCACCTCTCAACTAATGTACTCACCTAGCACTTTCTTTATATCCCACCTAGTCATTTACCCCATAACTAATTTTCATTATAACTTCTTCCTGTCACACTACTCTAACCCAAATATGTTTAATATGCGGTTTATAAGTTATTTATCACCTTAACTTAATTAATCATTTCTCATTAAAAACCATATAACATTCTCACTAGTTATATATAATTAACACAATTCCCTTCCTGTATTTTATCCGTATATAATTATTTACTCCATTATATACGTAGAAATATATTACAACATTCACACACATGCCATATATATATTTAATCTATCCTTCCGAGTAATACCTCACCGGATGTTTCTCTAAAATTCTATCATGTCAGGTCTACTCATTCCCACCTGGATTCCCTAGAAAACTATATACCGCCGAATCCGAACATAAAAATATAACCGTACTGGAGGCGGTCATATTTCCCCGAGGGTAAAAACAATCATCTCAATGCCTCACCTCTATTTGGACGTTATGACCTGGAGATTATACTCTCCCTACTCCTCAAGCTAGGGGGATTCACCCATATCGCGCAACCTCCTGTGATAGCACTAGAGGGTATATATTCCTATAAATATTTTCACACTAATATATATATATATATACCTCACCTCTATTTGGACGTTATGATCTGGGGATTATACTCTCCCTGGGTGAATCCCCTTGGCTTGAGGAGCAGGGAGAGTATAATCCCCAGGTCATAACGTCCAAATAGAGGTGAGGTATTATATATATATATATATACACTACACAATCAGTGCATATAAGCTAAGTACATCGGCTAACCCATGCCTATCTCCCGTGGCACTAGCCTAAAAAGAACCCAAGTCTATATTCCGACTCTAAAGTTAATTAATTACTCATTAATTCATTTATTACCTTGGTGTCCCTTAACCTATAAACTCGGACTCGCTCACTTGGACCGAAAATATAATATTCATAATGTTTGATCCAAAATTATTTTTAATAACTTTGGCACACTTATTAATCTAAGGTTTCCAAATTATTCTAATTCCGAGCTTAATTTCCCTTATGTAATATCTCACTATTATTCCCACTAGAAATTTCACACAAATACTAAGACATAATATCCAACCATAAAGGTAGCCCTCAAATAAAAACCAAATCAAACTGTAGAAGAAAACAACGGATTTAACACCGTGTTAGAACTAGACCATATGTCGTTCGAATGACATAGGATCTCGTGCGAATGAAACCCAGGTCGTTCGAGCCACCTTTGGTTTTTCTCCTTCTTCTTTGTTCAGTTATGTCCACCATTGATGACTTAAAAACCTTCGTTTTCCCAGATTTTGTCCTTTGTAAACCCTTAAGAATTTTATATCAAACCTAAAATCTTAAGCCCCCCAATCTAATACAACCATCTACACAGATTCGAAGTTAAATTATCAATTTCTCAAATCCTTTACAATATTTATAAATCATTCCTAAAATATAAATCAGTCTACACAAGGTTTGTAATAATATCAACATTGATTTTAGGTTCATAAATCTAAATCCCTCAACAGTTATTATGTAATATTAATCAACTATATAACATAATTCATCCGTATACCTCCATAAATTGAAAACCCAATTTAGATGTTAACCCAACCCAAAATCATTTGTGTTCATCACACCACTATCAGATGAATTGAAAACTGCAATTAATTTAAAAGAAAGTTTAACCACTTGCCTTAAAGGGTTTGTAGGTTCTGAATTCCTTTGGTGTAGATGAGTATTTGATGAAGAACACCAACCCTTGTTCTTGATTTTGTCTCACAAGAGTTTTCCAAATTCCCCCTCGTTTCTCCTCTACTCAATTAGGGTTTCTTAAATGAGTTATGGTTGCCACACCTTCTCACTTTTAGGTTTTAGTGATTCTGGGCTTTATTAAAATGGCCCAAAGACTCCAGTGTGGGCTTATTTATGCCTAAAAATATCTGGAGAACCATTTAACACCTCGGGTACTCTTTTTCTACTTTCTTGACCCTTCTAGAATCAACCGTGCACTCAGAATTGACATATGAAATATTTTACTGAAAATCCTTATCTTGACCCTAATATAGTCCATACCCGACTCTTGGTTGAGATAATTTAATGCCACGTCACTAAACACTCGTTATGACGTAAATAAATTAGTACTATTCACTTAGTAATATAAATTCCATAAATATTAACCATTTACTCACTAGATTAATATTTAAATAAATACCGATAATAATTAATTCAATTAAATTACGACACATAAGTAATTTAAAAATTAGTCGAATTAATTAAATATCAAATGTACAGAAATACAAGGTGATACATACTTCCCCCCTTACAAATGAATTTCTTCCCCGAAATTAAGTCTTACCTGCGATGAATACTTTGGGATACTGATCTCACATGTCATCCTCCCGCACCCAAGTAGACTCGTTAATGCTGTGGTGACCCCACTATACTCTTACTAGTGCTACCACTTTAGACCGTAGCGTGCGCTCACTACAATCCAGAATAGCTATGGGTTTGTCCTCCTATGAGACGTCTGCTGTAGTTTAATCTCGTTAAGTGGAACATGCCACAAGCTCTCACGCTTTTTCGATAATTTTTCAACGACGCCACGTGTAACACGTCGTGTATCCTCGGTATATACTCTAGCTAATCCAATTTATAATTTACCAGTCTCACCCTCTCAATGATCGAGAAAGGCCCCACAATTCTTGGTGCTAGCTTCCCTATCATGGTGAACCTCATGACCCATTTCATGGGAGACACCCTTATCAACACCTGGTCATCAATTTCCAACTCAATGTTCTCCGACCATATAGTGCCTCAAAAGACAAGCTTATGCTTTATTGTCTCTCTATCGCTATGTTAGAAAAGGTTCCACCTTTATGGGTGCCAATTTCTTGTTGCCAAACCTGTGACCCTCCTCAAGGTAAATGCTCATAACAATCCCTGACTACTCATAAGAGACTTCAAACCCTTAACTCACGATAACGTAATTCTCCTTACATTTCTAAGTTATTTGAAAAAGACGCGATTTACCCAATTCCTATCGATAGACCATAAATATCTTCAGGTCCTAGGAGCCCATTACTCCCCACCCTTCTCAACCAAAGGTGGATGAAAAAAATTCCCTGATAATGTCTCAAAAAATGTCATGAAGATAATAAACTGTTATGAGAAATCACACCTAACTCTACTAGTGGTAAGGTAATTAATACTCCCAATCACCCAATAATCTGGAATTATGCATTTCTCGATTCCTCCAATAACCTAGTCGCTTTCGTTAACGATTGACTAAAGGGTATGCGATTCCATCCCCATCGCCTCTTGACACTTTCGGTCAGAGGCAGGACTGAAAGGTCTTATCCCAATTCAAAACAATTTCGAACAACACCTATTTCCGTTTCACTTCTTTCTTAAGAGAAAAGTCGAATATACTGCTAGACAGTATATCTCACCCCAAAATGATAAATATTCCATTCTGGTCAATCCATTTCGCAAACCCGATGGGAACCTTGACCTCTCCACGATTTTGGATGTCCCAAATATGAATTTCACCATTCATGCTCATCAATCCCGTCACTTGGAATATAAAAATTATAAAATCCTTACTGAAAAACTTGGATCAACCTTTTCCATCCCTAAATGGTATAACTTGGAGACAACTCCGCTATGTATTTTTCATCACCAATCCCCACGCTCCACGTTTCACATTACGAGGGACATCTTATTCCCCTTTTTTCGGAATATACCTAAAATCGTTGCCTTTGCATTCTCTCCCAAAATTTCTAGGCATCTGACTAGGTGAGACTCTGCTCCACGTAGGGTACCCATACACCCTATAACTCGTGCATATTTGCACAAACCTCAGAACATCACATACGTAACGTACTTATCTCAAGTTCGCCCCCCCCCCCGAACTCTTATCGTGTCTATATCATCTGGGTATATTCGATTATCCCACCAATTACTATTCAATTCTTCCCGATATTGCCCCAGCCATCAACTTGTGGTGTAAAAGTTCTTTCGAGTGTTTCTTTTGCAACACTTCCTAGATCCACCGACCCTACTTCTTAATAGCTCTCCGTTCAACGTGTTTTCTCCACATGTTCAATAATTATCATTAAATCCGATGTCCTAATATTCGACGACATTTCTTCACCCCTGACATTTATTAAGGCTTATGCGTATAGCATTTCACAGAAAAGCCCAAAAGAACTTTTCCCAATGCACTATTCCACAAAATTTTTTATCCTCGATTTTCGTAGAACTCAAAGCATATACCCGAGACACTCAAACCCTATCCTTATACTCACAAGTCTTAATAGTTTACTCTTGTGTCTCTAAAGGAGTCATACACTATTGCACTCGCAATATCACTAAGTCTTCAGCGCTAAATTAATAATGATCTAAATCTCTCCGCTCCACGGTAACCCGACATACCTTGAATCTCATCGGTAAGAGTCCCTATGCATCGAGATCCAATATAACTAGACAATTGTACTCCTTGAAGTCTACTTCATAACATACCACTGCGAGCTTGACCCTCTTTTAGGTGAGACATCACAAAAAGAATATACATCCTGCCCTGGAGCAACGAATACGATAGTCTTACTGTAACCGTCCACCATTGCTAACCAATCCGTACTTAAGATAAAATCATAAGCACATAATCACCTATCATCTTGGTATTACCTTGAAAATTATACCCTCTCAGTGTCCACACTCTCTCCCCTGTAGGTGGAACTAAAGAGATCTCCTCTACTCAACGATAAATATTTACAACTATAGTATGATTAATGATACATCTACCAAGCCCGTTTCACAGGCAAATTTAGTAATAAAAAACTACTGTGAATCGCTCGTGTCACACAAAGTAGACCCCAATCACTCAGGGATAAAAACTCATAGTTTCACTGGCCCATAACATTGGCGGCTCCAACGGTTCCTGGACATGACACTCTCTTCCTAATCGAACCAAAACTTTTATAACTGTTTCTCGTTCTAGGTATCATGCTCCTGTCCCCTAACTAGTTGTGGCTAAGATCCACACATGCGCTTCTACTGTGTAACCATAAGACACTTTACAGTGACCTTCCCCTTTCTCTGGTCCCATCGGCCATATCGAGGTTGTCCTTTTCACGGCCCTGGCAGTCTTAACACGGATTGCTACCCCAGTTGTCTCTTTGGCTCCGCTGGTCCTATGGGACTAGTTGTTGGCTGAATCTCCTATCCACGCTTGTATATTGTACCCACGGGTCTATTATCGACTTATGAACCCCTTTTTAATTCTACGTATCCCTCCCATCGGGTACAAAGTTTGCAATATTCATTAACTTTCCTTCCCATCCGGCCACTGTCCGGCCCTTCAGGAAAAAAATATACTGAAATCTCCCTTGCCTCTCTATCTAAATAACTAGTGAGAGGATTCGTAATAATCCGCACCCCAAATTCCTCGTTATTCGTGGTAATTTTCCCATGGATATGGTGACTGAATCCCATCACATATAAGCAAATATTTGCCTAAAATTTTGACTTGAGTGTTACTACACTCCCTCACATGTGATCCCAATTGGATGTTCTCTTTCCATTGGTAAATCACCCTTCAGCATTTTCCTCGAATTCTATCCGATTGCTCTTCTTAAACAAAGATCTTCTTCCCCCTTCTCCCTTGTCGTCTGAACTTGGTGGGTCTAACTTTGTGCCATCGTCCTTCATGACAGTTTTTGGGGCAACTACTGCGCACCAGTGGTTACTCCAATGTTAATTGTTCGAATAATAACAATGGTGACTTCCGTCGTGTCACTGTTCCCAGAATAATCTATGGCTTTCGCTGAGTCCTCCCTCCTGAAATCCTTCTAACGTCCAACGTTTATCGTTCTATAGTTTTTGATGCGCCATGCTCAATC
Organism: Sambucus nigra; assembly: GCA_949130495.1. NCBI lineage: Eukaryota > Viridiplantae > Streptophyta > Magnoliopsida > Dipsacales > Adoxaceae > Sambucus > Sambucus nigra. Next base: position 508,582,271 of record OX422212.1, read on the forward strand.
GAATCCGTATACGAATCACTTAAACTATACTTAATAGCAGGAGAACGTAAGTCGCATACGTAAAGGAATAAAACAATCATATAACAAGGCTCTATATCAAAGAACGCTAATCTAAAATGTAATAAGCCGTAAAAATCCTAAGGTCACTAGATCCTGATGCTCTCATACCAACTGTGACACTCCGCCTAATAAAATACCGGGTCATCAGGCCTTTATTAAATTAAAACAGGATTTCCATCTGGTTCATTCTTAGCATCACTGTCATAAAATGTTATTAATTACTAACCACCTATTAGTTAATTAAGCCGGTGTCAAAATTTTATCTTTTAATAATCAAGATAAAATATCATGAGGAACTAAAATAGAAACATTACATAATAATAGAGTCATCACATCCCATCATATAGCTAAAAAAATTCTTGTCGAGTAAACCATCGGCTATAAACCAAACCAAAAACTGACAGATAGTAAATACCCATACAATTTAAAATGAAGAAATCTGAAATAAATGTTGTGACCAACATGCTCAAAATACAACTGGGATAAAATTCCTAAACTAGGAAAAAGTGAAAGAGGCGACTACTCTAACTCTTGTAGCATCCATATATGCTAGAACTAAGTAACCCAGGAATAGGATCAAGTCTGGCATCCCCGTGGCTGGACACCTAAAAGGTTTTTAAAATATTTGACAACAAGGGTTAGAAGAACCCAAAACATTTTGAAAATATTAAGAAAGTGATTAAATTGCAGTAATTTAAAATGCATGAGTGCTCTTCATATTTAAGAAAGTGTCCCACTTTCTTGAGGACATACTATCCCCTCAACTAATATGCACACATAGCGCTTTCTTTATATCCCACCTAGTCGTTTACTCCTTAAACAGTTCTCGCTATAACTTCTTCGTGTCACACTATTCTAACCCAAGTATGTTTAATATACAATTTATAAGTCATTTATCATCTTAACTTAATTAATCATTTATCATTAAAAACCATATAACATTCTCACTAGTTATATATAACTAACACAATTCACTTCCTGTATTTTACCCGTATATAATTATTTACTCCATTACATAAGTAGAAATATATTACAACATTCACACACATGTAGTATATATATATATATATATATATATATATATATATATATATATATATATATATATATATATATATATATATATATATTGAATCCATCCTCCTAAGTAATACCTCACCATATGTTTCTCTCAAATGCTATCATCCTAGGTCTACTTAGTCCCACCTGGATTCCTGAGACAGCTATATATCGTCGAATCCGAACATAAAAATATAAGCGTAATGGATGCAACCATATTTATCGGAGTGTGAAGACCATCATCTCAATGCCTCACCTCTAATTGGACGTTATGACATGGGGATTATACTCTCCCTGCTCCTCAAGCCAGGGGGATTCATACGCATTGCACAACCTCCTATGACAGCACTAGAGGATATATATTTCTAAAAATATTTTCATACCAATATTTATAAAGTATATATATATATATATATATATACACACACACACACACAGAGAGAGAGAGAGAGAGGCGCAAGTGCACAGTAAGTTTGCACATCATTTTTTAAAAATGGTATAAAAAATATTTTTGAGTTGATTTTTTTTATGTGATATCTAAACATTTCAACGGACCCAGGTAAAAAAAATCAGCCCAAAAAAAGTTTTTTGCTATTTTTAAAAAATCCGTCAAACTTTTGCATCTTTTAAGCACTTTAAAAGCTGCGAAAGTCTGACCGATTTTTTAAAAATAGCAAAAAAATAATTTTGAGCTTATTTTTTTTACATGGGTCCGTTAAAATGTTTAAATATCACATTAAAAAATCAACTCATAAATATTGTTTTTAATGTTTGAAAAAATTTGGTGTGCGCCAGCACTGTGCAAAGTTAGTGTGCACAGGAGCCTGCCTCTCTCTTTCTCTCTCTCTCTCTCTCTCTCTCTCTCTCTATATATATATATATATATATATATATATATATATATCCAAACCAAGTTGTGAAATCCCAATTCTCACTTTAAACCAATTTTATCTTGATTAATCCTAAACATGCATCTAGTGATTACAGCAAGTTATGTAAATTAAAGAATACTCACAATGCCGGATGTACGAGGAAAAAACCCAAAACGGGAAAACAGCCTCGGACGACCCAAGCCAGACAATCCCTATGAATAATGGTTTTACAAAGATAGATTAGCCTTACACTAAGACTCGATCCCCACGGGTCTTGACGCTCCTTCTGATCTTCAACCGTTCTTCAATAGTGCCCACGCAGAAATTCTGTCTTCCACGTTCTCTGTCCACAACACACGCATCCACGTATGTCTCGATGTCCACCGATATGGCTTTGATACGTCTACGATGTTGAACACAATGTCCGTCGCTTCTTCACCGCAAAACCCTTTGTGTTCAGTGTGGAGAACAAACAACTTTGGTGCAGCAAGATCACTTAAACATATAAGAATGATAAATTGGATCTTTGCAAACTCTAAGGATGTGTTTAAGACTTTTAAACCTTAGAAAACATGTGCAAACAAGGTTCTGGTTTGTAAAACTGTTTTCAGAAAGCACACTTACGAAATTATGATGCAAACACTGTTTAAATAGGATTTAAATGCCACCTCGAAAAAAGTGTCGTTCGAACGACTTAAGCATGTCGTTCGCGCGACATTGTATCTCGTTCGAACGACACCCAATGTCATTCGAGCGACCTTGAGAAAGTTTGACTTTCTTTGACTTTCGGATAAAAACGTCTCTTAACAAAGAGATTCAAATTAGTCAAACTCTATTTCGAGCTTATCGTCATAAAACAACTTTTAAACCATTTAAAAATAATTTTCTTTATAAAAATTACATCCTTAATTTTTTATAAAATAATTCCGAGCACCATTAATTATACGCATTCATACCTGAGTGATCTCGGAATGAAATTAACTTTGAAGACGATTAAACTTGCACCAAATAAACATCGGCACGATTAAATCTTTGAAGCTTTGCCGCAACGTCTTCAATTTCTTCAATACGTCATAGACCAAGTGGGATCGTGACAAAATAAAATTCTCTATGACATATTACAAACACAATTTTGTTCACGGAATTAAGTCAAAACAATACAGGGACTCAATTGGAAATTTATGTCCTTACAAATCTCCACCTTTGACTATTCCGGGACAAAACTAAACCAGTGAAATGCCTAACCAGGCCGTCAAGCCGTATGACACCAAAATCCCATCCCATAAACCCAAAATAAAAAATACAGGATACAAACTAGAATATGTAGCACCGGCAAGCATGAACTGTCTGAATGTGATGTAGCCTTGAAATCTCGAATCGCTTAGCACCGACAAGAATGAAATGTCTGAATGTGATGTAGTCTTAAAATCTCGAATTGCTGAAGCATACCTACACACATGAAACAGACAAACAAATGCCAAGTGAAGTATGGAGGAACAAATGAAACCAATTTATATAGTTAATAAGAATATACCATTTGAAACATGTGAGCAATTATTTGATACCAATTTGAAACAAATATCATAAAGAAGCGCTCAACAAATCTCCCCCTACATCACATACATCTCTCCCCATTTTTGTCTCGAATAGACAGTCCGGTGAAAAGATAAACCAATATGAAATATCTAGCATGAGAATATGATACCAAATAGAATCAAGTTGATACCAATTGTGAAAAATGAAAACCACTAGATAAACATGAATCAACCAGCTAAAAAGATCAAAAGATGACTAATCAATAGCTAGTAAACCAAGGAATCACACAAAGAGTATACCAATCAAATCAAGTGTGATAAACGGTCATATATGACAAAATACCAAATTGGCACATAGAAGGACCTGCATATAAACCAATTAATCCTAAAAAAAATGCTTCTCGTAGTACCAAAAATGTATCAATAAGAACCAGAGGACTGCAAACTAATCAGAAGCAATTTTTCACCCTGTCATTAGAACGAGCCGTGACTTCGCGCAAACGAAATGAGGAAGTCGCTCGAACGAAGTACAGAAGTCGGTCGCACGAGATGAGATGTCGTTTGAACGGATTCGTGCGACCTGCCAAAATTTCCTAGTTTCCCAAAAATATTATAAAGTATTTCCTAGTGAAAAAATTTCCACAAAAAAATTCCAGGAAGGGCCTGGCAGAAGCAAAACAGTTCTAAAACCGAAAGATTTTCGCATAAAATGCAAAAACTCATAAAAACTAAAAATGCGAGTTACATGAAAACATAGTACCGATGTGCTCAAACATGGACATGGAATGAATGGGCGTGAAACTACAAAAAATGAGTCACAGTTCCAACACATCGAAATGATCAAGAAGCTCTAATTGATAGCGATAAATCATCAAACTGTATCATAGCCAAATGACAATTAAAGTATGAGCTTAATGAACTAAACATACTACATGTACACAAATCCAGAATTTTGACGATTCTACAAACAATAGCGTCAAATTGCAATGTTTCAACATTAGGATTAGATGTGCAAACCTGTTTAAATTCTCCAACCAAACACCCTCATATAAACATACTTTTTCAAGTTCTTTTGAGGTTTCTAGCATTCTCAACTTAGAGAAAATGTTATTGGCCCTTTTCTTAGCTTCTTGCCTTTTCTTTTGGGCTCTCTTTAACGGTGGCTTTCACGACAAGTTAATTTTGAACTCTCGCAGCCCTTTCCCTTGAATCACTCATCTTTTTTTTCAATTCAAATCCTCACGGTAAACGGTTATTACATGCACACTTCTCCTTAAGTTTACTTATGCATAGATGACAAGATTGAGATAAGAACGCCTCACCAAATTCAAATATGCAAGAGAAGTCAAACATCCATATAAACTCGTGCATGTGTGAAATATTAGCATATATACAAAGTCGAATCAAGATGCGTATTAACTTCGAAACTACCCCATATAAATAATTATTAAGATCATTTTAAGCATCGATAAGAATGACCAAATGTCCTAGCCACATGGATAATGAAACGATGGGGGGTCCAAGCACACCAATATGCCACATCAAACATGTAAACTCAAAAACAAAAATCGAAAATCTTTTTGACTTTTCAAACATATTTTGACTAAAAGAAAAGAAAAATCTTTTTAGATTTTCAAAAGTTTTCTGAAAAATAAAATCTTTTTGTATTTTTCAAATAGGACTCAAACTATAATACAAAATGATAAACATGTCATAAAACTAGCAATGAATATATCATCATAAAGCAAACTAGCATATGGCAAACAAGGCAACACTATCATCCTTTAGATTTAGCATGGGAAGAATCAAGTGCACCCAAACAAGAACCATGAAGTTTAATTCCTAAAGACACTAAATCCGATTTCCTAACCCAAGTAGGTGTAAAACGGCGCATGGGGGTTTTGGTAATCGAGGCAACTTTATTCCTAAACTTCCTAGGATCTTGTCTAACGTCGTAACAATAATGCCTAAGGTGACCTTTCCTCCCACAAAATGTGCAAGTGTAGCGGTGGTGGGAATGATTACCTTTATGTGGACCTTTTCTAACCATCCTAGTGTTTCTCACACGTGCGGGGGGAATGGGAACAACTCTCTCACCAAAACCTATACCTCCCCTATCTCCCTTAATTTGGACAGTGCCTAGGATTTTATCTAACTTTTCTGACCTAGCCTCCAAATCAAACTTGAATCTAGATGAGTCTTTCAATCTCTCCTCCAACTCATGAATCCTAGACTCGAGTAAACGCCTAGTCTCCTCAAACTCTAAAATCTACTTTTTCAAGGACTCCATTAAACCACGGAGATTATCTCTCTCTTTCCCCACAAACTCTAATTTCACCCTAAACTTCTTCTCTCGTGCCCTAAGATCCTCAATCAAACTATCATTATATTCTATGGCACGCTAATTCAACTTAGATTGCAATTTTGAGTTAGCCTTTTTCACCTTCACCGTTTCGGCATACAACTCATTAAATGCATTTTACAACTCTTTCACATCAACCCCCTCCTCGTCACTCTCTTCATCCTCACTAACATGAGATACACTCAAAACCTCCTCGGAAGTGTCATTCACATGAGTATTGTCGTCGTCGCTCACATGACATGCCATAAACGCAACAAAGTTACGCTCAATGGGGGAACTCTCTCCCTCTTCCGGTTCACTATCACTTAAGGTGAAACTATAGACAATGGGTTGCTTGCCCTCTTTCTTAAGTCTAGTGGGACACTCCTTAACCTTGTGACCGTACCCCTCACACCCAAAACACTTATCCGACTCATCTCACTTAGGCTTCTCAAACTTATCCTTAGAGGTGGGATCCACTTTGTTGTTCTTGAATTTTTCAAATTTCTTGGCATCTTTCGATTGCTTTTGAAACTTAATAAATTTTTTAAATTTCTTTGCCAACAAAGCAACATCCTCAAAATCAGAATCGAAATCGGAATCTGAAACTTTAATTTCCTCCTTCTGGGTTTTCAAAGCAATACCATTTTCTTTCTTAGGCACTTTCTTGGAGGTATTCATGTCGATTTCATAGGTTTGTAAGTCACCTACAATCTCTTCTAGTTTCTTTGATTCTAACCTACCCAAGGAGTTTAAAATGGTCACTTTCGCATCAAACCTACTAGGCAACGACCTAAGGATTTTCTTAATGACACGGTTTTCGGGAATTTTGTCACCTAGGTTAAATTATGAGTTGATAATATTGGACAACCTAGCATAAAACTCATCAAAGGTCTCACTCTCTAACATCCTAATGGTCTCAAACTGTGTAGTGATATTTTGAAGTTTTGATGCCCTAACCGTGCTAGTGCCCTCGTGAGTGAGTGCCAAAATATCCCAAGCCTCTTTTGATGTTTCACGAGTCATAATTTTATTATATTCTTCCTGTGTGACATGTGAAGAAATAACGTGCAGACCTTTAGAATTATATTGTGCAAGTCTTTGTTCAATTTTGGTCCATGACTCAGCAGGCTTTAAACTAGTGACCTCACCTACAATAGTGACTGGGGGTGTCCAACCTTTTTCAACTGCAAGCCAAACTCGCTCATCAATAGATTTTAAAGCACATCTCATTCTCATCTTCCAATAAGTGTAATTAGTGCCATAAAAAACAGGAGTTCGAGAAAATTCATTATATCCAGAATTCATCTTTGAAAACACATGGGATCACAAAAAAAATAAAAATGTTTTCTAGCTCTAATACCTATTTGAAAGTGTGAGTGGCTCGATGTGTGTGTTTTAAATAAAACCAATTTTTCTTCGAAAAAGATCCAACTTTTAATTATGCACCAAACCAAGTTGTGAAATCCCAATTCTCACTTTAAACTAATTTTATCTTGATTAATCCTAAACATGCATCTAGTGATTAAAGCAAGTTAAGTAAAGTAAAGAATACTCACAACGCCGGACGTACGAGGAAAAAACCCAAAACGGGAAAATAACCTCGGACGGCCCAAGCCAGACAACCACTATAAATAATGGTTTTATAAAGACAGATTAGCCTTAAAGTAAGACTCGATCCCTACGGGTCTTGACGCTCCTTCTGATCTTCAACCGTTCTTCAATAGCGCCCACGCAAAAATTCCGTCTTCCACGACCTCTGTCCACAACACACGCGTCCACGTATGTCTCAGTGTCCACCGATATGGCTTTGATACGTCTACGATGTCGAACACGATGTCCATCGCTTCTTCACCGCAAAACCCTTTGTGTTCAGTGTGTAGAATAAACAACTTTGGTGCAGCAAGATCACTTAAACATATAAGAATGATAACTCGGATCTTTGCAAACTCTAAGGATGTGTTTAAGACTTTTAAACCTTAGAAAACATGTGCAAACAAGGTTCTGGTTTGTAAAATTGTTTTCCAAAAAGCACACTTACAAAATTATGATTCAAACACTGTTTAAATAGGATTTAAATGCCGCCTAGAAAAACGTGTCGTTCGAACGACTTAAGCATGTTGTTCGTGTGACATTGTATCTCGTTCGAACGAGATCCAATGTCGTTCGAGCGACCTCGCAAAAGTTTGACTTTCTTTGACTTTCGGATAAAAACGTCTCTTAACAAAGAGATTCAAATTAGTCAAACTCTATTTCGACCTTATCATCATAAAAAGACTTTTAAACCATTTAAAAACAATTTTCTTTATAAAAATTACATCCTTAATTTTTTATAAAATAATTCCAAGACCATTAATTATACGCATTCATACCTGAGTGATCTCGGAATGAGATTAACTTTGAAGACGATTAAACTTGCACCAAATAAACATCGGCATGATTAAATCTTTGAAGCTTTGCCGCAACGTCTTCAATTTCTTCAATACATAATAGACCAAGTGGGATCGTGACAAAATAAAATTCTCTATGACATATTACAAACACAGTTTTGTTCACGGAATTAAGTCAAAACAATACAGGGACTCAATTGGAAATTTATGTCCTTACAATATATATATATATATATATATATATATATATATATATATATATATATATATATATATATATATATATATATATATATATATATATATATAAACACTACACAATCACCGTATATAAGCTAAGTACATCGGCTAACCCGTGCCTATCTCTCGTGGCCCTAGCCTAAAAAGCACCTGAGTCTATATTCCGACTCTAAATTTAATTAATTACTCATTAACTAATTTATTACCTTAGTGCCCCTTAACTAATAAACCCAAACTCGTTCATTTGTCCCAAAAATATAATATTCGGAATTTATGATCCAAAATTGTTTTTAATAAATTTGGAACACTTATTATTCTAAGGTTTCCAAATTATTCAAATTCCAACCTTAATTTCTTTTATGTAATATCTCACAAATATTCCCACTAGAAATTTCACACAAATAACAAGACCTAATACCTAACCATAAAGGTAGCCCCTTAAATAAAAATAAGATCAAACACTAGAAGAAAACAATGCATTTAACACGGCGTTCGAACGAGACCATATGTCGTTCGAACGACATAGGATCTCGAGCGAACGAAACCTAGGTCATTCGACCGACCTCTGGGTTTTCTCCTCCTCCTTCTTCGTTCAGTTCTGTCCGCCATTGACGACTTAAAAACCTTCATTTTTCCAGATTTCATCCTTTGTAAACCCTTAAGAATTTTATATCAAACCTAAAATCTTAAGTCCCCCAGAGTTAAATTATCAAGTTCCCAAATCCTTTACAATTTCTATAAATCATTCCTAATTTATATATCAGTCCACATAAGGTTTGTAATAATCTCACCACTAATTGTAAGTTCATAAATCTAAATCCCTCAACAGTTATTTTGTAATATTAATCAGCTATATAACATAATTCATCCGTATAACTCCATAAATTGAAAACCCAATTTAGATGCTAACCCAACCCAAAATCAATTGTGTTCATCACACCCACTATGATATGAAATGAAAATTGCTATTAATTAAAAAGCAAGTTTAACCACTTGCCATAAAGGGTTTGTAGGGTTTGCATTCCTTTGGTGTAGATGAGTATTTGATGAAGAACACCCACACTTGTTCTTGCTTTTGGCTCACAAGAGTTCTCCAAATTCCCCCGATTTCTCCTTTACTCAATTAGGGTTTCTTAATTGAGTTATGGTTGCCACACCCTCTCGCATTTAGGTTTTATTGAATCAATCCCGTTTTTAGGCTTGTGAGCTTTATTAAAATGGCCCAAACACTCCCGTGTGGGTTTGGTTATGCCTAAAAATATCCAGAGACCCATTTACCACCCTCGGGTACTCTTTTTCGACTATCTCGACCCTTCATGAATCAACCGTGCACTCAGAATTGACTTTCGAATTATTTTACTAAAAACTCTTATCTCGACCCCAATATAGTCTATACCCGACTCCTGGTTAAGATAATTTAATGCCACATCACTAACACTCGTTATGACGTAGATAAATTATTACTATTTACATATTAATATAAACTCCATAAATTTTTACCATTCAATCACTAGATTTTTATCTAAATAAATGCCAATAATAATTAATTAAATTAAATTATGACACACAAGTAATTTACAAATTAGACAAATTAATTAAATATTAAATGTACAGAAATACGGGTTGTTACACAACGTTAGAATCTTGGTCGGTTGTAAATAAGACATCAACATTTCTTTCGGCGAGTGCATGCCAATAACGCATTTATCCGGCGCGACACCAACAATGCATTCTACATATGTGAGTTGACATACTAATGCTGTAATATCTACCGATTTCAATTTCGCTATCCCACTATAAATATTATTTAGGGATTCAATTTAAAGCAATGGAGGGCAAACACTACAAATTATGGGCAGTGGAATTCCCATCCCACCGCATGGCAAAGCCCAATCAGATGAGTTATTTTCTTATGAATATAATTCACTTACATTCTACTCTTTTCATGCACATGTGTACACTAAAAAGATTCCATAAAAATGAAAATTTTGAGAATTGAAATTCCTAGGATTCCTTCATATCTAATGAAACTTCCAAATGTTATAAGAGCATCGGTATCAATTACTAGCATAATTAAACACAACACATAGTATGAAGTAAACATTGGGAACTAAGTTTTTTTATCATACAATGCTATATATTTGAGCCCATAATTATGCATTCTAGTCATTTCTAGATTTCATCCTTCTGGAGGATTAGAAATTGTTTATTTCAAAAAATGGAACCTCAATTACACCATCCCTTAACACTTTGCAAAATTATCCTCAGTTTTATAGATACCAATGCTACCCCCAACAAAACAAACTCCCGTGGCACACATACATCAAAATACTTAAACTCTATGGAATCCCATTTTTCATCTCTATTAAATTACTATGTGTACATTTTTCATTAGTGAACTCTTAGAAGATAATTTTTCAAATCCTCTCTACAAATAATCTACTTTACTTGGTCAAAACTAATGTTCTAAAAAACGTGGGGTGTGATCGAGGCGTGGAGGCCAAGCCTTAAGCCTTATAAGCCTAGGCGTAAAAAGGCGTGAAAAGGCATTTAGACCTTTTTAATATATTTCAATACTTTTTAACCATAACAAGGCTATTAAAATACTAAAATTGTACATATCATAATAATATGTCTAAATATATGAAAATTAAAATACTAATTGATTATTTTGGATGACATAATAGTCCGGTTTGTAAAAAAATTCTTTAAAAGACGATATCGTTTCACTAAAGCATAGTTATTTTTAGAAAAAAGTGCGCCTTAAGGGTTTTACCAAGAATAAGGCGTAAAAAGCTTAAGGAGGGGCGTTTCTCCCAAGCCTCAAGCCTAAGCAGGTTTTTTAGAACAGTGGTCAAAACACTAACGCCGGGGGGGGGGGGGGGGTAAATATCACTGCAACCAAGGGGATTAAAATATAAAGCATTTCACATTTATTATCTTAAAAATACTCACCCTGGTTCCCTATACGTCACTTACGCAACATGGACATCAAAGTAAATCTTGACTACACTATAAATGTTTATTATTTATGCATTTTATAAACTATCCTTAGCTTATCAGCTGAATATTAATATTTACACATGGAAAATTAATTTTTGACAAAATATGGTGATCGCAACCATACATATTTTTCATTAATTATTATTGGTTATCTGAGTATTAATGACATTTTATCAAAATCATCATTCCTATGTTCCATAAGCTCCTATTAAAATTCTACATAGTCCGACGCGGCAAAATTATTAATTCCTACCCGACTTTATTATGGCAACTACAACATGGCTTTCTTTGATATAAATGCAAAGGGGGGGGGGGGGGGGTAAACATCATTGCAACCAAGGGGATTAAAATATAAAGCATTTCACATTTATTATCTTAAAAATACTCACCCTGGTTCCCTATACGTCACTTATGCAGTATGGACATCAAAGTAAATCTTGACTGCACTATAAATGTTTATTATTTATGCATTTTATAACGGGGCATATACCAAATAGTCCCTCGAACTTTTTTCATACACATTTAGTCCAAGCCTTTTTATTTTCACCAAAAAGTCCTTGACCATGCCAAAAAGGCTTTACCAGGCCGCTGGCGCGGACCTTTAAAGATAAGAGAATAAGGGACTTTTTGGTACAAAATAAAAGGCTTGGACTAAATGTGTATTAAAAAATGTTTGAAGAACTTTTGGGTATTTGATCCTTTTATAAACTATCCTTGGCTTATCAGCTGAATATTAATATTTACACATGGAAAATTAATTTTTGACAAAATATGGTGATCGTAACCACACATATATTTTTCATTAATTATTATTGGTGATCTGATTATTAATGACATTTTTTCAAAATCATCATTCCCATGTTCCATAAGCTCCTATTAAAATTCTACATAGTCCGACGCGACAAAATTATTAATTCATACCCGACTTTATTATGGTAACTACAACATGGACTTCTTTGATATGAATTCAACATGCTTATACTTGATGAATATTATATAACGAGTTAAATTATCTTAGTGAACCATGTGTTATGGAAAGTCGGAGTCCTTAATTAAAATCTATTGATAACCATCATTTTGGTTCACACTTTTACTTTCACTAGGGGGATTATCATTATGGAGAATCACAAATTCATATTGTTGTTTTGTAAATTTCTATTAAATATATATAGAGGGGGTACAATACTTCACCATGGTTGTTCATGCGTCTTGCACATTTCTTATGCAATTATGACTCATTTTTTTTCAAACTAGATGTATATTTATAGCGAAGATATCAATTTGGGACCCTACATGAAATTTCTTGCGATGTTATTTATATGCTTCTTATAAGAGTCATAATCTGAATATACCATTAATGCCAACCTACATCTATCACTCCTCTTTGATTCTTTAATATGCATGGCAATATTTCTCTTATATGTTAGATTGGAAAGGTAACTACAAAATAAATTCCTAGGTTCGACTGTGATAGTTAAGAAAGCATATTATCATTTTGAACAAACATGATACAAGGATTGTGCAAAAGTACATTAGATTATCTTCTCCCAACATGGGTCTCTCATTTCTCTTACTTTTTTTTATATGATATGGAGCAAATCATTCACTACTCCTATATTAATGCCTTTTCTTATTTAATCCTAGTATATTCATATCTTCGGTTGTATTATTTATGAAAGCTTAGTATGTGACACTATGACACTTCATAATACACAAACAAGAACAAATTTACTCCATCTTAAGAATTTTGGGTGTTTAACCCAGTATGGTTCAAATTTTCTTATCTAAAAAGACTCTCACTCACTACTGCTTATACACATTCCCGGGTGAAGTTTCTCCCTTCACAAGATTAACACGAAATGACATAGTAAAGGCACACCCCCAAACGCATTCCCCACTATTATTTCTCTTTCATGAATATAATAAATTGATTCAAATTATGGATAAAAAATATGGAGTTTAGATCGGTACATTCTTTTTACCTAATATCCAGATGCGAACTGTGACAAATTTGAAGTCTATTACTCTTAAATTCCTTGTGAGATTATAATTCAATGAAATTCCAAATGATGCAACAAGAGGATGGAACCTTTGATTGATCACAAATATCCATCCCCTATGCAATTTACGTATATGGGAAATTATTGACTCCATCGCTAAATATTGAATTCACCTTTATCAGTCTGATAATTCTTTCTCTCATTAGCATGTTTTATTTTTATGTGAACATATAAGACTGCAAATTTATTCGCCACATGCCTATTTACGTCAATAAAATATCTTATTACAATTTCCTTTTTTCAACATGCCTAAAAATTGAACCCAACCTAATATTTTTACTACCTTGACTGTTGACGTAACTCAAAATGTGTCTCTAGTGCGTGATAATTATGGTTCAAGTGTAAACCGATCACGTAAGTAATAAACCCGGTAAGACGAGGTCGAATCCTCAGGGAAATAGGACATAGAACGTGACAACGATAGCTAAGACGGTTAACCCTAAACTAACTCAGAAAAAGGAAAGGAAAAGGTGACGAATTTTGAGTTTTATATCTACTAACTAAATGCAAATGAATTAAACAACGTATGTAAGAGTAAACTAACTGTGACTGACTAAATATGAATGGGAAAAATAGGTTGCACTGCAATCCCCCGAACCCTAGTATGTTTACCGGATCTAAAATCAATTAATGATTAAATAATTAATTAAACCCAGACTTTATTAATTTCAAGCATTACATATATGATGGTATAAGCTCGCATCATACATAATCAAGAATAGAAATAAAGAGGTGTCAGTATAGCTGACACGTGCGTTGTACTCTTAAACACCCCGGTTACCTAAGGCAAATGAGGTTAAAAGTCCTACGACAATTGTAACAACTAATCAACACGATTCAATCATTTATTTAATTCAGAGAATTACTTTTATATTCATGCAAACCACACCGGGTTGGGTTCATGCATCCCAACCTTTAGAAATCTAGCTGGACATTATGAAACTACGTTCAAACAAGAATTCTATGTTGCATGAAGTCATAATTGTGTAAAAAGAAATATTCAACATGAAAGAAAGAATTATAACTAAGAAGAATGAATTACCTATAGAAAATATGAAATCAATTGAAATCAATAAATACAAGATTACTTAAAATGAAGAAAGACTTGTAATTAATCCAAATTGAGGAAGAAATTATTGAACAACATGAATCCTACACTTTTTGGCTTCAAAACCCTCTCAAAACTAACAAAAGAGAAGCTCTCTAATGTCGGACCTTACAAAAGAATATAACTATCATGTTTTTTTAAGATTTTGAACCATGCACAACTCTATTTTTGGAGAAATAAAAAAATAAAATTCGTCCTGGCGAACAAATTCGTTTTTTTCCTTCTTTGTTAGGCAAACCTGTTCGGTATATACAAGTAGGGTGAACAGGTTCTACTTCTTTTTTATCAGTTCCATTTGTATTTGGTAGTGGGGTGAACCGATTTTGCCTTGTTTTCATCTGTTTGATTGGGTGTTGACAGAGTGGCGAACCGGTTCGGCCTTGCCTTCAACAGTTCGGTTCGCTGCCTTTATATTTTTCTTACTTTTTCTCCCTGATTTCTTCTCAACTTTGAATCTTCATAACTTTGCAACCGGGGCTCATATTTGGATGTCGTTTCTTCTAACATGCTCATGGACTCAAGGTCTTCAACTTCCCTTTTGGTTCCTTATCCGTATTCCTAGTGAAAAATTACTATTCTACCCTTGACTTTTCTTCACTTGTATTTTTTTAAGGTTTGAGTTTTCCCTTTTCTTCAATCGTGTAAAATACCTGCAAAATGTATGAGAAATACAAGGAACTCGATGCACTATATACAAAAGGTCCGTAGCAATAGTATGAGTTAAATCAACTCGATTTACCCTGCACAAGATAATAAAAGCCTCTAAATTAAGGGGATAAATACGAAGAATTTATGCCTAATTAAACCCCCCTAACTTAGAACTTTGATCGTCCTGAGCAATGTAAAAGGATCGAAGCATGGTCCAACACTCAAAAAACGTGTTATTGGGATAGAATACCTCTTTCGCAGGCAAGCGATTACATTTAGCGTATACAATAAGCCTTTAAACCCCTAGGTTACCCTTATAGGACGAGTTGTGTCTCGTGAGGGTTTGCAGTGCATATACCCACAAAATTCATTTTTCGGCTCAAATAAAAATTCAAAATACTTAAAAGGGGAAGTACTCTTAGGTCCCTCACAAACAAATTTTAAACACTAAAGTAATTTTGACAAATTTTAAACACTTAGGTCCACTAATTCTCTTCTTGTACAAGTCCACGCTAGTGGCATACCAAGTGGACCTAATTGTAAATTGTCCTTAAATGTTTAAAAATTATTACCAAGGTACCTAAATGTAAATTGCCCAACTTAAAAATTGTACAATTTCAACCTTTCTAAAAATATTCACTGTAAATTTATATTCACAAGTCTCAATTCCTAGTGTGTGTGTGTGTGCGAAGCCAAAAATTAATCCAATAACTTCCACCCATTGATCATTACATTACTTTTTGAAAATTCATTTTGATTAAATTCATACGGAATGCTTTCATAAATGAATCACTCAGATTGTGACTATTTTCTCTCAGTATGTGTGACTTATAGGAGTAAATACATTAGAATACGAATTCACACACAATTTTGAAAGGTAGAATTTTTATGTTGAAAAGATCTCATCATCAGGTTACGGTTATTCGAAAACTGGAAACATCGTCTCTTATTCCCATCAATTAATCTCTCTTATTATCTTTTTGTGTCTTAGCTCTCCACACGGTAATCAATTTTGAAATTCGAACTTGGTTAAGACTTTTTCGGATTATAAGGTGTATTGGTTACAATGAGATAGTTCGATAATTAAGAATTGGAAAATCTTCTTATGATGTCCTTTATTACTTTTTCGGGCTTTAGCTAATTTTTCTTTCTTTTTTCCATTTTTGTCTATTTTTCACATTTTACTTTTCTTGCCCCTTTTTATGCACTTTTTGGACATTATTTCTGAATTTCTCAATTTTTCACAATTCTGGGCAATTGAGTTTTTCGGGTTAATCAAACGAATTTGAAAATTTTATTAGGATCAAAATGGGTAGCAAAAGGATAATTTTTCACAACTTTTTATGGCTAATATTTTTGGATAACAAATGAGGTCCTACTTCATTGTCCAAATTACTCATTATTTTACCATATGCGTCTCGAGATTAATTTAGTTTAGAGATATGTTAGCGCATTTTTCAAGACAACATCTCACTTGTTTTTCGTAATCGATCAAAACAAAGGAATAGAGATCTTCAACGACATATTTAAATAATAAAATGAAATTTGAGTTAACCATTAATTCGGAGTGATTTAGAAGCTCAAAAAAAGTGATAGGCTCGAAATCTCACCAGGTTAATTCTCCATACTTATTCGTAAAGTGGTCAACTTTCTTTCAATTTCCATCTTTGGTTAATTTCGGCTTTGTGCATTTGAATTTTTACAATTTTATACTTTAAACAATTTTTTAGTGATATTTTTGAAAAATTAAAATCCCAATTTTTATTTATTTTGAAGAAAAATATTTTTGGCTTATTCAAATTTTTTATGGAAATTTTTGAAATTTTCTAATTTTTGGGGCATTTTAAAAATTTGTGGAGTTTTTAAAAGACGCATTTGTCAACCCCCCCCCCCCCCCCTAACTTAGACTTTTGCATTGTCCTTAATCAAAAGGACTAAAAGCTAAAGAAGAAAAGGAATAAGTGCAAAAATAAAATGAACAAATATTAAAATTCAATAAGACACTATGTACCTCTAACACGTGACTAAAAAATACAACAAAAATTACCCCATATGCATCAGGGGTGCAACAACCTCTCTCTCTCTACTAAAAGGTCATCCGACCCCACACACGGGGCCCGATGCTCTCCTTATCTCTCCTGTCCTAGCACCGTAAACCAATAGTGGGAACAAATTAGGACCCTTCCCATTAATAATGGTGTCACCTTGAGATTTGTAATATTTGTCATGAATGGGATTCTCATGGTGCTCAATCGAATTGCAACTTACTTGTCCCGACTTAGAGAGAACATCTGGGTCAAAATAGAAGGGACATGCTAAACCTAGATCTTTCTTAACTTCGGGAATGCATGGGGCGGGCTCTAAGTCGGACGAGACTTGAGTTATCTCTTCTATCGCATCCGAGGACTCAAGTGGCACGTGTGGATGGTCACGAAGAAGAATATCATTTATCCTACTTTTCCTTTCACTCTCTTCGACGTGACTACATGGGTCCAATAATGATTGGACATCAACAGTAAGGCTCTCATCTTCCAGCCCGATTTTCTTCTCAAAATTTTCTAGGTTCATGTCTCCTACCTATCACTCTTGCTTACTTTCGATGTCCTCTCTCAATCGCTCAATAACGTGATCTCTCCTGTTTTTCATATCTACGCTGTCAATAGCGATCACTAAACACGCCTCCCTCTCCTTTCGATCAATGTTAGGAGTGTCGCTCTCACTTGATGTAGTAAGACATACCCTTACCAAATCTTTCGCATGATTACTCTCAAGCTCGTGTACTATATCTTCCATAAGACCCGTCTCTCGTGACTCACTCTCATCACCCTCGGGCTTGGTGACGTTGAAGATATTTATTTCGAGGGTCATATTCTCAAACGTGAGTTGCATTCGCCCATTTCAAGTGTTGATTAGTGCATTATCCGTAGCTAAAAATGGATGGCCAAGAATGATAGAAACATGATTGCTCGATACAACAGAGGGCTCTTCATCCCAAATGACAAAATCTATCGAGAAGCAAAAAGTGTGACGATCACATCTTCAGTAACCCCCCGAGGTATCTTCACTGAACGATCTACGAGATGGAGAGCCATCGTTGTGGGATTAAGGTCCACCAAGTTGTAACACCCCGCTTAAAATAATAACGGGTGGCCAGCCCTATACTATATTAAATCAGGAGTCTCAGATGGCTCAGTCTCAACATCAACTGTCCGTACTATATAATATAGGACTAACTACCCGATATCACATAAGCGAGATGTTAAAATTGAATAAAATATGCAACAGACAACAAACCAACACTATAACACTACTAATAAAGGAAAGAAAAATGCATGAAAGAACTAAGATAAATGAAATGCCGAAATAAAATGAAGTAAATAACTACAGCTGAATATACCATAAGGAAGTAAACCCGAATAAGCTGTCGGGTCACAGCTAATACAATGACTGAAATGAAATAAATATGAACATCTATAAATATCCCTTGGGTATCAACCCTATATACAACATGAATCCTATATAGATTTTTAAAGAAGTAGGAAGCGACTACAAGATACATCCCGCAACAGTCCGCACTTGTCACGGCTCCCAAGACTCTGGATAGAAGGTCATTCGGCATCCATACGGTAGGACACCTATAGTAATATATATATATATATATATATATATATATATATATATACTGGCAGGAGAGAAAAGTAAACGGGCCAGAGAGCGAGTGTGAAAAATATTTAGAAAGTGTGTTAACCGTGCCTAATAAATATCGATGCATTTATTTCATAATTAAAGTGGAATCGCACTCTCGTGAATCCCCAACTCACCTCTCATCTAATGGCGCGCACCTATTCGCGTCCTGAGATTTTAGTTAAATTACCCCAACTATAAGGACAACCTAACTTATCATAGGCCTAGCCTATAACCACGAGATCTGTCTTCCTATCATAACCCAAGAATCCACTCTTTCTAAACACACTTGATTAGTTTTACAAACATATAAGCCATGTTAGGCTTAATGGATTCCGGTTTATAATTTAACCAATTAAAATTTTTAATAGTTACCCGTATACATTTGGGTTGAATCATAAGATTTACTTCTAATTAACATGCAAACAAATTATTGTTGACAAAACTTCTCTCCAATCTCAACGTCGCACTACGTTTCATGCGTGGGGTGTCTCGCAAAGCCAAATTCAAACAAGGAACCACCCCACTACACTACTTCTTGACAACTTTTATACTAGATATCCATCATGCCACACAAAAATATTTGACAGAACTTTTCTCCAATCTCGACACTACACTACGTTTCATGCGTGGGGTGTCTCGCAAAGCGAAATCCAAACAGGGAACCACCCCGTTACACTAATCCTTGTCAATGTCGATCTTAGAGATCCATTATGCCATGCATACAATACTACTACAACAAAATTTTAGACTACAATTATGAAAACAACTAAAAATCGCCAATAATATCCTTGGGATGATGTAACCGAAATATTCCTTAAATGCGATACATCAACCCCCATCAATCTAGTACACCATAATCATCCAAGATGTACTAAACAAAGATTCCATATCCTTTCATATATAGGATATATAAATATATACACAGGCATTTTATTCTCACCATATATATATATATATATATATATATATATATATATATATATACCATCATCCATACCCATGACCAAGTGTACATATCATATCTTATGTACAATGGACATGCACATAATCCACCCGGCGATATATATCGCCGATAAAACTGCACCATGCTATCATCTTCCCAATTCCTGGCTCACGTAGCAACTGGGGACCACCATGGTGGGGCTCAACGACACCCATCTCGTGGTAACTCACACACACGACGTCCTGGGAAGCGGTCATAGCTCCTAACTGGTCAATGAGACGAGACATACCCACCACGTCCCACCCCCAAAATATATATCACATAATAACACACTGGACGACTATGACCTGGGGAATATCCACACCCTGCTCTATATGCCAGGATCCTCACCCTCTGCGCGAAAACTTCCCAATGATAGCATGAGCGGGGTATGCTTAACCACATAAGTATATATATCGTTCACATGCATAATATATACACATCCATATGATCCCATCATATGATCAAACATTAAACCATCATATACGGTTTAAATATCAATATCAGTTATATCCACAACATAAATATATCCATATATTCATATCCATACATATATATATACACATATTCACATATCCATATATCTATATATATATATAAACTAATTCTCCTTCATATCTATAGGATATATCAACTCGTCTATAAGTATACACAATCCTTAATATACAAGCCATCACCACAAACTCATTTAATTTACCCCGATATGTGAATATAATCCCTCACTTGAGGCATATTCATCCATTTTTCTATGATGAATAGTCTCCCAAAAATACATATATATGTCCAACATTAGGGTTATCACCCAAAGGTTTAATGTATGTATAAAAATTACTGTACATTTCACCAATGTCTGAAAGTACATCCACCCACGATACTTATCTCGATCATAGGTAATTATATAATCAAAAATTGATGAGCCTCAAGCTCGACCCTAAATTCATTTCTTGGTCCCATTACTTGATGGAAACCTCAATATTAATCACACTCGGATATACAACGACAATCCCCACTAGATTGGTAACCCACTCTAACTTAGTTGATGACCAAATCACATGATTCTCAAAATCCCATCTAGGATTTAATAGCTCTAATAAACCCTAAATCTTATTACGTTCACAATTTATTCCTTAAGTCTATACTCCTCCAGGATACATGACATCTTCTCTCGTCGGTACTCAATCATATCTCGACTCACTTAGGACCTCAAGCTAGCACTCACGTCCTCATTTAGATCCCCCACTATACCTAAGGGTATCCGTTAGTAATACACATATAGGTAAAAGAGACTATCCCTATACCATTTATAACCATTTCATGATAATTCATCTCTATCATGATAAAACAATCCGCCAATCACTTAAGTCCCATATTCCTTTCATTACTAAAAGAGGCATCCCATCCTCCTAAATCAATTTAACATAGGCCCGCAAGCCCCTATTCGACCTAGGGCCCTATTCCCTAGATCTAATATCATAACCCTCCATAATAAGCCCATTAAGAAAGCCCCTAAGAATAAAACTCCAACAGAAAAGGGTTAAAAGAATTTTCCATTCGTGGGCTAAAAACAGGGGACCGGTCGACCGCGGGTCCAGATTTTGCCTACGAAGAAATGTAGTAAGCTTTTCCCTTAAGGCGCGGTCGACCGATCCCAGGACCGCGGTCGACCGGCCATACCAGTTATCTTGGCCGATTTTCCCCTTTTCAGCAAACCCTAAATCCTCAAACACCCAAATATCATCACCAAACTCCCAAATCTTTAACCCAATAATACTCTTAACATATAAACTCATCCTACATTTCATCCCAACAATTTATACATCATTAAACCCATTTTCAAACATTGATTTCAAGATTTAAACCCAAAATCTAGGTTTTGATGTTTATACCCCAAAACCATTTCTTTAACCCACAAATTATGAAATAAAATGCACAAATGACTTATTTAGCAAGATTAAACACTTGCCTCAGATTTGTAGAGGTTGAATCATCCTCGATGTCGCGTTTGGGCTGAAATCTCCAAGCTTTTCTTCCTCTCTCTCTTCCTTTCTTCTTCTTTCCTTTTTTCCTTTCTCTCTAGGGCTTTTTCTCTCTTTCTCAAATGAGAATGGCTTAATCCGTAAGCCTCTTAAACCTATAAAACATAAGTCCCAATTTTAAATGTTAATACACACTTTAAATGATTCGTTTACTCCAATTCGAGTCAAACTGTCTTAAAAATAACTCGGAACCGAAATAAAATCCAATGACAGTTATTTTGACTATCTCGACCCTTCCGGGATCGATGGTACACTCAAAATCATCATTCGGAATACTTTGAAATATTCTCTAGTTTTGGGTCTCAATTCCCAAATTTTGAAATTCTCTAATTTAATTAAATTTTATTTTCCCAAAAATTTAATTTCTCAGTCTAAAAAATCATGGGGTGTTACAATCTTCCCCCCTTACAAAAATTTCTCCCGCAAAATTTAAGATATGCATAGGAGCTCAATATCATCTAGTCCTAACATCAATTCTTAGGATCACTATACCGATCCTTACTAGTTCTCACGTCGAACCATATAGATTTTAAAAATCAACTAACCACCTAGGGTGCCCATACACCCCGTGCCCAAGCTCCTCTCGTAAAATTATAATCAAGCTCCATTAGCCCCAAATCGTACTATAATATCACCAATATAACCTATAACAACATGCTAAATATATGTAAGTTTGAAAATCCCCAATGGTTGAACTCTCCTCAATTCTTGACACTAGCTAATTTCGTGCAGGGGAGGTCTCGCAAGCAAAATCCAAACAAGGAACCCTCCCAATACACTACTGTGTAGCTAGGTCGGGGATTGAGATTAGTTGAACCAGGGTTAAAGTTTTATAAAAATGATTTTTATATTTTAGATATTGCCCGAAGGCCTATACAACAATACAATATAAATAAATTCCGCGTCTTTCGACACGCCAAACAAACACCTTATGCTCAAGACACAAGGTCTCAACAAATACAACACACTAACCAATACCTAGTTCTCAAAACTAGCACAACTATGAGCTAAATTCTTCGCTTAACGACGGGTTCATTAACTCTGAACCTCCTAGGTATAAAATTCATCTACTTCAAATCAATACCTTTCCATAAATAAATTATTCCCTATTACATGCCCTAACCTATCCATAAGACAATAGTCTCATAACCACTACTCAATAATCTCTAATTGTTTTACTTCTCCCTTGGACCTTTATTTAAAATCCTCTACTTCTTCCAGGACAATCATTATTCTTAAACCTATTTCTCCACAAGAGAAACATCTTCCTCAAAATACTTCCTAACCATTATGAAGGACAAAACGCAATTGCGACTACTGAAAACTCCCTCAGTCCTGCTTACGAAACCGAGTCTCCAATTTCTTACTCCCTCCTCCCAGAAGGCAATACTCCCGATATTGGGACAACTCCAAACACCTCACACCGGGAGAAGTCACCAACACCAGGTTTCCTAACAAAGGGTGACAGGTTTCTCCATCTAAACCTCCCAAGGAATACACTATATAGCTCTCCTTAGACTTACTCTACTCAACCTCCGATAGAACACCCTGAACCACTGCTAGAGTTCTCTTCTATATCTCCGCCGGAATCGGGAGAAACAAATACCCCCAATCAAAGCGTACCCAAAATCTATTATGGGTATTGTATCTCTAATCTTGTCCCTTCCTATACGACATACTCTAGGTGACGTCTGAAACGAGAACAACTGTTATCAGAATGTCGATCAAGTGAATACACTTCACAGAAGAAAATAAGCACAGTGAACACAACAGTCCTAATAGTAGGGCTTTATATCAAGAACGTTAACGGAAGAACGCAGAAAACTCGCACAGATCCTAAAGACTCTAGAACCTGATGCTCTGATACCATCTGTAACACCCAACTTAAAATAATAAGGGGTGGCCAGCCCTATACTATATTAAATTAGGATTCTTAAATGGCTCAGTCTCAACATCAATTGTCTGTACTATATAATATAGGACTAACTACCCGATATCACATAAGCGAGATGTTAAAATTGAATAAAATATGCAACAGATAACAAACCAACACTATAACACTACTAATAAAGGAAAGAAAGATGTATGAAAGAACTAAGATAAATGAAATGCCGAAATAAAATGAAATAAACAACTACAACTGAATATACCACAAGGAAGTAAACCCGAATAAGCTGTCGGGTCACAGCCAATACACAGACTAAAATGAAATAAATATGTACATCTATAAATATCCCTTGGGTATCAACCCGATATACAACATGAATCCTACCTAGATTTTTAAGTAAGTAGGAAGCGACTACAAGATACATCCCGCAACAGTCCGCACCTATCACGGCTCCCAAGACTCTGGATAGAAGGTCATCTGGCATTCATGCGGTAGGACACCTGTAGTAATATATATATATATATATACAGGTAGGAGAGAAAAGTAAACGGGTCAGAGCCCGAGTGTGAAAAATATTTACCAAGTGTGTTAACCGTGCATAATAAATATCGATGCATTTATTTCATAATTAAAGTGGAATCGCACTCTCGTGAATCCCCAACTCACCTCTCATCTAATGGCGCGCACCTATTCGCATCCTAAGATTTTAGTTAAATTACCCCAACTATAAGGACAACCTAGCTTATCATAGGCCTAGCCTATACCCACGAGATCTGCCTTCCTATCATAACCCAAGAATCCACTCTTTCTAAACACACTAGATTAGTTTTACAAACATATAAGCCATGTTAGGCTTAATGGATCCTGGTTTATAATTTAACCAATTAAAATTCTTAATAGTTACCTATATACATTTGGGTTGAATCATAAGATTTACTTCTAATTAACATGCATACAAATTATTATTGACAAAACTTCTCTCCAATCTCAACGTCGCACTACGTTTCATGCGTGGGGTGTCTCGCAAAGCGAAATTCAAACAAGGAACCACCCCGTTACACTACTTCTTGACAACGTTGATCCTAGAGATCCATCATGCCACACATAAATATTTGACATAACTTTTCTCCAATCTCGACACTGCACTACGTTTCATGCGTGGGGTGTCTCGCAAAGCGAAATCCAAACAGGGAACCACCTCATTACACTACTCCTTGTCAATATCGATCTTAGAGATCCATTATGCCATGCATACAATACTACTACAACTAAATTTTAGACTACAATTATGAGAACAACTAAAAATCTCCAATAATATCCTTGGGATGATGTAACCAAAATATTCCTTAAATGCGATACATCAACCCCCATCAATCTAGTACACCATAATCATCCAAGATGTACTACACAAAGATTCCATATCCTTTCATATATAGGATATATAAATATATATACAGGCATTTTATTCTCACCATATATATATATATATATATATATATATACCATCATCCATACCCATGACCAAGTGTACATATCATATCTGATGTACAATGGACATGCACATAATCCACCCGGCGATATATATCGCCGATAAAACTGAACCATGCTATCATCTTCCCAATTCCCGGCTCACGTAGCAACTGGGGACCACCATGGTGGGGCTCAACGACACCCATCTCGTGGTAACTCACACACACGACGTCCTGGGAAGCGGTCATAGCTCCTAACTGGTCAATGAGACGAGACATGCCCACCACGTCCCACCCCCAAAATATATATCACATAATAACACACTGGACGACTATGACCTGGGGAATATCCACACCCTGCTCTATATGCCAAGATGCTCACCCTCTGCGCGGAAACTTCCCAATGATAGCATGAGCGGGGAATGCTTAACCACATAAGTATATATATCGTTCACATGCACAATATATACACATCCATATGATCCCATCATATGATCAAACATTAAACCATCATATACGGTTTAAATATCAATATCAGTTATATCCACAACATAAATATATCCATATATTCATATCCATACAGATATATATACACATATTCACATATCCATATATCTATATATATATATATATATATAAACTAATTCTCCTTCATATGTATAAGATATATCAACTCGGCTATAAGTATACACAATCCTTAATATCCAAGCCGTCACCACAAACTCATTTAATTAACCCCGATATTTGAATTTAATCCCTCACTTGAGGCATATTCATCCATTTTTCTATGATGAATAGTCTCCCAAAAATACATATATATGTCCAACATTAGTGTTATCACCCAAAGGTTTAATGTATGTATAACAATTACTGTACATTCCACCAATGTCTGAAATTACATCCACCCACGATACTTATCTCAATCATAGGTAATTATATAATTAAAAATTGATGAGCCTCAAGCTCGATCCTAAATTCATTTCTTGGTCCCATTACTTGATGGAAACCTCAATATTAGTCACACTAGGATATACAACGACAATCCCCACTAGATTGGCAACCCACTCTAACTTAGTTGATGACCAAATCACATGATTCTCAAAATCCCATCTAGGATTTAATAGCTCTAGTAAACCCTAAATCTGATTACATTCACAATTTATTCCTTAAGTCTATACTCCTCAAGGATATATGACATCTTCTCTCGTCGGTACTCAATCATATCTCGACTCACTTAGGACCTCAAGCTAGCACTCCCGTCCTCATTTAGATCCCCCACTATACCTAAGGGTATCCGTTAGTAATACACATATAGGTAAAAGAGACTATCCCTATACCATTTATAATTATTTCATGATAATTCATCTCTATCATGATAAAACAATCCGCCAATCACTTAAGTCCCATATTACTTTCATTACCAAAAGAGGCATCCCATCATCCTAAATCAATTTAACATAGGCCCGTAAGCCCCTATTCGACCTAGGGACCTATTCCCTAGATCTAATATCATAACCCTCCATAATAAGCCCATTAAGAAATCCCCTAAGAATAAAACTCCAACAAAAAAGGGTTAAAAGAATTTTCCATTCTTGGGCTAAAAATAGGGGACCGGTCGACCGATCCCAGACCCCCGGTCGACCGCGGGTCCAGATTTTGCCTACGAAGAAATGCAGTAGGCTTTTCCCTTAAGGCGCGGTCGACCGATCCCAGGACCGCGGTCGACCGGCCATACCAGTTATCTTGGCCGATTTTCCCATTTTCAGTAAACCCTAAATCCTCAAACACCCAAATATCATCACCAAACTCCCAAATCTTTAACCCAATAATACTCTTAACATATAAACTCATCCTACATTTCATCCCAACAATTTATACATCATTAAACCCATTTTCAAACATTGATTTCAAGATTTAAACCCAAAATCTAGGTTTTGATGTTTATACCCCAAAACCATTTCTTTAACCCACAAATTATGAAATAAAATGCACAAATGACTTATTTAGCAAGATTAAACACTTGCCTCAGATTTGTAGAGGTTGAATCATCCTCGATGTCGCGTTTGGGCTGAAATCTCCAAGCTTTTCTTCCTCTCTCTCTTCCTTTCTTCTTCTTTCCTTTTTTCCTTTCTCTCTAGGGCTTTTTCTCTCTTTCTCAAATGAGAATGGCTTAATCCGTAAGCCTCTTAAACCTATAAAACATAAGTCCCAATTTTAAATGTTAATACACACTTTAAATGATTCGTTTACTCCAATTCGAGTCAAACTGTCTTAAAAATTACTCGGAACCGAAATAAAACCCAATGACAGTCATTTTGACTATCTCGACCCTTCTCGGATCGATGGTACCCTCAAAATCATCATCCAGAATACTTTGAAATATTCTCTAGTTTTGGGCCTCAATTCCCAAATTTTAAAATTCTCCAATTTAATTAAATTTTATTTTCCCAAAAATTTAATTTCTCAGTCTCAAAAATCATGGGGTGTTACACAAGTCTAATTGCTTATAGATGGAGTTGGGGAGAATGTTAACACTCGCCCCCAAATATATTAGCTGTCTCTCGATTTCATTCCTTCCCATGATGCACGAAAAGGTGGGTGCACCCGGATCTTTGAATTTTGGTGGAAGGTCGCTTGACAGTATAGAACTGACGTTTTGTGATAGGAACACATTTTTCTTTACCTTTAGCCTTGTTTTTACAGTCAATAAGTCCTTAAGGACTTTATCATATATAGGAATTTGCTTTATGGCATCAAGGAAAGGTAAATTCAGGTTTACTTTCTTGAAAACATCTAGCACATCTTCACGGGAGGTTCCTTTTTTAGATGGAACCAACTATTGAGGGAACAACGCAGTAGTGGAGGGTTTCACTACGACTTTGGGCTCAATAGTGTTGTCCTCATTGTCACTCTCATTTAAGGGGGAATTTTTGGCCTTTTTCGTATCCGGTGAATCCACCTTATCATTGGGTTCGTAGTGTGTGGGAGGTGATAAATATATAACTCTCCCACTATGTAGAGTGGTAATTTCACTACATTTATCTTAATGGTCATGGGATGTAGAGCTAACAGTAGTTTGACCTTGACGAGGTCTTTAGCCTTTGGGCCATAAACTTACCCTTCTCTTGGATACTTAAATATGCTTGCAACCTAGAGTTATTCAAATTTATTTTGGTAAAAATGCTGTCATACTTAGCATTGGTTGCATTTTGGGACTGGATGAATTGGTGTATAGTATCCTCGAGCAGTGTTGTTAATATCAGTCGATACACGATACGTATCGTCTCGAGGTAAAACCGTGTTTTATCTCTGAAAATATCATTTTCAGCATGTATTGGTGATACGAAAATAAATATCGTGCGATAAATATGTATCGTTCAATACATATGTATCATCCAATACATATGGATGCCCTTATTTTAGTCCAACGATGTCGTCATACAGAAAAAAGAAAAAACAAAGGATTTTTTTAACAGGAAAATAAAAGAAACGTAAGAGAACAAAAAGTGGTCTGGACTCTAATTTTTGAAAATAAAAAAAAGGAGGACAAAGTGTTTAAACACTCACTTAAGGGGGAGAACCAACACACCTAGGGTTTCCGTTGCCGAGCAGGTTCGAAACATATTTTCTCTTCTAAAGTGTATGATTTTCTTCTTTATTCTGATTGCAACATCTTCTCTTCTAAAGCAAAGCAATTTTTTTTTTACCTTTTTAAGTGATCTACACTGTCGTCGGAGGCTTTTATATGTCAGACATAATCTCAAAGCCATAGATTTTATTTATTTGTTCGTTGTGGATATTGTAAGTGTGTAGACAATAATATATTATATACTTATTGTCTTACTGGTTATCCCACTATGGTATGTGTATGATTATATGTCAAAGGCTCAGAGCACATTACTTCTCTGTTGAAAATAGAGATGTGTAAATGCTTATTTATTTGCCCTTTGTGGACATTGTAAGTGTAGACAATAATATATTATATAGTTATTGTCTTAGTGGTTATCCCACAAGGGTATGTGTATGTAATACCCCGCACTTTTATGAATAATTAAATTTAATAATTAAGTGCAATTTGGGAATTTAAGAAATTATCGTGAATAGTAATTTTTGAGGTTTTTAAGGATTTAATAATTTTTGACGTATGTTATATTTACTTTTGGGATTAAGTAAATGAGTCAGAGTATTTTATTATATGTCGTAGTTGGGTAAAGCGACAAAGGGTAATATTATAATTGGAAAACCCGCATTAAGTTATGTTGGGTTAAATTAGTGACTTGTGTTAAAGTGACTCGGATGCAAATTACGATTGCGCGGTTGATCTCGGAATGGCTGAGATAGTCAAACTAGAGTATTCGGGGGTCTTATTTGGGTTTTGGGAATTTTTTGACTAGTAGGAACTCGTAAATGAGTAAACGAGTCATTTTTGGGTTTATAAGGGACAAGCCCTTATTTCTCTCTTATAAGTAGCGAGAGAGTGGGAGAAAGGAAAGAAAAGAGAGAAAAGAAAGAGAGAAAGAAAGGAAGAAGAGAAAAGAGGAGAAAATGGGTGATTCCAGCCAAACTCCGTCGGATTCGACTCGAGGTCGTCGGATTTCATCCTCCAGGCAAGTGTGTACTTGCTTTATTTCGTTTTATGCATAAATATCATATTATAGTTGGTAAACTATATGATTTTGGATTAGAACCCTTAAAATAAATTTTGGTAAAATTTGAATATGAGTTTACATATTGATGTAATGTAAACTCTTAATGATTTCTAGTGTTAAATCCATGTAAATGGAGTGAAGAAATGGATTGAAATGGGTTAAAATGATAAGTTGGGTTTTTTATGGTTTTAGGGCTTAAATCTAAGAGAAATAGTTTAATACCCCAAATTAATTTATGTGTTAGTTGTAAAACATAGATTAGATGTTTATGGAGTTGTTGGATGAGATTGAAAACAACAAAAATGGAGAACAATGGAGATTTGGATTTTTGGAGAAGAATGTGAATAGTGACCAGCGTCACTTCCGAATCGATTCGGCTAGGAAGCGAATCGATTCGGTTGCTGGTCAAAAAATAAAAAAATTATAGATCTTTTCGATACGGTCGCGTGGGCGCCGATCGCGTATTTTTCTGATTTTTTTGGATTTATAATGATTTTTCTACGGAAGGCTATCCGAGAACGAAATTGTTCGTCAGAAATTAAGGTTAGAATTATTTTGAGATAAATATTAGGAGTTCCCAAATAGAGTGTTAGGACCTCTAAACGACTTGAGGAGATATGAAAACTTTGGGTTCGTAGTCATGAATCCGAGTTATAATTTAAATGAAGATTGGATTGAGTTTTGGGTTTTTGGGGATATATATAAAACCTAAGTAGATTTGGGGATTTCGAACCAGTCGAATCGATTCGGACAAGACGAATCGATTCGGTAAGAGACATTTTAAAAGTAGAACCATTTCGAATCGATTCGGATAGGCCGAATCGATTCGATGGCTAGCGAATCGATTCGGACACGTCGAATCGATTCGGTCCTGGCAGACTTTTGAGTTTTTCTCCTTTTAAGTTTAGGGAGACTTAAATTATGGTTTTGGAGATTATTATAGGAGATTCTAAATGGGAAGTTAGGACTCCTAGATGATGGTTTGAGGATAAGTAAACCTCGGATTAATTTAGAGTACGATCCGAGGTATGGATTTAATTAATGTTTTCGAACAAGAGACATTCGAGAAAATTATTTGGCAAGCATGTATGGATATATTTATGCGGTTAGAATAAATATGGGCCGATTATAATCGAGAAAATCCTTGAATGTGATTAGGATGGAATTTGGGGTTATTGGTCATCGTTATGTGAGATTGAAAATTGTTGCCATATATATATATATATATCCATAGTTGTTCCATGATCCCAAGGTATGAATTCATTACATATATATATATATATATATATATATATATATATATGATCTTGGAATGGTTTATAATGGGTGTAGGTTTAATTAAAAATTGTTATTTATTTGTCAGAAAGATTTTATTAAAATTCTATATAAAGTATATAAAGTTTCTGGGCTAAATTTGTAATTTTCAACTTTCTGGTTTTTCGTTCGATATTGTCGTTTAAACGAAGCAGCCAACGAGCTTCCCCATAAGCCACTGGAACATCGGTCGAATTATCGTTCGAACGAGATGGCTGTTCGAACGAGACTTCGAAAGAGATTTCTAACGAGTTCAATTTTAAGCCACTAAAACTTCGTTAGAAAGGCTCGTTCGAACGAGATTTCAGGCGAGAAAATTTTATGGCTGTTTTTAGTTGTTTTTACCCATGTTTCCCACTTCCTTACCCCACTAACTTTTGACAGAATTTAATAGTGCGGGAACCAACCTTTTTGGTTTAACTTTTCCATACACATCTATCTCCAAGAGAGAGTTTGAGAGCAAAATTGATTAAGGAAAAAGTTCATGTTTAAAGTGTCTAAGTTTTCAAGAAAAATTGATTATACACTTTATTTTTACACCCATATTGTTTATACAAGATTCCATAGATATATTTGTACTTGCTTGGAGTTTTGGCACCGGTTTTTCATCTCTACCGTTTGAAGAGACATTTTGGGTTTTATTCTAAATTCCACAAAGAAGAAGAGGTTTTCGTTGATTTACCCACTTGGACAAATTCTCCTAGTTCGGGCGACGGTGACCATATAAAGTCCGATCGGTGGATTCCGAGACCGCGGTGGAGCTTCGTGGTTATTCGCTAAGAGGAGGTTGATACAAGAAGACGCGTCGGGGCTTGAGAGGGATCGAGTCGTGTGTTGTAAGTCATCTCGCTTGTATTTGTAAATTCCGTACTTTGTGGATTTGAGGGTACGGCTGTCCGAGATTTTTTCCCGTTGTGGGTTTTTCCTCGTACATCGCGGCGTAGTGGATTAATTGTTTATTTTATCTTTTGCAAAATCACCTAGAACGCATGCTTAGGTAAAAAGATAAAACTGGTTTAATTTAATCACTACTTTTTTAATTTGGTGCAAGTTAATATTGGGTAATGTTAATGTTTATGTTAATTTAATGCAAGTCATTTAATTTAATTGATAATGTTGGTTTGGCCTCACTTGATAAAATTGCATAATGTGGCTTAGGCAAATTTTCTAGGACTTGGATTAATTAACTTGGTTTAAGTGAAATTTAAATAGTGTGTGTTTATCCTATTTCACTTGGTTTAATTATAATTTGAAATAGAAATTAAAATTTGGTAATTCATTTTTTATTGAACCATCTTACGCTTCTGCATATCTATTTAAAAGGAAATTGTTTTCAAAGTATTAGGATTTTAAAATCGGGGGCCTAGTATTCCAACAATTGGTATCAGAGCCAAAAACGATAAATTACTTCGTTAAGATTTTTTTAAATATTTTTGGCTAAAATGGAATTTTCCCCATTTTCTAAATTTTCTAATTTCGATGGTTCTAACTACACGTATTGGAAAGCGCGAATGAAATCGTCACTAAAATCTATCGACGAGAGAGTTTGGATGTCTGTTGTTAACGGGTGGTCCCCACTAACTCATTTAGTAGAAAATGAATGTGTTCCCAAACCGGCCGATAGATGGAGTGAGGGTGAATTTAAACTTTCAAACTTTAATTCCCGTGGTTTAAATTCCTTGTTTAGTGCTGTCACACCGGATGAATTCTGACGCATTATGACATGTGAGACCGCTAAAGAAGCTTGGGATATTTTAGAACTCACTCATGAAGGTACAAGTGTCGTTAAAGCTTTGAAACTCCAAAACCTCACCACTCAATTTGAAACTATCAAAAGGACTGGAAAAAAAAAACTTTTGATGAATTTTATGCTAGACTTTTCGATATTGTTAATTCATCTTTTAATTTGGAAGAGAAAATACCCGACAACTAAGTGGTAAAGAAAATTTTAAGGTCCTTACCCGATAGATTTATTCCCAAAGTGACCGTGTTAAATTCTTTACCAACTGTAGCCTCTATGAAATTAGAAGAGCTTGTAGGTGATTTACAAACCTATGAACTAGACATGTTTCCCTCTAAAACTGAAAAGAAAATTGAAAAGGGCATTGCTTTAAAAGCCCAGAAAGAGGAAAAACAAGTAGTAGAGAGCGAGAGTGATAGTGACTGGGAAGACATGGCTATGTTTGTTAGAAAATTTCAAAAATTTCTTAAATTGAACAAAGATAAATTTAAAAATGATTTTATGAAATTTGATAAATCTAGGCATGACAAAGCCGAGAATATCCCTAAAACTATTAATGAAAATTTAAATAGGGACGAGTCAAATAGGTATTTTGGTTGTGAATGTTATGTCCATAGGGCTTCTGAGTGACCCACTAAACTAAGGAGAGAGGATAAGCAACCCATTTCATATAATGCGACCCTTAGTGATAGTGATAAGGAAGAGGGACCCGATTCCCCCACTAAGCCCAACTTTGTGGCTTTTATGGCTAGTCATGTGAGTGATAGTGAGAACGCATCTATAGATGAAAATTTAACACATGACACTTCCAAGGTCATAGTTTATTATTCCCTTATTTTTTATGATAGTGAGATTGGAGAAGAAAGAGAGAGTGAAAATGAAGAAGAGGTTAATGTGAGTGAACTTCAAAAGGCTTTTCAACAATTATATGAAGAATCAATTAAATTAAAAAGAGCAAATTTGAAGTTAGAAGCAAATTTAAAATAGCGTGTCAAGGTCGTCGATGATAGTGTGTTGGTAGAAGACCTTAAGACACGTGAGAGGACTCTTCGAGAGAAGCTAGAATATGTAGAAGGCAAGAGAGATAGCCTTAGAGGTTTAATGTAATCCTTGAAAAAGGAGCTTCTCAAGTTCGAAGAGAGAAATGTTTTATTAGAGTCTAACATTCTAGCATTAGAAAACAAATTAAAAGACTAGTAATGTCAAATTTGATTTGGAATGTCGTTCGAAAAAATTAGATAAAATATTAGGAACGGTCCAAATTAAAAATTACACTTGTGGTTTAGGCTTCGATACTTGTAATGAATCAACTCACAAGGCCAAAACCAACTTTTTAGGAGAATCGCCTAGGAAAGCCTTTCGAGATCACTCCTTAGGTAAATCTTCTCGACATGTTTTTAATTGTGCACATCATGGTCGAAAAGGTCATCTTAAGAAATTTTGTTTTGATCTTAAAAGATTTTCTAGAAATTCTCAACGTAAGGCAACCAAGGTAGCCAAGATTCCTACACCTTGAGATAGTCACTCATTATTAGTTTGGGTTAGGAGATCCGACTTGGTATCTTTACAAAATAGGGTATTTGATTCTCATTTACTTTCACATGCTTCCTCCCTTGCAAAATCTGAAGGTTGAATGTGTCAGTTTTCTTTGCATACTTTAGCTTTTGTATTACATGCAATATTCACATGCTAATTGTATGCTTGTTTAGTCATTTTCGAGTCCATGCTTCATGATTAATCACATGCTAGAATAATGATTTTTGTTTATCTTTTGTATTATATTTCCTTCATTTTGTTTGCATTAAATGAAAAATACAAAAAGATTTTTGTTTATCATTTTTTTTTATCTCTTGATAATTTAAGCTTAATGAAAAATTCAAATGATTTTTGTTTGTCTTTTGAGTTTATATTTCTTTATTTTTGGTTAAAAATTTCAAAAACTCAAAAAGATTTTTATTTTGTGTGTATTTTAGCTTAACACGCTTTATGTGGCATATACTTGTGTTTGAATCCCTTCTTTTATGCTCCCATGTGGCTAGAACTTTTAGTTTAGATTGTCAATCCTTATTATGTTCTTTACCATGTTTACATGGAGTAGTTGGATTTTGTGTTGATATAATGGATTCTATTTTTATATGCCTCTACTAACACATGCACGAGCTCTTTTGAAATTTTAACTTCATATGTATATTTGAGCTTTGTGAGATGTTCTTCTACCAATCTTGTCATCTACATATTTGTGACCTAGGAGGACTAGTGCGTGTCAAAATCCGTTGCACGTGAGATTTATGAGAAATAAAAATGATAAATATAAATGTGCACGGGGAAGGGCTCCGAAAGGATGTATTGTCCTTTGCGAATAGTAAGGCACCGTTTGTTTGGACCTAAAAGAAATACATGGTCCAAAGGCCTAAAAGAAAATATGGCATTAAAAGAAAAATAATTTGCCAAGGCCTTTTACGTTTGATTGATATATTCGGTAAAAATAAATATATATGCTTATTGAGGGATATTGGATGGTATATCAACGGTTTGCACAATGTCCGTTTATCATAGTTGCGCTTTCAATGCCATGACTCTATTGGTATGTAGAATCATCAACATGCTAGGCTTGTATGCATTATGTATGTTTGTTCATTGATTTCAATCTATATTGTTACATTTGGTTATATTCAAATGTGATGAAGTTTGCAATCAATTGAGAACTCTGTGAACATGTTTTAAGTGTTTGGGTCTAAATTTAGTTGTTGCTAGTTCACACCCCAATACTTTCGTTTCGATGTGACACATTGTTTTCCATACGAGTGTGAAAATCTTATCGTATTTTGTGTCATTTGTGTGTTTATATCTATATATGTGTACTTGCGTCTATTAGGTATATCTTATGTATACATATATTTGATATTTTTGTTTAGTCCTTGCCTTGCCTTTTAGTCCATATATGTTTTAATTCATAATTGGTATCCATCTTATTGCATTCTTTGTTGATATCAAATGCTTAATACTTATGTATCATATTGGTATCTGTTTCTTGCATCTTAGTTGGTATCCGTTACTATTTATTGGATTAGTTAAGATTTTGTTTCCCATGTGCTTTAATGTTCTCATCACTTTATGCGCTATTGCATCTTTATCTTGTTATCCCATTCTATTTATCCCTTGCTCAGTTTAGAGGGTGTATATACTTTAATTGCGGGAGAAAAGTTAATGTTTTTAATTCTTTAGCCTTTGTCTATTCCTGAACAAAAAGGGGGAGAATGATAGGGGGAGAAATGGTATATATTCCTATTATAATCATATCTTAGTTTGCGGGAGATTTATCTTAGGGGGATAAGTCTTTCTAAGTAGGTCATTTGTTTTGATAAAGGGGAGAATTAATTAAGGGGAGTCTTTATTTATTTGCTTTTAATATTTTGATATTCCCGATGTAGTTAATGTGTTTGCTTAACTGTGCAGGAATTACTTTCTAAGTGGCAACTTTCACCGGCAAAGATTTTGATCCTTTGGGTTGTTTGAGTCAAGCATTGTAATTTTATTTTGGGTGGGACATTTTTTTGTCAGTCTAGTAGAACTTGACGGCCCTTTAGGATTTTTGTTGGTTTTTGTCCCGGAATAGCCAAAGGGGGAGATTTGTAAGGACACAAATTTCCAATTGAGTCCTTTGTAGTTTTGTCTCAATTTTGGACAAAAATGTTTGAGTCATAGGATATAGTTCATATTGATCCATTCAAGCCTATGATGTGTTTGTTGAAGACGTAGCGACCAAGTGTATAAAGCTTCATCAAAATGTCGAGTTTAAGTGCCTCGTTTCTACGTCATCAATAGTGATTCCATGCTCCCAAGGTATGAATGCATTACATATATATAGGAGCTTAGAACGATTCATAATGGGTGTAGGTTTAATTAAAAACTGTTGTTTATTGGTCAGAAAGATTTTATTAAACTTCTATATAAAGTATATAAAGTTTCTGGGCTGAGTTAGTAATTTTCAACTTTATGGTTTCTCGTTCGATATTGTCGTTCGAACGACATAGGCCACTGGAACATCATTCGAATTATCGTTCGAACGAGATGGATGTTCGAACGAGACTTCGTTCGAACGAAAATCTCATTCGAACGAGATTTCAGGCGGGAAAATTTTATGGCAGTTTTTAGCTGTTTTTACCCATGTTTCCCACTTCCTTACCCCACTAACTTTTGACAGAACTTAATAGTGCGGGAACCAACCTTTTTGGTTTAACTTTTCCATACACATCTATCTCCAAGAGAGAGTTTGAGAGCAAAATTGATTAAGGAAAAAGTTCATGTTTTAAAGTGTCTAAGTTTTCAAGAAAAATTGATTATACACTTTAGTTTTACCCCCATATTGTTTATACAAGCTTCCATAGATATATTTGTACTTGCTTGGAGTTTTGGCACCGGTTTTTCATCTCTACCATTTGAAGAGACGTTTTGGATTTGATTCTAAATCCCACAAAGAAGAAGAGGTTTTAGTTGATTTACCCACTTGGAGAAATGCTCCTAGTTCGGGTGACTGTAACCATATAAAGTCCGATCAGTGGATTTCGAGACCGCGGTGGAGCTCCGTGATTATTCGCTAAGAAGAGGTTGATACAAGAAGACGCGTCGGGGCTTGAGAGGGATCGAATCGTATGTTGTAAGTCATCTCGCTTGTATTTGTAAATTCCCTACTTTGTGAATTTGAGGCTAGGTCCGTCCGAGGTTTTTTCTCGTTGTGGGTTTTTCCTAGTACATCGCGACGTAGTGGATTAATTGTTTATTTTATCTTTTGCAAAATCACTTAGAACGCATGCTTAGGTAAAAAGATAAAACTGGTTTAATTTAATCACTACTTGTTTAATTTGGTGCAAATTAATATTGGGTAATGTTAATGTTTATGTTAATTTAATTCAAGTCAATTAATTTAATTGATAATATTGGTTTGGCCTAACTTGATAAAATTGCATAACGTGACTTAGGCATATTTTCTAGGACTTGGATTAATTAACTTGGTTTAAGTGAAATTTAAATAGTGTGTGTGTTTATCCTATTTCACTTGGTTTAATTATAATTTGAAATAGAAATTAAAATTTGGTAATTCATTTTTTATTGAACCATCTTACGCTTCCGCATATCTATTTAAAAGGAAATTGTTTTCAAAGTATAAGGATTTTAAAAAATAGGGGCCTAATATTCCAACAATATGTATATGTATATATATATATATATATATGTGTGTGTGTGTGTGTGTGTGTGTGTGTGTTATATGTATTTATGTGAAGCATACCCCCTCTTTGCTATCATGGGAAGTTGCGCGATGTGGGTGAGGCCCCTGGCTTGAGGAGCAGGGAGCGTATAGTCCCCAGGTCCTAGCGTCCATTTTTATATTTTGTGATTTTTATTAGTGGTGAGATGTGGTGGGAATGTTTCGTCTCACTTTCTGGGAGGAACTATGACCGCTTCCCATACGCTGTGATTTGATTTTTACCAAGGCGGTGTGAGATTTCGACCGTTGGTACCCAGGATGATACGTGAACGATTCCCTGGTAGATGATAGCATAGAGACCGCATCCTCGAGTTATAGCTCCTTGGGATGGTTATTGTACTTGTGTGTATAATACATTACTTGTGTATGAGAACAAGATATTATATCCCTACTAGAGTAAAGGGAAAAATGGAATATGAAAGAAATTCTCATTTCGGTAGATTTTATCCGGACTTAAAATGTGATATGTATATAAAAGTGAGTATGAAAATGTATATAATTATGTGGGTGTATATATATACGTTATGTATTGAGGGGCTAATGAATCTTGACGATCGACACTGCCAAGTAGTACTATATTGGGGGGTTCCTTGGTTGGATTTCGCTTTGCGAGACACCCCACGCAAGAACGTGGCACAATGTTGAGATTGGGGAGAGGTTTAGCCCTTTGTACTTGGGTTAAATAGGATTTGTAGAATTTTGGTGAAACGGATTAGTTAGTCAGGGTAGCTTAACTAGGTTATGTAGGAGATATACGTTAAGTGTGCACTATTAGAAGAGAGGTGAGGGGTATCTCATGGGAGTGAGATACCAATTTAAATATGAGATAAAACATATTTTTTTCATAAATAAAGTATTTATGAACTTTCTAAATATTTTCACAAATCGGGCTCTGACCCGTATATCTATTTTTCCTCTCTTTTGATATGTATATAGGTGTCCAGACACAGGGACGCCTGGATGACGATTCCTTCGAGTCAGATGTTTGCTGCAGCAGCTGTGGATGCATGCGGGTTTATTGTCGATGCTTCTATCCTTGTAATCTAGATATGAGGTACTGTATAAACATTCGGGCTAATAACCCAACTGCATTTATTTTTTCTTTTACCTCCTTTTACGCGAATTCGATTTGGTTGTATATTGTTAAACCGAGTGTTCGGTTATTTTTATTTCATCTCAGTTTCATTTATTCATAAACTGTGTGAATGTTTTAATTGATTAATTTGTTTAAAAGATTAGTTAAATAAAATTTTGACGCCAGCCTAATAGGTTATTAGTAATTAATTTTCTTTTTGACAGTGATGCTAAGAATGAACCATATGCGACTCATGTTTTAATTTGGTACATGAGTGATCGCCTGGTATTTTACTAGGCGGGGTGTCACAGATGGTATAAGAGCATCAGGTTCTAATGTCCTTAGGAATTTGTCCGAACATGTTACGCTTTCAGCATTTCTCTCAATTTGATATAGAGCCTTAAGATTAGGATCGTTGATTACTTTTGTGAGATTTCTTTTTCATACCACTATGTAAGATTATAGTAAATCTTTTGAGCAGTCATTCAAGACTCGGGCGTTGATCGATGAAGGACGACCATAGGAAGGCTGCGATGAGGGCAACAAGAGGCAGGTCTTAGTTAGAGTTATGAGTTGAATTTGGGAATGAGGACCGCAGTAGAGGTCACTCCCGTTTTTGTGTTATTATTTAGGATTGTTGCAATGATTACTAAAGTATAGTAGTTATAATCATTACAGTATCACTGTTGTAGAGAGTGGTGCTAAAATTGGATTATCGAGTGAAGTAAATTGGGAATAAGGTCTTTAATAAGTACCATACATCGAAGTGAGTTGTGCGGAGTAAATGTTGCATTACTCAGTGGAAGTAGAAGACTCAGAAGCTTTAACTTTAAGTGGGGTATGGAAATACCCATATGTGAAAATTTGACGAAAAATTTTCACTCGTGGGAGAAATACTTAAATGGAGGGATCGTACGGATGGATATATCCGTTAGTTCCTTTGGTTTACCAAGAGTAAAGAGAATGCATTTTTGAACTATTCATGTAAGGATCAGTTAGAGGCCGACAGTGAATAAAGAGTGATATGGAGAAGTGAACCTTGTACCGAAGTAAGGTAGGTGCATTGAAGAGAGAGAGAGAGTCCTTCAGAAGAATAATCGGCTCACTTGAAAGTGCTGCTAATATTTATGGAGAATTTGGGATCTTAGAACCCCATTGGTGGACATCCACCTAGAGAATTATTTGAAACAGGGTTGTTGAGGCCACTAGTAAAGTTTCCTTTGATAAAGAAGTTAAGGACACAATGAAGGCAATCATCAGGATCAAGGCTATAGAGTCTAAGATACTGATAACCTCAACATGTTCAGGGTAGCCGGAAATGGGGAAAGTTGCAATATGGAGTGTAGAACCATATAATTAATCCTTGCTCAGTACTAATTATGTGTGACTAGATAGAGTTATGGTACTTCATTAACCATAGATTCGTGTGTGTAATTCGAGCTCTGTGGCGGTATCGATAACATTATATAGTGTATGTTTATATGTTTTTCCATGGTAGTGGGGTTCTATTTTGAATTTATATCTGGTTTGTACCACTTGTTTTATATGTGCTATACAAGTGTAGTACTATTGTAAGAAAATGTTATTGCGTTATCAGAGCAATAGAAGGCTAAGGATGGCAAGACTATCGTACCCGCGGTTCCAGGATGAAACAGGTTGTTATTGTGATATCTCAACTAGATACAGGTTAAGTTTGGCTTTATTTTTATGGATAGATGGAACTTCAGTGAGCATATGTTTCACTATCATGCTTTGAGTGCGAGGCAACCTTATCGATATGATTTAAAGTATGAAGGAATTATTATTGAGCTATGAGTTTAAGCTCATTGTTGTTTTCTCTAAGGACTGAGTGTTAGTACGAGCGCTGGGTGGTACGGCTCCTGGAGAGAAATAGGAGTTCTGACCACATTTTGTCGACAGGAAAAATGGGATTATTCGAGTGGCATATTTGAAACTAGCGGACCTCCACTATCGACAAAGTTAAGTAGTAGTGTATAGGAGGGGTTCCGTGTTTGGATTTTTATTGCGAGACACTCCACGCACAACCCTTAACGATGTCGGGAGTAGAGAGATGTTATAGAATGCGAGGATGTTGGTTTTGATGATAAGTCACATAGTGTGGATAAAACACTATAGACTGAGAGTCGTGTGATGATGGTATTCTTATGAAAACATAAGTGCTATAGAGAAGAACTGAAATGGTTATGTCACCGTAAGTATGTGGGTGAGGCAAGGTAAAGGATATTTATTTAAGTCTTGTAGTCAGGCCTTAATGCAAAGGCAAATTTTGGGAGGAAGTATGTTTTGGGTACGATGTTTGTAACACTTTTGCAGAGAGTAGGCACCCCAATTTAATATACTTTCCATATCATTAAGAGGAAGGGACATAGTGGTAGAAATACATGAGTAGGTTACCGAGATAGGACTTAGGACGTCCCGATGGTGTGCCTTAGGTCGTTATATCTCAATGATCGACGACGCGAGGGGGTAGTGTAATGGGAGGGTTCCTTGTTTGGATTTCTCTTTGCGAGATGTCCCATTCATGAA
This sequence comes from Sambucus nigra, assembly GCA_949130495.1. Classification (NCBI taxonomy): domain Eukaryota; kingdom Viridiplantae; phylum Streptophyta; class Magnoliopsida; order Dipsacales; family Adoxaceae; genus Sambucus; species Sambucus nigra. The sequence goes on from OX422212.1 coordinate 508,624,241, forward strand.
ACCGAGCAAATGTCGTAAGTTGAGAGAGGTCTTAGGCACTAGGGATACCATTTAGGATAGTACTATTTTACGTAAGTAGGAAACACTTTGATCTTAGAATTTTTGGGAAGTAAGGCCAGTAGTACTAGTGGCATCGATATCGGGAAATTATTGGAAGTTAACCGCAAGAAGATTAATTGGTTAACCTTGAGAAGGATTGGATTTCCAAGTATAGGAAGGACTAAATTTTGCGGGTTAGGAAAACCCATGTGTAAGTATTCCACCAGAGAAATAAGGCCCATTGTTTAGAAAAAGTGTACGTGTCGGACGTTTATAATAGTTGTGCAAAGAAGCACGGGTTATAAGGCGTGTGGTAACCCTGGTAAGTTGGTTTTATATACAGCCTAAAATAGAAGGGGAGTAGCATATAAAGTTGAAAAATATGTCGTGAGTCAATCATAATGGATTTGGAGTGTGCTGGATGGAATGTCATAAGAGGTACGCGATAATCCAATTGCATAGGCACAGTTAGAGGTAGCAAGCCTAAAACTAACCAATGAGACTAATGGTAATAGTTGAATGTTAATATAGTTTCCTTTTGAAGGAAAATTCAAAATCCCGAGGTGAGCAAATAGACTTTTAGAGTAAAGTAGTAAGCATAGGCCCATTTCTTTTAGATGCGATTATATAAGCACTAGGTGCGACGCAACGTTAGAGTCCACCTTACAATCGAGGTATTAGTGTATCATATGTAGATATAGATAAGCTAGTAATATAATATAAACCTAGTTAGAGGTGAGTGCTGAATGAGTGTATGGTTGAGTACCATTTGGGTTAGTACCATTCCACTTTGAAGCATTAAGATGTGGAGTGATTCACGATCATAGGTTAGTGACAGTAGAATTGATGGTATTCGAATTTCGAGGGTGAAATTCTGTTATAGGGGGGAGAATATAATACCCCGCACTTTTATGGATAATTAAATTTAATAATTAAGTGCAATTTGGGAATTTAAGAAATTATCGTGAATAGAAATTTTTGAGATTTTTAAGGATTTAATAATTTTTGACGTATGCTATATTTACTTTTGGGATTAAGTAAATGAGTCGGAGTATTTTATTATATGTCGCAATTGGGTAAAGTGACAAAGGGTAATATTTTAATTGAAAAACCCGCATTAAGTTATGCTGGGTTAAATTAGTGACTCGGATGTAAATTATGATTGTGCGATTGATCTTGGAATGGCCGAGATAGTCAAAATAGAGTATCCGGGGGTCGTATTTGGGTTTCAGGAATTTTTGGATCAGTAGGGACTCGTAATTGAGTAAACAAGTCATTTTTAGGTTTATAAGGGACAAGCCCTTATTTCTCTCTTATAAGTCACGAGAGAGTGGGAGAAAGGAAAGAAAAGAGAGAAAAGAACGAGAGAAAGAAAGGAAGAAGAGAAAATAGTAGAAAATGGGGGATTCTAGCCAAACTCCGCCGGATTCGACTCGAGGTCGTCGGATGTCATCCTCCAGGTAAGTGTGTACTTGCTTTATTTCATTTTATGCATAAATATCATATTATAGTTGGTAAACTATATGATTTTGGGTTAGAACCCTTAAAATAAATTTGGTAAAATTTGAATATGAGTTTACATATTGATGTACTGTAAACTCTTAATGATTTCTACTATTAAATTCATGTAAATCGAGTGAAGTGGATTGAAATGGGTTAAAATGATAAATTTTTTTTATGGTTTTATGGTTTAAATCTAAGAGAAATGGTTTAATACCCCAAATTAATTGATGTGTTAGTTGTAAAACATAGATTAGATGTTTATGGAGTTGTTGGATGAGATTAGAAACAACAAAAATCGAGAAAAATGGAGGTTTGGATTTTTGGAGAAGAAGGTGATTAGTGACCAGCGTCACTTCCGAATCGATTCGGCTAAGAAGAGAATCGATTCGGTTCCTGGTCAAAAAGCGTATTTTTCTGATTTTTTTGGATTTATAATGATTTTTCTATAGAAGGTTATCCGAGATCGAAATCGTTCATCAGAAATTAAGGCTAGAATTATTTGGAGATAAATATTAGGGGTTCCCAAATAGACTGTTAGGACCTCTAAAGGACTTGAGGAGATATGAAAACTTTGGGTTCATAGAAAAAATCCGAGTTATAATTTAAATGGAGATTGGATTGAGTTTTGGGTTTTTTGGGATATATATAAAACCTAAGTAGATTTAGGGATTTCGGACCAGCCGAATCGATTCGGACAAGACGAATCGATTCGGTAAGAAACATTTTAAAAGTAGAACCATTTCGAATCGATTCGAACAGGCCGAATCGATTCAGTGGCTAGCGAATCAATTCAGACAGGCTGAATCGATTCGGTCCTGGCAGATTTTTGAGGTTTTCTCCTTTTAAGTTTAGGGAGACTTAAATTATGGTTTTGGAGATTATTATAGGAGATTCTAAATGGAATGTTAGGACTCATAGATGATGGTTTGAGGATAAGTAAACCTCGGATTAATTTAGAGTACGATCCGATGTATGGATTTAATTAATGTTTTGGGACAAGAGACATTCGAGAAAATTATTCAGCTAGCGTGTATGGATATATTAATGCGATCAGAATAAATATGGGCCGATTATAATCGAGAAAATCCTAGAATGTGATTAGGATGGAATTTGGGGTTATTGGTCATCATTATGTGAGATTGACAATTGTGGCCATATATATATATATATATATATATATATATATTTGAGGAATAATGTGAATTATATATACGATGTGATTACAGTATCTATATAAAATGATATGAATATGTATATAGATATCTATGTGTGAATGGTATATATATTTATGTGAAGCATACCCCCTCTTTGCTATCATAGGAAGTTGCGCGATGTGGATGAGGCCCCTGGCTTGAGGAGCAGGGAGCGTATAGTCCCCAGGTCATAACATCCAGTTTTATATTGTGTGATTTTTATTAGGGGTGAGACGTGGTGGGTATGTTTTGTCTCACTTTCGGGGAGGAACTATGACCGCTTCCCATACGTTGTGATTTGATTTTTACCAAGGTGGTGTGAGATTCCGACCGTTGGTACCCAGGATGATACGTGAGCGATTCCCTGTTGATGATAGCATAGAAACCGCATCCTCGAGTTATAAATCGTTGGGATGGTTATTGTACTTGTGTGTATAGTACATTACTTGTGTATGAGAACAAGATATTATATCTCCACTAAAGTAAAGAAATAAATGGAATATGAAAGAAATTCTCATTCCGGTAGATTTTATTCAGACTTAAAATGTGATATGTATATAATAGTGAGTATGAAAATGTATATAATTATGTGGGTGTATATATATATATATATATATATATATATATATATATATATATATATATACTGAGGGTCTAATGGATCTCGACGATCGACACTGCCAAGTAGTAGTATATTGGGGGGTTCCTTATTTGGATTTCGCTTTGTGAGACACCCCACGCACGAACGTGGCACAATGTTGAGACTGGGGAGAGGTTTATCCCTTAGTACTTGGGTTAAATAGGATTTGTAGAATTTTTGTGAAACGGATTAGTTAGGCAGGGTAGCTTAACTAGGTTATGTAGGAGATATACGTTAAGTGTGCACTATTAGAAGAGAGGTGAGGGGTATCTCATGGGAGTGCGATACCAATTTAAATATGAGAGAAAACATATTTTTTTCATAAATAAAGTATTTATGAACTTGCTAAATATTTTCACAAATCGGGCTCCGACCTGTATGTCTATTTTTCCTCTCTTTTGCTATATATATAGGTGTTCAGACACAGGGACGCCTGGATAACGATTCCTTCGAGTAAGACGTCTGCTGCAGCAGCTGTAGATGCATGCATGGTTTACTGTAGACGCTTTTATCCTTGTAATCTAGATAGGAGGTACTGTATAAACATTCGGGCTAATAACCCAACTGCATTTATTTATTCTTTTACCGCCTTATATGCGGATTCAATTTGGTTGTATATTGTTAAACCGAGTGTTCGGTTATTTTTATTTCATCTCTGTTTCATTTATTCATAAACTGTGTGAATGTTTTAATTGATTAATTTATTTAAAAGATTAGTTAAATAAAATTTTGACGCCAGCCTAATAGGTTATTTGTAATTAATTTTGTTTTCGACAGTGATGTTAAGAATGAACCATATGCGACTCTTGTTTTAATTTGGTATAGGAGTGATCGCCCGGTATTTTACTAGGCGAGGTGTCACAGTGTATGATTATTTAATTCTGTCAAAGGCTTAGAGAACACTACTTGTCTGTTGAAAACAGAGATGTGTAAATGCTTATTTATTTATTTGTCCTTTGTGAACATTGTAAGTGTAGACAATAATATATTAACATATAATATATTATATACTTATTGTCTTATTGGTTATCCCACTATTGTATGTATATGCTTATTTAATTTTGTCAGTGCCAAAGGCTTAGAGCACATTTATTTCTCTGTTGAAAACAAAGATGTGTGAATACTAAATGTTTATATATTTGTCCTTGCGGAACATTATAAGTGCTATTAATAATATGTTACATGTTACATATGTATTATTATTAATATTTAACAGCTTAATATATTATGGTTATATACTAATTTCATTCTTTGTTTTTTTTTAATTATTAATTCAGAGATGTGAAGACAAAAAGATCCGGTGCATAATCATTGCACTCAAATTGGTGTAGGAAAAAATAACAGGCTTAAATTGCAATGTAATTATTGTGGTGGTACTTATTGGGGCGGTACAATTAGACTAAAACATCACTTAGCGGCTGGTAACAAGGATGTAGTAGATTGAAATAAATGTCCAAACGATGCACAAGAATTTTTCAAAAAAGTTGTGAAGGAAGCGGGGCAAAAGAATAATAATATTGATAATGATAATGGCGAAGAAGAAGAATACCCGCTCGTAGGAGGACAAAGTGATGCAAAGAGGGTCTTACTTCTTCCTATTCGAAACATAGAATCAATTTAAACACTTTGTTGAAAAAGAAACAAAGAGCTGAGGTATGCCAAAGTATTTCTAGATGCATTTATGCTAATGCATTACCTTTCAATTTGGTGAAAGACAAATTCTTCAAGATGATGGTGAAAGATATTGGTGATTATGGACCGGGTCTAAAGCCCCCTCCATATCACGAGGCAAGAGTTACGATGTTAAAAAAGGAAGTAAATTTGATTAAAGTGAACATGCTAGAGAAGTACAAGATCGAGTGGAAGAAGACAGGTTGTACAATTATGTCGGATGGATGGAACGACACATGTGGAAGATCAATAACAAACTTTTTGGTTAATATCCCAAGAGGAATAATTTTTCTACATAGTCTTGATACGTCTTCTATCCAAAAGGATGTCGATCAATTATTTGCGTTGTTTGACTCGTTGGTGGAAGAAGGCGGAGAAGAAAATGTTTTCTAAGTAATTTATATATTCCTAATTTATTCTTAATTTATATATTTTGTCCAAGAAAATATTGTGTTTATTTCTTATATAAAAAATGGTGGCGTAGGTTGTTACGGATAGGGCATCAGCATATATCAAAGATGGGAAAATGTTATTGTTGAAGAGAAAACATTTGTTTTGGTCTCCATGTGAGGCACATTGCATAGATAACATGTTGAAAGACATTGGAGAGATTGCATTGCATAAAGAAACAATGTTGAAGGCGAAAGCAATCACCTTTTACATATACAATCACACTTGGGTTTTGAATCTAATGAGGAGATTTGTTGGTGGAAATTTGACTAGGGAGGGATTCACTAGATTTACAACGGAGTACTTGACTTTAAATAAACTAGCCTAAAGCAAAATCCCACTTAATGTGATGTTCTCGCCCGAGGAGTGGCAAAGAAGTTCGTTTACTAAGAAGAGATATGGGATGAGAGTGCGGGATATTATAGTAGCTGATGTGGAATTTTGGCCATCGATTAAGTATTGTTTGAATTGTGTCGTTCCACTTGTTAAGGTGTTGAGACTTGTAGATGGAGATGCCAAGTCCGCGGTGGGTTACATTTATGAGATGATGGATAAAGCGAAAGAATAATTTGGAAAGAATTTTAATGGAGTGAAAAAGAGGTATAAGATTATTTGGGACATCATCGATACTAGATGGAACTTGCAATTACATAGGCCCCTTCATGCGGAGGCATATTATCTCAATCCAAAGTAAACTATTTTATCGTAACTTTTTTATCATAAAGTTTTTTTTATCGTAATTTTTTTAGTAGGTTTCGATATGCACCAAATTTTGATGCGGATTATGAGATAATGAAAGGGCTTTATGAAACTATTGAAAGTATGTGTCCTACAAATGCATTGAGAGAGAAATTGGATAGGAAAAAAGACATATTTAGCAACGAAGAATTGTTTTTTGGGATGAGCATGGCCATTCAAATAAGGGATAAAAAGCAACCCGGGTAACTCATTAACTAGTTCTTAGACTTGTAAAAAAAATTACACATTTCATAGAATTAATTTTTTATTATTTCATTTTCATATCCTTGTGGTGGGAGTCATATGGAAGAGGTTGTAAAGAGCTCCAAAAACTTGCCATACGCATTCTTAGCCTTACTTGTAGTGCTACTGGATGCAAAAGAAATTGGAGCACATTTGATCAGGTATAAACTTGATTTATTATTAATAATTTAGAATAGATTAATATATTTTATTATATTTTTTACTACTTGAATGATTTATTAAAAGGTACATTCCAAGAGGCGAAATCGTTTGGCATAATTAAGATTAGATGCACTTGTCTTTGTGAAGTATAACCTTCGGTTAGAGGAGAGACACAACACAAGAATTGTGAAAGGTGATTTGTATGATCCCATTTCTTTATCGGATGTGGAATCCGATGAAGAATGGATCACCGAGAAAGAATATTCGGTTTTACCTTTGGACATTACATGGCTAGATGCAAACGATGTTGAATGATTTCAAGTGGATGAAGAAAGAGAATGTAGCACGAAGAAAAGAAAGAGAGGTATATTAGACTATTTAAGTATTAGTGTCTTAAATTTTAGTTTATTTAATTAAATATTAACTCACTCGCATTTTACTCTTTAGGCCCGAGATATCTTTCATTCAAGAAGAACACAAAAGGAAAGCAAGTAATGGGTGAGGAAGAGCAAGATGGAGATGATGATGAGATTTAAGAGGTACAAAACGTTGAAGAAATAAATGAAGATGAAGAAAGTGAGGATTTGTTAGCCGATGAGGATATTGAATGTATTGCTCTTGATTATGAGGATAAGTATTGAGATTAGTGAAGATGGGGAATATAATCATTTTTGTTGATGTAGTTTAGAAGATATACACTTCTAATGCTTTGTAGAATTTCATGGAAGATAGAAAATTCTAGCTTTTGGAATATCATTAACATTTGATTATATTTTGGATTGGTTGATGCTTTAGGAATTATATATCACTTAATATTGCATATATTTGTTTTAAGTTGGCCTTTATATTATTTTTAGACACCACACGCATATATATCAATGTATATTAAATTATTTATATACTTATTAAAAATCAAAGTGTATCTTACGATAAGATATGATACACGATACAATACACATTTTTTTAGAAAACGATACGGCCCCGATATGCATTTTGACAACCTTGTCCTCAAAATTTCTCCGCGGTGAGGTGATATATGGTGCGAGAAATGGTGCTTGCATATGTGGAGCTTGTTGAAACTGTGGAGCTGGAGGTGGGGCAATGTGTGAATTAGGATTCAACGTAGCATGTTTTTGCCCATAGCTAAAACCAGGATAGTTCCTCCACGAAGGGTTGTAAGAGTTCCCATGTGGGGCATTGAAATTACCCTTAAATCCTTCTATCGTTGTAAGAGTTCCCATGTGGGGAATTGAAATTACCCCTAAATCCTTCTATCGCATCCACTTTCTCATGTAACATTACTTTGTAGGCGGGTATCGTCGATCATTCCTTCATTGAATGGACCGCCTCATAAACATCACACACCTTCTCTTTCATTGCTCGGGTGAATCCGGCTGGTTCTCTTAGCCTTGATTCAATTACATCTCCCACATGATGAAGATCGGCCGCTGAAGGAGCGGTGGGAGTTTGTTTAACCTGGTTTTGGGTGTTAGGATCGGATGTGTCCCACGCTTGAGTTGTCTAGGCGACAAGCTTAAGGTGGACCTCTGCATCGTGTTCATCTAATTCCCAAAATGGTCCCTCGCACATTGTCTCAACGAGTTATTTAGAATATATGCTTAGCCCGTGGTGAAAGAAAGATAAGAGACGATTCTTCTCAAAACCATGATGAGGGCATGTACTAACTAGCTTGTTGAAACGTTCATAACATCGATCAAATGACTTATTTTCTTATTGTTGGAATGTTTGAATTTGATCCTGGATGGAATTTGTTCGATGTTGGGGAAAGAACTTTAAGAGAAATTTGGATTGCATTTCCCTCCATGATCCAAATGTGGTCTATGATAATGACCAAATCCAGGTCTTAGCTTTATCCTTTAAGGAAAAAGGAAAAATTTTGAGGCGAACGACAACTTGTGTGCAAGTTTGATCGCTAAATGTATCGCATGCCTCTTCGAACTTATGAATTTGGAGATAAGTCTTTTCCGAATCCAACTCGTGAAATATGGGAAGAATCTGTACCATCCCATTATGAAAATGGAACTGTCCCGCATTGTACGGAAGTATAATGCATCATGTGGTGACATTTCTCTCGGGATAGAGGAGTTCTCGCATGGGACGATATGGCATTTCACCCTCACCCATACCAAAACTGACTCAGAAAAAGGAAAGGAAAAGGTGATGAATTTTGAGTTTTATATCTACTAATTAAATGAAAATTAATTAAACTACGTATGTAAGAGTAAACTAACTGTGACTAACTAAATATGAATGAGAAAAATAGGTTGGATTGCAATCCCACGAACCCTAGTATGTTTACCGCATATAAAATTAATTAATAATTAAATAATTAATTAAACCCAGACTTTATTAATTTCAAGCATTACATATATGAGGGTACAAGCCCGCATCATACATAATGAAGAATAGAAATAAAGCGGTGTTGGTATAGCTCACACGTGCATCGCACTCTTAAACACCCCGGGTACTTAGGGCAAACGAGGTTAAAAGCACTACAACGGTTGTAACAACTAATCAACACTATTTAATCATTTGTTTAATTCAGATAATTACTTTTATATTCATGCAAACCACATTGGGTTGGGTCCATGCATACCAACCCTTATAAAATTGCTAGACATTATGAAACTACGTTTAAACAAGAAATCTATGTTGCATGAAATCATAATTGCGTAAAAAGTAATATTCAACATGCAAGAAAGGATTCTAACTAAGAAGAATGAATTACCTATAGCAAATATGAAAGCAACTGAAAGCAATAAATATAAGATTACTTGCAATGAAAAAAACGTGGAATTAATCCAAATTGAGGAAGAAATTATTGAACAAAATGAATCCTACACTTATTGGCTTTAAAACCCTCTCAAAACTAACAAAAGAGAAGCTCTCTAATATCGGACCTTACAAAATAATATAACTACCACGTTTTTTTAAGAGTTTGGACCATGCACAACTCTATTTTTGGAGAAATAAAAAAATAAAATTCTCCCGGCGAACCGATTCGTTTTTTCCTTCTTTGCTGGGCGAACCGGTTCAATATATACCAGTAGGGTAAACCGATTCTACTTCTTTTTTATCGATTCGGTTTGGCTTTGGCTATGGGGTGAACCGGTTTGGCATTATTTTCATTGGTTCGATTTGGTGTTGACAGAGTGGCGAATCGGTTCGGCCTTGCCTTCGTTGGTTTGGTTCGCTGTCTTTCTATTTTTCTTCCTTTTTCTCCTTGATTTCTTCTCAACTTTGAAGCTTCATAACTTCGTAATTGGGGCTCAGATTTGGATGCTATTTCTTCCTAGATGCTCACGGACTCAAGGTCTTCAATTTACCTTTTGGTGTCTCATCCGTATTCCTGGTGAAAAATTATTGTTTTGCCCTTGACTTTTCTTTACTTGTATCTTTCTTGAGTTTGAGTTTTCTCTTTTCTTCAATCGTGTAAAATACCTGTAAAATGCACGAGAAACACACCAAACTCGATGCACTACATAGAAAAGGTCAGTAGAAATAATATGAGATAAATCAATTCGATTTACACTGCATAAGATGATAAAAGCCTCTAAATTTAAGAAATAAATACGAAAAATTTATGCCTAATCGACCGTGACACTAAAAATATCTCTGTAAATATTATTATTAACCATACGAGAACCAACGGAGTCTTCGACAACATAACTACTATATGCTCACTCACATCTCGAAATAGTTTAAATTTTAAGGAGTTATATTTTTCGCCTTCATCAAAATCATATTATGTACATTTTCATGTGTTTACTCCTAAAATAATGCCAAGACACTCTGTGATTAATTTTGTACGTATACGTTTGGTATGGACAACCCTCTATAAGACCGAGTGATGATTATTCACTCACCGAAGACAGAACGGTCAACCATAAATTCAAAAAACACCTTCGACAAATACAATGTTAAAGTTGTGATAACATACTTCTATCGCTATACTCAGTATCAGACGGTGACGCCGACTTCTATCGCTATACTCGGTATCAGACAGTGATGCCTCAAATCTATGGCTATATTCGGTATCAGACGATGACATTCAATCTCTCCAATGACATGCATTTTACTAAACATATGTTATTTCTCCAACTATACGTTTCCAATGATATGTTGTTTCTCCAATAATATATTATTTCTCCAATGATATACTTTTACCCAATGATATGATTTTCTCTAACCATGCATTTTCTCCTACCCACCTAAGCATTTGGGTCATACCATATTCTGAACCAACCACTAGGTTAGATGAAATATCACACCAAGACGCCTCTTGGTATGACTTTTCCAAACTCATAAATCTTGACAGAACCTTTTGGTTGATCACCGAGTTAATTCTCGCCTCTGATCTAGTTACGCATGGCCAACGTGAATATAAATTTGGCTAACTCTAAGTCAAGAGGGGTTATCTTCGATCACTCAGATATTTTCAGAACAAAAGGGGGGATATATAGAGGTAATAACGCAATATATAGAGGTAATAAGGCAAGTATGCTGAACTTCGAAGATTTTTTTTAAAAACAAAACTAGTGATCACAATATTAATTATCAATGATTACCCTTTGTCCATTCACCTTCGGAGTGTAAAAAAACTCGATTCAACTAACGAGTATAAACAACTTGTTCGACATCGTATCACATAAAGAGAACGCCAAAGTTCAACTTTCACTGATCAATCTATCAAAGTAGAATTTAAACAACTAGACAATGACCAAGTACATGTATATAAAATTAACATGATTTTTCACCTATAGGAGAGCAGCTTATGCACAAAATTCAAGGCTGTGATTTATATCAATATATACATTATACAATCGGTTTTCACCGATCATTTCCTCAATGGTCATTCGAAGATGGTATTTATATCAACATCTATATTATATGAATACCATTACATCAGTTTTCACCGATCACTTCATTAACAATCAATGATAAACAATCAAATTGGCATCATCAATCACTTATTTAAGAATCATTCATACCAGAATCATTTATTTTCATTGCCCCAGTTAACATTATATGAAGATTTATTTATCTATATGGTCGAACTTCACCACTTTAGTCCTCATCCCTCGAATTTTTATTCTTATATATCAAAATAACGGTTGGTTTTCACAGAACACCTCAACCAAGTTATTTTTCAGAGGCTACTTGATTTATTAAAGGTCAGTCAATTAGCCACCTCACCCTCGGTCATTCAAAGTCTATAACTCGAGTAATTATGAAATTTTGAGTTATGTGCCCCGATGGCTTGGGAGCTCGGGGGTTGATACCTCGATCCGTCAACCTTTCATATTCTTGAACCTTTCGATTATTTCAAAAAGTTAACTAATTTGAAGCACACTCTTCTTAGCCATTGTCCAAAAATAAAGGACACTAGAATCTAATTGCATACATCATGAGTCGTGTACACATTTTAATTTGTATTGTCCCATTTAAAGCCTCACTATGTCTACAACGCTACACTTCAGCCATGGAAAACTCTAAAGCAACACAATCCAAAGATCATTTTAACTTGACTTGTGGATGTAAAGCTCAAAGACAACGAAACTTAAAATTATAATTTTGGAATTTTTTAAAAACTACAAGTCATCATCCATCAATCAGAACCGAGCATCGAAGAGATCTGGTCTTAAAGCATTCATATGTTATCGCCCTTCGACGACCATTTTGAGTGCTAGGGAACATTCCCTTGACCATGTTTACAAGATTACAATGCCCTTTGGAATAGAGGGCTTACTGATAAGGGAATAATATCTCTCGATTATGAATTGAATCGAACGGAATTAGACACTCGACTGAAGGGATGAACATATGAGCACTGGGATGAATGGATAAATATGATGAATGCTTAACCGAAAGTGCCGAAGTTGAGAGACACAAAGTACAAACACCGCGACAAATCATTTTAGTCACATGTTAAATATGCATGTGGACTCTGTCAAATAATAGGAGCATATGTCATATTTAGATGGAAATCATAATGTTGTATTTAACCTATGCAAATGCATTTTGCTATTGTAAAAGGGAAAAATCCATCTCTTCCATCACAAGAGCCCATTGATGAATACTGCAAGAGATTATAGTGAAGAGTGGGATGACACCCACTGTGGATGTAGGTCATTCACGGTCGGACCACATAAAAATTCAATGTTCTTGTGTGTGCTTGATTTATTTATTATTTCTTTATTGTGTTGTTTTTTAGAATCAAATTTCTACCTTTACAACTAATAATTTTAAGGGCAAAAGTTTACCTAATGATATTACATGGCTAAAACCATGAAAACTAGTTATTTAACACCCCGCACATTCTAGAAAGCAAGGTGGCCAGCCGTCGCCAGCTGCCGCCGCTAAACTACATCGGGCATCACTAAATAAGTTATCATTCTCTGCATGTGACGGGTATATGAGACATTTAAAAAAAAATCCACAAGATTTTATCAAATTTATCTAGAAAATATAACCATTCATGCAATATAAAAATCCATCACCATGATAATCTCCAAAATTAATACAAATCCAAATAAACATAAATTCTAAATTAAATAATCCAACTATAAATATCTGACAGAAACCGTAAACAACTGCGGAACCGATTGACCCACCAAATCCATAAATGAAAGTCTTATAATAAAAACGACGAAAAGGAAAGGAAATCTAACTACTAAAGCAGATAAAATAAATCACCAGGTGCATTCCCAAAAATCTCTAATCACTCTTATACAGCTACTCCAGCACTATACCTAAAATATTAGTTAACGCAATAGGTCAGAGCCCACAGCATGAATACTAGATACCCCTCTCAATTAGGGCCCGTAAACCTAGACAATAACATGATACATGATAAACATCACAATTAAGTATTTTAATTTAAACTCGATATATTAATATGCGAGTAAAAGTAAACTACCACTATCTACCCACATACTAAGCCACCCTAATGTTCAAGTCCAAATTACTTCATTCCATCATTTAATTTAAACATTATCTCTTATTCGTACTTAATTTAATTAACCAATTATATTTATATTCATGCGACACTACTGTGGCCAGCCGACCCCTTATCGGTCCCGCACACACTCTTGGCACACTTAAGTTCCAACATATCACACCCATTCCCCGTACTATAGCAAGTCAACCCGATATATGTTAGCTATGCACATACTCGTGAGGTTCCACTCACGACTCATCATTATAGCCATTCGACCCATATTGAGTCAACCTTACATATACTCATGATGTCATCACACACAGACGTCGCTATAGTCAGTCAACCCGTATTCTATCAGTCATGCACATACTTGCGACGCAAATTCATTTTAATACCCGTTCTAAGTCTTAGGCATTAATAATCAATTATCTTAAGTACTCACTATTTTCTATTAGCCCTGCCCTTTTTCGAGCATAAATCCTCAAATCACCCCTAGTCCCATACCTAGAGTTATCCAAAATACAAATATATTCTAATCTATAATTTAGGAAGAATACCTACCAAAAGTCACTACCTAGCCTCGTAACTAGGCTAACAATTCAACGGAAACAACATAAAATCAATCCCACCACGAAATTGTCCATCCGTGAAAATCTGCACTATCTAGTTCCATATCTAGAAAGTGTTCCCATACCTAGCAAGCAACCTAAAATAATGTGAGAGCAATAACTACCCAAACAATTATGTTGACCCGCGGTGTCAATTATTAATACAATCAGCATATCATGAATGGCATAATTTTAACTTATCACAACAATCATTTAAATTAATCACAAGATCACTTTTTATCCAAATTATGTCCATTTAATTATGACATTAACCAAACAATTTGTTTTCTCATCAATTTATAGAATATCTATTCACGTGCATATTTTTTAATCAATACAACATTAAATCTCTGCTTTAAAAGATGCACATAATTAACGTGGTTATGCATGTCAAAATCAATTTATAGCATCCCTACAATTTATTCCACGTGCAAACGTCATAAATTTTTAGCTGAATCCCAACCTCTAACCTAAGCATACAAGACTTTTTAATCTTAATTTGTATTAAATATTTGAATAAAAATAGTCCTGAATTTAGTTTCACTTTCCCTAATTAGTCTCTCTAATTTATTTTAAGAAAAATAATGATTATTAGTATTTAGGTAACATTTAAATGCATTATAGTAAAGGAAAACAATAGAAGTATTCATGCCTGTAAAAAGTCTTTATGAAGAATCCGATTTTTTGAAAATTCTGATTGGATCGTTGCGTTCTTCTCGAGAAAATAAGGAAAACACGTTCTTAAATGATCTTGAGAAATTTCGATTTAGCTCGTCAAAACTTGGATTGAAAGTTGTGTTCAATGGGGTTTAGGTTTTGTGATGAGAGAGAATGAAATTATGAGAGGCTACTAATTTTTGAGAAGGCTAAAATATATATTGAAAGTCCTAAACCCGTCACTTTATGTTTATATATAAAAGAGAATTTGGGTCATAATCAAACACGAAAACTCAAAAATACATTACGGGCGATCGAACCGTGGGTATTGGTTGAAAACTTGTTATGTTGTAGGTAACGTCGAGACGACGCTGTTGTAAAAAATTCAGCTAGATCGGAAGGTCGGATTTTCTTTTCTACTTAGGTCGGATCCTCCCCTGATTTTTGTATAAAAAGTCACAATTTTCAAATTTTAATGCCGACTTAAATTACACTTAAAAATTTATTTTTTATATATTAAACTAATAGTTTTACATACCAAAATTAAAAAGATATCAAAATTTTATTTTTAAATTTTTTAATTCAACAAAGATTTCTACGGCTAAAAAATCACTGAGGGTTACAAGTTATTTCGCAATTTATTTGCTACTTCACATTATTTTGTTGGTTGGAAATATATAAAATGAAAGAAAGAATAATACTCCATTTTTGTGACTTTTTTTTAGATTTAATGAGATTAATATATATATATATATATATATATATAATAAAGGAGGAGGGAGTTTTGGTCTCTCCCAATTAACGGTTGAGATTAAATCTGGTGGATTTGGTCTTTATCAATTGGTGGCTGAGATTAAATCTTGTGGAATTCGATTTCCCCCGGCTAACGGTTGGGATTAAATCTCACGACCAAAATCAATTGTGTCGCTCTGAGTCTCTGACCATTTGTACCCACGAAAAGCACAAGGCTCAAGGCAATGATCTAACTCCTTACGATTGGTTACCTCACGCCTCTCCCACGTCCATTTTCAAATAGCTTGTGAGTTAATATCTCTCTCTCTCTCTCTCTCTCTCTTAAAATGGTCGTTTAGGATTTAGCAAACACATAATCTCTCTCTTCCTCCTCTTTTCTCTATTGTTTTTTGGGACTTGAATTTATTTCCAGATATACGGGGATGAGTTTTTTACCAGATATCCGGTGATAGAAACCCATCTTACACAAACATAAACATGTATTTTTCTTTGACACAAACATGAACAGGTATTAGTTAAGAACACACCAACAGGTATTAGTCGAAGTTCTTTAACACAAATATGAACAAGTATCTTTCTTCTCTCACATAAACCATTATCTCACAAACCAGTAGATCTTTAATTTTCACTATTTTTTCAGGTTAATTTTTATTGCAGCCCACACCTCTGATTAGTGGATCCATCATCTTCTCGCGTTATGTCACTCACCTGTGTCACCTTTGTTTTTTGTATTTTAGTGTTTAATTTCTATAAAATGTTCGCTCCACACTCAAAAGAAGTTACCGTGTGTATAATACATATTGTTCTTAGAGGTACTTTGTAGTTAATTACTTTTCCCTCATTTTGTTTTTGGATTCTATATTTTTTCTCTCTCAAGGTTTTTTAGTTTCGTTTTTATTTCTTGCTCTTATTGTTGGCTATTTCCAGGATGCTGCCGGTCCATAGATCCATTTTTGAAGTTGACGGCCAACTCATAAATCCATGGAAAACGTTTTTGGTTTTAAAAGGTTTTGAAATTTTTAGGCCTTTTCAGGTCTTTGGGTTATTTTTGTTCTTTATGTTTATTTTTTTTATTTTTTATTTTTATATCATTTTTAACTTCAACTGCAATTATATTATATTTTTAATTTTTTTTTGTATCATTTGGACATTCTGTGCTAATGTTATTTTTAGTTTTTTTTGCAGCTACTTGATATTGAAAATTTGTCTGGGGATTTTGTGAATATGTTTTCCAGCAACTGAACATTCTGTGCTAATGTTAATTTTTTTTTATTCATTTTATCTAACGGAATATGTTTTTTTTTTATTGTTTTCCATCAAGTTAATGAATGATGTGTGAAATTACTTTTCTTTCATTTTTCTCAATCTTTTTTCCCTCTACAATAGTACTAGAAATTTTACAAGAAGTCCTATCAAATTCATTCATGTCATACTTATCAATGTAAAAGCCATTATCTTTAGTGATGCATCTGCGCAGTAGCCCATATAATAGGCCATACCTTTTCTTCATATAGCTTTAAGTATGATTCTTACTTTCGGCTAATGTCTAAACCAATGTCGGCATAACTTTAAAATTATGTGCGTTAAAACATAACAAGACAATACACGAAAAGAACAGTTAATTAGTTTAAAAAAAATATTTAAACAGTTAATTAGTTTTAAAAATTTATTTTGAGTTGAATATTTAAAAATATCACACAAAAAAGCTTAATCTAAAATTAATTTAAATACACGTTTAATCTAAGCCTTTTTATTTTGTTCCAAAAAGTCCCTCACCACATAAAAATACTCAATGTCTGCTGTAAAATAAAAAAAATGTTTTAAATATTGTAAAATTAAAAAAATTACGGGGTAACGCTGGTGCGCACTTTAAAAATTAGAGAACATAAGGAAAATGAGTGTTTGGGTGACTAAATGAGTTAAAAATAATTCATCATTAGAACATTTTTTTAATGTGGACTTTTAAACAGTTTTAAGAAATACAAAAATTGCTTTAAATGTTGTATTTTTTTAAATAAAATTAAGTTTAAAAATAAGGGGTGCCGCTAACGTGGACATTTTGAATTTTTTGGCCGGTGGATAATGTTTTATTGGTTTTAAAACGTTTTGAATTTACTAATGATGGCTGGTGGAAAACTTTTTCTGGTTTTAAAAGGTTTTGAAATTTTTGGGCCTTTTGAGGTCTCTTAGTTATTTCTGTTCTTTATGTTTATTTATGTTTTTTGTTTTTAATTTTTATATCATTTTTAACTTCAACTTCAACTGCAATTATATTATATTTTTAATTTTTTTTGTATGATTTGAACATTTTGTGCTAAAGTTACTACTTGTTTTTTTGCAGCTACTTGATATTGAAAATTTGTTTGGGGGTTTTGAGACTATGTTTTCCAGCTACTGAACATTCTATGCTAATGTTTATTTTTTTTATTCATTTTATCTAACTGAATATGTTTTTTATTGTTTTCCATCAAGTTAATGACTGATGTGTGAAATTACTTTTCTTTCATTTTTCTCAATCTTTTTCCTTACTACAATAATACTAGAGATTTTACGAGTAGTCCTATCAAATCCATTCATATCATACTTATCAATGTAAAAGTTATTATCTTTAGTGATGCATCTGTGCAGTAGCCCATATAATAGGCCATACATTTTCTTCATATAGCTTTAAGTATCATTGTTGGTTGAATAGGCCATACCTTTTGTGAATAGCTTTAAGCAACATTCTTACTTGCGGCTAATGTCTCCTTATCAATGCCGACATAGCTTTAAAATTATGTATTAAAATATAACAAGACAGTGCACGAAAAAAAAGAGTTAATTGGTTCAAAAAAATTTATTTAAACTGTTAATTAGTTTTAGAAATTTATTTTGAGTTGAATATCTAAAAATATCCCACTTTGCGCCTGGGTTCGAGTTACAAAATTATTTGCAAATAAAATTTATATTATTATATCCCACTTTACTACGCTCATATCATGTTATCACGTGTCTTATTTTGCCCAACTTATAACTATTACTAAATGTGCTTTGCGTAAAATCAATAAGAGGGTAAATTGAGTTTGAATAGAGCTTTCGGAAATGATGAATTACAAATTACGCGAACTAATTTATAACGGGAATAAATTTATTATCGTCACGGGAATAAAATTATCGTCGTGCCATCGGTACGGGTACACCTTAGTATGTATGTATATATATATATATATATACGGGGACGGAGCTACTGAGGGCCGAGTGGAGGCTATAGCCCCCACAATTTTTTCAAAAAAAAGTTAATTTTTATACTTATATAAATATTTGGGGGTCAGTTGCAGATTTTAGTAAATTCTGGGCATATGTGTTATTTTAAACACTTTAACTCTTCTAACATATTTTCAAACACAACACACACGTCACAACACATATCTACCTCAATCTCATTTCATCTTCTACTGCTCTGCTAGAGGCTCTAGAGCTTGAGGCTAACCCGTGACTGCTGCTCCGATCGGGGACTGCTGCTCCTTCCTCCCTCCGGCTACGAGCCCTGGTCAGTGCTGCTCTCCTTCCTCCAAGTAACACTTCTTATTTAGTTTTTTTTGTTTGTTTCTAAAAGTAAATCTAGTTGATTATTGTACATAGAAATGAATATTGTATAAATCTAGTTGATTTAGATTTTTTTTTTTGTTTATAAAAGTAAATCTAACTGATTATTGTAGAAATAAATATTTTATAAAAGTAAAGGAATATTGAAAAAAGGTAAATTTTTTTGTTGATCATTGTATAAAACTAGTTTATAAAAGTAAATCTAGTTTTTTTTTGTTTGATTTGGGGTTTGATTTGAAATAAATTTGGAGTTTAAATTTGGTGTTTGAATTGAATTAGTCAATTTGGGGTTCGTATAAATCAATTTTTAGATATAAATTTGGGGTTTGTAGAAATGAATTGATAGTTTAAATTTGATGTTGTTGGATTCAATTATGGAAAAGTATTCTAGAAAAAGAGAGGTGACAATAACATTCTCACCACCGTCACCACCTATTGAGATTGAGAGCAATGTAGAAGGGGATGAAAGAATATTGGCTTAAATATTTATTTCTCTATCCATTAGATTAAATAAATTGCGCTATTTTTGTCAAATACTAAAAAATAACCTAAAAAAACTCGGCTCGGGGGCTCCTGGCCCCGAACCCCTGGAAATCACCGCTAAATTTGCCCCCACTAACTCAAATTCCTAGCTACGTCCTTCTATATATATAGGGGAAATTCAAATTCCCATACACATAAAATAACAATTATTATTATTATTATTATTATTATTATTATTATTATTATTATTATTATTATTATTATTATTATTATTATTATTATTATTATTTGCGCATGCAAATATACATATAATCACTTGAGCCTTGAATGTAGTGGATTATTAACCCCAAAGGTATGGGTGCTTAGTCGAACGATCATATTTATTTAAGTATTGTATGTTCGATCCTACATTTTTTTATGTGAAACATTTAATTAATACAAAAAATATGTTAACAAAAGAGAGACAAAAAACACATGAGGTTGCAATTTTTAAAACAAATGGAGAGGGCGTGAGACTTTGCCCTAAAAAAATGGAGCATTGGACGGATGGGCCTATGACAAAAAAAAAAAGATGAATGTGAAAGAGCGATATTTGTAGCGAGGGAGTGAGTGGTAGAATTAGATTAGAGGGTAATTATATTTTTAAAAAATATGATAATACGTTCTCTCAGAGCATATATTTTGAGCATCAAAATAGTGAGTGTAAAAAATGAATGCTCACGATATAGCGTGTTAATTTTGGATCAATTTTATGTCATTTTCAAAATTGTCCCACTAGCTAATGTTCATTATTTTCCAAATATGCTTCTAGTAACAATTTTTTACACAAACAAGAGATATAATATCACAAAACCTACAAAATAAATATATATCATATCAACAAATTTCACTTCCACAATAATAAAACGACTTGTCATTATAAACTTTTTTAATATTGTTCCTTCCTTTAATAGAAAATAGTAAATGAAATAATAATAAAATTATTTTGAAAAATGTTTATAGTTTTTCAATTATTAAAAAAATATTTTTAATAAAAAAAGCTATAAATAAAAGAAAAAATTATTTGGGGATTTTGCAACACCCACTTGATTGTTTTTTAATAAACAAAATAAAGTCCATCATGGTTGCTCCACCAGTAAGGGACCACCCAAAGGTGCCATAGGTACCAGGTCGTTTCCCACAAAGGACACCTGTCACATTTAAGCAGGGACGCATGTTAACGGTAAGCCTATCATAACGCTCCCCTCTATTTAGCTTGCGTGAAGGAGTGCAAAGCGCTCAGGGTGATAAAAAAATGAGGGAAAAAATAATTCCAGTTTTTATCCCAATAAAATGAGTGTTATAAAATTTGAAAAAAAAATAGCTTTTATCCAAGTTTTTTTTAAAAACAAATACTCAAATTTTATTCAATTTGGGGTTTAGTTTCATTAGGTTTTATCATTTATTAATAAAAAAAAGCAATTTTTTAACTTTGAGAAAAAAGCTTCAAAACATTTTAAAAATTAATAAGCAAAAAAATAGATATAATTTTTTTGCCCCTATACTCCCAGACTATTGGTGCAGGTAAGTTTAATAGAAAACTTAACAGAAGGATTAAATTGATCAAGCTATTAATTTAATAACTAAATGTAGGGGGCATTGGGGTTTTTACTCATCATGATTATTTCTTAAACTTTAATATCACATAATTTCACTAAAATATTGACCAATTAAATTAGACTAATTGAACAAATTCTACTCTGGCATGCAGTGGCGGATCCAGGATTTGAAGTGAAGTGGGACGAAAATTTTTGACGAAGCCTGGGGGTTCGGGGGCTGGAGCCCCGAAGCGATTTTTTTGGGGTTGTTTTTACTTATATTTTTGCAATTTTTAACCCTAAAAATGCTGAGGTATTAATTAACTAAATTTGGATTCCTAAATTTTTTCGTTTCGAATGTGGTTGAACCTCAGCTTCAGATACGGTTGGTGTGTTGTCTCCTCTTTTCCGTTTAAAAAATTTATCCATTGACTTCCTATATTTACAACAACTTTATTTTAATTTCAGAGTAATAGATTCACACTAAATTTAATTTCATTTCCGACTAATTTTACATTATAAACAAAATTTCATACTAATAGATTCTAGGGATTTTAATTTTAATATTCATTATAAATTTAAACACGTATAAACAAAAACACATGTTTTATTTTGCTAAACAAACACATATAAACATATCTCTATCTCTATGAACATTCATATAAATAAACATATAAAAAACACAAAATATAATCAAAGTTATAAATAAATGCGCGCACACACACACACACTTATATATATATATATATATATATATATATATATATATATATATATATATATATATATATATATATATATATATATATATATAGAGAGAGAGAGAGAGAGAGAGAGAGAGAGAGACTCAAACATACCTCCTACCAATATACCCTTTTTTTTAAATAGTAAAAAAAATAATTTTGAGATATTTTTTATATGAGTTCATGATATTTCAATGTGCCCTTAAAAAAATCAATTGAAAATAATGGTTTTTGTTATTTTTAAAAAATAGGTAAAAAAACTGTTAGTTTTTACCCTTTAAAGCTGTCAGTTTTTTTACCTATTTTTTAAAAATATCAAAACACATTATTTTGATATGAATATTTTTACACCGGCACATTGAACTATCATGAACCCGTATAAAAAATATTAACTCAAAATTATTATTTTTACTATTTTAAAAAAATAGGCATGTTCATAGGTATGTTTAATGAGGGATGTTGGAGATCCTCTCTCTCTCTCTCTCTCTCTCTCTCTCTCTCTCTATAGGGAGAGGTTCACAAGTGAACCTAAAAGATGAATTTTTTAATGAACCTTAACAAAATAACACCAAACAACTCATTAATTTTAATTTTTATGTTGTAATTGGTCCGCGCCAGTGACAACGAACACGCATGTCGATCGATCCCCAATCCCCTCACTCGCCCCCGACCCCCCAACCCCAACCACCAACCACCACCATGGCAGCCCTTATGACAGCAGGGTTGCCATGGGGGTGGGGGTGGTTGTGGATCGATCGACACGCGTGTCCGTTGCCGCTGACGCGGACTAATTACAACATAGAAATTAAAATTAACTGATTATTATATATTTTTTTTTTATGTTCATCGATTAGGTTCACTTGTGAACCTCTCCCTATATATATATAATGCTCTTGTGCGGACTACTCCGCATTTTAAGAATGCGAACTGGACATGTGTTACCTAATGGTGCGCCTAGAAATTATTGCTTAAATTATAGGCAGGGTCTCTCTCTTTTCTGGGTCACCATCAGGTGACACATGTCTGGTCCGCATTCTTAAAATGCAGACTAGTCCGTACAAGAGCAGGACTGTGTGTATATATATGTATATATATATATATTTTTAAAGTTGAACTGGGGCGATCGTTCCGCTTCGTTCGGCGCTGGATCCGCCCTTGCTAGCATGTGCATTCACACCACGTCACAATATTTATTTATTTATTTATTTTAACAAACCGGAAACAATATCTTGATTGTAAACAATGTGATCTTTTTCTATCCTTTAAGTTTTTTCAGTAAGGTATTTTTCATATCACGAGATGTTCACGTCAGTATACGCGCACATCGATTAATTTTCACTTGCGGTTCGTGACTTTTGTTGATAAGCATTATTTTAATATTATCAGGGATTAAACTAAGGACCAAACCCAATTTATTTTTAAATAATATCTTAGTGATAATCTTATACCAATGGACGAAGATGGTTGGTTCTATCCTTTAAAGTTGTCAAAGTGGTTGCCATGCATGATATGATTTCAATGCTGCCGGTGGGGTCTACATGTTATGCTTTCGGTCTACTTAGGCTTTCGGAAAAAAATAATATGAAAGTGGAATCTTAAGAGTACCTCCCGGTTGGTGCCCGTGTGCGCCATGCACACAAAAAGGACACAAATAATTTTGCTTTAGTTTGCCATGTCGGACTTACCTTTTTTGCACTTTACTTCTTGTGATTGGAGATACAGAAAAAACATTGAGAAAATATAGAGATCGGTAGATGAAGTATGTGAACAGAGAGGCCAAATTTCATAATTGCTTGGCTGGTTAAAATAAGAAGAATATAATTGTGTTTGTGAGGCTTAAACCAATCGTGTAGGAGGTATTTAATAAATAAAAAAAGGGCACGTAGTCTATACCCATTAGATGATATGTTATTCGATCCATCAAGTTTTGTAGGCGTCGACTCGTAATAGAAATGAATAGGATTCATAAAAAAATTATCAAATTTGAAAACATTTTACTTTAAACTAGCTTGCGGGTCATGAGCCGTTTGATCGTACCTTTTGAAGATCTACATTTTGAAAGATAATATAATTAAGGAATGTTGAAAATAATTTTGATGGTGAATAATGTGCCTGAATATCTTAATATTATCTTAAATAAATAAAAATTAATATTAAATCAATATATAAAAATTATTATGAAAGAGAAAATTATATATAAAAATACATAGAAAATAACGTAAAATAACCTTAAAACATTCAAAATAAACTAATCAAATAAATTACAAAATCTTAATACACATTATTAAACATTTTATACAATATATGTCACGTTATAAATTTATACAAAACATACTTTAACAAATCTAATAAGCATAACATATTAGTATCTATAGCAAAAAAATTGTACGTGTAAATATAGTGCACTACTAATGTGTGAAGCAAACATATAAATTAAGAAACCTACTAAAGCATTTAAAACCATCACACCCCGAAAATTCAGATAGGAAAATAATTTTTATTAGTGCCTTCTTTCAAATAGTTAAATTATTCATTCAACTTGAGAATCCCTCTGTAAACCCCTTCATCCAAATACATGATTGCCAAAAAAAATTTGAGAGATAATAAAATACACTAACACACTCAATATTTGAGAGATAACACTCAATACGATGAGAGAATTTTTCTTTACTACTCACATAATATTTTTGACTTTTTATAATTTCACTTCAAATGCCAACATTACATGGGCATTTATAAGGTCTCTAAAATGTATCTACCCAAATACATGTATCTATTACATTTAATGTAAGCATACCACATTTACACTTTTATACATGAAACTCCTAATGAACCAACTAAATGAATGTATTATGGGTGTTTGCGGTCCGATCCGGTTCGATTTGGGAGTTTTTTAAGACCGAACCAACTTGATCGGTCCTCTAAAAAAATGGACCGAGACTGGACCGATAATGTCGATTTGGTTTTTTATAGGGTCGGGCCGGTCTAACCTGTCGGTCCTCATATTAATGAATTACATCATTTATAATAATAAAAATATACCCGAGTCTATTTTTCAAAGCATTAAAAACTAAAAAAAAATCAAGATTTGCAATTAAAATAAACATACTATTTGAATAAACTAATCAAACATCAAAATATATACTTTTACTATTTATATATATGTGTGTGTGTGTGTGTGTGTAAAAATACATTATTTTATATAGAGTCGGTCCGGATCGGTCCTAACAGAATTTTTGAAACTGTAAATCGTGGACCGGACTGACTAGGTCGGTCCGCCAAAAAAATAAACCGAGACCGAAATGAATAAAAAAAATACCAAAAAACTAGGCTCGGTTCGGTTCGGTCCATCAGTCCAGTCGATTTTTTGAAGACCCCTAGCTTGTATTGATCAAATATATATATATATATATATATATATTCACATTAATCTGGATAATATAAAATTAATAAATGGCTTAATGAAGTGTATGCTGTCATCGTGTGGGCAAGACATGTGTAGATGTTGTGTTGTGATGACAACTTTAGATATATACTATAATTTGTCACAGGAGGCGTGTCGAGTCTCATTAATGCGCGACATTCCAAACATCGCGCCAAGACACATCGCGACATTTGAAATGTCGGGTCAGGTACTACCCCATTTTTTTTAATAAATATTCAATCAAATGAATTAAAAATATTGTATTAATACCAACTATATATAAGTTATAGTTAAATCCAAGGACTTGTGTAAATTAAAACTAAATATGTAGTTGATTATATAAGAACGTGTAGCATTTAAATAATCAAATATATAAAATTTAACAATTACACTATCTTTTTCATCCTCCACAGTGAAACATAACTATTTTTTTTAATAAACAAAAAAAGCATCATTTACTCTAAAATCAAAATTTTGTTGTTGTGCCTGCCTCGGCCAAATGAACTATTATCTCAGTCTCTTAATTTTTGAGGATGGAATATTTTCCTACTACCAATACATGCGTACATACGGTCCAAATTGAAGTTGTCACACTTCACTATTTATTTTTCTTCTTTTTTTTTTCAATTGTTCGTTCATTTTTAGGACGATTATTATTTTCCCTCCAATAATCATTGCTTAATTTGAGCCTCAGCGGCACTAGATTGATCTAGGGAATCCATATGTATGCTTAGGTTTGCCACAAAATCAGGCAAATTAGTGATTCATGAGTTCTTTTTAATTGTTCACTTGTTTGTTGTGACATTTTTGTCAATTGTCCTCTCAACCCTCATTTGCGTAAACGTGGGGAGACCATTATCACCGAAAGACATGACAACCATAGAATGAACGTAACACTCCTTGGCAGACATAGAGGGCATGGTAGGATCAACTTATGTGGGTGCACTTCAGCTCGATCTTAACATGGACCTAGCCTCTTTATCCACTTGCATCATGTTACTAGCTCATTGTTTTATTTTGAAGTGTCCTTCAAATTAAGATAGCATTTCATGAACCAAAAGGTTCCTTCATCCCCATCTTGTACATCTAATATGCAAATGGAAATACATTCTAGTTAGTCGGGAAGCTACTCAATCTCCATTCGACTCCCCCAACAATGGCGCAAAATTTTATCACAACCCTACTAATAGTGCTAACACATGTTGGGAGTGAACTTGCACATCAAAATTCATTGTATTGGATCCTATTATTAAATTTTAGCGGAACTTAATATCACACATCCACCCTCCTTTGATTTTCAATGTTAATTGGATATTTTGACATATCCACCCAGGTACAACAAATCAATGGGTTTTCATCCTGAGTGAAATCTTTCTTCTTGTGGATCCCCGCGCCTTTTTGTAATTGAGTTTTCGGCATTTGAGTTTCTTACGTTGATTGAGAGAATGAGGTTGTGAAGAAAATTGCATATATGTAGAATGAGTTTGAGATTGATGTGGGTAGTGAAAAATGTCACACACACACACACACACACACACACACACACACACACACACACACACACACACATACACATATATATATAGGGGTGGGCGCGGTCCGGTCCGGTCCAATTTTTGGCTATTTTAGGTGCCGGACCGAATCATTCGGGTCTATAATTAAGAAGACTGGATTCAGAACGATTTAATCGGTTTAGTCTATTTATTCGGTCTCGGCTATTTTCGATCCGATTTAGTTAATGATCGGTCCAAGTTTACAACAAATAGAAAAATATAACAGTTATAATATCCCAAAAAATCAGTCTGCCAAGGCAGCGAGTAAAATTTATTTCTAAACCAACACTGAAATGGTCTCCTAAATCAAAAAAATCAACAGTTGGTCGTTTGACAGTTCCTAAACCACCTTAATCCCTAAACTTTTTTTTACAGTTCCTAAACCAAAAAATCAATGAAATCTGTTCAGCACAAGAAATAAGTTCAGCAATGTACTGAAGTCTATTCAGCAACAATACTTGGTCATGTGACAACAAGTATACAAAATCATTTCCTAAAATCTGTTAAGCAAACAACACTTGATCTAAACCAACACATGGCCGTTTGAATTTATAAACCAAATAAGTTCAGCACTGAAGTAAAATAGTATAACAAAAAAAATCACAATAAAAGTCAAGAAAAAGCATATACCGTTGGTGTTGGATCTTTAGTCACCGGGTCGCCGTTTCCATTTGGGTTGAAGAACTTGTGGTCCGTTGAGGTGTGGCTGTGGGTGTGGTGCGTTGCGCCGGATCTGGTGTGGCTGTCGGATCTAGTGTGACTGTCTTGTGGGTGGCTGTGGCCCGTCGTGGGTGTAAAAAAATGGGATAGAGGAAGTGAAAGTGTGAGAGAAAGTGAGAAGTTTGAGATTAAGAGTGAGAGATGTGTGCGCGTTCCTTTGTTGTGTTTATTTAGGCTTTGGTTATTAAACAAACACATCTGATATATATATATATATATATATAATCATACTCTTGTGCGGACTAGTCTGCATTTTAAGAGTGCGGATCAGACATGTATCACCTAACGGTGCGCTTAGACATTATTGCCTAAATTATAGGCACACTCTCTCTTTTCTGGGCTCACCACCAGGTGCCACGTGTTCGGTCTGCACTCTTAACATGCGGATTAGTCTGCACAAGAGCAGGACTGTATATATATATATATATATATATATATATATATATATATATATATATATAGAGAGAGAGAGAGAGAGAGATATATATATAGAGAGAGAGTATGTCTCTTATGCAAATATTTCTATGCGTATAGAATGCGAATTAGCTAACGTCCAAATGAGTCTTAGGACTGCGTTTGTCTTTTATGAACCGCCTAAGGACCACCTTCTCTTTCTAAGGTTTCTGGGAATATGAATTTCTACCCCAATTATTTCTAAGGTCTTTTAACGCTTAATTTATCTGAAAGCTGTATACCCCGTATTTTCATGGCTTTTAAATTTAAGGATTTATTAAATTTAATTGAGATAAATTAATTTAATTTTAATCCGGAGTGTTGTTTTAAATATTTACTAGCGTGACGAGAGTTAGTAATTATTGGAAATTTGTTATTTGTTGAATATTACTGGATGAGTATAGTAATATATGAGATTTATTTCTATAATATTGTCACGTGTGAATAAAATGACAATTGTGAAAATTTAAGTCGGGACGCGCCTGTGTCGTGTCGGGACTAAATGTGGATTAATAAAAGTGAATATTTTATAAGTTGTTCGTATGGTCATTTTGAGTGCGCCAACGCATTCGGAAGGGTCGAGATAGTCAGAAAATTATACCCGGGGGTTTAGTTTGGGTCTCGGGGCGTTTTTAGGCCTAATTAGTACCCCGAGAGGGCATTTTAGTCATTTTGTATCTTTGGGTAATTAAACCCACGAAAATTAAAGGGGTTATATAAGATGTTTAGGTTATCTCCTAGGGTTAGATAACGCAAAACACTAGAACGGCCATTGGAGAGGAGAGGAGAGAGCTCTCAAGGCATTTAGAGGCTCAAAACTCAACCGTTTGCACCGCCGCCACCGCCAACGCGTAGATCGCTAGACGGGGAACGTAACCACACCAAATTCAACACCAAACCAGATTTCTAAAAATCCCAGGCAAGTGTTTATCTTGCTTATTTCGTTGATGCATCTTTCATATTGGTTTAGGAATGATTAGGATGAATTGTATGGAAGAAAAACCCAATTTGAGATAGAAAATTGCATGTAGTGATGACTTAAATGATATTCTGGAAACCTTTTGTGATGTAGAGGATTAAACCACGAAATTTTGATGTTGTATAAGAAGGAAACCTTAGAGCCAATCAGAATACAGGAGAAAAATTGCGCTTCAGGATCCCCGAACCGGTTCGCAGGTTCCTCGAACCGGTTCGCCCCTGGGTTCCCGAATGTTTGCTGGTCTAGGGTGCTTTTTCTTCCATTCAACACTTAGAATTTTTTTCTTGTTTTCTTTCCTTTCTTCCTTGGATTTTTCTTCAACTTCAACGAGTCATAACTCATCAACCGTAGCTCGGATTTGGGTGCCGTTTCTTCCAGTGTTCTCGTTGTTCCGAGCTCTTCAACTTTCAAGTTGACTCCTCCTTCAGGATCTGGCTGCAGAATTTCCAAAATGCCCTTGAACTTGCCTTCTTAACGTTTCTTTCATTGTCTCGCTTTCTCTTATGCGCTGCTTGCATAATTAACCTGTAAAACCAATAAGAGAAGCACGAAACACGAAATACTTGCCAACGAAGATTAGTAGCATAAATGTGCGTTAAATCCATATAGGTTACATCACTCGGGTTCACAAATGCACAGACTTTAGGGGAATAAATATACAATATTTATGTCCAATCACGTAGTAAGTTGGAAGAACCTTTCGAATTAAAGCTAGAAACGAACCATTATACTTGACATATAATAATGGGAAAATAAGGATAAATGTTGTGAATGTGGGTTATGGGATAAACCTAAATTGATATAATAAAAGTGGTATATTTATATGATTGTGTATGCATATATTATATACTTGTGAAAATCATGCCCGCGCTACTTGCTATCCCTGAGGTTACCGCGCTGGGACGATCTTATCTCGTGTGCCTTATGGGGGATATTGACTCGTACCCTAGAAGATAGGAATCCTAGGTACAGGCTGTCGAATCGGTAGACACGGTCCTAAGAGACGTGAGGGTATGTACTGACCTCTTGGACTTGGAAACTATGCTTCGCCTCAATGTTGTTTGTGTATGTATTTATACAGTTCGAGGGTGATTCCGAACTTGTATTCCCTTTAGTACGATTGATACGGGGATTGGATAGCAGAGTATGCCCGCACCATAGTTTTTAAGTGGGGTGCTGTTATGATATATATATTATACGAGTAGTTAATATATATATATGAAATTCTGAAATCTGGAGCTGCCTACTGTGATTTGATATGTAGGACATGGTTGATGACTCAACTTATAAATAATTGTTTTGAGAAAGTATAATATGACACTGGAAAACTTTATTGATTAATAAAGTTAAAAAGAGAACCTTGGTTACAAATTGAAATCTTACGTTCTAAATACTTGTGTTGTTCAGTTGTAAATCCTGCGAATAACCTAAGATAAGTTAAATCCTTGGGGAAAGATAGTGTGATATATGATGAGATAAACCATTGGGAAGGTTAGTGCAATAGGAGTGCACATTAGAAGAGAGGTGAGAATTTCTCAAGAGAGTGTCGCACTAATATGTTGTTGCATTGGCCTGTATCAATTTAAATACTTGCTAAACGAATTTTTAAATCATATACACTATCGGGCTCTGACCCGTTTTTATTTCCTTTTCTCTCTTGTATATATATATGTATGTATTACAGGTGCCCAGCCACAGGGGAGTCTTACTTAGGATCCTTTGGAAGGAACGTGCTGCAGCTTAGGTGGGAGTTGCATGCCTGTTGTTTAGACGACTTCATCCATTTGATTCTACTCCTAGTTCAATTTTATCCAGCAGGGGCATGTGTCGCCCTCTTTCTATTATTTAGTTGGTATTGTCAGAGATTGGAATTTTTTCTTTCAGTACCTTTATTTCAGGATTTATTACGGTCAGGATGTTTTCCTTTAGTGTTGTAAATGTTGGGATTTATTATTGATGATTAAATTCATGTATGTTCAATTCTATTTTTATTCTTAATGTGTGACTCTTTAGATGTTAATGGTTTAAGGTTTTATAACCGGATTTAATAAAATCAGAATAGGGTTTTAAATGGTTTTTACACTTAGCTTAATTATTTAGGGTGTTTAAATTGGAAAAGTATTTTTACGACAGTGATACTAAGAATGAACAAACTGTTCACCTTGATTTTAATTTAATAAAGGAGTGATCGCCCGGTATTTAATTAGGCGGGGTGTCACAGGTGGTATCAGAGCATCAGGTTCTAGTGTCCTTAGGATCTGTACGGCTTATTATGCTTTCAGCGTTACTTTGTTTGTTATAGAGCCCTATGTTTAGGATTGTCGATTCCTTTGATGAGATTTCGTTCTCCTGCTATAATGTCTATACACTAGTGAATTCTAATTTCGTTCGGATGTGTGCGTGTGCCGAGCGATGACGGATGTCAGAAGAGGACCGTTAAGCGTACATCAGGAGGCAGGGCTCAGTTGAGATTATGAAATATATCCGAGGATGATGACCGTAGTCGAGGTCACCTCCATTATGGCACGAGAAGCCACGACTAGAAAGGCGACTAAGGTGCAGCAATGATTTTCAAATGCTGTTATAGTCAAATTAGGTGCGAGGGTAAACTTACCCAACGTATTACAAAAACGTGTAGAGACTGTCAGTGGGAAATTTTATAAACACGAAAATTGTATGCGTTTACCAAAGGAGGTAAAGTATCCAAAGGCTTAAATATAGGATGGAGTGTGGCAAACTGAAAGTGAAAATTTAGAGAAAATTTTCTTGGCTTTCGGGACGAAATTATAATGGTTGGAGTCAACCACCAATTTTAGAAATGGAATGCTATGCCTATAGGAGAACCTTAGGTACAGTGTTGACCGTATGTTCCTTCCTTAACTGTTCAGGATTAGAAGCAAATGTGGTTCTGAACTCATCGAGAGAGGGCATGTCAGGGGTCCATTCGTGAATATGAATCTTAACCGTTAGTGAATTTTGTATCGAAAGAGGTAGATACTAGTGGAGGAAACGACTCCAAGTGGGAGACCAACTTGTAATAATAGTTGATAATACTCGAGGAGGAAATTCTGATGGACGACCGATTCAGAGGTTGACAATGTCATATTTTGTCAATATAGATGATAACGCTTCTTTGTGGGGGAAGTTAAAGGAATCGAAGAATTTAGTCGAGAATAAGACTGAATACAACGGTGGTGGTATAGCACAACAAAAGGGTGTGGATACACATCAGGAAAACCATTTAAATGCTTCAGATAGTTAAATTCTTACCAAGTGATGGTAAATTCAGTAAGTATTATTATAGATAGTAACATAATCTTTATGGCCTAAAAATCTAAGGGAACAACCGGGATGGCTAACAGGAATCGAGTCTACTAAAGTCCGAGAGAAGGACAATCCTAACATGGTTAGTAGGATAGGTGATAAGTGGATTATGTGTTGAGGTATTTTGGTGCGGAGTGAAATTGCTCGCGATAATATGTTCCAAAGTGAGAAAAAGGGACAAGAATACGGTGCCTAGTAAAGGACGACGATTAAAAATACCTTTATTTTGGTTTGGGCAGACGTGTTACGTCCGAAAACCATTTGTGCAGTCAAGATGACTGCCAGGATGGAAGTATAAGTTGTATCCTTAGAGGATGCGGCGTGTTTATGTGACACGAGCGAGTCACCATATTTTTTTTATTGCTAGATTAGCATGTGAGACGAGTTTAATGCATATCATTATAAATGTTACCATTATGTGAATATTTTTCCTTAGTATAGCGGGATTTTTTCTTTGGTGCTATCCGCGGGGGATGAATGAGTATATTAATAGTGTTTTATACTTTATTGAGGTTACTCGTTGTAGTGATGCAATACACGAGTATGATATTATCTTTGTTAAAATGTTATAGAAATGGGTAGTATGATAATGGGCATTCATTGCAAGGCTATCGGAGTAGTTACATTAGTGCAACACGTTTTGTTTTGGCGAGGCTTTACCTGTAAGAAGGTTGGACTCGCACTTATATTATTTATCCTAGAGACTTAGAAGGAGATAGTGGGCTCGAGATATTCGATACCAATGTATGTATAGACTTTGTCAGTATGATTCAGTATGTATCGAGATTTACCGTTGAGCGAAAAGACTTGGCTCGGTATTATGTTTAGCACTCCGGACTTAGTGATAGGAAGAGTGCAGTGTTATATTTATCCTTAAGAGATGTGGGAGTTAAGAGTTATACCCCTAATGTTAGAAAAAGGAAATTTAGAGAATTTCGATCGTATATATCCGAGGTTTATAGAATGTAATTACCATCAACCAATACGGGGCGATAGTGAAATTGGTGAAACGTTCTTTGTTAAGCATAATTACGGGAGAAATTGTAACTTTTCTGTCAAGGGACGGAATAAAGGGGTATATACTATGGACGGAGGACCTAACGGATTTCGATAACCGACAATGCTAGGTAGTAGTGTATCGGGAGGGTTCCTTGTTTGGATTTCGCTTTGCGAGACATCCCACGCATGAAACTTAGCGTAAGGTTAGAAATAGGGAGACGTTTGGTCACTATTCCATGGGTTCGGTACCCTGGTCGAAATGGGATCAAGTAATTATGTATGTAAGTTGGAAGTTGAATTTTGTTTTAAGGTCATTGGAGTCGGATTTTTGTGGTAGGAAAGCATTGAAAGTTATCCCCACGAGTTGAGGGGTGGAACGATGGTAAGGAGAATTTAAGAATTTTGATTTCTAGGGTGATTGAGAGTACCCAAATGTCATAACCTCGTACAGAACACAAGGTGAATAAAGAGTTGGAATGATTTTTAGCATGGATTATCTGGAAAGAACTTTATAATCTGGAAAGAACTTTATATTATACAAAAGAGATGACCTGTAATTATTTTGATGAATAGAGCGTTAGTGATTTATTTTGGTTGTTGTACCTATTTGGGAAAATTGTTGTACTTATCTGAGGAAGGTTAAGAATTATTATTCCTCTTTTATTGTCATGGAATTTGAATGCCCTATTCCTTCTATTCCGTTGAATTTAGTTAGTCCTACAGATGAGTAGCACGCCGTTCGCTCTCCCAGGGCGGTCGGAGTGTTGCAAAAATGTGGGCATCTTGGTTAACTACATTTAAAATAGTCCGAGTCCAAGGGACGTGGTAATAGACGTGTGAAATATATGTTTGTGGGACTAGTATAACGAAGTGGAAATGATAGAGTGGATTAAACGTCACATGAGGGGCGATAATCCATACATAAGTGTGTAATTAGAATAGCACGCCCTAACTTGATTGGAAGGCTGTGGGAAGAAATTCAAGAATTGGTATTCCTTGAATAAAGTAAAATTTAATTGTTATGAAGCACACCCGGAGCGCAGTTGTTATTAGTCAAGTTTGAGAGCGACTTGCGCATACAAAGAGTAATGATGTTAGTATAGTATAAGAGATCCAGAAGTGCGCTTCGTGGAGATAAGAGCACGGGTCGGAACTTTCGGCATACTCCAAGGAAGGAAGGAGAGTATTACGTGTCACTTAATGTGAGACATTTTAAGGGAAGAATCGATGTTTAGCGAGACGTAGTGAGTAGTCTCTACATGCACTGCCCATAGGTAAGGTTTGGTTGAAAGAGGAGAATCAACCAAAGAATTTTGTGTTTATCGAAAATTCTTGAAATTGGAAGAGGTTGGTAAAGTCGGTAAAGTTCTTGGATGGGTTGCCATCCTCAAAACAAGATCAAGGGTTTATCCCGAACATGTGAATTAAGTCGCCGAGAAGGAAGTGATTGATATTCCTTTGGGCTGGCTTACAATATTAACTAGTATGCCCCAGACTTCCTTTGAAAGGAAGGATCGCGCCAGTGCATGGTCCGACGCAGTATAAATTTCTGAATCAGGATGAGATTGGTGAATCCCACCTTTGATATGGGATTTCAGGAACCAGCGGAGATAAGATTTCGTTTCGAGAAGGATGTATCACCCTTAGCCAGGGAATAAGCGCATGGTGATTAAAGATTAGTGGAGCCACGTGAAGGAGATTTTGGAATCTTGGTACGATGATTTCAAGAATGCTCTGTAGAAGCACTCGTACCTGTTTGTCGCGTACGAGGTACTTATTAAGGTTTTGTTATGGAAGAACCTCGACTATTCTCCTTCACGTGGATCGATCGAGAAAATATCCGATAACTATGGTGGAATTCCACGACTGTCTTAGGCAGTCAAGAGTGGTCAAATGTTCATATAATTTTCTCAGAATGGGAGTTTTGTATATAAATAATCCGGGTAGTTGTCATGTGTAATACCCCGCATTTTTATCGATATTTATTTATGGGATTAATTAAATAAAATGTGAATTAATTGAGAATTAATCCGGATAAAATACTAACGAGATGTGAGTTGGTATTTGATTATAATGTGTATATATGGCAATATATGAATATATTGAATTTGTCGGAAATTTTGTTGGGACGCGCGTGACAATCGCGTCAGGAATATAATTATTTTAATTAAAAAGTGGATTTTATTTTTATCAACCGTATGGTCATTTTGAGTGCGCCAACGTGTCCGGAAGGGTCGAAATAGTCATAAAACACTAGCCGGGGGTTTAGTTTGGGTCCCGGAGCATTATTGGGCCATATCGGCAACTTAAAAGGGTATTTTGGTAATTTTGAAATATTAGGATAATTAACCAACGAATTTTGGGAGTTAAATATTAGGATATTTAGTGACCCACTAAGCCATTACCAGCACTTAACCAACTAAAGGGCTACGGGAGTTATAGGAGAGGTTAGGAGAAGTTCCCAAAAGAGAAACACAACCTCCATCTTCAACCTTCAACCTTGGGAGAGAAAGAGAGAGACCAACCTTCATCAATTCAACAGCAAATTCAGAGAATAATCCGAGGCAAGTGGTTTAATTATGTTAATTTCAAGCGAATGCTTCTTCCATGCTTAGAAATTGATATATTTGCATTTTATTGGGAGATTTATAAAAACCCATGAAATTGGAGTTATAAATTCAGATTTGATATAGGTTTGCATGTAGATTTGTTATTGGGGGATTGGAATAAAATAATTACTACTTTTTATGTTACAAAAACGGATTTATTTATGGAAATTGAAGACTTTAAATTTCTAGGGTTCATGTTCATAAGGTTTGGGGAAAAATTGGGGAGTTATGATAATTAGATGATGTTTAGGAAGATTTGGCCCTATATAAATGTTAAGTTATGACCTATGAATGTTTAGTGTGGATTAGAAACCTTAAAATACGGTTGGGATAATTTTTATATGGGATTAGAGGTGAAGAAAATAGAGAAAAACGAGATAGGAAAATTCTGGGCTCGAAACTGGCATCTCGTTAGAAGACCTGCCCAGGTCGTTCGAACGAGCTTCTAACGAGGTGACAGTTTGCCTTCTAAAGAGTGGGATGTTCGTTCGATGCCTTTCGTTCGAACGAGATCTCGTTAGATGCCCCTTTCATTCGAACAAACTCTCGTTCGAACGACCTCGTTCGAACGAGACTTCTAACGAGTTGACAGTTTGGCCTTTTTGGCCTGATTTGATTTCTAGTGTCCCGTAACCTTGTTTAATTGTATAGATGACATTCCATTGATGACTAATTGAGATAGTTGGGATATTTGGGATATATTGAGGAGTAAAACCTAAAAGTGTGAGTGGAACCAAATAATATTTGTGGATTAGGACGCGGGTGACTAATCACATTGTGAGAATAATTGATGAATTAAATACATACGAACCGAACATATGAAAGGTGTAAAACTATAAGTTGGTATGAGAATGAGAAGTATACCACTAATAAATTATGATAATTACTAAGATGTGTTCATGCTTAGTATATGTATATGATTTTATGTGTATGACATACCTACCATACTTGCTATCACGGGAGGTTTACGTTCGCTTAGGGCCATCTAATCTTTGTGTGCCCGAATTTAGATTGGTACCTCGAGGACATAGTTCAAGAGAATGACTTATTTGTGAGTTAATGAGTCAGCTGACTATGGAGCATAGTTATGTACGTGACCATGGATATGTTGAATTATGTTCGCCTCCATTTTTGTGTGTGGTGCTTATTCTAACAATTCCTGAGAGATTCGGAATTTGTAATCCTTATGTACGTGATGTACCGGGATGGATAGCAGAGTATGTGTGCACCGTAGCTTAGTCTCGGGGTGCTTATATTGTATATTTATGATGTGAATGATATACGGTTAAATGAACAGACTTGTCATGTTTAATTATGAGAATAACTTATAGTAACTCCTTGAGAAGATAAATAAGGGGATAACCTCCAGTAAATGGTAATGCTAATAATTGAGAATCCGAGTTTAAGTAAAGCTATCTATTTAAGTGATAACATTGGGAATTCATATTGTGAATCGAGTAGAAAGGTTAGAACTTATGTCGGTTTAGTTAGATATGAGAATCACTTGAATGGGTACGGTACGTTAGGAGTGCACAATTAGTCGAGAGGTGAGTATTTCATGTGAGAGCACGTCCTAACATGTATTTTGCATTCATTGTTTTAATGTTATTAAAGCACTTGCTGTTTTTAAAATACTCTCCACTTTCGGGCTCTGACCCATTTGCTTTCAAATCTATTTTTGTAAAAACCTTTTTAGGTGCCCAGCCACAAGGACACCATGCATAGGAATTCTATCCAGGCGACGAGCTGTAGCTGTTGTGAAAGTTACAGGGCCTTGCTAGTAGACGCTTCTTTTCTAGTCTTGACTCCATGTTCAGTTTTATCATTTGTAGGGCATGTCGCCCACTTCCATTAGAGACATTTCATATTTCAGTTATTCAGACTTTTGTCATGTAATTAATTCAGGATACACTGTTTTATTTATTTCAGTTTGTGGGATTGTTGTGAGGAGTTTTTCCTCCGGACTTATTATTATTTGTTGGTTACTTTATTGAGGCTTTATGGTGTATGGTGATGTTATTCTTTTACATTTCATTTATCGCATGTTAATCAGATTTAATTTAAAATTTGACAACTTACTTTTTTTAAATACTAGGTGGTTAGTAATCATTAAATGTTTTCGACAGTGATGCTATTAACTGAACCAACTTGGCATTTTGAATTAATTTAATAAAGGAATAGCTGCCCGATATTTAATTAGTCGGGGTGTCACATTATGTAGTGAGGTGCGGCCTCCTAATGATAGTGAGATAATGGAATTTATAACGTATAGACGTAACCTATTCAAATGTTGTCAGTTGGGAGTGCAATGTGAAGTGTCTCCAATGAGAATGTAAAACAATGTTGCTGTGAGGAAAAAGCTATAGTGATTGAGCGCCGTACTATGTAGATAGTTTGCGTACTGACAAGGATATCCAAAATTATGCTACCTGGTAGCCCTTATTTTCCGAATTTCGGGACGAAATTCCGTTATTAGGGGGGAAGTATGTAATACCCCGTATTTTCATGGCTTTTAAATTTAAGGATTTATTAAATTAAATTGAGATAAATTAATTTAATTTTAATCCGGAATGTTGTTTTAAATATTTACTAACGTGACGAGAGTTAGTAATTATTGGAAATTTTTTATTTGTTGAATAATACTGGATGAGTATAGTAATATATGATATTTATTTTTATAATATTGTCACGTGTGAATAAAATGACAATTGTGGAAATTTAAGTCGGGACGCGCCTGTGTCGTGTCGGGACTAAATGTGGATTAATAAAAGTGAATATTTTATAGGTTGTTCGTATGGTCGTTTTGAGTGCGCCAACGCGTCCGAAAGGGTCGAGATAGTCAGAAAAGTATACCCGGGGCTTTAGTTTGGGTCTCGGGGCGTTTTTAGGCCTAATTAGTACCCCGGGAGGGCATTTTAGTCATTTTGTATCTTTGGGTAATTAAACCCACGAAAATTAAAGGGGTTATATAAAATGTTTAGGTTATCTCCTAGGGGTAGATAACTCAAAACACTAGAACGTCCATTGGAGAGGAGAGGAGAGAGCTCTCAAGGCATTCCGAGGATCAAAACTCAACCGTTTGCACCGCCGCCACCGCCAACGCGTAGATCGCGAGACGGGGAACGTAACCACACCAAATTCGACACCAAACCAGATTTCTAAAAATCCTAGGCAAGTGTTTATCTTGCTTATTTCGTTGATGCATCTTTCATATTGGTTTAGGAATGATTAGGATGAATTGTATGGAAGAAAAACCCAATTTGAGATAGAAAATTGCATGTAGTGATGACTTAAATCATATTCTGGAAACCTTTTGTGATGTAGAGGATTAAACCACGAAATTTTGATGTTTTATAAGAAGGAAACCTTAGAGCCAATCAGAATACAAGAGAAAAATCGCGCTTCAGGACCCCCGAACTGGTTCACATGTTCCTCGAATCGGTTCGCCCCTGGGTTCGCGAATGTTTGCTGGTCTGGGGTGCTTTTTCTTCCATTCAACACTCAGAATTTTTTTCTTGTTTTCTTTCCTTTCTTCCTTGGATTTTTTTTCAACTTCAACGAGTCATAACTCATCAACCGTAGCTCAGATTTGGGTGCCGTTTCTTCCAGTGTTCTCGTTGTTCCGAGCTCTTCAACTTTCAAGTTGACTCCTCCTTCAGGATTTGGCTGCAGAATTTCCAAAATGCCCTTGAACTTGCCTTCTTAGCTTTTCTTTCATTGTCTCGCTTTCTCTTATGCGCTGCTTGCATAATTAACCTGTAAAACCAATAAGAGAAGCACGAAACACGAAATACTTGCCAACGAAGATTAGTAGCATAAATGTGCGTTAAATCCATATAGGTTACATCTCTCGGGTTCACAATTGCACAGAAATTAGGGGAATAAATATACAATATTTATGTCCAATCACGTAGTAAGTTGGAAGAACCCTTCGAATTAAAGTTAGAAACGAACCATTATACTTGACATATAATAATGGGAAAATAAGGATAAATGTTGTGAATGTGGGTTATGGGATAAACCTAAATTGATATAATAAAAGTGGTATATTTATATGATTGTGTATGCATATATTATATACTTGTGAAAATCATGCCCGCGCTACTTGCTATCCCTGAGGTTACCGCGCTGGAACGATCTTATCTCTTGTGCCTTATGAGGGATATTGACTCGTACCCTAGAAGATAGGAATCCTAGGTATAGGCTATCGAATTGGTAGTCACGGTCCTAAGAGACGTGAGGGTATGTACTGACCTCTTGGACTTGGAAACTATGCTTCGCCTCAATGTTGTTTGTGTATGTATTTATACAGTTCGAGAGTGATTCCGAACTTGTATTCCCTTTAGTACGATTGATACGGGGATTGGATAGCAGAGTATGCCCGCACCATAGTTTTTATGTGGGGTGATGTTATAATATATATATATATATTATACGAGTAGTTAATATATATATGAAATTCTGAAATCTGGAAGTGCCTACTGTGATTTGATATATAGGACATGGTGGATGACTCAAA
The DNA here is from genome assembly GCA_949130495.1 of Sambucus nigra. Classification (NCBI taxonomy): domain Eukaryota; kingdom Viridiplantae; phylum Streptophyta; class Magnoliopsida; order Dipsacales; family Adoxaceae; genus Sambucus; species Sambucus nigra. The sequence continues at coordinate 508,664,827 of OX422212.1, forward strand.
TTATAAATAATTGTTTTGAGAAAGTATAATATGACACTAGAAAACTTTATTGATTAATAAAGTTAAAAATAGAACCTTGGTTACAAATTGAAATCTTACGTTTTAAATACTTATGTTGTTCAGTTGTAAATCCTGCGAATAACCTAAGATAAGTTAAATCCTTGGGGAAAGATAGTGTGATATATGATGAGATAAACCATTGGGAAGGTTAGTGCGATAGGAGTGCACATTAGAAGAGAGGTGAGAATTTCTCAAGAGAGTGTCGCACTAATATGTTGTTGCATTGGCCTGTATCAATTTAAATACTTGCTAAACGAATTTTTAAATCATATACACTATCGGGCTCTGACCCGTTTCTATTTCCTTTTCTCTCTTGTATATATATGTATGTATTACAGGTGCCCAACCACAGGGGCGTCTTACTTAGGATCCTTTGGAAGGAACGTGTTGCAGCTTAGGTGGGAGTTGCAGGCCTGTTGTTTAGACGACTTCATCCATTTGATTCTACTCCTAGTTCAGTTTTATCTAGCAGGGGCATGTGTCACCCTCTTTCTATTATTTAGTTGGTATTGTCAGAGATTGAAATTTTTACTTTCAGTACCTTTTTTTCGGTATTACGGTCAAGATGTTTTCCTTTAGTGTTGTAAATGTTGGGATTTATTATTGATGATTAAATTCGTGTATATTCAATTTTATTTTTATTCTTAATGTGTGACTCTTTAGATCTTAATGGTTTAAGGTTTTATAACCGGATTTAATAAAATGAGAATATGGTTTTAAATGGTTTTGACACTTAGCTTAATTATTTAGGGTGTTTAAATTGGAAAAGTATTTTTATGACAGTGATGCTAAGAATGAACCAACTCTTCACCTTGATTTTAATTTAATAAAGGAGTGATCGCCCAGTATTTAATTAGGCGGGGTGTCACAGAAGCTTAAGTGTAGAAGTTTCAGGGCTAATTCTTAAGCTTCTTCCGTTACTATCGTATTAGAGTTCTGAATAGCGAGGATTATCTATATAAATAGTTTCTTCAGGGAGTCTAGAAATTGCAAGAGATCTTGATGGAAAATATTCTAGTCTTAAATACCTTATACGACATTGTGATTTCAACAGTCTAGTTTCTTTATATATCTGATTAAAAATATCAATTATATCGTTATTTATAAATTTGTCTAAATTATTATCACCATAAGATGACAAAAATCTATGGTATGTCCTAGGGGCAACTGTCTCTATGTTTCTAAGGAGAGGGTGGATTCCTCCAGCTCTAATTAAAATAGCCTTTGTTTCAGCAAACCTTTTTCGTCTAATAAATTTTAATACGTCTATACTGTCTTCAAGTATCCTAGCGTATTCTTGATTTTTTTTGGTCTTGAAAGTTCTTCTGCGAATTCTTCAGTTCTTATATTTTGTATAAAGAGATCTCGGATCCCTGTTCAAATTATTTCTATTCTTGGTACTTCATGTACTAACCACTCAATAACCTGGTCTATATATTTGAAAGTACCACCTGCGTATGTTAAAGAAGTTTTTATAAATTCTTTATCTTTAGGGTATGTAAGAGTCCAATCTTGGATTTCTCTAGTTAAGTCTAAATTTTTTTGATTAACAAATGCTAAAAAGTCTTCAGTGATTTGTAGTCTCATACAAGTTTCTTTTAAAAAAATAATATGTAAAATAGTTAAGGGTTTGGTTCGATTTATACCTTTCTTCTGATCTGCAATATATTTATCTTCCTTCCTTCTTCTCTTCAGCTTTGCTACTATTCTTCTCCGGTCTCGGCCTCCTACAACTCTCTCTTTATGTGTTGCACCTCAATCCACTATTTTGGAATTGTACCCGTTTCCTGCCTGTACGCCTTCACACCTAATGTCCACCTGGATAACGCCTCACGGCTAATCAGCACCTGATGGTGGTTCAACAGTATAACACCTTGTGTGCTACACCAGAGGTTTCATACAATAGTCCTCTATGAACAGAATGTTGGAGACAATTTGGAAAATGATAACAACTCAACATAAGAGATTTCTGGAAAAGAAAATACTTTTATTTCATTGCATAAGTAAATACAACTCTCACTATTCCCCTAACTATATGGGAATTACTCACTCACATACATATTGCTCTCTATAAGATTACACACTCTTTCTAATTTCTAAACTTCTATCTCTAAAACTTAACTGGACGCTCCCTTTTATAGCACAAGGGCACTACATATAACTGGATACCGGAGGCTAAAAAGCTATCCGGTTAAATAGATACAAATTATTAAAGTCTATATTATTTGCTTTACTTAAAGTAAGTCTGTCGTCTAGAAATAATTCTAACCTAACGTCTTTGTGAGGGTCTCTTTCTTCTTTATAAAAAGAAGCTTTCTGGGGCCTGTGTGGGGCATGTCTGATCTGTCTTCTTCTTCACACTACAAGGGAATCTAGATGAGTATTAAGTCTTGTAATAATGCATAAGTCGGGGGCATCTTTTGTCCTCAATAACTCTTCTGTTAATGAGGGGCCCGTCTTTGTCTCGTCTGTGTCTTGTTCTACTTTGTCTTGGCCTGGGAGGGAATTATTCAAAAAATTATCAATGAGGCCCACAATTCTAAGGCTAGATGGCAAAGCTATCTCTACCAATTCTTTGTCTTCTTTCTTGAGCCTTCTATTGAATGTCTCATCCGCTTGGATTATTAGGTGTTCTTTTTGGTAGGCAGTGTATCATCTGTCTTCGTCTGTCAATAATTCAATGATTTCTATTATCTCCATGGCATGAGCATTCTGGAGCTTGGACTTTTCAACAATTAAATCTTTAGTCTCGTCTTATGATAGAATCTCAACGTCTTCAAATATATAATTGAAAAATCTAAAAAGTCTAAATCCTTCAACTCTCATTCCTCTACAGGAACTTGGAGAAATTTGATAGATTCTAGAAAATAGAGGAAGGAAGTCTTCTACCTTCTTAACATACTCATGGACTATTTTTCCAATAGCAACAGAGTCTTCAATATCCTTTATCTGAACGAGTCCAATAAACTTGTGGTCTGCAAGAGTTATATGAGCCATATTTGATTTTCCAAAAAGATATATTTTTGGAACGTCTTTAAAGAAACATTTAATCATTAAAGCATCTCCATTTATTTCTGATAATAACATATTAAAATGATCAATAATGTTATTAGTTTCTTTTTGAAAGTCTTCTGCTAATGTGAGATTATTATGACCAAACGGTATAACAATCTTAGTCCTAAAAGTCTTTTTCTAATAACAAAAATCAGCAGGTCTAGTTTTGGAGGACTCTATAAGAGTCTGAGCATAGCAGCACCACTGAGTTGGGTAGCTGCAAGTCTTTGAGTCTGTGACACCCCGCCTAATTAAATACCGGGCGATCAATCCTTTTATTAAATTAAATCAAGGTGAACAGTCAGTTCATTCTTAGCATCACTATCGCAAAATAAAATTTTCCTATTTAAACACCCTAAATAATTAAGCTAAGTGTCAAAACAATTTAAAACTCTATTTCCATCTTTATTAAATCAGAATTTGAAAACATTTTAAATAACCAACAGTTTAAGAATCACATAAATGCTACGGATAGCAATTAACACAAAAGAATTAATCCATCTAGATTAACCAAACCAAATTTAAGCTACAAATGAAATCATCCTGACAAGAGTTAATACCCAAAGAGTACCAAATGCTGAAAATAAATAAACATACATCTCTGACAAATCTATACTGAATGGGAAATGGGCGACACTTTCCCTAACTATGAAGAACTATAACAAGAACCGGATCAATGGAGAGGTCGTCTACAACAAAGACCTGCAACTCCCACATAAGCTACAGCGCGTCCAATCCAAAGAACCTATGCATGATGCCCTTGTGGCTGGGCACCTGTAATATATACATATATATACAAGAGAGGAGAGATAACAGAAAACGGGTCAGAGCCCGATTGTAAAACAGTTTAAAAATAGTTTAGCAAGTATTTAAAATGCTTACCTGCTAATGCAATAACCATGTTACTATGCACGCCTATCGTACTAATGAATCTCATAAGTCTCTCTAACTTATTCTCCATAAGGTTTTATCACTTGAAAATAAGGTTATGATATTCACTTTAGAAAATCAATCTCTTCAGGATTTAATTACGTTATTTAGAATAACCCCGTACCGTCATAAAGTTTCTGAATACTTACAGTGAAGTTGAAAATTTATACATTGTTTAACTTCTTTCACGCACAGTAGAAAGTTCTCATATAGATATACGTATATATATATATTAATTACTCATATAATATATATACAAACAACACCCCATATAAAATCTATGGTGCAAGGTTTCCATATATAAGTATATATATACCAATCACTCATATAATATATATATACTAACGGCACCCCACATAAAAAATATGGTACTGGCAAACTCTGCTATCAAGTCCCCGTATCACACAAACTAATGGAAATACTAGTTCGGAATCACTCTCGAACTGTAACACAAAATACAAACAAATGGAGGCGAAGCATAGTTCAAGGTCACTAAGAGGTCAGCACATACCCTCACGTCTCTTAGGACCGTCTGACTATCAATCAGATAGCCTGTACCAAGGAATCCTATGTTCTAGGGTATGAGTCAATATCCCCCATAAAGGTCCCATCGAGATTAGACTGTCCCGGCGCGGAAACCCCTGTGATAGCAAGTAGCCCGAGTATGATTTTTATACAGATATAATATGTGCACAAACACACAGTCATATATATATATATATATATATATATATATATATATATATATATATATATATATATATATATATATATATATATATATATATATATATATATACACACACACACACATCCACATTGTTTAATTAGGTGCGCTCACGACCCATAATTATAATTATCCGTTATTACACATTTTACTCGATTATTTCATATAACGGACTCGTTATTTGTATTCTCATTTATTATTCACTTCATGCTCACTTCTCCTCTCTCGAAGTATTCAAAGTATAATTTCAGTAGACATTCAGTCACTTACGTTCCAGTCCAACTCCCTTACGATATTCAATCTTTTATTAAATATACGCATGATTTCTTCTATACATGAATCGTTCCTCGTTAACCCAAAATCTCGTCCTACACTAGGATGTTACTCAGCGGGGTCTACCGAGGCCCTACTGGTCATTTTTATATCCCATTATATTCCAACAACAACAATCAAGGGTTCCCATACATTTTAATCGGATTAAACTATCGGATGAGAAATATGCAGTTTTCCAGGAGGGGTCGATCGATCGAATAAAAGGGGTTGATCGATCGATGCTCTGGGCTCGATCGATCGATCAAGCAGTTCTTGCCCAGAAACTGCAAATTAAACCTACGGGTTTCATCTTCCAATTCCTCCAAAAACATCATTAACAACTCTAGAATCCTCAAATAACAATACTACAAGTTGCATATACATATATATAAGGTTTCCAACGTGAAACATGTGTAATTTCATCAACGATGTCGAATTAATGGGGTAAAATTGACATAATCTTTAAGAACCCAAATTTTGGAAGAAATATCTATTCTTCTAATTAATTTCCAGATTTCTTGTTTATAAACTCATAATAATTCATGAGTAATCCTCTACATATGATGGGTACATCCAGAATGTATTGAATCTCTCTAAACATGCGATTTAAGGTCTCCAAATTAACAATTTCTTTCATAAAACATGATCTTGTCAATCCTAAACTAACATAGGTGAGACATTAACCAAAAATAAAGCAAGATAGATACTTACCTGAAATTCAAGGTTCTGATTTCATGGATGAAATGGTATGGTCGCATTCCCTGTCGTGCGATCTACGTTTTGGTAGTGGTGGCGGTGCAACCGGATGAGTTCCTGGCCTTGGATTGCTTGGAAAACTTTCTACCTTCCTCTCTAATGGTCGTTCTAAGGTTTTGAGTTTGCTAACCTTAAGAGACAATCCCAAATGGCTGATATAACCTAATTAAATTCGTGGGTTTAATTACCCAAAAATGCAAGATGTCCATAATACCCTCCCAGGATGTCAAATAGGCCTAAAAATGCCCCGAGACCCAAACTAAACCCCCGGGTACACTTTTCTGACTATCTCGATCTTTTCGGACACATTGGCGCACTCAAAATGACCATACGAGCAACTTATAATTTTTTTTTTCTTTATATGATAATAATTTAGTCCTAACACGACACAGGCGTGTCCCGACTTAAATTTCCATTATTGCCATTTTATTCACTCGTGACAAATTTTTAACAAAAATCAATTCTACATATTACTTTGCTCAATAAGTAATATCTAATGAATCAACAAACTTTCAATAATTACTAACTCACATCACGTTAGTAAACATAAAAATAAATTTTCGAATTAATTTTAAATTAATATCTCAATTTAAATTTAATAAATCCCCAGTTTTAAAAGCCATAAAAATACGGGGTATTACATACTTCCCTCCTAATAACGGAATTTCGTCCCGAAATTCGGAAAATAAGGCATACCTAGTAAAACACATTTTGGCTACCTTAACAGTACGCAACCTATCCACACAGTAAGGCGTTTAATTACTATAGCCCCCGCCTCGCAGTAAGCTTGTTTAACACTTCTTCATTAAAGACACTTCACATTGTGCTCCTATCCGACAACATTTGCATAAGACACGCATATACACTATTAATTCCCATTATGTCAATGTCATTGGGAGGTCGCACCTCTCTACATGACAACTACTCGGATTTATCCAAACACAAAACTCCCATTCTGAGAGAAACCACACGAACATCTGACCACACTTGTTAGCCTCAAACAGTCGTGGAATTCCACCATAGTCATCGGGTTATTCTCGACCGATCCAAAATTCTGATTATCCGCTCACCTCTAAACCTACGCAGAGGGAGAATAGTTAAGGTTTTTCCACACCAAAACTTCAATAAGCATCTCGTTCACGACAAACAGGTACGAGTGCTTCCACGTAACTCTACCATTAGGTAATATCCTCCCCCAATTACCGTACTGATCCACTTGTTAGCTATAACCGTTGTGAAAATGAAATGATCACCAAGATTCTAAAATCACCTTCACGTGGCTCCACTACTCGTTAATCATCGTGCGCCTGTTCCTCGGCGATGGGTGATACCTCCTACTCAAACGAAATGTCATTTCCGCTGTTTCCTAAAATCCTATATTGAAGGTGGGATTCAAAAATTTCATCCTTATTCAGAAAATAATACTGTGTAGGACCACGCACCGGCGCGATACCTTCCTTTCAAAGGAGACTGGGGCACACTAGTTAACGTTGTAAATCACCCCAAAGGGATGTCAATCACTCCCTTCTTGGGCGACTTACTCCACATGTTCGGATGAACCCTTGATCTTACCCTGAAAATGGCAACCCATCTAAGGGCTTTACCGACTTTACTGCCCCCTTCCATTATAGTAATTGTTGATAACCACCAAAATTCTCTAGTTGATCCCCTTATTCCAACCGATATCTATACGTCCACTGTTATGTTATTGTTGAGTGTCTGGGAATTTTCGATTACAAGTTCTCTCAAGAAATTCCTGTCCCTTTGAATGAGGGTGATACAAGGTATTTATAGCCCTTAGGTTGTACATGAAAGGGTTGATACATTAAATGATATACATATGAAAGGGTAATACATTTAATGCAGCGTGTGCGTCAAGATGATAAACATTCAATGAATAATTGAGCTGTTGATTATCTGGCAATTTAATGCTATGGCCGAGATGCAGCTCGGACCGCCTTAGTTGCTCGTTGATCAAGAGTTCCTCGGAGCGCTGGAGTACTTCAGAGTGCTAAAGTTCCTCGGTGTATCCTCGTTGATCGGAGAGAACATGAGTTGGTCGAGGAAATGAACTTCCTCGTTGCTATTGTGCCACGTAGATTGACACGTGTCTTCGTATTATTCGTCCATATCAGCATATTAATTTTGGTATCAAGAGAAGCCCCCAATGCTTCATATTTTGAGTTTTGAGGAGTATGGAACATTCTTTCTCGGTATATGGCGATGTTAATTGACTTTCCTGGGTTTTAGGAGCCCTTTCTTCATATTTGAATTTCTAAATTCACTGAATCCGCCATTTTGCTTCGGTCTTCGTGCCCTTTTTGTCCTTTTAGCCGCCGGAAGTTTGATAGTTTCTTTTCGTAATCATTTCTTTCGCCATTTCCCAAGGCACAGTATTTAAACTTCCCAAGCAATCATACCGTCCTCTACCTTTTCCAATTTTCTTGCTTTCGAGTTTTCTATAGATTTTCTTTCTCCTGTGCGTCCATCTTTTTCTTCGTTTGTTTGTCAACAGATTTCTCTGTAAGCTCTTCTTCCTTCTTCTTTTATTCATCATGGTTTACATTATTGAATCTATTAAAAAATTCCGTTCTGATTACTCCATTCCGTCTTGGGTAATTCTGGAGAATCTTCCTTAGCCCTTTGATTATTTTCGTTTGGCTGAGGGACATTGGTTCCCCAGCCTCTTTATTACTGATTGTGGATTTTCTTTTCCACCCAACTCTTTATGCTTAGAATTCTGCCAACATTTCGATGTTGTTCCTGCAAAAGTAGCCCCCAATACATGGAGAATAGTCAATGGGGTGTATAAATTAAATCAAACCCAATCTGTTGATGTAAAAAACTAGATCACTCTAATTATTTAATCACAGATAAATAAATGAGACAGAATATTTTTAAAGTGGTTTAGCCTTGCATGAATGGCCTACGTCCACTGTTATGTTATTGCTGAGTGTCTGGGAATTCTCGATTACAAGTTCTCTCAAGAAATTCCGGTCCCCTTGAATGAGGGTGATACAAGGTATTTATAGCCCTTAGGCTGTACATGAAAGGGTTGATACATTAAATGATATACATATGAAAGGGTAATACATTTAATGCAGCGTGTTCGTCAAGATGTTAAACATTCAATGAATAGTTGAACTGTTGATTATCTGGCAATTAATGCTACGGCCGAGATGTAGCTCGGACCGCCTCTAGTTGCTCGTTGCTCAGGAGTTCCTCGGAGCGCTAGAGTACCTCGGAGTGCTAAAGTTCCTCGGTGTATCCTCGTTGCTCGGAGAGAATGTGAGTTGGTCGGGGGAATGAACTTCCTCGTTGCTATTATGCCACGTAGATTGACACGTGTCTTCATATTATTCGTCCATATCATCATATTAATTTTGGTATCAACAGAAGCCCCCAATGTTTCATATTTCGAACTTTGAGGAGTATGGAACATTCTTTCTCGGTATATGGCGATATTAAATGACTTTCCTGGGTTTTAGGAGCCTTTTCTTCATATTTGAATTTTCCTTCCAAATTCGCAGAATCCGCCATTTTGCTTCGGTCTTCGTGCCCTTTTGTCCTTTTAGCCGCCGAAAGTTCGATAGTTTCTTTTTGTAATCATTTCTTTCGCCATTTCCCAAGGCATAGTATTTAAACTTCCCAAGCAATCATAATCTGTTTTTTACCTTTTCCAATTTTCTTACTTTCGAATTCTCCATAGTCTTTCTTTCTTCTGTGCGTTCATTATGGTTTATATTATTGAATCTATTGAAAAATTCCATTCTGATTATTCCATTCCGTCTTGGGTTACTCTAGAGAATCTTCCTGAGCCCTATGATTATTTTTGTTTGGCTGAGGGAAACTGGTTCCCCAGCCTCTTTATTGCTGAGTGTGGATTTTCTTTTCCACCCAACTCTTTATGCTTAAAATTCTGCCAACATTTCGATATTGTTCCTGCAAAAGTAGCCCCCAATACCTGGAGAATAGTTAATGGGGTGCATAAATTAAATCAAACTCATGGAACTCGTATGGGAATTCCTGAGATTATGTATTGCTATAGATGGGCTGTCTTAGACAACGTTTATTATTTGAAAACCAGATTTTTGAATAGAGCTTTAGTAGTTAACCTCCCTGATGCCAACAGGGATTATTTTGAACATGGGTTAGTTTTCAAAAATTGGCAACATGCTCCTTTAGTCGGAGACGGAGTGTATGAAGGTCCCAAATGCCCCCCATACGGCAATGGGATAGGTTATTTTCATTTTATTTTATTCTCAAAATTATGACTTCATCATGTTTGAATAAATGCATGATTGACATTTCAATTGGTTTTTGTTTGCAGTTAATAGCAAGAGAAAAACTCCTAAAGAATCAGAAGTTAATATAAGGCAATTGAAACATATCTGGAGCTTGCATCAGAAGATTGCAGACGAGCACATCAGGTCTGCCTCATACTTGTTGCAGTATAGGAGTTATACGTCGTCTTTTACTGCTCGCCCTGTGGTCAGCTCCAGTGATCCAGTGAAAATTCCTGAAGACTCTGATCCGGAATCTCATATTCCTTTGAGCCAGAAAATGGGCAAGAGAAGAGTTCCTACTCTCTTCGAGGAGAGTTCCTCTGCTGGCGATGGGAAGAAAACCAAGGTTAATGTCCCAAAGGGGACAAAGAAGCTCTTCGAGGAGAGTTCCTCTGTTGGCGATGGGAAGAAAACCAAGGTTAATGTCCCAAAGGGGACAAAGAAAATTGATGATGATCCTTCTGTTGCTGTTCAGAAGGTTGTCGAGAAGCCCCCAGTGGCTCCTGTGCAGAAGGATGCACCTGTTGAGATAATCACCGCCTCACCAACCAAAAATTCCTCTTTGGTTGAGGTTACTGAAAAGGCACCGAGGAGATTGAGGAAATCCTCCTCGGTCAGTATTTCTGGAGCTGGTGGAAATGGTGTTCCAGTCATTATTATTCCTCCAAGCTCTACAATGAGTTTGGCAAAATTTTCACCCATCCCCGAGGTGCAAGGTACTGAAGAAGACCTTACTCGGGATGTGGTTACTTCTCCCCTTCCTTCCTTGGTGTATATCGAAAGTTCCGACCCGTGCACTTTTCTCCACGATGCGCACTCCTGGTTCTTTTATACCATACTAACATTATCACTCTTTGTATGCACAACTCGCTCTTAACATTTGATTAATTACAACTCCGTCCCGAGTGTTCTCCATATAGTTAAATTCTACCCTTCTCAAGGAATACCCCCTTGTAAATGGCTTCCCACAGCCTTCCAACCAGATTCGGTGTGCTACTTTGATTGTACACGAATATATGGATTTGTCATCTTTCACACGGTGCTTAATCCACTCTACTATTTTTACTTCGTTATGTTAGTCCCACAAACATATATTCCACACGTCTATTACCACGTTCCTTTATCTCGGATGATTTTTAACATTAACTAACCGGGAGGTATACACACCCTATAAACCGTGCATACTAGCGTAAGCATCACCTACGCTTCACACCTAATAGCCAATTCTTTATTTTCCTAGTGCTCACAACGTGATTGCAACACTTGTGTACTTTCACTCACCCTAGAAATTGAAATCCCAAATCTTCCTTATCATCTTCCACCCCTCAACTCGTGGTGGTAAAACAAAACTTCCAATGCTTTCTTACCACGTAACCGGCTCCACTGGCCTTAAATCATATTTCAACTACCAACTTAAAGATATAAATATCTGCTCCTATTACAACCGAGGTACAAAACTTGTGGACTAATGACCAAACATCTCCCTATTTCCAAACTTACGCTAAGTTTCATGCGTGGGATGTCTCGCAAAGCTAAATCCAAATAAGGACCCCCCCGATACACTACTACCTAGCATTGTCGGTTAGCGAAATCCGTTAGGCCCTCCGTCCATAGAATGTACCCTTATTTTCTCGTTTCTTGGTAGAAAATTACATCTCCTCCCGAAATTACACTTAACAAAGAACATTTCGTCAATTGCACTATCGTACAGTATTGGTGGTAATTGTATTCCATAAACCTCGGATACATATAATTGAGATTCTCGAAATCCCTTTCCCCAAATCAGAGGGGTATAAATCTTAACTCCCACATCTCTAGAGGATAGATATAACAATTCACTCTTTCCATTACCAAGTCTTGAGCGCTAAACATAATGCTGAGTTAAATCTTTTCACTCACCCATAAACCTGATAAATGCTGAATCATAACGAAAAAGTCCCTACACACACTAGTATCGAATATCTCGATCCCACTATCACCTCCGAAGTCTCTAGGATAGATAATATAAGTGCGAGTCCAACCCTATTGCATGTGAGGCCTCGCCAGAACAAAATATGTTGCACTAATGCAACCACTCTGATAGCCTTGCAATAACTGCCTACTATCGTATTGACCATTTCTATAAAGTTGTAATCAATACCATATTATACTCGTATATCACATCACTAAAATGAGCAACCTCAATAAAGTATATAACACTAATAATATACTCATCCATCCTCCGCGGATAGCACTAAGGGAAAAAAAATCCCACTACACTAGGGAAAAATATACACATAATAATATCGTTTGTAGTTATACGCATTAAACTCGTATCACATGCTAATCTAGCAATGAACAAAATACAATGACTCGCTCGTGTTACATAAAACATGCCTCATCCTCTGAGAATAAAACTTATACTTCTACCCTTCCAATCGTCTTGATTGCACAAATGGTCTTCGGACGTAACACGCCTGTCCAACCAACACAAAAACTACTTTAATCGTTGTCTTTTTCTAGGCACCATACTCTTATCCCTTTACTCACTTCGGGAAAACATCAACGCGTGCGATTTCACTCTCCACAATTTATTATAATACACCGTATTTCTGAATATTCCAAATATTCTATTTAATTAAATTGGAAAATATTCCAAATATTCTATCTAATTAAATTGGAGAATTAAAAGAGAAAATACGGCTTAATTTAAATTATGTAAGAGTAGTAATTTAATGAGTTTTATTTAAAATTGTAATTATGAAATATTAATCGAGAGATACATACCCAGTTATATTGCCCCATTATATTTATTTAGTGTGAATGGTAAATAGTTACTTGACAGGTGTAGGCCGTGTTGGGGTGAGAATGAGTAATATGTTTTAAGTGACTCAAATGATAATTTAGAGGTCACATATGAGTCTGAAAGGGTCAAATTAGTCAAAATGGTATACCCGGGGGTACTAGTTGAGTCTCGGGGTAATTTTGGACTAAACCGAGACCGTTCGGGGGCGTTTTGATCTTTTAACATGAGAGGGTATGGAGACCTACGAATTTGAGAGCTTTTTATCAGCCGTATGAAAGAGGGGTTAGGGTTAGAAAACCCATGTAAACACCAATACCATTAGAGAGAATGAGAAAACCATTCTCAAGGCTTAGAAGGTGCTTTTAAGGAGGTTGGGTTTGGATCTTTCACCCTAGGAACCAAAGGAGGAAGGATTGAAGAAGAGAAGCATCAATCCATCATCAACTCCATGAAATCAGATCTCCTCTGTCAAGGCAAGTTGTTTATTGCAAAAATTATAAAGTTTTAATACCCATGTGTAGGGTTTTTGAATAGTCTTGTTTAAATCAATATCTTGATAGGAGAATAATGGTATTTATATATGTTGGGATAGGAATCGCATGTAGAATGATTTAACATATGTAGAGGATTAATATTCAGATTAGACTTGATGATTATTTCAGAATAAAATCTGGGTTTTGAATGAAAATATGGGAAGAACACCATAACTAGGGTTTCAAGAAATTCTGGGTTTAATTCACTATTTCTTTAAAGGAATAGGAGTTTTGATGTATTTGACACGTTAGAAATTGTCCTAGTATATGTGGAAACATGTTAGGATCATTGGGTCGAAGTTTGGTGGACTATTATGAAGTTTGGAGATTTGTTAATGGAGGAAAAGGTTAATGAAGAAGATGAACTGCGTCTATCCCTGTTCGATCAATCGATCTCGGATTATCGATCGATCGACTAGGTCGATCGATCGACGCAAGCTGTTTTTCCCAAATTTTCGTGTTTGAGTCTTCGTTGATTTTTGGGAATGAATGAGTATCCTAGGATTTATATTATACTTATATGGGAGTGAGAATAAGACCAGTAGGTATATTGTTGAGTTCCGATAAGGCCATTGGTTGTAGAGCTTGGATTATGGACCGACGAAAATAATTCGATCTAGTAAAGTATCGGGGAATTCGGAATTGAGTTACGAGGCGAGGTAAATTCAATTTAAGTAATAGACTAGTAGGGTAAGTAATAACTACTAAATTATATGTGAGGGGTAATTAGGACCCTTAGAGTTGTGTGAATACTCAACTAAATGCGATTAATGAGATAAATCGTCAAGCGAATATTGTACGGTAAATATAAGAGATTAAAATATTACGTACGTATATAATTAATAGGTCGGGCGTGTACCTACTAAATTATATGATCTTTTAGGTCGAGAGATTTATACCTAAATTAACTATGTTAGGGTCGATGTGATATTCCGAACATACATAGGGTTATTATATGTTTGGGGTCGATGTAAAATGCCGAACCAAACCTTTGAACTAGTGGCGTGATGAAAGAGTCCGAGCCAAAATTTGTGTATATAAATAATTGGGGTCGATGTATCATTCCGAACCAATTCTTACTTGGGACGATGAATCATTCCTAACCAAGAGTCCTTTACGTGTGTAAAAAGGGCAATATAGTAATGACTGATATTTAGTATATATTGTGTGTGAAATATATACTTGATGATATTCTACTTCTGTGTATTAGTAGATTGACATATATTATGTATTTAAATATACATACCGAACTGGTAAGTTAAGTAGTGAAACTTAATTACGAGACGTAATGTTAGATAGAGAATATCTACTTAGTAATTTAAGTAGTGAAACTAAATTACAAAAGTGGTAAGATAGAAGTTGTGATAATTGTAGAAATTTAGTAGTGAAACTAAATGAGAAGTTACAAAGCATAACATAGAGTAAATGTTACTTGTGTATTAGTTAACCTTCATGAGATGTTAATGTAATGGATGTATGGTGTGCGAAATACGAGAACTTAAGTATAGATAAGTTCAGGTGATTACTTAGTCTTAGTTAGCTTGGGAGATATGGCTAGGTAGGCTAAATTTAGAACGTTAGGTGTGCACAATAGATGAGGAGTGAGAAACTCAAGAGAGTGTACGAGAACCTAACATGTGTAATCAATAATCACATTTTTATATTGTGATAAACGCTTGCTAAATATTTTCAAAATGTTTTGAGAACTAACTCTTGCTATAAAATATTTTCAAAACATTTTAGGTGCCCAGCCACAGGGACGCCATGTATGATGATTTCATTCCAGGGACTCGAAGCTGTATCACAGTGGATGCTTACAGGATTTTGACTAGATGATATCTCTCATTCAGATCTAGTAGAGGATTTTAGCCAATGGTTTATTCGGTATTACTCTTATTCTTTTGTACTTACACTTTGTTGATTGGGTTATAGTACATGATTATTTTTTACTTTATTCCGCATGGTTGATTTATCTATTTTAAGAAAGATAAAATTTGGCACCGGTCTAATTTTTACTTAGGGGATGAGTAATTAAAAAGTTTTCGACAGTGATGATAAGAATGAACCATTTGAGAAACCTGTTTTAATTTAATAAAGGCCTGATCACCCGATTTTTAATTAGGCGGGGTGTCACATTTATCTCTACACATAATCCACTTATCACCTGTCATACCAACCATATTAGGATTGTCCTTCTCTCGGACTTTGGTAGGCTCAATTCATGTTGACTACCCCCCCCCCCCCCCCCCGGTTGTTCCTTTAGCCTTGTTGGCCCTAAAGAACATGCTTCTGGTTACAAGAGTCCTTACTGAATTCGCTATCGCTTTGGTAAGAATTCAGTTATTCGAATCATTTAAATGAGTCCCCTGACATGTATCCCCACCCCCTTGTGGTGCTACACAACCATTGTTGCACTCCGTCTTATTCTTGACTAACTTCTTCGATTCTTTTAGCTTCTCACACAAAGAAGCATTAACATTTCTATTGTCAAAGCACGACATTTATAACTTCTGAATTGACCGTCGAGTAGAATTCCCTTTTGGTGTTATTAACTATTTTTACGAATCGATTTCCCACTTGGAGTTCTTTCCTCCATTTGTATCTACATCCTCTGATACAAGATTCGCTAACGAATTATATTCATTTTCATAAATGGACCTCTGTCAGTTCCTCCTGTGATTAGTTCAGAACAACGTTCACTTCTTATCCTGAACATCTGATGAAGGGACATGCAGTCACATTGTACCTAAGATTCTCCCATAGTCATAGCATTTAACTTCTAAAAATGGTGGCTGACTCCCACCACTATAACTTCGTTCCAACAAGCTCAAAAAAAATTTCTCCATATTTTCACTTTCAGTTAGCCACACTCCGTCCTATGTCTACACCTTTGGATACTTTACCTCCTTTGGCTAACACACATCGTTCCCGCATTTCTAGAATTTCCACTAACAGTTCTCTACAATGCTTCGTCTGACTTTTCCCAGTCGTGTCACGTTGGGGTGAGTTTACTCTTGCACCTCTTTCGACTATAGGAACATTTAGAAATCATAAGTTGCGCCCTAGTCGTCTTTACAGTCCTGAATTCTCGTGCCATAATGGAGGTGACCTCGACTACAATCATCATCCTCGAATATACTTTATAACCTCAACTAATCCTTGCCTCCTGCTGTCCTCCCAACGGCCTTTGCCTGCCATATTTCATTGTTCGAACACCGCCCGAACACAATTAAGATTTCACTAAGATACATACGTTATAGCAGGAGAACGGAATCTCGCCATAGAAAACAACAATCCTAATCATAGGGCTCTATATCAAATAAAGTAACGCTGAAAACATAATAAGCCGTACAGATCCTAAGGACACTAGAACTTGATGCTCTGATACCACCTGTGACACCCCGCCTAATTAAATACCGAGCGATCAATCCTTTATTAAATTAAATCAAGGTGAACAGTTTGTTCATTCTTAGCATCACTGTTGCAAAATAAAATTTTCCAATTTAAACACCCTAAATAATTAAGCTAAGTGTCAAAACAATTTAAAACTATATTTCCATCTTTATTAAATCCCAATTTGAAAACCTTTTAAATAACCAACAGTTTAAGAATCACATAAATGCTACGTGTAAGGACACAAATTTCCAATTGAGTCCATATATAGTTTTGGCTCAATTCCGGACAAAAACATTTTTTCATAGGATAGTATTCAATTGTAATATTCTCAAGCCTATGAAGTGTATGTTGAAGACGTAGCGGCAAAGAATTTAAAGCTTCATCAAAATGCCGGTTTGTGTGCCTCGTTTCTACGTCATCAACTAAGGTTCCATGCTCCCAAGGTATGAATGTAATTATATTTATATAGGAGCTTGGAACAAAGTTTATTGGGTGTTAGGTGTAATAAAAACTGCATTTTATTTTCAGAAAGAATCAAATAGAACTTTAATATAAGTATATAAAAGTTTCTGGGCCAAAATCGAATTTTACAAACTTTCTGGTCGTTCGTTAGAAATGTCGTTCGAACGAGTTTTTTTCGTTCGAAACAGATTTCATTCGAACGAGTTTTGTCGTTCGAACCAGTTTCGTTCGAACGAGTTTGCCAACGACCCTAAACTGGTCAGTCGTTCGATATGTCGTTCGAACGAGTTTTTCGTTCTAACGAGGTATCTAACGAGATTCTAACGAGCCCAGACTGGTCGCTCGTTAGAAGTCTCGTTCGAACGAGAGTCAAGTTCGTTCGAACGATACGCCAGGTGGGAACGGTTTTGAGCAGTTTTTTTGGCAGTTTTCACCCCATTATCCCACTTGTTTCTTAACTGATTTTTTAAGGCTTTATCAAGGACGGGAATCATTTTTCAAGGGGTATCTTTTTCATACCATAAAAACTCCTAGAGAGTAATTTGAGACAAAATTTGTTTAAGGAAAAAGATCATGTTTTGAGTGTTATTCTTTCAAAGAAAAATTCATACACACTCTAGTTTACACCCAATTGTGTTTATCCAAGTTTCTATATTTATATCAATTGCTTGGAGTTTTTGGCACCGGTTTTCTCTACCGAATTCAAGAGAAGTTTCGGGTTTGCTTCTACACCGCATCACAAAGAAGACTTTTGTGGAGATTCTACCCACACGGAGAAAGGCTCCATGCTTGGGTGACGATGACCATATAAAGTCCCATCGGTGGATTCCGAGACCGCGGTGGTGTTCCGAGGTTGTCCGCAGGAAGAGGTTTCTACGAGAAGGAGAGTCGAGGCTTGAGAGGGATCGAGTCAGTAGTTGTAAGTCTATCTGTCTTGTAATTGTAATTCCATATCTAGTGGACTTGTGGCTAGGGCCGTCCGAGGTTGTTTCCCATCTTGGGTTTTTCCTCGTACATCTCGGCGTAGTGCGACATTGTTTATTTTATCTTGCACAATAATTTAGAATCCATGCTTAGGATAATTTCAAGATAAAATTTGGTTTAATTATCACACTCATTTAATTTGGGACTTAAATTAAATATTGGGTAAAATTGGTTTATTCAAGTCATTTGCTAAAATTGGTTTCGCCTAACTTTGGATAATTGTTAATTATGACTTAGGAAAATTCCAGGACTTGAATTATGTTTTAATTTGTTTTGAGAAATTAAAACTTGTTGTTATTTTTGAAAGTTGAACCATCACTTATATTCACTTCCGCATTTACTTAAAAGGAAATTATATTTTAATTTTGAAATCATTAAAATCCGGGGTCTTTCACTACGGATAGCAATTAAGACAAAAGAATTAATCCATCTAGATTAACCACACCAAATTTAAGCTACAAATGAAATCATCCTGACAAGAGTTAATACCCAAAGAATACCGAATGCTGAAAATAAATAAACATACATCTCTGACAAATCTATACTGAATGGGAAATGGACGACACTTGCCCTAACTATGAAGAACTATAACAAGAACCGAATCAATGGAGAGGTCGTCTACAACAAAGACCTGCAACTCCCACATAAGCTACAGCGCGTCCAATCCAAAGAACCTATGCATGACGTCCCTGTGGCTGGGCACCTGTAATATATACATATATATACAAGAGAGGAGAGATAACAGAAAACGGGCCAGAGCCCGATTGTAAAACAGTTTAAAAATAGTTTAGCAAGTATTTAAAATGCTTACCTGCTAATGCAATAACCATGTTACTATGCGACACTCTCTTGAGAATTCTCACCTCTCACCTAGTGTGCACGCCTATCGTACTAATGAATCTCATAAGTCTCTCTAACTTATTCTCCATAAGGTTTTATCACTTGAAAATAAGGTTATGATATTCACTTTAGAAAATCAATCTCTTTAGGATTTAATTACGTTATTTAGAATAACCCCGTACCGTCATAAAGTTTCTGAATACTTACAGTGAAGTTGAAAATTTATACATTGTTTAACTTCTTTCACGCACAGTAGAAAGTTCTCATATAGATATACGTATATATATTAATTACTCGTATAATATATATACAAACAACACCTCATATAAAATCTATGGTGCAAGGTTTCCATATATAAGTATATATATACCAATCACTCATATAATATATATATACTAACGGCACCCCACATAAAAACTATGGTACTGACATACTCTGCTATCAAGTCCCCGTATCACACAAACTAATGGAAATACTAGTTCGAAATCACTCTCGAACTGTAACACAAAATACAAACAAATGGAGGCGAAGCATATTTCTAAGTCACTAAGAGGTTAGCACATACCCTCACGTCTCTTAGGACCGTTTGACTATCAATCAGATAGCCTGTACCAAGGAATCCTATGTTCTAGGGTAAGAGTCAATATCTCCCATAAAGGTCCCATCGAGATAAGACCGTCCCGGCGCGGAAACCCCCGTGATAGCAAGTAGCCCGAGTATGATTTTTATACAGATATAATATGTGCACAAACACACAGTCATATATATATATATATATATATATATATATATATATATATATATATATATATACATCCACATTGTTGAATTAGGTGCGCTCACGACCCATAATTATAATTATCCATTATTACACATTTTACTTGATTATTTCATATAACGGACTCGTTATTTGTATTCTCATTTATTATTCACTTCATGCTCACTTCCTCTCTCGAAGTATTCAAAGTATAATTTCAGTAGGCATTCACTCACTTACGTTCCGGTCAACTCCCTTACGAGTTTCAATCTTTTATTAAATATACGCATGATTTCTTATACACATGAATCGTTCCTCGTTAACCCAAAATCTCATCCTACACTAGGATGTTACTCAACGGGACCTACCTAGGCCCTACTGGTCATTTCTATATCCCATTATATTCCAACAACAACAATCAAGGGTTCCCATACATTTTAATCGGATTAAACTATCGGATGAGAAATATGAAGTTTTCCAGGAGGGGTCGATCGATCGAATAAAAGGGGTCGATCGATCGATGCTCTGGGCTCGATCGATCGATCAAGCAGTTCTTGCCCAGAAATTGCAAATTAAACGTACGGGTTTCATCTTCCAATTCCTCCAAAAACGTCATTAACAACTCTAGAATCCTCAAATAACAATACTACAAGTTGCATATACACATATATAAGATTTCCAACGTGAAACATGTGTAATTTCATCAACGATGTTGAATTAATGGGGTAAAATTAACATAATCTTTAAGAACCCTAATTTTGGAAGAAATATCCATTCTTCTAATTAAGTTCCAGATTTCTTGTTTCTAAACTCATAATAATTCGTGGGTAATCCTCTACATATGATGGGTATATCCAGAATGTATTGAATCTCTCTAAACATGCGATTTAAGGTCTCCAAATTAACAATTTCTTTCATAAAACATGATCTTGTCAATCCTAAACTAACATGAGTGAGACATTAACCAAAAATAAAACAAGATAGATACTTACCTGAAATTCAAGGTTCTGATTTCGTGGATGAAATGGTATGGCCGTGTTCCCCGTCGCGCGATCTACGTTTTGGTGGTGGTGGCGGTGCAACCGGATGAGTTCTTGGCCTTGGATTGCTTGGAAAGCTTTCTACCTTCCTCTCTAATGGTCCTTCTAAGGTTTTGAGTTTGCTAACCCTAAGAGACAATACCAAATGGCTAATATAACCTAATTAAATTCGTGGGTTTAATTACCCAAAAAAGCAAGATGTCCATAATACCCTCTTGGGATGTCAAATAGGCCTAAAAATTCCCCGAGACCCAAACTAAACCCTGGGTACACTTTTTTTACTATCTCGACCCTTTCGGACACATTGGCGCACTCAAAACGACCATACGAGCAACTTATAATTTTTTTTTACTTTATATGATAATAATTTAGTCCTGACACGACACAGGCGTGTCTCGACTTAAATTTCCATAATTGCCATTTTATTCACTCGTGACAAATTAAACTTTCAATAATTACTAACTCACATCACGTTAGTAAACATAAAAATAAATTTTCGGATTAATATTAAATTAATATCTCAATTTAAATTTAATAAATCCCCAGTTTGAAAAGCCATAAAAATACGGGGTATTACAGAGTCCTCATGAATCAGGCAATGGCTACCAAATTTTGTTTGAACTCAATCCATAGTCTATTCTTCACGGTCCACCATATAGCGTCTATGAGAGTATTTTCATCATCTGAAAATTCTCGTCTAAATTTTATTAAGTCTGGATATCTTTGATCAGGTCTATATTGGGGAAAAAACATCTTCCCAATGAGTCTATTTTGAGAAAAAATCTCATGTCTAGATTTTCCAGTAGGAACTAGAATATCACCAAAGTTCTCTTGGATTGGTCTTTCTTGAGAGTCTTGAATATGAGTCTGTCTTTGCGTTACACCAGCATTTGGCCTTACACATTTAAGATAGTCTACAACATCTTCTTTGTTCAATCTATTTGTTCCAGAAGAACTCATGATGTCTAGGTCTTATGTTTGCAACATAAAACATGAAATCATATTAGTGTTAGCAAACATTGGCTCTCTTGATATAATATCTGGAATGGTATTTTTACTTCCCTTAATATGTATAACAGATAAGTTATAACCATTAAGAAATTGTTGCCATCTAATAAGTCTATTAGTCCTTGATTTGGGCAAGTCTAAATCTCTGAATTTTATTGCATAAGAAGAGTCAGTATATACAGTAAAATATTTAGGTCTAAGAAAAAGCATATATTTTTCTATTGCCCTTACTATAGCTAAAACTTCTTTTTCATGGGTAGTGTATCTTGTTTCTGGGTCTATAAAGGTTCCATAACTATATCTACAAAGTTTCTTCTTTTTTGATCTGATGATCAATGGCAAAGTATACTGCGCCCCATTGTTTATCAGAGGCGTCTGTTTCTACTATAAATTGGTCTTCTGCATTAGGCAGCTCAAGTAAAGGAATGTTCTTAACTGCATCTTTAATTCGTCATATGACTTCAAAATCATCTTTAGTCCAATAAAAAGGATTAGTTTTGTCTGTTCCTTTTAATTTGGCAGTCAAGCTTTGTCTTTTTGAAGCAAGGTCTTTAATAAAGTCTACAGTACAATTAAGCAATCCTAAAAATGATTATAATTGTTTTCTATCTTTGAGTTGATCTGGAAACTCAAGAATCTTTTTAGTTATGTGTTCTGCTAAGGATAATTTTCCTTTATTAATATGCATTCCCACAAAGTCTATTTCAGTCTGAAATAATTGTATTTTCCTATCAAAAATAACAATACCATGTTTGTCTAATTCTAAAATAATCTTTTTAAAATGGTCTACATGCTCCGCCTCAGTTTTACTTGCTACAAGAATGTCATCTATGTAAACAAGACAAAATTCTGAATAAGGTCTAAATATATTATCCATTCTTTTTCGGAATACTTGAGGAGCATTCAAGTATCCAAATGGCATTAGTAGCCATTCGTATTTTCCTTGGGGCACACTAAAGGTTGTCCAAGTAATATTGTCTGGATGCATCTTGATTTGCCAGAAGCCTGATTTGCAATCAAACTTACTGAATATAATTCTATCTTCAATCAAATTGATTAAATTATTCTTGTCTGGTATCTTATAAGAATCAAATTCACAATTCTTATTTAATTGTCTATAATCTATAACCATACGTCTTTTTCCTCTTTTATGTTCAGATTCATTTTGAACATACAAGGCTATTATGTCTACTTTTACTTTTTCTAATAATGCCTAACTTAAGCATTTCATCTATGTCTTTTTTAAATTCTTCCTTGTCTTCTTGTGAATATCCTTTCTTATAGGTTCCACCATTAATAGTGGCGTCTGGGTTAATAGGGATAATTTCACTGTAACTTTGGTCTTTATCCCACTTAGAGATGGGATTTTATCCTAAAGCAGGCTCTGCTAGTTGCCTAATCTTTTCCTTTTCTACTTCTATAACCATTTTCTTCTGTTTGGATATAGCTTGAACCTGTAATAAGGTATGATGGGCTTGATTTAAAATATTTTGTTGTATAAGTGCTATTTTCTTATAACACTTTTGGTCTGGACACTTACAATTCTTTTGTAAGGGTGTGGTTATTTCTAAGTCTTCTTCTTGGGTTGTAGGTCTAGGTCCACCATTCTCAGCTGAAGAACTCTGATGTTTTATGGGTTTATAATTTGGTTTGACCTGAATAAGGTCAAATGCAGTCTTGTGATCTATTATAGGGGCTTTCATATTAAATTCCTTTGTATCACTAATTAATATCTTATCGTTATACTGAGTATAAGGATGATATTTAGTAATAAAGTTTTGTCCTAAAATAATGTTTTCTGTGAAACTTGAACGAGGATTCATTATCCAAAACTGATGATTAACAGTTTTGTTGGTCAGATTTTCTAATTTAAAATAAATAGGAATAGTCTGGAAATATAAGGTAAATGGATCTCCATTAGCCACTTTACCATAGATTTCTTGATTACTTTCTAAAAAATAGTCTTCAGGAAAGGCATTAGCCTTGTAAATACTCTGAGAGCATCCTGTATCTATAAAAGCTGAAAGTCTTTTAGGATAATCTTTATGTTGTATAAATATTTCCACAAAATAAGCATGTAGTTTAGTAGAAATTCCTAAATTATTCTTTTCAAAAATAGATATTCCTTTTTGGGGGTTATCTATAAAATCTAAGGATGTTAGGTCTTCTGCATTACTATCAGAGCTACTATCGTCTAATTCATAGGAAATTCCTTTTCCTTTTAATTCTTAATTTTCTTGTAGTCTTTTAGCTATATTTCTATCAATGTCTTGATAATATATTTTAATATCTAAGTCTATTTTAGTGTCATACTGGCTAGTATAAATTGCTCTAAATTTAGTTCTCCAACAGTCTTCATTGTAGTGTAATTGATAAATAACACAAACTATAAATAATTCTGTTTGTATGGTCTCAAAGCATTCTACACATATAAAGTCTTTCTTGTAACATTTCATTTCAAATGTGCAATAATGTCTTTCATCAAAGTAACATCTAGGTATATATGTTAGTAACTCATGATTACTAACTGTCCATCTTTTCTTTAAAAAGGGGCTTAATATACACTTATACCATGCTTCTTCAAAGTCTATATATTCATTATATAAATTGTCTTGATTAGTTTGCATCATATATAAGTCTAGAGTATCCTAAGAGTCTTCATAGTCATCAGTATCACTATAGTCTTCCGAATCACTATCTGTATATGCACTATACATGCTAGTATTATCACCATCTTCTATGTCTGATATTTCTATAGTATATAGGATATCTAATTCTTCTTCATCTGCATAGTATAATATTGTATTAATAATCTTAATACCTTATTGATCTTTCTTATTCGGGCAGTCTTTAGCAAAGTGTCCTTCTTTGTCGCAAGTCTAACATTCTTTGAGGGCAATCTTAGATTGAGCTACATCATTTTCTTTCCTATAATTAGAAACTTTCTTATACTTACTAGTGTTCTTCTTAAAATATCTTCTTTGGTTAATTTTATTCTTCTTAGTCTTAGAGTTCCTTTCCCTAAGTTAGTAGATGGTCTAAATCTATACTTCTTTCGAAATCCTAAAGGTCTAGTCTTAAACTTCCTATGTTTCCATTCTAATTTCTTTTTGAATTTTTTAGATTCACTACCACATCCCCATTGGATTGGAGCGATGTCTCTTTCGTCTTTGATTGGAGGGATCTGTTTGAAAGTTTCTTCTATTAATTTTCCTTAAGTTATATCATGTCTCTTAGATATGATATAGTCTTTGGCAAAATTAAGTCTTTCACCAAGGGAGTTATTCTTAATTCCAGCTACTCCTGACCAATTCCCATATTCATTAATTAGGATTTTTCCTATGGCTGGTATCTTCCTAAAGTATTCATCTTTTAAGGTCTCTCCAAATTCTTTAATTTGGTAATATAGTTGCTCATAATTATTGCTATATTCATTTATCTTATCTAGTTTGCAAATGCTAAGGAGGGCTAACTTAGTTTTTGCTAGGTCTTGTTCATTGATTTGAGCTAGATGTCCAGCTCCAATGAATTCTGATGTGAACAATTAAATATATTCTTCAATTGATCTTTCGTCTAAGTTTTCTTTCATCTTCTCAATCTTTGCTAAGGAGTCTTCATTTGTAGCCTTTCTTAAACTATCTAAATAATCTTTCACAATACCTCTAACGGATTGCTCAGCGTATTATTTACATGAACTTGCATCCCATTGTTCATTAGATGAAAAATACATGTTCATCTGATTACGACGTTCATCTAAGGCCTTCTTCCTATCTTGAATATTATCTAGGTTAAGATATATACCTACTGGATTTATGTCTTGACTTGCCATGGTCTTAACAGGAGTGAAACTTTTGCCACTAGTTGGAAAATATTTTATATAGTCTGGTTTAGTCTTGACTATAGTGCTAGAGTATATAGGAATATTTATTCCTATTAGTTTACTAAAAGGTCTAGGAGTATCTTCTAGCCTACTACTACTTTTTATCTCTTATTTATTAGGATTTACTTGTGTAGCTGGCATTAATCTTTCTTCTCCTTCTTCTTTAGTCTTAAGTTTCTAAGAAGTTCATTTGTATTCTTAGATTCTTTTAATTTTAATATGCGGTCTTGGGCTATCATATTAAATACTTTTCTTTCTTGAAATCTAGCATAATGACTTTTCTTAAAATGATCTTTAAATGTCTCCATGTCCAATTCTGAGGGTTCATGTCCAAAGTTTTGGATCCTAGGTTTTTTTAATTAAGTATTTTTGTTCAAATGATCTTTTAGGTCTAATTACAGGGGCTTTTCTTAGTAAACTAGAACTAGTCTTCCTACTACATTCTCCTTCTGAAGGATCATTGATTATGCCTTCTCCCATATTCCTAAATCTAACTTCTTCAGTCTGGATATTCTTATTGACAATCTTAGGGGGGCCAAACTGGATAGTAACATTTCCAATGACATCGTCTTGATTAATAAACAAAGGTTTATTTTGTATAGTCTTAGTTTCTTGGAATTCTGGCAATTGCCAAAGGGTCTTCACCTTTTTTTTCATAGGTCCAGTATTCCTAATACTGTAAGTATGATTATAGTCTGAAACATTAGTTCTAACTAAAATTTCTTCATTAAGTCTACCGCTAGGAATTCTCGATTGCATTCCTTCATAAGGAAATTGGGAGAACTTCACATAGCTTTGGAATTCTATATTTATATTAGAATTTGGGATAATATAGTCTAAATATCCTCAAGCATATAAAATTAGCTTAAAATGTTTGACTGTGTCTACGATTACTATAAATATCGGAATGACATTAAAGTATCCTATGTTGTCTGACATTTCAAATTGGGCTATCCCAATAAGGCTTTTCTCAAAATCTTTCCATCTTTTGTCTACTAAACAACATAATATGTTGATATTATTCTGAGGTGTATGTAATCCTTGGATTCTTGCTTGAAAGAGTCCAAAGGTTAGGAATTGGAACTTCCTATCAGTTCCTCTAGATCTAAGACATTCTGAGTCAAACACTTGGAGCTCAATATAGGATTTGTCTAACACATGATTCCTACAATGGTAAGTCATGTTATAATTAGGAGTCTTAGGAGTGGCACCTTCTTTAAACAAGTCTATGTATCTAACGGCTGAAAGTTGCCCATTATGAATGGAATCTTCAACAATCTTCTAGTCAACTTCACCCCATTCCTTCCATTGGAGAGGATTGGTGAAATTTCTTTCCTTCCACCATGTCCTAACATTGGAGGATGAATCCTTAAGTCTTTAGAGCATATAATTACTCTGTCCAATATTTGGGATAGAGCTAGCTATCTTACTAGTACGGTTTAATCCATCATTTATGATTCTTCTACCTATGGTCTTCCCTTCTCTAGTTTCTATAGTAGTGGGTTCTCTAAATTTACATGTGGTTACATGTTTTTGTGCAAGTCTTTTTTCAATTCTTTTTAAGAAGTTTGAAGAATCTTTCTGTCTTTTTATCTGACTAAGGATTTCTTCTTTAAAATTCTTATTCTCTTTTCTAGTCTTCTAAAAAATTTCTTCACTATGCCTAGCTAGAGAATTGACTAGGGATTTGGCAACATTTGTAATATAGTCTTTTACTTCATTATCTTTTTCTTGTTGTTGCATAGTTCTAATTTCTATAGATTCTACAGTCCTTTCTATTTTATCTAAACGAGTTAGAATAAAGGGAGAGTCTATTTCTGCTTGGGAAGGCTTATTATATACAACCTTAATTCCATTTATAATTTCTTCGTATTTTTCTTCTACTTGGCGCCATGTCTAGTCTAAGTTCATTAATAATACTATCCATCTTTGATAGGTTATGGCTTTCAATATTATTAAGATAATTTGCTAAATTTGGTTGGAATTTAACAAAGTTTGTGTAGAAGGTGGTTAATCCTTATGTCTTGGCTTTTAAATCTAAATGTAAGTCTTTAACAAAGCTACTATTATAGTCTTGGGTAACTGCTATGGATGTAGAAATTAAATTTAATCTTTCTAATATGAGTCTAGTTGCTTTAGCAGTGTTGGCAATCTCATTTTCATTTATCTTGTAATAAAATCTATAATCATTTATCTTTTCTAAAATTCTTTGGTAAAAATCTGCTAAGGTTTGAATGGAAAGGTCTCTTGGTACCTCATTCCAATCTGATCTAACTATCTCCATTAGGAAGATAACTATCTAATCTAGGGATAAGCTTGGCTTGTTCTTTAGTAAGTTTAATTAACTCACTGTCTTGATTTTTAGTTCGAGTTTTAATTTCTAAAATGTCTTTGTTAAGGACTTCTATATGATTATTCTTCATATTTATTTATTGTAAAACATGTACTAGGCCTATTGGGATTTGGTTATCTATTTCTAGTAGTCTTTTAGAGATATTTTTTTTATCTCTGTTTCTAGGGTGAGTGTCTTTTATTAATTTTCTTAATATAAGGAGTATACACTTATTTTTGTCTATTATGTTATTAATAGCACTAGTAGTAACTTGTCTACTATCTGCGTGTTTGGCTGGGATGTGTTCAGTATGTGAACAACCGACTATATGTAAGGTTAAGCAACCTACTAGGTCTAAATCAGTTATAATTATGGGATGGTAGTCTGGGTTGGTTCCAAAAATATCTTGGTAAATGCGAGAGATAAATTCCAAGGGCATTAAAGTCTTTTTACTATAAGTCTAAAAGGAGCGTCTTATGGCTCTGACACCAGAATTAGGGTTTTAGTCGGAATTTGGTGAGTTTTTAAAGCCTTTAAGGTCTTGATATCAATTTGGGTCTAAACTATAAATCTTTTAAATATATAGTTTTAAAATAAGGTTTTGATATAAGACAAGAGGGGGACCATCTAGGGAAAATAACAAAATGTCTTAGGGACCATGAGGGGACCACATGAGGAAAAGGACAAAGTTCGCACCGAGTTCACACGGTTTGGTCCACACCAGAGAATATATGTGTGTGTGTGTGTAAATAAACTTTCGCTATCATATTCCTTCGATAAAGTAGATTCACAACTTTATTTCTTTTGGGGATAATATTCTCAACCCCTTTTTGGAATTTCTTGGGATTAGGTTCTCAAATCCATATTCCTTCTATAAAGAATTTTTTCAACCCTATTTCGTATATTCTTTTTTCGTTGCAAGGTCTTCACACATGTCCTAATAAAGGGATGCAAATAAAAATTGAGGATACGAATTCTTCCCCCCCCCCCCCCAGGGGGGTTATAATAAGTGCGAGAGAAACCAATGAAATTTGAAAATCACAGTTTCTCAACGATTAGCAAACTCGTTGTGTAAACCAGTTATTTAACTGTATAGTCATCTTGGGGTTGGCCGAGTAACTCATAAATGCACTCGCCCATTCATTAGAGCTAATGTAAAATTCACACTCTCAATTGAAGTTTGACTATCTAATTGGTAAATGTTGTTTTATTATTTACAGTCCATGGCTGGTTAACATAATACACATGATTCTATGTACAAATACCAAAAATGGAGCTTGAGTTGGGTCACAAAGGTTCGATTTCCATTGCAAATTTCTACCAAGTATTTAATTGGATCTACTATGTCAGGAATTGGGTCCCAAAGGCTACTGAGCTTGAGTATGTTATAACTCATTGTCAAAATATTGTGAGAAGTCTAGGGAGTGTTATGGAGTTTTTTTTATTTCTTATTTAAGTTGTTAGCGACGCTTGTGGTATTATGGGCCTCAGACGGGAGTCCCAAAGAGAGGAGTGAGATGCTACATCGAGCAACGCTCTTCTCGATTGGTCATTATCCTTACGGGTATGCGACAGTGCTTGTCTCTCGATCCTCCGATTCTCCCTGAGGTCAAATTATTGGTTCAGTAAATGAAGATTTGCCTCTAGAAGTTGTTCAACACTATATACAGTTTTTGTTGCATGCCCATGTTTAGACCTAAGCCAAAGTTATCGATGCTAGGGCTTATCGGTTGTTCCGACTTGGAAATTTATTTTATATAAAAATAAAAAATATTGTTTGAGTTATCCCTTTCGATCTAATCCTAAGGCGATTTTAGGACTGTAATTGATCCAGATATTCTTACTGTGGATTCGAAAATCGGGTTACGAGTGGGGAAGGAATTAAGCCCCCCACTTGTTCTTTATGCTTTTTTATCTATAGCTTAATATCACTCTTTACATTATGTGATTACTTTTTAGTTTATTTTAGAAAACATTGAGAGGATTTAGTTTGAGAATCCCTTGAAACATAGATATATGCTTAGGTATAAAAAATTGTATTAGTGAGAGGTGTAGGAACATCACTTAAATCGGTGTGGGTACAAAAGAGTTCTTCTGTGTGAAAGTGTGTTCGGATAATGGATGGTCATTAGTATATGTATCTAAAGGGGTAGAGAGAGCTCGTCTTGCATAATGAAAAGCCTTTAAAAGTGTGTGTGCATGTGTAAAACCCCGCAATTTTTAGAAATAAAATATTACGATATAGATGGATTTAATGATTTCGGATCTATTTTGAGAATAAATTAAATAGGGGAGATTTAAAATTTAAGCGAGTAATTTTTTTTAAGTAAATAGTATGATTTTATAAAAATAAAACTCAACTGGAAGTAAGGGGTTTGCGAGTGAAAAATAAATAACACATAAATAAATTTTTGGTCGTGTGTCGTTTTAACATAATAAAACGTCTAAGCGAAATAAAAATAATTGGGATGCGTTTTGGAGAGCGTTAGAGACTCGTTTTAGTGTTTTAAATATTTACAATTGGTCCTGGGTCATAAGTATATGAGTTGGGAATCTTTTGGGCCAATTGGGTTATGAGTTCAAGCTTATTTGGCGGTCCAAAAATTGAGCTTAGGGCCCAACTCGGGATTAGCACTAATTAAGAGTCTAAGTGGGGGTAAACCACTCCCCCACTATCCTTCCACAAAACCTAGATTAGCAGCCACGAGAGGAAAAGGGGGAAAACACCAAGAGAAGAGTTTAAAGAAGAAATCAAGGGCTTTCAAGGAGATTTAGCTTCTACAACTTATTAAGGAAAGAATTATCTTCCTTAATTTATGTTTTCAATTTATTTCTTGACCTATATAACTATCTACTTTAAATTTCTGCGTTTTAGGTTTGAAAATGTTTGATTTGAGGTTGAACATCGCATGTAGAGGATTGATTTCCTAAGTAGATTTGTCCCAGAAATTTAGGTATCATAATTATGAATATTCATGTTAGATTTCCCTTAAGTTTTTAATAGTTGTTTGGGGGTAATTGGAAGATTAACGTAGAGATTATTATTATTAATTGATGGACTGGAAATCTAGAAGTAGATCCCATAACAAATACTCCTTGCTCCGAAACGAATCTGATTGAAATTTAGAGGTTCTGAATTATTAAAAATCTGAGGAATTGGTAACCTTATTGGGACTTATATGTAAGTTGTAAACACGAATTTCTAGGTTTATGATTTAATTGAACTGGGTTCGCATATGTATGATTTTCGGGTCGGAGTTGTTAATTGAACTATGTACGTTTGTAGATGATTTTTGGGTTGGTGTTGTTAAAATTCGGGAAGGTCTGTAATGGAGGAAACGAATTGGGAAAAAGGAGAAGAGGTCGTTCAAACGACCTGGGAAGTCATTCAAACGAAATACCATGTCGCGCGAATGACCCCAGGGTTCGTTTGAGCGACATCAGTGGATTTTTATCTTTCATCTCCCATTTACGAAACTGCTCGAGATAAATTACTCTTCTCATTTTTGTTTGGGACTGTTGGAACAATAGATGGATTAACGAAAAGGAAACTTTAAGTAAGGGTTATGTAATGCTAGAGCCATATTTAATTGAGATTTATTACCAGTAACTAGCCAATTAAATCATTAATTATGGAATGGAAATTATATTTTAATTTGAGGGTAATTATGTTGGTATTGAGGAGTATAAACATTAACAGGATATTTGGGCCCGGGACTTTAGTGGTGAGAATTTTATGAGTCCAAGTGAGTGAGTGGGACTGAATTTTGGGAAAATAAGGAGTTTATTTAAAATGTTGATGTGCCCGCATTAAATAAGGAATATTACAACTAACTAGTTGGTTAAATGATTTATTTTTTTGGAATGGAATTAATAATTTATTACATGGTAAATTATTAATAAATGGAAAATGCTGTGGACCTTGGTTGGATTTTATGGTAATTATGGAGTAATTACCTTTACATATTATACGGGATAATAATATGTACTATTATATATTTGTGTGTGGACATACTAGTGGATCGTCCTATCGGCTTGGGGGTTCGCGCATTCGGGTTGTAGACCACACGTCGGCACATGTAGGGTGGACATACTAGTGGATCGTCCTATCGGCTTGGGGATTCGCGCATTCCAGTTGTAGACCACACGTCGGCACAGGTAGGCTTGACGATGTGTAGGCCATGTAGGTACTACGTAGAGGCTCCACCCTCGAGGGGTAGGTGTGGAACTGACCCTTCCTATATTACTGCTGGGTATGGATCGTATACAGGTATCCTGCGTTGGGACCACCCCCAACTTATGTGTGTTTTAGGGTGTCCACTTAGGATGTAAGGATTCCTTCGTCCTTGCCGATAAAGCACGAACTGGATACCAACTGCAGATGCTTTTGTGTGTCACATATATGGAAGGACGTATATTATAAATTCCACGGATACTATGGAAATAAATTAATTGTCTAAGGATGTGTACACAAATTAAAATTGTGATCATTTATTGCACAGTGGATATTTATGCTTCTTGTGTGGAAATTATGAGATTGAGGAATTATGGAAATTGATAATAAAATGTAGTCAGTGCATTTAAATCATTTAATCACTGTATTAAATCGGCACGTAGTTGTAGTTATTATTTGGGTACTTTTGGAATGCAAGACATGTGATAAGGGTTAAGGTGTTACATGCATGTGAGTGACGGAGGCGGGGATGAACATTGTGCATCGACTGTATTACTGCATTCATAAATTAATTAAGTTAATTCTTGGACACCTCGGGCTCTGACCCAAAATATAAATGTTCCCCCCCCCCCCCCCCCCCATGTTGTTGTACCAGCCTTGTGATCTCACGGTGCTTAGCAGATTCCCAGATTCTTGATTCTCGCTTAGGTGCTTTTCTGCCAGAGTTTAGATATTTTATTAAGAAAAGTTTATAAGGGCATAAGCCCAAGTTTTATATATTTATTTACATTATGCTGGAGTTGTAATATTTACTTTCTACTAAATTTATTATTTAGATGGTGTTGGTTGAGTTTAAATTATTATCATTGAGATTATTCATAAAGTTTCAAGTATCGACCTTTTTAAATAACAATATTTATGTTATGTTGTACTGAGAATGGTATAAATTATTGAGAAACCCCATCTTTGGTGTATCGTGCCTCACCAGCCTTTGCGTGAGAAAATGGGGGTTGTAACAGTTGGTATTAGAGCATGGTTCTAGTGTCCTTAGGATCTGCGTGTGAGATAGTTACGTTCTGTATTGCGTTATTTGATATAGATCCATATGTTTAGGAATCCTTGTATTCTTTACGATTAGTTACTAATACGAATCTTGTTTTCTTTCAGATGGCAAACAGACGTAGGGGAAGATCGAGGTGAGTGGTTCCACCGGTTGAAGAGGGGGAGGCTCACCCAGAGCCACCACAGGCCCCACAGTTGATCACCCATGATGAGATAGCCACTATTGTGTCTTAAGCCATATCTATAGTCATGGCAACCATGCCTAAGCACTTTCCACTGCCACAGGCACCTTAGCAGCCACCACCACAGCAGGTGGCTATACCATCATAGGCACCCGGTTACATGTGGGACAAAGCGAGGGAGGCCTTTACTAAAGGCCAACCGTCAAATTTTACAGGCAGTTCAGATATCCTAGTGTCGAGTAGGTGGCAAAGAGATATTTAGAGACACTTACGAATGGTAGAGTGCACTCGTTCAGAAGTAGATGTTATCATTATTTCGTTTACTACTCTTTCTTATTTTTCTAAGGAAGATGTGAGTACAGAGAAGAGGAAGATAAAGAAGTTTGTGTCAGGAATAGCCTGGCACATCAGACAGTCACGGTTGGGGAATCTGAATTTCACTACATATAACCAGGTAGTGAATGTCATTTTACTGCATTGCCAGGAGACAAGGGGAATTACCTTTACATTATGGAGTACTTACCTTTACATAGTATACAAGATAATAATATATACTATTATATATTTGTGTGTGGACATATAAGTGGACCGTCATATCGACTTGGAGGTTCACGCGTTCGGGCTGTAGACCACACGTTGGCACAAGTGGGCTTTACGATGTGTAGGCCATGTAGCTACTACGTAAAGGCTCCACCCTCGAGGGGTATGTGTGGCTCTGACCCTTACTGTATGGGCTGTATACGGGTGTCCTACATAGGTATCTCCCCAGACTTATGTTTGTTTTGTGGTGTCCACTTAGGATGTAAGGGTTTCTTCGGACTTGTCGATACAGCACGAACTAGATACCAACGGTAGATGCCCTTGTGTGTCACATATATGGAGGAACATATATTATAAACTCTCCGGATACTATGAAAACAAATCAATTGTCTAAGGATGTGGATACAAATTAAAATTGTGATCATATATTACACAGTGGATATTTATGCTTCTTGTGTGGAAATTATGAGACTGGAAGATTATGGAAAGTGATAATAAAGTGTAGTCGATACATTTAAATCATTTAATCATTGTATTAAATTGGCACGTAGTCGTAGTTATTATTTGGGGACTTTTGGGATACGAGACATGTTACACTTAGGTGATGGGTGAGGTGTTACATACATGCGAGTGACGGAGGGGGGGATGATTATTGTGCATCGATAGTATTATTGCATTTATAAATTAATTAAGTTAATTCTTGCACACCTCGGGCACTGACCCAAAATATAAATGTTGTCCCCCAGGTTATTTCTGGATAAGGATAGCAGAACTATTGATGTACCAGCCTTGTGATCTCTTGGTGCTTAGCAGATTTTCAGATTCTTGACTCTAGCCTAGGTGATTTTCTGCTACAATTCAGATATTTTATTTCGAAAAATTTGTAAGGGCATAAGCCCAAGTTGTATATATTTATTTACATTATGCTGGAGTTGTAACATTTACTTCCTACTAAATTTATTATTTATATGGTGTTGGCTTAGTTTAAATTATTATCACTAAGATTATTCATAAAGTTTCAAGTATCGGCCTTTTTAAATAACAATATTTATATTATGTTCTGCTGAGAATGATATAAATTGTTGACAAGTCCCATCTTCGGCGTATCGTACCTGGCCAGCCTTTACGTGAGAAATGGGTCTTGTCACAACATGTACATATGCGAGAAGTTGATTCTTGAGATATTTTAATATCCCATTCGAGATGTGAGAGAAGGTCGAAAGGTAATATGATAGATAGGTGCATCTCAGTTGTGACTACATATCGAGAGATACATTGCTGAGGCTTGTGCTGACAAGAAGGACTCGGTATTTCAACTACATACCCGTGAAGCAACGATATCAAAGCATACTTAGTTAAGTTGTTGCGGTGAACCACATGGAAGTGCTCTAATGTGATGCGTGTATAAGCATAGGGACTTGGATTAAGAGATGAAGAATCTATCTACTAGCCAAAGGGTAGCTTTGGTGGAGGTTTAGAATGATCATCGGGGATCACTAACTAGAAGGTATTATTGAAAATTTGAACTAATTTAAAGTGTATAAGAGAGGGTGAATTTGGGTTTGCATTGGACCAGAAGTCACCGAGAGAGATCTATGTATCGCATATCGATATAAATAATATCGCAAAGGTGTCATAGGCATTGGGTTGATCCGAAGTGGTAGAAATGATAATTTCATTTGAGAAAGGGGATTTGAACTAGAGATGGCGGCGTCCCTAATAGATAATATGTCAAGAAACGTATTATAAGGCTTGGACTCACAAGTTTTGGTCGATAACGCACCTACGTAACCAAGAGGACTTAGGATCAAAGATAATGTAGTTCCAACGATAGGATTGGATTATAGATGAAGTTATTTAAACTTGATATGGGGACATCCGGTATTATGCTTATGTACCTAAGAGGTACTGGAATCAAAGCTAGCGTAACTCCAACAAAAGGGATATATTTATGGGTGTGGGCGACGAGATTTATGGATCCTAGTCTGTAAGGACATGTTTTATAAATGTCCGGGTTAGTATCTAGGATTTTCAATTTTATCATAGATCTTAGCATATATGTCATATACTACTACTGTCGGCTCGTCTCAACACGATCATCCTTGACGGCCTTAATTCGAATTCTATGTTTTACGTGCCCATCATCACCAACATCATGCGTCGTTCTCAGCATCTACATCGTGTGTTCATGGTACTGCTTTTTCGATTCATAAGTCTTCATATAGAGGAAAAGCTTTCTAATCGAACCGATCTGATGAAGAGAAAAAATAAATCGATTTAATTGGCGAGTCGAACCGATGGATCCTTTTTGAACCGGTCCGACGATCTCAGAAAAATCGATGCATCAGATTTTTTGAGTATCTATAAATTCCATCTTCGGTGGTGGTTTTATTTTAAGACTTTGAGGGAACACTTTATAGACCTAATACATCAAGTCTTCATATGGTTCAAGCCCAAACACCTTGAGATTCACCAAACACTCATAATCATATGTGTGAATCATCCTAAACCCTATCATACCCATTCGTGGAGCATCTAGTGTGAAGAAGAATGATCTATACACTGCTCATCTTGGAGCATCTTGAGGGAGCTCTTGCTGATGGCAACGAACCGGTGCCTGAGGGTCTTCGCTTGTCAAACTATATTTTATTATGTATGTAAGTGTTTAAAAATAATATTGAAATAAAAAGGTTTTGCCCCTTTGGGGAATTTTTCCTCATTTGCTGTGTGTGATCGATCCTTGCTTGATTTGAATATGTTTAATGTTTAATCAATCACCTTTAAATGCATGACGTAGGTCTGTATTTAAATCTGGATTATTAAAAATTGGGATTAATTAAAATAGTTTCTCCGGTTGAACAAAAAGCGAACTCTCAAAATGGTATCAGAGCCAATTACACGGTGAAAATTACACAATTTAACCGTGTAATTTTCCGCAATTTTTTTTCTTCTGATTGCCAATTTAAAAACAATTAATTTATCGAAAAGGCGTTTGTTCAAATGGAAAAATCATTTAATAAAATTCCACTTTTTGACGGGTCTAACTATGCATATTGGAAAGCCCGCATGAAATCCTCCCTTAAAGTCATTGATGAACTTTAACACACCGCTTAATTAAATACCGGGTGATCAGTCCCACCAAATTAAGTCAGAATATACAGTTGGATCATTCTTAGCATCAATGTCATAAACATTTTATAATCACCTAATACTTAATTAAACATGTATTAAAAACTTTCAAATTTTAATTTAATAAAATTCCACTTTTTAAAACATTAACCATTTAACACAATCCATTAACACATTGAATAACAACTGAGTAAATATCACAATCGAATCAAATGGAACTGGAATAAAACATTCCAGTAAAGTATCTAAATACAATAATCCCAAAAATAACAAATGTATCACAATGACCTACGAATATAATCCTAACTCAGATAGAAAGGAAATAATTAAAATCCTCGGGGCGACATGCCCAAAATGAAAGATCACTATAGAATATGAATCAATGAATGTGAAGGCGTCTAAATAAAACTCAAAACTCCATAGCATCCATAGCTCATCACATGTCATAATCCTCTATGGTTGGCGCCCCTGCGGCTAGACTCCTGATATAGAAGATACAAGAGAGAGAAGAGAATATGCAATGAAACGGGTCAGAGCCCGATGTAAAAATAGTTTATAAAACAACAAGTGAATAAATGCTATATTTGGTAATTACTATATACATGTTAGATTATCGAACTCTCTCTTGAGATTCTCACATCTCATTTAGAGTGCACACCCAACGTACCTCTAAGTCATACTAGTTAAACTTCCCACGCTAACTAGTTCAACCTAATGTATCCACTATTCATAGACCAACTCATTTCCATGTATTTCTCTCATAATACATCAATAATAATAATAATAATAATAATAATAATAATAATAATAATAATAATAATAATAATAATAATAATAATATGTATATCAGATTCAACATGGATAAGACCCTTATTAATTCAATTCAATTAAGTGTTTTCATTCCTAATTAATTCGAGATATCATTATCTTTCAATTCTACTTTAGTCGCAAAGTAGATATCATCATATGTATATATATATATATATATATACAATACCTCACCCCGAGACATAGCTGAGGTGGTGCATTACTCTGCTGTAATAACCCACATTTTGTATGATTTAAATAATTAAGGGATTATTTATTACAGCGGGATTAATTAAATTTAAATGTGAAGAATTAAATTATTAATTAATTCGGATATAATAAAAATAAATATTAACTAGCGTACTAAGGGTTAATACTTATTAATTTGATATTACTGTGCGACATGTAATATGGAACTGTATACTTTGATAAATTGTCGAGAGATAATAATACGACAGTTTAGTGAATTAAGTCAGACGCGCGTGTGAGTTGTGTCGGGACTAAATTGATGGAATAAATATATCAATTATTTTCAGTAACTGATATGATGATTTCGAGTGCACTGTTGAGTCCGGAAGGGTTAAGATAGTCAAAATAGTATACTCGGGTGTTTAGTTTGGGTCCCAGGGCAATTTTAGGCCTAATCGGCACCCAAAAAGGGCATTATGGTAAATTAGATTTTTAGGCCCAATTAATGGACGAAAATTAGGAGTTAATTTATCAGCCAAAATAATTGCATTAGGGTTAGAAAGCTAGAGAAAGTAAGAACGACCATAGGAAGTGTGAGGGAGAGCTTTTGCCAAAAGAAGAGGGCTAAATCGACATCACCTTACACAACCACCACCACCACCACCGTGTATATCGGGACGAGGGGAACACACCTATACCAACAACATCAAGAAATCAGACTACTCACTCAAGGCAAGTGTTTATAACTTGCTATATTTCGATATTCATCATACTGATGTTAGTGTAAGATTGTTAGGAATATGTTATAGGTTATAAAAATGGTGAAATTGAGGAATTTGAATGTGTAATTTAATTCTGAGTTTTATTAAATTGAAACCCTTCATGTATGCAGATTAGAAATCACGATTGGAAGAATTTATGTGTAGAACAAATCTGGAAATTTTGGCTTCTTGAACATGTATTGGAAGAACTAGGGTTTTGATAAATTTAAATTAGGGATTTCACATTTTATGAATGATTCATAATGAATTGATGATTCTAGGATGTTAGAATTCATATGTTAATGATGGGGTTCGATGTAGAACTGTTTATTTGGAGTTTTGGGTGTTGAATGAGAATATTTGAGATTAAAAATGGTGGAAAACGTTGGAAAATCTGGGTAGGGGACGAACAACGAAATCTCGCGCGAAGTCGTTCAAGCGACATGTGGCAGTCGTTCAAATGACTTGCCACCTCGTTCGAGCGACAGAGTGAAATTTTGATAATTTCTTTTAGGACCCAGTTTTGAGTTGATTAGTTCAGAAATGAGAGAAAAATTTCCAAATAATAAACTTAAGTAAGGCAGAATTTCGAAAGAAGTATGAGGGACTAAATACTTTAATGAATTCGGTACGGAGAGAACATACTGTAGAGATTATGAGAGGGATAATAATCCAAATAACTATTACTGAGCGTTGAAATCAAAATGCGTAAGAGAAGCATATATGTAAGTGAGGGAAATACCTATTTATTATAATAGGACGTGTGTAGGCTTATTATGTATAATTATTATTAAAGGCACCAATGGGTGATAACCCGAGGGTGTGAAAATCTTATTATTATAAGTGTACTAATGGGTGATAACCTGGGGGTACAGTATGTTGATTAGGTGCGCTAATGGGATATAGCCCGGGGGTGCAGTATCATGTTATATATATATATATATATATATATATATAGGGCAGATGTGACTATATGTATATATGTATGAGAGTTGTGAATTAATCTAATGTGTATAGTAATGAATGTGGGTATGGAAATTTGTTAAGAAAATTCTAATCGTATACTTGAATTATTATGAAAATGGAAAATGTACTAATTAGCTTTTCGTCATAGGCTAATTGGATAACGTATGGTATGGGCGATACGGGTTGACTAATAGTGAGGGTAAAATACTATTAGGATGGATTCAAACTAGTTATATGGGGAGGTATAGCTAAGGCGAAAATTTAGATACGCGTTAGGTGTGCACAATAGAAGAGAGGTGAGAATCTCATGTGAGAGTTCGAGCTAACATGCACATGATACTTGCTTTACTGCAAATTTTAAATACTTGCTTAAACAAATATTTTTACACATCGGGCTCTGACCCGTTTCTTGAATCTCCTCTCTCTCTTGCTATATATATGTATTATATCATGTGCTCAACCACAGGGAGATCAGACTTAGAGTTTCAGATTGCGTGGCATGCTGTAGCTGTTATGGGAGCTGCAGGACTTTGTTTAGACGCCTCGATTGTTTCGTACCTATTCGTTATGACATTTTCATTAGGGCATGTGTCGCCCCTTCCTTAGACAGCTTCAGAGATTATGTTTACTCTACTCATTCATTTTCATTTGGATTGATGGCTACTACTGTTTTGGTTTAGAGTTTTGAATTGGGATGTTTTATCCAGTCTTATTTATTTCAGCATTAGATTCTGAGTCAGTATTTGTATTAATTAATTGTGCGTGGAATTTTTATATTAAATTACTTGGTTCAGTAATGTAATACCCCGTATTTTTATGCTTTCTAAATTTGGGGATTTATTAAATTTAATGTGAGTTATTAATTTAATATAAATTTGGAAATTAATTATATTTTATAAATACTAATGTGATGTGAGTTAGTAAGTATGGGAAACTTGTCGAATATTACTAATGAGCAAAGTAATATATGAT
Source organism: Sambucus nigra (assembly GCA_949130495.1). NCBI lineage: Eukaryota > Viridiplantae > Streptophyta > Magnoliopsida > Dipsacales > Adoxaceae > Sambucus > Sambucus nigra. The sequence goes on from OX422212.1 coordinate 508,705,751, forward strand.
ATTAGTTCTATTAAATGTCACGAGTGAATAAAATGACAATTTTGAAAATTTAAGTCGGGATGCGCCTGTGTCATGTCGGGACTAAATATGGATTAATAAAAGTGAATAAATTATAAGTTGCTCGTATGGTCATTTTGAGTGCGCCAAAGTGTCTGAAAGGGCCGATATAGTCAGAAAAGTGTACCCGGGGGTTTAGTTTGGGTCTCGGGGCGTTTTTAGGCTTAATTAGTACCCCGGGAGGGCATTTTGGACATTTTGTAAATTTGGGTAATTAAACCCACGAATTTTCAAGGGTTATATCAGATGCCTAAGGTTGTCTTCTAGGGTTAACACAACCAAAGACAAGTGACGGCCATAGGAGAGGGAAGGAGAGAGCTTGCCAAGGTGTTCTAGGCCGAAAACTTCTTCGTTTGCGCCGCCGTCGCCGCCAAACGATAGATCACGTCGCAAGGATCGTAACCACACTAATTTCAGCACAAATCAGAGACCAAAAATCACCAGGCAAGTATTTATCTTGCTTAATTTCGTTAATGCATCATTCATGTTAGTCTAGAGTTGATTATGATGAGTTTTATAGAAGAAAACCCATGTTGGAGATAGGAAAATTGCATGTAGTAATAATTTAAATGATAATCTGGAAATTCTCTTCATAGGTAGAGGTTTAACCACGGATTTATGATGGATTAGAAGTAGAAATTATGGAAAAAGACTGAATAGAACAAAGTTAAAGAAATTTCTAGGCTTCATGAGATTTATATAAGTTTTGGCCCATTAATCCATGGATATTGATGAAAATTCGCATGCTTTACATAGGAGATGTCTAATTTTGGTTTATAATGTTTGTAGTACGAATTTCTGGGAGTTTGGTTGTTAAAAATCTAAATTTGTTTGATGTTGGATGATAGAACCCGTAACTGTTAATCTGAAGAATTCGCCATACCTATTTGATCGATCGATCGAACCAGGAGTGTCGATCGATCGATGCATCGATCGATCGAGCCCCTGCCATCGATCGATCGACCCCTTCTGGTAAACTCATATTTCCCCTTCTAAATAGTTGAATAAAATTTAAATGAGTAATAATCTTTGGACATCCATATTAAAATATTTTGGGAGATAAAGAGGACCTGTAGGACTTATTAGAAATATGAAACCTTTAATGTAAGACGAGATTTACATTCTTCGGGGATGTCTACACATAAGGGACGATGTAATTGTTTATAAAAAGGGGGAGACGCGTAAGGTAGTTACGTTGGAAAATAAATGAGTTACCTACTGAAATTTATACTTGGGAGTGTAGAAATTCACGAGTGTCACTTTATAAGTTGGAACAATCCCACAAATTAATATAAGAGGCAAACGTTATACGTGATAACTAAATAACAAGTAATAAGGGCAAATGTCATAATTATGGGTTATGAGATGTACCTAAAATTGATATGGTAATAATAGTATATTTATATGGCAGTGTTTATGCATATACTATACATGTGTGAAAATCATGCCCGCGCCACTTGCTATCCCTGAGATTACCGCGCTGGGACGGTCTTATCTCGATGAGCCTTTATGGGGGATATTGACTCGTACCCTAGAAGATAGAAATCCTTGGTACAGGCTATTGAATCGATAGTTCAGACAGTCCTAAGAGACGTGGGGGCATGTACTAACCTCTTAGAGACTTGAAATCTATGATTTGCCTCAATATTATTTGTGTTGTGTTAGTACAGTTCGAGAGTGATTCTGAACTTGTATTTCCCTTAGTACGAGTGATACGAGGACTGGATAGTAGAGTATGCCCGCACCATAATTATTATGTGGGGTGCTGTTAGAATATATATATTATGTGAGTATATATATATATATATTAAATTCTGGAATTTGGGGACTACCTACTGTGTTTATGGTAAGTAAGAAAATGAATTATTATTTTAATCTAGGAACATGTGTTTGAAAAGTATAATATGATACTGAGAAACTTTATTAGCAAATAAGGTTTAAACGAGAACTTTGTTATCAAATGAAATTAACTTCTTACTCAATTGAATTTGTCAATTTAAATCTTACGAACAACCTAAGATAAGGTAAGTTAAATCGTTGGGAAGGTTAGTGCGATAGGTGTGCACATTAGAAGAGAGGTGAGAAATTCTCAAGGGAGTGTCGCACTAATATGCTGTTGCATTGGCCAGTAAACATTTTAAATACTTGCTAAACAAATTTTAAATCATTTTTACAATCGGGCTCTGACCCGTTTCCATTTTCTTTTCTCTCTTGTATATATATGTATATATTACAGGTGCCCAGCCACAGGGGCGTCTTGCATAGGACACTTTGGAAGGAACGCGCTGCAGCTTAGGTGGGAGTTGCAGGCCTATTGCTTAAATGACCTCATTTGTTGATTCCATTCCTAGTTCTATTTATTCAGTTAGGCATGTGTCGCCCTTTTCCATTATTCATTTGTTTATGGGATATTGTTACTTGGTTATTTCCATTATTCACACTTTGGATTTTATTACTGTTAGGATGTTTTCCTTTAAGTTTTAATGTTGGGATTAATTAGTTGAATGTTTAAATTCTTTGGATTATATGTTACCGGTTAATTGTTGTGTGATTATTTAAATTGCGAATTATGTAAAGTTGTAAATGTTGATTTATAAAATAAAATTTGGAAAGTAATGTCTAAAATGGTTTTGACACTTAGCTTAATTATTTAGGGTGTTAAATTGGAAAAGATTATTTTTACGACAGTGATGCTAAGAATGATCCAACGGTTCACCTTGATTTTAATTTAATAAAGGAGTGATCACCCGGTATTTAATTAGGCGGGGTGTCACAGGTGGTATCAGAGCATCAGGTTCTAGTGTCCTTAGGATCTGTACGGCTTATTTCGCTTTCAGCCTAACGTTTTTGTTATAGAGCCCTATTTTAGGATTGTTGTATTCTTACTTTTACGATTACGTCTTCAGATATTTGAGATTTGATAATAACTGTAGACTAATAAAATTTATTTACGTTTCAAATGCCTCCGAGACGTGCACCAAAGGATAAGCGTGCCCAAGCTGAGCAACCAGCAGCTCGGGCTCAGGGAACGATGAATGCCAATAAGGTAGACGTTATTGTTGCTCAGGCGGTGAATGCCGCATTAGCGGTAGTACAGCAGGCTCCACCCCAGATTCAGGCAGTGGCACCAGTACCTGCACAGCTTCCATCAACATGGGAGCGGGTTAGAGATGCCTTTCAGAAGGCGCATCCCCCTGAGTTCTCGAGTAGTTCAGATATCATCATCGTCAGCCAATGAAAGAAAGATATCCAGCGGCATCTTCATATGTATGAGTGCAAAGACGTGTAGAAACAGTTGTTGGCTTCCTTTAAGATAGTGGGGGCCGCTTTGCAGTGGTGGGAGTCCACCACCACCTTGGAGGAGAGGGACACTATTCCGATTCAGTTATTCTGGGAGCGGTTTAACTATAAGTATTTTCCACCCGCTGTGCAAACTGAATTTGAAGTAGGAGAATTATACAGTTGCTGAGTATGAAGAGGAGTTCACAAGGCTTATCACTATAGTGCCAGATGAGGCACCCACTGAGGGAAAAAAGATACTGTTGTTTGTGGACGGGTTAGCTTGGAGGATCCGTCAGCACCTTATAGGGAATCTATCCCTGAGTACCTTAACAGATGTACTCAATACGGCTTTACGACACTGCTAGGATCACCGCTTCCATCTGTAGGGAAGCAAGCGAGCAGGAGAGTCCGACCAGTAGGGCAGGACAGGGGGTAGTGGTGCTAGTGGAGCTCCGATATCCCAGGGGCAGACTCGTCAGCATGAGCAGAGTTCCCATCAGGGGGACCCTGCCAAGCGGTTCAGATCAGGTGATTCCAGGAAGGGATTTGGGGGATATAGGCAGGGTCAGCTGGGCCAGCCTAGTCAGCAGGGCCAGCAAGTCCAACACCGCCAACAGTAGGGTCAGCACCAGGGCCAACAGGGCTAACAACATTTTCATCAGGGCCAACAGGGCCAGTGGCGGGGCGGTAACGGCCATCAGGGCCATGGTCAGCAGGGCCAGAGGGAAGGAAATTTCAAAGGCCGATGTTTTGTGTGCGGCAAGTATGGCCATAGGCGCCAGGATTGTCCAGAGGGTGATAGGGACCCACAGCAGCAGGGTGCTCGTAATGAGCCATAGAGGCCACTTTTTTCAGCCGCCCTCCCAGCACCAGCTCAGGTACCAGCCCTTCAATCCATTCCAGCCACTCCAGTACAGTAGGGGCAGTTACAGTACGGACGTGTCTATAACGTCCACCAGGAAGCAGCTACACAGGCACCACCCGCGATTGAGGGTATGTTTCCTATCCATGGTACTATGGGTCGGGTTTTATTTGATACTGGGGTGACGCACTATTTTATAGCTACCCATTTTGCGAAGGCCTTAGGGTTATTAGCCACATCAAAGAGCACTGTGACGTGTGTAGACTCACCATTGGGAAACGGATCGCTAATTTTCTTTATATGTCGGGGAGTGGGGGTAGAGATTGGTAGCTTGGTATTACCAGCAGACATGTTAGTTTTAGATATGCATGAGCACGATATTATTATCGGTATGGATTGGCTCGCAGCTTACAGAGCCATGATAGATTGTTTCGGTGGGAGTATTATCTTTGCCATTCCGGGGCAAGAGATGTTTGTAGTGGTGATGCCTCGCCCAGAGGGAGGCTCGACCGCTCATCTGTATTACATAGAGGAAGATACCTCTAAGGAGGTTATGATACCCTTAGATTCGATCCCAGTTGTTCGCGAGTATTCTGATGTATTTCAGGAGATACCAGGCCTACCCCCCAGTCGAGAGATAGAAATTGCTATAGATTTATTACACGATACTCGACCTATAGCACGCGCTCCATACTGTATGGCTCCGGCGGAGATGCGAGAGTTACGAGATCAGATAGAGAAGATATTAGGTCAGGGCTTCATTCGCAGGAGTACCTCACCTTGGGGCGCTCCAGTTTTGTTTGTGAAAAAGAGAGATGGTTCACTGAGGATATGTGTGGATTACCGAGAGCTGAACAAGGTCACGATATGGAACAAGTATCCGTTGCCACGAATCGATGATCTGTTCGACCAGCTGAGGGGAGCAACTTTCTTTCCGAAGATAGATCTGAGGTCGGGGTACCATCAGATACGTATTAGGGAGTAGGATGTTTCAAATACTGCTTTCTTGATGAGATATGGGTCCTATGAGTTCAGAGTGATGCCATTTGGCCTCACAAATGCTCCAGCCGTATTCATGGACTTGATGAACCGAGTGTTCAGAGAGTTCTTGGATCAGTTTGTCATCGTCTTTATAGATGACATCCTGATATATTCGCACTCCGAGGAGGAGCATGTCGAACACTTGAGGCAGGTTCTTCAGACTGTACGAGAGCATCAGCTGTATGCTAAGTATGAGAAGTGGGGGTTCTGGTTGTGGGAAGTACAGTTCTTGGGGCATGTTATTTCTGAGCAGGGGATAGCAGTTGACCTGAGTAAAGTGACAGCGGTGAAGGAGTGGGGACAGCCCATGACACCGACGAAAGTGCGTAGTTTCTTGGGATTAGTGGGATACTACAGGAGATTCATTCGGGGGTTCTCTAAAATAGCGGGTCCATTGGCGAACCTGACTCGCAAGGGGGTTCCATATGTTTGGGATGATGCTTGTCAATTGGCTTTTGACGAACTGAAAGACAAGCTTACTCCAGCACCGGTCCTTGCTTTACCTAGACCAGGCGTGGAGTACCTGGTTTACACTGATGCCTCTTTACGGGGACTTAGAGGAGTACTTCAGCAGGACGAGAAGGCTATAGCTTTTGCCTCTCGCAAACTTAAGCCGCATGAGAGGAATTACCCCACCCACAACCTAGAGTTAGCAGCGGTCATTTTTGCATTGAGGATTTGGAGGCACTATTTATTGGGAGAGAAATTCCGCTTGTTCACAGACCACAATTCACTACAGTACCTGTTCACTCAGCGAGAGTTGAATATGCATCAGCGCAGGTGGTTAGAGTTTGTGAAGGACTATCAGTTCGACATACAGTACCATCCGGGGAAGGCCAACGTAGTTGCTGATGCGTTGAGCCATAGACTGGTAGACGATGTAGCGGACATCTGGAAAACAAAGTGGAAAGAGTTGGGTCACCAGGACGCAGTAGCCCGTTCCTTTATATCTATCATGACAGAGACACCTGATATTGTTACGAGGGTGATACAGGCACAGACCGCAGACTCATTTTGCCAGGAGAAGATTGTACGACTTTTAGCCGAGGGTGCTGAGTTCTATTCTGTTAGTTCTGATGGGGGTTTAAGGTTTAATGGGAGATTGGTAGTTCCAGAAGGAGCAGACTTTCATCATGCAGTGATGACCCAGTCTCACGAGTCCCTATTTTCAGTACATCCTAGGGGAGATAAGATGTACCAGGATATGAGGCGGCAATACTGGTGGACTGGAATGAAAAAGGATATTACTGAGTTCGTGTCCAAGTGTTCTACCTTCCAGCTGGTGAAGGTGGACCATCAGAAACTGTCAGGGTTGCTTCAGCCATTGGAAATACCCGCGTGGAAGTGGGAGAGTATTTCCATGAATTTTATCACAGGGTTGCCTACATCACAGCGGGGCCACGACTCCATCTGGGTGATTGTGAATCGTTTGAATAAGGTGGCTCATTTTTTGCCGGTGCGAATAGACTATACCACAGGTCAGTATGCTCAGTTGTTCATTACTGAGATTGTCAGATTACATGGGGTGCCCCTGAATATTGTGTCAGATAGAGACAAGATTTTTGTGTCGCGTTTCTGGGAGAGCTTTCAGGAGGCTATGGGTACAGAGTTGAGGTTGATTTAAGCTTATCACCCACAGACAGATGGACAAACAGAGCGTACTAATCAGATGTTGGAGGATATGCTACGCATGTGTGTCCTTGATTTTGGAGGAGGTTGGGATCCACATCTTCCACTGGTAGAGTTCTCTTATAATAACTCTTACTAGTTCACGATTAACATGGATCCATTCGAGGCTTTGTATGGCAGGCCTTGTCGTTCCCCAACTTGTTGGCTAGAGGTGGGGGATAACAAGTTGCTCAGACCAGAGGTGATTCAGGAAACCTCCGCGAGGATTAAGATTATCAGGAGTCGCATTCGAGTAGCACAGGACAGGCAGAAAAGCTACGCCGATGCGAAATGTTTCTTTCGAGAGTTTAATGTGGGGGACCAAGTGTTACTACGTGTATCTCCTATGAAAGGAGTGATGAGGTTCGGGAAGAAAGGGAAATTAGCCCCGAGGTACGTGGGACCATTTCCCATTATCGACAGGATTGGGCCGGTAGCATACAGATTGGGACTGCCAGAGCATTTACATCGCATCCACGATGTATTCCACATCTCATCGTTGAGACGGTACCTTCGGGATGATATGGCCCACACCCACATCGCGATAGATGAGATAGATTTACATCCTGACAGCTCCTACGAGGAGAGACCAGTGGCTATCCTAGACCATAGCGAGAGGAGATTGAGGTCGAAGGTAGTTCCACTTGTACGGGTCCAGTGGGAGCATCATAATGTGGAGGAATCCACCTGGGAGAGCGAGGCAGATATGCGCGAGAGATACCCAGATTTATTCTTACCAGGTATGCCTTATTTTTCGAATTTTGGGACAAAATTCCGTTATTAGGGTGGAAGTATGTAATACCCCGTATTTTTATGCTTTCTAAATTTGGGGATTTATTAAATTTAATGTGAGTTATTAATTTAATATAAATCCGAAAATTAATTATATTTTATAAATACTAACGTGATGTGAGTTAGTAAGTATCGAAAACTTGTCGAATATTACTAATGAGAAAAGTAATATATGATATTAGTTCTATTAAATGTCACGAGTGAATAAAATGACAATTTTGGAAATTTAAGTCGGGACGCGCCTATGTCGTGTCGGGACTAAATATGGATTAATAAAAGTGAATAAATTATAAGTTGCTTGTATGGTCGTTTTGAGTGCGCCTAAGTGTCCGGAAGGGTCGAGATAGTCAGAAAAGTATACCCGGGGATTTAGTTTGGGTCTCGGGGCATTTTTCGCCTTAATTAGTACCCCGGGAGGGCATTTTGGACATTTTGTAAATTTGGGTAATTAAACCCACGAATTTTCAAGGGTTATATAAGATGCCTAAGGTTGTCCTCTAGGGTTAACACAACCAAAGACAAGTGACGGCCATAGGTGAGGGAAGGAGAGAGATTGCCAAGGTGTTCTAGGCCGAAAACTTCTTCGTTTGCGCCGACGTCGCCACCAAACGATAGATCACGTCGCAAGGATCGTAACCACACTGATTTCAGCACAAATCGGAGACCAAAAATCACCAGGCAAGTATTTATCTTGCTTAATTTCGTTAATGCATCATTCATGTTAGTCTAGGGTTGATTAGGATGAGTTTTATAGAAGAAAACCCATGTTGGAGATAGGAAAATTGCATGTAGTAATGATATAAATCATAATCTGGAAATTCCCTTCATAGGTAGAGGTTTAACCATGGATTTATGATGGATTATAAGTAGAAATTATGGAAAAATATTGATTAGAACAAAGTTAAAGAAATTTCTAGGGTTCATGAGATTTATATAAGTTTTGGCCCATTAATCCATGGATATTGATGAAAACTCGCATGCTTTACGTCGGAGATGTTTAATTTGGGTTTATAATGTTTGTAGTACGAATTTCTGGGAGTTTGGTTGTTAAAAATCTAAATTTGGTTGATGTTGGATGATAGAACCCGTAACTGTTAATCTGCAGAATTCGCCATACCTATTTGATCGATCGATCGAACCAGGAGTGTCGATCGATCGATGCATCGATCGATCGAGCCCCTGCCATCGATCGATCGACCCCTTCTGGCAGACTCATATTTCCCCTTCTAAATAGTTGAATAAAATTTAAATGAGTAATAATCTTTGGATATCCATATTAAAATATTTTGGGAGATAAAGAGGACCTGTAGGACTTATTAGAAATATGAAACCTTTAATGTAAGACGAGATTTACATTCTTCGGGGATGTCTACACATAAGGGACGATGTAATTGTTTATAAAAAGGGGAAGACGCGTAAGGTAGTTACGTTGGAAAATAAATGAGTTACCTCCTGAAATTTATACTTGGGAGTGTAGAAATTCACGAGTGTCACTTTATAAGTTGGAACAATCCCACAAATTAATATAAGAGGCAAACGTTATACGTGATAACTAAATAACAAGTAATAAGGACAAATGTCATAATTATGGGTTATGAGATGTACCTAAAATTGATATGGTAATAATAGTATATTTATATGGCGGTGTTTATGCATATACTATACATGTGTGAAAATCATGCCCACGCCACTTGCTATCCCTGAGATTACCGCGCTGGGATGGTCTTATCTCGATGAGCCTTTATGGGGGATATTGACTCGTACCCTAGAAGATAGAAATCCTTGGTACAGGCTATTGAATCGATAGTTCAGACAGTCCTAAGAGACGTGGGGGCATGTACTAACCTCTTAGAGACTTGAAATCTATGCTTCGCCTCAATATTGTTTGTGTTGTGTTAGTACAGTTCGAGAGTGATTCTGAACTTGTATTTCCCTTAGTACGAGTGATACGAGGACTGGATAGTAGAGTATGCCCGCACCATAATTATTATGTGGGGTGCTGTTAGAATATATATATTATGTGAGTATATATATATATATATATATTAAATTCTGGAATTTGGGGACTACCTACTGTGTTTATGGTAAGTAAGAAAATGAATTATTATTTTAATCTGGGAACATGTGTTTGAAAAGTATAATATGATACTGAGAAACTTTATTAGCAAATACGGTTTAAACGAGAACTTTGTTATCAAATGAAATTAACTTCTTACTCAATTGAATTTGTGAGTTTAAATCTTACGAACAACCTAAGATAAGGCAAGTTAAACCCTTGGGAAGGTTAGTCCGATATGTGTGCACATTAGAAGAGAGGTGAGAAATTCTCAAGGTAGTGTCGCACTAATATGTTGTTGCATTGGCCAGTAAACATTTTAAATACTTGTTAAACAAATTTTAAATCATTTTTACAATCGGGCTCTGACCCGTTTCCATTTTCTTTTCTCTCTTGTATATATATGTATATATTACAGGTGCCCAGCCACAGGGGCGTCTTGCATAGGACCCTTTGGAAGGAACGCGCTACAGCTTAGGTGGGAGTTGCAGGCCTATTACTTAGACGACCTCATTTGTTGATTCAATTCCTAGTTCTATTTATTCAGTTGGGCATGTGTCGCCCTTTTCCATTATTCATTTGTTTATGGGATATTGTTACTTGGTTATTTCCATTATTCAAACTTTGGATTTTATTACTGTTAGGATGTTTTCCTTTAAGTTTTAATGTTGGGTTTAATTAGTTGAATGTTCAAATTCTTTGGATTATATGTTACCGGTTAATTGTTGTGTGATTCTTTAAATTCCGAATTATGTAAAGTTTTAAATGTTGGTTTATAAAATAAAATTTGGAAAGTAATGTCTAAAATGGTTTTGACACTTAGCTTAATTATTTAGGGTGTTAAATTGGAAAAGATTATTTTTACGACAGTGATGCTAAGAATGATCCAACTGTTCACCTTGATTTTAATTTAATAAAGGAGTGATCGCCCGGTATTTAATTAGGCGGGGTGTCACAGGTAATTAAATGGTTTTTAATTAATAATAAAAATGTTTTGACACTTAGCTTAATTATATTAGGTGATTAAATAAGTTGTTGCGTTTTCGACAGTGATGTTAAGAATGGACCAACCGAACATTCTGTTTTAAATTTTATAAAGGATTGATCCCCCGATATTTAATTGGGCGGGGTGTCGCATGTGGTATCAGAGCATCAGGTTCTAGTGTCCAATAGGATCTGTATGGCTTACTATGTTTTCAGCTTTGCTTCCTTTGATATAGAACCCTATTTTTAGGACTGTTGTGATCTTATATTTTGCGATTACGTCATCAGCTAATTTAGAGTCTAAAATAACTGTGGACTAATAATATTCTTTCTCGTCTCAGATGCCTCCTCGACATGCACCAAGAGACCGACAGGCCCAGCCAGAACAGTCGGCCATACAGGCCCAAGGGACAATGAACGCAACAGAAGTTGCCACGATCATTGCACAAGCGGTAAATGCAGCCTTAGCGGTGGTGCAGCAGGCCCCACCTCAGGTTCAGGCAGTGGCACCAGTTCCAGTGCACCCATTTCCCACTGCATGGGAGAGAGTTAGAGAGTCTTTTCAGAGGGCTTGTCCCCCAGAGTTCTTGGGAAGTTCAGATGTGGTTACCGCGAGTCAGTGGAAGGACATACATCGGCATCTTCGCATGTATGAGTGCACAGAGGTTCAAAGGAAAGTTTTGGCTACCTTCAAGCTGAGAGTGGCAGCCTTACAGTGGTGTGAGTCCACTACTACTACCGAGGAGCGAGATTTTATGACTATCAGTGATTTCTGGGTGCGGTTTGACCGCAAGTATTTTCCTTCCGCTGTCAAGACTGAGATGAGACGGAAACTTTTAGACCTCACCCAGGAAGGGAAGACCGTTGCGGAATACGAGGAAGAGTTCACACGATTGATAAACATGGTACCGGAGGAGGTTCCTACTAAGGATAAGTGCATTCATATGTTCATAGATGGCTTGACTTGGAAGATACGACAGCATTTATTGGGTAACATTTCCCTACACTCATATAACGACGTTCTGAATGCAGCCTTATTGCATTGTCAGGAATATCGCTTTCATGCTAAGGGAAGCAAGCGAGGGGGAGAGCCCAACCAGTTGGGAAAGACAGGGGGAGGTAATGCCAGTGGATTACCAGTTGAGTAGAGTCAGAGGCAGGGTTCCCAGCAGGGGGAGTCTACTAAGAGGTTTCGTTCTGGAGAGTTCAGGCATGGTTATAGGGGTTGGAGACAGGGCCACTAGGGCCAGCCACAAAATTAACAGCAGGGTCAATAGCAGGGAGGACAATAGGGCCAGCAGGGCCAAGGTAGAGGTGGTAACGGCCAACTGGGGTGAGGCTACCAGGGGCAGAGAGGAGGAAACTTCATTGGGAAATGTTATACTTGTGGCAAAACTGGCCATAAGAAACAGGAGTGCCCAGATAGGGACAGAGTTCCTCGACAACAAGGTGCTCACCAGGAGCCCCAGAGACCCATTTTACCGCCGACCTACCATCGCCGGCTCCAGTTCCAGCTTTACCCACAATTTCTATGCAGCAGGGACAGTTGCAGTATGGACGTGTCTATAACGTCCACCAGGACGCAGTTTCGCAGGCACCACCCACAGTGGAGGGTAAGTTTTCTATCCATGGTACTTTGGATCGCATCTTATTTGACACGGGGGCATCACACTCTTTTATAGCCACTTGCTTTGCAAAGTTCACTGGGTTGTTAAGAATGGCAGAGAGTACAGTGACTTGTGTAGACTCACCACTTTGTAATGGGTCATTGATTTTCTTTATATGCTGGGGAGTAGGCATAGATATTGGCAGTTTAATTTTACCGGCTGATATGCTAGTATTAGATATGTTCGAGTACGACGCCATTATTGGTATAGATTGGCTAGTCGAGTAGGGCATGATTGATTGATTCAGTAGGAGTATTGTGTTCTCCATTTGGGTCCAGGAGATTTTCTTAGTAGCGATGCCTCACTCGGAGGGAGTGTCATCCACCCACTTTCTTTATATAGAGGATGAGACCTCTGCAGTCGTGGTTCCACTCGATTCGATTTCGGTCGTCTGCGAGTTTGCTGATGTATTTTAGGATACACCAGGGTTGCCTCCGAGTAGGGAGATCGATTTTGTGATAGACTTAGCACCAGGCACTCATCCGATAGCACGTTCACCTTACCGTATGGCTCCGGCAGAGATGAGGGAGCTACGGGATTAGATAGAACAGTTATTGGGATAGGGCTTCATCCGTAGGAGTACCTCGCCTTGGGGTGCCCCAGTTCTGTTTGTAAAGAAAAGGGATGGGTCCCTACGGCTTTGTATTGATTATCGGGAGCTTAAAAAAGTCACAATACGGAATAAGTATCCGTTGCCTTGGATCGATGACTTATTTGATCAGCTGAGAAGAGCGGCCCACTTCTCGAAGATAGATTTGAGATTCGGGTACCATCAGCTACACATCAGGGAGCAGGATGTGGCCAAGACTGCTTTTCTGACGAGGTATGGATCGTACGAATTCAGGGTTATGCCATTTGGGCTAACTAATGCCCCAGCAGTATTTATGGACTTAATGAACAGAGTATTCAGAGAGTTCCTAGATCAGTTTGTCATTGTCTTCATAGATGACATCCTGATTTATTCCCGCACTGAAGAAGAACATGCCGAGCATTTATGTATGGTCCTACAGACCCCACAAGAGCATGAGTTGTATGAAAAATACGAGAAGTGTGATTTTTGGCAGCGCGAGGTACAGTTTTTAGGACACATTGTATCAGAAAAAGGGGTATCTGTAGACCCTAGTAAGGTGTCAGCGGTGAGGGAGTGGGGACAGCCCACAACACCGACGGAGGTGCGGAGTTTTTTAGAATTAGTCGGATACTACATATGGTTTATTTGGGGATTCTCAAAGATTATGGGTCCTATGACAAATTTGAATCATAAGGGTGTACCGTTTGTTTGGGACGATGCATGCCAGTTGGCATTTGATGCGCTGAAGGACAAGTTAACTTCAGCACCCGTTCTAGCACTTCCCAGAGCGGGAGTGGAATACCTGGTTTATATTGACGCATCATTACAGGGGCTTGGGCGAGTACTCCAGCAAGATGAGAAGGCCATAGCTTTTGCTTCTCGAAAGCTTAAGCCTCATGAAAAGAATTACCCACCCATGACTTAGAGCTAGCAACAACTGTGTTTGCGCTTCGAATTTGGAGACATTACTTATTGGCAGAAAAATTTTGCTTATTTATGGACCACAAGTCACTACAGTACTTGTTCACGCATAAGGAGTTGAATATGCGTCAACGCCGGTGGCTTGAGTTTATAAAATATTATCAGTTCGAAATACACTATCACCCGGGAAAGGCTAATGTGGTTGTTGATGCATTAAGTCACAGGCCGGTCGATGAGACGGTCGAGGTGTGGAAAGTAAAATGGAAGGAATTGGGACATCAGGATGCTGTGGCCTGGTCATTCATGTCAGCGATGACAGTTACGCCTCAGATCATTACGCAAATAGTACAGGCACAGGCATCGGATTCGTTCTATCAAGATCGGATTAGGCAGCTTTTAGCCAGGGGAGCCGAGTCTTATTCAGTAAGTTCTGAGGGTGGTTTGCGCTTCAATGGGAGGCTCGTTATTCCAGAGGGGGAGGACCTTCGATATGAAGTAATGACGGAGTCGCACGGGTCCCGATTTATGGTACATCCCAGTGGGGACAAAATGTATCAGGATATGAAGCGGCAGTATTGGTGGAGCGGGATGAAAAAGGATATCGCAGAGTTCGTATCCAAGTGTACCACTTGTCATCTAGTGAAAGTGGACCATCAGAGACCACCAGGTTTACTTCAGCCATTGGAGATTCCTACCTAGAAATGGGAAGTCATTTCTATGGATTTTATCATTGGGTTGCCCACTTCGTAGAGGGGGCATGACAGACTACACAACGGAACAATATGCTCAGCTATTTATGTCAGAGATAGTAAGACTGCATGGTATACTTCTTAACATCGTGTCAGATAGAGACAAGACATTTGTATCTTATTTTTGGGAAAGCCACCTGGAAGCTATGGGTACCGAGTTGCGATTGAGTACAATATATCACCCGCAGACCGATGGGCAGACTGAACGCACTAATCAGATGCTCGAGGACATGTTACGCATGTGTATCCTTGATTTAGGGGGAGGTTAGGAGCAGTATCTTCCAATGGTAGTGTTTGCTTATAACAACTCCTATCAATTTACGATTGGCATGGCCCCGTTCGAAGCAGTGTATGGCAAACCTTGTCGTTCCCCAATTTGTTGGCTAGAGGTGGGAGACAACAAGCTACTCGAGCCATAAGTAATTGAGGATACATCGAGCAGGATCGAGATGATTCGAAATCGCATACGGGTAGCCCAGGACAGACAAAAAAGCTACACGGATGCAAAAAGGTTCTTCCGAGAGTTCGCAGTGGGGGACCAGGTTTTGTTGAGGGTATCTCCGATGAAGGGAGTAATGAGATTTGGGAAGAAAGGGAAGTTGGCTCCGAGATATGTGGGACCATTTCCTATTATAGAGAGGGTCATACCAGTGGCATGCAGACTGGGATTACCGGAGCACTTGCATCGTATCCATGATGTGTTCCATATTTTGTCACTAAGGCGATACCTTCGAGATGAGTTGGCACACACTCACATTGCAATTGAGGAGATTGAACTACAGCCAGATAGTTCACATGAGGAGAGACCGGTATCTATTCTAGATTTAGTGAGAGGAGACAAAGGTCAAAAATAGTTCCACTTGTTCGGGTGCAGTGGCAGCATCACAATGTGGAGGAGTCTACTTGGGAGCGTGAGAAATATCCAGATTTATTCATACCAGGTATGCCTTATTTTTTCGAATTTTGGGACGAAATTCCTTTATTAGGGGGGAAGTATGTAATACCCCATATCTTTTATGATTTAAATAATTAAGGGATTATTTATTACAGAGGATTAATTAAATTTAAATGTGAAGAATTAAATTGTTAATTAATCTGGATCTAATAAAAATAAATATTAACTAGCGTACTAAGGGTTAATACTTATTAATTTGATATTACTGTGCGACATGTAATATGGAACTATATACTTTGATAAATTTTCGAGAGATAATAATACGACAGTTTAGTGAATTAAGTCAGACGTGCGCGTGAGTCGTGTCGGGACTAAATTAATGGAATAAATATATCAATTATTTTTAGTAAGTCGTATGATGATTTCGAGTGTATCTTTGAGTCCGTAAGGGTTGAGATAGTGGAAATAGTATACTCAGGTGTTTAGTTTGGGTCCCGGGGCAATTTTAGGCCTAACCGGCACCCAAAAAGGGCATTATGGTAAATTAGATTTTTAGGCCTAATTAATGGACGAAAATTAGGAGTTAATTTATCACCCAAAACAATTGCATTTGGGTTAGAAAGCGGGAGAAAGTAAGAACGGTCATAGGAAGTGTGAGGGAGAGCTTTTGCCAAGAGAAGAGGGCTAAATCGATATCACCTTGCACAACCACCACCACCACCACCGTGTAGATCGAGACGAGGGGAACACACCCATACCAACAACATCAAGAAATCAGACTACTCACTCAAGGCAAGTGTTTATAACTTATTGTATTTCGGTATTCATCATACTCATGTTAGTGTAGGATTGTTAGGAATATGTTATAGGTTATAAAAATGGTGAAATTGAGGAATTTGAATGTATAATTTAATTCTGAGTTTTATTAAATTGAAACCCTTCATGTATGTAGATTAGAAATCACGATTGGAAGAATTTATGTGTAGAACAAATCTAGAAATTTTGGCTTCTTGAACATGTATTGGAAGAACTAGGGTTTTGATAAATTTAAATCTGAGATTTTACATTTTATGAATGATTCGTAATGAATTGATGATTCTAGGATTTTAGAATTCATATGTTATTGATGGGGTTCGATGTAGAACTGTTTATTTGGAGTTTGGGGTGTTGCATGAGAAGATTTGAGATTGAAAAGGGTGGAAAACGTTGGAAAATTTGGGTAGGGGACGAACAGCGAAATCTCGCGCGAAGTCGCTCAAAATCGTTCGAGCAAGATTGCAATCTCGTACGAAGTCGTTCGAGCAACATGTAGCAGTCGTTCAAATGACTTGCCACCTCTTTCGAGCGACAAAGTGAAATTTTGATACTTTCTTTTAGGACCCAGTTTTGAATTGATTAGTTCAGAAATGAGAGAAATATTTCCAAATAATAAACTTAAGTAAGGAAGAATTTCGAAAGAAGTATGAGGGACTAAATACTTTAATGAATTCGGTACGGAGAGAACATACTGTAGAGATTACGAGAGGGATAATAATCCAAATAACTATTGTTGAGCGTTGAAATCAAAATGTGTAAGAGAAGCATATATGTAAGTGAGGGAAATACCTATTTATTATAATAGGACATGTGTAGGCCTATTATGTATTATTATTATTATTAAAGGCACCAACGGGTGATAACCCGGGGGTGTCAAAATCTTATTATTATAAGTGTACTAATGGGGGATAACCCGAGGGTACAAGAGCGTATTGTAAGTGTACTAATGGGTGATAACCCGGGGGTACAAGATTATTTAAATAAGCGTACTAAAGGGTGATAACCCGGGGGTACAATATGTTGATTAGGTGCGCTAATGGGATATAGCCCGAGGGTGCAGTATCATGTTATATATATATATATATATATATATATATATATATATATATAGGGCAAATGTATATATATATATAGGGCAGATGTGAATATATGTATATATGTATGAGAGTTGTGAATTAATCTAATGTGTATAGTAATGAATGTGGGTATGGAAATTTGTTAAGAAAATTCTAATCGTATACTTGAATTATTATGAAAATGGAAAATGTACTAATTAGCTTTTCGTCATAGGCTAATTGGATAACATATTGTATAGGCGATACGAGTTGACTAATAGTGAGGGTAAAATACTATTAGGATGGATTAAGACTACTTATATGGGGAGGTATAGCTAAGACGAAAATTTAGATATGCGTTAGGCGTGCACAATTGAAGAGAGGTGAGAATCTCATGTGAGAGTTCGAGCTAACATGCACATGATACTTTCTTTACTGCAAATTTTAAATACTCGATTAAACAAATATTTTTACGCATCGGGCTCTGACCCATTTCTTACATCTTCTCTCTCTCTCTTGCTATATATATGTATTATATCAGGTGCTCAGCCACAGGGACATCAGGCTTAGAGTTTCGAATTGCGTGGCATGCTGTAGCTGTTATGGGAGCTACATGACTTTGTTTAGACGCCTCGATTATTTCGTACCTATTCGTTATGACATTTTCATTAGGGAATGTGTCTCCCCTTCCTTAGACAGTTTCAGAGATTATGTTTACTCTATTTCTCGTTCATTTTCATTTGGATTGATGGCTACTATTGTTTTGGTTTAGAGTTTTGAACTGGGATGTTTTATCCAGTCTTATTTATTTCATCATGCGATTCTGATTCAGTATTTGTATTAATTAATTGTGCGTGGATGTTTTATATTAAATTACTTGGTTTGGTAATTAAATGGTTTTTAATTAATAAGAAAAATGTTTTGACACTTAGCTTAATTATATTAGGTGATTAAATAAGTTATTGCGTTTTTTATAGTGAAGTTAAGAATGGACCAACCGAACCTTCTGTTTTAAATTTTATAAAGGACTGATCACCCGATATTTAATTGGGCGGGGTGTCACATCTGCTATCATGTCCCAATACATCTCGTCACTGTATGGGGGACTATAGGTTCGGTAAAGATTTCTCAAACCACAAATATCAAACACAAACATTTAAGGTGAACATAGTCTTAAGCCTTCTTTGGGATATGCACATACCTACACACCCAAATGACCGGTCACACCCAAAAGTGGTGATCAATCCCTAAGTTCTATGTTCTCGAGTGACAAGTCAAAAATCCCATTAAATTCATCAGGATATGGCTGCTCTCACACGCAAACCTCCCCCGATACCAAGTAAGTTAGGTATGTCATACACATAAACCATCAATCAATCAAATATGCATTATCATCTAACTATTTAGTATTAGGTACTTACATTACCTATATCATATTAGGAATTTAAACTATCCCAAGTACCCATCGTATTTCTCGAATATTACCCGTACTTGTAATGACGATTATTCATAGTACATATATTATGTAATTATTTCTCCCATAATCTTTTATTTAACCCAAGTACCCGTATATATGTCATCGATGTTACCCGTACTTGTCATAACAATTATTATCTCTAAATCATATAATAATTATGTGGATATCTCTCACATAATTTTAATCCTTAATATATTAAAATTTTCCAACATTAATCCCAAGTTTCTCACTCTATTAATGTGCCAAAATTATTTAAAAACTCATTATGGGCCAGATTACAATTTCCCAAACTTTTCTGGGCTGAACTGGAAATTTCTGGAAATCTCGTTTGAAGTCAGTAATCTCGTTATAACAATATGGGATCTCATTAGAAAGAGATTGACTCTCATTCGAACGAAGTCAGGTCTCGTCCGAACGAAGTCAATGTTTTTCCTGTTCATCTTCAGTTCTAGTTTTCTGCATTTTTCCTCAATTTCTAACACCCAACCTTACTGGTTTTCTATCCTAGCAGAATTAAGGAATCGGAATCACTATTTTAACATTATTTCAACATATTCATGGGTGATTTCTACATAAAAACATCAATTTCACATGTTCATAAGGGATTATCATCAAAACCATTAAAACCTTAAGACTTCAACAATCTGAACTCTCTATTTTTATCCAACTTGAAAACTCAGAATTTTAGAATCATTGTTTCATAATAAATCATCAAATTTCATTTTTAACATGGTAGGATTTTTCTACATGCAATTACTAACATCCTTTTTAATAACCTTTAGAACATATATTTTTATCTACATGTAAAACCCTTAATTTTCATCATGATTATAGTCCCTATATGTTATATGTTCAACTACATGAATTTGTCTAACCATTATCCTAACTTACCAATCATTATGAATTCCATATTCATAAGTTCCTGAATCCTACAATAAAATCCTATTCTAACATGGATATGCTAATCATTAAAATAGAGGAAGAATCACTTGTCTTAAAAGTCGGTTTGAACCTTTGATGAAGACAAATGTTAGAACTTCTCCTTCCCTTTTTTCGATAACTTTTTCGGTGACTATGGTGGTGGTTCAAGGTAAAGATATGGTGGTTGTCCCTTTGGTTCCCTAGGTTACTCCTCCTTTCCGAACACAACGGCGCACTCAAAACGATCAGATGGCTGATATAAAATAATCTTTCCTTTTTATTTATTTAAATTAGTCTCGACACGTCCGATAACCGCGCCCTGACTTAATTTCATTTATTGCCGTATTAGTAACTCACGACAATATAAATAACATCATATTCATATATTACTTATATATCACTAAGTAATATTTAGAATCATATATTACTTTAATTTCTAGTAGTATTAAATCCGGATTAATCCCAATTAATTTTTCATAATTAATTCCAATTAATCCCTATTAACTTTTAATTTATCTATTTTAAAAGTTATTAAAAATTACGGAGTACTACATACTTCCCCCCTAATAATGGAATTTCATCCCAAAATTTGGAAAATAAAAGCATACCTGGTAAAAATAACTCCGCGTATTTGTCGCGCATCTCATCCTCGCACTCTCAAATAGACTCTTTAATGTTATGGTGCTCCCACTGAACACGCACCAACGGAACTACTTTCAATCTCATCCGTCTTTTGCTATGGTACAAGATTGATATTGGTCTCTCCTCGTAAGAACCATATGGCTTCAAGTCGATCTCCCCTAATGCAACATGGGTGTGAGCCAACTCATCCCGGAGATATCGTAAATATGGAACACATCATGTATCCTATACAAGTGCTCCGGCAGCTTCAATCTATAAGCAATCAGTCTAACTTTCTCAATGATAGGAAATGGTCCTGCATATCTGAGCGCCAATTTCCCTTTCTTACCAAATCTTACAATCCCCTTCATAGGAGATACTCGCAATAACACCTTGTCCCCCACAATGAATTCACGAAAGAACCTCTTCGCATCAGCGTAGCTTTTCTATCTATCGTGGGCTACTCGAACACGACTACGAATCATCTCAATCCTGGCAGAAGTATCCTGAATCACCTCTGGCCCTAGTAGCTTATTGTCCCCCACCTCTATCCAACAAGCAGGAGAATGACAAGGTCTACCATACAGTGCCTCAAATGTATCCATACCGATGGCGAACTGATAAGAGTTATTATAAGCAAAAACAACTAGCGGAAGGTACTATTACCAACCTCCCCCAAAGTCCAAGATACACATACGTAACATGTCTTTTAACATCTGGTTAGTACGTCTTGTCTGCCCATCCGTCTGCGGGTAATAACTCCAGTCAACTGCAACTCGGTACCCATAGCCTCCTGAAAGCTCTCCCAGAAGCGTGACACAAAAATATTATCTCTGTCGGAGATGATATTTAAGGGGACCCCATGCAACTTCACTATCTCGAAAATAAATAACAGGTCATACTGTCCCGTAGTGTAATTAGTCCGAATGGGAAAAAATGAGCTACCTTAGTCAACCGATCCATAATCACCCATATGGAATCGTGACCCTTCTGAGAAGTAGGTAACCCTGGGATGAAGTCCCTAGAGATTCTCTCCCATTTCCAGATCGGTATCTCTAATGATTAAAGAAATCCAGCAGGCTTCTGATGATCCACTTTCACTAACTGACAAGTGGTACACTTACAAACAAACTCAGCAATGTCCCTTTTCATCACGCTCCATCAATACTGACGTCGCATATCTTGGTACATCTTATTCCCACCGGGATGTACTAAAAATATGGATATGTGCGACTCTGTCATCACAGCATGCCTTAAATCCACACCCTATAAAATAATCAATCTACCATTGAAGTGTAAGCCCCATCTGAACTCACGGAGTATGACTCTACTCCTCCGGCTAAAAACTATCGAATTTTCTCCTGACAAAATGGATCGGCTGCCTGAGCCTGAACCACCCTCGTCACAATCTGAGGTGTAATAGTCATAGCTAACATAATTGATCGGGAAAATGCATCATGATGTCCCAGTTCCTTCCATTTCGCCTTCCACACCACATCCAACTCACGTACCGACCTTCGGCTTAATGCATCTGCTACCACGTTAGCCTTTCTCGAGTGGTAATATATCTCAAACTGCTAATCTTTCACGAAATCAAGCCACCTGCACTAACGCATATTCAACTCCCGTTGAGTGAATAAATACTGCAGTGACTTATGATCCGTGAATAGGTGGAACTTCTCCCCCAATAAATAGTATCTCCATATACGAAGGGCAAACATGACTGCCGCAAGCTCTAAGTCATGGGTGGGGGAATTCTTCTCATAAGGCTTAAGATTTCTAGAGGCATAAGCTATGGCCTTCTCTTTTTTCCATAGTACTCCACCAAGCCCCTGTAAGGATGCATTAGTGTAAACTAAGTACTCCACTCCTGGCTTAGGCACTGCCAATACTGGTGCTTAAGTAAACTTATTTTTCAGCTCATCGAATGCTAACTGACATGCATCTTCCCAGACAAATGGTACGCTTTTACGAGTTAGATTAGTCAACGGACCCGTTATCTTTGAGAAACTCCGAATAAAATGTCTGTAATAACCGACCAATCCCAAGAAACTGCACACTTCTGTCGATGTCGTGGGTTGTCCCCACTCCCTCACTGCTAATACCTTACTAGGATCCATCGATATCCCCATTTTAGACACAAAATGTCCCAAAAATTGAACTTCTCAAAGCCAGAACCCACACTTCTCATATTTCACATACAACTGATGCTCACATAGAGTTTATAGGACCTAACGCAAATGCCCAACATGTTCCTCCTCACTCTGAGAATAAATCAGGTTGCCATCTATGAAAACGGTGACAAAATGGTCCAAGAACTCTCTGAACACCCTTTTCATCAAGTCCATTAATACTTGCGGTGCATTAGTCAACCCAAACGGTATGACCCAAAACTCGTATGATCCATATCTGGTTAAGAAGGCAGTCTTTGAAATATTCTTCTCCCTAATATGCAATTGATGATAACCGGACCTTAAGTCTATATTTGAGAAGTAGGTTGCTCCTCTCAGTTGGTCAAATAAGTCATCGATTCTAGCCAAAGGATACTTGTTCTGTATCATGACCTTATCAAGCTCCCGATAATCTATGTACAGCCTTAAAGAACTGTCTTTCTTGTTTATAAATAACACTGGGGAACCCGAAGGTGACGTACTCCTATAGATGAACCCCTGCCCTAAGAGATGTTCTATTTAATCCATGATCTCCCTCATCTCTGCTGGAGCCATACGATAAGGCGCACGAGCAATAGGCCAAGTGCCTGGTGCTAAATTAATCACAAACTAAATCTCCCTACTAAGAGGTAATCTCGATATCTCTTGGAATACATCTGTAAACTCACAAACTACCGATATCGAATTAAGAGATATTACTACTCTCGTGGAGGTCTCCTCTTCTATATAATATAAATGAGTAGACTAACCTCCCTAAGAACGAGGCATCACCACAAGGAACATATCATGTCCCGAAATAGTAAAAATAATACACCGGCTATAACAGTCAATCATGGATATATATGCAACAAGCCAATCCATGCCGATAATCACATCATACTCGGACATATCCAAAATAAGTAAATTCGTCGATAAAATCAGATTCCCAATCTCTACACTCACATGACGACATATAAAGAAAATAGGCGTCCCACTACCCATCGGTGAGTCCATACAAGTAACGGTGTTATTCGCTATATTTAATAACCCTGTATCCCGTGCAAATCTAGTGGATACAAATGAATGTGAGGCCCCCGTGTCCAACAGAATGTGCCCCATAGATAGAAAACATACCCTCAATCGTGGGCGGTGATTGTTGAAATGCTGCTTGATGGACGTTTTATACACGCCCATACTGACCCCTGTTGTGTTGGAGCTGCTGGAATGGGAGGTAATGCTAGCACTTGAATTGGTGTTGGGAGGAAGGGTAGTGGAGATATTGGTCTATATGTCTCCTATCGTGCTCCCTACTGAGGAATCTTGCCCTTATCAGGACAATCCTACCTCTTGTGGCCAGGCTTATCACACCCAAAACATCTTCCAGTGAACTTTCCCCCATGTTGTCCCTGTTGTCCCCGGCCCTGCTGGCTGTTACCATATCTCCCTTAGCCCTGCTAACCCTAATGCTGGCCCTACTTACTGCCTCCCTACCCAAATCAAAATCCTCAGAATCATAAATGTTTAGCATATTCCCCTGGATAGGAACCCTGCTCACCCTGTCGCTGCTGAATCCCGCTAGAACTGCCTCTATTAGTCTTACCCTGCTGGCTTGACTCAATCCCCCGCTTGACACCCTGAGCATGTAAGCGGTTATCCTGGAAATAAAGCATTGCAACATTAAGAACATCTACATAAGTATGTAGGGAAAGATTACCCAATAAGTGTTGGCGAATCTTATAGTTTAGGCCATCAGTGAACATTTGAATTCTTCTTTCCTCAGTGGGTACCTCTTCTAGCACCAAGTTAGTCATCTGAGTAAATTCCTCCTCATATTATGCCACTATCTTCCCTTCTTGTTTCAACCCAAGTAGTTTCCGCTTCATCTCAGTTTGGACGGTGGAAGGGAATTACTTGCGGTCGAACTGTACCCAAAATCCTAGATAGTCATAGTATCTCTCAGCTCAGTGGTGGTAATAGATTCCCACCATTGCTGAGCTGCCCCGACTAGCTTAAACGTAGACAATATCTGATGCTGAACTTTCGTGCATTCTTACATTTTAAAGTTCCTCTAGATTTCCTTCTTCCATTGGCTAGCAGTCATGACATCAGAACCCTCCGAAACTCTGGTGGATGCTCCTTCTGAAAGGCATCCCTAACACGTTCCCATGAAGTAGGAAACACTTGCCCTAGCGCGGGTGGCACAGCTGGTTCCTGTGCTGGAGCTTGTTGAACAATAGCTAAAGCTGCGTTGACAGTCTAAGCAACAATGACAGCAACTTCTACAGCGTTCATTGTACCCTGAGCTAGGGCGGATTTAGGTGCACGTCAAGGAGGCATCTGAAACGAGAGAGAATATACCATTAGTATTTGATATCACAGAATAACTGAAGAATGTATAAATACAATTATGGATACAACAATCCTAATAATAAGGCTCAACATCAAAGGACGCTTAGCTGTAAGCAAAGTAAATCATTCAAATCCTAAAAGACTTTAGAACCTGATACTCCGATACCACCTGTAACACCATGCTTAATTAAATACCGGGTGATCAGTCCCATACAAAATTAAATCAGAATATACAGTTGGATCATTCTTAGCACCACTGTTGAAAACATTTTATAATCACCTAATACTTAATTAAAAGGTGTTAAAAACTTTCAAATTTTAATTTTCATAAAATTCCACTATTTAAAACATAAACCATTTAACACAATCCCTTCACACATTGAATAACAACTGAGTAAATATCATAACTTAATTAAATGCAACTAGAATAAAACTTTCTAGTAAAATATCTAAATACAATAATCCAACAGATAACAAATGTATCACAATGACATACGAATATAATCCTGACTTGGATATAAAGGAAATAACTAAAATCCACGAGGCGATATGCCCTAAATGAAAGATCACTACAGAGTATGAATCAATGAATGTGAAGGCATCCAAATAAAACTCAAAGCTCCATAGAATCCATAGCTCGTCACATGTGTGAAATATGACGGTGTGATAATTGATTAAATTCACAAATTTCTAATTTGGCAAACTTATTTAATCAGAGTCTATTTTTAAGCCAAATTAATTCAGCCCCTTAAACATGCAAACTACATGTGTGCATGTGTCAAACCATAAATAAAACATGCGACACAAAATTTGAGAAAAAATCCCCGAAGAGCAAAACCTTTTATTTCTAGAACTCTGAAAAGTTTACAAGACCATTGACTTACATACCATCTTAATTTCACCCACAACAGTAACACACAGTGCCTTCGTCAAACCTTCAAAGTAATGGCTAGAAATCAGTAGTGGTTCACACGCAGCTATACCATAAGGACGCGCAGTCCAGAAACGAAGTCTAAAATCTTCATAAGGACTCCCTCCATAATAGCACGCAACTGTCAGTTATAGAGCTCTCCCCACAAAGAATGAAAAACAGTAAAGTGCGTTCTTGAACACCAAAAAATAATTCACCAAAGCATATGGGATTTTTGTGAATTGAAAACAAAAGGGATAAGAACCCTAAAAGAAGAAGCCAGAAAGAATTCTGCAGATTCATAGTTTTCTGTCTTTAAAAACGCTTGGACTTCATAATGAAAACGAAACCATTTAATGAGTATTTATAGAAAATCGCGCCGCCTCGGTCGTTAGAACAAAAAGGGGATCTCTCTCGAACGAAGTACACGTGTTGTTTGAACGACATCGCACGACATCTCAATGTCGCTCGAATGAGATGGTATCCCGCTTGAAAGACCTGAGCGTCAAAATCGAGGAACGCTACAGGACTTAAAAAATTACTCATCCTCAAATTTTGACAAAAAAATTCCGCTCCGACACTTCCCAAAGCTCTAAGTGCAAAGTTGAGGTATTTAAAACATAACCTTACCAAAGTAAACTTTGCAGAGGATTTTTAATGCAGAACCTTGATATATTCGGATCTGTCTTGATGTAGATTGCTCTTGAACTTCTTCGACGGCTGTAACGGTATAGGACATAATTAATCGTGATGGATATTTATAAAAATATGTCCTTACAAATCTCCCCCTATGTCTATGCTAGAACATACATAAAAACATCAGAATTAGCAAATACCAAAATTTCTATACAAATCTACCCTCCCATAAATGTCAAAACTGAAAAGGTACAAATTTGCTAGTTCTCAAACTTTTGTTCAAAAAATATTCATCAAATCTCAAAGCTTTTCTCATCAGGGTGTGCAACATAATGATCTTCAATCTTTGTACCTACAGACATGAGATAAAGTAAAAACCTTCGTGATGCATCAAGATTGAAATGATATAAGAATAAATCAATAATAAATCAAATCTCCCCCATAATGCAAAAACTCCCCCATAACATGATAATTATTTCTCCCCCATTTTATGATGTCCCCAAATAGACAGATAAGAAGAAACAATCAAAACATGGAGTGTCACGACAAAAGCATAGCAAATATGGATCAAACTATGCATGCAAAGGAGTATCTCAAAAAATTTCACAAACTATTTTTGGATTTTTCAATTTTTTCAAAGAAAAAATAATGTTACAAAAATCACACACCATGGATTTATACTCAAACAACCAAGTCATAGAAATGGAATGTATGGGTGTTAACACATTCGATAGGTAAATCAACTCAATAAATCATATGTGCACGATGAATACGTGTACCCCTAACGAATGAACATCGAAAATGTAATAACCCTCACTTATGAGAATGTATTTTATATTAATTACTAGGTATGGTAATTAGATATAAGTGTTGGGTTATGATTTGAGTGCTAATTTAATGTAGAAAAGTTAATATTCACTATGAGTTTTCATATATACCATAACTATGGGTGAATATTGCTATGTTATGCTTATTAATATCATATGAATTTAAAATGATATTTGTCTTAATAATGAGACCGGAACTTAAATTGAATTATAAAATGTCCAAATGATAATTTGGAGGCCGCAGTTGATTCCGGAACGTGCGAGATAGTCAGATATTGTGCCATTATGTGTTTTGAGATTTTGGGCATTTTGACTGATTATCCCTTAAATATGCAATTGCGTATTATTTTATCACAATATTTATCAATTGAGTTGGGAGCTTGGCTAAAGGCACGATTTATGTCTTGAGTGAATCACTATTCACCTAATTGTATCTCCTGAGCCTAGAGAACTAAAGAGAGAAAGAGAAAGAGTAGAGAGAAGAAAGGATAGTGAAGATTTAAGAAGGATTCTTGCTCCCACACCAAGAAAATCTGCATTTTCTTCATTGAGGCAAGCTTACTACTTGCTATTTATGATTTAAGATAAATGATTTGTGTGAGAATGATGTATTTGATTATGGTATACTAGTTTAGGGTTTTTGTGTATTTATTGGTTTTTGACCATTGAAGAAGAATTTGGATGATTATTGATAGTTGTGATGGTAGTCAGTAGCATTTATGTTGTGTTGGTGGCAATAAATGAGTTGGTTTGAATGGATTAGAGTTTGGAATGAATTTGGAGTCCAAGACTCCATAAGCAAAATTAGGAATTTCTGTAGAACCGAATCGATTCGGCCTGGCCGAATCGATTCGTTGCTATACAGTTTCGAGGGTTGGGTGAACCGAATCGATTCGGATGGTCCAAATCGATTCGGCAATTATGCAGAAACCCAATCTTCCTGAACGAATCGATTCGGATGGTCCGAATCGATTCGGCAATTATGCAGAATCCCATATTTTCTGGCCGAATCGATTCGGCTAGGTCGAATCGATTCGGAAACCCTGCACTTTTTCAATTTCTTTTCTTTTTCAATTTTAACCCTTTTCTTTAGGACCAGTAATTAGGGACCTTCTTAAATGAAGTAAATATAGGGTCTTAGAGTATTAGTTGAGTTTGGTCGACATCCTAGACTCGAAGGGGTTCATCTAGGGTTAATTTCAGGGTGGGAGGTTTAAAGTAATGTCCAGGCATTACTTCTCTCGTATAGTTTTATAATAGCTTAGGAGATCTTAGAGTCAAATTTGGAGACTTTAGGAGTTATTGTGAGCTAGGTTTGACTTGATGGTCTATTATGAAGCCAAAAAGGCGGCTTTGGAAAATAATTTGGGGAGTCTAACTATTTATCGAGGTTGTTATGCTGATACGAAATACGTATAGTTCCGGATAACCTTAATGCATTTGATAAAATGTAAAATGGGCAAAGTAAATGATAATTTACTAAATCAGGTAATGAAATTAATAAAATGGATGATACACACCTCTCTAAATGCCATCTTAAGGGAAGTCCATGCGTTAGGTGAAGCCCCCTGGCTAATGAATGCAGGGTGGATATAGTCCTAGGCCATATGAGCATTTGTTTTATATTTTCTGCGATGGGTAGGAGATTCCGGGTGTGGTCTTGACTATCCCATAGGCATATGGCCGCTTCCCGACGTTTGCGATAGGATCCCAGGTCGTCTTATGTTAGGCCCTGGAAGATGATGGTTATTTAGGGGCGCGCACAGTGGGGAAACCCGGATGGGTGGTCTTAGAATCGTTATATACATATTTATAACTATTCTATTATCGAGTTGGACTCGATGGAACATTAATGCCATAAAGAGCAAAGTATATGCCACAAAGAGCATACTATTGAGATAAGTGCCACAAAGTGCACATGGTAATAATTGCATTCCTGATAAGGGATGAAAAGAAGATGGAAATGAAAATGATGAAAGATGAAAAAAGGCTTATAAGTACTTTTATTTCTTTGCATAACTGAATTCCATGTTAATAATCATTTAACTGTCTTAGTTCTTTATGTGATGTCACCATGCTAGAATACCATCCATATCATCCATGTTTACCTATACATTATTGTCATACCTGTCATTTATCTAGTGATCATATAAAGCCGACCTCTGACCGGTTCTTCGTTTTCTGTTGTGTATGTATCTTCTATATTCGTCCAGGTGTTCCGCCGCAAGGTCGCCAGTAATGACTTTCTTTACTCTGAGTCTTTTAAGGAGCCGTGACATTTTGCGGGTATCACGGGATATTTTGTGTAGACGCCTCTATTATTGTTTTCTAGCTAAGATCAGTCTTTATTCGAGCGTGTGGCCCAAATGGTTGTAATTGTATAAATGATGTATTATGTAACACATGAAACTTATTGCATGTCGTATGGATTGTATCGACCGACGCTTTATTCGGTCCTTTCTTATCTTTTGGATCACATATATATGTTTATGGGAGTTTCCACCCTCTTTTTCTATTATGGGTTGTTGAAAGTGTTTTCTTTAAATTACAAACAAAAATTTTTGATAAACCGTTTTCTGGAATATTGTGTGGTTATTCCTGATACTCTGTATGATATTGTGATGCTGAGAATGATATCTATCCATGATTCCTGTTTCATCGGGGTTTAGGGTTGTCCACCCTTTATTTCGGATAGCGGGTTGTCACAGATGGTATCAGAGCATCAAGTTCTAGAGTCTTTAGGATCTATGCGGACTTGTCACGTTCTACCGTAGCGTTCTTTGATATAGAGCTTAATGTTAGGATTGTCTTGTTGTTTATGTATGCGATCTTCTGCTGGATAGATTGTTTTATATAATATTCTAACTCTATCTCTTCTCTATCTCAGATGCCTCCAAAGAGAGGACGTCCCGCTAGACGCAATAGGGTTGTCAAGGATGAGGTTGGTCCTCCACCGCCGCCACCGGGGAATATCAGTGCCGCTGATATGGCAAATATCGTGGCCCAAGCTATTAATGCAATGATGACTGCAGTGGCACAACAAATGCCACAAGCTCAAGCGAGGGGATAAGAAGCACTAGTTCCTACGGGACCTTCTCAGTGGGAATGGGTAAGAGAGTCTTTCCTAAAGGGTCATCCCCCAGAATTTGAGGGAGATTCTGACGTTATAAAGGCAAACCAGTGGAAGAAGGAAATGCAGCGCCATCTTAGGATGGTGGAATGTAGTGAGGAGAAAAAGCAAATCCTCATTACCTTTAAGCTTGTCGGATCGGCCTTACACTGGTGGGAGTCAATAACGACACCCGAACAAAGGGATACAATGTCAATCACCAATTTTTGGACTTTGTTTGATGGAAAGTACTTCCCTCCCGCAGTTCAAAGGGAGATGCAGAGGAAGCTTCAAGATTTAGTACAAGGGGAGAGATCGGTTGCCGAATAAGAAGAGAAATTTACCCGATTAGCAAGCTTTATACCGGATGAAGTGACTCCAGAAGAGAAGAGGATCTCCAAATTTGTAGGAGGTTTGCACTGGCGAATAAAACAACATTTGCTTGGAAATCTATCTTTAGTAACCTATGGGGACGTGATGAATGCTGATTTACTTCACTGTCAAGAGCATAGATTATTTTTGCAAAACAATAAGAAGGCTGCAGCAATGGGGCAAGTGGTGAAATCGGGAGGAAATGGGACCGGAGGGGGGACATCTTCTTCGTCCCAATCCTCAGGGAACAAGCAGAAAGAGAGGGATCCTCAACAAGGGGATTTGTCCAAGCGTCAACGTTTTGGTGGGTTTAATGCTGGTGGAAACAATAATAATAATAATAATAACAGGTCGGGTCAAGGAGGACAACAACAACAGGGAGGTAGAGGTGGAAATGGAGGTAGGGGCTAGCAGGGCCGGGGTGAGGGGAAATTTCGTAACAATCAAGGAAGGAATCAGGAGAATGCGGCTAATAAATGTTTTCAGTGTGGGGAGTTGGGCCATTATAAAAGGGCGTGTCCTCAGTTGGTTGGAGGGCATCTTCCTAGGGCCCCACAACAGTCGTATGTACAGGTTTTACCCCAGGCGCCTAATCCGATTGCTCCTCCTCAGCAGGGGCGATTGCAGTATGGACGGGTTTACCATATTTAGGAGGCTATGCTTCCTCCAGCTCCTCCGGCACCGCCAGCGATCGAGGGTAAGTTTTTCATTCATGGGCCTATGGGTCGAGTACTATTTGATACGGGTGCTACACACTCCTTTATTTCTAGGAGTTTTGCCCAGACCACAGGTTTGATAAAATCTGCTGAAAGTACCTTCACTAGCGTTGAATCCTCTATGGGTGATGGTTCATTGATTTTCTTTGTTTGTAAAAATGTAGGGATTAATCTTGGTAACTTGTGTTTTGAGGCCGAATTGCTCGTCCTTGATATGGTCGGGTACGATGTAATATTGGGTATGGATTGGCTAGTGAAATACCGCGCGATAGTAAACTGTTATGGGAAAAGCATAGTTTTTGCAGTTCCGGGACAGGAAATGTTCCTGGTTGTTATGACTTATGTGGAAGGGAGTATGAGTGCCTATTTATATTGTATTGCAGAAGATGTATCTAGGGATGTTGTGGTTCCCCAAAATTCTCTTCCGATCGTTAGAGATTTTGAAGATATTTTTCGGGAGATACCGGGATTACCTCCAAGTCGGGAGATAGAGTTTGTGATTGATTTAATGTCGGGAACTCGACCGATTGCTAAAGCTCCGTATCGAATGGCTCCTGTGGAGATGAGGGATTTGAGAGATCAAATTCAACAGCTATTGGAGCAGGGGTTTATTAGGCATAGTACATCTCCTTGGGGTGCTCCGGTATTGCTTGTGAAGAAAAGAGACGGTTCTCTCTGGTTATGCGTGGACTATAGGGAGTTGAATAAAGTCACCATCCGGAATAAATACCCTTTGCCTCGCATTGATGATTTGTTTGATCAACTTAGGGGAGCGTCATACTTCTCCAAAATCGATTTGAGGACGGGGTATCATCAATTGAGAATACGGGCGCAAGATGTATCCAAGACTGCATTTCTGACCCGTTATGGATCCTATGAATTCTTGGTTATGCCCTTTGGGCTAACCAATGCTCCTGCTGTATTTATGGATCTTATGAACAGAGTGTTTTGGGATTTCCTTGACCATTTTGTTATTGTATTCATCGATGATATCCTAGTCTATTCTCAGACAGAGTCTGACCATGCTACTCACTTACGGTTGGTCCTTCAGAGATTGAGGGATCACAAATTGTATGCAAAGTATGAGAAATGTGGCTTTTGGTTGAAGGAAGTTCAATTTCTGGGTCATGTGGTGTCATCCCAGGGTGTATCTGTGGATCCTAGCAAGGTGATTGCGGTGAGAGAGTGGGATCAACCCACGACACCTACTGAAGTTCGTAGTTTTCTGGGCTTGGCGGGTTATTACCGTCGATTTATTAAAGGTTTTTCAAAGATCGCTAGTCCGTTGATGAATTTAACCCGAAAGGGAGTGAGATTTGTTTGGGACAGTTCATGTCAAGCTGCATTTGATGAGCTCAGAGGACAGATTAACTTCGGCTCCAGTCCTTGCACTGCCAAAACCGGGATTGGAATACCTAGTCTTCACCGATGCATCTCTTCAAGGGTTAGGAGGTGTTCTTCAGTAAGAAAGACAAGCTATTGCTTACGCTTCTCGTAAGTTGAAGCCTCACGAAAGGAACTATCCGGTGCATGACTTAGAGTTTGCCGCAGTTGTCTTTGCCTTGAAGATATGGAGGCATTATCTCTTGGGGGAAAAGTTTAGTCTTTTCACCGACCATAAGTCGCTGTAATATTTATTTTCTCAAAAGGACTTGAATATGCGTCAGCGTCGTTGGTTGGAGTTTGTGAAAGACTACCAATTTGACATCCATTATCATCTTGGAAAGGCGAACGTAGTAGCGAATGCCTTGAGTAGGAAGCCCGAGGGAGACTTAGCTAATGTGTGGAAGGCTAAGTGGAGAGAGCTCAGTCAGGAGGATGCGGGGGTAAGAGCATTCATTTCCGTGATGACCGTTACTCCTATGATTATAGAGAGAATTATGGAAGCCCAGGGAAGGGATAAAGGTTGTCAAGACCATATACACCGACTGTTGTCCGAGGGAGCGGAGTCGTACTCGATTGGTTCTGAGGGCGGACTACGCTTCCATGGAAGACTTATTGTTCCCGAAGATGGGGACTTGAGACGAGCGGTGATGGCGGAATTTCACGTGTCAAAGTTTACGGTACATCCAGGTGGGGGTAAGATGTACCAAGATATTCACCGCCAGTATTGGTGGACTGGTATGAAGAGGGATATCTCGGAGTTTGTATCCCAATGCACTACTTGTCAGTTGGTTAAGATTGACCACCAACGACCGACAGGTTTGTTACAACCGCTGGAGATTCCCGTGTGGAAGTGGGAAAGCATTTCGATGGACTTCATTACGGGCTTACCTAGATCACGGAGGGGTCATGATTCGATCTGGGTGATTGTCGACCGTTTGACTAAGTCGGCACACTTCTTACCTGTACGTACGGATTATGATACCGCTCGCTATGCCCAATTATTCATCGAGGAGATCGTTAGACTTCACGGGTACCTTTAAATATTGTTTCTGACCGAGATAAAATTTTAGTGTCCCACTTTTGGCGAAGTTTTCAAGAGGCCATGGGGACCGAGTTGAAATTAAGCTCTTCCTATCATCCTCAAACAGATGGTCAAACTGAAAGGGTAAACCAGATGTTGGAGGATATGCTTCGTATGTTCATGCTTGATTTTAAGGGCGATTGGGAACAATACCTCCCATTGGTTGAGTTTGCTTATAACAACTCATACCAATTTACTATTGGAATGGCACCTTATGAAGCTTTGTATGGCCGACCATGTAGATCGCCCGCTTGTTGGTTGGAAGTGGGTGATAACAAATTCCTTGAACCTAAAATGATCCAAGACACTTCTTCAAGCATTAAACTTATTTGAAATCGCATTCGGATAGCCCAGGACCGTCAAAAGAGCTACGCCGATGCGGGTAGGAGACACATGGAGTTAGAGGTTGGAGACCAAGTATTGGTGCGAGTGTCTCCAATGAAGGGCATTAAACGTTTCGGGAAGAAAGGAAAGCTTGCACCGCGTTTTGTTGGACCTTTCCCAGTTATTGCAAAAGTTGGTCCGGTGGCGTATCAACTTGCTTTACCGGAGCCTTTGCAACAAATCCACGATGTGTTCCATGTCTCCTCTTTGAAGAAGTATAGAAGATGTGAGGGTGCCCTTTGGCACATCCCTTTTGAAGATATCGACTTGCAACCCGATGTTTCATATGAAGAACAACCAGTTGCTATTCTTAAGTATGGGGAGTGCAAGTTAAGGTCTCGTGTGGTGCCCTTAGTGAGAGTTCAATGGAGTCATCACAATGTGAAAGAATCAACGTGGGAACGTGAGGACGAGATGCGGGAGAAATATCCACATCTTTTCTTACAAGGTACGCCTGAATTTTGGGGACAAAATTCCCTCATAAGGGGGGGAGTATGTAATAACCCTCGCTTATGAGAATGTATTTTATATTAATTACTAGGTATGGTAATTAGATATAAGTGTTGGGTTATGATTTGAATGCTAATTTAATGTAGAAAAGTTAATATTCACTATGAGTTTTCATATATACCATAACTATGGGTGAATATTGCTATGTTATGCTTATTAATATCATATGAATTTAAAATGATATTTGGCTTAATAATGAGACCGGAACTTAAATTGAATCGGAACTTAAATTGAATTATAAAATGTCCAAATGATAATTTGGAGGCCGCAGTTGATTTCGGAACGTGCGAGATAGTCAGATATTGTGCCATTATGTGTTTTGAGATTTTGGACATTTTGACTGATTATCCCTTAAATATGCAATTGCGTATTATTTTATCGCAATATTTATCAATTGAGTTGGGAGTTTGGCTAAAGGCACGATTTATGTCTTGAGTGAATCACTATTCACCTAATTGTATCTCCTAAGCCTAGAGAACTAAAGAGAGAAAGAGAAAGAGTAGAGAGAAGAAAGGATAGTGAAGATTTAAGAAGGATTCTTGCTCCCACACCAAGAAAATCTGCATTTTCTTCATTGAGGCAAGTTTACTACTTGCTATTTATGGTTTAAGATAAATTATTTGTGTGAGAATGATGTATTTGATTATGGTTTACTAGTTTAGGATTTTTGTGTATTTATTGGTTTTGGACCATTGAAGAAGAATTTGGATGATTATTGATAGTTGTGATGGTAGTTAGTAGCATTTATGTTGTGTTGGTGGCAATAAATGAGTTGGTTTGAATGGATTAGAGTTTGGAATGAATTTGGAGTCCAAGACTCCATAAGCAAAATTAGGAATTTCTGCAGAACCGAATCGATTCGGCCTGGCCGAATCGATTCGTTGCTAGACAATTTTGAGGGTTGGGTGAACCGAATCGATTCGGATGGTCCGAATTGATTAGTTAATTATGCAGAAACCCAATCTTCCTGACCGAATCGATTCGGATGGTCCAAATCGATTCGGCAATTACGCAGAATCCCATATTTTCTGGCCGAATCGATTCGGAAACCCTGCACTTTTTCAATTTCTTTTCTTTTTCAATTTTAACCCTTTTCTTTAGGACTAGTAATTAGGGACCTTCTTAAATGAAGTAAATATAGGGTCTTAGAGTATTAGTTGAGTTTGGTCGACATCCTAGACTCGAAGGGGTTCATTTAGGGTTCATTTCAGGGTGGGAGGTTTAAAGTAATGTTCAGGCATTACTTCTCTCGTATAGTTTTATAATAGCCTAGGAGATCTTATAGTCAAATTTGGAGACTTTAGGAGTTATTGTGAGCTAGGTTTGACTTGATGGTCTATTATGACGCCAAAAAGGAGGCTTTGGAAAATAATTTGGGGAGTCTAACTATTTATCGAGGTTGTTATGCTGATATGAAATACGTATAGTTCCGGATAACCTTAATGCATTTGATAAAATGTAAAATGGGCAATGTAAATGATAATTTACTAAATCGGGTAATGAAATTAATAAATGGATGATACACACCTCTCTAAATGCCATCTTAAGGGAAGTCCGTGCGTTAGGTGAAGCCCCCTGGCTAATGAATGCAGGGTGGATATAGTCCTAGGCCATATGAGCGTTTGTTTTATATTTTCTGCGATGGGTAGGAGATTCCGGGTGTGGTCTTGACTATCCCGCAGGCATATGGCCGCTTCCCGACGTTTGCGATAGGATCCCAGGTCGTCTTATGTTAGGCCCTGGAAGATGATGGTTATTTAGGGGCGCGCACAGTGGGGAAACCCGAACGGGCGGTCTTAGAATCGTTATATACATATTTATAACTATTCTATTATCGAGTTGGACTCGATGGAACATTAATACCATAAAGAGCTAAGTATATGCCACAAAGAGCATACTATTGAGATAAGTGCCTTAAAGTGCACATGGTAATAATTGCATTCCTGATAAGGGATGAAAAGAAGATGGAAATGAAAATGATGAAAGATGAAAAAAGGCTTGTAAGTACTTTTATTTCTTTGCATAACTGAATTCGATGTTAATAATCATTTAACTGTCTTAGTTCTTTATATGATGTCACCATGCTAGAATACCATCCATATCATCCATGTTTACCTGTACATTATTGTCATACCTGTCATTTATCTAGTGATCATATAAAACCAGCCTCTGACCGGTTCTTCATTTTCTGTTGTGTATTTATCTTCTATATTCGTCCAGGTGTTCCGTCGCAAGGTCGCCAGTAATGACTTTCTTTACTCTGAGTCTTTTGAGGAGCCGTGACATTTTGCGGGTATCACGGGATAGTTTGTGTAGACGCCTCTATTATTGTTTTCTAGCTAAGATCAGTCTTTATTCGGGCGTGTGGCCTAAATGGTTGTAATTGTATAAATGATGTATTATGTAACACATGAAACTTATTGCATGTCATATGGATTGTATCGACCGACGCTTTATTCGGTCCTTTCTTATCTTTTGTATTACATATATATGTTTGTGGGAGTTTCCACCCTCTTTTTCTATTATGGGTTGTTGAAAGTGTTTTCTTTAAATTACAAACAAAATTTTTTTATAACCCGTTTTCTGGAATATTGTGTGGTTATTCCTGATATTCTGTATGATATTGTGATGCTGAGAATGATATCTATCCATGATTCCTGTTTCATCGGGGTTTAGGGCTGGCCACCCTTTATTTCGGATAGCGGGTTGTCACAGAAAACATCCTTAGGTATAAAATTGTTGAATTTAGATGACATCGTCTTAATCAAATCAACAAATCAAAGTCTAAATGATTTCCACACCAATAACGTCCAAACTATTTAGTGCCGTTTCGAGAACTTTTCAAAGGACGTGCAAACCCATTGATATATCCATCCAAAACTCCCTGATATATAATAATGCAATTTTATTTTTCTATATCAAAAGAGTTTCTAAATTCTCAACTTAGAGAAAACCTATTGGCCCAAATTTTTTGCATATTTCATCTTTTTATTGCCTTAATTTTTTATGCGGGCTCTTTTCAAACGGTGGTTTCACGACGTGATTATTATTCACTCGCAGCCCTTTCCCGTTTTCACTCATCATTTTTTATCTTAAACAAATTCCTCATGGGTAATGGATTTTACGTGCACTACTTTTATTACTCTCGTATTATTACACTTGGTTCATTTTAAGGACAAGATTGGGATGAAAACACCCAGTCAACATGTGATAAGTCAAGAAAAATAATCAAACAAATCAGTGTGTGTGTGCAATAAAGGAAATCATGAGTCAAACATGTAGGAAGTATCAACTAATTACATCTTAATGACTCAAAACATTATAAAGCACATGGATGAATTGCCATATTGTCTCAAAACACTATCAAACAGTCACATGAAAAATGGAATGATGTTGTGACTCGGTCATCCTAAGTGTCCATCCATAAACGGTGCAAACAAAATACAAAAATCTTTTTGATTTTTTCAAAATTTTATCAAAATAAAATCTTTTTATATTTTTCAAAATTTTAAAAAAAAATTTATACAAAAAGTACCCATGTCATAACACTAGCAAACATATATATATCAAGAAACCACAAGTAGAGTATGACAAACAAGCAAACACCGTCATCTATATGATATGGCAAGAGAAGAATCATGTGCAAGCAAACGAGAATCAACTTGTCTAAAATCTAGTGCCTCTAAAAGTTATTTCTTAACCCAATTAGGTGTGAAACGTCGTGTCGGGCATTTAGGAACCAAGGGAACACTAGACATAAACTGCCTAGGACTTTTTTCAAGATCAAAACAAAAACACCTAAGGTGACCTTTCCTACCACAATATGAACATGTGTAAACGGGTGGATCGACACCTATGGGTTGACTCTGTCTGACGTCCTCTAAAACAAAATATGGTTTTGGCTTTTTCACTCGAAGCATGAGAACAAAACGAGCCATTACCATCACTATCAAACCTACTCGAGTCTGTCAAATCATTTTTTAACTTCAAAATTTTTTACTCAAGCAAAGAATTAGACTCTTCCAAAAACAGGGATTTATTTTTCAAATTTTCAACAATTCCTAAAAGGGTATCTCTCTCCCCCTCAATTAAAGCAAACTTTTCCCTAAGAGTCTCTTCATGTGCCACAAACTCATTGATTAAAATATTTTTATCCTCTTTGCCACAAACATTAACCATCGAATTTTTAAGGTCCTCTAATTATTTTTCTAAAAATAAGACCCTATCATTACTCTCCTTCTTGGACAATTTTAAAGAAACAAAGTCATGGTCCAAGGCAACAAGTTTCTCACGATAAAAATCTCTTTGATTTTGAATCGCTTGCAAGTGATCCATAAGGGATTTAAAACGAGAATTTTCTTTTTCCAAAAAGTAAATTCTTTTAGTAAACGTCAAATTCAAACGATTTATATCATCAAAACTCTGACCCGTGTCATCAAAGGGGGGTATTCGATTACATAAGTGCTCCATCGAAAAAAAAACGATTTTTTTTCACAAAAAAATGATTTAAAAAAATCAATATCACACAAATTTTTCTGAAAAATAAAAATCACGTGATAAATTAGCGTAACCCACTCTGATACCAATTTGACGATGAGAGAAGTCAAATTGTATAAAAAAAATCCATGAAAAATCAGGATCACGGGAGAAATTAGTGTAAACCACTCTGATACCAATTTGTGAAATATGACGGTGTGATAATTGATTAAATTCACATATTTCTAATTTGGCACAGTTATTTAATTAGAGTCTATTTTTAAGCCAAATTAATTCAGCCCCTTAAACATGCAACTACATATGTGTGTGTGTCAAACCATAAATAAAACTTGTGACACAAAATTTCAGGAAAAACCCCTGAAGGGAAAAACCTTTTATTTCTAGAACTCTGAAAAGTTTACAAGACCATTGACTTACATGCCATCTTGCTTTCGCCCACAAGAGTAACGCACGGTGCCTTCTTCAAACCTTCAAAGTAACGACTAGAAATCAGTAGTGGTTCACACGCAGCTACAAGGATGTGCAGTCCAGACATGCAATCTAAAATATTCATAAAGACTCCCTCCACAATAGCACACAACTGTCGGTTGTAGAGCTCTCCCCACAAAGAATTAACAACAG
Source organism: Sambucus nigra (assembly GCA_949130495.1). Lineage (NCBI taxonomy): Eukaryota > Viridiplantae > Streptophyta > Magnoliopsida > Dipsacales > Adoxaceae > Sambucus > Sambucus nigra. Next base: position 508,745,734 of record OX422212.1, read on the forward strand.
TAAAGTGTGTTCTTGAACACCAAAAAACAATTCACCAAATCACATGGAATTTTTGTGAATTGAAAACAAAAGGGGTGAGAACCCTAAAAGAAGAAGTCAAAAAGAATTTTGCAGATTCGCAGTTTTATGTCTTTCAAAACGCTGGGAATTCTTAATGAAAACAAAACCATTTAATGAGTATTTATAAAAAATTGCGTCGCCTCGGTCGTTAGAACGAAAAGGGAATCTCGCTCGAATGAAGTACACATGTTGTTTGAACGATATCGCGCGACATCTCAATGCCGCTCGAACGACCTTAGTGTCAAAATCGAGGAACGCTACAGGACTTAAAAAATTACTCATTCTCAAATTTTGACGAAAAAAGCCCGGTCCAACACTTAGAAAATATTTTTTAAAAGTATCTCAAAGCTCTAAGTGCAAAGCTAAGGTATTTAAAACATAACCTTAGCAAAGTAAACTTTGCGGAGGCTTTTTGATGAAGAACCTTGATATATTCGGATCCATCTTGATGTAGATTGCTCTTGAACTTCTTCGACGGTTGTAACGGTATACGACATAATTAATTATGATAAACATTTATAAAAATATGTCCTTACAACATGTCATAATCCTCTATGGTTGGCGTCCCTACGGCTGGACACCTGATATAGGAGATACAAGAGAGAGAAGAGAATATGCAAGGAAACGGGTCAGAGCCCGATGTAAAAATAGTTTATAAAACAACAAGTGAAAAAATGCTATATTTAGTAATTACTATGTACATGTTAGATTATCGTATTCTCACTTAAGATTCTCACCTCTCATCTAGAGTTCACCCCTAACGAACCTGTAAGTCATACTAGTTACAGTTCCCATGCTAACTAGTTCAACCCAATGTATGCACTATTCATAGTCCAACTCATTCCCACGTATTTCTCTCATAATACATCTAATAATAATAATATGTATATCCATTTAGATTCAACATGGGTAATCCCCTTATTAATTCAATTCAATAGTGTTTTCATACTTAATTAATTATAGATATCATTATCTTTCATTTCTACTTTAGTCACACAGTAGATATCATATATATATATATACATATATATATATATATATATATACACACACACACATTCAATCTATTATATATATACAATACTGCACCCCGAGACATAGCAATGGTGTTGCATTACTCTACTATCATGTCCCAATACATCTCATCACCATATGGGGGACTATAGATTCTATAAAGATTCCTCGAACTACAAGTATCAAACACAAACATTGGAGGTGAACATAGTCCTAAGCCTTTGGGCTACGCACAGACCTACGCACCCAAATGACCAGTCACACCCAAAAGTGGTGATCAATCCCTAAGTTCTATGTTCTCGGGTGATAAGTCAAAAATCCCATTAGATTGATCAGGATATGACTGACCTCACGCGCAAACCTCCCTCGGTTGCAAGTAAGCTAGGTATGATATACACATAAGCCATCAATCAATGAAATAGGAACTATTATCTACCTATTTAGTATTGGGTACTTACATTACCTATATCATATTAGGAATTTACCCTATCCCAAGTACCCGTCGTATTTCTTGAATATTACCCGTAATGTAATCACGATTATCATCATACATATATTATGTAATTATTTCTCCCATAATCTTTTATTTAACCCAAGTACCCGTATATATGTCCTCGATGTTACCCGTGCTTGTCAAAACGATTATTTTTCTCTAAATTGTACAATAATTATGTGGATATCTCTTACATAATTTTAAACCTTAATATATTAAAATTTTCCAACATTAATACCAAGTTTCTCACTCTATTAATGTGCCAAAATTATTTAAAAACTCATTCTGGGCCATATTACAATTTCCCAAACTTTTATGGGCTAAACTGGAGATTTTTGGAAATCTCGTTTAAAGTCTGTAATCTCGTTAGAACAAGATGGGATCTCATTAGAATGAGATTAACTCTCGTTCTAACAAAGTTAGGTCTCGTTCGAACGAGGTCAACATTTTCCTGTTCATCTTCAGTACCAGTTTTCTGCGTTTTTCCTCAATTTCTAACACCCAAACCTTAGTGGTTTTCTATCCTAACAGAATCTAGAAATCTGAATCGCTATTTTAACATAATTTCAACATATTCGTGGGTGATTTCTACATAAAAACATCAATTCCACATGTTCATAAGGGATTATCATCAAACCCTTAAAACCTCAAGACTTCAATCATCTGAACTCTCCATTTTTATCCAACTTGAAAACTCAGAATTTTAGATTCATTGTTTCATACCTAAATCATCAAATTTCATTTTTAACATGGTAGTATTTTTCTACATGCAATTCATATCATCCTTTTTAATAACTTTAAGAACATATATTTTTCTCTAAATGTAAAACCCTTAAATTTCATCATGATCATAGTCCCTACATGTTATGAATTTGTCTAACCATTATCTTAATTTACCAATCATTATAAATTCCAAATTCATAAGTTCATAAATCCTATAATAAAATCCTATTCTAACATGGATATAATAATCACTAAAATAGACCAAGAATCACTTGTCTTAAAAGTCGGTCTGAACCTTTGATGAAGACGAATGTTAGAACTTCTCATTCCCTTGTTTTGACGACTTTTTCTATGACTATGATGGTGGTTCAAGGTTTTGTATTTTGATTTTTGACTTTTTGATTTTGATTTTTGAAGAGTGGGTGGTTGTCCTTTTGGTTTGCCCTAGGTGACTCCTCCTTTCCAAGAACTCTTCCCCTCCTCAAGCTACCCTTTCACTTTCTCTATAAGACTCTTATGTTTTTCTCTCAAACTTTGTCACTTGTTTTTGGATGAAATGAATCCTACGTAGAGTCTAGTCTTATTTAAATAAAAGGTCTTAAAGGTAAGCTAAAAGACAAAAATGAAGTTACTATTCATCTCCCAAGTAAAATTACTAGAATGCTCCTTCGGGGTGTCCTTTCATCTCCTAATTGACCCGAGACGCAGATTCAACACCCGAGTAGACTTTTCAACGGAGCACTCGAAACGACCATAAGGTTGATATAAAATAATCTTTCCTTTTTATCTATTTAAATTAGTCCATACATGTCCCATAACCACGTCCCGACTTAATTTCATTTATTGTCGTATTAGTAACTCATGACACTATAAATAACATCATATTCATATATTATTTATATATCACTAAGTAATATTTAGAATCATATATTACTTTAATCTCTAGTAGTATTAAATCCGGATTAAACCCAATTAATTTTTCATAATTAATTCCAATTAATCCCCATTAATTTTTAATTTATCTATTTTAAAAGTTATTAAAAATTACGGGGTATTACATGAACGTGTGTGGATTCTTGTTGAAAATGGGTGGACACCTAACACCGTCTCTGTTGAAAACATGACAAGTTTAAAATATGTGTCTCAATGGACCGGGGATGATTTAAATGGTCCACGTATAATTCTAAAGGTCTTAGTGCCATTTCTGCATCCGTCACTCCTGGAGAGTTCCGATGCATAATGACGTGCACCACGTCTAAAGAAGCACGGGATGTTCTTCAACTTACCCAAGAAGGCACGAACGGTGTTAAAGAATCTAAATTACAGAACCTAACTACACAGTTTGAGACTATAACTATTCCTGAGACTGAATGTTTTGATGAATTCTATGCATGATTGTCTAATATAGTTAACACTAGTTTCAACCTTGGTAAGAACATTCATAATGCACGTGTAGTTAAGAAAATCTTACATTCTTTTCCTAAGCGATTCATCCCCAAAGTCATTGTGTTAAATTCTTTAGGAAATTTGAACTCTCTTAAATTAGAAGAATTAGTAGGTTATCTTCAAACCTATGAAATAGATATGTTTCCTAAAGTTGTTAAAGCAAAAAATAAAGGAATCACTCTTAAAGACCAAGCCAAAAAGAATTTTGAGTCAGTTAGGAGGAGGGTAGAATCGTCTAAACGGAGTGAGAAAAATATGTCAGATTATGATTTCGACTTTGATTTAGTTGATTTAGCTTTGTTTGCAAAGAATTTTAAAAAAATTATCAAGTTAAAAAATAGTGGTCAGTTTAATGATAAAAAGAAATTTGAGAAAAATAAAAATGCCAAGAATTTTGAAAAAGAAAAGAAAGACACACCCAAGAGAAACGAAGTGAGATGTTATGAGTGTGACGGTAAGGGTCATAGAGCTTTTAAGTGTGCTACAAGGCTGAACAGACTAGTTAAAGAAAAAGGCAAAGATGTTCGTAATGTTACCCTGAGTGAAGATAGCGAGGTCGAGTGTCGGTGGATTCAGGAGAAGAATCACCGCATAAGTGAAACTTCACTGCATTCAAGGCTAGCCACGTGAGAGATTATAATGCACCTCACGTCGATGAGGATGCCATTTTGCATGGAGACCTAGACATTGAGAGTGAGAGAGAGGATGCAGGGAGGGAGAGCAAAAGTGGCCTTAGTCGCGCTTATGCTGATGTATACGCTGATTCATTTAAAACCAAAAAGCGTAATAAAGGTTTAGTTCTTAGGATTGCAGCGTCAGAGAAAGAGTTTGGAGAGATGAGAGAGCGTGAGTCCTCCTTTGAACCGATTTGAGAGAGAGAGTCTGTTTGTGGAGAGAAAGAGATAGAGAGTCTGTTTCGAGAGAGAGTTTATTTGGAGAGAGAGATAAGTGTTTTGAACTTATCACATGAGGGTCAGACAGAGGCCGACTGTGGGAAAGAATGTATATTGTTTAGCGAACTTTGTACCCGATGAGGTAAGTACAATGGATAAAATAGTCCTTAGTGGAATAATGGGCTCACAAGTAGTCATCGCCAACAATTATAGGAACAATTGTGCTTGTATGATTAATGTAAATGGAGACAATGTCCACTACACCAAAATGGACAAATTGTCACCTTTCAGCTGGCCACCCTTGTCAAGGTCATTGACCATGACAAAAAACACGCGTTTTGTGTCACGGTCATTGACCTTGACACGACCGTGATAAGAAATTGTCACGGTCATTGACCGTGACAAGCCCGTGACAAATTTACTTGTCACGGTCAATGACCTTGACACGACCGTGACAATGTTTACAGCAAAAACCCTTTCCCCCTTCTTTTTTCCCTCCCGCGCCGTTCCCTCCCTCTCTCTCTCTCTCGACGCTGCTCTCTCTCTCTCTCTACTTTCAGGTTTAATTCTCTCTCTCTCTCTCTCTCTCTCTCTCTCTCTCTCTCTCTCTCTCTCTCTCTTCCATTTATATATATGTTTGTGTGTATATATATGTGTGTATGTGTGTATATATGTGCGTCTGTGTGTGCATGTGTGGGGGGTGGGGCAGGGTGGGGGCAGGGTGGGGCAGGGTGGGGGGTAGGGGGTAGGGGGTAGGGGGTTAAAAATGTATATAAATAAGTAATTTTCTATAAAGTTCCAAAAATAATATCCAAAAATGTAAATGTAAATAATATCCAAAAATGTAAATTTGTAGTAATTGTCATCCGAAGTTGCTAAAAGCATCCGAAGTTAAAAAAGCATGAAAAATAAAATATTTTTTAAGATTTGTGGTGAATAACTAAAGTTAAAAAAAGTATTACTTTAGTCATTAAATTACTTTTTGAATTCGGGCGATGCGCGTAAATTTGTAGTAATTGTCTTATAATAAAGATCAATTAGTCTATGTTGTTGAAAATTTTGATCAAATTGGTGAGCCCTTCATATTTTAAAAATGTTGTTTTTATTCCTATAGAACAACTTAGATATCTTAACAAAACACATATCTAACAAAACACATATCTAACATTGAATATGATTTTAGAACTTAAACTTCAAGATACGAAAAATAATTCTATAGAACAGCTTAGATATCTTAACAAAACACATATCTAACATTGAATATGATTTATAAAAAGCACAAAACAATAGTAGAAATTCAATACATGAAATTAACATTGAGATTATTTTAAATAGACAGTCACAACTGTGTGTGTGTGTGTGTGTGTGTGTGGTGGGTGGGGGGCTATTGTGTGTGTGTGTGTGTGTGTGTGTGTGTGTGTGTGTATGTGGTGAATGGGCGTGGTGGTGTGTGTGTATGTGGTGAGTGGGGGGTGTGGAGGGAGGTGGGTGTGTGTGTGTATGTGGTGAGTGGGGGTGTGGAGGGAGGTGTGTGTGTGTGTGTGTGTGTGTGTGTGTGTGTGTATTTGAATTAACCCATGAATTTGTATTTTTGTATTTGAATTAACCCATTATATGAAACATACTTGAAATTAAATATAGTACGCATAGATACTAGCATTCTAGTTCTTATGCGTACGCATTCAATAGCCCTTAGACCCGTTCGAGAGTCATTACCCCTGTAATGAGATCTCTCGAATTGTCCCGTTTGGACAGTTTGAGACTGTATAATTTTTGTATAATATTCTTATTGGCTTAAAGTTGTTACTTTTGGAGGAAGTTCTGCAGTCGTATCTTAATGTTCTCTGGGTACATACTAGATTGACAAGTGTGACTGTTATTTCAATTGACCAATTGAAATAACACTCACACCTGCCAATCTACGTCGTGTACTTGGAGAACTAAGGGGATATGCTGTTGAATGTTTTTCAAATCGTAACAATGTGCATGAGCTGTTAAGTATATTACAGAAAAATGCAATCTTGAATGGGATATGACCACTTACCCTTTAATAGGATAATTAAATGATGGGATAATTAAATAAAATATACTATAAATCTAAGTTTTGTTTACCTTCAATAGGTGTTTAGTTGTGGTAGCTGTGATGGGATATCCGAAATACAAAGAGTGGATGGGTGAGACTAATAGAATGGGGGATGTGTTTCGCAAAGGTGCTAACGAATTTGTGAAATATGCAAAGAGATGTCGTAATGATGAAGAGTTTCCGTGTCCGTGTGCTAGGTGTAAGAATGGTAAGGTGTTTGAGTGGAAAACAGTTGAACTACATTTGTTAATATCGGGTATGCAAGATAGTTATCGATTTTGGAGTTTTCACGGTGAATTGAAAGTTCCTTTTGTCCCCGACGAACCTTCACAACAACCTTCAACAAGTAGAATAGATGTAGAAGGGGACGACGTAGATCATAATATGTTAGAGGATTTAGTTGATGATGCGTACGGAGTTTATGAAGCTGAGGAGGATGAGTTTACTGATGATGTAGAAGATTCAAGTGCTCGTGAAGATAACACGATAAAACTTGACGATGACTACCAAAGTTTAAAATTTAAGGCGACCCAACCGTTATACTCTGGCTGTGAGAAAGATCAAACAACTTTACATGCCATGGTTGGTTTGCACAGTTTGAAGATGCAGTACGGTTTGTCTGGTAATAGCGTGACGGGAATTCTGAAATGGGTGAAGGGCTTATTACCCAAGGTGAATACACTTCCAAATAGCTATCCTGTTATGAAGAATAGTTTGAAAGGTTTGGGAATGAAGTATAAATCGATTCATGCTTGTGTGTATGACTGCATACTATACCGAAAGGAGTATGAAAATTTCGATCGTTGTTCGGTATGCGATGAACCTAGATATGTCCAATCTACTAGTAAGGAAGGCACAAGCTCAAAAGTGCCTCAAAAAGTATTGAAATATTTTCCCGTTGGGCCTAGATTAAAGAGATTTTTCACAGTACCATGGATTGCAGAGGCAATGACTTGTCATGCTAGGGCAGAAGTAGGGGGTAATATCATGCGTCATCCTATTGATTCTACTGCCTGGCGGAGGATGAATTTTGAGTATCCCGATTTTGCTCGAGAACAACGCAACATTCGTTTGGCTATATCAACAGATGGTTTCAATCCATTTGGAAATCTAAGCACGAATCAGAGTTTATGGCCAGTGATCCTAGCCCCACTCAACCTCCCTCCTTCACAGTGTATGAGACCTGAATTTTCTATGATGGCTTTATTGATACCTGGGCCAAAGGCACCAAGTGATGACATTGATATCTACATGGATCCTTTGGTAGAAGAATTAAATGAGTTGTGGGAAGAGGGTGTGCAATCATTTGACTCTTTTAGAAAAGAAGAGTTTACACTGAAAGTTATGTTGATGTGGGCAATTCATGATTTTCCAGCTTATGGGACATTATCCGGATGTGTAGTACATGGTTATTTGGGGTGTCCTATTTATGGAGAGGAGACTGAATCTCTTCGTCTATCCTCTAGCTTAAAAAATTTATACCATTGCCACAGGAGGTTTTTACCTCCAGCTCATAGTTTCAGATTTGAGAAAGGTTCCAATTTTTTATTGGGCGGAGTTGAACATAGGCTACCGCCGAGACAACTTTCGGGTTCAGAAATTGAAAGTAAATCTTCTGAATGTGGCCCAAATATGCCAGGTAAGAATCCCAAATTTAAGAATGTCAAGCATAAGAAGACCCCAACTGGGAATGAAACTGAGATAAGAAAGGCATGGTCTCGGAGGTCAATTTTATTTGACTTGCCTTATTGGAAGAAAAACCCGGTGCGCCATGTATTGGATGTGATGCATGCAGAGAAGAACTTCGCTGAACATATGGTGGGTACTTGCCTTGGAGGGAGTCATTCGAAGGATGGAGAAAATGCACGAAAAGACCTTAAAACGTTAAAACTTAAACCACAACTATGGTTGAAAGAAGATAGTAGGGGAAGGACAATAATTCCCCCTGGTGCGTTTACTTTGACGAGTGAGGAAAGGAAGGTGCTTCTAGACACAATATATAATTTGAAGGGCCCATCTACTTTTTTGTCCAACTTGCAAAGGATTGTGAATTATGTTACTCATGATTTACATAAGTGTAAGTCCCACGATTGGCATGTGATCATGCAATTGGTTCCTCTATTGTTTAAGCACTATTTCTCCAAGCACAAGGGTTTGCGTAGGTCTATTATGCAAATTAGTATTACCTTCTCCCTCTTGTGTGAGAAGGTAGTGAATCGAGAACACATAGTGGCCGCAAAATTGGCTGTGAACGAAGCGATTTGTGTATTGGAGAAGTACTTTCCCCCAGCATTCTTTGACATAAGTGTTCACTTGTTGGTACACCTATGCGACGAGGCACTTCTTTGTGGTCCAGTTAGATATCGGTGGATGTATCTGTTTGAAAGATTGATGAAAGTTTTTAAAGATTACATCAAGAATACGCGATATATTGCAGGATCAATTGCAGAGGAATACATCACCGTGGAGTCATCAATATATACTCGGGAATATATGCCTGACTCGACCAGCGTTGATGACACTGATGAATTCCTTGATGATGGTGGTAATGTGATGGGAAAACGAGTGAAATTAACGAGTTTGCAACATGAACAAGTAGCTCGTTATCTATTTGACACACATGAAGATGTCGAAGAATGAAAAAAGTAAGTTTCGAATATTATAATGTTTAACATTATTTTAGATTATTTTATACATGATTAATTTTGTAATATGCAGTAAATATGAAGCCTGTGAGAACAATAAAAGACGAAAAACAATGGTACAATCAGACAGCAAATTTAGGCTATGGTTGACACAAGAGGTAATTATAATGAAAACAGTCATTATATAACGTTACATTACACTCAAATTTTACCACTAATATAATTAATTTATCTATATTCTCAGCTCCTAAAGATGGGTGATGCGACATCAAGGCTTGCTCGTCTAGCCACTGGACCCTTGTTCGTGGCACAAGAGTACAAAAATTATCGATTGAACGGTTACATTTTCGGTGCTAAAGTGTACGAGGAAAGTACAAATGTACAGAACTCGAGAATTTCATACAAGGCTCTTACTTTCTTTCGAGCGAGCGCAAAAGATAAAAACCTCGTTGAAGCTGAAATGACTTACTATGGTGTAATCCAAAATATATTTGAATTGGATTATATAAGCTTCAAAGAGGTTGTATTTTACTGTGAATGGGTAAGAGTTGAGGATAAAAATGCTTGTAAAGTTGATCCTGTCACCAATTTGATCATGGTTGACTTGTCCAAGTTGAAAAGCAACGACCACGTGAGCGATGAGCCATTTGTTTATGCATTTCAAAAGGTTAAGCAAGTGTTTTACTCGGAGTATATCAACAACGAGCCATGGTCAATTGTCCAACACGCGCCAAGGCGTCTAAATAGTAGTGTGGATGACTTGGCTGCTCCTACCGAATATCAATCCATTTTTTATGATAACCCAAATTTGAAACAATTTTTCAATTTGTAATAAATATTTCAATTTGTACCGAAACATCCATTTTTAATGCTTTTACTTGATCTGCACTTTATCATTTTCACTCTTGTGTAGTGTGCGTGTGTGGAGAGGAGATTAATACATAAATATTCCAACTACATCTAAGTTTTGTTTATACTAATCCATGAATATATGCTTCTTACCTTTAATAGGTGATTAGTACATAGTTATTTGGGGTGTCCTATTTGTGGAGAGGAGACTGAATCTCTTCGTCTATCCGAACACTAAGAAATGCCATAATCCTATGGAGCGATGCTCTGCAAATTCCTCCCAACCATTATATAGCCAAACATCACCAGTTGAAGTTGTCAATTCCACTTTCCATACCCCACCACTTGGAACTTCTAGCAAAACATGGGAGACCATTGAAAGGTGGAATTGACAACTTCAACTGCTGATTTTTGGCTACACAATGGTTGGAAGGAATTTGCAACGCATAACTCCATAGGATTATGGTATTTCTTAGTGTTTAGATATGAAGAGAATTATATTTGACATGATTGCCCGGGGTACATTAGTTGGAAGGAGGTGCCATATGAGCTCAAGTTAGCTGTTTGAGTGACACTACAGGTAATGTATTTATATTTATATGTCAATTTCGATTTCAATTACGATTTATATTTATCTATATTTGAGGGGCGGATACTAATTTTACTTTATTTCAATTCAGGGGACAGGGAGTGGCCCTAAGGGTAGGCAACATATGCTCTCTACTTATGTGGCTATTCGGACGAGAAGGGAAGGATAAGGAGGTGTTCCCGAGCGTCGCGGTACAAAATCTCTTTTCCATGCAAATAGTTTGTAGATTTGAGATAAAATGATGGTGATGTTATTTCTTCTTAAATAGTTTCTTATTTGAATATATATTTGCATTATCTTTAGTTTGTTCAGATATATGATGTTTGGAACAGGTACAACGTTGCTATAACAGGTACAAATATACTGCTGGGCAGTGGCAGTGGCCATACTGCCCAGCAGATTTTTTTTAAATTCTGCCCAGAATTGTCACGGTCATTGACCGTGACACGTCCATGACAACTGTTGTCACGGACTTGTCACGATCATTGACCGTGACAATTTTTTTAAAAAGGGTCACGGCTTTGTCACGGTTATAAACCGTAACAAACGTGTCACGGTCATTGACCGCGACACGACCGTGACACAAAATGCGAGTTTGTGTCAAGGTCAATGACCGTGACACGACCGTGACAAAAAAGTTGTCTCGCCTCGAAATGTCACGGTCATTGACCTTGACAAGTTGGATTTGTCAAGGTCAATGACCTTGACAAATGGGCAGATTTGGTGTAGTGTTCGTGTTTTTACAATATAATATTAAGCTTCCATGAGAAGGGAGTTAAGAATGTTGAAGAATTCAGTCAGGGAGTAAGACTGAATGTAATGATACTAATGAGACACCGCATTGAGAGACCCAGTAGGTAACTCATTTATATGATTCAGACAATTGGATTCATGCCGAGTGACAATGGATTCAGTTGGGACTAGTAAGGCTAGCAGTGTGTTCCTTAGGGACATCGGAGATCAGGGAACAAAAAGGGTAACCATCTGAGACGAGGATACTAAAGTTCGAGAGAAGGACAACTTTAATATGGCCAGTGTGGCCAGAAATATAAGGATTCTATTAGGAGATATTTCGTGGAGAGCAGGACCACATGCCTTGACTCCACCCGAAGTGAGAAAAGGAACTAGAGCCTCCTTCCTGGCAGGGAAAATGATTAAAATAGTTATTGGTTCAGTCTGAACAAGCGTGTCATGTTCGGGAACCATTTGAATAGCCAGATGATGAGTAAGGTAGAAATATGAGTTTAATCCTCGGGCAAAAGATGTAAATTTTGTGTGACGTGAGCAAGTCATGGTATTTTGTTTAAACGAGATTTTATTGCAAGATTCTCATGTTGTAGCGGAGTTATCTTTGGTTTCATTTGTAGGGGAGCGAGTGTAGACCAAAGGGTGATACTTTATATAAATTACTCGTTTTAGTGATGTATTATACAATTCTGGTGTTATCCTGGGTATGGATTGGTTAGCGAGACTTCGGAGAGTACAAATGTTGCATTATAGTTGATCCTGGTGCGTATGGACTTTACTGATGTGATTCAGATTATAAAGGATGTATTGTCAAGCAGAGAAATTGAGCTCATTAGTATGATCTTTAGCGTTAATGACTAGTGATAGTGCGAGCTTAGTGATATATTGCTCCTTTAAAGATATGGGAGTGAGATGTATATTTACATGTCGGGGATAGCATTTGAGTATCCTGATTGTGAGGTTGAGGCTTATAGAACTCTATTCCTGACAATGCTAGTGATGGTGCATTGGGAGGAAGTTATTTGTTTGGGTTTCACTGTGGGATCAGACATGCATGAACCTCGATAAACTTTGGGAGTAGAGAGACGTTGACAGATGCTAGGACATCAGTTTTGATTGATAAATGTTGGTCGTTAAGAGAAAACACTATGAGCGGAGAGATATAATATGGTATAAGGCATGTGGAGGCGATAGTACCTGGAAAAATCCATGAAAATTTTCTCACCGTGAGTTAATGGGTGGGACTATCTTGAGGAGAATTAAATTACGAATTATGGGTGATTGAGAATACCCGCGTGCTATAAATAAGCCGAGAATGCGAGGCTAATTTTGAAAATTATGTTACGTGCGAGACGTTTGCGATGTTTGTGCAAGTACACACGGGTTATCGGGTGTATGGGCGCCCTGATTAGTTGGATTTTCAAAAGTCATCCGAGATAGAAGGGCGTGGAAATTATGCATGAGAATATGCCTGAGGGACGGTAATCAACAAAGTTTGAATGGTATAATGGATTGAACGTCGTATAAGGAAGACGATAATCCCAGTATATATGTGAAACGAGAGCTAGCAAACTCGAGATGGGTTGAAAGTATGTGGAAATCCATTTAAAAGATATCTCTTGATAAAGAGGATACCAAATTGTTGTGAGAAAGTTGAGTGGAGCCTTACCCGAATAAATGTTGAAGAGTGGCTTGCGCATTACTAGAATGTTAGTATACTCCTGGGAAAGAAAGGGTGTATATAGTACAACTTAATGTGAGATGTTATAAGTGGGAATTGATGTTGGGTGAGACATCGTGAGATTATCTCCAAGTACATCACTCGGGGATGGAAAAAGGTTGACTTGACATGAGCAACTAGAAACTTCGTAACAAGTTTGCGCTTCCCAGTGATGGAATGGGTGGGCAGACTATAAAATTTCATTGGTGGGCTGCCAAGTCATGACAAGGTCAAGAATTCCTTTGAGTGTGGAATTAATTGATCGAGATGTAGAAATCTTTTCTTTCCTTAATAAAAAGGCTTGCACCGGTGCAAGGTGACAACCAATATTATTGTGAATCATGATGAGATCCTGAAATTCCACCTCTGATAGGGATTATCAGGAAGTGATGGGGACGGAATTTGTTTTGGGCCTATTGCATCACCTATAGACGATGGTTAGACGAGAGGTGGTTTATTATGCGGTTTAATGCTAGTGGTGCATTTGGTGAATTGTAGGGTAATTGAGGGGAGAAATTACCATGATAAAGTTATGTGTTATAACTCATACCTATTCATCATGCATAAAGTACTTTTGAGGTTTTGTGTGGAAAACCTTATCGTTCACCCACTAGTTAATTAGAAATGTAAAATATGACGGCGTTTGATAAATAATTAAATTCGCAAATTTCCAATTTGTCACACTTATTTAATTAGAGTCTATTTTTAAACAAAATTAATTCAGACCCTAAACATGCAACTACGTGTGTGCGTGTGTCAAACCATAAATAAATAAATAAAGCATGTGACACAAATGTAACACCCCGCGAGCTCGAGAGACACGACGTGCTACTACGATAAAACAAAACTAATTCCACGATAACAATGTGTATAGATCATATAAAAAATCCCACAATATAAACCAAACCACTAATCTCAATTCTTCAAATTCAACACAACAAAGTCTCTCGAAATAATATAAATCGCCAATGCTCTATACAACATAATAAAATAATACAAATCTTTCAAAACATATTCTATGCAAAATAATCCACGCTAAAATCATCCCAATTGGCCCATAGCACTAAAATCCACGCTAATCTGCCAACTAAAAGAAAATATGGGGAAGTACACAATACGGCAGGAAAGATGCTCAACAAATATATTAACAATGAATAAAGCGTAATAACACGAGTACGAATATTCAAATCAAATGCAAATCTCAAAGAATTTATCAATAAATTTCTCAACAATACATTAACTGGGTCACCAGGGCCCACCCCATCCGCATATGCTTTATCAAGACATAGCCCGGGAAACAGGAATTTTGGCGGGTGCCCAAACTCCGTGTCATATTAAAATCTCATGAAAACATACTCAATAACAACATGAATAATAACACATGAATCAAAATAATTTCAACAATTATTTTTTCAGATTTCAATGAATTTATCAACTCAAATATGAGTTCAATAATCGCAAGAATTCAAAGGGAATAACTCTCGAGAGATTTAAAGAGCATATTGTGTAAAACCCCATACCTTAAAATCATTGCGTGAATCGCCAGATAAATTCATCCTCAAAATATGATCGCACCACCACGTTCATCTCGAGAAAATAATCAAATCATGTTTTAGCCCTAGCACAAGATAACCCCAAATAGTCCTATTTTAAAACCCCCGAAAAATCATATCCAAAAATTATTCCAATCGCCAATCCGACTTCAGATTTGGATTTTACAAGAAAAATTGAGTCATGTCTGTGTTTTGAGTTTTTCTTAAATCTCATCAAAATGCACTCAAAAAGAAGATTTAAACATTCCAAATTGGCTCTTCTCATTCCACTCATTTTGGCCACTTTGGATTTCATTTTTAACCTCTCTTTGTCATCTCCCTTTCCTTATAATCACCCATAGTATTCCTTATATAGTCCCTCTCTCAAACCCTAGCTTGAAGCCTAAGCTAACATATATTACTATATTTCCCTTTAATTCAAAATTGTCTAGTTTATATATTTGAACCATTATAAAATGTCTAAAAATAATTTAAATTTAAATGTTTGATTCGTATTCAAACCAAAATAAATTATATAATCCTCTATTAATAAAATAATAATATTACTGAAATTTTGTATAACATTCATAAATAACCCTCAAAATAATGGGGTATTTCAACAAATTTAAGGAAAAATCCCGAAAATGTCAAACCTTTTATTTCTTGAACTCTGACAAGTTTACAAGACCATTGACTTACATACCATCTTTCTTTCGCCCACAAGTGTAACGCACGGTGTCTTCGTCAAGCCTCCAAAGCAACGGCTAGAAATAAATCTGCAATGGTTCGCATGCAACTATACCACCAGGACACGCAGTCCAAGCACGCAGTCTAAAATCTTCACAAGGACTCCCTCGACAATAGCACGCAGTTGTCGATTGTAGAGCTCTCCACATAAAGAATGAATAAAAGAAAAGTGTGTTCTTGAACACCAAAGCATATGGGATTTTTGTGAATTGAAAACAAAAGGGATGAAAACCTTAAAAGAAGAAGTCAAAAGGAATTCTGCAGATTCGCAATTTTCTGTCTTTCAAAATGCTGGGACTTCTTAATGAAAATAAAATCATTTAATAAGTATTTATAGAAAATCGCACATCCTCGATTGTTCGAACAAAAAGGGGATCTCGCTCGAACGAGATGCACGAGTCGTTCAAGTGACTTCGCGTGACAATGCAATGTCGTTCGAACGATAGAGCAAAGTCGTTTGAACGACTGGAACATTAGAAAATATTATTTTAATATCCTCTCCAACACTTAGAAAAAATACTCATTCTCAAATTTTGACGAAAAAAGTCCGCTCCAACACAAAGAAAATATTTTGTAAAAATATCCCAAAGCTCTAAGTGCAAAGTTAAGGTATTTAAAACATAACCTTACCAAAGTAAACTTTGCGGAGGATTTTTGATAAATAACCTTGATATATTCAGATCCATCTTAATATAGATTGCTCTTGAACTTCTTCAATGGTTGTAACGGTATACGACATAATTAATTGTGACAGACATTTATAAAAATATGTCATTACAAATATCCCCCTATGTATATGCCGGAACATACATAAAAACATCTGAATTATCAAATACCAAAATGCCAATACAAATATTCCCTCCCATGAATCTCAAAACTGAAAAGGTACAAATTTGCAAGTTCTCAAACTTTTCTTCAAAAATCTTCATCAAATCTCAAAGCTTTTCTCATCAGGGTGTGCAACATAATGATCTTCAATCTTTGTACCTACACACATGAGATAAAGCAAAAACCTTCGTGACGTATAGAGTTTTAAATGATATAAGAATAAATCATTAATAAATCAAATCTCCCCCATACTCCAAAAACTCCCCCATAATATGATAATTCTTTCTCCCTCATTTTATGATGTCCACAAATAGACAGATAAGAAGAAACAAACTAAAACATGGAGTGTCACGACAAAATCATAGCAAACATGGATCAAACTATGCATGCAAAGGAGTATCTCAAAAGATTCCACAAACTATTTTTAGATTTTTCAATTTTTTCAAAGCAAAAATAATGTTACAAAAATCACACCATAGATTTAACTAAAACAACCAAGTCATGGAAATGGAATGAATGGGTGTGAACACATTCAATAGGTAAATAAACTCAATCAATCATATTTGCACAATGAATACGTGTACTCCTAACGAATGAACATCAAAAGTATCCTTAGGTGTAAAAAATATTGAATTTAGATGACATCGTCTTATGAAAATCAACAAATCAAAGTCAAAGTGATTTCCACACCAATAACGTCCAAAACTATTTAACATTTTTTCAAGACTTTCAAGGATGTGAAAACCCGTTTTAAATTCCATACAAACTCCCTCATGCATATTTTATTTTAGAGGTAATCTAAATTCTCAAACATTGGAGAATTGGTTCAAAAACCTAACGGCCCCTTTTTGGCATGAATTTCTTTTTATTGTCATTAAATTTTTTCAGGCACTTTTAAACCTTTTTGGACCCCAGATAATGCAATTCCTCAATTTTCTATGTCCAATTTAAACGGTGGCTTAATCGTAAAGGATAGATGAGTTCCTTTCGTAGCCCTTCACCGTTTTCAAATAAAACACACAACCTCGCAAAACGGTTCTTACATGCACTACTTTCTTGTCAAGTTTTATTGCGCTTGGTTCATTTTAAAAGACAAGATTGAAGTGAAAACACCCAACCAACATGTGATAAGAGAAGCACAATAATCAAACAAATCCGTGCATATGTGCAATAAAGGAAATCACGAGTCAAACATGTAGGAAGTAACACTTAATTACATCTCAATAACTTCAAATATTATAAAGCACAAAGATGACATGATGTATTGTCTCAAAACACTATCAAATAGTCACACGAAAAATAGAATGATGTTGTGAATCGGTCATCCTAAGTGTCCATCCATAAAAGATGCAAACAAAATAAAAAAATCTTTTTTGATTTTCTCCCAAATTTTATAAAAAAAAAACCATCTTTTTGCATTTTTCTAAAAAAAATGGAAAACATACAAAAATGATACATACTAGAAATAGGCAAATAATGTCATCATGGAAAATATCCTATGCTAGTAAACAAGCCAAACCTCACTCGTTAGGTGCAGAGGGGTTTTCCAAAGATGGTGCCAACTTATGAAAAACCTCCATCAAATTTTGTGAAGTTTTGACCAAAAACTTAACTTGTTCACCTAAATGTGCAAACTCTCTCATGTAGTCTCCAGGAGCATGTAAAGTATCATGTGTGGGTGCATGTGTGGGTGCATGTGTGGCAGAAACACGTGTAGAAGCAAAACATGACTCATAACCCAACTTAAAACAAATTTCCCTAAGGTGACCTCTCCTCTTACAATGGGAACAAACATAAATAGGCCTAGGAATGCCATTCTCAAAAACTCTAGGACGCACTCTCCTAATAGGAATGGGACGCCTAGGTGGGTTAGGGTGAGACTCACGTGAATCCAAAGTGGGAACCAACTCAGGTACTACTAGGGAAGTAGAAGCACCGTCATGACTTATTCCTAAACTCTCACCACTATCCAAAATAGCATTGAGAACCATCTTTCCAACCTTCTTAGATGCGTTCTCTAAAGGTAATTTGACCCCCCGAACACGTTCGAGATCACTCTCGAGTTGGGATACACGTGTTGTCAGTCTAGACACTGTGTCGGTCAAATCACATTTTTCCTTTCTTAAAACCTCCTTCTATCTTTCCAAATCTAACACTCGACGATTTAAATTCCTATTATACTTCTTTGTTTTTAAGGTCTCAATGTACAAATCTCTAAATGGTTTTTGGAGCTCACTTTCATCTCCACTTTCACACTCGCTTTCTCCCTCACTTGAAGCGCTCAAATCATCATAGTCGCGTTCGTGTGTACTATTGTGGCACAAAGTGGGTGTTCTCACATGACTTGCTAAAAATGCAACAAACTTCTCGCTACTAGTCATATCACCCTCACCTTCACTACTATCACTAAGTGTGGTGGGCATGGCTACTTTCTTCCCTTTCTTTCTAAGTCACGTACGACACTTAAACGACTTATGTCCCTTACCCCCACATTCAAAACAAGTTACGCCCTCAAAATCCTTCTCACACTCCTCATCTGAGTCATTCTCTTTTTCCCTCTCACCTCTTTCTTTTACCTTTCCTTTCTTTTTATTTTTCTCAAAAAATTTCTTTTTATTTTTGTTCATGTTAAGAAATTTTTTAAATTTTTTTGCAAGCAAGGCCATATCATTAAAATCAAAATCTCCCTCAGAATCGGACTCACAAACTTTTTCTTTCTTTTTCTTAAAATGAGTCTTTAAAGCAACGCCTTTATCCTTAGCCTTAATGGTTTGGGAAAACATATCAATCTCTTAGTTTTGAAGATCTCCTACAAGTTCTTCCAACTTAAGTGATTTCAAATTTCCCAAAGGGTTCAAAACAGTGTCTTTAGGAATAAAGACTTTTGGGAGAGATCTCAAAAAAAATTTAAAGACGCGCATGTTGTCAATAGCCTCACCAAAATTAAAACTAGTGTTGATAATGTCCGACAAACGTGCATAAAATTCATCAAAAGTTTCGGACTCTAACATAGTAATGGTCTCAAATTGGGTGGCAAGATTTTGCAATTTTGATTCTTTAACCGCATTTGTACCCTCATATGTCAATTGGAGTACATCCCATGCCTCTTTAGATGTGGTGCACTTCATAATTCGGCGAAACTCGTCGGGAGTGACGGCTCCAAAAATAGCACTCAAACCACGTGAATTAAAATTAGACATTTTAAAATCATCTTCAGTCCAGGCCGACACGAGTTTTAAATAGGTGATATTTTCAATGGTGACAATGGGAGGAGTCCACCCTCTTTCACACAACAACCAAACACGTTCATCAATAGCCTTTAATTGTGATTTCATACGAGCTTTTCAATAGGCATAATTAGACCCATCAAAAATAGGCATCATGTTATATGAGTGCTCCATTGGAAACATTGCGATTTTTCACAAAACTTATTTAAAAAAACTCAATATCATACAATTTTGTGAAAAATAGGAATACACAATAAAATAGTGTAACCTTCTCTGATACCAATTTGTAAAATGACGGTGTGTGATAATTAATTAAATTCACAAATTTCCAATTTGGCACACTTATTTAATTAGAGTTTATTTTTAAACCAAATTAATTCAGTCTCTAAACTTGCAACTACGTGTGTGCATGTGTCAAACCATAAATAAATAAAGCATGTGACACAATTTCAAGAAAAATCCTCAAAGGGCAAAACCTTTTATTTCTAGAATTCTGACAAGTTTACAAGACCATTGACTTACATACCATCTTGCTTTCTCCCACAAGAGTAACGCACGGTGTCTTCGTCAAACCTCCAAAGCAATGGCTAGAAATCAGTAATGGTTCATACGCAGCTATACCAGAAGGCCTCGCAGTCCAGACATGCGGTCTAAAATCTTCACAAGGACTCCCTCCACAATAGCACGCAACTGTCGGTTGTATTGCTCTCCCCACAAAGAATGAACAAAAGTAAAGTGTGTTCTTAAACACCAAAATAATTCACCAAAACATATGGGATTTTTGTGAATTGAAAACAAAAGGGATGAAAACCCTAAAAGAAGAAGTCAAAAAGAATTCTACAGATTCGCAGTTTTCTGTCTTTCAAAATGCTGGGACTTCTTAATGAAAACGAAACCATTTAATGAGTATTTATAGAAAATCGCACCTCCTTGATCGTTCGAACTAAAAGGGGATCTCGCTCGAACGAGATGCACGTGTCGTTCAAGCGACTTCGCGCGACAATGCAATGTCATTCGAACGACAGAGCAAAGTCATTTCAACGACTGGAACGTTAGAAAATATTATTTTAATATTCACTCCAACACTTAAAAAAATGCTCATTCTCAAATTTTGACGAAAATAGTTCGCTCCAACACTTCGAAAATATTTTGTAAAAATATCCCAAAGCTCTAAGTGCAAAGTTAAGGTATTTAAAACTAACCTTACCAAAATAAACTTTGCGGAGGCTTTTTGATGAAGAACCTTGATATATTCAGATCCGTCTTGATATAGATTGCTCTTAAACTTATTCGACGGTTGTAATAGTATACGACATAATTAATTGTGACGGACATTTATAAAAATATTTCCTTACAAGAAATGAGGGGATGACCATATTTTTGGTCTGATAGTGACTTGGAGTCCGTTGTTAAAAAATGGAGTGTACCACCAACTATTGTGGCCGAATTTTGTATGTCGTGAACCTCAAACTTAGGGATGTGCGACCTTTTCTTAGTATGGAGATGATAGAGTCAGTATTGAGATCACAAGGCCGATGGAGCATGTCAGTACTTAATGAATTCAGAAAGCCTGTTGATAAATTTTAGCTACAATAATTAAGCCTTTTGATAGGTGCGCACCACTAGTGGGCATATAGTGGAGTGACCTTATGTCATCATGATTTGAATTTGATTACTAAAGGATGGCGTGTTGTTAGAAATCCTACGTTTTAGTAACGACATTGTCCTAATTTCGAGGACAAAATTCCTTTGTAAGGGGGGAAGTACGTAATACCTCGTATTTCATTGTATTTTGATTTAATTAATTTGAGGAATTAATTGGGAAAAATATGCTATATTTAAATTATGCGAGTAAGGTAATTTGATGAGATTTAATAATAACTGTGATTATTGAATATTAATCGAGGGATAGATATTGATTAATGTTTCATGGTAATATTTACTAAGTGCTAATAGTATATAATTTATGATTTTTGGTCATGTTGCATAAAGAGTGATATGTGCGTATTTTATTTTATCTCACCCGGGAGTCGCGTGTAGCCTAATTTGAGGGCGAGATAGGAAATATATTTTTAGTGACTCAAATGATAATTCAAATATCACAAATAACTCTGGATGGATCCAAATAGTCAAAATAGTGTACCCAGGGGTATTGTTTGAGTCCCGGGTCAATTTTAGACCAAACCGACACCTATTGAGGGTGTTTCGGTCATTTGGTAAAAGGAGGGTTGGATACCTATGAATTTTGCAGTGTCATATCAGCTGATTAAAAAGTGAGGCTACGGTTAGAATCAGAAAACACAAAGGGAGGCCATTAGAGAGAAAAGATAAACAATTCGCAAAGCTTAAGGAAGAATTGGTGAAGGATTCAAAGGGTTCTTACAGCACAAACTAGTTGGGAAGAAAGATTGGAGGAGAAAGACAATCAGTCAAGAAATCAGATCACCTCTCAATAAGGTAAGAGGTTATTTGCAAATTATTTTGAGTTATAATATCCATGCGTAGGATTTATGAGTAATTCATTTTGATGAATATTCTTGGAGAAAAAGAATTGATTAATGGCATGTTTGGGTATAAATAGCATGTGATTAGATTTATATTTGAAGAGGATTAAAAATCAGAGGAACTATGATTGTTAATACGAATTAAAATCAAGATTTGAATTATTCTGGGTTAAATTTGTGAAGATTTATGATGTTTAAATAGTTGGAAATCATCCTAGCATATGTAGGAATGGTTAGGAATCAGTGGTTGCAAGTTTGGTATGTTATCATGTGAGTTGGATAATTGGAAATGGTGAGAAAATGCATGAAGAATATGAATTCACCTTCACCTTCGATCGATCGACTATAAATGTCGATCAATCGATGGAGTCGACCGATCGACCAATTCCTCGATCGATCGACCCAGGCTGATTTTGGGTTCTCTTGTTGGTTGAGTTATATTCGATTGTCGATGCTTGAGGGGAACCTTAGTGATGATATTATACCTATGTAGGGACTTAGGGAGTACCTGTAGTTGTATAGTGAGGGTCCGTTATAATCATTGAGTGCAAGATTTGGAGAGATGGACCAACGAAGATAAACCAATCAAGTAGTGCACCCGGAATATGGGATTTGAGTTATGGAGAGAGTAAACGTCAATACAAGGAGTATACCAATAGGTTAGAGATATTAACTACTAAAATAAATAGAGGGGTAACTAGGGCCCTTAGAGTTATGTGAATACTCAAATAAATGCGGTCATGAGATAAATCGTAATCTAATAAGTACGGTAAATATAAGAGAGAAATATATTACGTACATGCATGATTTTAGGTGGTGTGTAAACCTAACAATTATAGCAATGCTTAGGTAGAGTGAATACCTAAAGTACATTTGATTATACTAGGGTCGAGGTAGAATTCCGAACTAGTATGTGAAAATAATGTAATCTAAAGAGTACGGTGAATATCCGAGAGATATATTATGCACGAGCATGATCATTAGGTTGCGTGTATACCTAATGAATTATATAAATACTTAGCTGGAGAGAATACCTAAAGTATAATTACCTATATTAGGTTTAAGGTAGGATTCCGAACTAATATATGGAAATAGTAAATTGGGGTCATGATGAAAGAGTTGTGAACCAAAAAATATAAAAATTTCATTAGTGAGGTCGAGGTGATTTTTCGAACCAATACATGAAATAAATTTGGGGTTGAGGTGACATTCCGAATCAATCCTCTTATTTGGTGTCGATGGACTATTCCAAACCAAGGGTCCTCAATGTGTTATAAGGACATAATAGTGAAGAAAGATTTTATAAGTGTATATTATGTGTAAAATGTATACTGTATAAATAATTTACTTATATGGGATAATAGAAAATTTAGATGACGTGCATATATCTAAAAGTAAATTAAGCGGAGAGACTTAATTAGAAAGATTAAATGATAGATAGTGATTATCTTAAGAATAAATTAAGTAGTGAGACTTAATTGTTAAAGTAAAAGATAACAAGATGGGAAAAGTTATCTAAGTATATATTATATGAGATGTGTTACTATAGCATATTGTATGGGCGGTATGTTAACTTATTCGCGTAGATAAGTTCAGTTGAATACCATAGTCTAGTTAGCTTAGGTAGTATAGCTAGGTGCGTAACTACAAGACGTTAAGTGTGAATTATAGATGAGGGGTGACGTAACTTAAGAGAGTGTACACAATCTTAACATGTGTAATCAATAACTCATCTTACTATGATAAACACTTGCTAAAAAATTTCAAAACATTTTGAGTACTAACTCTTGCTATCAAAATATATCAAAACCTTTTAGGTGTCCAGTCATAGGGGCACCAGACTTGAGGATTCAGTCTAGGGACTCATAGCTGCAGCATTGTGGAGGCTGGCAGGACTTTGTATAAACGATTCATTTATTCAGATCTAGTGTAGGATCTCATTTTAGCACTCTCTATTGGGACATGTTGTCCATTAGCATGATTTCAGATATTCAGTTTTGGATATCATTGGTTTATTTAGCAGTTTTGGATTTGAGCCGATTGTTAACTCGACAAGACTTTATTCATTATATATTATGAGATGGTTTGAATTCTAGTATATTGTGAATGCTTAATTATTATTATTTTCGCATGAGATATTTTATCGGGTTAATGAAATATAAAATTTGACACAGGTCTAATTTCACTAAGGTGATTAGTAATTAAAAGAAAAATCTTTCGAAAGTGATGCTAAGAATGAACCAACTGAGAAACCTATTTTAATTTAATTTAGGACTGATCACCCGGGATTTAATTAAGCGAGGTGTCACAATCCTACGGGATAGAGAGCAATTAGGAAAGTTTGACCCCCAGAGCGACGAGGGAATAGTGTTAGGATATTCATCGAACAGTAAAGTATACCGAGTTTTTAACCTGAGCAGCTCTAAGGTTATGGAGTCAATTAACATCACCGTGTAAGATGAGGAATCTCCGGCATTAGTTGACCCCAGACGTTTGTGTGAGGATGACGACCTTTCTGGTAATGATCCCCTTGTCCCTCACACACCCAGTGTGGACCCCACTCCTATCTTAGGGACACACCTGCTTGGGTTCACAAGAGTCATGACCCTACTACCATTTTAGGAGATCCCACCTTAGGAGTCAAGACTCATGCTCAGCTTAAGAACGTTGTTAGCCATGTCTGCTACACGTCCAAAGTCGAGACCAAAACATATAAAGAAGCAATCAAGGATGAACATTGGATATTTGCTATGCAGGATAAGTTGCGTCAATTTAGAAAGAACAATATCTAGGAACTTGTCCCCTGACCTAGTGACACTAACGTGATTGGTACCAAGTGGATTTTTAAGAATAAAATGAATGAAAATGGTACCATTATCTGTAACAAGGCTAGGTTGGTCGCTCAGGGCTATACACAAATTGAGGGTATAGACTTTTAGGAGACATTTGCTCCTGTTACGAGGTTTGAGTCCGTCCTCTTATTACTGACCATCGCATGTCATCTGAGCTTTAAGTTATATCATATGGATATCAAGAGTGACTTTCTGAATGGCATTCTTCAGAAGGAAGTATACATGGAACAACCAAAAGGGTTTGAAGACCCTAAGCATCCAGAACACGTCTATTATCTGAGAAAAGCCATGTATGGTTTAAATCAAGTACCTCATTCTTGGTACGAGAGTCTTACTTCCTATCTCTTAGTCCGTGGCTTCAAGAGAGGGGGAGTAATCAAACGTTATTTATCAAGAGAGATAATAGTGCAATTTTGGTTACCCAGCTCTATGTAGACGACCTAATCTTTAGATCCACATGCTCATATCTTTGAGGATGAGATAAAGAGTGAGTTTGAGATGAGCATGGTTTGTGAGCTTACATTCTTCCTTAGTCTCCAGGTTCGTTAGCTAGAGGATGGGATGCTCATCTCCCAATCCAACTATGCTAGAGATCTCGTGAAGAAATTTAATTTGGACTCTGCTAAGCATGCACGTACACCTATGAGTATATCTACAAAGCTTAGTAAGGACACTTCAGGAAAGGACGTTGAGCAAACCTTGTGTCGGAGTATGATATGCAATCTTCTCTACCCGACTGTTAGTCATTCCGACATCACCTTTAGTGTTGAAGTCTGTGCACGAAATTAGGCATCCCCCAAAGAGTCACACTTACTTTCTCTAAAATGTATTATCAAATACGTGAGTGGGACTCTTTCCTACGACATTTGGTATTCCTTTGATACCAATAATCGACTGGTCGCCTATTCGAATGTCGATTGGGTTGGGGATGCAGATGGTTGTAGGAGCACCTCTGGTGGGTGTTTCTATTTTGGTTTTCCTCTTCTCTCTTGGTTGAGTAAGAAGCAAAAATCCATCTCTTTTCCCACTGTAGTGGTAAAGTATATAACCGTCAGGAGTTATTGCACGCAACTTCTGTGGATGAAGCAGATGTTGGAAGATATTTGATATCATAGGACACCTGACCATTTTATGTGATAACACAAGCGCGATACGTATATCCCCCAATCCTATCCAGCACTCGCGCATAAAACACATTAGGATACGCGAGCACTTTATCCGTGAGATTGTAGAGGAAAAGGTTATATCCTTGAGTTTTATATCTACCGACCTCAAATTATCCGATATTTTCACGAAGCCTCTAGATGCCCTTAGATTCGAGAGTCTTAGGAAGTCTTTAGGAATTTGCACAGTTGACTGAAGGGTGGTTACCATGTCTAGATTATGATGCATTTTTCATGTTCATATCATCTTGTTCCTATCTCTAGATTGTATCATTTGTATCATTATTTATTTTTTTATTGTTTTGAAAAATTAAAAAATCCAAAAAGATTTTATTTTTAGAAATTTTTTAGAAAAAGTTAAAAAGTTTCGTTTTATAAAATTTTTGAAAAATTCAAAGAAATTTTTGTATTTCTGTTTGCACTTTGTATGGGTGAACATTTGAGCTAACCATAGTCACCTCTTCATTTCCATATTCCATGTGACTATTTGATAGTGATTTGAGATGTTACATAATTTCACTCATGTGCTTTACATTATTTGGAGTCATTGCGATGCGATTAGTTATATCCTCTACATCTTTGGATCCTTATCTCCTTTGTTGCACACATGCATGGTATTATTGGAGTATTGTACTAGTCTATCACATATTGGCTTGGGTGTTTCCATCTCAATTCTGTCTATACAACGACCAAAATGCGATAAAACTTGACAATATAGTAGTGCATGTAAAAATCATTTACCGTGGGGATTTAATTGCAACAAAATATGATGAGTGAATCACGAAAAAGGGCTGCGAGAGTTCAAAATTAACTCGTCGTGAAAGTCACTGTTTAAAAAGAGTATGAAAAAAAAAATCAAATGGCAATAAAAAGAAATATATGCCAAATCAAATGGGCTAATAGGTTTTAGTTTCATCACCTCAAAAGAAAAATATAATGCATAATTATTTAAGAGGGAGTTTGGATGGAAAGAAATGAAAAACGGGTTTGCACGTCCTTGAAAGTCATGAAAAAGTGTTACATTGTTTTGGACGTTATTAGTGTGGAAATCACTTTGAGCTTTGATTTGTTGCTTTGATTGAGTCAATTTCTTTTAATTCCATAATTTTTACACCTAAGGAAGATATTGAGTTCATTTGTTAGGAATATCCAATATTCATCGTGCACATATGTTATAGTTGTATGTATTGATTTTCCTGTCGAATTTGTTCACATCCCTTCATTTCCGCTATCACCGACTTGATTGTTTTGGTGTTCTTTCATGGTGTGATTATTTGTTGTATATTCTGTGAGCAAAATTTTGAAAATTCAAAAAGAGAAAGTGGTTCTCCTTTTGACATTCTCCTTAATCTGTATTATGTGTTTCATGTGCCCATCATCACCAATATCGTGCATCATGCTCAGTACCTACATCGTGTGTTTATGATACTGCTTTTCCTATTCATAAGTCTTTATATACAGGAAAAGCTTTTTGGCAAAATCGATCCGATGAAGAGAAAAATGAATCGATCTGGTACTGGCTAATCTTCTATATAGGGCAAACTAAACTGATCAGAAAAAAATGAATCGATCCAGTTAGCGAACCGAACCGATGGATCCTTTCCAAACTGGTTCGACGATGTTAGAAAAATCCAGCGCATCAGATTTTTTTAGTATCTATAAATTCCATCTTGAGAGGTGGTTTTATTTAAGACTTCGAGGGAACACTTTATAGACCTAATACATAAAGTCTTCATATGGTTCAATCCCAAATACCTTGAGATTCACCAAAAATTCATAATCATATGTGTGAATCATCCCAAACCCTATCATACTCATTTGTGGAGCATCTTATGTGGAGAAGAAGTTTATTCTTATTGTTCTTCATTTATTAGTTTAGAAGTAGTTTAATTCTCTCTCTTTCTCTCTCTCTCTCTCTCTCTCTCTCTCTCTCTCTCTTTATCTATCTATCTATCTATCTATCTTCCTTATTGTTCTTCTCCAAAAGCTCCTTGGCTAGTTTCATTAAAGTATTGAAGTTTTTCATTTGAGAAACTTTAGTATGATATTATAACATAACTCTTGCTTTCAATTGATTATAATTTCTTGATTATTGAGATTTAGTTAATAGTTAGGTCAAGACATATGAACCCGCCATTGGGTAATTGATTTTGTTGTGTTATTATGTTTACTAAAACTTCTTAGGTTAAATATATGTTAGGATTACAACATGGTGCCTTTACATGTTATGTCATGCATAATTTATTATCAAAACTATTTTTATTATCAAAACTATTTTATGTAATCATAACTATATTTTTACACCAAGCTGAATTTGAATCATTTACGATTCATTAGGGAGTGACGTCTAGGTGTCTGATTGTTCGATTAAAGGATCTTAACCCTTGAAATGTGTTTTAAATCGTAAAACTAATTATCTCAAGTATGTCCATGGTTGAGAAATGTTCATCAATCTAAATTTTTCCTTATTTGTCCAATTAGTTTATATTATTGTTTAAATATAGTTGTAGCTAAAAATAAATCAAAATTTAAAATTTTCTTTTACACTTTATTTAAGGCAATAAACTAATTAAGCTCTAACTCACATTCCCAGATGCCTTGATACCCATTTCAGCACTATACTTTGTAAGTGTATTAAGTTTATTTTTTTTAATTTGGTCAACCCCCAAGTAGATAACCAACTCCTAAGAAATTCCAAAAAAGGGCAATGAGAATATTCTCCCTACAAGAAATAGAGTTGAGAATTTTTTATATCAAAGGAATATGAAATTGAGAACCTACTCCCAAGAAATTCTAAAAAGGGGAATGAGAATCTTCTCCCTATAATAAATAGAGCTTGGAATCTACTCTATCAAGCCTACTCACGAAAAATTCCCAAAAAAGTGGATGAGAATCTTCTCCCTGGAAGAAATAGATATCAGAATCTGTTATATTGAAGGAATATGGAGTTGGGAACCTACTCCAAAGAAATGGCAGAAAGGGGGATGTGAACCAACTACAAAAGGAATGATTACTCGATAACTATGATTGTTGCACAAACATTTCGGTTTCACTTAAAATAGGCAAAAATACACCTATGAATAGGTGTTATGCCTATGATTCGACATTAAACCCACTCAAGCAGTGGTAAAACTTATAACAAGTTGGTCGCCTATGATTTGTCATTAAAACCACCCGAGCAGTGGTATGACTAAATAAAGTCATCATCTACAATTTCGCATTAAATCCACTTAAGGGGTGATAAGCTTTAATAACGTAGATTGGGAATCCACCAATCATAGTGGTACAACTTAAAGCAAGTCAGTTTTGTCTGGATTGGGCATGAACCTACTAATACCAATGGTATAACTTAGAGCAAATCAATTTTACTTGGAGCAGGCACCAAACCCAAGAAAATATCATTTTTTTCTTAAAATAGGCAAAAACCCAACAAGGAATGGGTGGTACAATATTGAACATATTACTTTGTCACACTTAATTTGCTTATAAGACTATTGGGCAAGAAGAGACCAATAAGCCCAAGCGACATAATAAGCCCAGGGTGTCTAAAGTCAACCTTGAATAGACCGCAATGATAAAAAATGAATCAAACCATCCAAAGGATGGATAATTCGACCTAAATCAAGGTCGACTAATGTAGAACCAACCTTGGCTTAAAACACATACATTCTCCCTACGAGGGCCTCACTTGATCTATAACGGTCATATGGATCTCTAACGATCAAAATTGACGTCAAATGGTCAATTTTGTCTACAACCACCAATAGTAGCTTAAGATAAATAAAATCAACCTATGACAACCTCATTTGACAAAACATGGTCAAGTTGATCTATGATGATCCAAATTGACCTAAAACGATCAAAATGGTCTACGATGACCAAAATTTGTTTAATATGACTAAAATCAACCTATGAGGACCTCATTCGACATAAGACGGTCAAATTAATCTTTGATAATCAAAATTAACCTAAAACAATCAAGTTGGTCTACGACAACCAATATCAGCTTAAGATGGATAAAATTGATTTATAATGGCCTCATTCAACCAGTGATGGTCAAATTGATCTATGACAATCATAATTGACCTAAAATGGTCAAATTGGTCAAGACGATAAATATTAGCCTAAGATGGTTAAAATCGACCTATGATAGCCTCATTGAGCCTACGATGTCCAATTTGATCTATGATAATCAAAGTTCACCTAAAACAGTCAAGTTGATTTACGACGGCCAATATTAGCCCCCATTCGATCTAAGACGATCAAATTGATCTATGAAGATCAAAATTGATCCAAAATGGTTAGGCTTCTATACGACCACTAATATTAGCTTGAGGTGTCTTAAATTAGCCAATGGCAACCTCATTCAACCTAAGACGATCAAATTAATCTATGATAATTAAAATTGCCCCCAAATTAATCTACGGCGACCAATCTTAGCCTAATGTGACTAAAATGAGCCTACAATAGCCTCATTCGACCTAGGATAGTCAAATTGATCTATGACGATCAAAATTGAGCTAAAATTATCAAATTGCTCTAAGATGACCAACATTAGCCTAAGACTGCATCATACGATGGCCTCATTTGACCTATAACGATGATATTGATCTATGGCGATTAAAATTGACCTAAAACGGTCATGTTGGTCTAAAGCGACCAACTTCATCCAAAACTGGCTACATTCAGCCTATAACAACCTTATTTAACCTAGGATAATCAAAATTAACCAAAAACGATAAACTTGATCTAAGATGACCAACACCAACTTAAGATGGATAAAATTAGCCTACGACAACCTCGGTGGTCCATGCCAACTCAATCGACCTATATCACTAAAATCATACCAACATAGCCTAAGGGGTCCAGAGCATGCAAATGATAGAGTTTGGATAGCTTTATATTAGTTCCCTTACAATGAGAGTGTTTTAAAAATATTTATAAAAGGAAAGACCCTAAGTGGACCATGGAATAAATGGCAAAAGGTCAAAAATTCAATCAATTCTTGACCATTTTGCGTATCTAGCTGTCGGCAATATAAATTGGATAAGAATGTAAATTTATAACACTAATGTTGAAACAATTGTGTCTCTCACTACCCAATCGTTCTATGACGACCTCATTCATCCGTAATGACCAATGTCATTGATAAAGATAAATTATAGGCTTACGAAGGCCCTATGAGTTTACAATGACCTAAATGAGCCTAGACGATAAATTATCATCTCAAAAGATTTAATCGGCCTATGTTAATCTCATTTATCTATGACGATCTAAACGATGAACAATCAAAAATCATAGTCAATCCTACACCTGAGCAGTTAGAAAAGAACTGCGACTAAACTGATCCCCCACTAGTACGTAGGCATCTCGACACGCTCGAGATTGGTCCATATGTTGATCAAACGTCCTTTTAGTCAAGTTGAGGATTGTTTAAACGTTTTACAAAGGTATGTTAGTCAACCCAAAAGGATTCATAGACCGACCAACAATATGAGACTCACAAGATTAGTTTAATATTACAAATTACTCCAGCTCCTAGCTCACCTCAAGATTAACTTGGTTGAAATTATATTCGGGTGGCTATTATGGGGGGATATCAATATGCCTCCAATAATAGTGCAACATGTTGCAAGACCTCTAGGACCATTCTTAAGGGAGGTTGATGGAATACATATCTAGTCAACAGCATATGACCAAGCTAGTCTTGGCTGACTAAAATTCAAATTGTAGTACATCATCAGGATAGCAAAATAAGTACAAATACAACTCCAATTATGGTAGAATACCCACTA
The DNA here is from genome assembly GCA_949130495.1 of Sambucus nigra. Taxonomy (NCBI): domain Eukaryota; kingdom Viridiplantae; phylum Streptophyta; class Magnoliopsida; order Dipsacales; family Adoxaceae; genus Sambucus; species Sambucus nigra. Next base: position 508,777,644 of record OX422212.1, read on the forward strand.
TATTAAAGCAACAATATTTTATTATGATGTAAATTATAATAGGATAGTCATTATCCAATTGTAACTTTCAACTCTATATAAAGGGGAATCTCCATCATTATGTAAAGGGGACTTAGAGGCAAGAGTAACGCTCTCATGTAATTTATCTTCATATTATAATGAAAACACCTCAACGTCGTCGTAGGCATAAATCGATCTTGGTCGAACCATGTAAATCTTCATCTTTTTTATTTTTTATTTTTTTATTTGTTATTTATTATAATTATGGGGGACTCCTTCCTGGATATATTAATTTTCCTATATAAGTCCAATTCTACATAGTGTGTGGACGATAATTTTGTTTATTTCCTACTCTTTTGGTTACAATTTAATAGATATTTTTACAAATAATTTCAAAACAATATTATAATGTAAAAATTAACAATGTCTCATAATATTTAAATAAATGTTTTTGGATGGAAGTTACATTAAGTTCTTTTTTAATAAAAAGTTGTCTTTTATCGAGTTTTTAAGGTTTTAATTGTATTTGTTTTAGCAATTCTAAAGACGGATACTTATCACCCATTATACTAAAAATGAAAGGTAGCATCATTCTTTCTTGGAAATTACTGGGTGCACGCACTATCAAATGATGTGGAAATGTAATAAAATATTTTACACTTCTAAAAGTAAGTTATTTTTCAACATTTTAATGCACTTTCACATCATGATTTATATTGTGTAATGTTTTAGTACTCATAACATTGTCCTTTTTTCAAATACTAGCATTCAAATCATGCGATGCGTGATCATCATTGTATAAAGTATAATTATTAATTTTCCTTGTTGTCAGACCATATATTTAATGAATCAAATGAGAATGAATATAAAATAAAAACTAAAGTATAAATTTTTCCCAAAATTTTGAAGAAATTATATGTTATTGTATGATAAACATTTTATTCGAAACCACAATTTGCAAGAATTTTAAATTCTCTGCAGATTAGATCTACGAAATTCAATATATCCTACCGACAGTTAAATAAATGGAGAAATTGACAGAAAAAACATAAGCAACGACATAAAATTTTAGTGTAAGAATATTTGAAACATATTAAAAAAAATTAATAAATAGATTTACATTAGCTAGCGATAAATAGGAATTCAAATATTTGATCGAAGGGGAAAATGCCTAAAATTGTATAAATAGTAATAGCTCCTGTATTAAAGACATGAACATCAATATATCCCATGGGGCAGTAAAAAATTTGGAGAAATTGGTGAATATGAGCATCATCGACATAAGATATGAGCGTCACTATATTTAGAAGATATTCGAATAATTTAATAAATAGATTTTCATTAGGAAGGAATAAAAATGTAAAGTAAGTAACGAAAATCATTAACAATGGATATCCATAAAATTCAATCCACTCATCTCTTTTCTTGTTCATCACCGATATACTTGATCTTCAAAACAATAAATAAAAAAAGGAAAAAGAGTAGTAGTTATATAACATGAGGGAAAGATAAAAGATGAAATTTATGAAAACTACTCACCCCAAAACTTATTTTACCAATATTGCAAATGCCTAATAGACTAATTTTGAGAGTAACTAAATCTAAATCAAATTTCGTGTCGTATCCCCTCATTGCCCATACTTGATTCCATGGCCTCTACGGTAGGAGAAGATGGGTGGCGAGATAAACGCCGATAACGGAATTTTTTACCCATAGAACAAACAATAATTCTATCCCAAATTAAGCTAAAGATATCTGGAAAATTTGATATTAAAGCCAATGGTGTATGCGTCATCCCAATCATTAATGGCGTGTAGTGTATGATGATGCTGGGATTTAGCACCACCGGATAAGTGATAGTAAGCTCAAATAGTGGTAACCATGGCAGTCATAGAGATGTAAGTATACAAGTGTGTAGAAGGAGATGAGTATAAGAGGAAATAAGACAATGATGTATAGTGGTTCAGCCAATTTGGCCTACATCCATTGTGAGTGTGTGATCCACTAAGTATGGGCACTATTAGCCTTGGGTACAATGCACATAAGCTCACTCTCTCTCTCTACTGTGTGTATAAGCAAGGTTTTTGCTAGGGTTACCTTCATTTTATGTAGGGTTGTAAGTGACAAGTATATATAGGTCTTGGGGGGTGTAGTGTACCCCCCAAGTATGCATGGTACATGTGAATGATGATCTAGCCACTCTCTTGTTGACACCTGTAGATGCCAAATGATGACATAATATTCCCTCACGTGAGGGTGTGATTTTGTTATAACGGTCTCCCATGTGCCATGTGAGCCTCACGCGCACTGTTCCACGCATCGCCCAAACCACGCGCTGTGATGATGTCACCCTCGGCCCTTGAATATGAGGCCGAGGGCAAAGTTCCTTCCGGTAATGAGTCTGGACTAATTTGGGCCTCGTACTGTCGTACCCTCAGGGGGTCGTTCGGAGCCTGATGAAGGGTCGTCCCCTTGAGGGGTCATCCGGAGCCTGATGAAGGGTCGGCCCCTCCTGAGGGGTCATCCGGAGTCTGATGAAGGGTCGTCCCCCTGAGGGGTCGTCTGGGCCTGATGAGGCGCAGCGCGCCCTCTACATGGCCGAGGGTATATACGGGTATATCAATCACCCCCCAGCCCTTAGCCATAGATGATGCTGAGATGGCTGAGGGATAATGTTGCTTTTGAGACTAAGTGTATGGTCTGTTTGATGAGTGACACCTGTCAAGCTAATGCGACAGCTGTCAAATTTTTATCCCATGTTGTTCCAATTTTCAAGGCGCGGCGGCTGCATGCTGCTTGGGGCTTTGTGCCCTAATGATGTCCTCCTCGTGGGTTGTGCTTTGTCTTGGGTAATGGGACCATTCATTACTAAGGTATATAAGCAATTTTTGAAACCATTCATTCTCTTCTTCTTCGCGCCCAAGCTCTCTCTCTCTCTCTCTCTCGCTTCTAGCCTTCTTGCCATTTCTGCAGTTTTTGCACCTTCAAGCTTAGCAACTTCGCCATTCCTCTTCAGGTAACACCTTGACCCTAGTGTCCTACTTATCTTCATTTTTGTTTGCTTTCTTGTTTTAAGCTCATAGGGCTAGATTTCCTTAGGCTGTTCCATAGCTTTTACGGTATAACCTCCGGTAAGCTGTTCTTGAATTGTTCTTGACAGAAAACCCTTCAATTCTTAGGTTTTGATCGAAAAGTCCACCCTGGTCAGTGGTGAGATTTATTTGTAGTTAGGTTAGGTTTACCCAAATTCTTCTAAGTGTAGGGTCTCCCCCTTAATGCTTATGAGGCTTTATAATCTAGCCGAGGAGTTCCCATCCTTGCGAGAGAAGATTTTCATATAGATCAGACAAATAGAGGAAGAGGAGGAGAGAAGACGAGGGGCCGACCCTAATTGGGTACGACCCATTTTTCCCATCCCTCTTGCCACAGTAAAGCCATTTGAGCCATCTAAGTCTTGTGGGTTGTCCTATCGTCCTGCCAAGAGTTATTCAGGAGAGATGGACGAGAGAGCGTCGTCGCCCACTGGCGCTGGGCCTTCTAGGAGAGGAGAGTTGTCTGACCTAAGCCCAGGCCGACAGGCCAAGGGTATGGTTACTTCTGAGGATGTCCCTGTGACAACCTTGTCTCCACATGCCTTCCAGATGGCTTTTCCCCAGAGGGATCTGGCAAGTGATGAGGCTGAGGGAGAGGGGACAGAGGACGAGGGTGAGGATTCAGATGATGACCAGGTTGACACCTCCCATGCCTCATCCTATATCTCCTCAGTGAGGGCTCGTGACCTCTTGCTGTGGAGGCATGCCTATGGAGTGTCCCCAAATATAACTATGAGGGTTCCCTCTGAGTCTGAGAGGGTTTTCAAGGGTGAAGAGGGAGAGGTTGCAGTATACGAACAGATGTTCAAGGTGGGTGTCAGATTCCCTCTGCATCCTGCTGTCGTAGATATCCTATCAGCACTCGGCGTTGCCCCCTCTCAGCTTCCTCCCAACTCCCGGAGGATGATCCTTGGCTACATCTCCTTGTGGAAGAATGCCTTCACTGATGATCCATCGGCCAACGTATTTTTGGCCTGCTACAATATCACCTCCTCGTCCAAACAGCCTGGGTACTACCACCTGGGGGCGAGGAGGTCTGATAAAAAACTTCTCCACGTGGCACAGAACTCCAACCACGATTGGAAGAAGAGATTTTTCTTCATTTCTGGGGAGTGGTAATTTTCCGCCGAGTCTCAGCATTTGGACGACAGTCCGAGGGTTCCCAGAAGATGTTTAAACCCCTCGATGAAGGTCAGGTCTGATCCCGGGCTTAATCTGGATGAGAAAGATATAGTCGAGTATCTGAGGGAGCGAGGGATAGGGGTGAGATTGCAAAATTTGAAGATCTGATGACCCCCAAGTTCCTCAAAGAAGCTGGTCTGAGGTTTGGCCCCCTGACAGAGCTATGTGAGTTACATTAATTTTTGCTCATTCTTTACTTTTTTTCAAGTGTTTCAACTTTGTCTCTGCATCTTTCTAATGTATCGTCCTCCTTTCAGGTCGTCCTGCAGGTATACCAGATCAACTTTGGGAAATGACTGCTCCGAGCTTATTGTCTGGTTTAGGCAAGAAGAAGGGCAAGGAGCCTCAGTAGGCTCCGAGGAAGACAAAGGCCATGGGGCCGACACTTATTGAACCGACAGCTGATGGTCGCAAAAGAAAGGAGCCTGAAGTCCCTGCTGACCCTCGGCCGGATTCTAGGACGAGGGCGAGGGTGGAGTCATCTGAGGGGGCTGGTTCCTCTTCTAGCATGGGGGACTTTTGGTCCCAAAACTTGACATCACTGAAGGCCGAGCCATCCTCCTTGATCACAAACCTAAGGGCAGCCAAGGCGTCCATGTTTTCTGCCCCCTCGGCTGCTGATTACAAATTTCTGTCAAAGATGCCTCCGGCCAAGGTGTATGACTATGGTCTGCACGCACTGACTCTGGTACTTATCTTTACCTCATCTAATTTAATTTAATTTTTCACCAACTATTTCCTCAGCCTCTTAACAAGTATCTTTTTCTGTGCAGTCCATCTGTGCCTTCACCTCGGCCACTAAGTGGATGGCTGAGAATCAACAAAAGTTTCATGAGGCCGAGAGGGCCATTCAGCATGAGGCCGACCTGCATACAGAGCTCGAGACTACGAGGGATGAACTGGAGAGTGCTAGGACCGAGCATGCCAGGGTCTTAGATGAGCTGACGAGAAAGCACGATGCTGACCAGCAGGCCAAGGACTTGATATTAAAGGAGAAGGATGAGGCTTTACTCAACTTGGAGGCTCAGCACAAGGCCGATCTGGAAGCAGCTGTCAAGAAAGCCGAGGCGAGTTTCAAGGCTTCGGCCTTGAATACTTGGAGAGGGGAATTAAGACGGCCTGTCGATGGGTCATCTTAAATTTCGCTGATGCAGTGTCGTCTGTTCGACCTTCTCTTAAAGAAGTTCAGCTGGATGATCCACTCATTGCTGAAGCCTTAGCTCAAGTGGAGTCTCAGCATGTCGAAGGCATGGGCACGTCTGAGGGTCGTCCTGTCATGGTCATAGAAGAATCTCCTATTGATGTCGAGGCCTTGCCCTCTGATTTTTCTCAATAGGGTGGCTATCTGTAGCCAATACCCTCTTTGTGTAATCCATTTTTGTATTTTATTTTTGTAAAATGAACAACATTTTGTAATATAATGTCTCTTGTTGCCTTCCCTACTTGCCTCTTATGTGATTTGCATTGTGTACTTTTTTGTACTAACAATATCACTAACCCCTCCCTCGTCTGTCTTGAGGACCGTGGTGGGGTCGTCCCCTCCATGCGACCTCATTATAGCCGAGGGTAATAATCACCAAATTAATGGCTTTAAATAAAGTTTTCCCTCGTCTGTCTTGAGGACCATGGTGGGGTCGTCCCCTCCATGCGACCTCATTATAGCCGAGGGTAATAATCACCAAATTAATGGCTTTAAATAAAGTTTTCCCTCGTCTGTCTTGAGGATCTTGGTGGGGTCGTCCCCTACATGCGACCTCATTATAGCCGAGGGTTATAATCACCAAATTAATGGCTTTAAATAAAGTTTTCCCTCGTCTGTCTTGAGGATCATGGTGGGGTCGTCCCCTCCATGCGACCTCATTATAGCCGAGGGTTATAATCACCAAATTAATGGCTTTAAATAAAGTTTTCCCTCGTCTGTCTTGAGGATCATGGTGGGGTCGTCCCCTCCATGCGATCTCATTATAGCCGAGGGTTATAATCACCAAATTAATGGCTTTAAATAAAGTTTTCCCTCGTCTGTCTTGAGGACCATGGTGGGGTCGTCCCCTCCATGCGACCTCATTATAGCCGAGGGTAATAATCACCAAATTAATGGCTTTAAATAAAGTTTTCCCTCGTCTGTCTTGAGGACCATGGTGGGATCGTCCCCTCCATGCGACCTCATTATAGTCGAGGGTAATAATCACCAAATTAATGGCTTTAAATAAAGTTTTCCCTCATCTGTCTTGAGGACCATGGTGGGGTCGTCCCCTCCATGCGATCTCATTATAGCCGAGGGTTATAATCACCAAATTAATGGCTTTAAATAAAGTTTTCCCTCATCTGTCTTGAGGACCATGGTGGGGTCGTCCCCTCCATGCGACCTCATTATAGCCGAGGGTAATAATCACCAAATTAATGGCTTTAAATAAAGTTTTCCCTCGTCTGTCTTGAGGGCCATGGTGGGGTCGTCCCCTCCATGCGACCTCATTATAGCCGAGGGTAATAATCACCAAATTAATGGCTTTAAATAAAGTTTTCCCTTGTCTGTCTTGAGGATCATGGTGGGGTCGTCCCCTCCATGCGACCTCATTATAGCCGAGGGTTATAATCACCAAATTAATGGCTTTAAATAAAGTTTTCCTTCGTCTGTCTTGAGGACCATGGTGGGGTCGTCCCCTCCATGCGACCTCATTATAGCCGAGGGTAATAATCACCAAATTAATGGCTTTAAATAAAGTGTTCCCTCGTCTTTCTTGATGGCAATGGTGGGGTCTTCCCCTCCATTGACCTTCATTACAGCCGAGGGTTACAATAACCAAACTAATGGTTTTTAATCAAGTATTCCCTCGTCTTTCTTGAGGGCAATGGTGGGGTCGTCCCCTCCATTGACCCTCATTATAGCCGAGGGCCGTTTTCTGAAGATGTTTTCATGCGTATAAGAACTGATAAACACAGGATGAGGGGAAACACTGATATTTCTCATTAATTTTCCAAGTGCTCTGTTGGAGCAACTCCTATTACAATCATGGTCTATCAAGACCTTACAACACTACTGATAGTATTTTTTCAAATGATCTGCATTCCAGGGGTTGGAAAAGGGTTCCCCCTCTAGGTTTTCTAGTCTATAGGTCCCAGGGACGACTTCATCGATGACCCTATACGGGCCATGACAATTAGGGTGGAGCTTGTTGGGATTTTGCCAAGTCTTTTTGAGGACCAAGTCCCCCACTGCGATTGACCTTTATTTCACCCTCTGATTGTAAAACCTTGCGGTCCTCTGCTGGTAGGTGGCCTGCCTTATCTCGGCGTCCTCCCTCCTTTCCTCAATCAGGTCTAAGTCGAGTCTCCTCTCTTCTGTATTTCTCTGGGGGTCATACATTTGGACCCTATGAGTAGGAAACCCAATCTCGGTGGGGATGATGGCTTCTGAACCATAAGCTTGCATGAATGGGGTCTCTCCGGTAGAGGTCCTCACTGTCGTCCTATATGCCCACAGCACGGCATATAACTCATCGACCCATCTTCCTTTTGCCTCCTCAAGCCTCTTCTTGATTCCATCTAGGATTGTCCTATTTATAACTGTTGTTTGCCCATTGGCCTGAGGTCGGCTTGGGGTGGAGAAAAATTATTTGATACTCACCCTTTCACAGTACCTCTGTAGAGAGGTATTCTTGAACTGAGTCCTGTTATCCGAGATGAGGGTGTTGGGGAGACCATATCTGCATATAATATTTTTCCAGATGAACTGGAAGGTCTTTTTCTCTGTTATCGTGACCATCGGTTCGGCCTCCACCCATTTTGAGAAATAGTCAATAGCTACGATGAGGAACTGATAGTTATTGACTGCTCTTGGTAAGGGTCCTACGAGGTCGATCCCCCACACTGCAAATGGCCATGGGGATGTAATGGAGGTAAGTGGCTGATGGGGTTGGTGAGGGATGGTGGCAAATCTCTGGCATTTATCGCACTTTTTTACATATGCCGCTGCGTCTTTCCCCAAGGTCGGCCACCAGTACCCTTGGGTGATCACCCTCTTCGCTAAGGATCTGCCCCCGATGTGGCTTGATCACGATCCTTCGTGCACATCTTGCAAAAGGTATGAGACCTTAGATGGGTGCACACACCTAAGTAAGAGGAGTAAAAATACCTTTTTGTACAAGTTGTCCCCAATGATAGTGAACTTTGCAGCCCTGTATCTCAACTTCTTTCGTTCTTGCCTTGCTTATGGCACCTCCCCCTCTTTAATGTACCTGATCAGAGGGTCCATCCACGAAGCTTCCTGAGAAACATTTAGGCAATTGCTAAGTGTTCCCTCAGCGTCTTCAATAGTTGGCCGAAGCAAAATTTCTACTGGGACCGTCCTCCTGATGTCTGTCCTAGTTGCCGAGGCCAACCTCGCAAGGGCATCAGCACGGCCATTGTCGAGCCTAGGTATCCTCTTTAATTTTACTTCTCTGAAGCCTTTCAGTAATGACCTCACCTTCTCATGGTACCTATCCATCCTCTCGTCCTTGGCCTCGTAGGCTCTTAGTATCTGATTCACTACTATCCTCGAATCACTGTGAACCAAAATCTGGTCGATACTAAGTGATCTGTCCAAGGAGAGGCCTGCTATCAAGGCCTCATACTCGGCCTCGTTGTTGGAGGCCTTAAAGTTGAACCTCAGGGCGTACTCAATGTCTGTGCCATCGGGTGATGATACTATTAATCCAGCTCCACTCCCCGCTTTCGCAAGAGGACCCATCGACGAAGAGACTCCACACGGTGTGTTCTTCTGAGAAACCTCCCTCGGTGAGTGACCCCTGTCTAAAGAGATATCTTCCCTCTTCATTTTCAACTACTTTCCTTCTAGCGGTGCTCGTCTCAGCCTTATCTGTAGGTGTGTCGGTGAGCTCACCCTGTCAGGTATCTATCTTCCCGAGGCTCTCACCCTCGGCCTCACTATCTTCCCAAGTAAACTCGGCCACGAATTCTTCCAATGCTTGCCCCTTAATGGCCGTCCTAGGCTGGTACACTATGTCAAACTCCCCCAGCTCTATAGCCCAGGCCATTAACCTCCCTGATTTTTCAGGCTTGTGCAAAACTTGCCTAAGGGGAGAGTCAGTGAGGATGACCATCGTATGGGACTGGAAGTATGGCTTCATCTTTCTTGATGCATGGATCAAGGCGTAGGCCAACTTCTCCATCCTTGGATATCTTTTCTCTGCCCCCTGGAGTGCCTTGCTGTTAAAATACACAGGTTTCTGTATTCCATCTTCGTCTCTTACAATGGTTGCACTGATGGATGACTCTGAGACGGTGATGTACACATAAAGTCGTTCACCCTGCACGGGTCGTGACAACAGCAAGGGAGACCCCAGGTATGACTTTAACTCCCTGAAGGCCTCATCGCATTCTTCAGTCCATTCGAAGGTTTTTTTGAGAATTTTGAAGAATGGCAGACACCTGTCTGTGGCCCTAGATACGAACCTGTTCAAGGCAGCAACTCTCCCTGTGAGCCTCTGAACGTCTTTAATGGACTTGGGGGTCTTCATCTCAACAAGGGCCTTTATCTTTTCAGGATTGGCCTCGAGGACTATTTGGTTGACAATGAACCCCAAGAACTTCCCTGCTCTGACCCCGAAGACACACTTAGCCGGATTAAGCTTCATCTGGTATTTGTACATCGTATTAAAGGTCCTCTCCAGGTCTGCCACATGATCCTCTGGCTTCAAACTCTTAGTCAGCATATCATCTACATAGACCTCCATAGACTTCCCAATTTGGTCTTCGAACATTTTATTTACGAGGCGCTGGTACGTTGCCCCCGCATTTTTTAGGCCAATGGGCATGACCCTATAATAGTATGTCCCCTTGTCAGTAATGAAGGTTGTCTTCTCCGAGTCTTCAGGGTTCATGAAGATCTGGTTATACCCTGAATAGGCATCCATGAAGCTCATGAGCTCATGGCCTGCGGTAGCGTCTACCATCTAGTCAATGCGGGGAAGAGGGAAGATGTCTTTGGGACAGTGCTTGTTGAGGTCGGTGAAGTCCACACACATTCTCCATTTCCCGTTGGCCTTTGGGATAATGACTGCGTTGGACAGCCATTCAGGGTAGATGACCTCTCTGATAAACTCAGCGTCTTCTAATTTTTTGACCTCATCCCTAATGACCTCATACTTTTCTCTAGAGTAAATTCTCCTCTTCTGCTTTATCGGTTTCACTCCTTCTACCACATTGAGCCTGTGGCATATGATTTTAGGGTCAATCCCCGGCATATCTACATGACTCCACGCTAAGACGCTTTGTCTTCTCCTCAACAGTTTAACGAGGTCTTCCTTGATATTGGGCTTCAGAGACTTGCCTATTTGGACGGGTTTTTTCGGGTCGCCCTCATCGAGGATGATGGATTCTACCTCTTCCGCGGACTCTCCTTTCTTTAGCTTCGTCTCATCCCTGGGGTCTAGGGTATCAATATTGTAAGTGGTTGTAGCCCTCTTGTGCGCGTCCCTTTCTTCAGCGGAGTTATAGTAACATTCTCGAGCCGTTGTCTGGTCTCCCTGAACTTCCCCCACCCCGTAAGGGGTAGGAAACTTAATCATCTGATGGACTGTAGACGACACAGCTTCAAACCCCTTGAGGGCCACACGTCCCAGTATGATGTTGTATGCCGAAAACACATGCTCATCCATCACAAAGAAATTGACCTTCTTGGTAAGCCATCTCGGTCACTCGTCCCCCATCCTAACATCAGCCTCATACACTCCCAGGGGATGAACCTTTTCCCCACTGAACCCAATCAATGGATGATGGTATGGGACGAGTCTAGCACGGCTGAGACCTAAGTCTTTGAAGCACGGCCAAAACATTACATCTGCAGAACTGCCCCCGTCGACCAATATCCTTGGCACCTCACACTCGTGCATCCTAGTTGTGATGACGAGTGGGTCATCGTGTGGGGCTAGGAGGCCTTTAAAGTCCATTATCGAGAACCCCACTATTCGGGTTTCCATATCAACCTTCTTCCTCTTTTATGACTTGGCCTCCAGGGAGGTTGAGTGTACGGTCTTCGTTACTGCCTTGGCTTCAGCCACATGGGCCTTCCTGTCAGCGACCTCAGACCTTCCTCCTGCTAGACCCCCGGAGATCATTCCCACGCCGAGCGAGATTATATTAAGCCTCTTCACAGGGCCTTGGTCGTCTCTCGGCGGGAGGTCAGGGTCGTCCTCATCGTCAGAAGGGTCGTCCCTTTTTTTTGAGGACCTTCTCTACATTCATCGCCTCGCTTCTTTCTGGGGTCGTCCCCTCGGCCCCTCTTGAAGGCACCTTTGTCGACGTACTTTCTGAGCTTCCCTTTTTTCAGCATCTTCTCAATCTCATCTTTCAGAGCAAAGCATTTGTCTGTTATGTGGTCGTGGTCTTGGTGAAATTCGCACCACAGGTTCTTGTTCCTCTTGTTGGGGGCCGCTCTCAACTTTTCAGGCCACTTCAGGGATCGGTCACTCTTTATCTCATTGAGAATTTGTTCACAGCTGACCGTTAGAGGGGTGTAACCAGCGAACTTATCGTCCGTAGACCTCTTCTTCCCCTCTTTGTTCTTCTTAGGGTATTTACGCCCACTAGCGCCTCCTTTTTCGTCTTCGTATTTTGCGACCATCGCCTCTTCGGCGTTCATCACCTTTCCTGCTGTTGACAGCAATTCAGCCATCATCCTAGGGGGGTCTTCAGCAGGCTTCCATAACAGCTTCCCCTTTTAGAGTCCTCCAATCAGGGCTGTCATAGTTATGCTATCCTCATAGTCGTCCACCTCCAGCTTCTCTTTATTGAATCTGGCTATGTAGTCCCTCAGGCTCTCATTCTTCCCCTGCTTAACATAGAGCAGGTGGGTGGTCTTCTTATGTGGCCTCACTCCAAAGCAAAAGTTGTGGATGAACACGTCTGCCAACTGCTTAGAGTTTTCAATGGAATTTTTTAGAAGAGATGTGTACCAGACATGTGCAGCCCCAGTCAGGGTACCAGAAAAGGCACGACACCTCATCTCATCTGAGATAGAGTATATGTCTGTTGCTGATTGATACATCTCAACATGGTGGACAGGGTTGGTGCTCCCGTCGTATCTTGAGGTGACCACAGGTGGCTTGAACCTTCATAGCATAGGGAAGTTGACTATCTTCGCCACAAAAGGTGAGCCTATGGTGTATCCCTTCTGAAGAGGGTCCCGGCTCTTCAGTATATCACCGATCTTATCCTCTAGTGGCTGGATCGAGTCATTCCAGGGCCTCACAGGGTCGGCTTGGCCGATGTTATCCCCTGCCGCCTCTTTAAGGGGACGGAGGGTTCTGCTGCGGCAGGCCTGTGTCGGCTGTTTACTTCCCTTTGACCGTCATCCCGTCCTTGGGGTCGGCCATCTGCTGCCTCCCTCCTGGACCTCGCAGCACTCCTTGACCTAGATAATTTTTCCCGCATGTCATTTACTGGGCCCAGCCTCTCAAAGGCTGACCCCCTGCTCAAGCGATCAAAAGCAGAGCCTCTCGGGCGATCATCAGGATTTGGTCTCCCGCACTTTCCTCTACTTTCCTGGAGAGGTCGTACAGTATTGTTGGAGACCTCATATGGTTCCCAGCATTCTATAGGGGCATCCTCTCCCTCCAGATCGTCATACCTGTCCTCAGGGCAAGGGTTTCCTTGCCTCCCCAGGCGTAGACGCCGGGGGTCAGCAACATCCCTACACCGCTAAGGGGGTGGCAGGTCTTTGCGTGGTACCTGGGGTGGTACCCTGGCTTCATGCTGTCCTGGAGCTACTGTCGGAGTAATCATCTCAGGTGAAACCCCTGGTGGTCTTAGTATGTTCTGGCTTAGAGTTGTGAACTGCTCCTGCATCATCCGTTGGCTTGCTGCCAGAGACTTTAAGGCTGCCGCCACATCAGCCATCTCAGACTGAGGTGGTGGCTGACTGGAACTGGGTCCTCCCCCATCATCCGGCAGGGGAAGTGGTGGTGGTGGTGGTGGCATCTCAGGTGCCATGTGTTTGAGCTATGAAAAGCTGAACTGAAGAAAAGACTGGTGAGCTTGAGAACCTTAGTGGGTCTCTTTCAATGGTGAAACATCTCCTCTCAGGGGGAGAGTTGGCTCACCACCAGAGTGCCCAGTGTGGTCAAGCTGTACAAAGGAAGAGATGTCTTCTCGTTCCCACAGACGGCGCCAAACTGATGATGCTGGGATTTACCACCACCGGATAAGTGATAGTGAGCTCAAACAGTGGTAACCATGGCAGTCATAGAGATGTAAGTATACAAGTGTGTAGAAGGAGATGAGTATAAGAGGAAATAAGACAATGATGTATAGTGTTTCAGCCAATTTGGCCTACATCCACTGTGAGTGTGTGATCCACTAAGTATGGGCACTATTGGCCTTGGGTACAATGCATATAAGCTCTCTCTCTCTCTCTACTGTGTGTATAAGCAGGGTTTTTGCTAGGGTTACCTTCCTTTTATATAGGGTTGTAAGTGACAAGTATATATAGGTCTTGGGGGGTGTAGTGTACCCCCCAAGTATGCATGGTGCATGTGAATGATGATCTAACCAATCTCCTGTTGACACCTGTAGATGCCAAATGATGACATAATATTCCCTCACGTGAGGGTGTGATTTTGTTATAACGGTCTCCCATGTGCCATGTGAGCCTCACGCGCATTGTTCCATGCGTCTCCCAAACCACGCGCTGTGATGATGTCACCCTCGGCCCTTGAATATGAGGCCGAGGGCAAAGTTCCTTCCGGTAATGAGTCTGGCCTAATTTGGGCCTCGTACTGTCGTACCCTCGGGGGGTCGTTCGGAGCCTGATGAAGGGTCGTCCCCCTGAGGGGTCGTCCGGAGCCTGATGAAGGGTCGGCCCCTCCTGAGGGGTCGTCCGGAGTCTGATGAAGGGTCGACCCCCTGAGGGTCGTCTGGGCCTGATGAGGCGCAGCGCTCCCTCGACATGGCCGAGGGTATATACGGGTATATCAGTGTATGAGTATGATATTAAAGCCATGTACATTGAACCACTGCATCTAAGCCTCATCCTTGGCGTAGCGAGGGATGACCCCGAGTCTGGGGAGTTTGGCGTGCATAAATCTTTGCCGCCTCTTGTATATAAGAAATGGGGTAATATAAAAGGTTACAGAATCTACGGTAAATGGAATAGGGATATATCGAGATTGAACAAGGGAAAAGGTTGTAGGAGATGTAACGACAACAGCTTTCTCACACGTGGGTTTTAATTACCGTACCGAAGAAGTTCGAAGTCGTTTCCAATACCTGCTTACATAGATGCATTGCATTCAATTGGTTTCCTACTATTTTAAATGTTAACCGTGTGGGAGTTATGTAATTAAGGAAGCTGGCCACGTGTAGTTTCACCAGGAACGAAGTCAGAATTTAATTTTTGAAAGGATCAAATAAAAATCTAAATGATAATATATATATATATATTACAATTAAATAAAATTAACAATTACAATTAATTAGCAATTAATATTTATAAGAAATTAATAATTAATTAGCAATTAAGTAAATTGTACAAGTAAATATGAAATAATACTCGTAATTAATGAGTCAGAATTAAATTAATAGTCATATCATTCAATTCAAATTAATAGATTAATTCAAGGAATATAATTATTAATTTTTCTAATTTCAAATATAACTATTAAAAAAAATTCGAAAGCAATAATTAAATAAAGTAATATATGTGAAAGAAGGAAAAAAAACTTACTCGATGCGAGGCTTTTTTAATAGGAGAGGCTCAGTTTTTTTTTTTTTATGAGCAGGTGTCTGTCACCTGTCTTTAGGTAAAGAAGAATGGGGAAAAAATAGGCAATTTAAAATTAGGTTCCTCGCAAATAATTTTTAAACGCTTAAGGATAATTTACTATTAGGACCACTTTACTGATCCTAAGTGTTTAAAATTTATTTGTGACCGATTAAAAGTACTTTCCCCCAAAAAAAATTCAATAGAGCCATTGAGGAAAATAGGTAATTGGTGTGAACCTTCACGTTTGTTGTTGGCGTGAATCTTCACGGTTCCTGTAAAAAAAAATCAGTTGGATACTCGATCAAAAAAGCCACATTTCCTATTGTTCCACTCTAATTTTCGTGTGAAGTTGAGAGAGGCAGCTGTCCACTTTTTTCTTCAACTTACTGAAGACTCGGTCCATTCCATAACTAGCTCTAGTACCGGAAAATTTGATAGCTTGGGGGGGCCATGGCCCCCTTTGGCCCCCAAGTAGCTTCGTCTCTGATATACACTCGTTGTTAGCCCCGCCGATGCGCGGGTGCTTTGGAGTTCTTGTCATACAATGCAATGTAAAAATACTTATAAAAATAGAAGTAATATATATAACGTTTAAAGACCTATTTTATATTTGTGTGATACTTGGCCTTAATGTAGAAAAATTTATAAAAGAATAACGAATATATGTATTTCATTTATAGAATATCTGATGGCAAATACATACTTGCATGTAAAATTTAAATATAAAAAAAATTAATGATGAAATAAGGGTAATTAAGAAAACAAAAATAATAGAAACACACACACATGTATATATCTTAAAAACTATTTTATAATTATAAATTGTTTTTTAAACAATATTGTTTTTCATAAAAATATAAATATATAATCATTTTTCAAAAAGCTATAGTGTTTAACATTTTTTAATATTTTTTTTACAAAACTTGATTTCATAAAGATAAGCATAAAATATTTTATTATGTACAAAAATTGTATTTTTATTAAGTAATTTCTAAAAACTCTAGTTTTCAACTTCATTTCTTTACAAAAATTGTGTTTTAAAAGGATTTTTTATAAATATAAATATTTTTAAGATAAAGATGTTTTTATAAAGTAATGTTAATGTTCAAAATCTAATATAAATTGTATATTTTTTTAATAAAAATATTTTTTTGAGTTATATATAAAAAATTGTCTACTATAAAATGTTGTTTTATGTATAACTCAAAAAACTATTTTTTTATAATAAAACGTATAGTTTTCTTAAATAGTCTATAAAATTTGCACATTAAC
Source organism: Sambucus nigra (assembly GCA_949130495.1). NCBI lineage: Eukaryota > Viridiplantae > Streptophyta > Magnoliopsida > Dipsacales > Adoxaceae > Sambucus > Sambucus nigra. Next base: position 508,793,952 of record OX422212.1, read on the forward strand.
GTTACATTATAAAAACAGTTTTTTTTAAAGATTATAATTATATTTATAAGAACAGCCTTTTAAATATAATTTATGTAAAGAAAAGAAGTTAGAAACTCTTTTATATATAATAAAATAATTTATAGTTATCTTTATACAATTAACTTTTTGTAAAAAAATGTTTTTATAGAGCTAAAACTATAGTTTTAATAAAAAATAATTTTTTAATAATATTTTTACCAAAAGAGTTTTGTTTTAAAGAAATAATTTATATTTATAAAACAATTTTTAAAAAATTGTATACATATATATTATATTTAAGAAAGATGGAAAAAGTATTTTAAAAAGATTATATATATATATATATATATATGTGTGTGTGTATGTGTGTGTAAAATCTCTTTAAAAAATAATATGTGTATGCAAGATTCTTTTCATATTTCTTTAAAAAATAATATATATATATATATATATATATATATATATATATATATATATATATATTAAATAAAAATTATGGAGTCTATTCAGAATAATAATTGTTATGCCATATGTCAATCCTAACCAACCTATATGTATAACATAAAAGCAAAGTCAATGAAAAATACATTGATTTACCTTTAATCTTGTCTAGAGCATCAAAAAGAGATTTCCTCTTTGTCCTATCCAACCACTTTGAGAGAGAGAGAGAGACAGAGACATTAAACTTCAGCATATGAATTAAAGAATTAATTGAGAGGACTATCAAACCAAAAGGCATAAATTCGATCAAAAAATAGGATATTTACCTTTCCAAATTGCTTCGAAGAGCCATGAATGAGGAAACCAATAGAAACCATGACTGAAGCAACAGTTGCAACGACCCATGTTGGGGTTTCAGCCAACGATCTTCCTTGTTTTTGGGTTATGGGTATTTGATATTACCAAACGAAAACCGAATTTGTGTCTCTGACTGATTCTTCTCCTCGTTATGATGCACAGAGTTTAGCACTGCAGGCCATTAATGGCAACAATTACATTTATGACTCGTAAATGTAATTATTCAGTTATATAGATGTAAGTATGTAGTCTTTTTCGTGGTTATTTTTGTGGGTCTTTTGGATACCCAATAAACTAAAAATGTAACATAAAAGAGTTCATGTAGAAAATCAAGAGACACTATGCATGGGGAGGGATACGGAGGACACTTATTGGAAAATGTAGAATTGAAAACATATACGTCATCTGTCTTTAGGGAAGAGAGAGAGTAGTGAGCAATTATTAAGTCCATGTGTAATGATAGAGGTGGGAAAATAGTGCATTTCTTAGTGTTGCTATGTGTTAATCTTCTAAGAACAGACATCAAAATTATATTATGTTATTAGATAATTTGGCATTGGGTCGATGAGTTAATAGTATTATTGGTCATAACTAACAACAATGAGAGTCGTAAGTATTGTACAATTAGATGGGATGCAATCTATTGCTATAGGACTAGTGTAACAACCCTCACTTTTGAGAAACTTATTTTATATTAATTTACTGTGTGAAGTAATTATATAAAATATGGATGATGGAGTATGAACTAAGTAAGTTAATTAAGCATATTTACTAGATTGTTGCATATTTACTATTACGTGTATGTAAATATCATCATGCTACGTTTTATAGTGTCGTGTGCTTTGAACGACATTTATGGTGTAAATGAAACCGGGACTTGAAATGACTTAAATATTTCCAGATGCTAATTTAGAGGACGTAGTTAGTCCCGAAATGTGGGAGATAGTCGAAATAAGTGCCATATTGTGTTTTTGGGTTTCGGGCACTTTCGACTGGTTTTGACTTAAATATATAGTTGCGAGTCATTTTAATTGTGGTATTTACAATTTAAGTTGGCAATTTAGACTAAGTTCACGATTTAGTCTTGCAAAGCCTTACAATTCTTATATGTGTAATTACTAAACCTAAAGAGAGAGAGAGAGAGAGAGAGAGAGAGAGAGAGAGAGAGAGAGAGAGAGAGAGAGAGAGGAAGAGAATTGTGGAGAAAAGAAAGATATTGGAGATTGAAGCTTGGAGTGGTTGCTACCAAAGGAAATCTGAGATTTCAAGATCAAGGCAAGTTTTCTTACTTGCTAATAAATGGTTTAAGGTGAATAAATTATATTGATTGTTGTGAAATTGTAATGGTTTAACAATTTTGGGATTTTGAGGGAGTTGTAGGTTTTGAACCCTTAGAAGTTTAATTAGATGTTTATTTGTGTTAATTATAGTAGTTAGATGCATTTATGATTAGGTTGGTTGAATTAATGATGTTGGTTGGAGGAGAAATGAGTTTTGGGGAAAAACTAGGGTTCATAACCCGTAGCCCCATTCTTGGCAAATTCGCAGGGGCGAATTGATTCACCCTTCCTGCGAATCGATTCGCTTAGGGATAAGGTTACAGGTCTGGGAACCCGAATCAATTCGGGTTAAGGCTGAATCAATTCGGCTAAAATAGAATGTTGGTTTCCCCATCCGAATCGATTCGCTTTTTGGCGAATCGATTCACTGCTTGGGGCGAATCGATTCGGAATCATGCTGTTTTGAGTTATTTTTCTAACTCAATTTTGACCTTTTTCTTTTAGGTTTAGGACTTAGGAACCTTCTTGTATGAAGTAAACTTAGAGTCCTAGAGTCTTAGATGAGTTAGGTAACTACCTTACATTTGAAATGGATTAAATAGCGCCTGTTCCGGGGATGTCCAAATTGATGTTAAGGTATTATGTTCCTTTAGTTAATTAATGTGAGACTAGGAGTTGTAAGGTTACTTTGGGGGACTTTAGAGGCTCAATTGAGGTATATTAAACCTTGTGACTTATAGAAATGTCATGATTTCTTGGAGACTAGTTTGGGAACTTAGTAAACGGTGAAAGATAATGATAATATATGATGATTATGGTTTCGAACAAAATGAAATATATACATCAAAATGGAAATAAAACTGTAAATGATAATTTGCTTAAACACACCTCTCTAAATACTATCATAAGGGAAGTACGCGAATAAGGTGATGTCCCCTGGCTAGTGAATGCAGGAAGACTATAGTCCTCGGCCATAGGACCGGTTATTATGTATTATGTATTTATTGTTCGAAGTGAGGTAATTTCGGGTGTGGTTGTGACTCACTGTCGAAGGTATATGGCCACTTCCCGACGTTGCGTTGTAGGATGTCCAGGTTGTCTTTTTTGATAGGCCCTGGAAGATGATATCTATTTAGGGGCGCATCCAGTGGGGAAACTCGGAAGGACAGTCTTAGAATCGTTATATATATGATTGAATATAGCTATTCTTATTTAAGTGGGACTTGATTTATGATAAAGTGCTCTACGAATAAAAAGGGCTTTGAATACGTTTCCTAATGTGATACGGAACAATAAAATGAAAACAGAGTAAAGGATGAAGTTTTAGTTAATAATATTGATTCTTATCCTCTTGTGAAATTGAACTAAAATTTTATGATCATCTTAATTGCTTTAGTTTAAGTTCTAGATCCAGTATATAGATTCCTATCATTATCATTGATGATTAATTTCTCATAACTATCATACTCTTTATTCATCTGGTTATCATATAAAACCGGACCCTGACCCGTTCATATTTCTTATTTTGCATGATTTACTCATTCGCTCAGGTGCTCCGCCGCAAGGACGCTCGTTCTGACCTTCCTATTTCGGTGTTTTGGAGCCGTGATACCTTGCAGATATTACGGGATATTTTGTTATATACGCCTCCATTTTTGTACTCTAGTTATGATCGGGTCATTTATTCGGGCGTGTGGCCCAAAGCTTTTATAATTGTCTAATGAAATGTATTATGTAACTTAATTAACTTGTTATCTATGGTTTGTATAGACTGTTGACCGACGGCATATTCGGTTCCTTTAGTTTATACTTTTTGCGGATGTAATATAAGTCTTTTTGGGTATCCACCTTCTTTTAAATTAATTATTTCAAATGTTTATTTTAAATTACAAATATTATTTTGACAATTCGTGTTCCAAAAATAGTGGGTGGTTATCCCGTATACTTATTATATTATGGTGATGCTGAAAATGTTCCATCTATGATTCCTGTTATTATTGGGGTATCGAGCTGGCCACCTCTTATTTTGATAAGCGGATTATCACAGATGGTGTCAGAGCATCAGGTTCTAGAGTCTTTAGGATCTATGCGAACTTGTCACGTTCGACCGTAGCGTTCTTTGATATAGAGCTTAATGTTATGACTGTTTTGTTGCCTATATTTGCGATCTTCTGCGAAATAGATTGTTCTAAATAGTATCCTAGTTCTATTATTTCTTTATCTCAGATGCCGCCTAAGAGAGGTCGCCCCGCTAGAAGGAATAGAGTTGTAGAAGAGGAGGTAGGTCCTCCCCCGCCACAGCAGGGAACTATAAATGCTGCTGAAGTAGCAAATATTATAGCCCAAGCAGTCAATGCAGCGATGACCACCATAGTTCAGCAATTGCCACAAGCTCAACAACAATGAGCTCAGGAAGTACAAGCTCCTGCTGGACCTTCTCTGTGGGAGAGAGTTAGGGAATCCTTTTTAAAGGGCCATCCCCCAGAATTTGAAGGAGGTTCTGACGTTATAGTAGCTAATCAGTGGAAAAAGGATATGCAACGCCATATGCGCATGGTGGAGTGTAGTGAGGAAAGGAAACAAATCCTTGTTACTTTCAAACTCGTTGGAGTTGTATTACATTGGTGGGAGTCGATGACTACGCCAGAGCAGAGAGATACCATGACTATCACTAAATTTTGGGTTCTGTTTGATCGAAAGTATTTTCCTCCCGCAGTTCGAATGGAGATGAGAAGGAAGCTTCAAGATGTGGTGCAAGGAGAGCGTTTAATTACGAAGTATGAAGAGGAATTCACTAGGTTAGCTGTTTTGTATCGGACGAGGTGACTCCAAAGGAGAGGAAAATATCAAAGTTCTTGAGAGGTTTACACTGGAGGATACGGCAACATTTGTTGGGCAATCCAACTTTGCAGACTTTTGGGGATGTGATGAACTCAGTGTTACTCCATTGTCCAGAACATCGGTTGTATGTTCAAAGTAGTAAGAAGGCTTCAATTGTGGGGCAAGCGGGTAAACCCGGAGGCAATGGGACAAGAGGAGGAGCATTTCCCTCGTCCCAATCTTCGGGAAATAAACAAAAAGAAAGGGACCCCCAGCAAGGGGACTTGTTTAAACAGCAGCGTTTTGGTGGATTCAATGTTGGTGGCAGTAATAATAAGCTCGGTTAGGGCGCCCAACAACAAGCAGGTCGGGTGGTAATGGGGGTAGAGGCCATCCAGGCAAAGGCATTGGGCAGTTTAGAAATAACCGGGGCCGAAATTAGGAAAATATGATGGGTCGATGCTTTCAGTGTGGAGAGTCGGGTCATTACAAGAGGGCGTGTCCTTAGTTGATTGGGGGACAACTTCCTAGGGTCCCACAACATCTACAGGCCCAGTTACCACCACAAGTGCCTAATCCAGTTGCCCCTCCACAGCAAGGACATCTATAATATGGTCGTATTTATCACATTCAGGATGTTATGCTTCCTCCGACTTCTCCAGCACCGTCAGCTATTGAGGGTAAGTTTCTCATTCGGGGGCATATGGGTCGTGTGTTATTTGATACGGGTACGACACACTCGTTTATTTCTAGAAGCTTTGCTCAGTCTACAGAGTTGATTAAATCCGTGGAGAGTACTTTCACTAGTGTTGAATCTTCCATGGGTGATGGTTCTCTCATTTTCTTTGTTTGTAAACAAGTAGAAATAAATCTTGGTAACTTGTGTTTTGAGGCCGATTTGCTCGTCCTAGATATGGACGGGTTGATGTAATTCTGGGAATGGATTGGCTAGTAAAGTATCGTGCGATGGTTAATTGCTATGGGAAAAGTATAATTTTTGCCATTTCGGGACAAGAAATATTTCTAGTGACTATACCTCGCTCGGAAGGAGGTTCTAGCACTTACTTATACTGTATCGCGGAAGAGATTTCTCGGGATATAGTCATTTCTTTAGATTCGATTCCAGTTGTTAGAGATTTCCAAGATGTTTTTCGAGAAATACCGGGTTTGCCTCCTAGTAGAGAAATTGAGTTCGTAATTGATTTAGCACCGGGAACGCGATCGATTGCTAGAGCCCCATATCATATGGCTCCTGTTGAGATGAGGGAGTTAAAGGATCAGATTCAGGACCTGTTAGAGCAAGGGTTTATTAGGTGAAGCACGTCGCCTTGGGGCGCTCCAGTGTTGTTTGTCAAGAAAAGAGATGGTTCTCTCCGGTTATGTGTTGACTACAGGGAGTTAAATAAAGTCACCATCCGAAACAAATACCCATTACCCCGAATTGATGATATGTTTAATCAACTTAGAGTAGCGTCGTACTTCTCTAAAATAGATTTGAGGACGGGGTATCACCAGTTGTGGATACGAGAGCAAGATGTGTCCAAACTCGCTTTCCTAACAAGGTATGGGTCCTACGAATTTCTGGTTATGCCTTTCGGACTAACCAATGCCCCCGCCGTGTTTATGGACCTCATGAATAGGGTGTTTCGAGACTTCCTGGACCAGTTTGTTATCGTGTTCATCGATGACATCCTAATGTATTCTCGGACAGAAGCCGATCATACTACTCATTTACGATTGGTGCTACAGACGTTGAGAGATCATCAACTGTATGCCAAGTTTAAAAAGTGCAGTTTTTGGTTACAGGAAGTACAGTTTTTGGGTCATATTGTGACATCCCAGGGTATTTCAGTGGACCCAAGTAAAGTCGTTGCGGCGAGGGAATGGGGTCAGCCCACGACACCTATCGAGATCCGTAGTTTTCTGGGTTTGGCATGCTATTACCGCCGATTTATCAAGGGTTTTTCAAAAATTGCTAGCCCTTTGATAAATGTAACCCGAAAAGGGGTGAGGTTTGTTTGGGACGATTCTTGTCAGTTAGCTTTTAACGAGCTCAAGGATAGGTTAACTTCTACTCCAGTCCTTGCGTTACCAAGTCCAGGATTGGAATATTTGGTCTATACCGACGCATCTCTATAAGGGTTGGGAGGAGTATTACAACAAGAGCAGCGGTCTATTGCTTATGCTTCTCGCAAGTTAAATCCCCATGAAAAGAATTATCCGGTTCATGATTTGGAACTTGCCGCAGTAGTTTTTGCCTTGAAGATTTGGAGGCATTATCTCCTGGGGGAGAAATTTAGTCTTTTCACAGACCACAAATCGTTGCAATATTTGTTTTCCCAGAAAGATTTAAATATGCAACAACGCCGGTGGTTAGAGTTTGTGAAAGACTACCAATTTGACATCCACTATCACCCGGGCAAGGCGAAGGTGGTGGCGGATGCGTTGAGTCGAAAACTCGAGGGGGAGTTAGCCTCGGTATGAAAGGCCAAATGGAAGGAGCTTAGCCAACAGGATGAGGTTGCTAGGGCATTTATATCGTTGTTGACTATCACGCCTACGATAGTGACAAGGGTGGTGGAAGCCCAAAGAGGGGATAAAAGTTGTCAGGACCGTATACGTTAATTGTTAACCGAGGGAGCAGAATCCTACTCTGTAAGCTCTGAGGGTGGGGTACGTTTCCACGGGAAACTCATTGTCCCGGACGAAGGGGATTTAAGGTGGGTCGTGATGACAGAATCTCATGGGTCTAAATTTGCAGTACATCCAGGAAATGACAAGATGTACCAAGATATGCGTCGTCAGTATTGGTGGCCAAGCATGAAACGGGACATTTCTGAATTTGTTTCCCAATGTACCACTTGTCAATTGGTGAAAGTGGATCATCAAAGACCAACGAGTTTGTTACAATCATTGGAAATACCGTTATGGAAGTGGGAAAGTATATCGATGGATTTCATCACGGGCTTGACAACGTCACAAAATGGTTATGATTCTATTTGGGTTATAGTTAATCGTTTGACTAAGTCGGCACATTTCTTACCGGTACGTACCGACTACAATATCGCTCGTTATGCCCGGCTGTTTATTACGGAGGTTGTTAGAATCCACGGGGTGCCCATCAATATAGTCTTCGATAGAGATAAGATTTTTGTTTTCCATTTTTAGCGAAGTTTTCAAGAAGCTATGGGGATCGAATTGAATTTGAGTACCTCTTATCACCCTCAAACAGATGGGCAGACAGAAAGAGTTAACCAAATGTTGGAGGACATGCTCCGAATGTGTGTGCTTGATTTCAAAGGTAGTTGGGAACAATATCTCCCATTGGTCGAATTTGCTTATAATAATTCGTACCAAATTACTATTGGGATGGCACCCTATGAAGCGGTTTATGGTCGGCCGTGTAGATCACCCACTTATTGGTTGGAAGTGGGTGATAATAAATTTCTTGGACCTGAAATGATCCAAGATACTTCTTCCAAGATTGAGCTCATTCAAAATCTCATTCGGATAGCTCAAGATCATCAAAAGAGCTATGCCGATACGAATAGAAGACATGTAAAGTTGGAGGTTGGAGATCAAGTCTTGGTGTGAGTATCGCCAATGAAAGGGATAAAGCAATTTGGGAAGAAGGGTAAGTTTGCACCGCGATATGTTAGGCCTTTTCCCATTATTGCCAAAGTAGGCCCAGTGGCGTATGAACTTGCCTTACCGGAACACTTACAACAAATTCATGATGTGTTTCATGTTTCCTCTTTGAAGAAGTATAAGAGGTGTGAAGGAGCTCATTGTCACATTCCTTTGGATGACATCGAATTACAACCTGATATTTTGTATGAGGAACAACCAATAGAAATTTTAGAGCACGGGGAACGACAACTGAGATCTTGAGTGCTTCCATTGGTTCAAGTTTAGTGGGGTCATCACAACGCCGAGGAATCGACGTGGGAGCGTGAGGACGATATGCGGGAAAAGTATCTGCATCTCTTCTTGCAAGGTACTCTTGAATTTTGAGGACAATATTCCTTCATAAGGGGGGAGTATGTAACAACCCTCACTTTTGAGAAACTTATTTTATATTAATTTATTGTGTGAAGTAATTATAAAAAATATGGATGATGGAGTAAATATGAACTAAGTGACTTAATTAAGAATATTTACTAGATTGTTGCATATTTACTGTTACGTGTATGTAAATATCGTCATGCTACGTTTTATAGTGCCGTGTGCTTTGAACGACATTTATGGTGTACATGAAACCGGGACTTAAAATGACTTAAATATTTTTGGATGCTAATTTAAAGGACGTAATTAGTCCCGAAATGTGCGAGATAGTCGAAATAAGTGCCATATTGTGTTTTTGGGTTTCGGGCACTTTCGACTGGTTTTGACTTAAATATACAATTACGAGTCATTTTAATTATGGTATTTACAATTTAAGTTGGGAATTTAGACTAAGGTCACGATTTAGTCTTGCAAAGCCTTACAATTCTTATATGTGTAATTACTAAACCTAGAGAGAGAGAGAGAGAGAGAGAAGAAGAAGAAGAAGAGAAAAGAGGAGAAAAGAAAAAGATTGGAGATTGAAGCTTGGAGTGGTTACTACTAAAGGAAATCTTAGATTTCAAGCTCAAGGCAAGTTTTCTTACTTGCTAATATATGGTATAAGGTGAATAAATTGTATTGATTGTTGTTAAATTGTAATGGTTTAACAATTTTTGAATTTTGAGGGATTTGTAGGTTTTGAACCCTTAGAAGTTGAATTAGATGTTTATTTGTGTTAATTATAGTAGTTAGATGCATTTATGATTAGTTTGGTTGAATTAATGATGTTGGTTGGAGGAGAAATGGGTTTTGGGGAAAAACTAGGGTTCATAACCCGTAGCCCCATTCTTGGAAAATTCGCAGGGGCGAATCGATTCGCCCTTCCTGCGAATCGATTTGCTTAGGGATAAGGTTCCAGGTCTGGGAACCCGAATCTATTTGGGTTAAGGCCAAATCGATTCGACTGAAACAAAATGTTAGTTTCTCCATCTGAATCGATTCTCTTTTGGGCGAATCGATTCGCTGCTTGTGGCGAATCGATTCGGCCCTAGGGCGAATCGATTCGGAATCCTGCTATTTTGAGTTATTTTTCTAACTCAATTTTGACCTTTTTCTTTTAGGTTTAGGACTTAGGAACCTTCTTGTATGAAGTAAACTTAGAGTCCTAGAGTCTTAGATGAGTTAGGTAACTACCCTACATTTGAAATGGATTAAATAGCGCATGTTCCGGGGATGTCCAAATTGATGTTAAGGTATTATTTTCCTTTAGTTAATTAATGTGAGACTAGGATTGTAAGGTTACACTGGGGGACTTTAGAGGCTCAATTGAGGTATATTAAACCTTGTGACTTGTAGAAATGTCATGATTTCTTGGACACTAATTTGGGAACTAGTAAACGGTGAAAGATAATGATAATATAGGATGATTATGGTTTCGGAAAAAATGAAATATATACATCAAAATAGCAATAAAACTGTAAATGATAATTTTCTTAAACACACCTCTCTAAATACTATCATAAGGGAAGTACGCGAATGAGGTGATGTCCCCTGGCTAGTGAATGCAGGGAGACTATAGTCCTCGGCCATAGGACCGGTTATTATGTATTATGTATTTATTGTTCGAAGTGAGGTAATTCTGGGTATGGTTATGACTCACTGTCGAAGGTATATGGCCACTTCCCGACGTTGCGTTGTAGGATGCCCAGGTTGTCTTATTTGATAGGTCCTTGAAGATGATAGCTATTTTGGGGCGCGTTCGGTGGGGAAACTAGGAAGGATGGCTTAAAATTGTTATATATATGATTGAATATAACTATTCTTATTCAAGTGGGACTTGATTTATGATAAAGTGCTCTAAGAATAAAAAGGGCTTCGAATACGTTTCCTAATGTGATACGGAACGATGAAATGAAAACAGTGTAAAGGATGAAGTTTTAGTTAATAATATTGATTCTTATCCTCTTGTGAAATTGAACTAAAATTTTATGATCATCTTAATTTCTTTAGTTTAAGTTCTAGATCCAGTATATAGATTCATATCATTATCATTGATGATTAATTGCTCATAACTGTCATACTCTTTATTCATCTGGTTATCATATAAAATCGGGCCCTGACCCGTTCATATTTCTTATTTTTCATGATTTACTCATTCGCTCAAGTGCTCCACCGCAAGGACGCCCGTTCTGACTTTCCTATTCTGGTGTTTTGGAGCCGTGATACCTTGCGGATATTACGGAATATTTTGTTATAGACGCCTCCATTTTTGTACTCTAGTTATGATCGGGTTATTTATTCGGGCGTGTGGCCCAAAGCTTTTGTAATTGTCTAATGAAATGTATTATGTAACTTAATTAACTTGTTATCTATGGTTTGTATAGACTGTTGACTGACAGCATATTCGGCTCCTTTAGTGTATACGTGTTGCGGATGTAATATAAGTCTTTTGGGGTATCCACCTTCTTGTAAATTAATTAGTTCAAATGTACAAATATTATTTTGACAATTCATTTTCCAAAAATAGTGGGTGGTTATCCCGTATACTTATTATATTACGGTGATGCTGAGAATGTTCCATCTATGATTCCTGTTATTGTTGGAGTATCAGGCTGGCCACCTCTTATTTTGATAAACGGGTTGTCACAACTAGGACCATTTTTTAATGTTATGTGAATTTTTTGAGTAAAATTAGTTTTACATAAAATTTATATATGATTATAATGTTTTTTTTGTTTTCAGGGAAATGGCATTTAAACATGTCTAACGAATAATAATTTAATAATAAAAATATAAAAGAATATAGAGGATGAATAGGTTTTGTAAAGGTACTGTAATTTAAAAGAGGATGTGTAGGCGAGAAAAATAATAATGTGAACGTGTATATGAAGTGTGTAAAATATATATATATTTTATATATGGCTTAAAATATCATGAGATATGTATACGTCCCCATCCCAAATTAGAATAATGATAGGGCACACCTGGTGGTAGTACCGGGTTAGTACCGGTACTGCTTTATTTGCTTGTACTATAGCGTGATTTGCTTGTTCTATGGTGTGGGTCCCGTCAGGGTACAAGTCATTTAAAGCGCATTTGGTACTATCCCGGTACTACCACCCGGTAAGAGTATCATTACTCTCCAAATTAAGGGTGTTCTTATTCTTACCCTTTTCGTCTTGCTAAAGAAATGTCTTAAACCATTCAACGTGAAAAAGTACGTATTACCTTATTTATAAACGCCAATTCAAGCCTTTAAATATATATATGAACAGAAGATGTTTTGCCAAACTAGCATTCTGCTATTCAATAGAAATGATTGTCATATCCTTTAAATACTCTCATTCTTCAAATTTATCAGGTTTGAATAAATAGCAAAAAAAATCAACACCTCGAGCGATTAAATGAATTGAAACCCATATTGCGGGCTTAATAAAATTGGAGGTTATAAAAAGAATAATGTGGTTTAAATAAAACACCTCCAGTGATATTTGTCTTGTTGTGTGTCTCGCTCTCCCTCTACGCACGGGATAAGAGAAATATGATATCATGTTTAATTAGAAAGTTGAAAAGATACTAAAAAATATTTTATTCTGTACAAACAATGTGAAGAAAAAAATAGGAAAATAGTCTCTTAATTTTCCCTCTTTTTATGAAATTGAATTCTCCAACAATGGGAAAATATATTTTCTGTAAAAAAAAGGAGGAAATGAATAACATGTCATATTTTAGTGTTGTTCTAATATAATTATATATATGGTATAAAGTCCCACAAAGTAAAAATGAGTAGAAAGTATAAACTTTTATGAAATATATAATTTTGAATTATCAATTTTTATTATTGTTAATTTGCTATTGTTGAATACATTTTTTTGTAAGTAAAGTATATAAAATAAAGTTGCTTAAGGGGACGAAAACCCGTATACAAGAAATATGTATGAATTTTACAAAAATGGAGGGAGGGAGACACAACCCTCCCTAATACCCTAAACCTCGATGCCCACCCAAAATAAAACCAATTAGATTCAAAACGACCCTCCACAAAGGTTAACAAGCACTCGGCCGAAGAATACAACTCATCCTTGAATACATGAAAAGTGATTATCTATTTATACATTTTATAACTATAAAGTATATTAAATTATTATTGGGTATTTTTATGCATTCAATCATAAAACTTAGAAATTTAAAATTGCGAAGAAATAAAAATAAAAGCACATGAACAGCCGTATGGAAGGAATGGACATGTGATTGTGTTTTAATATGGTTTGGACCAACATCGCCACTCCAATTGTTGCATGATAGTTCCTGGCCACCGTTGGTGTAATGACCCAAATTTTATATGTTCATATATATTGTTTTAAATGTTTTATTATTAATTTATTATTTTAATCAAATACTCCCTTCATAAATCAGGAAATATCAAATTAGTTACAAACATAAAATTTAAAGTTTTCGGTAGGAGTGCTCGTATTAGAGATTAGTTTTGACCATTATAATATAACAATTGACTTGAGGTAAAAAAAAGTAAAAAATTTATAGATATATAAATTAGGTTTCTGGCACAACAAACGTTGCATCAAAGGACATTCGAGTGAGAAGATATCGTCTTTTTATAAACAAGGGGTAAGTACTCATTTACCCTTAAATGATATTTTGTCTTACATAGTTGCCACGTGTCATACTTTGATTGGACCAAGGGGAGGTGACTTTGGACGACTTAAACACTTTAAAATAACCCCCTTCTTCATCAAAATGGATTAAATCAAAGTTTTATAGCATATCCTAAGCAAAATGATAAGTTTTGGGGTAGAAAATAAAATTTTATGAAACTTTAGGGACTTAATTTTAAATAAAGAAAGTTTCAAGGACTAAAATGAAAATATATAAAGGACCATTTTGTAAATAAAATATTTTCAAGAACCTCTAAGAAATATTGAAAAAGTATGGTGTAAAATTTCTAAAATACCCTTCAAGTGTAAAATGACCCTTATACCCTTAATAACTTTCCACCTCATGCTTTCTTTTGGACACCTCCACCGCACACGTGTCGCCTTTATAGGAAAGGATAAAACTCATGTCAATCCTTTAGAAAATTTAAAACACGTGTCGTGGTCTGATGAATTAAGACTGTAAGATAGCGCCGTTACATGACACGCGACACGTTGACTCACCAAAATCAATGCTTAGTCATCGAGACACGTATCAACACCCTAATAACTTTGAAAAATTATAAATAAAGGCCTTATGATCAGTTCTTACACGAAATTCATTCCAAAGATAAGAGACAAATAGTGAGAGAAAATACGAGAAAGTTAAGAAGAAGTTTCGTCTCAAGATTAATGAGCGATCCAAGACTCTGTTTCTGTAACTTCAGATTTCTGTTCTAGGTGAGTACTCTGTGACATTCCTTGTGTATTTTGATTATTTGATATTATTCAAACTTCATATATTCTGTGAAATGATTTTATTCTCAAATACATCTGATACCGATGATTCCGCCGTTTGTTATATGTGTATATCTCTCGATATATACATCTGATTTGAATTCTGAAATTATTGATTCGACATATGAAAACTCTCTTACTATGTTGGCCTTGACTACTGGGTGTAAATATTTGGGTGGTACCTTCCCAGCTGGTTTATCGCTACTGTGCCCTAAATAAGGCGTTGTTTCAGATATCATGTTTTTTTGTGTGTGTTGTTGCCGGGTGGAAACATTTGGTAACACTATCTGTTTATCTGGGTATTAGAGTGTACATGGACATCAAAATAAATTAAATAATTGACATATTGCTCAAATTGTTTTATCTGTTCTGTTCTGTTCTGAAACTGATTATTCTGAAAACATATGCTGCCAGTTTACTTTATATATTTAATTACAAATTCCTGTCCATATATGTATATGCCTTTTGTTGGAAATTGAATAGGTATAAATTTTCTGAAAAACCATGGAATGTCTGGAGATTAATTCTCACTCGGATTTTAGCTGACGTTGTATAACTAACCATTTTTCAGGAAATAAGTAGGTTTGCAGAGGGATTTGTGTTGAAGATTCAGCTTTTAGAGCTCTTTTTGTTATTATGTTTGTGTTATCAATAAGAGCATGTTTGTCTCTCTTGTAATAAGTTTTAAATTGTAACTCGTTGTCACTTTTAAAATAAATAAAGTTTCCTTTTAGAAAGCTATGATGACGTAATTCCTTTACTTTGATTAGTTTACAATTCATAACCATGTGATTATATTTCCGTTGCACTTATTTAAGGAAACAATTTGATTCAGAATATATGTTGCCTTGGTGGCATGTCAAGACACTCTTTCCCTACTACTAATTTTGGGACGGGGTCATGAAAAAGGTGGTATCAGAGCATAGGTTATGAACCCGTAGACTACTGAACATAAGTTTCCAACGTTATCGATTTTAAGCCTCCATACATAGGATATATGATTAAGTATTCGACTTATGTGATAACTCTCCATATGTATTACAGTCTAAATATAATTATTCATATATAATTGTTCTTCTAAATTGCAATCTTGAGCTAGTATAATACGGCTTATGTTTGTCCATGACTGTAGAAAATGCCCAAGCCAAGATCAACTGTGAGAACAAGTGGTTCAAGTATGGAAGGACTGGAAGGTGCATACAAGGCGATTGAGAGTCTAGTAAAGATTATGGAGCATCAAGTGAATAATGGAGCACCAAGGAATCTTGAACCAACTAGTTGTACCATTGAGAATTTCAAGAAGTTGAACCCGCTTTCTTTTAAAGGTACTCCTAACCCCACTGAAGCAGAAAGTTAGGTGATACGGATGGAAAAGATGCTCGATGTTCTTAAGTGTACCGATGAATAAGGGGTTTAATTTGCAACATTTATGTTAGAAGATGAAGCTGAACATTGGTGGAGAATGACTAAAAGAATACATGAGAAGAGGAATACTTGTATAGGTTGGAAGGACTTCTTGGTGATCTTTTATGAGAAATATTTCCCCAAAACGGTGAAGGATGAAATGGCAACTGAGTTCATGAGCCTAGTGAAAGGGAATATGACGCTTAGTCAATATGAGGCAAAGTTTACTGAGTTATCCCATTTTGCACCTTATGTTGTGATAACTGATGTTTTAAAAGCCAAAAAATTTGAACGTGTGCTAAGGTTGAGTATTCGTAGTAGAATTTCCATCCTAAAGTTGACATCATATAGTGACATCGTGGCTAGGGCTACGATAGCTGAAAGGGATGGCGAGGAGTACAATCGAATTAAAGATGGTAAGAGGAAGTTTGGGGAACAAATAGGGAAGAGCCCAAATAATATAAATAATTGTATGAACACATCCAATGTTGGGGGAGCTAGGGATGAAAAACGGTATAATAACAAGATATGTCAGCAATGTGGAAAGATGCATGGAGGGCGACCTTGTTACAAAAATACATGAGCTTGTTTTAGGCGTGGACAGAAAGGACATCAGATAAAAGACTGCCCAACCCCAGCAAGGATTCCGATACAACCTTTAGGTGAAAGGAAGGACCAAGGCAGACAAAGTAGAGGTTTTGCACTTTTTGATACCCAAGCTTCTAATGCAATAGTGTCAGGTACACTTTCTATATGTGCATAACCTTTTCAAGTTTTAATAGATCCTGGTTCTACCCATTCATTTGTTTCTGTGCATTTTGTTAATCGCTTTCCTAATAAGCTCGAACCCTTGAGTCATAGCATGCACGTTTCTACTCCTTCGGGTGACTTATTGATGGGAACCTTAGTATACAAGTCTTGCCCTATATATTTTAGTAGTCATAAACTATTTGTTAATTTGATAGTTTTAGACATAAAAGACTTTGAAGTCATTTTGGGGATGGATTGTTTAGCATCGTATCATGCTAAGGTAGATTATTTTGAGAGGAGAGTTACTTTCCGAATACCTAACCAACCAGAATTTAGTTTTGAAGGAACAGGCATCCTATCTCCCATTTGTATTATCTCTGCAATGCAAGCTTGTAGTTTTCTTAAGAAGGGATGTCAAGGATTCCTTACGAGTGTTAGTGATTTGCAAACAAAAGATCCCATTTTAGAAGATATTCCTATAGCTAAACATTTTCCAGATATTTTTCCAGATGATTTACCCAGTCTTCCTCCTAGTAAAAAAATAGAGTTTACGATTGACCTCATTCCTGGAACTACACCAATCTCGAAACCACCTTATCGTATAGCACCTTTAGAATTAAGGGAATTAAAAGTTCAATTACAAGATTTGTTAAACAAGGTTTTTATTAGACCAAGTGTATCCCCTTGGGGTGCTCCAGTGTTATTTGTTAAAAAGAAGGATGGGACGATGAGGTTAGGTATAGATTATCGTGAACTGAATAAGGTGACCATTAAGAATAAATACCCATTACCTCGTATAGATGATTTGTTTGACCAACTTCAAGGTGCGCAAGTATTTTCAAAGATTGACCATAGGTCGGGCTATCATCAATTGAAGATTAAGGAAGATGATATTTCAAAAATCATCTTTTCGTACTAGATATGGTCACTATGAATTTCTTGTGATGCCATTTGGACTAACTAACGCACCAACCACTTTTATGGATATGATGAATAGGCTGTTTAGGAAGTATTTGGATCAGTGTGTGGTTATTTTCATTGATGACATCCTTATTTATTCCAAGAGTATTAAAGAGCAAAAAAAGCATTAGAGACGGTGTTACAAATCCTTAGGTGTAAAAGCGGAAGATGGATCCCCGGGTTTGAAATAATAATCTCAAATTAAAATATATATTTAATTTCCTTTTTCAACAAATGAATGCGGAAGCGTTGAATACAAGTGATGGTTCAACAAAACAACAAGGCTGGGTTTTAATATCTTAAGAAACAAATTAAAACAACATAATTCAAGTCCTAGAAATTTACCTAAGTCATGATTAACAATTATATCCAAAGTTAGGCGAAACCAAATTAATGCAAGTGACGAGAATTACACAATTTTACCCAATATTTAATTTAAGTCCCAAATTAAATGAGTGTGAGAATTAAACCGAATTTTATCTTGAAATTATCCTAAGCATGCGTTCTAAATTTTGTGCAAGATAAAATTAAACAATGTCACACTACACCGCGATGTACGAGGAAAAACCCACTAACGGGAAAAAACCTCGGGACGGCCCTAGCCTCAAATCCACTAAAAATGGTATTACAAAATACAAGACAAAAGACTTACTTCCTAAACTCGAACCCTCTCAAGCCGTGATGCTTATTCTTGTATCGACCTCCAATTAGCGGATAACCAACGGAGCTCCACCGCGGTCTCGGACTCCCTCCGATCGGGCAATTAGGCACACCGTCACCCAAGCTTGGAGCCTTTCTCCAAGTGAGTAAAACCGCAACAAATGTCTTCTTCTTTGTGATGGGAAATAGAAGCAAACCCGAAACGTCTCCTTTTTAATTTCGGTAGAGAAACACCGGTGCCAAAAACTCCAAGTAAAGATATGAATATAGAGAACTTGGATAAAACAACTATTGGGTGTAAACTAGAGTGTGTAGAATTTTTCTTCAAAAATGACACTCTAAACTTGATCTTTTTCCTTAAATAAATTTTCTCTCAAAACACTCTCTAAGAGTTTGTTTGGTATGAAAAAATATAAGTTAGAAAAAGAGATTCCCGTTCATAAATAAGTCTGAAAAAAGTTGGTTGAAAACCAAGTGGAGAAGTGGGGAAAAACTGCTCAAAACTGTTCCCGCCTGGCATTCTCGTTCGAACGACTTTGACTGTCGTTCGAACGAGGTTTCTAACGAGCGACCAGCCTGGGCTCGTTAGAACCTCGTTAGATACCTCGTTAGAACGAGAAAGTCGTTCGAACGACTTATCTAACGACTGACCAGTT
Source organism: Sambucus nigra (assembly GCA_949130495.1). Lineage (NCBI taxonomy): Eukaryota > Viridiplantae > Streptophyta > Magnoliopsida > Dipsacales > Adoxaceae > Sambucus > Sambucus nigra. The sequence continues at coordinate 508,812,771 of OX422212.1, forward strand.
TGGTTGGAAAGCAGTCTCGTTCGAACGAAGTTTGGTTCGAACGAAAAATCTCGTTCGAACGAAATTTCGAACGAGTTTCAGAAATTTTTGTTAAATTCTATTTTGGCCCAGAAACATTTATATATATTAATATAAGGTTCTTTTTAAATTATTTCTGAAATAAACATGGCTTTTATTAAACCTAACACCCAACTAAACATTGTTCCAAGCTCCTATATCAATATAATTACATTCATACCTAGGGAGCATGGAACCTTAGATGATGACGTAGAAACGAGGCACGCAAACCGGCATTTTGATGAAGCTTTAAGTTCTTTGCCGCTACGTCTTCAACATACACTTCATAGGCTTGAGAATATTACAATAAATACTATCCTATGAATAAATGTTTTTGTCCGGAATTGAGCCAAAACAATATATGGACTCAATTGGAAATTTGTGTCCTTACAAATCTCCCCCTTTGGCTATTCCGGGACAAAAACCAAACAAAAATCCTAAAGGGACGTCAAGCTCTACTAGACTCAAAACATACCCCGCCCAATCTTGACTCAACCCAAGGATCAAACGCTTTGCCATAGAAAGATGCCACTTTAGAATAATTCCTGCACACTTAAGCAAACTCATCAAATGCATAGGGAATATCAAAATATTAAATGCAATTAATTACTCCCCCTAAATTAATTCTCCCTTTAAACACATGACCTACTTAGAAAGACGTCTCCCCCTAAGATAAATCTCCCCAAACGAAGATACGATAATAATAGGATTAGATACCATTTATCCCCCTATCATCATTCTCCCCCTTTTTGTTCAGGAATAGTCAAAGAATAAAGGACTAATAAACAACATGTGGAAGCTTAAAGTGAAACGACATGAAAGCATATGGGCAATAAAAAAAACAAGGCAAAGACAAACAAATATCATATATATATATACTAGAAATATATCAATGAAGCACTTGCATATATATATATAGATATAAACACACACATGACACAAAATACAATAAGTTTGCACACTCGTATGGCAAAAATGTGTCATATGGAAATGGAAGTGCAGGGGTGTGTACTAGTAACAATTAAATTTAGACCCAAACACTTAAGAAACGTTCACGGAGTTCTCATTTGATTGCAAACTTCATCACAGTTAAATATAACCTCATGTGACAATATAAAGATTGAACTCAATGAACAAACATACACAATGCATACAAGCCTAGCATGATGATGATTCTACAAACCAAATAGAGTCATGACATTTAAAGACAACTAGGATAAACGGGCATTGTGCAAACCGTTGATATACCATCCAATTCTCCCTTAATAAGCATATATATTCTTTTGTTTTTTGAATGAATATATCAAAAAAACATAGGCCTTGGCAATTGCTATCTTTTAATGCCAAATATTCTGTTTTTAGGCCTTTGGATCACGTATTTCTTTTAGATCCAATCAACGGTGGCTTACAATCGCAAAGGATTTAATTCATCCTTTCGGAGCCCTTCCCCGTGCATATATTAATTTATCATGTTTTCATTTTTCTCACAAATCTCACATGCAACGGATTTTGACATGCACTAGTCCTCCTAGGTCATAGATATGTAGATGACTAGATTGATAGGAGAACACCTCAAAAAGCTCAAATATAACATGTGACATTAAGATTTCAAAAGAGCTCGTGCATGTGTGAAAAGAGGCATATGAAATAGAATCCATTTGAACAATACAAAATCCAACTACTCCATATAAAACATGGTAAAGAACATTTTAAGGATTGAAAATCTAAACCAAAAGTTCTAGCCACATGGAAGCGTAAACGATAGGATTCAAACACAAATATATGCCACATAAAGTGTGTCAAACAAAAATACACACAAAACAAAATCTTTTTGAGTTTTTTACCATTTGTTAAACAAAAATAAATATTTACTCAAAAGGACAAACAAAAATCATTTGTATTTTTCATTAAGCTTAAATGAAATAAATAAAACACAAATGATAAACAAAAATCTTTTTATATTATGCAGTCGATTCAAACACAAAATATAATACAAAAATATAAACAAGTCATAATTTCTAGCATGTGATATGAAATAAGGCAATGACTAGAAAATGACTAAACATGCATACATCTAACAATGATATATAATATGAAGCACAAAAAGCTAGAGTATGCATAAAGCACTAACACATTCAACCTTTAGATTTAGCAAGGGAGGTTTCATGTGATAGTAAATGAGAATCAAAATCCCTATTTTGTAAGGCAACCAAGTCGGATTTCCTAACCCAAATTAATGAAGAATTACTATCTTGGGGTGTAGGAACGTTAGCTATCGTGGTTAGTTTACTATGGGATTTTCTAGGAATTCGTTTAAGATCTAAACAAAATTTCCTAAGATGACCTTGTCGACCACAAAGTGTACAAGTAAGAATATGTCGAAAAGATTTATCTAAGGAGTGATCATTAAATGCATTCCTAGAAGATTCTCCTAAAACATTGGTTTTGACTTTAGGGTTAAAATCATTACAAGAATTGAAGCCTAAACCAAAAGTGTCATTTTTAATTTGGACCGTTCCTAACATTTTATCTAGTTTCTCCGAACGACACTCCAAATCAAATTTGACATTACTAGAATCTTTTAATTTATTTTCCAATTCTACAATGTTAGATTCTAGTAAAAAATTACGCTCTTCAAAAACAAGAAGCTCCTTTTTCAAGGATTCCATTAAACCCCTAAGGCTATCTCTCTCGCCTTCTACATATTCAAGCTTCTCTTGAAGAGCCCTCACATGTGTCCTAAGGTCTTCTATTAAGGCACTTTCATCAATGACCTTGACACTCTCTCTTAAACTCGCTTCTAACTTCAAATTAGATCTTTTCAATTTAATAGATTCTTTATATAATTCATGAAAAGCATTTTGAAGTTCACTCATATCAACCTCATTTTCATTTTCACTCTCTTCTTCTTTTTCACTCTCACTATCATCAAAAATAAGAGAATCATGAACAATGACCTTGGAAGTGGCATGTGCTATAATTTCATCATCCGATGAGTTTTCATTATCACTCACATGTGCCATAAAAGCCACAAAATTTTTCTTAGTGGGGGATTCGGGCTTCTCTTCCTTATCACTATCACTAAGGGTCGCATTATATGAAATGGGTCGTTTACCCTCTTTCCTTAGTTTAGTGGGGCACTCATAAGCCCTATGGCCATAACCTTCACAACCAAAACATTTATTAGACTCGTCCCTATCAATATTTTCATTACTAGGTTTAGGGATCTTATCGGCTTTAGAAATCTTCTCGTTTTTATCATGTTTAGAAGATTCAAATTTCTTAAAATCATTTTTAACTTTATCTTTGTTAAATTTAAGAAATTTTCTAAATTTACGAGCAAACAAAGTCATATCTTCCGAGTCACTATCACTATCGCTCTCTACTACTTGTTTAACCTCTTTTCGGGCTTTTAAAGCAACGCCCTTTTCAATTTTCTTTTCATTTTTAGAGGGAAACATATCAAGTTCATAGGTTTGTAAATCACCTACAAGCTCTTCTAATTTCGTAGAGGCTAAAGTGGGTAAAGAATTTAAAACGGTCACCTTTGGAATAAATCTATCGGGTAGGGACCTTAAAATTTTCTTTACTACACGGTCGTCAGGTATTTTCTCTCCCAAGTTAAAGGATGAATTAACAATATCAGAAAGTCTAGCATAAAATTTATCAAAAGTTTCTTTTTCATCCATTTTGATAGTTTCAAATTGAGTGGTGAGGTTTTGGAGTTTAGAAGCTTTAACGACACTCGTTCCTTCATGAGTTAATTGTAAAATATCCCAAGCTTCTTTAGCGGTCTCACACGTCATAATGCGTCGGAATTCATCCGGTGTGACAGCGCTAAATAAAGCATTTAAACCTCGGGAATTAAAATTCGCTAGCTTAAACTCATTTTCAGTCCATCTATCGACGGGTTTGGGAACTTGTTCATTTTCAATTAAATGTGTTGGTGGGGTCCAACCGTTAACAACAGACATCCAAACACGTTCATCGATAGATTTAAGTGCTGATTTCATTCACGCTTTCCAATACGCGTAGTTAGAACCATCAAAAATAGGAAATTTTGAAAATGGGGAAAAATCCATTTTAGCCAAAAATTAAAGGATCTTAACGAAATAATTTATCGTTTTTGGCTCTGATACCAATTTGAAAACGCAGAAGTTGGAGAATCCCCGGGTTTGAAATAATAATCTCAAATTAAAATATATATTTAATTTCCTTTTTCAACAAATGAATGCGGAAGCGTTGAATACAAGTGATGGTTCAACAAAACAACAAGGTCGGGTTTTAATATCTTAAGAAACAAATTAAAACAACATAATTCAAGTCCTAGAAATTTGCCTAAGTCATGATTAACAATTATATCCAAAGTTAGGCGAAACCAAATTAATGCAAGTGACGAGAATTACACAATTTTACCCAATATTTAATTTAAGTCCCAAATTAAATGAGTGTGAGAATTAAACCGAATTTTATCTTGAAATTATCCTAAGCATGCGTTCTAAATTTTGTGCAAGATAAAATTAAACAATGTCACACTACACCGCGATGTACGAGGAAAAACCCACTAACAGGAAAAAACCTCGGGACGGCCCTAGCCTCAAATCCACTAAAAATGGTATTACAAAATACAAGACAAAAGACTTACTTCCTAAACTCGAACCCTCTCAAGCCGTGATGCTTATTCTTGTATCGACCTCCAATTAGCGGATAACCAACGGAGCTCCACCGCGGTCTCGGACTCCCTCCGATCGGGCAATTAGGCACACCGTCACCCAAGCTTGGAGCCTTTCTCCAAGTGAGTAAAACCGCAACAAATGTCTTCTTCTTTGTGATGGGAAATAGAAGCAAACCCGAAACGTCTCCTTTTTAATTTCGGTAGAGAAACACCGGTGCCAAAAACTCCAAGTAAAGATATGAATATAGAGAACTTGGATAAAACAACTATTGGGTGTAAACTAGAGTGTGTAGAATTTTTCTTCAAAAATGACACTCTAAACTTGATCTTTTTCCTTAAATAAATTTTCTCTCAAAACACTCTCTAAGAGTTTGTTTGGTATGAAAAAATATAAGTTAGAAAAAGAGATTCCCGTTCATAAATAAGTCTGAAAAAAGTTGGTTGAAAACCAAGTGGAGAAGTGGGGAAAAACTGCTCAAAACTGTTCCCGCCTGGCATTCTCGTTCGAACGACTTTGACTGTCGTTCGAACGAGGTTTCTAACGAGCGACCAGCCTGGGCTCGTTAGAACCTCGTTAGATACCTCGTTAGAACGAGAAAGTCATTCGAACGACTTATCTAACGACTGACCAGTTTGGTTGGAAAGCAGTCTCGTTCGAACGAAGTTTGGTTCGAACGAAAAATCTCGTTCGAACGAAATTTCGAACGAGTTTCAGAAATTTTTGTTAAATTCTATTTTGGCCCAGAAACATTTATATATATTAATATAAGGTTCTTTTTAAATTATTTCTGAAATAAACATGGCTTTTATTAAACCTAACACCCAACTAAACATTGTTCCAAGCTCCTATATCAATATAATTACATTCATACCTAGGGAGCATGGAACCTTAGATGATGACGTAGAAACGAGGCACGAAAACCGGCATTTTGATGAAGCTTTAAGTTCTTTGCCGCTACGTCTTCAACATACACTTCATAGGCTTGAGAATATTACAATAAATACTATCCTATGAATAAATGTTTTTGTCCGGAATTGAGCCAAAACAATATATGGACTCAATTGGAAATTTGTGTCCTTACATTAGGAAGGAGAAATTATATGAGAAATTAAAGAAGTGTGAGTTTTACTTGCCTAGTGTCTCTTTTCTAGGACGTGTCATTTCTAAGGAGGGAATGTCGGTTGACCCTCAAAAGATCAAAGCTATACTGGATTGTCCTAGACCAACGAATGTGATGGAGATTCGTAGTTTTCTTGGATTAGCAGGTTATTATCGAAGATGTGTTGAAGGATTTTCTAGTATTGCCAAACCTCTATCTAGGTTAACCCAAAAGAAGGTGAGATGTGAATGGTCTGAGGAAGTCGAGAATGGTTTTCAAGAACTTAAGAATCGATTAGTAATTGCCCCAATTTTGACTATTCCTTTCGGGATAGGGGGATTTGTGATTTATAGTGATGTATCTAAAAATGGTTTGGGATGTGTTCTAATGCAAAGTGGAAAAGGAGTAGCTTATGCCTCGCGACAGCTAAAACCACAGGAGCAAAATTATCCAACCCATGACCTTGAATTAGCAGCTGTAATTTTTGCTCTTATGATTTGGAGACATTATTTGAATGGTGAGACTTGTGATATTTATACCGATCATAAGAGTTTAAAATATACTTTTACTCATAAATAATTGAACATGAGACAAAGGAGGTGGCTAGAATTAATGAAGGATTATGATGTAAATATTCACTATCACCCGGGGAAAGCTAATGTAGTAGCTGATGCTTTAAGTAGGAAGTCTACACCAAATTCGGCATGTCTTACAAACTAGGAAGCTCTGTTGAAGGATTTGAAAAGTATGGAAATAGATGTACATATGTATAGCAAAGGAGAAATAATTGCAAACTTACAAGTACAACCCATGTTAATGGAAAGGATCAAAATTTCACAAGTACATGACCCACGACCGAAGAAGTTATTGAAGGAAAGAGGGTTGAATTTGTGATACGAGATGATATATTGAGATTTAGAAATAGAGTGTGTGTGCCATCTGACGCCCAATTAAGGAGGCAAATTTTGGAGGAAAGTCATTACTCGAGATTCACATTTCATCCCGGATGTACAAAAATGTATAGAGATCTTCGAGAAGTATTTTGGTGGAATAACATGAAAAGGGAGATAGCGGAATTTGTATCTCAATGTTTGGTTTGTCAACAAGTAAAGGCTGAACATCAAAAACCATCAGGATTACTGCAACCCCTACCTATCCCTGAGTAGAAATGGGAATATATTACTATGGATTTTGTGACAGGTTTATCGAGGAGTTCAAATAGTAATGATTCTATTTGGGTAATTATTGATAGGTTAACTAAATCTGCTCATTTTCTTGCCATTAAGATTACCCATTCTTTAGAAAAGTTAGCCAAGTTATACATACGGGAAATTACTAGGCTTCATGGAACCCCAATTTCGATTATTTCTGATCGTGACCCTAGATTTGTGTCTCGTTTTTGGAAAAGCCTACAAGCATCCATGGGAACACAATTGAATTTTAGCACCGCTTTTCATCCTCAAACAGATGGAGAATCTGAGAGAACCATTCAACCCTTAGAGGATATGCTTAGGGCATGTGTACTTGATCTGAAGGGGAATTGGGATGATCATTTACCATTAGTGGAGTTTTCATATGATAATAGTTATCAAGCAAGTATTCAAATGGCTCTGTATGAGGCACTTTATGGAAGAAGGTGTCGTTCCCCTGCATGTTGGGTAGAAGTTGGAGAAAATTATTGGGACCAGAATTGATCCAGATCACAACGGAGAAAGTGAAAATGATACAAGACCGACTTCGAATTACTCAAATCCGTCAAAAGAGTTATGTTGACAATCGTCGACGAGAAATGGAATTCCAAAGAGGAGATTATGTGTTCTTACGAGTATCACCAGCAAAGGGAGTAATCCGATTTGGAAAGAAAGGGAAATTGAGTCCAAGATACATAGGAACTTTTGAAATCCTTGAAAGGATAGGAGCTGTTGCATATAGAATAGCTTTACCCCCTGAACTCTCTAGTGTGCATAATGTGTTCCACGTGTCAATGATGAAGAAATATGTACCCGATCCAACGCATATCCTAAGTCATGAACCTCTTCAAGTTAGAGAAGATTTGTCATACATTGAGCATCCGATAGAAATTTTGAACCATAAAGATCAAATATTAAGAACCAAGGTAATTCCGTTGGTCAAAGTGTTATAGCGTAATCATTCCATTGAAGAAGCAACATGGGAGCGGGAAGATGAAATAAAGGAGAAATATCCCTACTTGTTTGGAAATTAATGTAAGTAAAGTTTGGGGACCAAACTTTTTATAAAGAGGGTAGGATGTAATGACCAATATTTTATATGTTCATATATATAGTTTTAAATGTTGTATTATTAATTTATTGTTTTAATCAAATCCTACCTTCATAAATCAGGAAATATCAAATTAGTTACAAACATAAAATTTTACAGTTTTCGGTAGGAGTGCTCGTATTAGAGATTAGTTTTGACCATTATAATATAACAATTGACTTGAGGTTAAAAAAAGTAAAAATTTATAGATATATGAATTAGGTTTGTGGCACAACAAAAGTAGCATCAAAGGACATTCGAGTTAGAAGATATCGTCTTTTTATAAACAAGGGGTAAGTAGTCATTTACCCTTAAATGATATTTTATCTTACATAGTTGCCACATGTCATACTTTGATTAGACCAAGGGGAGGTGACTTTGGACGACTTAAACACTTTAAAATAACCCCTTTCTTCATCAAAATGGATTAAATCAAAGTTTTATAGCATATGCTAAGCTAAATGATAAGTTTTGGGGCAGAAAATAAAATTTTATGAAACTTTAGGGACTTAATTTTAAATAAAGAAAGTTTCAAGGACCAAAATAAAAATATATAAAGGACCATTTTTGTAAATAAAATATTTTCAAGGACCTCTAAGAAATATTGAAAAAGTATGGTGTAAAATTACTAAAATACCCTTCAGGTGTAAAATGACCCTTATACCCTTAATAACTTTCCACCTCATTCTTTCTTTTGGACACCTCCACCGCACACGTGTCGCCTTTATAGGAAAGGATAAAACTCATGTCAATCCTTTAGAAAAGTTAAAACACGTGTCGCGGCCTGATGAATTAAGACAGTAAGATAGCGCCGTTACGTGACACGCGACACGTTGACTCACCAAAATCAATGCTTAGTCATCGGGACACGTGTCAACACCCTAATAACTTTGGGAAATTATAAATAAAGGCCTTAGGATCAGTTCTTACACGAAATTCATTCCAAAGATAAGAGAGAAATAGTGAGAGAAAATACGAGAAAGTTAAGAAGAAGTTTCGTCTCAAGATTAACGAGCGGTCCAATACTCTGTTTCTGTAACTTCAAATTTCTGTTCCAGGTGAGTACTCTGTGACATTCCTTGTGTATTTTGATTATATGATATTATTCAAACTACATATATTTTGTGAAATGATTTTATTCTCAAATACATCTGATACCGATGATTCCGCTGTTTGTTATATGTGTATATCTCTCGATATATACATCTGATTTGAATTCTAAAATTATTGATTCAGCCTATGGAAACTCTCTTACTATGTTGGCATTGACTACCGGGTGGAAATATTTGGGTGGTACCTTCCCAGCTGGTTTATCGCTGGTGTGCCCTAAATAAGGCGTTGTTTCAGATATCATGATTTTCTGTCTGTGTTGTTACCGGGTGGAAACATTTGGTAACACTATCTGTTTATCTGGGTATTAGAGCGTACATGTCCATCAAAATAAATTAAATAATTGGCATATTGCTCAAATTGTTTTATCTTTTCTGTTCTGAAACTGATTATTCTGAAAACATATGCTGCCAGTTTACTTTATCTATTTTATTGCAAATTCCTGTCCATATATGTATATGCCTTATGTTGGAAATTGAATAGGTATCAATTTTCTGAAAAACCATGGAATGTCCGGAGATTAATTCTCACTTGGCTTTTAGCTAACATTGTATAACTAACCATTTTTCAGGAAATAAGTAGGTTCGCAGAAGGAGCGAAAAAGGACCGTGTTGAAGATTCAGCTTTTAAAGCTCTTTTTGTTATTATGTTTGTGTTATCAATAAGAGCATGTTTGGCTCTCTTGTAATAAGTTTTAAATTGTAACTCGTTGTCACTTTTAAAATAAATGAAGTTTCCTTTTAGAAAGCTCTGATGACATAATTCCTTTACTTTCAGTAGTTTACAATTCATAACCATGTGATTATATTTCCGTTGCACTTATTTAAGGAAATAATTTAATTCAGAATATATGTTGCCTTGGTGGCATGTCAAGACACTCGTTCCCTACTACTAATTTTGGGACGGGGTCGTGACAGTTGGTCTAAGGGGCTGACCCTTAGTATGCTCCCCGAAAAAAAGCAAATCCATGAGCATTTTGCTCCTGAAATTGCTTATTTCGGATACTTTATAATTTTGTTCCATGTTTTCAGAAATGAAAATAAGTAAAATAATAGAATAAAATAGTATCAACTCCTTCCACTATTCCTTTTTAAGTTGTCCTGAATTAATAGTTAACATTCTTTTTTTTTTACATAATTAAGGCACCAAACTTCACAATAACAAACAAGTGTTGATTTTGACCATCGATGGAGTGTATTCTAAATTTATACAAAAAAGATAATAGAAATTCTTAATTGGGTCAGAGAAATTATTATGGTATTTTGATTAGTGTATTGAAGATGGTTTAAGAGATTCCTTTATATATATTTTTCTTGTACATTAATGTATTTATGTATTATACCCAAACCTAAATATTTCCCAGTTTTGCCAAACACTATTTTGTCTTTCTCACCGTGATTAGAGTTAGCTAAATACAACCTACCAAAATGATCCCTCTTAAAAGTTATGTTTCCTAAAATCATTACATCTTCGCTAATATATTCACATACTTTGGCAAGATTGTAAGGTTGTGCGATTATTACTGCTGGACCAGACAAGCAGACATTATTCTATAGCAAATATATGCACCATGTCTATTCTTTGCATTATTAAAATTAATAACTTACTGGAAGGTTGTGCTCTATCAAAGTTTTGAACAACAACAGGATGAATTAAGACACGTGATTGTTGTTTGAGATTATAAAGTCTGGTACTGCGCCTCCTCCCTCCATTCTCTATTGATTTTATGTCAAATGTTTCAATATGCAACAAGTAAATGATGTATAAACTATTTTTCAAAGTTTTTATTTCAAGTGCATTAAATTATTATAAATACACTTAGGGCTCATTTGGTTCGAGGTTTGGAATGGGAATTCATAATTCCAGGAATTCTAAGTTCCTAGAATCTTCAATTCCTTTCCATTGTTTGGTTCAAGAAGGAAGTCTTTTTTCCCGGCATCTAAAATTATTTTTCCAAATTAGGAATAAATATCATTTAACTAAAATATAATTATACTTGATTTGAGAGTGTGCGCGTGAGTGTGTGGTGAGTGAGTGTGTGTGTGTGTGGTTATGTGTGTTTGAGTGTGTGTGTGTGTGAGAGAGAGATAGTGTGTGTGTGTGTGTGTGTATTTATGTGTGTGATAGTGTGTGTGTGTGTGTGAGAGAGAGTGTGTGTGTGTGTATGTGTGTATTTATATGTGTGATAGTGTGTGTGACAGAGAGAGAGAGAGAGCGAGAGAGAGAGAGAGAGAGTGTGTGTGTGTGTGTGTGTGTGTGAGAGAGAGAGAGAGAGAGAAAGAGAGATTCTGAGTGTGTGGTTGTGTGTGTTTAAGTGTGTGTGTATGTGTAAGTGTGTGTGTGTATGTGTGAGAGAGTGTATGTGTGTGTGTGTGTGTGTGTGTGTGTGAGAGAGAGAGAGAGAGAGAGAGTGTGTATGTATGAGTTTATGTGAGATTATATTTTTATCTCATCACAAAAGTAAGGAAATATGTTCGGGAATATAGGATTACCCCCATTTTAGAGGGGAAAGGAGAATCCAATTTCGTGGGAATTCTACATTCCAAGAATTCTAAGTTCCCCCTTAAATCTCCAAACCAACATTGTAATTCTAAATGAGGGGGAATTTTAAATTCCAGGAATCCAAAATTCCTTTTCCAAACCTCGAACCAAACGAGCCCATAAAGTATAACACTTTAATGCACAAAATTCGTACATTTAATATTTTTCTGTGATATTAGAGCATATCCGATTCATGAAGCAAAATAGTATAATGCTATTTTGGTTCATACTTCTGTTTATTTTGACATTCCAAAGCATAACGGAAAATGTCAATTTATGTTAAAACAGGCAAATTCGGGAGCCATAGTTGTGAGGATGTCCCAACTACACTTGTTTGACCCTCCCCTTCCAAGCGACTCAAAAACCTATTTCATTTTTTTTGTGTATTATTTTTTTTCTTTGCAATATTAAAATTTTGATTTTTATCATTGAATGTAATAATACATACATTCATAATTTAATGAACTTTAATATTAAAAAATGTACTCACCCATTTAGACTCATTATCAACCCACTATTTAGACTCACTATATTTTTAATTCATCATTAATTGGAGAAAATCTTATTAAATTTAAGTTAATTGTCGTGTCGGGTCAGGTCTAATCGTGTCCAATCGAATCGTATTTACTTATCATATCATGTCGTGTTTTAAACGTGTCGTGTTCGGAGTAAGAAAAAAAATACGCGGGTTGAAGTGTTGACCGGCATTGCCTAAGTAACGTTCGACTCTGTTTGCAAACTCAAGGTTGTTCTTGTCAGAGTTGGGATTTATTTAAGGATGTCACCAACAAGGAGATCCAATCGTTAGTCGATTTGATGGAGGTGCGGCAAGCCCTCCACTAGTGCCGAAAGTAAATGAGCCACTAACTGTTGTAGCAGCAGAAACAAATTAAATACAGAATTAAAAAATTAGGAACGAAATTACCCAATTAGGAGCTGATAAATTGAGATAGAAATAATATGAGAAATTCAAAACTGGACAGTCTAAAACGATGGCTGAGTCGCGGACAATGTCGCTCTCTTTAAGGTGTTTCGCGGCTCTGCCCAAAGTGTGCTGACAGTCTCGAAGCCCCACCACCCCAGGATAAAACAACCTCCACAGTCAGAAAATACGGATCGATAAAGCACAAAAATCAGCCCGTTCTGTGTACACCCATTCTTTATAATTGCTCGATTCTAACAATATAATTAATCTGTAAAACGAGATTAATTATTCGGGGAGAAAAAAAAAATCGAAACTGTATCAATGGTGGAAGATGAACTGTATGGAATTTTTCTTGTGTTGGAACTCTGTTGAAAAACGGAGGTCTCAACCTCCTTTTATGCAAAAAAGAAATTAACGTTAGTGGGCAAAAACGTGGAGAGAAAACAGGAAACGTGGGTGGAAAAATTCAACAGTAAAAGGCCCACATTTTTTCGAAATTAATTACCGTTAAAAATTAATTTTTAAAGCCCAAAACCGTTAATTTATTTGTCCAAAAATTATTTCTTAATGAGCCCAAGACCTAAGACCCAGGACCCGGACCCAAGCATGGGCCGGGCCGGACGGACGGCGGCGGCGGCGCTCGCGCATGTGTGACTTGGCCCAATAAGTCCACCACCCATATACACAAAACATCTAATGCCCAAAGGGCTTGCCCATTTATTCCAAATAAATTTTAAATATACCACTTCAATTTTAAGCTCCAAACCGATGTGGAACTAACCAAAACAACACTTTGCCATTTTCAATGTTTTGCACCAAAAAGTTAACAGCTTTAGAAAAGTTGTTCTGACAATCACCCACTTGTAAAATTTGAGAACATTTTATCGAGCAATGATCGATAGAGTTGTGCATAAGCAAAGCTGTCTTTCGACTTGAACCTTTACGTAGTAAAGATGATTCAGAATATACTAGAGTAACCATAGTTTTAAACTCTATCTCTGACAACATCCCACACACAACCCTACTTGGATGTAATTCTAATAGCTAGCACGTTACGGCCATGTGCTTCTATCCCAGTATAGTGAACGCTTTAGGAATTTGCCCAAAATATCCATAGGAAGCGGCCACACTTCCACATTCACATAGGTGAGTCTATCAAGAATACTCCTGTAGCTAAGTACCCCACCTAAAATAGAGTTATAGATCTTATTAAGAGTTATAATAACTCATCCTTAACTCGCTTCAGGATATCATGCTCCATAGGGATGGACTCGGAGTAAAACCCCGTTCTATATTAATTAATTATAGCATGATTCAACCCATATCACTTGTGATTTGTTATTACCCTTTGCACATATTTCTTGGGATCTCCAGTCTATATGTTGGGTTACTATCACAAATGACTCATTTATCCAAGGGCTTTAGTCCCATCCCTTTCGAGGTGTTCCACACCTTTTCCCTAGCTAGTCCTTTTGTCAAAGGATCAGCTAAGTTTTGTTCAGACCGTATATGATCCACCCTCACAGCACCCGTAGAGCTGAATTCTCTAACATTACTATATTTATGACGTATTTGTCATTTCTTACCATTATAATAACGATTCTCAACTTTTGCAATAGCCGCAGTACTATCACAATGAATCAAAACGGCTGGTATCGGTCTTTCCCATAATGGGATATCTGACAATAGGTTTCTTAACCAACGTGCCTCTTCACTAGCAGTAGCTAGTGCTATCATCTCAGACTCCATAGTGGATTGAGCCAAAATTGTTTGTTTCTTAGATTTCCAAGAAACTGCACCACCAGCGATGCTAAATATATTTCCACTAGTAGCCTTAGAATCATCAGATAGGGTGTTCCAATCAGCATCACTAAATCCTTCAAGGACAGCGGGATGCCTATTATAGTATAATCTGAGGTTCATCCTCCTTTTAAGATACCGCATGACCCTCTTAATAGCATGCCAATGATCCATACTAGGTCTAATGGTAAATCTACATAGTACTCCCACAGCATAAGCTATGTCAGGTCTAGTGCAATCTGTAGCATAACGTAAGCTACCAATAATGCTTGCATAAGCATTTTGGTTTACATTGTCGCCAGTGTTCTTAAATAACTTTACACTAGGGTCAAATGGAGTACTAGCAGGTTTACAGTCAAAGTAATTGTATTTCTTTAGAACTTTCTCAATGTAATGAGATTGATCCAAAGAAAGTCCCTTTTTCTGACCTAGTAATATTAATTCCCAATATTACACTAGCTTCACCCAAATCCTTCATATCAAAATTGGCACATAATAATGATTTAACATTTTCTACGGCATGAATATTGGAACCAAATATAAGCAAGTCATCAACATAAAGACATATGATAGTGCAAATGTTCTCCACATATTTATAATAAATGCATTTGTCACTTTCATTAATTTTAAACCCATTAGAGATTACTAAGCTATCAAATTTATCATGCCATTGTTGAGGTGCCTGTTTGAGTCCATAAAGAGATTTATCTAATTTACATACTTTATTTTCTTGACCGTGTACAATAAAACCTTCAGGTTGATCCATATAAATCTATTCTTCTAATTCTCCATTTAAAAATGCAGTTTTAACATCCATTTGGTGTACAATTAAATCATTTAAGGTAGATATAGCAAATAGTACACGTATAGACGTTATTTTAGTCATGGGTGAAAATGTATCGAAGAAGTCTACATTTTCTCTTTGTCTAAAACCCTTAGCCACAAGACGTGCCTTATATTTTTCAGCAGTGCCATCAGGTTTTAATTTCTTTTTAAGAATCCATTTACACCCAATTGTTTTACACCCAGGAGGAAGGCCCACTAAATGCCAAGTTTTATTTGTTTCCAATGAATCCATTTCATCATTAATAGCCTCTAGCCATAAATCGGCATCTAAAGAAGATAAGGCTTCTTGAATAGTGTTAGGATCCTCCTCTAAAGTGTAAGCATAAAAGTCGGGACCAAAATCTTTTTCCACATGAGCCCTTTTACTTTTTCTAAGTTCTAAAACGGATTCATTATTTTCTTTATTTTTATTTAAAGAAATATTAGTGGATGACTCGCCCCCACTATTTCTCAATTTAAAAGGAAATTTATCTTCATAAAAATCGGCGTCCTTTGATTCAATAATTACTTGATTTTTCAAGTCATAAAATCGGTATGCTTAGCTATTAATAGCATATCCTATAAAAACGCACTCATATGCTCTACTGGCTAATTTAGACCTTTTAGGGTCGGGTATACGTACATAGGCTAAGCACCCCCACGCTCTAAAGTATGACACGTTGGGCTTAATATTTTTCCAAATTTCATAAGGAGATATTTTCATTTTAGTTTTAGGAATTCTATTAAGTACGTGACACACAGTCAAAATAATTTCACCCCACCAATGTGAGGCAGCCACTGAATTTAACAAAATAGCTACAACTAATTCAGTTAATGTCCTATTTCTTCTTTCGGCTTTACCGTTCATTTCGAGTGAATAAGGGGCAGTTTTTTCGTGAATAATACCGTGGGTTTTATAAAATTCAATAAATGGTCCAGAATCATATTCGGTGCCTCTATCACTACGTAACCTTTTTATTTTTCGATTCAATTGATTTTCAATTTCATTTAGGAAAATTTTAAACATGTCAAACTCTTCACTTTTATTTTTCATTAAATACACAAATGAATAATCAGAACAATCATCAATAAAAGTTATAAATTAACGTTTGCCATTTCTAGTTGTGACACCATCCAATTCACAAATATCCGAATGAATTAAATCAAGTGGTTCAGATTCTCTAAAAACAGATTTATGTGGTGTCTTAGTGATTTTTTGCTTAACTACACCATTCACATTTTTCAAAATCATTTAATGATAATTCTAGAATTAATCCTAAAGTGCGCATATTTTTAACAAGTCATTTATTAACATGAAAAAGCCTAGCATGCCAAACATTAAATGAACAAGTAATATAAGCAGAACGAGAAATTTTATTCATTGCATCAACATTCAATTTAAACATCCCATCAGTGGCATAACCCTTGCCTACAAAAATTTCATTTTTGGTCAAAGTAAATAAATCAACACCAATAGTTTGAGTAAAGCCTGCTTTGTTGAGAAGATAACCCGAAACCAAATTTTTTCTTATCTCGGGAGTGTGAAGAACATCTTTGAGGATAACAGTCTTTCCCGAAGTGAACTTTAATTACACATTTTCAGTACCAGCAACCTCAGTGGAGTGAGAATCACCCAACAACACCTTCTTATTTGCAGTCTCAGAATAAGTCTTAAACATAGTACGGTCATAACAGATATGGCGGGAAGCGCCAGTATCCAACCACCACCCTTCGGCACCGCTAACCATGTTGATTTCTGAAATTATAGCACATAGGTCCTCTTCAGTCAAATTCGCTTGTACTTGTGGCACATTGCGACATTTACGAGCCATGTGGCTAGGCTTGCCACACTTGAAACAGGAAAACTGTCCTGAGTTGCTAGACTGTCCATTTCCAGGGTTCTTATACTTATTCTGAGTCTGATTTTTAAAATTCTGGCTGTGGCTCTTTTTCTGATTTTTCATATTTTTTCCGTTTGCCTTTAAAACAGCTGGAGTGTGGTTCTTTTTCTGATTTTTGTTGTTAGACACAACAAGAATTTCATCTTTGTAGTCCTATTTTCGGGATTCCTCCTCAATTCTCAATTTAGTAATGAGTGACTCGAGTGAAAATTCTTTAGACTTATGCCTCAAAATATTTTTAAACTCTTTGAACAGTGGAGGCAATTTATCAATAATTACAGCCACCTGAAATTGCTCATCTAAAGTCATGCCCTCGGAAATAATTTCATGGGCAATCATTTGCAAATCATTGGTTTGAGCAACAACAGATTTGTCATCCGTCATTTGAAATTTCAAATAACGGCCGACGGCATATTTTTTAGCACCCGCCTCCTCCATGTCATATTTTTTAAACAGTGCATCCCAAACATCTTTTGCAGTTTTATAATTGGCATAATAGTCATAAAGTTCGTCATTTAGAGCATTCAAAATATAATTCTTGCACAGAAAATCATTTTCCTCCCAAGTTCTAATTGTCTTTCTTTCCTCAACAGTAGGTGTATTATTTACTACGGGTTTGTCAAATTGAACACAAGATGCGACTTTTTTCGTAGTTAAATAAAATAGCAGTTTTTTGCTCCAACGTTTAAAATGGACGCCTTCATATTTGAAAGGCATATTAAGGTTGCTTGAGTTAATTTCGTCCATGGTAAAATTTCAGAACACCTTAAAATTGTTGTAGCAGCAGCAACTAATTAAATGCAGAATTAAAAAATTAGGAACGAAATTACCCAATTAGGAACTGATAAATCGAGACAGAAATAATATGAGAAATTCGGAACTGGGCAGTCTAAAACGATGGCTGAGTCGCGGACAATGTCGCTCTCTTTAAGGTGTTTCGCGGCGCTACCCAAAGTGTGCTGATAGTCTCGAAGCCCCACCACCCCCAGGATAAAATAGCCTCCAAAATCAAAAAATATGGATCGATAAAGTACAAAAATCAACCCGGTCTGTGTACACCCATTCTTTATAATTGCTCGATTCTAACAATATAGTTAATCTGTAAAACGAGATTAATTATTCTGGGAGAAAAAAAAATTCGGAACTGTATCAATGGTGGAAGATGAACTGTATGGAATTTTTCTTGTGTTGGAACTCTGTTGAAAAACGGAGGTCTCAAGCTCCTTTAATGCAAAAAAGAAATTAACGTTAGTGGAAAAAAACGTGGAGAGAAAACAGGAAACGTGGGTGGAAAAATTCAACAGTAAAAGGCCCACGTTTTTTCGGAATTAACTACCTTTAAAAATTAATTTTTAAATCCCAAAACCGTTAATTTATTTGTCCAAAAATTATTTCTTAATGATCCCAAGACCCAAGACCCGGACATGGGCACCGGCCGGGCCGGACGGACTGCGGCGGCACGCGCGCATGTGTGACTTGGCCCAATAAGTCCCCCACCCATACACACAAAACATCTAATGCCCAAAGGGCTTGCCCATTTGTTCCAAATAAATTGTAAATATACCACTTCAATTTTAAGATCCAAACAAATGTGGAACTAACCAAAACAACACTTTGCCATTTTCAATGTTTTGTACCAAAAAGTTAACAGCTTTAGAAAAGTTGTTCTGACACTAACCCCCCCCCCCCCCCCCAACACACACACACACAAACCTACACCCACACTCAGGCACCCTAATTTAATCAACCGGTCTCTCTCTTGTCATTTACAAGAAATCCAAGAACACCTAGTTATGACTCTGATATAGGGTATAAAATTTCCTCCCTTTAGAGTTGAGTACGGTTTGGATGAGTGTGTGCAAGTTTGAAATTCGGTATCACTTAGAGCAATTGTGAAACGGTGATTCCCCCATATCCGTTGAAGTAGGTAGGACCTCCTTCCCCACCATTCCATCATTGATTCAACAATATCAACAAAAAAAATCATAATTTTAAATTTATATAAATTTATGCTTTTTTACTCATATCTACTTTGTTGGTCTTTATACCAATATATTATATTAGAAGAATATACTTACAATTAGTTGTTTTTTAGTCATGTTATTCATTTTCTACTATTATTTTATAAAAAAATATATTTTTCCTAACATTAAAAGAATTGAATTTCATTCAAAGTGGAAAAAGTAAGAGAATGTGTTTCATATTTTTCACAATTTTTAAATGAAAAAAACTTTTTTTTAATTTTTTCAAATTTATAATTTTAAAAAATTATTATATATTTAAAAGAAATTATTTTTTTAAATAGACATACCTTCCCGTGGCACTTGGTACACAACAAGGGAAAAGTGTGTGTGACAAAAGAAATGTCGCGGTGCACAATGCCTTGAAGTTAGGTAATTTTTGGTGGATGAAATGGAAACGGTCTAAGAACAAGCTATTTGATGATTCAAATTACGCCACACACAAGGAGTTATTAGATGAACATCAACTACTAGATCACATGAAAGGTTGTCATAGATGAATCACTGGGTCATTCAAAAAAGAGTCGAATAATGAGGGGAACGATAAGGAGACCTGGTAATAAAGGAAGTCATAGAACCTATATGGGAATCCCGAGGAAAATTTTGCCCAAAATAGACAAGTCCTTATATCATAAAGAAGATCCTTTCAGGAGGCTCAGCCCTCCTAGTCAACCTCAATGGAGTGAGTTGGCTAAACCAACAAATCTAGACCATCTCAAGAAATACTATGTGTAAAAGAAAAAAGATAAAGCAAAGGCATTATCTTTCATCGTCAAGAACTACGTATGAACTAATCCTCCATATCAGAAATATCTTGATCATTCAAGACATTTTTCTAGTTTTTCACATCTTTGCCCCTTGATGGAGGAACGTAGGCAACCATTAAGGATCCGATCAGTATCCCAAAACCATTTCAAGGGTAATATTTTATTTCCCTTAATCTAACTATAGGTTACCATGAAACCCGTCGTAGAGTCACGGGATGATAAGGAACGATTTGAAGCCCGCACATGGAATCACTTTTCATTTAAATAAAACTTTCATTAAAATACAAAATAAAGTACATTCATCATCATTACTTATCAATCAAAAAATACCAACTTTTACAAATACACAAGGATATTCAAAGAGAGTTACTATCTACACTTCCCGACGAATCCAACTCCATTTTCTCTAAGAATATTGTATCCTCTGAGCCACAACTTTCATTGACTATTTTCCATTCTACCCCGACATCTTTAAAAAATTTGGTTGCTTATTTATGTATCTAAGAAATACACTGAGTCTCCCCTGGCCAAGGAAATTCATCCTTAATAACTAATGGAGACCCGATTCCCTAATAGCCACAACATCCATAAAAAATCCCATAGCCACAAGATGTACCCCTCTGAAAGATGAGTCATAGTAGTAAAAAATGAACTCATCTCTTCAATAAGGAAGAGGGGAACGTCATTCCCTTGGAGGTTAGAAATTGTACTTATTAAGTCAAGAGAATGAGTCTCTACGAGATATAACCACCCTACTAGAGGAGGAACCTCTAGTTGCCTATCGTATTGACGCAGCAAACATTGAGGAAGGTGGAAGAAAATAAAACGTAGGGATCAAAGTCGAACATAAATAAAAGGACCCATAGACAGAGGAGGTACCATAGTTCCCCACCACATAAGGAGCTAGTCAATATATATATAAAGGGGCTTAAAGAACCAACGCACCCATTCTTCCTTAGTTTCTATGAAGGTCAGGATCAGCTCACACAAAATAAATTTGCATCGATAATAATCGATATATAATGGATCCTAAATAAATCTCTTCCTCTCAAGAAATCGTGTGTACAAAAGACACAGGCTTCCCTAGAGAAGCAAGTATTCACAAGAATAATAAGCAAACAAATTGTTCAAAGTATCAGCATGAATCAATAAGGTGAAAAAATTATATTCAAAAGTAAATATTTTGTAAAGTAATAATCCAATTTATATATGACATCACTTCACTATATTCTCTCTAATGTTCTTGAGATGAAAACCTGTACTCAAAACATAATGAGGTATATCTCCAGGATTATTTCAATAAAAAAACTAAGAACCTCAAGAGAGTTATCACCCAAAGAAGATATATGTGATTAATTGATTCATGTTATCAAGTAATTATCATACATGGCATGAGAATAATTAATCATGGACCATATTAAAAGTCAATCCCATCTTCAAAACTCAAGCCTCGAGTTCATTAATGCACCGTAGTATGAGTTCATTACAATAGATTCATATTCAAAGAAATAAGAAAACTATCAATGCATTTATAACCATCAGAAGTTCAACCATAAGAATCACATTCAATTTCTGGCAAGAACAACCTATTAGTACAAGTGTAATTTAAGCATCTCATCATCAAGACCCAAAAGAAATTCATTCCATCCAAACATAAATGTCAAATATCAATCAAAGCTATTGATAATAATAAACAACAATAAGACGAATCATTTGTTCCATATAGTTAAAGAGAAGTGATCAAACTACAAAAAAATCGTCGAGAGCTTTGAATGATAAGGGAATGTTTGTAATCGTATAAATGACCTTTTACTTGTTCAAAAATACCAACCAAACCTTATCCAAACCCAAAACAAACCTAAAACAGCCTAGACATCAAGTCAGGCACTTCAAGTCGACTTAAAATAAGTTTAAGTCGACTTAAATTCCCCAATATGATTTGTCAAAATTGTTCTTTAAATACTTTATTTTTTAAAACTTCATAAGTGGTCCTAGGACTTTAACTCGAATCAAAGTACTTTGAGTTGACTCAAAGTTTCTAGGTGGCCAAAAATCCAACGACTAGTTTTCAAAATTCAAATTCCAAAAGCCCCACAATTTACCAAAGTACATTCCAATGGCTAGTTTCTAAAGAAACTTTAAAATAAGCCTTTGGGTTCTTTCTTCAAACATATAAGCTTTCTATAACATATTCCAAAGATTAAAGTCCCATTACATAGCTTGCATACCTCATACTTAAGCTTTTTGTAGAGAGAAACTAAGTTTCATTTTCCAAACGTGTGTGGGATCTAGACCCAAAATCTCCATTGAACCAAAGCTTCAAAAATCAAAACCCATTTGAGTAAAGTTTCAACCCCCAAGCTTTATTCAGCTAAGATCCAAAACTCAAATACCATTTGTGACAATAATCATAAACAAACTATAGGGTCTTTAGAGAGAGAAACTAAGGCCCCATATGGTAGAAAACTTGGAATATAGGTGGAATGGAAAGTTTTGCCATGATAAATTTTGACCTGGAAAATAAAATTTTGTCTTGTTTGATAGCTTAAATTTGCAGGCTGGCAAATTCTGTAATTTCCATATTTTTGTTTTTTATTTGTTATCCAATGTTGTGGAAATGTGTTTTACAACGAGATTGAAAATAAAAAATAAAAATAATAAAAATCAAATTTGGTACTCAGAATTCAATATTAAAATTGACATAATAAGCACATAATAAACACATAGAAAAGAAAGTTGCATATTAATTACTTTGTGGTTTCCTGGGCAACCACAGATCAGAACAGAATGCATTCCCATCACCCATCAACATGTTTGGTAGATGTTATACTAAATTCATGGAGGAATCGTCCTTATTGTAGTGCGAAAGTTCGGGATCCGACGCATACATTGGATCGTCAAGTTCAATATTTATCAAATGTTCACAATGCAAGTTCGTTAATCTTTCTTCCATATGTTCAACTTCTCGTTGTATTAGACGAATACATTTCTCACTCTCTTTGGTGGATCTTTGTAATAATTTATAGATTTTTCTTGTGGGACGGCTAAGCCATGCCAATTACAGTAGCTCTCTAAATCGCAGCACCTAGGCCATTTCAAATGATCATTGCAAGGAATTATTTTCTTTAGTTCGAGGTAACCATTTCATCACATGGCCAACATCACCTAAAGAATGTAATGTGCATATTGGAATGTTTTCAAAAACCCTTTTCTCCCCAAACTAACTCCCTCCGTGGGGATCTTCGTGGATTCCTGGGTTAATCAAAACGGGTGCAACATCATCAATATAGCTAACATCAAATGATGTTATTGCTTTAGATTTACGATTGATTTTCATGGGATCTTTGTTCCTTCCTACCGTGTTTGGGTTGAAGTAATCCAATTTCCCTCTACTTTTGGGTGGTAAATCTTCATCAGGCATGTATATATTTTGTTTATAATTGTCCATCTGTCTATAGATTGCCATTTGATAGTGTGTGATATCACATGAATTACCGTCTGCTTTATACGAGTATCAAACTTGCACTGTTGAATCACATTCGTCTCTACAATATGTGGTTAAAAGTAATGGGACTGAATTAATCATGACTTTGATTATTCAAGCACATGGGTTCTGTTATCGTGCACTATGACACACATAAATTTTAATTTGTGAATCATACTTTGTTCATTACTAGTATCAGACTTACATTGTTGAATCATATGCGTCTGTGCAATTGTGAGTGGTTGAAAGTAGTTAGATTGAATTATTCATGACTTTGACTATTCGAGGACATAGGTTCTATTATCGTACATTATGACACACATCATTTTTAATTTGTGAATCACACTTTTTCCATTGCTAGTATTAGATTTATACTGTTGAATCACATGTGTCTGTGCAGTTGTGTGTGATTAAAAGTAGTTGGACTAAAATGTTAAAGTGAAATTTGAAATGCTTAATTTTCGAGTTCATACTATAAAAGGATAGTTGCAATTTTGGATAATCGCACAAAACATTACATACCAAAACACTACTAGAGAAAAGTTTACACAAACCAAATACCACTCCTCAAAAGGGCAAAGTTTAACAAAATATACAGCCGCTAATAACTATCCTATAATTCCATGTCCAAAAGCATCACAACGGAATACGTGGAGATAATGTCAAAGCATAATAGTAGCAACCCATAATTGTAAGTAATAGTTAACAGACCGTCTGATTAAGGCAGATTACGCAGCTTATTGTAAGCCCATGTACGTGAGAATGAAAAGTCAGAGAACCAACACTCGGCCTAATCCATTGTCGGCCTCAAATAAGGACATCATCCGCATGACATTATCATCGTCCATTTCCATACCCATTAGTCTTGTAAGGACACCCTGCTAGTTAATGTGAGTTTGAGAGTCAATGGCAACCTGAAGCTCCATTGTGGTGGCATTCTGCTTCGAAGACGGAGAAATGAGAGACAACACTTGGGAACATTCTTCTTGGGGGTTCACACGGAGACATCGAGCCTTCTTATTAAGGCCCTGTCCCTTACAGTTTGTAGTGTGCCCACTCGATTGTTAGGTGTTGATCTCTTGGCTAACCGGTGGTTAGATGTATGTCTCATGTGCAGCCGTTGTTTCAGTGTCAGTGTCTATGCACGGTTCATGAGTAAACTCAACATCTTTTATCCCTGTAATAAGATGATCACTAAAACAAAGTGTTACCAACAAAAAAATTGAATATCAGTATCTTGTAAGAATATTTGCACCATCCAATGGTGAGAACTGATATGCCCCCGAGATAGCATTATCACCCGTAGTCATGTCATTACCAAAGATTATTTGTACATCATCATAGTACATACATTTCTTTCCTCTCACCCTCCCACTATCTGGTTTACCCTGCAAAAAACGTATTAAGTCAATGCAACATATTCCTTTTGTGGTGGGTAAATAATTAAGCAAATTTTTATTTGTAAGTCAAATCAATTCATCAATTTGTACTCATCATAATATAGTCAGCCCATACACTAGCATCTGCAGTTACCCCACCACTATTTGTGTTGTAACCGAAACCACTTACCTGCAACAGATCATGAAACTCCACATATTCCTTTTCAGTGTTTTCAACCTCGATCTCACATTCTTTTCGCCATGCGAATATGGCATCCTTTTGCGACAGTATCTATAATAACCTTAATTTGTGCGGCTGTAAATCCATTGTCTACCCTCTGCCGCCCCGTGAGGACCTGGGCACAAAGAGAATGGATGAGGAACCCATATATTATCTCACTCCATCGCATATGCAATTTTTTTAGTTCACTTAAACTTGCGAAGATTATACATCAGCTTGTCGCTCCATATGTTTTGGTTTTGGTTTTGGCGGATGAAATGGGATGCGATTTTAACTATACTCCATAGTTGTTCAACAAATAAAGATACAGATCAGTTGAAATTCAAGTATTTATCTGCTATCAATATCAAGTATCAATACCATACCAGTGAATCAATACCAGTATAGCTATAGCAATACCATACTAGTAGTTAAATACTATCGATAAATGATACATTTGTATTTCTGGTATACAATTCACTCATATTTCACTCATAATAGTAGTACCATAATTGCAGTTACATACTACAGGTAACCTAGTAAATAATTCACTTATAAAAATAACCAATTTTTAAATTACCTTTGAAATCTTTTTGGGGGTTCAAAGATTATGTTTCTCTCAGGCATCCAACATTAAAATTCAGGACAGAGATAAGCATATGTACTAAATATGAAATGGACAAATCTGAAACATGTGAAAAATTCCACACAGAATTTTCGTAAATTGGTTTGTGTTACTTTTGATTTATGAAAATTCTAAACATCAATGCTATAAAATAATCTGGTCACTCGAACTAAAAGGAAAGAGATCTGAAGATAATTGATACACCTAATGTTATGTAAAAAATGTGCATTAAATTAAAATAACTTTAAATACACTATATATAACAGCTAAGTCTAAGGCAACATATATAGCAGCTAAGGCAGTATAAATCTTTCCACTATAGCAGCTGAGGCGGTATAAATCCTTCCACTATATAAAGCAGCTAAGGCAGTAACAGCTATAGCTGAGTTCAAGTAGTTATATCTGAGTTCAAGTAGTAGTTATTGTTGAGTTCAAGTAGCTATAGCTTCTAGAAAGTATGAACTTGAGTAATAGTAGCAGCAAGTATAGTTGAGCTTAAGTAGTAGCTATTGCTGTAGCAAGTATAGCATTTTAAGTAGGCTATTTTCAAGTATAACAACTATTTTCAAGTATAACAACTATTTTCAAGTAGTCTAATTTCAAGTATAGTTCTAGTGTAGAATTTTTAAGTATAGTTCAAGTAGAAGCTATTTTCAAGTATAGTTCAAGTAGCAGTTATTTTCAAGTGTAACATTTCAGGTATAGCATTTCAAGTATACCAGTGGTAATCTCAGTCCCATATGAATGATCCATGGTAATCTCAGTCCCATATCACTTAAGTAGCTAGTAGCAACATCAGTCCCATATTACTTAAGTTCATGGCATCCCATATTAAAGGCAAAAATAGAAACTAAAATAGGAAATTAAATAATGCATCATAAGTTTAATATATGTGGTAATTCAATAAAATTACATCACAATAAAAGAAATGAAAATAGTAAAATCCACTAGCGGAACAATATTTAAAACTTGTAGTTTCTTAACAGCCACCAAGATACACATAATGCCATGATCATTGACAAATGGGGGTTCTTCTACAAGAAGTGACGATTGACTAGATATACTCGACGTTGCTTGCTCACTATAGGGATTGAAGGTTGCGAGTTAGCATCCATGCCTTCAAGGGAAGGCTTTGTCCATGCCAAAAATTTGTGACATTGGGGGAAAGTGTAATACAGTCGTCCCTGGTTGTGGTTTTTATCGAACAATGTAACCTTAACTTGAGATACAAAGCCACATGAGCATTTCTTTATTTGATAACATAAAAGTAGAAGTCCTGATTGGTTTGATGATGACATGTTTGAAAAATCCACCAAAAATAACCTAAAATTGGAAAACAAAGAAAACATTATAACAAAATGTTATCAATACTCCTAGTAAAAAGTATCAGTGTGGTTCGCATCATATTCTTCCCACATAAAATTAGCCATTCAATTTCTTTTCTCGATCCATGCAACATCAGTTGTGAATGTTATATGCTCATTCGTAGGTATTTCTGGCACATTTAAGGGATGAGAGGTAATTTCATCATCATCACTTTCCTCTTCCCCTAATAATTCATCTTCAACATCAACAATCCTCAAAAATTTATGAAGGGCACAATAAGCGAAAATAATCTTTGCTTGGATTTCAATGCCGTGGAAAGGTTAATGCCTTAGATACGCAAACCTTTTTTCAATAACCCAATCGACCTCTCAACTACATTTCGGATAGATGAATGCCTACAGTTAAACAACTCCTAACTATTTTCGGGTTGTTGTCCATCCACATCCCTACGATGATAACGTATTTTTTGATATGGGGAGAGAAAACTAGGTACCAACGAGAATCCAGAATCTGCGAAGTAGTATTTACCTACGCATTATTTAAATAAAGTATGTTACTATACATATTCATATTTTACTAATCCGAAGTAAGCAACCTCATTGAAAGTTACTTATGTTTGAACATACCTGATGGAACAGTCAACTTATGCCCTTATCATTGAATCGCACTTCGATGTAAGCGACCATCATGCGATGATCCCTCCCAATAAGTGAGGACAAAAGAGAATCGCATATCAAATGTACATGCGACCAAAACATTTTGAGAAATGACCCCTTTCCTATTACGATACCTAGCTTGGTCGGCAATAGGAACTAAAGCAGATATGTGGGTATCATCAATTGTACAACATGCATCCTAAATGGGTTTAAATGAATTTAATAATGGAAAAGTCATACGTAAATGAATAAAAGTAATTAATGAAACTATACTAATGTAAAACTCTATGGAAGTAGTAACTAATGGTTTGACCAGATCTAAAGAAATTCAACGACTCGAAAACATATTGCTCGTCATGTCCAACGGTGTTAAGGAACATTGTGACTTGTTCCTCAACCTTAACTGATCGATTGTCAGTATTCCATATGTGCGTAACCTAATACAAAGTCATTCAAAGGACCTTATGTTCATTCGAAGTTGTGCGTGGCATACTTGATCATTCATTTTAAATATTTAATATAATGCTATTTCACTATCAGCATCCCAGTTTCGATTGGGAGCCCTACCTAAGAGATGGTCGTGACTCCTCATATATTGGAAAATTGTAATTTCTTGCATCACCAGGGTACAGAACAACCCTTGTTGTTGCATGTTCTTTGAGTCAATGCTCGACATTGCGTTAGTAAATTCCTATGCCAACCAAAATAAATTAAACTTTTATCCGATTTAGTGAACATCGTCTAATTTCTTACTAAAACATACTTTTTTATAATCATGGGTATATATGCTCTTATTAATCCAACAACAAAGAACATGATTTAAAAAATTAAAAGCATTGGAGGAAAAAAGTTATACCTAATGAGAAGCTTTCTGAGGAATCTGAATCCCATCACACCTGTTTTTCGTACAATATCATAAAACATACTACATATATTAGTGGGCATAAATGGAATAAAATTTTTAAAAAAATAGGAGAAAAAATTATTTATAAACAATATTTATCCTTTTTTATTCATATTGCCCCATTTTAATGTTCCAGTTTCACCAAAAACACCTACACATACATTTCACCTGTTATTTAGTAAGTTAATACATGTTATTTATTATAACACAAACATTTTATTTATAATACAAAAATAGAAACATTTTATTTATAAAATGAATACTCATCAGCATAAAAGTCATGCCCGAAGCATAAAACAGATCCATACATTTTTT
This sequence comes from Sambucus nigra, assembly GCA_949130495.1. NCBI lineage: Eukaryota > Viridiplantae > Streptophyta > Magnoliopsida > Dipsacales > Adoxaceae > Sambucus > Sambucus nigra. The sequence goes on from OX422212.1 coordinate 508,841,682, forward strand.
TATAACACAAACAATATATTTATAAAATAAAAACATTTTAATTATAAAAATATTAATTGGAACACAAACATTATATTTATAACCAAAAAACACATTAAAATAACACCAAAAATGGACTATGCGAATCCACTATATAAGAGAACCGAATGAAATGAAAAAAACAACACAATACGAAACACAAACACCACAGCACGAAACACAAATGGGTGTGAAGAAATGAAAAAAATAGAACACAAACAACACATCACGAAATACAAATGAAATGCAAATGGAGTTCACCTCTAAACCAGATGGGTGTGAAGAAAGCAAAACCACTCAAATGTTAGGAGAAAATGCGTGAGAAGATTACCACGAAACCAGATGCGTGTGATGAATATGTGGTTGAGTTTGGCATAAATGGAGGAGTAATAAACTCTTTAGCTTCAATACAGATATAAATTTCTACACCAACTCCCATCAAATCACCTCGATCGAAGCTACATCCCATTGAATTTTTCCCGACCATTCGTTTCTTTTATGGGGGGGGAGAAAGAAAGGAATTCCGAGAATACACAGAATTGGAGGTGACGTGAGGGGATTTTGTGAAATGGTTACCAGGGAAAATGAGATATATCAAATAATACAAAAGGTGCAATTTGGACATTTTCCTAGGAAAATGTCCCCTATTAAACACACCCTAAGATATATTTCAAGGTGTGAGGTTCAAACCCCATTTGAAATATAAATTTATAACTCAACCCCTTTTGTAACAAGGTTATAAACCCAATACACACTTGTGATGAAGATTTAACTCAAAAACCAATGAGAAAATACTTGTGATCATTTACATTTCTAGAGAGAGAAAGTAAACTCATTTCATCATTGTTCTTACAAAAGAAACTTTTCTTTATGTTTTGGTTACTAATCTCATTTTTAATACATACGGTTGAACTTCATTGTATTTTAAGACGGGTAATGCCATAGTTACGGGGATTCCAGATATGATAAGACCTTCGGCTTTTGCGTGTACCGCATGGTAAAGGATAGGAATAATTCCCTTGTTGGTTGCGGTTAGCAAAAGGTTATAATTCATTGTGAAGTTTTGGTTCCGCCTTTGTAAACCACAGATAGTGAAGTTTTTCTCAAGTACCGTCTCGAGTGTGGACATAGGTAAAGTTAAGCCACATTAAAACCTCGATTTGCAAATTTTATCTTAACAATTTATGCATATTATTTATTAATTTCTTTAACATTAATTGAGTTGTCATATGCAATTAATCTAAAAATAATTTAAGAAAGTTTTGAAATAGCCATTGATTTCATAAATACCCAATCCCCCCCCCCCCCCCCCGGGTATATTTAATGGCAAACAATTGGTATTGTATCCTAGCTCATATATACTTATTTTGAAAAATATATTTTGAGTATAAAGATTAGAAAAACAATGGCAACCGTCTCTGAAATTATATTAAACATAAAGGACCTCCCCATGTTCACGAATGGATAATATAAGCTATGGAGAACTAGAATATCTAATATCATTCAATCTGTCTATTTTTATCTTTAGAAAATAATTAGTGACAAGAACTCACCTCTTATATCAAGCTTAAGTGAGGAATGAAGAAAATAACTAAATCATGAATCCTTGAAAATATTATGTTATTTTTTAGATAATCATATTTCAGTAAACGTGTCTCATTTCAAGGAAGCAAATGAACTGTGAAACTTCACTGTAGAGGAATTCATAGAAGAAAACAGTATTTTAAGATCACAAGAAAATAGTGTCGGAGAAACCCCCACATATTCGATCATTCAACCCTCGCAAACTTCTTGCTCACAATACCAAGAAGAAGAAGTCCTTTACACAATATCAAACTCAAAAGACATATTATTATAGAAGATTGTACAAGTTCATCATCCAACAAGAAACATAATGTGACCCTTGTGTACAACAAGAACCAATAAACAATGAGGTAAATTCAAAAACTTTTGATATGGATGAATTTTCTAGAGAAAATGTGATGATTGCCTATGATTAGATATGTGAATTTTATGATACATTAGCAATAAGTTAAAAAAATTTCATCGACACCCACCCTTCAGTACAAAATATAAATATTGAACTTTATGTATCATAATAAAGTGTTGGAAAAGAAAATAAGAAGTTGATCTTAGGAAATGATAAACTCAAAAAATAAATTGATACTTTGAAGAAAGAGAAAAGTTACTACCTTTCTTGTCTTCAAATGCGTAATAATTAACAAAGAAAAGAAGCTTATATATTAAGATATTCTTTTGTGAAATTTTATCAAAGTAGAAAATGCTTGAAGTTACTTTTCGGATAACAAAAACAAGAAGAAAAAGAAGGAATAACGTTTGAAAGGAAAATTAGGGAACCAAAAATGGAAATCACAATACCCTAAAACATCGATCATAATGTCCATTCAACTTTTCACATAAAGAAAATCATAATTTTGAAAAATGTCATACATGACTATAGTTAGGAAAGAATCATTTGTGTATTATTTTCAAAAAAAAACATCACACACATATTAATTGTGAATCTTATTCGTCTAATGCTCATTGCACATATTATGGTAAAAATAATCATAGATTAGTAATTTACAAAATGAGGAAAAGAAAAATCCATGAGTATAAACAAAGGAGATCACCATACTCCTTTATTAACAAAGAAAGACCAAACAATCAAAGGATACCAAATACGAATGTCCTTTCATCATATTTTGTAAGTACTCAAAGATTTACAAAAATACCTTATTCCCAAGAAAGGTAAGAAAGAGATTGGAAAGGTGATAAATGGAATGTATGGAGAATAGATCCATGTGATGAAAAAGAAATAAGATAGATAATGATGATAAATAAAAGGTTTAACATATTCCTAATAAATCTAAATGAATCTCGAAATGGGTAACATTTAACATCAATTGTCAAAACTCCAATTTGTTTTACATTACAAATAAGACTAAAACACAATACGCAGGCAATATTTAGAAAGCACTACACCTCAATCCAACAATCACGATAGCACATGTAGAATACAAACTTGTTTGATCAAATTAATCATTGAAATCTTAATCACATCTCAACTTATAACCTTATGTTTGGAAAATATCAATATTGTAAAACTTAAGAATACATGTATCTACATTGTGAAGATCAATAACTTAATAGTTAAAATATGCATATAATTAGACGAGACATATTTATGATAGATTATTGTAATAGAATATGTTTAGAAAATATTGAAAAATATTTGAAGATAATAATATGTTGTAGAATGGATGATGAAAATGATGAAGATTCTTGTGTTTGAAAATTATTGTGTGTTGGAAAAGAACTTGCGTATGGAAATGTTGTGGAGTGAGGGGATAGGTGATAACAAGAAAAAAAATAATGTTTGGAGAATGAGTTAAAAGATCTAGTTTAAGAAAAACTCTCAAATTGGCATACACATAAAACATGAGTAGACGTTACATATTTGGTCTTATTAGAATAAGTGACTTTATGACTAACTGTCACAATATCACAATGCACATCAGAGAATAAATGAAGATATTGGTATATCAAATTGATCCCAAATGACTTCCACATAATAAACTCTATGTGATTTTTATTGTACTCACATTGAAAATAATATTGACATTTACAACACATGAAATGTGGCTTCACGAATGTCTTTTTAAACTCACTCATACACTCCACAAAGTCACAACTATATGAAAACTAAAAGTTTGAAAAGAAAAATAAATCTAGAAAAGATTATTTAATCCTCCTTCATCAAAAAGATTTCTGGTAGATACAAGGAAACGATTGATCGTATTCCGTCCACGAAGTAAAATTGGACATAAAATTAAATTTCGACAAAACAAATCATAAAAAACCTATAAACTTTGAAAATTCATAAAGTCAGAAAGACGTCATATAAAAAAACATTATTTCACAATACTAGAGGTGAAAAGATGAAAGTCTACCTCTCGACAGTAGTTATCCAAATAAAAATTAATTCTCTTAATTCAAAAGAAAAGGTTTGTTAATTTATTACTATAAAAGGGTTAGAAAATCCAAAAGTCTATGTATAAAATATTTTTCTAAATTTTATAATCTCAAGTTTTATATTTGTATTTAAGATATTGATTCTAAAAGACGCGAAAAGAGTAAATAAGCATAAGATCGAATGTGCGAGGGAAAATTCCACTAACGAAAAAAAACTCAAGATGATAAGAACGACAAAGGCACTATGGTAGAGTTTTATAACTAGAATACAAAAACTTATAACCACACAATGTTATGACCAACTATACACTCTTTTCCACCATACTTTTCTTAGAAAGCATCAACAGTTGAATAACAATGCACAACCGCAATAGGTTTTGGTTTGCAACCAACGCCATCAAGTATTTCACCAAAACTTTGTTCTTTAAAGTTGAAGAAACTTTTCTTCCTAGAAGGAACCTTCATATAACCAAAATGCTACACCTAGGATTTTAAGGGAATACTAAAGATATGTGTGTTGGGGTGTTTGTACAGGAGTGGTTCTTTAAATCTGAAAACGAGTTTTTTCAAGACAAGGAAGAGAAAATATTTACTCATTAAAAAAATAGATTTTTTAAAGTAAAGTTAGTAAATATACCTCTATTGGAAGCAATTGAATTGAAAAGAACTTAAAGAAGAGTAATTAAAAAATGTGTTATCAAATATATTAAATGTTTTGATCAGTAAAAATATTGTTCAAAGCTGTCACTCATGGTTTGGAAGAGTAAACAACACTTAGCTTAAGTTCTAACCTTTTGATTTTGAAAATAGCTAAAGTCTCAAATGATAGGTATCACACTTGTAACAACCCAAGACTTTCGGAACAGTAATTTATTTATTTTGGGAGAAATAAATAAACTTATTGGAGAAATAATTAAATTGGCAATTGAGGTTAAAATTTAGAGTTGTTAGAAAGTATGTCTAATGGAAATTCTGAGGGTACCATTGTTTCCGGAAGGGTCGAGAAAGTCAAAATGACTGTACTTGGGGTCTATTTGGGTTCCGAAATAAATTAGGACCGTTTGGCTCGAATTAAAGTCACCGGGTCATTTAAAGTGTGTATTATCATTTAAAGATGTGTATCTTGGGTTTTAGGCTTAAAAAGCCTACGAGAGATGATTCTCCAAAAGAGAGAAAGAGAAAAAAATAAAGAAAGAAAGAGAGAAGAAGAAAGAAGAAGAAAAGGAAGGGGAAAAGAGAGAGAAAGTGGAGATTCTCCGGCCATTTCACGATCTCAAGGCGGATTCAGACCCTACGAACCCGAGGCAAGTGATTAAACTTGCTAAATAATTGTTGTGTCCATTTATTGCATGATTTATGGATTCATTTTTGGGTTTTAGGTTTAGTTTAACAAAACCTAACTTTTGGGGAAAAACCTTAGATTTGTAATATATAAATGGATTTAAGGTTCGAAATTAGTTTATATGTATCCTAGGATGAATATTGATGATATATCTGTGATTGGGGTGAAGAAAAATGGAGAGAAAACCATTAACATGAATTTTGGGATTTTTGGCTTACTAAAAAGTAGCCATTTTCGAGCCTCCAGGTAGGCCGAATCGATTTGGCCCCCTAGCAGAATCGATTCGGAAATATGCAGGTGCCCAGGTCTGAGTGACCGAATCGATTCGGACTCCAGTTGAATCGATTCGGCCTGAGACAGAGTCCCAGGTCTGATGACCCGAATCGATTCGCCTTCCTGGCAGAATCGATTCGCTGGGCTGAATCGATTCGGAATAAGCCCGAATCGATTCGAAAACAGGGCTTTTGGAGGGATTGTTTTTCTAAAGAGAAATTCATCCCGTTTTGTTCGAGGTTATCGATTGGGGATCTCTATAGGAGATATTTGGAGCAGGTTTTGAAGACTTTTAGCGAGTTTCCCCTAAAAGAAATTTTGGAGTCATATTGACTAAATTTGAGAATACCGATTAGAGACTTTGGTATTTTTCTAAGTGGGGAAGTCCACTTTTATTTGAGGTTTGTTTGGTGATGATAACTTTAATGGTTCATAAACTATATTGAACCTTATAATGGATGGAGAATTATAATACTATTTGATGTGCAAATGGATATAGAAATATCCTTATTGAGGAGTGAATTGGGAGATATCTCACACAATGAGAAATGCTAATTGAGGTGCAATAGGATATAGAATATCCTTAACTTAAATTGAATTGAAAGACAATTCATACTAGAAGCGACATGAGAGCTTCAAGCGAGAATTAGTATAGTATATACTAAGGGGGGTAAATGTGTGAGTATTGACGGTTAGTGTATCAAGAGAGGGATATACTAAACAATGATGTTAATCAAATTTACGCCTAAGAGCGTATAATGAAAATGAATATGATGTTGCAGGTATGCCTTATATAAATGGTATATCTTTATTATGTGGGATGTATGTATACCTTATATGATGGTGTATATACATGTTAAGCATACCCCATCCTTGCTATCATTGGGAAGTTTCATGCGTAGAGGGTGAGCATTCTGACTAGAAAAGCAGGAGGTGGATATTCCCCAGGTCATAGTCGTCCTTTGTGGTCAACAAATGACATTTATGATATATATATATATATATATATATATATATATATATATATTTATTTTGGGGGTGAGAGGTCAGGGGTATGTGACGCTCTCACTTGCCGGTTAGGAACTATGACCGCTTCCCGGGACGTTGTGTGCGTGAGTTAATCACGAGGTGGGTGTCGTTGAACCCCACCAGGTGGCCCCAGTTTGCTACGTATATGGGCTGCTGGAAGATGATAGCATGTGAGCCTGCGTCCTTTGAGTTATAGCTCGGTTGGATGGTTATTATTGTTTGTGGTTGTATTTCGGTGTCAAGGGCATAATGGACCTCAATGACCTACATTGCCAGGATTAGTGTTTCGGGGGGGGTCCTTGTTTGGATTTCGCTTCGGCGAGACGTCCCACGCACGAACCGCAGTGTAATGTTGGAACTTGGGGATAAGTTTAGTCCTTAATGCTCATCATTATATAAATATATCACCTATCCCGACAATCGACAGTGCCAGGAGTAGTGTAACGGGGGGGTTCCTTATTTGGATTTCGCTTCGGCGAGACGTCCCACGCATGAAACGCCGTGTACTGTTGAGAATTGGGAATATTCCTTAATTAAAATTGGACAATAATCATTTGGGTTACATTCATCTTGCATTGAGGGCATAATGAGCCCCGAGGATCGATACGGTCATGAGTAGTGTAACGGGGGGTTCCTTGTTTGGATTTCGCTTCGGCGAGACGTCCCACGCACGAAACGCAGTACCGTGTTGAGAATCGGGAGGAGTTTAGTCCTTAACTCTTGATGCTAATAACTCATCTATAATAATTATATATGGTTTCATGCCTTATATGGGCATCACTAGAATATAAATTCTAGTAAATGAGATTTTGGATGTATTGTGATGATGTGGACATGATTGGATCATGTAACTTTATATGTTCAACAAATGAACATTATAAAGATAACTATAACTATTACAATAAAGATGATGTATATAACTTAAAGTATAGAAATAAATGTAGAATTGGGAGATAAGTTAGATGGTTTCACTTAAATACTTTATTTGGGTTTAAGTTAGAATCCTCTTACCTAATTAGAATCGGACATCCTTTTGGAGACACGTGCATACGCTTAGTGCGCGCTTTAGATGAGAGGTGAGTTGAATTTTATGGAGTGTTCGATTCCAACTAAATCATGTAATAATGCATTTATAATTATTATGCATTTTAATACACTTGCTATAAACTGTTTTTCAAAACTCGGGCTCTGACCCGTTTATATTTTCCTCCTCCATGTATATATTGTATTACTTCAGGTGTTCCTTCGCAAGGACGCCTTTGATATTCCTCCATTCAGGATTTGTGGAGCTGTGGCAGTAGCAGACTGTTGCGGCACTTTTCTTTAGTCGATTCCTATCTATTGTACATCTAGATTAGGATTCAGTTGTATTGAGTTAGTATTCAAGTGTTGTAGATTAACACTTTCATATTTTATTTATCAGATTATTGTATTGTCTGTTGCCCGACAGCATATTCGGGTATTTCATTGTTGAGATTTTTGTTGTACAATGTATTGTACTCTTTTATCATTGGAGCATGCACATTTCACACCATAGTTAGATGTATATTGTTGGTTGTGTGCATTATTGGCTTTGTTGTTATTGTTAAAAATAAAAGTTTTAAAATTTTTGGCAATTCGTACTTTATGATTTCGGGTAGTTAGCTTTATATTATAGTGTTTAGTTGTTTGATGTTGAGACTGTACCATGTGAGATACCTGATTTATGTAGTATAGGGCTGGCCACCCGTTCTTATTTGGAGCGGGTTGTCACAACACTGTTATGGTGTCAAATAGTCATATCACAGTAGTCACCCAAAAAGTGGTATTTAAACCACTTTCCAAGAAGATATTTAGGAAGGTCTTGTGAAAAAGTGACATCGGCGCTGTTAGATGCATTTCGCCGCAATGCCGCTGCAGTGAGGAAAATCCTCGTTAGAGCAAACCCAAAGCAATTCAGGTTACGCCAAACTCCATAGAATTTTCACGGGACATAAAATACCTGTGAGACACTATCTTTGTAGAGAGGAAGATTATTGCTAGAGCATCGTTGTGGCAAGATAGGTCGCGAGAGTGTCGAGAGAATTTTATCTAGTTTGCCATTACAAAAAAAATCAAGATAAGTTTTAGGAAAACTCTAAGTACGTTTGTTCCATATAAGACATCCAAACTTAAAATACAAAAAAAAGGATCAAATTTCTTTATAAAATAGATTTTTCTATATGAAAATTATATTTTCATGTGTATTTGAAAAAATTACAAAACTGATGTTAATTAAAAAGATTTTCCAATTTCTAAAAATAGATTACCCAAGGTGATTCTATGTCTGCTAAGTCTTATACCTTTCCTATGTGGCATACCTAAAGTTCGGCATTGAGTTAATCTGGGATGATGATGAAGCTTTTTGGTGATCTCTTGGACAAAGACTCAAACATGTTTTGGTCAAGAAAATCTAGATAATCTAATTTATGGATCACATCGAGTATACTATGCTCTTAGAATCTCCCCCTTTGTCGAATTCTGAGACAAAATATAAAAAGGAAAAAATTACAAGCAAATAAATAAAATCTTCCATTTTACGACTCAGCTGACCAAAGGCAAATACAAAATAGTAAATTAAATTTGTTGCAACTATCTAATCACTATAAGAGACTCAACCAATTTCATAGATTAAAAATAATCTTTTGTCCAATAATTTCCTGTCGCACACTAGCAAACTCGTGTACTAATGTGATAAAATATGACAAGAAAATATGATAAATATTAACATGTGAATATGGCAATGTGAACATGTGAACATCATATCTATCTAAAATAACTCCCCCTGAAATATACAACCCTTTTTAATAAACATGATATTGCAACAAATAACTCTAAGAAACCTAATATGCTTTGAGAATTATACCCTGCCTATCTACAAACTTCACCCCCTCTTTGTCACGAAAATCAATAAAGGAAAGAACTAAGTACATAATTAGATCAAGTTCTCAAGGAATTTTAAAAGAGTAAAATCATGCGATCAAACCAATAATAGAGAAGACTCATATATACATAGTACATGACTGAAATGTGGTTTTAGATAAGATATAAAGAGTTAATAGTAGGCCAAAAATCAACGATGATTAAATGTTGACAGTCTGTTTACTTCCCTATTGATTACCGACACTCTTTGTGAGTAATTCCTCTTAAAGTGATCGTGGGACCCACATGCAAAACAAATCCTCGCAGTAGAGGCTATAGGAGTCTGATAGGTGGTGTATTGAGAGAATGATGATCCAATCCCCATAGATAACTTTAGCTTCATAAAGAATCCTCGAGCCCCGCTACTGGACTTCTTGCGATCGCTGCCCTGGGACCCACTAGGCTCCCCTTTTTTTTCCCTGATGGCCTTGACATCTTATGAATCCAAATCTAATTTCATGGCCTTGTTAATTGCTGACCTGAAGTTTGGCAGATCCAAACTCGCTATGATTCACAGGATACCCAGTTTAAGTCCCTTGACAAACAGCCTTGCCTTCTCGGTCTCATCCCTTTTCACTGCATTCACATACTTACATAAGCTTTCAAATCTGACTAGATACTCGTTCACTAATGTCTTCCCTTGAATAAAATGAAATAATTAATCCTTCTTGGAATCCTTGAATGCCTGAGGAAAGTATCAGTCTAGAAAGGCGACTCTGAAGCTATTACAGTCTATGGTCTCTATCACACTAAAGGAGTAGGATCTCCATCAACGATGTGCCTTCTCCGTAAGCTGGAAGGTCTCCATCTTGACTTTGTTCCCAACTAGCACGTTCAGGATCTCTATCACTCGAGTGACCTCATCAAGCTACTCCTCTACAACGTTGGAGCCAGTTGCCTCGTTAAAGGTGGGTGCGTGTAGCCTCTTGAACAACTTCAGAATGGAGGCAGAAGTAGTTTTCTTAACCATTTTACTACAATTGTCCCTTTATTACTGTGAGAGAGAGTCTACAAGCTGACGCACAACCTGCTATATTCTTCTAAGCCCATTGCTCCTTGAGCCGCTTGACCCATCACGGCATGGAGGCATCTACACACAAAAAAAGAGGTCAATATACAACAATATAAAATTAAAGCGATAGGGGAAGTGGTTAACTTAAACAGTACCTAAAGCGATAACTAAAAGGAAACGTATAAAGAAAGCGTACTAATAAAGCATAAACACTGTGTCACATCCGAGAATGTTATTGCTCTGATACCATTTATAACTCCTCGACCCGAATTTGTGTCACCATTGGGTCAAACCGTACTGAATCAAGGAGTTAAAAGGGAGGGGAAAGTCCAGTTTTATTTAAGAAAAAACCTTCAATTGCACCGTTTGTTAAGGATTAAAATATTTGTTTTAATTTAAGAAAAACAAGTGACCACTTTAAGTAATTAAGTTAAGTAACAAAGTTTATTTACGAAAATCTATTTAATCTAGTAATACTAAATAAAGATGGAGTAAATCATAGTTGTCCATGTATTATTACATCACATGGCCAAAGGCCCAAATAATTTATTATAAATCAAATGTTCCAAGAGACAGTTTAATTTAAATGACAGAGTTTCTAACGGCGATTACTACCCTTTTGGGCCTTACCGGATTCCTTGCCAATGTCCCTACTTGATGAACCTGGGTGCGGGTGGGGTTTTTAACATAAAAGCAGGAGTGAGCGAACGCTCAGCATGGAGAGAAATACTAAGTTATACATTTTCTATGAAAATACTATACTTATAATATGTATTTTAAACAACTCCGAAAATGTTTAATCATTTGTCTATTATTAATACAACTACCATGTAATGCACCAGAGTGACGTGCTCATACTCACACATTTTATTCCTTAGTCTCCTTTTTACCCCTTTCCTTAAGTTGTCTCATTTTCATTCATTAACTACAAACATATTTATTTCATTTCCATTATCTTTTCTCAAAATCTTCAAAATATTCACATACTTTAATGGGCTCCGCACCTCCGGCTATGCTACCATATGCTATGGCTAGTGATTTTGGGTCATTCACCCTAGGGCTTCGAGCCCTCCTTAATTACTTTTCAGTCTCATCTGAGTTCATATTAATGTGTTCTAACATTTTTGCCAACGTCCACATTATTCCTTTACTTTCATCGTTCTCATGCCATTTCATTCATTAATCTGTTTTTCACACAAAAAAAAATGACCGATAAGGTCAAGTGAGGAAGTCCAAGCACTAGGAACCTCTAATTTTATCAAAATTACATTTTTACCCTTAATTTATTGAAACCTTGTGAAAAACACATATCTTCCATCATGGCATTATAAGTGACCATTTTACCTTCAAAGCCATCTTTCGTGATTTTATATCCAAAAGTCATATATTATTTTTTTTTCTTCCAAGAAAATCCCATTTTTTTCATATTTCCTTTCAAGAAACATATTTAATGCCATAAAGACCAATTTACAAAATGTCCATTTTACCCATATACCCAAACGTTTCATTAAATATCATTTCTTCTTCATTTTACAGCATTTTTAGGGTTAATATTTCCAACTTCCTTATTTCATCAAGAAACCCATTATTGAGTCCACATATCATGTTCATAATTCTTATTTAACATACTACAACATTTTAAGCATTTAAGAGGGATTTCAAGCCTAGAAACCCTTAAATATGCAACTAAACATGATCATAACATGGAAAATCTATATTCATGCTTATTTCTTCATTTTTGGTTCAAGATTAAAAATACCTTTTTTCATCAAAACCATTTTACACTAAATTTTCACTAAAAGTCCCATTTTTGCAAGAAAACTTTCTAATAAACATACTAGAAATTATTTTGCAAATAAATTATTCTAGCATGAATTTTAATAGATTTTAAATCTTAAAAACACATGGATGTAAACCTTACCATAAGGTTTGAAGAGGAGAAGAAGATGAAGAGAAAAGCTCTAGACTTTAAGAATGCTCCAAAAGCTCTCCAAAGCTAGTTCGAATGCTCCTACTTTCTCAACTCAACCCAACTTGTACATTCAAAAAGGCTTGCAGTGGAGGAATAAATATTAGAAATGTGTGTTTTATCCTTATAAATTCTTAGGGTGGAAGGGAAAACCTTTGGAGGATGGTGGGAATGATTGGGCAATAGAATAGTGTGGTGCAGAGAGAAACAAAGAGAGCTCCAAAATCTGATGAGAAAACTCCCTTCTCTTCCCTTTTACCTTTTATTTAATCCCCAAAAGTTAACCCTTTAACCATTAGTTAAACCCTCATCTTGATCAGAGCCATTAGGAACTCGAAAACTCAGCAAATTCAATGCCCCATATCACGACAGCACATTAAAATATCCAGAAAATCCTAATCTACGTCCAGTTGTTCGAATGACTTGGACCTCATTTGAACAAGATCCACTCACGTTTGAATGAGAGTTCTAATGAGTAACTAACGAGGCTAAATCTTAGGGTTCAAAATGATGAGAGATCCACCTCATTCGAACAAGAAAGTACCCATCGTTCGAAAGACGGTGCGCCTTCGAACGTGAGCTTTCCAACGAGATTCCAGAGAACAAAGGAAATTGAGCATTTCTTAGCCGTTAAAAGGTCATTCCAACCTCGTTAGAATGATGACCCCTATCTCGTTCGAACGACACTGATCTTCATTCGAATGATTGCCAAAAATCTCTACATCAATTTTAGACCATAAAACCTCCAATAAAGTTACACAAAAGCTACAAGGATAGCTTAAACTTAACATCCATTCATAATACAAAGTTTATGGCCCATGGTCCTACAAGTTACAAGGTCCGAACTACAAACCTCGAGCATGGGTGTTACAATAAATATTTATCTATTACCCATGACACAAACCTATTAAGTGTGGTAACTCGGCCTATTAGTTTATGAATATTTTTTTTGGTTCTCGACGTCTTCATGTCGATTAGTACTTTTATCTTGGTCGAATTTTACTCGATGCCTCTATTTTTTAAGATGAAACTGTGAGTGCAATGAATCACAATAAATAATCTCCATAAAGCAAGTAACAAAAAGAATATAAAAATGCCCACAACACAAAGATATACGTAGTTCGACAGTTGTCTGCGTCCATGGAGAGGTTTTCGAGTTCTTATTAATATCTCTCAAAGTTCAAAAATGACATCCCCTTAGACCCTATGGTGAGGGTTATATTAATAGCAGTGTAAACTGGTTGAGTCGTTTAGGGAACTCTCCCATCTTGTTATTGGCTCGTGTGGTGACTCCTGATTATCTCATCTGATATTTTTGATAACTAACTAAGCCTATCGATATTTAAATGATAAGTGATTGTATTTATCCATGTGATAAACATTTGTATTAATCTCTCCATTGCGGGACCTGAGTTCGAAGGAGTCGGACCAGTCAAAATTGGGCTTTTATGGTTTGGTCCCCATAATTGCCCTTAAAAAAATTCATTGAAATTGCGACAGAGTTGGTCCAAAGATTTTTAATTCCTTTGTAGGGCCAAAATATTGATCAAAAAAATGCTGAAAATTGTTGGTCGCACATTGTTGTAATTAGTCAAAAATCGTTTGGGGTATGCTGGTCATTACTAGAAATGTGAATCGTCAAAACCCATTCTTGAGCCTCGTTCCATATGATTATTTTGCACGAACTTCAAACGTCAATTTTTTTTCAAAATATGTACCTGTCACTTTGCTCTTCATTTCTTGCTCAAAAAGACTTCGAATCTCCTAGTTGCTTTTACTTGCCCTGTAAGTTCTTCCCTACTTCTTATTACATCTTGTTCTTCATGGTTCTCTTCCGCTAGATTTCGTTACATACTTCTTTCTATTAAAAATGATGAACACTCTTCATGGGAAAAACTTAGATGATTTTAGGAAAACGTACTCCATTCCTCCCTAGGTCATAATTGAATGTGCCATCATACCCAAAAATGCTATTTTAATCGATGGGGGACATTGGATCCATACTTTAGCCCTAGTTTCGGGAGGACTAACCTTTCCCCAACTCACTTTTTATTAGAATTTTATGAATATTTTGGGGTCAACCTAGCTGAGTGTGCCCCAAATAGTTAGCGTATTATTAATGGGGTGCTCAGGATTAATGAACTGTATGGAACCTATCTCGGTATGTAAGAGATTAAGTGTTATTACTCTTAGTCTTGCACCAATGATGGCCCCAAGTATCTGGTGACGAGGAAGGCCAATAAGGTCCTCATAGTGAACCTTACTAATTCCAATAAGGGATACTGGGATCAGGGCTTTATTGCCATAAATTAGCAACATCCTCCTCTCCCCGAAGGCAAAGAATACATTGGGTTTTTATGCCCAATTTGGGGTGACATAGATTAAAACATAATACTTATATATTTTTATTTGATTACCATGTTTTAGATTATCTATACTGGTGGAATTTTTCTTTTTTTGACTTGTACAACTCGCTCGAAGAAGAAAGAACCTTCTCTTACCCACATCAATAGGGATGAATTGCTCAAGGCTTGGAGGGTGAGGGATTTTCTTACTGGTGGTGATCATTCCCGCTCAGCCTCATTTCTTTTGGAGTATAAGAACACTACTAACAGCTTCCTTGCTCGCCTAGTAGACGACATCCCTAATCTTTCTATGTCGGATGAGGAAACATTTATTTCCTCTTCCTTCAAATCCTTTGACATCGACTCCATCCTTGTTAACGAGGAGGATTCTATGGTGCCCAGGAAAAAAATTATCGATCGATGATGATGATGTGGAAGTTGGGGGGCCTCCTCTCCCGAGATGAAGTCCTTGAAGAGGATTGAGACTAAGGTCCCCAAGGTCACTGACCCGGATTTGGCCATTCGGGAGAAGAATAAAAAGGATAAGGTCCCCTTAGTCCCCCAGCTTCCAAAACAAGGGTCTTCCTCCTCCTGTGAGGACTTCACGGACCATATCTGTAGCCAGGGATGCCTCCTTATCTTATAGCCTTTTGATGGGGCTATTCTCATAGCTCATCACGAGTAGTTGATGCTCAAATGTTGTCACTTGTAAGAAATTTCCCTCTTTTTCCTTATTTTTTCTACTCTGAGATGGGCTCATCTAAAACCTACCTTATTTCTCTGTTTGCAGTTTGTGGCAAAATTTATTTTACTCTTGGATGGTCATCTAGACCAGTCTAAGAAAAATGATGAGCTCAACAAGGCTCTGAGAAAATCATGAGAGGCCATAGAAAATGCCCAAAGGGCCTATGATAATTAGAAGAAGTACACAAATGACGCCATAAATTTGTTGAAGATTGAGGTCGACCAACTGAAGGTTGAGAATACTCATCTGAAGGCCGAGAAATCCTGGTTGGCCAAGGAGGTGTAGGGATTTCATGCGGCTAAGGAGGCCAATTTTGATAAAGTCTTTACTGAAGCCTATGAAGATGCCAAATTCCAGGTGGCATTCATCCATAAATCCAGCTTCAAGAAAGGTTGGGACGCAGACTTGGTGAGGACCAACGTCCCAATTGAGTCTGATATCTTCAACGAGCACAAGAATGTCTCTATACCAAGGGTTAAAAAGGAGGCTACTACCACTGTCCTGACCAACCAGACTTTGGATGGGGTGTCCAAGGGAAAATCTACAGAAGTAGAGGGGCAGGTGAAGAAATAATAGTGTTACGCTAGGACTTGCATTTCTTGTACCTTTTCCTATTTTTTTGTTTGTAAGGAATTTGCTCGTTTTGGTATTTATTAATGAAAAGACTTATCTTTAATTTCAATTTTCTTCGACATTTTTGCCAAACTTTTTTCTTTATTTTTGTTGCTTTATGTAGTCTATTTTTTAAGATGATCAGTCTTTTCTTAGTGATTTAAACGTTCTTCTTGGTCAGAATGCTAGTTCTTAGGCAAGCCGAGCATTTGTAGTTATTTGCAAGTTACTTAAAAAATGATTGGTTCCCACTAAGACCAATTAGCCTTAGTTACATATTAAAGGATGCCTTGAATGATGTAAGGGACATTAGATCTTTCATGTAGGAGGAAGTGAACAACCTGGAGGCTCATCTCTCTAGGATAAAGGATATTAGCGACGTAGGTGCCTTAGTCCAGTTCCATGAGCTTAGGAATAAGTTCATTGAGGCATAAGACGGTAGCCAAAGAGCTCACACCATGGTCATGTGACTTAGCTATGATGTTAAGAAGCTTCGCTACTAGTTTAGGATGGGTCCTTGAGCAACCTGGTCAATAGGTTATAATGAAGGTTAGGCGAATGCTCCAGTTAGGCTTGAAGAGGCTAAGAGTGTGGCCTATAAGCATGTTTGAATAAATTCCCTAGGACTTATGAAAGTTCCCAAAGATTCTTAACTTTGGTACCAAGTTGATTGCCCAGCGTATAGGCACCCTCCCTTTGACAATGACGAGAAGTGGGTCCCTTTAGACGTCATACCTCTTCAGCTCGCTTAGAGTTTATTAGAGTCCCATGGCATCAATGATGAGTTCCGACCAAATCCTAATGATCATCGAAGAAAAAAAGATTGAATAATTCATGACTAGCCGATCATAAAAAGTTGTATTTTATATTGCTTATAGTGATCTTTTGTAATTGGAACTTTTTGTAACTAATAATTGAATGTTATAGTAAACTTGAATTAATACCAATCTCACGCATTTTTTCATTACTTTATGCCAAGCATGTGATATATTTATCTTATTTTACCTTTATGGTCGTGTCGTCCCACTACCTTAGGCCTATAATAGACTATGGCAAAAATCCACCCGGTATAAGGGCAGGCCACTCATTCAGGATTTTATCCAACCAAGTTGAGTTAGTTCAATGTCTGGGGATCCCTCCAAGGGATTTTGCTTGCGTGGTCAATTGATGAGGCCATTTGTATTTGTATTGACAAAGACTCGAAGACCTTAAATTTAATTGTAATAAGCATAATTGTTATTATAATTGCGTTAAAGTTTGATAGGCGTTTGAAAGTTAATGCCTATCGTGAGCCTATTACTTAGGAATAATGAGAAGCAATTGAATAGCTAAGTAATTGAGAAAATAACCACGGTCTTTATTAATAACTTCAATATAAGATAAGAGAAACATAAGTTATGAAATAAAAATTTGCAAAAACTAAATATGCTGGTAATAAAACTGGAAATAAAACTTCTTGAAGTTGGTCACGTTCCATGCTCGGGGTAACTCCCTACCTTTCACTTTTCCCAAGTTATAGGCTCCTTTCAAATCATCCCTGATTATTTTGAATGGACCATTATAATTGGTCCTAATTTTCCATTTGATGGCCTTTTGGCACTGCTGAAGACTTTCCTGAGGATGAAATCCTCGGCCTAGAATTTCCTCTGATTAACCCCTCTGTTATATTATTTTCCTAACTATTGCTGGTAGAAAGCCAGATTGATAATGGATTATTCCCTCTGTTCTTCTGCTAGGCCAAGTTTAGCATGAAGGGCATCATCATTCAGTCTTTGCTCAGTAACGTCTATTCTCGTGGCAGGAGACCAGCTTTGAGTCGAACTAAGGCTTCCATACCATAAGTAAGGGCGAAGGTTGTTTTCTCGATAGGTCTTCTTGGTGTGGTGCGATATGCCTAGAGGACATGCAGTATCTCGTCCACCCAAACACCCTTTGCTCTTTCCAGCCTCTTCTTCAAGTTGTTAAGCATTATCTTATTGGAATCATCATCTTCTCGGTGTGGTGTGATATGCCCAAAGGACATGAGGGAGCTCATCCATTAGGCACCCTTTGCTCTTTCATGCCTCTTCTTCAAGCCATCGAGCATCGTCTTATTGGATTCCTCTGCTTGGCCATTACTTTGGGGGTATGACATAGAACTAAAGTGGTGTTTGATTACATGATCATCGCAAAAACTTTGAAAAGGTACACTCCCAAATTATGTGCAATAATTCATTAATACTATCCTGGGTACCCCAAAGCGAGTTATAGTGTTCCCCCAAATGAACCTAATCATGTCGGCATCTCTAATGTTTGCCAGTGGTTCTGCCACAATCCACTTAGTGAAATAATCCATGTCGACTAACAACTACTTTGCGATTTCCAGGCGCAGTAGGGAGTGTCCTTATGATATCCAATCCCCATTGCGCAAATGGCCATGGACTGGTCAAAGGCTTTAGGTCGTTGGCCAGTTGATGACGCATGGGGGAGAATTTTTAGCACCTTTCACACTTTTGAGAATAAATACTTGCATATTTGTACATCTATGGCCTCCAATAGCCTTCTTTGGTTGCTCGAAATGCTAGATATCTTCCTCCTGCGTAACTCCCACAGATTTTATCATGAAGTTTATAGAGAAATCGATCGACATGTTTTGGGTGTACGCACTGGAGGTAGGGGCCACTGAAAGATCTCCTGTAAATTTTTTCCCCAATTCCTAGGTATAAGCAAGAAGCTTTCACCTTGATTTGATGATCCTATTTTTATCAGTTAGAAGTGAATCACTCTGTAGGTAGGCGATGATTGGATCCATCCAGTTGGAACCTTTTTCAATAGAAGGAATATGCTCGGATGCCACCACTTTTTCAATCCTAGGCTTGATGAGGAAATCCACTTAGGTTGTTATCCTAAGATATAATTTTACTTCTGAGCTTAGGGATACTAAAGCATCTTCAAGACTATTATGCCCCTGGGGGAACTGTTGAATGTGGACTTCCTCAAACCTTGATATCAGATTTCGCACCACTTCGAGGTATGCTGCCATTCTTTAATCCTTGGCATTGAAATCTCCACTGACTTGGTTGGATACTAGATTTGAGTCACGATACACTTTGGGTTGATCTTCCTTATTAAATGAGACTTATCTAGTCCGCCTATAAGTGTTTCGTAATCAGCTTCATTTTTGAAGGCTTCAAAACCTAGCCTAATCCCTTGCTCGATCATGGAATTATTATATGTTACAAGAACAATCCATACTCCTGCTCCCTTAGAATTAGATACTTCATCCATATACAACATCCATCTGCTTATCGGTAGGAGTATCTCCTCCTATAAATTCTTATATGAAGTCAACCAGTATTTCCCCCTTGATTGTTGTCCTCGGTTGAAAGTGTATGTCAAATCTCCCAAGTTCTACAGACCATTTGAACATGCATTCGAATATATCGAGCTTACGGAGAATAGATTTAAGGGGTAAAGAGGTGATGATGGTGATGGAGTGTGCCTCAAAGTAGTGCTTCAGCCTTTTGGAATCTATCACCAGCACGTAGGCAATTTTTTTCAAAAGTAAGTAATGTTGCTCGGTGTACAAGAGTATTTTGCTTGAGTAGAAAATAGGGAACTATTTTGCCTCTTTCTCACAGACCCAGGCCGAGCTAATCGCATGGCTTGAGACTTCAAGGTAGAGACAGAGAGGGTCCCCTTAATCAGGAATCGTCAGTAATGGGCGTTTTCTCAAGTATGATTTAATTTCTTCGAGAGCCTTTAAGAATTCGTCGTTACAGGTGAGGCTCCTTTCCTTTTTGAGCAGTTGAAAGAATAGTCAACAACCTTGGTTGACTTTGAAATAAAGCTATTAAGTGTTGCGAACATCCTAGTGAGGTTTTCGATCTCACGCAGTGTCGTCAACGACTGAACATTATTAATCGCCTCTATTTAATTGGGATTTACTTTAATTCCCCTCTTGCTGACCAGATAGTCTAGGAACTTCCATGATTGGACCTGAATGATAACTTTCTCTTGTTGAGATTCATCCGATAATGCCTGAGGATTTTAAAGATGTTGGTGAAGTCTTTGAGGTGGTCGTTTTTACTCTTTCTTTTGACGTGCATATCATTAATCCCCACTTCCATCATTTCCCCCATTTGTTGCTTAAACATATTTGTGACTAGTCTTTGATATGTGGATCCAGCATTCTTAAGTCCAAAAGGCATGACCTTATAATAGTATAAACCCAACAGCGTTATAAATGAAGTCTTGTCTAGGTCGGGGCCGAATAGAGGAATCTGGTGATACCCCAACTAAGCGTCTAGAAAACTAATTCGTTCGTGGGCTCCACTGGCGTCGAGCAATTGGTCTATCTTTGGCAGCGAAAACTATCCTTGGGAGAAGCCTTGTTGAGATCGATAAAGTTTATACAGGCTTTCCAATTGTCGTTGCATTCATGGACCACTGCTGGATTTGAGACCCACTTTAGGAATTAAACTTCTTCGAAGGACCTTACCTCCAAAAGTTTTCTTACCTCCTTTTCTGCCTCCCTTTCCTTTTTGGGGGTGGTGTGACGAGCTTTTTTTATGATCTTATTGAATGTCGAAACTATGTGAAGTCAATGGAAAGTGATTAAGGGATCAATTTATGGCATGTCATATGGATTCCATGCAAAACTGTCTAAGTTTTATTTATGAAATGTGATAAACTCACTCCTGTCGTGGTCAAATAATGTGGTGCCAATCAGGAACTTACTCTCTGGTCGGCATTCATCAAAAACTACCTCCACTGGCTTTTTAATGACCCTATCGATGGGGTGGATCCTAGTCTCCTCCACCCCTAGTCGGCCATGCCGTAGTTATTATTTAAAAAGAGTAGCCCCATTTTTGGACATCTCTAGAAGGAATTTTTTATCTTTCATTTTCTCCTGGTTGGGTCTAATGACAGCCATATAGCATTTCAAATCAATGGCTTTATCACCTATGATCTCCATTATGCCCCGATCTATGATGCACTAGAGTTTTTGATGATAAGTTGAAGAGACAACTCCGATGGCATGAAGTTACCCTAAGTCGAGGATAGTATGATAAAGTGAATCGATGTCAACCACTAGAAACTCAATGAGCTTTAAAATATTCCCTTCTCTTACCGACAGGACTACCTTCCCCAATGGCATAGTCATTTTTCTTGCCAAATCGATCAAAGGGGTCGTCCCTTCCTTTAAGTCCAACATATTGAGTTTTAGCTTGTGGAAGAGTTCTAGGTACATCGCCTATGAAGAATTCTTTGATCCACCGGTAACTTTTCAACATTCCAGTTTGCAATCCTAAGAGTAATTACTAGTACATCGTGGTGTAGGGTTCTTACCCCGACCAAATTTTCCTCTGTAAACACTATGTGTTTGGTGTAATCTACATCTTCTTATCACCTACATTTTCCAGCTTGGATTTTGGCAGGATCTACCTAGAAGGCCTCCATCATAATCGTGACCTTCTTGAGTTCCATCTGAATTGGATTTCCTTGGATTTATTTTAGGTTGGATGCCTCGTGTATTACAGCGAACTCATGCCATGCCTTATCTTCCAACACGTTGTTTGTCTTTTGATCACCATTGGTGATGACTTGGTCAGACTTCTTCGCTATGTACTTATTCAAGTTCCCTACCTGGGCCAACTCCTGTAGCTGAGATTACAGTGATTGTTAGTTATCTATCTTATGTCCTTTTTATTTATGGAATGCACACTGGAGTGTGTTGTTCCTCTTGGTCGAATCCCCTCCCATCTTCTTCAGCCACTCAAGGAATTGTTGATCCTTGTTCTTCCCTAAGATCTTATAAATTGATTCCTTAAAAACGGTGTTGATAGATTGAAAAGCTTTGGACGAATTCTCCTTGCCCCCATTTTTAGTCATGTTTTGATTTTACTTCCCCTTGATGGTTATTATCATTGTCGTTGACTTTATTCGCCTTAGCGTGGCCAGTTTCTACTTGGATGGTTTGGACTACGTCCTCCACTTTGGCATACTTCTCAATTAATGACAAAAGGTCGATAATAGTGTCCGCTTATTTTTTTGGTAAGGTACTGATGCAGCATGGAGGTGGGGGCAAGATAATCTTCAAGGATTCTATGGCAAACTGTTCTGAGTAGTCTTACACCTTATTAAAAGTCTCCCAGTAATGATTAGCGTACTCGCATTGGGTCTCTTGCGTCTTTTTCCTCATCTTGAGCAGAGATTTCATCCTCTTCGAATGTGAGCTACTAGTTACGAAATGAGAAGTAAAGGCTTCAATGAGGGCCTTAAATCACTTGACAGACCTATCAGGGCATCCTCTTAAACCATTTTTAGGTGACGTCTACCAAGATGGATGGGAATATATGACACATGAGAATTTCGTTGTGATTCTATAAAGTTATGGACTGCTTATACTTGTCAACATGGTATAGCGGGTCTATTTTCCCATCATAAATCTTAAACCTCGGGGTTGTAAACTTCTTCGTAGGTTCCTCCTCCTCAATGGATCTTGAGAAGAGGGATTTTATTTGCATGATTAAAGCTATTCTCGCCAACTCTTTTGTGCAACTAGACCCTCGGTGTATTAGGCTTTGATCCATCTCTCTTCGGACCAACTCCTTATATCATCCATGTGGCGTTATTTATCCCGTTGCCTTCTCACTAGGTGACTTACATGATCTCAATGCTCAAGTTCGCGCTCAGTGCTCCTTCCTAGGATATGAGTTTTGCTCGCCTGAGGGTAAGGAGTTCAATTATAGCATTTTCGGTTCTCCTAACGGAGTTCTTTCTCCAGCGTTTCCAATCATCGCTGAAGGCATGAATTTTCCTCAAATTGAAGGCGAGTTACCTATTCCCGTTGCTGAACTCGTATTTCATATGCATTGACCAATCGTGATATCTGAGTTGATTTAGGATGCTTATGGATCTCCTTGGAGCATTGGTTCTCCAAACGAAATCTCAGATTCCCATCTTAGCGAACTTTAGATCTGATTCTAAGTGGAGTTAAGTCAACTCGCAAGTTACCAGGTTGGGGTGCACTGCTTGGATGGTGAGACATTTGTGGCTATTTTTTCGTGTGGGTTGATTTCATATAAAAGAAAATTGTTCCCACAGACGACACTAATTATGAGTGCAATTAATTACAATATATAATCTCCAAAAAATAAGTAATAGAAAGAATATAAAAATGCCTATAACACAAAAGTATACGTGGTCCAGAAATTGCTCTATGGAGAGATATTTGAGTTCTTATTAATATCTCTCGAAGTTCGAAATTACATCCCCTTTGACCCTATTATATTTATAGTAGTGTAAAGTGGTTGAGTCGTTTAACGAACTCTCCCACCTTGTTATTTGTTCATATGATGACTCCCGATTATCTCATTCGAGATTGTTGGTAACTAACTAATCCTATCAATATTTAAATGATAAGTGTTTATATTTATCCACGTGATAAACATTCATATTAATCTCTCCATTGCGGGACCTGACTTGGGCGAAGTGGTAATCCTGTTGGGCCTGTTCGGACCAGCCAAAATTGGGATTTTATGGTTTGGTCCCCACAGAAACCCAGAAACTTCCCTTTTCAATTACCGAATACACACTTGGTCAGATTCAACTTCATTTGATATTGATCCATTGTATCAAAGGTTCCTTTCTGGTCGGCCACGTGACTCTCAACCATTAAACTTTTTGTCAAACATAGGCCTCCATTATCTTGTCCATTTGGTCTTTGAGCATTTTATTAACTAACCTCTAATAAGTAGCCCTTGCATTTTTCAAGCCGAACGACATCACCTTATAGTAGTGTGTCCCTTTGTTAGTTATGAAGGATGTCTTCTCAGTGTATCCCTTATATATAGAGATTTGATTATATCCCAAATAAGTGTCTATAAAACTCATCAGTTCATGGTCCACTCTAATATCCACCATCTTATCAATTCTCGACAAAGAAAAGTTATCACTTGGAAAGGCCTTGTTAAGATCAGTGAAGACCACATATATCATCTGATTTTTATTTTTCGTGTGCACTGTGGCGACATTAAATAGCCACTCTGGATACTGTACTTCCCTGATGAAGTCTGCAGTCTGTAATTTTTTCACCTCCTCTTCTATGACTTCATGTTTATCCTTAGAAAGGCTCATATCCTCTGTTTCACCTGTTTCACCATGTCATCCAAGTTAAGATGGTGACAGTTGACATAGTGGTTAATCCCCAGCATATCACTATCGTTCTATGCAATGATGATTTTCCTTCTTTTTAGCAGTTTAATTAAGTCCTTCTTTATTTCTGGTTTTAGGGACGAACCAATTTGGATGATTTTTTCTGGTTCATACCCATTAAGACCGATGGATTCTACCTCTTTCGTGGTCTCTTCCTTCTTAAGTTTCTACTCGTCTCTCATATTAAAGTATCAATATTGTATGATGTCGTCTTTATCTCATGGGCTTCTCTTTCCTTTATCGAGCTGAATTAGCATTCGCGTGCTTCCACTTGATCACCATTTAATTCCCCTACTCCATAAGGAGTCGGTAATTTCATCATTTGGGGTATAGTGGAAGGAATGGATTAAAATTCTTTTTATGCTACCCTCCCCAGAATAATGTTATCGGAAGAGAAGACATTCTCATCCATGATAAAAAAAATGATTTTCTTGGTTAAGTACCTCGACCAAGTTCCCATGCGAATTTCAATCTCGAAGACTCCCAGAGCAGGGACTTTCTCTCCACTAAACCAAATCAACGGATGGTGGTACAATATGAGTCTCTTCTTTCATTTCTTTAACCCTTTGAAATAGTCCCAGAACATGACATCGACTGAACTTACACCGTCAACCATAATACAAGACACGTTATAGTCGTGTACTTGTGTGCTAATGACGGGAGGGCCACCTTATGGGGCTAAAATCCTCTTGAAATATTTTTTAGAAAATCTAACTACGAGGCTATCCATATAAACCTTTTTAACATGTTACGTTTCATCTCGGTATCTACCAAATTCACATGCACTCTTTTCGACCCAGTCTGGCCTTAACCACGTGAGCCTTTCTATCCATCGGCTCTGTTACTCCTTCCATTCCCCCAGATATTATCTTTATATTAAAAGAAATCATATGTAGGTTACCTTTAACTTCATCGGGCTTGTCAGAGAGGGCAAGGTCATCTTCATCGTCATCATCCAACTCTAGATCAATTCTATTTGTTTGAACCTCCTTCTTTTTAGACATATTATCCTTCACCGAGGAATATCTCTTTTTGTTTTCATCTTAGCTCCCCCTTTTATCAACATACTTTCACAGTTTCTCTTATTTCAACAGCTTCCCAATCTTGTCTTTCAAAGTGAAGCACTCATCAATCGTGTGGGCCTGATCCTGATGGAATTCACACCATTTACTCTTGTCCATTATGTGAGCGGGAACTCTCAACTTCTCAGGCCCTTTAAGTTCTTTGTCGTCTTTAATATCATTCAAAATGAAATCTGTACTAACTGTTAATGGGGAGTGCTTTACAAACTTGTCATCATTTGACTTCTTCTTTCCTTCCTTATTTTTCTCCTTGTCTCAGCTTTAGCCATACTTACTACCGTCGACCTCCTTTTGATCCCCCTATTAGTTTCCATAGCATCCTCCCAGTCTTATCTAGATGTTCTGTGATGGACTTTGGAGGATCTTTGCAGACATTCTAATAAAGTTTTCTCGGTTAAAGCCTGCTGATGAAAGTTTTCATAGCAATGCTCTCATCGTAATCCTCAACTCCTAACTTTTCTTTGTTGAACTGGAAAATAAAGTCCCTTAAATTCTCATTTTTCCCGTAGCAGACATTAAACAAATAGTTCATATGCTTTACTGGCTTCATCCCAAAATAAAAGTTATGAATATTTTTTTTAGAAAGCTTCGTGAAGCTCTCTATAGACCCGATCGATAGGCCGATGTACCACACATGAGCAACACTAGTGAGAGTGTTAGAGAAAGCTTGACACCTCATCTCATCCGAGGTGGAATAGATATCGGCAGCTAACTGATACATCTCAATGTAGTGAAGAGGGTTTGTACTCCCATCATACCTAGGGGTTATGATCGGGGGCTTGAACTTGTTAGGAGTTAGATAGCTGACTATGATGGGCATAAAAGGTGGACGTTCCATATATCCCTTGTGTTTGGAGTTTTGGATTTTAATAAGACAGTCAATCTTGTCTTTTAATCTCTGGATTGAGCTGATGATACCAAAGGTATGACCACCTCAAATCGGTGAATTGCTCGAATTCTAGCTTTGTTAATAATAGAGAGAACACATAAAAATTCAAGAGATGTGTATATAGATAAGGAAGGGATGTGAGATAGAGGAAGGCATAAGGATATAAGTGGTTCATCCTTCTCCTACTCTACTATGCAAGGTGATGGTATTTTCCACTATAATAGGGCACTAATGGCCATGAATATACACACTCAAGCTTTTCTCTCTCTAAGTTTAGTGCAATAGAGTTTCAATGGGGTGACAATTACTCGATCCTTTGCAAAGAAGATAAAGTTAGATATTATAGTGTTGGGAGTGCGCAGTGTCACCCAAAGCATGAACCAGGCGTATATGATCTCAATGCACCAATGGGAGAGAGCCAATTATCGTGTACATATGTACATCATAATGAAAGAATACTCTCCCACGTGGGATGTTGATCTTTTATAATAGATTTCTTCCATATGTCCCATCGATGCTCGAAGAACATGTTCCCAATAAAAAAACTAATGTCGGCTCTGTAAGGTCTTAGCTAGTCGAGACTAATGAAGTGGATTTCGATTGAGTAATATCGAGAGTGTTACATGTTCTGGGACTGCAAATTAGTTCCGGCCTAGTAATTTTGCATGAGGCTAATAAACAGCGAAGCTGAGACTTAAAAGCACTTATGAGTATAAATGTAGCTCACATTTATGGTTACAACTATTTTGTTGATTGATTCTCAAAGGCCGAGACTGACTAGCATGGGCCTCTATGGCGTGGACCTATATGGGAATGATTCTGACCAGAACTTGAAGGGGGCATGAGCCGAGCTAAGTCTCTTCTAGATGAGGACATACTTATGTATATCAATCACCCCCTCGACCTTAATTTTCAATGTATATGGTAGGCTGAGGTGTAAAAGTCATATGGCAACCCGCGATGAGATGACCCCTTAGTGTTAGAGGATCCCCCGATGACATGAAGGGACCGTATAGGTGTTAGGAGGGCCATTTTAGTGTACTTTACGAATGTGAATTTTTTGTGTCCTTGAATAGACACAAATCAGTAGGTAAATGGCTTGGCGTGTTGCCCAAAAAGTGGTGGAAGATGTGTAGCTTGGGAAATTATGCTAGAATTATATGTATTAGAAATCGCACTTAATCATTACAAAGGTTTAAAACCCAAAAATAATTTCACTTTCTTTTTCTTCTCTAAACCTTCCTGCTAAAATATTCTTATCAATCAAAGAACGAGACTCTCTCTCCCCGTTAATTTTCATAGTTCCAAGCATGTTTTCTTTCTCTCTCTTCGTTCCAAGACTTACTTCTCTTTAGGTGACCTTCTTGTCTTTTCTTTTACCTTCGATTTCCATCTTTGTTATTGGTTTCTTATTTTTACTTATCTCCGACCACAGTTTTAGGTGCCTCTAAGGTTTATTTGGTGGTTCTGAGGTGTTGTGTAGGATACAGAGGGAGTTTAGACTAGTGTTTAGGAAGAAAGATACTTTTTCAAGCGGCTGTTGGTTTTTTCGATGCGTCCTCCGATTATTATCTTCAGCAGAACTCCATTTAGTTCTTGACTGGTTTTGGGTAAAAATTTTAGAGTTTCCCTTGTTTAATATTTTAGTCAATGTTGGTCAAACGTTATTCCTATTTGAATGTAGCGTAGGTTATACGAGCTAGGAAAATAATACCCACACCTTAGAGAATGAATAATGAGGGAGATACGTAAGGTTGAGGTCGAGGCCAAGAGGAGAGACGAGGTTGAGTCTATACTTCTCATTCCCCCAATTTCTTTAGTTGTTGTACACCCTCCCCTAATCCTTACATACACCATTTCGATCGAGCCTAGGGTTATAAGCATCAGTAGTGATACCATGTCAGCTACCTCTTCCAAGGGTTCACAGCCTGAGCCTCGTCTGAGTCTATAGCCCTTCATATATAGTGTGTTACCTTACAAACTTTGAGGTAGCTAACT
Organism: Sambucus nigra; assembly: GCA_949130495.1. Classification (NCBI taxonomy): domain Eukaryota; kingdom Viridiplantae; phylum Streptophyta; class Magnoliopsida; order Dipsacales; family Adoxaceae; genus Sambucus; species Sambucus nigra. Next base: position 508,870,110 of record OX422212.1, read on the forward strand.
CTTTTGAGGATGCAATGAAAGTTCCAGAGTCTTGTCTGGACGATATTGGGGCCGTTAAATCTAGAAATCCGAGTAACTCTCAATCACCTATAAATGAGTCTGAGGGTGTCAAGCCCGGGGATATTGAACTTTTGAAGAATCATGAGAAAAAGGTAGAGGTGGCATATCATCAACCCCCTATGGACATTCCTATCTCGGCCATGACTGAAGCCGAGTTCTCCAACAGAGACCCATGTGGTGAAGCTCCGGTGGATGACGAGGATGATGATGAAAATGAAGATGAGGATAAGTTGTATACCTCGTATGCCTCAACTTTGCCCAGAAATGTTCGTGAAGCGGATTTGATTTTATGGAGAAATATTTATGGCATCAAGCCTTCCATTAGGATAAGAGTATCGTCCGAGGAAGAAAGGGCATTTAACAATCGAGAAGGTGAGGTTGCAATTTATGATCAAATGTTCAAGATCGGCTTCTAACTGTCGATCCACCCAAACATTATGTCCACTCTCTCTTGTAAGGACATATTTTCATAGGTCCGTTATCAATTTATTATGTCATATACCGCTACACCGTCGAAGAGCATTCAAGAGACATCTACAACAAAGACGGATACGAATTACTCAAGTTCTTCATCATTCAAGACTCCGCGAAGTTTACTTTGGTAAGGTTATGTTTTAAATACCTTAACTTTTCACTTAGAGCTTTTGGGATATTTTTACAAAATATTTTTCTAAAGATTTTGTTCTCGGACACCTTTCCGCTGAAAAATCATAACTAATTCATAAAAAATCAGAAAGATACGAAACTGACGGCCACGCGTTTCTATCGAAATTTTTTACAGGATCGCAAGGAATCTTGTTTTATAAGTCATTCGAACGACCTTATTTTGTCGTTCAAACGACATAATATCTCGTTAGATCTCGTTCGAACGACATTTGTCCTTCGTTCGTGCGACTTTTTGATCTCGTTCGAACGAGCTCTGTTTTTGAGGCGGTATGATTTTCTATAAAATCTTATTCTCTGATTCCATTTTCATACAGAAGTCACAGCGTTTTGACGAACAGAAATACTGCAAAAGCATAATTCTTTTAGGCTTCTTCCTTTAGGGTTTAATCCCTTTTTGTTTTCAATTCACAAAACTCCCATATGCCTTGGTGAATTGTTTTGGTTTTCAAGAACATACTTTGCTCTTGTTTATACTTTGTGGGGAGAGCTCAACAATCGACAAATGCATGCTATTATGGAGTGAGTCCTTATAAAGTTCACTTGTGGATGAGCCGTTTTTCTTCTTCATTGTTGCCCTCCTGGAAAGGAAAAATTCCAGTTGTAACTTGTGGAGGAGCCGACTTCTTCTTCACTGCTGCCCTTCTGGAAAGGAAAAGTTCCAGCCGAGACATCGAAACCGACACCTGGGGGTATTTTGTATGTCACCCTATTTCCTTGTAATCCGTGTAAGCCGTTTTCTTACAAATTATAGTGAAATAATAAGGTTTTTCCCTTCGGGGATTTTTTCTAAAATTATTTGTTTTATCCTGCATGCTTTATTTTATTTGATAAATCATCTAGATGCATGTTTTAGGGTTTAACTAAAATTTTGGAATAATTAAAATTGTATTTTATTTTAGAAGTCGTAATATTTCCGCTGTAGCGATTCTACAAATTGGTATCAGAGCGCGTTACGCTAATTTATCGCATTATCCTAATTTTTTGAGAATTTACTTTCTGATACAATTTATCTACTCACGTTTATAAATTCGTATCAGAGCCTGTTGCACTGAGTTATTGTGTTTTGATCCTGATTTTTCTCAAAAATGGCTTTTGATGGTTTTGATGATCTTCGATGTCCAATTTTTGAAAAAGTTAATTGGAAAATTCACACGAACTCTTGTTTTAAATCTTCTGTTGAAAACGAATCTGAGAGGTGTCCTTGTTGTGAAGGTGTTGATCACACGTTAGATGAGTGTACCACAAATTTAAAGAAAAAATTGAATAAACCGGTTTCTCATGTTTCTACCCTTAGTGATAGTGATTCGGAAGAAGAAGTCTTTTATGCTCCTAGGTGAGAGCTTCCCATCCGTGTGATTAGTTATGAGAGTGAGGGTGAAAAGAGTGAGGAGGAAGAAGAAGAATTGAGTGAGTTGCAAGTTGCCTACAATAATTTGTATTTTGAATATTTAAAGACAAAAAAGGAAAACTTGAAACTTAAAGCTGAATACTGATGCGTTGATTAAGGATCTTAGGGCACGTGAGGAGATGCTTAAAGAGAAATTAGGATACGTCGAGGGTGAGAGAGATAGTCTTAGAGGGTTGATGGAGAATATGAAAAACGATATTTTAGAGTTTGAGGATTCTAGAGGTGTACTTGAATCTAGGATAGGTGAACTTGAGGTGAAATTGAAAGATTCAAGTAAAGTGAAATTTGATTTGGAGTCTAGGTCTGAAAAACTTGATAAGATTTTAGGCACCGTCGAGATAAAAAAGGATAGGGGTGGTATTGGTCGTGAAAAATATGTTGCACCCATTCCCACACGTGTAAGAGAGCCTCCTAGGATAGTTAACATCGTGAGAGAACCTCCTAGGATCATTAGGAGAGACCCACCTAGGCAAATTTGGAGAGAGCAACCGAGAAATTTGAGGAGAGGGCCACCTTTAGGTAATACACACCGCCCGATTTACACTTGCACACATTGCGGTAGGCAAGGTCATCTTAGGCGCTTTTGTTACAAGCTTTTGAAAGGAACTAGGTAGGTTAATAGAAGAATAAATTCGATTCCCCACACCCCCACACCTCATTACACATCGATTTGGGTCAGGAAATCGGATTTAGAGGCTTATGGTTTACTTGTCCACGATTCCCGTTTGCTTGCACGTGATTCACCCCATGTGAGATCATTTGGCTGATTGTATTTGATGTTTGTCATACACTAGCGATGCATCATGTTATATTCTTTCTAGTGTTGTGACTCACTCTGATGTAGTGCACATTGGTATATTTGTTGTATTTGTGTGTTTCGCTACTGTTTTAGCACTATTTTGGATCTGTTTGCCCCTTACAGGTACTGTTTTCACGAATTTTTTTCACTGGGCAATATTATATTATTTTTCTGGGAATCTGAGAAATGTTGGCAGGTCGCGAGAAGTCGTTCTAATGACATTACATGTCGCTCGAACGACATATGTCCTTCGTTCGAGCGACTTTCTCAACTCGTTTGAGCGAAGTGCCTGGCTCGTTCGAACGACAGGCTGAATCTTGCTTCTGATTGGTTTGCCGTCCTCTGGGTTATTTTAATATTTTAGTACTGCTGGAAGTATTTTTGGACTGTCTGAAAATTATATTTTTGCTTCCCTTCTGATTCCAATACCCGGTGTTCATATGCTTAGATTTTTTGTACTGATGGGTTTGCTTTTGGTCAGTTTATACGCAGTTATTCTTGGTATCCATGCTTAATTGATAACACTGAATTGCTCATTTATCACATATGCTTTCATTATGGATTCTCTTGTGTGATTACTGTTTGCTAGCATAGGATGTTGCGCATATCGATATTATATGCCTATTGCTAGTTGTATCATTGTGTAGTTATATTCTTTTTCTGTTTGAAAATTTAGAAAAAAAATACAAAAAGATTTTATTTTGATAAAATTTTTGAAAATTCGAAAAGATTTTTGTATTTTGTTTACACAGTTTATGGATAGACACTTAGGATGACCGAGTCACACTTTCATTCCATTTATCTATGTGACTATTTGATAGTGTTTTGAGACAATAGGTCAATTCATCCATGTGATTTACAATGTTTGAAGTCATTAAGATGTAATTAAGTGTTACTTCCTACATGTTTGACTCATAATTTCTTTTATTGCACACATGCACGAATTTGTTTGATTATTATTATTGACTTATCACATGTTGGTTGGGTGCTATTATGGAGGGAGTCCTTATAAAGTTCACTTGTGGAGGAGCCGTTTTTCTTCTTCATTGTTGCCCTCCTGGAAAGGGAAAATTCCAGCTATAACTTGTGGAGGATCCGTCTTCTTCTTCACTGCTGCCCTTCTGGAAAGGAAACGTTCCAGCCGAGACATCGGAACCGACACCTGCGGGTATTTTATATGTCACCCTATTTCATTGTAATTCGTGTAAGCCGTTTTCTTACAAATTATAGTGAAATAAAAAGGTTTTGTCCTTCGGGGATTTTTCTTGAAATTGTTTGTTTTATCCTGCATACTTTATTTTATTTGATAAATCATCTAGATGCATGTTTTAGGGTTTAACTAAAATTTGGGAATAATTAAAATTGGATTTTATTTGAGAAGTCGCAATATTTCTGCTGTAGCGATTCTACATCACTACTATAGGGCTCTCCCCAGCTTAGCTGTCTCCCAATGCATGGAGAATACTACTCGACTGCATCCAACTTTGGAAACTGGAGTATAAAACTAACCTTCCAATGAGCATCTTTAACGCTTGATATACTATCTCGACTACCAAGTATCAGCTATGGTACTTTCATTTCATGGCTTAATGGGCTGACAAAAAACTTATGCTCGCCAATCAAATATCAATTCATGAATGTAAACCCCAGTATTTCTTTGGGTCAGGTTCTTGAGATTTTGATATTGATGTTCCATCTGGCGCTAATGAGCCAAGGGTCCTCCGGAGGTGGAGCAAGGTGTTAATGTCAGCCAAGCTTGATCCTAGTCTCAACATGGATGACTAGGATAAAATTGATCACCTTCAAAATTATGGTAAGAAGAAAGGTGTTATTATTTTTGGATAGCTGATGGAGACATCTCTTTTAGTCAAAACTAGTCTGAGGGATGAACCCCTCACTGAGTTGTGCAAGTTGGAGAATTTTTTTTAACTTTACTGTTATCTTTTACATTATATTATTGATATTGATAATTTTCTTTCTTTGCAGGTCATCTATCCGAGGTCTCAGATCATGTTTGGGATATGTCTACTCCATTAGCTTCTAACTTTCTGTCAAGGTTGGTAGGGAGAAAAGCTTCTCCCTCGGCTTCCCCAAAAATGACGATACCCTGAGGTCCCTCTTAAATCAAGGGTTCTAAAAAATGCAAGAATGTGCCTTAGGGCACTGGTACCAACCCCCCACCACCATAAAAGAAGAAGAAGAATTACGTCTCTTCTAAAACTCCTAAGGACTCGACACTCCCTATTTTTTATGACGATGCGATCGTTGCTCGCTTGGCCTAATTAAATGTTTCCACTGACTCGCTTCTCGGCATCAAACTAAGGTCCCGAGATAACCTAGGGTTCCTCATGCCCGAATGTGACAGTCGATTCTTCCATGCTCAGGACCCTTTTTGGGTCAACGAATTTTCTCTTCATCGGGCAACTCAGGTAACATTTCTAGTCATTCTTAACCATTTTTGTTAAGTGTTGTCTTGTCTTATTCTAAGAATCCCTTCTTTGTTTCGCAGTCTATACTTGCCTTTAGCCATATAAACCAGTAGGTCTAGGAGAATGGCCCTAAAATTAAGCAGTCCAAGGATACGTATGAGGAGAATGAGAGTTTGAAGAAGAGGTTGGTTGATCTTGAAAAGGTCCACAAATATAAAATTACCAATCTGCAGAAATAGCATAATGAGGCACTTATGTCTTAGAGAATTGGCCCCAGGGCCGATGTTGATGATTTAATTAAAAATCATAATGCCGAGAAGGATGTCGATGATGTGAATGACCAAGTAGAGAAAATAAAAGTTCCTTCTCCAACTGTCTCTGAAATCCAGGTCAAGGACAAAAAGGATGCTACTGAAAATTAGAAAGTTTTTTTAAGGGCGACCGCTTGTGGTCTTCATTGCCCTATGTTTTGTAATCAATGTCTGAACAATCTTTTGTCTCGTACCTCATATTGTTTTGTTTCATAATATTTTGCATTTTAACACTTTATTCCTGCTATGAATGGAATTTTTTTACTCTTACTAGAAGCTTTGTCCTTACTTTTACCTTTTATCAATTATGATTGATGTTGAAGTATGATGTTTCACTTTTCTTTCACCAGTATGTTACCACTATAATGTTTATGCCCCATCTCGGTGTTATTGGGAGAGTATGAGGGAGATGAGACTCCACATGAACTCTCATGTCGTCGGGAGAGAGTTATGATCTAATTTCACCATAAAATGATGTTACACAACTATAACTCAACAGTTTTAAATTTTGATTTCACCATGAGTGATGTTATAAAGTTGATCCCACTCTCGGTGTTATTAAGAGAGTATGAAGGATACGAGACTCTTTCGTATAGCCAAGAGTGAGTTATAAATTAATCCACCATTAAATGATGTTACAAAACCATAATTAAATGATTTTAAAAAAAAATTCACCACAAAAGTGATTTTATAATTTTGACCCCCTCTCTCGATGTTAAATCGTCGAGAGTGAGTTATAAACTAATTCACCATAAAATGATGTTCTCCAGTTAGATGTCGTACAAACCATGCAGAAGTTAATGATGATAAAGAAGAATAAGTATTGGATAACTTTTTAACATATCAATAAAACTTAGATCGAATTACATTGATGAAAGCAAAACATTTGTTTTCTATACAAATGACACAACCAGCAACTAATGATAATATCTTTTCAAATGGTCAGCATTCCACGGATTTGATAAGGCTTCACCCTCAAGATTTTTTAGTCTGAAAGATCCTGGTACAACCTCTTTCGTTACTTTGTATGGTCCATGCCAATTAGGATGCAGCTTGTTAGGTTTCTGCCAGACCTTATTTAAAACTAAGTCCCATGTTGCTATCAGTCTAGCCTTCACTCGTTTATTATAAAATTTAACAACCCTCTGCTGATAGATAGATTTCCTAACTACTTCATCTTCTCGCCTCTCTTCAATCAGATCCAAGTCCAATCTTCTGTCCTCCATATTAGCCTCTTGATCATAATTCTGGACTCTATGGTTGGGGAGTCCGATCTCTGTTAGAATGACTGTCTCGGACCCATATGCCAATATAAATGGTGACTCACCTGTCAGCATCCTCTCAGTCGTTCTGTAGGGCCGGAGGACTCCATGTAGTTTGTCATTCCATTTGTCCTTGGCGTCTTATAGGTTCTTCTTAATCCCATCGAGTATCATCCTATTGGTGACCTCAGTTTTACCATTGGCCTAAGGTTGTCTGGGAGTAGAGAAAAATTAGTTTATGTTGACCCTCATGCAGTAGGCCTCTAGTGACTTATTATTGAATTGCTTGCCGTTATCTAATATCATGGTGTGGGGTAGGCCGTATTGGCATATGACGTTCCTCCAAATAACTTTAATCGTCTTGAACTCCATGATGGTTACCCTTGCCTAGGCTTTCACCCATTTTGAGAAATAATCAATCGATACTATCAAATATTGCTAATTTCTTGTTTCCTTCTAAAAAGGGCCGACTAGGTCAATCCCCCAAACTGCAAATGGCTAAGGTGCAGTAATGGACGAGAGAGGCTAATGAGGTTGATGATGAATGTTCATAAACCTTTGACAATTATCGCACTTTTTCACATATTTGGCTACGTCATTGGCAAATGTCATCCATAAATATCACTAGGTGATAATCCTTTGTCAATAGATCGACCACCGATATAACTTGCACAAGAACCTTCATGAACATCTCGGAGGATGTAGTCTGTCTCAGAGGGGTGCACATTTGAGTAGGGGGGCTGGAATTCCCTTTTGTAAAGTATATCACCAATTGTGGTGAGCTTGGCAGCGCGATATCCAATCTTTTTCCTTTCATCTTTGGACTTCGACAGTTCCTCATCTCATATATACCTTATTATTGGATCCATCCAAGCTTCTCCCAAATTCAAATTCAGAAAAAACATCAAGTTATTGTCATCTTTCTTAATGCTCGGCTTCTCGAGGATTTTAACAGGGATTGATCGCCTGATCTCGATCTTGGTAGTTGATGCCAATTTATCCAGAGCATTAGCTCGGATATTTTTAACTCTTGGAATTCTTTTTATTTTAACTTCACTGAAGTTTATCATCATCTTTGAACTTTGCCCAAGTATCTGGCTATCTTTTCTTCTTTGGCCTCATATATTCTTGAGAGCTGATTTATAATCAACTGTAAATCACTGGGAACTATCATTTGGTCGATGTTCAGATATTTGGAGAGAGAGAGACCTTCCAGCAGGGCCTCATACTCTAATTCATTGTTTGATGCCTTGAAGCTGAATCTCAGGGCATATTCAATATGTGTTCCATTCATAGCCGATAGTATCAACCCCGCATCGCTGTCGTTTTCACAAGACGATCCATCCACAGACAGAGTCCAACTTGGTCCTCCCTTAAAGAAAGGACTTGAGCATAAAACTCCATTTTTAAACGAGAAACTTTTTTCGGCATGAACAACATCGATCGGAGCAATGTCGGTCGTAACTTCCTTTAGCATAGCTCCATGCGTTCCTAATTCTTCAACGTTACCATCATCAGTCTCGGCCCAAGTAAACTCGGCCATAAAATTTGCTAAGGCCTGCTCCTTGATTGCATTCCTGGGTTAATAAATAATGTTAAACTCACCTAGCTCTACTGACTAAGCCATTAACCTGCCATATTTCTCGAGTTTATGCATAACCTGTCGCAGAGGAGTGTCGGTGACACCACCATCATATGTGCCTAGAAGTACGGATTCATCTTCCTTGAGGCATAAGATAACTTTTACATTTTTGGATGATTGATCTCAACCCCCTACAAGGCTTTGCTCTTATAATATACTGGCTTTTGAACTCCGTCGTTATCTCGAACAATAGTTGCGCTGATAGTTGATTCTGAGACAGCTAAGTATAAAAATAATTTCTCTCACTGAACTGGTCGAGATAGTAACATCTAAGATACCAAATATTCTTTTAATTCTTAAAAATATTTTTCACATTATCCATTCCAAATGAAGGCTTTCCTCGATATCTTGAAAAAGGGCAAACATATGTCAGCCGCTCGAGAGACAAAACGGTTGAGAGCTGTGACTCTTTCGGTAAACCTCTAGAAGTCTTTGATAGTTTTGGATGTCTGCATATCAATCGATGCCTTGATCATTACTGGGTTTGCCTCTATCCCCCTTTGATTCACAATAGGACCCAAAAAATTTCCTCTGTAGACCCCAAAAATGCACTTGGCCGGATTGAAATTCATCGTGTATTTGTCCATCGTATCAAAGGTGCATTCAAGGTCGACCACGTGATCCTCGACGTTCAGACTTTTCGTCAGCATGTCATCCATATATACCTATATTGTCTTTTTTAATCTGGTCTTCAAATATTTATTGATCAACCTCTGATAGGTTTCTCCTGTGTTCTTTAAGCAGAAAGGCATAACTTTGTAACAATAAGTTCCTTTATCTATGATAAAGGAAGTCTTCTCGGCATCGTCTTCGTGAATAAAGATCTAATTGTAGCCCGATTATGCATCCGTGAAACTCATAAGTTCATGACCAGCTGTGGCATCAACCATATGATCGATCTAAGGCAGTGGGGAGTTATCTTCGAGGCAAGCTTTATTTTGATCAGTAAAGTTCACACACATTCTCCACTTCCCATTCAATTTAGGTACGATGACAACATTAGAGAGCCAATGAAGGTATTGGACCTCTCCAATTCGGTTATCTGAATTTTTTCACCTCATTCGAATAACCTTCTACCTATCTCTCACAAACGTCCTACGCCTCTGTTTGATGGGCTTCACATTTTCATCAATTTTCGACTAACGGTAGATAATTTTGGGGACAATCCCCATCATATCTTTATGGCTCCAGGCAAAAATACTCTACCTTTTTCTCAACAGCTTCACTAATCCTTCCTTGACCTCGGCCTTTGGGGTTGAGCTGATTTGGATAATTTTTTTCGATTTATCCTCATTGAGGACGATGGATTGTACCTCCTCAGTGGCCTCACCCTTTTGAGCTTTTTCTCATCGCTCGGGTCGAGAGTATCAATGTTTTATGGAGTTGTTGCTCTTTTTTGGGCTTCTCTTACCTCCGTCGACGTAAAATAGCATTATCGATCTTCCACTTGGTCACCCTGTATTTCCCCTACTCCATAAGGATTCAGTAATTTCATCATTTGGTGGACGGTGGAAGGCACGGCCTCAAACTCCTTAAGAGATACTCTACCCAAGATAATATTGTAGGCTAAGAAAATATGCTCGTACGTGATAAAAAAAAGTCGACCTTCTTGGTGAGACACCTCGATTAGGTACCCATGTAGACATCCATCGCGTATACCCCTAGTGGGTGAACTTCCTCTCCGCTAAATCCAATCAACGGCTGATGGTATGGTACAAGTCTCTTCTTACTCAACTTCAAACCTTTGAAGCAGTCTCAGAACATGACATTCGTCGAGCTTCCCCCATCGACGAGAATGTGAGACACATCATAACCATGCACTCGCGTGCTAATGACCAAGGGGTCGTCGGCCAATGTGCTTTTAAACTCTAATATTAAAAACCTAATAATCATAATATCTATATCTACCTTCTTCAGTTTGCCCGACTTTTCCTTAGTCTTTGCAAAATTCACTTCCATTCTCTTTGGTGCTACTTTCGCTTCAACGACGTGAGCCTTCTTGTCAGTCGTCTCATTGCCTTCACCTATTACGTCACCACAGATCATTTTCACATCGAAAGAAATCATATGCAGTGCTTTTTTTGCCTTCGAGATTTTCACCAATAGGTCAAGGTTATCATCCCCGTTGTCGTCTTAATCATCATTATCTTTATTTTCCTGAACCCCCCATATCGGCTCATCATCTCTCCCTCGACTGTGTTTTTTTCTTCCAATATCTCGATTGTTATTCCTATCCACGTACTTTCTGAGTTTTCCCTATTTTATCATCTTATTTATCTCATCTTTTAAGGCAAAACATTTGTCAATTGTGTGGCCATGGTCTTGATGAAACTCACACCACTTATTTTTATCCCTCTTGTGAGGAGGATATTTAAGCTTTTTCGGCTACTTAAGTTCTTTGTCATCCTTGATCTCGTTTAAAATCAAGCCAGGTCTTACTGTCAATAAAGTATACTTGGCGAACTTATCATCATTCGATCTCTTCTTTCCCTATATGTATTTACTTTGTCCAAACTTCTGATTGTCAAACTCTTTTATGTCTCCTCTATTTGTCACCATGGCCTCCTATGTGTTCATGATCCTCCTGAACATAGCCAGGACTTTTATCATGGTCTTTGAAGGATCCTCAAAGACGTTCCACAAAATTTTTCTCAATTGTAAGTAGAGAATGGACGTTGTCATCGTAATGTTCCCATCGTAGTCTTACACCTCTAACGTTTTCTTATTGAAATGAGATATATACCCCGCCATAGGTTCATTCTTCCCCTATTTGATGTGTAAAAGATAAGTCACACACTTCGGCGGTTTCATGCCAATGCAAAAGTTATGGATAAATTTATCTGCCAACTGTTTGAAATTCTCTGTAGAGCCTCTCGGCAAGCCGGTATACCAAACATGCGATGCGACTTTAAGAGTGATTGAGAAGGCTCGACATCTCATCTCATCACGTGTTGAATAAATGTCGGTTGTCGAATGATACATCTCAATGTGGTTTATGGGATTTGTGCTCCCATCGTACCTCAGTGTTACACTAGGCGGCTTGAACTTATCAGGGGTAAGATAGCTGAATATCCTCACCACAAAGGGATACCCCTCCATATAACCTCGACAGCTTAGGTCTCAGATTTTGAGTAAGTTTACAATCATATCCTCCAACCTTTAAATAGAGTTGTTCTATGGCTTTTCTTTCGTAACCATGTTATTATCACCCCCTTCTACCATGACTTCCACTGGGGCCGGCTCTCAACTAAAAGTCCTCTATCGGCTATTAACCTATCTCTGGTCATCTTTATCTCGTCTTTGTCTCATCCTTTCATCATGGTATCTCCCACTTCCTCTAGTTGTGCTAAAACTTTAAGAGTGGGAGTTCCTGTCTCATCCAACTTCATTTCTAGGGTCGAGACAATCAAAAGCTGACCCTCAGCTCGGTCTATAAAAAATTGAAGCTCTCTGGCAGCTTTTTAGAGTATTTCAAACACTCATGCCCTGGTAAGTTAGGGTTGGTGTCCTTCTGGGACAAACGGTATCGTCGAAAATCTCCTATGGCTCCCAATACTCCTCATCATCACAGCCATGGTCATTTGGGTAGCCTTAGATCTACTTTCTAGGACAGAGACGTTTAAGGTTGGTGACGTCTCTCCACCTACAGTGGTGGTGAGCCTCCTTGAATGGGGTCGAGGGTAGTCCCCTTATCGTCAGATTTATAATTTCTCTGACTATCGGAGTAATGATCTCTACCGCTGGGTCACCAGGATCTCTTCCTAACACACTTTGGCTAAATGCAATAAACTCCTATTGCATTTTCTATTGGCTAAAAACCAAGGACTTCAGTGCTGCCGCCACCTCAGCCATTTCTGATAGAAGAGGTGGCTAAGTAAAGCTTTCATCGGCGTTACAAGGTGGATGATAAGCCATTTTTAGATGAAACATACTCCAAAAGTAGAGAGAGATATAAGTGATAGAAAGCTATGAATGAGATGATTCAAAGAGAAGCTTGAAAAACACTCAATCCAAGATCTTTCAATGGTGATTGAGCTCCAGTAATGGTGGATTAAGATCACCACCAGAGGCAAAGAGAGAGAGTCTAAGAGAAAAAGAAAACTAGGAGACAATATTGTCCCACAAACGATGCTAAAATGATGATATCAGATGTATCACAACCTCAAATAGATGAATTACTCAAATTCTAGCTCTGCTAACGATGATGAGAATAACACAACAATGCAAGAGATATGTATGTAACTAAAGAAGGGATTAGAGATAAAGGAAGACACAAGGATATAATTGGTTCGGCCTTAGCCTACTCCACTGTGCAAGGTGATGGTATTTTCCACTCTAATAGGGCACTAATGGCCACGAATATATACACTCAAGCTTTTCTATCTCTAAGTTCAGTGCAACAAAGTTTGAGTAGGGTTACAATTACTATACCCTTTGTAAAGAAGATGAAGTTACCTTTTATAGTATTGGGGGTATGTAGTGCCACCCTAAGCATGCACTAGGCATGTGTGAGCTCAATGAACCAATAGGAGAGAGCTAATTATCTTGTGCATATATACATCATGATGAAAGGATATTCTCCCACATGGGAGGCTGATTTTCTATAATAATTTCCTTCCACTTATCTCATCGATGCCCGAAGCACATGTTCGATGTAAAATATGGATGTCGGCTCTGTAAGGTCTCGGCTGGACAAGATTGATGAAGTGGATTTCGATTGAGTAATACCAAGAGTGATACATGTTCTGGGACTGTAATTTAGTTTCGATCTGGTAGTATCGTACAAGGACGATACATGATGAAGTCGATACCTGGAAGAACTTATGAGTATATAGGTTGCTTGTGTTTATGGTTTCAAGTGTTTTTTAATTGAGTCTTAAAAGACGAGACTGGGTTGCATGGACCTCTATGACATGGGACCATATGAATGATTTTGATTGGCACTTGGAGGGGGTCCTGAAGTAAAACTACGTCTCGTCCAGACGAGGCCATTCTTATATATATGATGATTTTTCCAAGGTTTCACGTCTAGGGCCAAACTGTCACTTGTACCTTCCACCTCAGAGGTGGCCTTACAAGACGACCCTATGTTCTAATTCCTCTGTCCACTATTGGCTTCCTTACACTCCCTCTGCTCCTTATGACGTCTTGGGCATGCTTTGCTAAGACCACCTATGATACGTATACCATAAATGTTGTTGGGGATTATATCTCGGCTATAACCCCATTGTAGGTCTACGCGATCAAAAGTTAGTCCCCTACTTAGCCTGTTAAAAATGTTATCCCTTTAAAGACTCTGAGGAGTATGCTAAGCACTCTTCCCTTGATTGTAGGAGATAAGGTGGCGCTTGGATGATACGACTCATCTGACATTTTGTACCTCTCCCAACAGTCCTCTTCTTCACATGCTAAGTCTTATGGGCCTCTTAAACCTCATTATCGAGATGATGGAAGTAAGGTTCGATGATCTCTCTTTACCTCAGGTGGTGTTGGACTTTTTTAGTAGAAGCTGGAGGTGGTCCTCCGACTGCTGGTTGCGCGGCATCTCTGGAGAACAGAATAATGAGATTAACAATTGGATCCTCTGAGAGCTGGCTCATAATGTCTTGGTTGAACGCCAAGAACTAGTGTTGCATCTGTTGTTGGCTAGCCATAAGTGACCTAATTGCTACCTCCACATCATCCATCTTAGATTATTGGGGTGGTTGGATGCAACCAGTCCTGGCATTAGACGGTGGGTCAGAAGAAATCTCTGGTCAAATGAGAAGAACAACCACAACATAATTACGGGTGCGAAAACCCAGAAAAAAAAAGGATAAATCAAATGAGAGTTGATGAAATCTTCCACCCAAGCTCTTTCAATGGTGATTAAACTCTAATAATGGTGGATTTGGATCAACACCAAAGATGAGAAATAGATAATCCAGGCTAAGATGAGTAAGGAAATGCAAAAAATATTCCCACCGACAGCACTAAAATGATGATATCAGATAACATGCCATGGATTCAACCTCAGTTTTGGGCTTCAGAATGATGGTGAAATAGAAAGTAATAGAAAATTACTAAAATAAATGAGAGTGAAAAGGATATAAACATTGAAATATAAATGGTCCATCCGTTAGCCTAAGTTCACTGTGCAAAATGATGGTGTTTCCACTATAATAAGGGCTCAAAGGCCATGAAAGACATATAAGCTCTCATTATCTCTCTTTATAATTTAGCAGAGTTTCACTAGGGTTTACAAAAAGTGGATCCGAATAAAGAAGACCAAAGGTGCCTTATATAGACCTGGGGGTACGTATTATCACCCCAAAGCATGCACTCCATGCCTAGTTGATGGCATGCCCAATGAGAGAGTGACAGTTGTAGATATAAGCGTAGTTTTCATTATAAAGAAGTTTCCCCACATGGGTTGTTGATATTTAATAAGGGTTTTATGTGATGTGCCTGTAATTCCCCTATCATTCTTATCGTGTGTGTACAATGTGTCTGAGGTAGAAGGTCTCGGCCAATACAAGACTACTGGGGCCTTGTGCTATGTTGAAGGCTGAGACGAGACTGGGCAATCATTTGAGACTGGCGTGCCCATCTCTAATTAAGGTTATTGGATTATTATACGGGTGTAATATTGAGAAGACACTGATGTTGGTCGAGACGAGATTGTTCCTTGTTCATGAGGCAGGAGTGGAGTTTGGTTGGTCGACTAGACGAGTCTCTCTTGGGATGAGACTGCTAATGAGTATTTATGTAGACAGCAGTCTTCTCGGAGGAAGGTTTGTGATGATTACTATCTTTAGAGTGTTTTTATTACAAGATCACACTTATGTATATCAATCACTTCTAAACCTTAGCCTTGAATGTCATTAGGAGGCTGAGATTTAAGTATGTTTTGGTTGTCTCATCTCATCTTAGTTCACAGTTGATAGATCGTATCCGAGGGTATCTAATATTCAAGTTAGGTGCAACAATCATATCTAACTCACCTTTTGCATCACATCACACTTGTAAGGAGTGGTACAGCTATCGCCTATTTTGGGATTTGTTAGTGACGACTCAACTTACTAGAAAACCTTGGGTTACGCGTGCAGCCACACGTCATACGCATATAGGTTTGTATTTAAGCACATTGGATAAAATAATACCTAGCAAGCATAGAAGACTAATATTGTACAAGCCTAAAATCTAAAGGTATGAACAAAATAAACATAATATCTAAAGAATACAAGGAAATGATGGAGAGAAATCAAGAAGCCTATCCAAAAGAGGAAACCAAACACTCTAAGACACCAAAACCAAAAGAATCATATTTCTTAGAAAATAAGGACCAAGTCTTGGCACATTTATCTAGGGATTCTAGTTCTCGTCTATTAATAGTTTGTTTAAGAACCCTATCCGAACCAAGTCTCACTGAATTGGAACTAAGAACCAAATTGGGAACTATGTGACGATCAACCATTTTTCCTTTTTTTCCTTTCCTTTTTAGGGGACTCCAACTTCTTTTTTCCTTTCATATTGACCTTTATATCCTTATCAAAATCTAGCGCAAGTGACGCAGATTGAATCAAAACACAGTACTCCTTAAGGTACCCAAATTTATGATAATATGTGCACCTATAGGGTTATGAAATAATTTGGTTTACGATGCGCTTGAGTTATTGATTCCTAAGTATAAAGTAAAACTCCTTCGAGTGTCTTTCCTTATTGAAAAAGGAACACATGAAATTCATCTTCCTTTGGTTATCTTCGAGTATGGAATGAGCTAAAGATTCACCAATAGGATATGGAAAAGTGGATTGGGATGCTAAGAAAACTTGGCAAGAAGTAGAGTCTTTACTCTCAAAACCAATTCCTCATATATCCTAAGTAGACAACTTGGCACCAAAAAGCATCATATCCAACTTTTGAGACCTACCCACCATATTCATCTTAAAAGTGGTCATGGATAGTAGCCTGGTATCAAGCAAAGAGATGTGGTTTTATAAGGCTATTCTCGAGCTTTCACTATCGTGTAAGGACATCCAAAGGAACTCAATATCCATATGAAGAAAGTCGATAGAGATTCCTTCAAATGCAATTTACTACTCACCTTATTTGGAGCAACAAATTGTCTCACACTAATCTCACTCACCGTATCCATTTGGTTCTCGTCATTAGCTAGCATGGTTCAGAGTTTCATATTATGCCTTTCAAGGTTTATGGATTCCTCGTAAAGCCTAACGTAGTCCGTTTGAAGATCATTTTACACTTCTTATTCAATAGTCTCAAAGAGGGATTGGAAATAATCATTTCTTCACTAGACGAACGAGGAACATCAAAATCCTCTAAGTTATCTAACTCGTCAATTTCTCTCTCGCCATAAAGGCGACATAATTACATTCTTTATAGTCATCGTCGGAGTCCATAAGATTTTATCAACAATATTATTCTCTTCAACGGTATTTTTTTTTTTTAAATATGGAGATAATTATGTCATTCAGATAGGGATAGATCTTGTCAAATTTTTGTTCTCATTAATGGTAAGAAGTTCGAAATAGGTGGTAAGCCGTTGAAACTTGGAATGCTTCATGGTGGAGGTACTTTTTAGGTGGTTTATAAAATTTCCCACACCTCCTTAGACATTGTACATCTGGATAAACATCTAAACTCACTCAAGGACACGTGACCTCAAATAGCATTAAGTCCCTTCATGTTCCACCCACTCTATTTTAAATCGTTGTCGTCCCAACTATATCTAACCTTGTCAATTTGGGCATCATTGACAATGATCTTGGGATAAGTCCATCCTAAAAGCACACTATTCCATATTCAATCATCCAAATACATAAAAGAAGTTGTTATACATGCTTTCCAATAAGAATAAATGCCACCATCGAATGAAGGAGTTTAGAGGATTAACTTCAATCCGTTACACACAAAAGGACCTAAACATAGGTTTTTACACCTAAAACTTGGAGACCCGATCTGGTACCAGTTGAGAATGTGCCTCTTGACAGTAGTTACCCGAATAAAAATTAATTCCCCTAATTCAAGAAAAAGCTTTGTTAATTTATTATTATAAATCCAAAAGTCTATGTGATAAAATGTTTTACTAAATTTTATAATCTCAATTTTTATATTCTTATTGAAGATAATGATTCTAAAACATGAGAAAGGAGTAAATAAGCATAAGACCTAATGTATGAGGGAAAATTCCACTAATAGGAAAAACCATGGCCCGATAAGAACGACTGAGGCACTATGGTTGAGTTTTACAACTAAAAGACATAGGCTTATAACCATACAACGCTATGACCGACTAGACACTCTTTTCCACCATATTCTCCATATAAAGCGCCGACAGCTAGAGAATGTCGCACAACCGCGACAGGTATTAGTCTATAATCAATGCCTTCAAATCTTTTACCAAAACCTTCTTCTTTAAAGTTGAAGAAACTTTTATGATAGACGTAACCTTCAAGAAATCAAAATGTCAATCCTAGGATTTTGAGGGAATCCTAAAGATATATCTATTGGGGGTTTTGAAAAGGAAGGGTTCACTAAATCTCAAAACGAAGTTTTTCAATCCAAGGAAGAGAAAATATTTACTCCCGAATGAAAATATATTTTTGAACACAATGTGAGTAAATATACATCCATTAGAAATAATGGCTTGAAAAGAATTCAAAGGAGAGGAGCAAAAATATGTGCTCTAAAATATATGAAATTTTTATATCAACAAAAATATTTTTCAAAGGTGTCACTGTTGGTTTGGAAGAGTAAATAATACTTAGATTATAACCTTTTGATTTTGAAAAAGATTAATGACTCAAATAATAGGAGCCACACTCTTATCGTGTCAAATAGTCATACCAGGGTCTTAGCCACCCAAAATGTTGTATTTAAACCACTTTCCAAGAAGATCTTTATGGAATATCTTGTGCAAAAGTGACTTTAGGTGTTGTCATACGCGTTTTGCCACAGTATCGCTGCAGTGAGGAAAACCCTCACTGGAACGAACCTGAATCAATCCTCATCGTGACAAAGTCTAGAGAATTTTCATGGGACACAAAAGACCACCCTCTCTATAGAGAGGAAGATTGTCGTTAGAGCGTCGCTGCAGCGAAACAAGTCGCAAGAGTGTCTAGAGAATCTGTCCAGTTTCCCTTTAGAAAAAATTCAAAATGAGTTTTAGGCAAACTCGAATTTTATTTATTCCATACAAGACACCCAAACTTAAAATACAAAAAAAGAAGATGAAATTTCTTTATAAAATAGACTTTTCCATATGGAAAGTATATTTGCATGTGTATTTGAAAAAATTACAAAACCAAGGTGAATTAAAAAGATTTTCCAATTCATAAAAATAGATTAACAAGGTGAATCTAATTACGTTCAGCCGTATACCTTTCCTTAGTGGTGTACTTGAGGTTCGGCATTGAGTGAATCGGGGATGTTGATGAAGCTTTTTCGCAACCTCTTGGATTAAGACTCAAACATGTTTTGGTCAAGAAATTTAGACAATTTAATCTTTGGAGAACATTGAGTAAACTATACTCCTAAAAAAATCTACTTTAAAAACAAGATAAATTTATTAGGAACATGAAACTTTGGAAACCCTTGAAGAATCTTGAAATTCCTTTGTCCTTTGACTCCTCATAAATTAAACTACTTAAAGGATTAGTTTACTCTATCTCACACTCCTCATTATACCACCTTTCATAGCTAATCCTTAAGTTCTTTCTTGATTAATATTATGATGTTATCACGCGTGATTATGATTTGAAAACCTTAATATGTGATACGTACAATTGGAGAGTGTTTTGAACGACTGTATCTTGATTTTATACTTACATTATTGTTATAAGATTCTTAAATTAAAATTCTTAATCTATGGCATCGGTGCAAAAAAGATATTAAAATGTAGTAGTAATATACACTTGAAATGATCCTTCCATAATTCACCTCATAAGAATTAATTATTTCATCTATATGCACATTCACCATGAAAAATATGATCCCTTATTTCGTATAACCTAATATTGATTGTTAGACTTTACTTAAGAAAATATATTGTTATTAAACCTTATTTATGCAAAGTAATAAGATGGTAAACAGCAATACTAGATTTCATCATTTCAAAATGAAAATGGAACGATTATGTCCATGTAAACAACTAGCAATCCCACATAGAGTGTTGTCATGGAAACATCCTAAAACAATGGATGATATAACATCAAGAATAATAAAGAGGTATTTGAGGATGTTTGGAAAAAAGTGCATACAAAATTTACATTACTATAATTAGCTTATGCATGCTCATTTGAAGTTAATTATGCAATATCACTCGATGCAACACAAACATTTCATTCACTTATAATGCATGATTCACTACTGCTCTTAAAAAAATTCATATTGAAAATATGATACCACACCTATTGAATGAAATATCTAGTTTCTCGGTATTTCTATACCATCTCTATTTTGTATTGAATGACTAAAAATTCATAAGAAAAGGAAAAGGCAAAATATCATTACAAGAATCTATTATTATTTCAAAACATCTCAATTTCCTGAAAATATTGAGATTCTCTTAGGAACAAAAATATAATTTTTAAAACTCACCTTTGAATTCCAATCCTTCGTAATCCCCTTCTGTTAATGACAAAGGCGGGGTAATGGTATGATAAAATGAACAAAAGGGAGAAACTTCAACAAATGGGGAGAAAAGTAATTTACAAAAACCAAGTCTCAATGAAAGAGGGAGACTTAAAATATTTTCTCAAACTATATCAATTGAATTTTCATCATAGAAAAGGGGGATAAAGTGAAACAAAAGTATTTATAAGAGTAAAGAATTTTTATGACAATAATCCAATTGATATATGACATCACTTCACTATCTTCTCTCTAAAGTTCTTGATATAAAAACATGCAGTCAAAGTATTATGAGAGTTATCTCTAGGATTATATCAAGAGAATCATCACCTAAATAAGATACATGTGATCAAGAAATTATCATGCATGGCATGAAAAGAAGTAAGCATGCACCATATCGAAAGCAGTGATCATCATCCACACTTAAGACCTGAGTTTATTCATTCACAATAGCACAAATCATGATCATAATACACACTCATACATGAATTCATTCCTAAAGATTCAAAATCAAAGAAACAAGAAAAATATCCATACATTAATAACAATCAGAAGTTGAATAATAAGAAGCACACTCAATCCACGACAAGATCAACCTATTACTATAAGTCCAATTCAATAATCTTATCGTCAAGGCTCAAAAGAAATTCATTACATTCAACCATGCATGTCAAATGTCAATAAAAGTTGTTGATCATCATAAACAACTTGAATAAGAATCATTTGTTCAATATAGTTAAAGAGAAGTGTTCAAACTTCAGAAGATATGCCCAAAACTTTGAGTGATTAGGGAATGTTTGTAATAGAGTAAACGAACTTTTATAAACTTTTAATTGTTCAAACCAACTAAAAAAAACTTCCCCAAACCCAAAAAACCCACAATACTTGATACATCAAGTTGATTTAAACTGCCCAAGATGATATACCTCAAAATTAATCTTCAAAAAGAATGTTCTTAATAATTTAATAATTGGGCCTAAGACTTTAAGTCTAATCAAAGTACTTTGAGTAGAATCAAAGTATATAGGTAGACAAAAATCTAATGGAGAGTTTTTTAAATTCAAATTCCAAAACCCCGGAATTTACCAAAGTAGCCTCCAACGGCTAGTTTCTAAAATTACCGATAAAAGAATCGTTTGGGTTCCATTTCAAGCATATAAGATTTTTAAAACATCTCACAAAGATTAAAGTTCCATCACATAGCTTGTGTCCCTCATACTTGAGCTTTATAGAGAGAGAAACCAAGTTCAATTCCAAATGTGCGAGATTTAGACCCAAAATTTCCATTAAAGCTAAGCTTTAAAACTCGTAACCTATTTGCGTAAAGTTTCAACACAAAAATTTTCTTAATCTAAGACCCAAACTCAAATACCATTCATCTCAACAGTCATAAACAAAATCTAGGTTTTTTAGAGCGAGAAACGAATACCTATTACAAGGTGTGAGTTTTAAATCCCAAAAACTCCAATGGAGTAAAGCTCCAAAATAACCCCTTTTGAAATATAAATTTTCTAACTCAAACCCTTTATTTCTTAAAATTCTAAAACCAATACCTACTTGCTCTAAATATCTAATTCAAAACCAGCTTGGGAAACATACTTGAGATTACTTATTTGTTTAAATTTCTAGAGACATAAAGTACAATCATTTCACCATTGTTCTTTGTAAAGCAATGTTTCTTTATGTTTTGGTTACATATCTCATTGTTTATACGTATAATTGAATTTCAATGTATATTCATGACTGGTAGTGTCGTAGTTGCAGGGAGTCAAGGTGTCATAAGTCTTTGTGCTCTTGCATATACCGCTTGGGTAAGGACAAGTATAGTTCCCTTATTGGTTACAGTTTGCAAGGTGATATAATTCTTTATGATTTTTCATTCTTCTTTAGCAAACTGGAGTTGGTGAAGTTTATAGAGGACCCTATCAAGTGCGGACATAGTCAAAGTTGAACCACATTAAAACCTCAGTTTCAAAGTTTCTCTAATCTTTATCTTTGAACTATTTATGATTATTGTTCAATCAATTTCTTATACTTAAATTGAGTTACCATATTCTAATGAAGCTAAAAATAAAGTTAAGAAAGTATAAAAATCAAAAAAATAATTGCAAATATCTCTGAAAAACACAAATGACATCCCCATGTTCACTAATGGATATTATAAACTATGGAGAACTATAATATATTGTACCATTCGATCTGTCTATTTCTATCTTTGGAAAATAATTAATGACAAGAACTAACCTCTTATATCAAGACTAAGTGAGGAATGAAGAAAATAAATAAATCATGAAACCTTGAAAATAATACGTTATTATTTAGATAATCATGTTTCAATAAATGTATCTCGTTTCATGGAAGAAAATGAAGTGGGGAACTTCCTTGTAGAGGAATTTGTAGAAGAAAAAGGTTCTTTTAAAATCACGAGAAAATAATTTTGGAGAAAATCTCAAGATTCGGTCATTTAACCATCACAAACTTCTTGCTCAAAATACTAAGAAGAATAAGTCTTATACATAATATAAAACTCAAAAGACGAAGTTATTATAAAAAATTTCTCAAGTTCATCACCCAACATGAATCAGAATGTCACCCTTGTGACAAAAAGAACTAATAAATAATAAAGTACATTCCAACCTTTTTATATAAATGAATTTTCTAGAGAACTTGTGATGATTGCCTATGATCAGTTATATGAATTTTACGATACAGTAGTAATAAGTTACAAAAATCTCATCGATGCCCACGCCTCAGTACAAAATGAAAATAAAGAACTTTATGTATCACAAGAAAGTGTGCAAAAAGAAAATAAGAAATTGATCTTATAAAATGAGAAATTGATACTTTGAAGAGAAAGAAAAGTTAGTACCCGCCTTGTCTTTAAATAAAAAAAAATCAACTAAGAAAATAAGTTGATTTGTTAAGAGATTCTTTTATAAAAGTTTATCAAAGTAGAAAATATTTAAGGTTACTTTCTAGAAAACAAAACAAGAAGAACAAAAAAGTAATGGATTTTGAAAAGAAAAATAGGGAACTAAAAAGGGAAATCACAAAACCTAAAAACATTAATCATGATGTCCATTAAAAATTTTGCAGAAATAAAAATCACACTTTTGAAAAATGTCATGTGTTACTAAAGTTAGAGAAGAATTATTTTTACATTATTTTCAAAAAGAAACACCATGCACATATTGATTGTTAATCTCGTTCGTCTAATGCTCATTGCACATATTGTGATAAAAATAATCATACGTTTGATGTTTACAAAATGAGGAAAAGAAAAATTCATGAGTATGAAAAAAGGATATCATCATACTCCCTCACTAACAAACAAGGACTCAAAACTCAATGGGTACCAAATAATATTTATTCGTCATATTTTATAAATACCCTAACAATGCCAAAAAGGTCTTATTCCTAAGAAAGGCAAGAAAGGATTATATGGAGAATAGATGCATGTGATGAAAAGAAAGAAGATAGATAGGGATGAGAAATCAAAGGTTTGACAAGATCCTAAGGATATAAAGTAATATCGAAAAGGGTAGCATTGAACCTCAATTGTCAAATGCCTACTTGTTTTTGCTTACAAATATGACTAAAACACATTATGAAGGGAAATCCAACAATCATAGTAAAAAATGTAGAAAATAAAATTATTTGATCAAATTAAAAATTTATAATTTCATCACATCTCAACCTATAACCTTACGTTTGGAAAATATCAATTTTGTGAAAAAAATCATGAATATATATTTACATCTTGAATCTCAACAACTTGAAGGTTGAAATATGCAAGTAATTAGACGAGACATATTTGTGGTAGATTGTTGTAAGATAATATTTCTAGATAATATTGGGAAAACATTTGAAGAAAATAATTTGTTTTAGAATGTATGTTGAAAAATGATAAATATTCTTATGTTTGAAAATTATTGTGAGTTGGAAAAGAACATGCGTATGGAAATGTTGTGGAGTGAGTGGATAGGTGTTAACAAGCAAATAACAATGTTTTCAGAATGAGTAAAAATATATAAGTTCATAAAAACTCTCCAATTGACATACACATGAAACATGAGTAGACGACACACATTTCGTCTTATCAAAATAATTAAAAATATGACTAATTGTCACATTGTCACCACATATGTCAGAAATTAAATGAAGTATTGGCATATCAAATTGATACCACATGACTTTCATATAATAAACTTTACATGATTTACATTTTTCTCACATTGGAAATAATCTTGATATTTGCAACACTTGAAGTGTAGCCTCATAAAAGGATTTTCAAACAAACTCATACACTCCACAAAGTCACAATTATGTGAAAACCAAAAGTTTGAAAAAAAATTAGTTAAGAAAAGATGATTTAAACCTCCTTTATCACAAAGATATATGGTAAACACATCCAATGGAAAAGATTAATAGTGTTCCTTCAATGAAACAACATGGAAAATAAAAACAAGTTTGGACAGATCAAATCATGAAAAAACTTATAAACTTTGAAAACTCAAAAAGTCACAATTGCTTCATACAAAAAAACATTATTTCACAATTTGTAAAATATTTAACGAGAAAAACTACTTTAAAAAATAATATAAAGTTATTAGGGAAATGAAACTTTGGAAAAAATTTAAGCTTTGATTCCTTTTAAATTCAATCGCTTAGAAGAATTAATTGACTCTATTTCACACTCCTCACTATACCACCTTTCACACATAATCCTTGATTTCTCCCGTGATTAATATTTTGATATTTTTCACACATGGATATGATTTGAACACCTCGATATGTGATTTGTACAATTAATGAATGTTTGCACATACAAAATGATATCTATGACATATGATACATGGGCAGAAAATTTTAAATCATTGTGTCTTGTGTTAATACTTCCATTATTGTTATAATATTACTGAATTAAAATGTTTACAAAATGGAAATAATTCACAAAAAGATATTGATATGTAGTAGTGATATACACTTGATATTATTCTCGTACTATTCACCTCATAAGAATTAATTGTCACATTTATATTCCATTGCCCCATGAAGAATAAGATCCATTATTTCGTGTAAGCTTATCTTGGTTTTTAGACATTACTCAAAAAAATATGATGTTATTAAACCTTATTTATGAAAAGTAACAAGATGGACAACACCAATAATAGATTTCATCATTTCAAAATGAAAATGGAAAGATTATGTCCATGTAAATATGTGGCAATCCCACATGGAGGATTCTCATGGAAACATCCTAAAATAATGGAGGATATAACATAAAAAAATGAGAAGGTACATTTGAGAAGGTTTGGAAAAAGTACACACATAATTCACACTACTAAAATTAGCTCATTCACACTCAATTGATGTTAATTATGCATTATCACCCGATGTAACATGAACCTCTAATTCACTTTTGATGCACAATTCACTCATGCTCCTAAAAAAATCATATTGAAAATATGATGTCATACATTTTTATTGAAATATTTATCTTCTTAATATATACACACTAACTCTCTTTTGTAGTAAATGACTAGAAAGTCATCAAAACAGGAAAAGGCAAAATATCATTACAAGAATCTATTGATGTTCCAAAGCACCTCAATTCCCTGAAAATATTAAAATTTTCTTGGAAATAAAAATCTACTTTTCAAAACCCTACATTGAATTACACTCCTCAGAGTTACTTTTTTCTAATGACAAAGAGTAAAAAAATATATCAAAAAATTAACAATAGGGAGAAGCTTAAATAAAGGGGGATAAAAAGTATTTACCAAAGCTAAGCCTCAAAGAAAGGGGAGAGTTAAAATATTTTCTCAAGATATATCAATTGAATTATCATCATCAAAAAGGGTGAACATGTGAAAACAAAGGTAGTTTCAGGATTAAAGATTTTTTATGACAAACAGGAAATTGATATATGAAATCACATCACTATCTTCTCTTTAATGTTCTTGAGATGGAAACATCCACATAAAACATAATGAGACCTATCTTTAGGATTACATTAATCAATAAACCAAGAAACACAAGAGAATCATCACCCAAAGAAGATATATGTGATCAAGTGACATATGTGATCAAGTAAGTATCGTGCATGACATGAGAACTCATGCACCATATTAAAAGTCAAGATCAATATCCACACTCAAGTCTTGAGATAATTCATTTATAATAGCAAAAGTCAAGATCATCATCCACACTCAAACCATGAATTCATTCCTAGAGATTTATAATATATGAAATAAAAAAGATCCATGAATTCATAACCATAAAAAGTTTAATGATAAGAAGCACTCTCAACCCATGGAAAGATCAACCTATAAGTACATGTCAAATACAATCATCTCATAATTAAGGCTCAAATTAAGTGCAAGTCAAATTCAATCATCTCATCATCAAGGCCCAAAATAAGTTCATTCTATTCGAAAATGCATAGTAAATATAAATCAAAGCTATTAATCATCATAAATAATCTAAAGAAGAATCATTTCTTCCATATGGTCAAGAGAGAAAACCCTACTAGAGCTTTGAGTAATTAAGGAATATTTGTAATAGTATAAATGAACTTGTATGACCTTGTACTTGCTCAAACCAACCAACCAAACCTTATCCAAATCGAAAAATAGCCAAGACATTAAGTCAAACACTTCAAGTCGACTTAAATTAAGTTTAGTTCTAATTCAACTTCCCAAGATGATCTAAAAAGTGTCCTTAAACAATGATATTTATGAAGTGAGAACTAGCATATTTTCTTTATAGGTAAAACATCGATTTTCAAAAAGTAAATGGTGCGTTGAGATTTAAAACTAAATAACTAGGGGTCTTTATAGCTTTGATAAAATGTATATTGCAATTGAGGGAAGTAAAAATTGTGCCTCATTAGATCTATTAAAAAATGGAATGGAAAATTATGACATCAATACGAGGGATATTCAAGATCATGTCTATAAGCATAACTGATTAAATACCTTATGCATCCTTACATACCTTAAGAACTCTGAGCTATGGCATTTGTCTTCTCCTTGCTTCCACTATAGGCACCCCATTCTACCCCCCCCCCCCGGCATCCCTATATAAGGTCCAAAAAAAGTCCCTTAATTTCGGATCCCTGGTCTTCCTTCAATCCCTAATCGGATAGCAATTGCGCTCTGTATGGGGCCCATTTGACTTTGTCAACTCTCTAACCTGGGAGTCTCATGTCATAAAATCATAGATCCTTGAATCCTCCTTTGAACGGTCTTGATTGTTTACAAATTAGACTTATAGTTTGCATTTTATGGCCAAAAAAGCTTGCATATAGGCAGGATACCTCACCTGCCTACTGACATGCTGAGCTTTACTTATCCAGCAAATTTGACCACCCTGCTAGAAGGCATGCCGATAGACATATCCTTGGGCAACACTTATATTTTTCTTCATTTAGGTTTTTCCTATATAAACAAACCCTAACCTCATTTGGGATAGACCACGACCTCAATTCCAGTGCGATAACATTCCTCAAAATTAGCATATAACACTTTCACCACATTCTCTTAACATTCCCTTTCATCATTTTGACCTCGCCTTAACCAACACTCCATCACCATCATCCACCATCAAAACTTGGCCTACAAAAGCACTCAAGAAGGATCCAAAAATTCTTGAAGTTCGAAAATCCTTTTTGTTTCATTTGTCTAATAAATGCCATTTTGCTAATTAGTCTTCTTATCATATTTCAAGCTTGTTTTACTCATTTCTCACACCCCTACCGTTTTTACTTCCTGTATATTTTCAAATCTATTTATAAATAAAAAAACTAAAAAAGGGGGTTTACACCATAATTCCAAATTTAGAGTTATCTCATTTTTCCTCACACTTCACTCATTTTTCATCAATAAAAAGAAACAATATGGATTCATATTATGGGTTATACCCCAACCTTAGTCTTATATTGAACTATGTGGACTTTGATGCCCTTTCTGGGGTAAGTAGGCATCCCGAAATCATTTTGGGATTCAAGTCCTTCTTTATTCACTTTACTTAGTTACTCCCCATATATTAGCATTTTCATCAAAATATTTAACATGTTTTATTCGTGTAATCATTTATCTTATGTTTATTATCTCCTTAGCGGTCCCATATATGCATATTCACTCTTTCATAGTGAACTTATGATTTTGGGGAGTCGCTTATGTTTGATCCATTTTATACATTTTCTTAGTATATTTATTCACGTTTAGTTAGCTTATCTCTTTAGAGGGATTCAGTCCCACCCTTTCCATAATAAGGATATGATGACCTCGCTCCTCACATCCTTGTACATTCATGCGTATTTTCACTTTGCACATTTCTCACACATGACGTATTTTACATATATACACATGTTCATTCATTTAGTATAAGGATAACATTTTATAGCCTATGAGATATTGAAAGGGAGAAATGGGTGCTTAACACCTTCCTATTCCGTAGCATAGTCTCTGAACCCATGTTCCATTAGGTTTTTCATGCAAGAATTATCTTTTATATCATCTTTCAAGGGTGGATCCCTCTTTTTCCTGTTTTGAGTAAAATAGGTTGGCGACTCTAATCTCTATACATTCACACCTCTCATATCTCCATCGACGACCATGTGTATCATTTTGTCTTATTACCACAAAAGGCGCATGTGCGACAAAATTCTCCGATGCCTTGTTCGAGTCTGAGATGTCCATAGTGGCGACTCTACTGCGTAAGAGTTCTGAGAACTAGACTCTATTCATGTGTTCTTGTTTTTATTTCTTCCACATCACTTTCGACATGTGTATATTTTTCTCACTTGTACATTAACTTCTCCCATTTTTTCTTGTATATTCTCACATGTTCCATATGTCATGCTCATATTATGCCATCCATTCATATTCCCTCCATATCGAGTATATATTTATTTATCTATCACACGTATATCCCACTTTTTCTATCACATGTTTCATCTCCACTTGTACATATTTCCATGATTCACTCCACTTATATATTTCATGCTTTGCTTGTATAGTATCTATTTTACCCCATTCCACTTGTATATATTTCCTTTTTACTTCATGCTTAGTAGTTGTACATACCTCTCTTAGCATACATAATAATTTGCATAAAGATACTAATAAAAATCATGTATTGGAAAACTACATTACATGAGCATTAAGTATTGGCCTTATATGTGCCTCGTATCGGGGAGTCACTTTGTGATGGGTTTTCAATTCTACGAGGGGCGATTAACCTAAGAAATAGTCTCCCACCATCCATTCGCCGAGTACCCTTAATATATACCAAACAGTTCCCCCACATTGTATCGCTTGACTGAACTCATAATAGAAAGTATATAGCATGAACTCGTTCATGTACATAAAGTATATCGAACTTTCTCTCACACGTACCATCACTACAAGGTATATCATGAGGTAATTCACTTGCACTCAGGTATATAAAATGGATTCTCCACATGTATAGATGAAAGGTTTCCCTAATAGGCAAGAGGTATATCGTAGAAGTCATGCCAAAGGGGGAAAGCCTTACAAAAACCTTCCATGCATAGCCTTTATATATATGTCTACCCTAGGACAGTCATATCTAGATTGTCGGTTCCAACACAAAACTTTGTTAAAATTTTGGGTCACCTTACCATTATATTTCTCATTCTTTTGCCCATTTTTAAAACAGGACCCTACTCGTGAGTTTGGAAACAAGTTAAATTATGTCTTGTATTACGCACACTATTTTCTCCCAAACTAGGGTCATGTTCGACATTTTCCTTATACGCTAGGCGAAACATAATATAAGTGGTACCTAATAATGACAACTACACTGGGGGGATTTTTCCTTTTTCCCTTTTTATCCAAAATACCAAAAGTATTCTTTTTTAAAATAAAGAAAAAACTTTTTTTAAATAAGCCATTTTTCTTTCAGATGTGACCACATTTCCCCTAGCTTGCTCTGGCTCCTTACTGGTTACGATATTCCATCCTACCATCACAAAGTCTACTTCATTCTCAGTCTCACTAGCTTCAAAAAGAATAAAATAGTTTTACCATAGTTAACTCATAAAGAACCCAATCAAGAAGTAAACCTTCATCGAATCTAATGACCATGTTATCTCAGCTTAATGCTAAAATTGACATCCTTAGTCAAACATTCAGGAGTTACAAAGAAACAAGGTTCTAATCCCAAAAAATCCTTAACTAGAAGTCATGCCATATTATAATGGCACAGATGCTCTTTTTACGGGTCAGTGAAGCCCGAGCCTATGTGGGACCCTAAAGAATGTCTATATGTCCAAAAAACATAATGCCTTCGCATGTCCCGCCTTTCAACGGGACTCCACCTTCTCATCTGCATATGCCAAATATTACTTAATGAAATACTAAGTAACATGTTCTTGTTCTAGAATATTTGAAAGAAGAAGAACTCAGTAGGGTGAAAGAATACCTCAAGATGCTCCCTCCCAAGTTTGATCAGGTGAAACTCTCAAGGAATTATATGGATCACACCCATATGTCTCCATATCCTAAAGCTTGTCTGCCTGAGAAATTCAAACTGTCGTATATTGAGAATTTTAGGGAAATTGGGCCTCCCATTGTGCATCTACACAACTATTACATAAGCATGATTCTGTTGGGACCCACATAACAAATTATGGACTAAATGTTTTAATAAACCCTCAAAGAAAGTTCCCTCCGTTGGTTCCCAAATCTAGAAGAATACTGAATCTGAAGTTAAGAGGATGTCGTCAAGGAACTCATGGCTCAATACAAGTACAATGAGTAACAATAGGTAAACCACTATGACCTTGAGCTAAAATAAGGCCCGACAGATTTTGTCAATAGCTTTATAGTCAGGTGGTGGGAAAAATCTGCAACCTTGACTAATCGTTTGTCAGAGGAAAAGAAAGTCATTATTGTGAAGAAGAACTCCTTGTCTTATATTAGGAACACTATGGGTAGTCAGTATTATTCTTAATTCAGAGCCCTTAGAACTCTAAGGTATAAATCAAAGAGAATGCCACTAGTCAAAGTGTGAAAGCACACACAGAGACAAAGAAATCGATTGGTCAGTTAACTCCCCATAAGTATGAAAAATGAGTTGATACCATCAACAATATCCAATCCAAATGCTTCTTAGACACAAGAAGCCTACCCACTATTATCATAAAATATTACACCGAGCTCCAGGCTCCCCTCTCTGAGGTATACCAATCCATTATCTTTCGCAATCTTATCAAACTATTGTACCCTCGTTGGCTAAACAATCCTCTCCCCATATATTTGCCCACTGTGATTTTCACCAAACCGCGGGACATACCATTGATTAGTGTCATCATCTCAAGAATTTTGTAAAAGGACTCATTGATAAAAGCATTACTGCTCCTCCTATGGGACTAAATCCAAACACCAACCAAAATCCTTTACCTCCACACCAAGCTAGTGCGAACACCATACTCAGTGATAAAGACTCTGATTTTGACCCCTCAACCAAAATCAAACTCGCAAACAGTCCTAATTCACCCATATGCTCAAACATTTCTTTAACTCTCCTCAAAATATGCTAACCTATTTATTACATCTTGAAACTGCTTATGATTGGGCCCTCCTTAGTAATAAGAGATTGCATAGCTGCCCGAACCAAATCAGAAATGCAGAGCATACATTTATCAACCATACTTGAGCAGTTTAAGGAATTAGGAATGAAATTTTCGTCGAGATTGACTCTTTAAGAGTAAGAATATGCGAGAATAAAAAAAATCTTTAAATGGAAGAGCGAAAATTGTCCCATCAGCCACATGGATGGTGTGTATCTCCTAAAGAGTTAAGCCTCAATAGCATTGTCCAACTCCTGATAGAGAAAATCCTCAAAAGATCAGCCTAACACATATAATTCTAAATACAATAACCCAAAATAACCAAAAGTGAGCATTTGTCCATGTTAACTTGTCATACAAAATAAGAGGATCATAATACCAATAAATATTAAGATTACAAACAATTAGGATATAGTAAGATGAAATCAGAGATATATGTATCAAGTTTGAATCATCTAATCACACGAAATATATTTAATGTCTAGAAAGTACATTTTAAGATATAAAAATGATAAATTTTACTTCTCCTATTATATCAATGTACTCCCATATCTCATCTTCAAATAAAAGTGTCATAGTATCATTGAATACAACTCCCTCTTAAGTTAACATTCTCCCTCTTTGTTGTGGAATTAACAAAGGGAAGAACCTTGATTTAAGAAATTGGTTTATTAACAAATAAAATGATTATTCTCATGTAAAATTGACTGAGGTAAGATCTATTGTAAAGAGGTGAAGTTCAATTCATTATAACATATATTAAGATGAAAACAACTGATTAAATAAGAATATATAAGGTAAAGTGATATAAGGCATAAAGTATAACAAATATAATATGCCAAACCAAAATATATCATAGTAACTATAATAGCATGTAGCCACATAATGCTACACAAAGTGTAATATCGAAAGATACGGGAAAAAAAATAAGAGTTTGGGATCACATGATATATCGAATGTGCGTACAAAACAATCCTAACACATAAACCAACAAAGCTTCACTAAAACCAAATACAACAAACGAAGGCCTAAGAGGAGTAAAAAAACATCAACCACTTACTAACACCACCAACCACGTCCAGTCATCACCATTATTATCATCGCCTTTCTCATTTATCATATGGAGAAAAACAACTACACCACTTAGGTCAAGAATATTCCACATTAATGCAGAAAACTTATTATGTCCCAACATGGCATCATAGACTAAGTCAACACAATAGCTCTCTCATTATAATCTAGCTAGTTGGATGGAAGTCCCTAAAAACTATATGATCTTCCCTAAAAGGAAGATGTGTATCCATAGGATTGATGAGAGGTATAAGGGGTAGAAGTGGTGGCAAGTAATTCATTGATCAGTAGAGTAAACTCCTCAACATCGTCATCGACATCAACAACATTACCCAGAGCAATGGGATTACTTTTTTTCCTACAATATTTAAAAAGACTACCATGTGATGTCTTTTGATACCTGTGTAGACGACTCTCCTTTAACCACAAGCAAATGAAAATATACCTCCCCAAAGGTAGAGATGGCCTCTTTTTATTATCACTTAAAATAGCTTATATAGTTATTGTCTACATCTAATTGCAAATGTCCATTGACACGTTGATACCGATAATATGAAGCCTTGGGCATAGGAACCTGATAAAGTGGTCGGATAAAATTTGGAACGATACTTTTAATAACAATCATGTCCAACAAGTAAAAAAATTTAATCAAAGTTTTCTAATATTTAGAGATTGCGGTGAACTTGGTCCACTTTCCCATTCTAAATACTATCCATGTTACGTGCCTTGTCGCAAGTAAAAGGATATCCAGTGTTGTCAACATGCACCGATCAGTATGTTGGAAATTAATGTTAGTGACGAAATTAATTATTTAATTTCAATTATATTAAATTTCGAATTTCCCATTTATGTGGTTTTAATAAATGTCAGATAATTAATTAGGAATGTGATAAATAAAGATATTAAAAGATTTGGGTAAACCTTA
The DNA here is from genome assembly GCA_949130495.1 of Sambucus nigra. Lineage (NCBI taxonomy): Eukaryota > Viridiplantae > Streptophyta > Magnoliopsida > Dipsacales > Adoxaceae > Sambucus > Sambucus nigra. Next base: position 508,903,919 of record OX422212.1, read on the forward strand.
TCCGTTAGTCACATGATGGTTAGTGGCATTAGTGGGAGACTTGGAAAGAGTCCCACCACCACTAGGATTCCGGCCCTCTTTCCCTTATAAATAGAGACCTTTACACCATCTAGAGTCATCTCAATACACACTGTTTCTAAGGAGGGAGAGAAAATCCAAAATTCATTTTTCTCATATTCCGGGCTATTCAAGAAAGCAGCATTCAAGTCATTTTAATCCGTTCAACAACGATGGACAAAGGTCAGTTTTTAAATCATAGTTACAAGGAATTTTCGGCTCTGTGATTACATGAAGATAAACATCCTGGATTCATGTCAAAACTGTTTTATTCATGATACAACCTTATGATTCATATTCGAATTTATGATTAACAAAACAATATTAGTTAACACAGTAGTGCTAAAAAAATGACATTGGTAGACATAAAAATATTCACTTTACTTACACACAAGGTGAAGGAGATCCAATTCATATCGCCTTCCGTGAATCGAGCGACCACATAAAACTCATTATAAGTTCCAAGTACACCCAGTTAGTGTCCGATCCAGGTATACACAACCTCAACTAACCACATGTAGATAATTAAATATACACCATTGATTTATTAGTCACGAGGGAATCCTAGACAACGATTCGTTAAAAAGTAATTTGAGCTCTATAAATGTATTGTTATAGTGCAATGCAACATCGTCGGAAGCAAAACAAGGAGGATAAGTTGGTCTGGTGTCAGAATGAGGTCCATTGGAAGGACCCTCAATACTAATATAAAAATTTCACATAAAGAAGCATAAAAAGGAATTATAATTAGGTTTAATCGAAACTAACCCAAAAGAATAAAATCTTAATGCTAAATATGTTGGTGAATATCAAATCAAGGTGCATTATGACAACATTACCATAAACTCAAAAACACCCAACTAAACTAGAATATTTGACAAACAAATGGGTATAACAATTAAAGTTTTAGCAATAAACAAGAAAATTTCCCTATACTTATTACTCGCCCTCACAAAATGTGTTGAACAAATCCTTCAGACGTCAAACATTATGATAAAACTCTAGTCCAACCACATATAAGAAATCAACACAAAATATAATAAAACTTAAAGGATCAAATACCAAAAAGTCCCTCAAATATTTTTTAATACACATTTAGTCCGAGTCTTTTATTTTGTACCAAAAAGTTCGTTATTCTCTTATCTTTAAAGGTCTGCGTCAGCGGCATGGTAAATCTTTTTTGGCATGGTGAAGGACTTTTTATTGCAAAATAAAAGGCCTTGGACTAAACGTGCATTAAAAAAAGTTCGAGGGACTATTTGGTATATGCCCCAAATTTAAACTAAAAGAGGTAAATTGACTTAGCAATAGATTGAGAGATATGAGAATAGTAAAATATGAGTTTGAAATGATTCAAATAACCTCTATTTACAAAATACCTAAATTGAGGGGGGGGGGGGGGGGCAGATCTAAAGCAAATGATGATAAAAAACGAATATGACTCTTAAAACCTCGTTTCTCTTAAGCAAACTTCAAAATTCCCTAGATCCCACCGCTTCGCTGAAGCGAACTCCTCTTTCTCGATCTGCGCCAAAGAGCACAACTCTAAAATTTCCAACCAAGGGAAATTTTCACAAAATCAAATGCAACCATGTGCCATAAGATCCATTTATAATAATACTTTCATTAATGATCATAACATGCTCATTTTAAAACCACTATCAAGGTCTATGGTTATATTATATACTCCAAATAAAATGAACTAATTTTCAAAGGCTTAATACATTCTTCAGACAAATAATAGTGAGTAATCAAGGTATTACTCATGTGAAAGAACTAAAGTGAATATATTTTATCCTTGAACAATGAAATCAAAGCTAAAGTTCATTGAAAACACTTTTTTGGAATATCTACTCTGATGTTTATCAAGAAATGTCTAATTTTCTTTCAAAATATATAACTTTGAACTAACACATTTTTCTTCTTCATTAAAATTAAAATATTTTTGTCTCCTATCCTTAGGTTGCATGAGGTGTTTGAATCTGAAATCTGAAGACTGAATTTGAAGTCTGAAATCTGAATCTGAAAAATATGTTTGTTTTTCTGTCTGAGGTGTTTTTATGTCTGAATGTCTCTCTGAATGAATGTATTTAGAGTCATTCAGACTTCAGATGTAATTCTACCTCTTAATCATTAAGAGTCAAATATAGTCATTAGCCTCTTAATTATTTTAAAAAACAAATACTTTTTGATACCTCTTAAGTCTGAATGATTTAGATTCAGACTTAAGAGGTAAAAATAAACAACACCTTAATATTTTAGACATCACTTTTTTTTTAAATTCTTCTATAAATGACGACTTTCACTCTATATCAAATATGGGATACTATTTTTGAATAAATGATAGAATCAAATATTCCAATGTTGTAGTCATAACCACTTTAACACTCATGGGTCCATGGTGGTTTTATGTGGTTTTTAACTTCTTATGTTGATGTGTGGCAGCAAGTGGACGAGGGTTGAAGTATGAATCAAGAAGGTTTCAAGTTCAGTCCTTAATTATTTGCATACTTATTTGTATAGCTCTTAAAGTAAACTTTTTGCAAAGTATAGGGTATTTTGATAATTTTAAAAAGTTTATAGGGTTGAAATTATAATTTTATATTAATTGAGGTCTAAAGGATTAATTTGATGTAAAGTTGGGGTTTAGGGGTTAAATATACCTCAACTTATCTTACTTTGAAACTTTCAGGGGCTCTTTTATAATTTACTAAAACTTCAAGGGGTCTAAGTTAATATAACAAAAATGTAGGTTTTTAAATATAGCTTCTTTCCTCTTCAGAAGACTTTTGATTTTACACATCTTAAGAGGATTTAAATCATAATTGGAGGTACATTAGGGTTAAGAAATCCCCGATTATTACAAAAGGTTTGCCACCCGAGCTACTGACGGGTGCCTGCCCTTGTTTAAGGTGTTAAGGAAGACTTTTGAGTGGAATGAAGAGTATGATAATGCCTTCTTAGAGTTGAACAAAGATTTGAGATCTCTACCATTTCTTTCTCGACCACTCATGGGAGATAAATTATACTTATATTTGGCAGTATCTGAGTCAGCAGTTAGCTCGGCACTCATTCGACTAGATAATGGGGTGTGGAAACCAGTCTACTACACCAGTAAGGCCTTTCCAGGAGCAAAAGTCTGTTACCTACATGTGGAAAAGGTTTCCTTAGCTCTTATTGAATCCTCACCAAGAATGAAGTCATATTTCCAAGCCCACAATATTGTGGTCTATATGGGCTTTCCATTGCGCCAAGCCATTCATAAACCAAAGAAGTTATGGAGATTAATGTCTTGGGTTATGGAACTTTGAGAGTATGATATACACTATGAACCTATAACTTTTATAAAAGTCCAAGCGATAGTAGATTTCATAGTGGAGTTTACTTATGAAGAAAAACCTATCGAGCAGACTCCTACGAGAGAGAGCTCAGTAGTAAATCCAGCCGATCAGACTTCTCAGGAAGAGAGATTAAAAGGTTAAACATCTGAGAAGACTTCTTTAGGACATAGCCCTATGACTTATATAACCATCCTAGAGGGAGACAAACCAGAGACATCCACTAAGCGAGAAATTACTGCACGTTACCCGGAACAGAGTCAAAATATATTCCATTATGGAGCCCTGGTTAAAGCAGATCCATCCATTTGGAAGATGTATGTGGATAGGTCGTCATGTGCCACTAGCAGCGGCGTCAGACTGATGATCAACACCCCAGATGACATAGACGTGGAATTTGGGCTCAAGTTCCAATTTAAAGATTCCAACGATGAAGTAGATTATGAGGCATTAATCGTGGGATTTAAATTAGAAATTTCTCTTTGTGACGATCAGGTACTAGCTCACAGCAACTCCCAATTGATTATCAATTAAGTGCTAGGAATATACGGGGTCAAAGGAGAATTTATGACAAAGGTACTTAGCCAAAGCACAAAACAGAATATCTAAGTTCCAGACGGTCAAAATGGTCAGGATTCTAAGGATTGACAATCCCCGAGCAGAAGCCCTCGCTCAGCTTGCTTCGACAATAAAAACTGAATTAAGGATGGCCATTTTGGTAGAAATCCTTATGCACAGAAGCATTGATGAAGAAAGTATCAACTTGATCGCGCTAGATTTGGGTCCCTCATGGATGGATCCAATCAAGGAGTATATAAAAAGAGGCATCCTTCCAGCTGACCTAAAGGAAGCCCAAAAACTGAGGTACAAAGCTGCGAGTTATGTGGTGGAAGGAGGAATTTTATATAAGAGAGGATTCATTGTCTCACTACTCAGATGTGTTCACCCTTCCGAAGTGAAAATATGATTAAATAAATATATGAAGGATAACGTGGGGCCCATTTGGCTAGAAGTTCATTGGTCAGGGGAGTAGACACACAAGGATATTATTGTCCAACCATGAGAACAGATTGTGTTGCCTATGCAAGACGCTGTGATAAATACCAGAGGTTTGTTATAATTTAAAGGACATCTGGAGTTTTTCTCAAGTCGATCACATCTCTATGGCCTTTTATTATGTGGGAATTGACTTGGTCAGCTCACTGCCGAAGACGAGAGGCAGGTTCAAATACTTGGTTATTGCCATAGACTATTTAACCAAATGGGTGGAAACTGAACCCCTAATTGATATTCCATACCAGAAAGTCTTCCAATTTATATGGAAATACATCACATGTCGATATGGTATGCCATGTGCCTTTATATCTGACTATGGCATACAGTTTGATAACCAGGAATTTGAAGATTATTGTATCCAGTCCAAGATCCAAAAGTTGCATTCCGTTCTTGGACACTCTCAGTGCAATGGCCAAACAGAAGTGACCAATAAAACTCTGCTCGACGGACTGAAGAAAAGATTGGATGATGCCAAAGAAAAATGGATTAATGAGCTGCAAAGTATGCTCTGGGCCTATAAAACCACACCGAGATATCTACCGGCGAGACCCCGTATATGTTGGCATTTAGAATGGAAGCAGTGGTCCCAATAGAGATTGGACTACCCAGTCATAGGGTGCTCAACTATAATTCCCTCAAGACAAACCTCATGCGAATGTTGAACTTAAACCTAGTGAAGGAAGTTAGGGAAAATACGGCACTGCATGTGGCAACATATCAGCAACAAACTACTTAGTTTTATAATAGAAGGGTTAAGTCGAGCAATCTTAAAAAAGGAGACTATATGTTAAAGAACGCTCTCCAGAAAGGAAATAAATTAGAAGAAAATTGCCATGGTCCATACCGTATCTCTGCAGTTATCCGACCAGGTACTTATCATATGGAAACCCTGGAAAGAAAACAATTCAAAAACTCATGGAATGTCGAGCACTGAAGAAAATACTATCAATAATCAGTTGGAGTGTAGTCTCTTACTATTTATGTAATTCACTTATGCTTACAATAAAAAAAATCCTATTTCATCATAAAATTAGTTTCCTTTTTACATTTTATTTTCATTTTTTTTGGAGTGGAAGATGTAAAATCTGAAACAGTAAAGAACAAACTAACTACTTACTACTAGTCCCAAAAATTCAAATCAAGAACTTCACGTATGACTTCATCTTTGAAAATTCACTAACGAGAAGTTCCAAATATAAAACATCATGTATGACTCCTTAGTGTCAAGAACAAGAAGTTTTACCAGACCGAATTAAGGATAATTCTTAAAAACATTTCCAATAGTAACTAATGTAAGAACTTGGTCAAAACGACAAGATCCGTTTGAGCGACTAAAAACACGTTAGTAGAACCTAAGGCATGACAACTTGTGTTCGTCCGAATTGGTAACCAGTAAGATAGATTACTCGCCTTAAAGTCGACCACATAATCGTAAGACTAAACTACTGGTAGGCCATAATCATACTATAAAGCAATTCAAGTTTCATTCAAGGTAAACTTTAATTCAAATAATTCACTATTTTTGCATCTTTACAAGAAAAGGTCCATTATGCGCTATTATAAGGAAGGAATAAAAACATAAGCTGCTTATTCTACTGGGCGTTTTACAAGGGCCTTCTCCATCCCATGAGGAGGAACATCTAAAGTAGAGGGAAGAATAGTTGATCTTAATTCTCTGAGTTTAGATTATCTATTAAAACTAGGCTTGTCCACCAAGTGCAGGGACCGACTGAGCATGTCATCTCCACGTAGACCATAATCCCTTAGGTATGTTTTGAAGATGATTATGGGGATTGCATATGTAGGAATATATGTAGTATCTAGCTTGAATTGAGGAGTAGGTTGGTCCAAACATCCAAGATTATGCCAATATCATAAAGTGTTTTCCCTAGGCACTTTCAAGACAGTGAGAAGCATTGATCCATCCTGATCCTAAGAACTTCTTAAATAAAACAAAATGGGACTAACAAGGTATAAATTTGGGTATAAAATATACAAAATAATGCACTCATCAAATACCCCCAAACCTAAACATTACTAGTCCTCGAGCAAAAATAAAAAATTTAAATCTAACTCACTCTCGTAGGAATCACGATTGCACTTAGCATGTGCAACAAGCCGTTAAACACCTACGTTACCCCAGTGGACGAGTTTTGTCTCATGAGGGTTTGCAGTGAATATACCCACAAAATTCAAAAACTTGACACAATATAAAAGACTCAAAAGTAATATAACCAAGTTTGAATACAAACTTCATAAATATAGTAGAACTTCACTTTTCAATCTCAACTTATCATGGGTGTGCCAATATAACCGTCCATTTCAAAAGATTTGATCGTTACATTTATTATTCGAAAGTTCATTTTGATTTCAAAATCTCACGGGATGCTCTCACAATTGAACACTCAGAAATGGGTAATTTTCTCTTGGTATATGTGAATAAAAGAGTAAATTTAGATGAACAAATTTCACCTATACATGATCAAAAATGGATTTTTATATAATGGATGAATATGATCTCATGAACAGAAAATCGATTGCTTTTTAAAAACATTGAATTGCATAATAGATCATATTCATCTTCTCTCTACACTATAACTAACTTCCCTTGAGATCGATTAGGACTTTCTTTGGTTGTATTGTAGGCTCGGATTTTGGCTAGAAAGAATGGTTTTGGAGTTCAAAATTTTCTGAGAATATAGAGGTTTTATGGTAATTTGACTTTTTTGGCATTTTTCTTCCAACCTCCATTTTTCTTTTTCTTTTCAAACTCACATTTTTTTTTCTTCCTTTTTTTTTCTTTTCTTTTCGCACATTATTTTTGCAACATCATTTTTTTTTCTTTTTTTTAGCCTTTTTCCTACCGTAATTTTACCCTAGTATTCTCAGAAAATTGGTATGGCTTCTTTTTATGGGCTTTAAACTCCCAGTTGGAGTCGGATAGTGGGCTGTCAACAAAAGTCTTATCTTCTTTTTGGCTCAAATGGGCTTGTAATGGAGTAATGTAAAAAGGTCAAAGTTTGGGCTTAATTTTTTGTCTTTCAAATGATGGCCTAATCTCATTTCTCAAGTTTCGTTAAGTTGATTTGTGTCTCAAGAGGACTTACTAAGACTTCTAGTGTTTGAGATTCACATTATGACTTTTTGTTTTCAGTAATCGAACAAAACACAGAATTTGAGATCATCAACGAATTTATCACTGAAGGAAAGTTTGAGTTATTTTAACTCGGATTGATCTAAATCTCTCGTAAATGATGAATGGCACAATATCTCACCGGGATAAAATCTCCACATTTTATTCGTTAAGCATATTAACTTTCGCCTCAATATCCATTTTCGATCATATTATATGGCTAATGTGTAAAAAAAATCATAAGTTGAGAGATGCATGAATTAATTATATATTAAGAAATCATTTCAAAACTCAATTATATTGAAAATCTTTTTGATTTTTTTTTTACAAAGCGGAGAAAAATGACCTCAATACCCCCAAACCTAAGTTCTACATTGTCCTCGATGTAAAAGACAAAAATTGAAAAATGCGGGAAAGATATGAAAGATATTACCGTAACGAGGGACTTTTTCCAACACACAATTCCTGTAAAACGAAAATTATGATACAACAACAATGACGTAATTTCATGTTCACTCGTGGTACACAGGGTCTTGGAGGAGAATGTCCTCCACTTCCCAATCTCGCAATTCTAGATATGGCTTCAACATTTGACCATTAACTTTGAAAATTTCACCATTTTTAGGATTCTCTATCTCAATCGCCCCATGTGGGTAGACTCTCCTAACAATAAAGGGACCGGACGATCTAGACCTCAACTTACTGAGAAAGGGATGCAATCTAGAATTGTACAAGAGAACTTTCTGTCCAGGCTCAAATGACTTCCGTAGGATTCACTTGTCATAGAATATTTTCATTTTCTCTTTATACAATTTTGCATTTTCGTATGCATCATTCCTAATCTTTTCTAACTCATTGAGTTGGAGATTTTAGACCTCTCCTGCAACAGGTAAATCGAAATTGAAGGTCTTAATTGCCCAATAGGACTTGTGTTCTAACTCTACCAGAAGGTGATAGGCTTTTCCATAGACAAGCCTATATGGGGACATACCAAGTGACATTTTATAGGCAGTACGATAAGCCCGCAGCGCATCCAATAACCTTAAGGACTAATCCTTCCGATTCGAATTCACTATCTTCCAGATGATTAGCTTGATTTGCCTATCGGAAATTTAACTTGACCACTGGTTTGACGGTGATAAGAAGATCCTACTTTGTGCGTGACCAAATACTTTTTCATGAGACTCTCGAAGGATCGATTACAGAAAGGGATTCCCTGATAGCTAATGATGGTTCGAGGCGTACCGAAATGAGAGAAAATATTTTCTCAAATGAATTGGACCACCACGTGGCGATCATTCATCCTACATGGTATGGCTTCTACCCATTTAGACACATAATCAACTGCCAAAAGAATGTAAAGATTCTCGTAGGAATTTGGGAATGGGTCCATAAAACCAATGCCCTAATAGTAAAAAACCTCGATAATCAGAATGGGATTTAAGGGCATCATGTTCCTACGTGTATCTTTCCTAACCATTGGCAACGATCATAACTCCTCCTATAATCGTTCGAGTCACGAAAAATGGTGGGCCAATAGAATTTACACTGCAAAATTTTTGCAGCGGTCTTTTTAGCACTGAAATGACCTCCACAGGCTTGGTCATGGAAGAAAGAGATTATGCTTTGAATCTCGTGATCGGGTACACACTTTCGAATGATTTGATCGGGTTAATACTTGAAAAGATACGGGTCATCCCAAAAAAAATGCTTGGTTTCCTTTAAAAATTTGGAACGATCTTGTTTAGGCCAATGCAGAGGCATCTCACCCGTTATAAGATAATTCACAATAACGGCGAACCATGGAAGTTGAGAGACAAGCATCAGTTGCTCGTCGAGAAAGGACTCATTTAACGGTAACATGTTATCGGATGATTCAACAGTTAACCTAGATAAGTGATCAACCACTGCATTCTCACACCCTTTCTTATCCCAAATTTATAGGTTAAACTCTTGAAGTAATAAGATCCACCTAATGAGATGGGCCTTTGCATCCTTTTTAGACAAAATGTATCGCAGGGTCGAGTGATCGGTGAAAATGACAACTTTGGATCCTATTAAGTAAGACCTAAACTTCTCAAGAGCAAAAATAATAGAAATTAACTCTTTTTCAATCGTGGAATAGTTCAATTGGGCATCATTAAGAGTCCTACTTGCATAATAGATGATGTGAGGAAGTTTTTTAGTACGCTAATCTAAAACCGTACCTATGGCATAGTCAGAAGCATCACACATGATCACAAATGGCTGATTCTAGTCAGGAGGTCTCATAATAGGTGCAGAGGTCAATTCCGTCTTCAGCCTTTCAAAGGCTTGAAGGCATTCGTCAGTGAAATCGAAGGGTGTATCCTTGGCAAGAAGATTGCATAAGGGTCGAGAGATTTTGCTAAAATCCTTAATAAATCTCCGATAGGAATCGGCATATCCTAAGAATGATCGGACTTCACGCATAGTTTTAGGGGATGGGAGATTAACAATGAGATTTATTCTAGCTTTATCTACTTCGATACCCTTTTCAGAAATGATGTGACCTAGCACTATGCCTTGTTTGACCATGAAGTGTCACTTCTCCCAATTAAGCACAAGGTTCTTTTCCTTACACCTCTTCAGAATGAGAGTGAGGTGATGGAGGCACTCATCAAAAGTAGACCCAAATACAGAAAAATCATCCATAAAGACTTCGAGAAAATGCTCCACCATATCCGACAAGATACTCATCATGCACCGCTGAAAGGTAGCGGGTGCATTGTAAAACCCAAAGGGCATGTATCGGTAAGCAACAGTACCAAATGGACACGTGAAAGTGGTTTTCTCTTGATCCTCATGAGCGATGGGAATTTGATTGTAGCCGGAGTAACCGTCGAGAAAATAATAATATGGATAGTCGGCTAATCTCTCTAGCATTTGGTCTATGAAAGGAAGAGGAAAGTGATCCTTTCGTGTAACAGCGTCAACTTCCTATAATCAATACACACTCGCCAACCAGTTTGAATATTAGGGGGTACTAACTCATCATCATTATTTTTCACCATTGTAACACCGAATTTCTTTGGGATAACTTGAACGGGACTGACCCACTAGCTATCAGAGATGGGGTAAATGATACCCGCATCGAGCAATTTTAGCACCTCGGCTCGGACGACCTCTTTTATATTGGGATTAAGTCTACGTTGTGATTCACAAAATTTTTTAGCATTGACTTCTAAGTGTATCCTATGCATGCACACCAAAGGACTTATCCCCTTACTATCGGCTATGGTCCATCCTATAGCTTCCTTGTGTTCTTTGAGAACACGCAATAGTTTACCTTCCTATTCTTTGTCCAAGTCAAATGCAATGATAACTGGAAAGGTGTCAGAAGGTCTTAAAAACCTACACTTAAGCGTTTCAGGCAATGGCTTCAATTCAAGCTCAGGAGATTTCTCAATCAAGGAAGGAATAGGTGACGAGGCAAGTGAGAGGGGCTCAGGCTTACACTTCCAACTTCCTACTTCCATGATAGGGGCAGAGTTGAGAAGGGCATTCACTTCTTCGATTGACTGTTCAATATCAAATTTGGACCCAAAAAAGGCAAGACAAGATGGTAAAGGGTCGTCATTATAAGTTTGCTCGAAAGTCTCTTGAACAATACTATCAAGCATGTCAAGATCCCCGGGTTCTTCGTCATCGGGTGGTTGTTTGGCCAAATTGAACACATTAAGGTCCATAGTCATGTTCCCAAAGGATAGGTTCAATTGCCCACTACGGCACCTAATGACGACAACAGATGTGGTGAGGAAAGGATGATCCAAAATAATAGGGATTTGTGCAATAGGATTTTGCACTTGTTGGGTGTCCAGTACAACAAAGTCGACAGGAAATATAAAGTCTCCCACTTTAATTAGGACGTCCTCAACAATACCTCTCGGGATTTTCACACAACGGTCGGCTAAGGATAAGGTAATCCTAGTCGGCTTCAACTCCCCCAAACCTAGTTTCTCGTACACAGTGTATGGCAGAAGATTCACGCTTGCTCCTAAATCTATAAGGGCTTTCTCAATGATATGCTCCCCTATCTTGATAGAGATCGTCGAAGTACCGGGATCCTTATACTTTATGGGAGTTTGATAAGAAATGATTGAGCTTGCTTGCTCTACGAGAAAAGCTCTCTTGGGTACGTTGGTGCTTCTCATAAAGGTACAAAGGTCCTTCAGAAATTTTGGCATTGGATGGGATTTGTTGAATAACATCAAGCATTTGTACATGCTTAAATACTTCCAACATCTTATTAACTTGTGCCTTTTTATTTTGGAGCACCAAACGCTGGGGAAAAGGAGCTTTTGGCACATAGGTCTTTACAGATGGTTCAGAAGGTGAGGGTGAGGAGGAAGTTGGATCCACGGGTGGATCTTCCTTCTCTTTACCTTTCTCGGATTAACTCTCGATAGGTGGTGAAATGTTTTTCTCTACTTTCTTGTCGGGACTAAGCGTGATGATGGCTTTTGCATGCTCTTGGTTCTGTGAAGTGCTCGTGTCGTGTTGAACAACAAATTGACCCCTAGGCATGTTACCTTTTGGATTGGGTTCGGGTTGACTCGAGAATGTTCCCTTATTCCTCTCACTCAATGTGTTCGCTAGTTGGCTCATTTGAACCTCGAGTTTAGTAATGGCTTGAGTGTTTGCATGCATGCTTTATTGGGTGGATTGGAGGACATTTTGAGTGGTTTGCTGGAATTGAAGGGTACTTTGGGCAAGAAGATTCATCGAATCCTCTAAAGATCGAATCTTTTGGGATGAGGGATTCGATAGTGAGGTGGCATTCTTTTGGAAACCCGGGGGTGGGTTATCAGAAGATTGAACTTCATTTCTGTGGTATTGACCTTTGGACCACAAAAGATTGGGGTGGTCTCGCCACCCCAAATTGTACGCATTGGAATATGGGTCATACTTTGCCCTATTTTGATAGAGGGCATTGACTTGCTCGGTGAGTGCCTTGTGGGCCGGAAGGGCGGGGAAATTCTCGACTGAGTGGTCGAATGCATCGTAAAGTATACACATGGGGGGACCTACATGTTGAATGACTGCAGGTGATGTTCTATTAACCTCTTTGCTCGTCTTTAAAGCTTCTAAACGTCGGGCCAATGTGGCCACTTTGGCATTTAAATCATAACTTTGTTCGGCTTGGTGAGCGAAACCCTCATTGGACGTGGTGGACCTAGATTCTCTATTGGGTGCCCATTGCTGGGACTTTTTCGCAATGGCTTCTAGGAATACCCACGCGTCAACCTCACTTTTCTCAGTAAAATCACCGTTACATAACGACTCGAGCATAGTTCGAGTATTACAATCGAATTCCTCATACAAAATTTGGACTTGGCGTCCCATTTCAATCCCATGGTGCGGACATTGCAGTAGCAAGTCCTTGAATCTCTCCAAATACATCCATAAGTCTTCTCCCTCCTTTTGGATAAATGAGTTGACGGCGTGATGTATCGACGCTGTCTTTTGGTTGGGAAAGAATTTTTGTAGGAAGGCAACACTCATTTGGTTCCAGGTGGAGATGGATTCGGGTGTTAAAGAGTTAAGCCAACTATTGGCTTTGTCTTTCAACGAGAACGGGAAGAATTTAAGTTTGACAATCTCCTCGGTAATTTATTGATACTTAATGGTCCCATAAATCTCCTCGAATTCTCGAACATGAAGGTAGGGATCCTCTTTATCGGTACCTTGAAACAAGAGCAACATTTGGATTGTTTCATGATGGAATAGGAAATCATTCGCAGTGTGATAGGGTAGATGTATGCACGAAGGTTGACTTGACCTAGTCGGATAAAGGTAATCTTTAAGGGCACGTGGTGCTAACTCGTCTCCCATTTCGATGAAAATAGAAATTTTACCTACGTAAGTATCGAGAATGCTAGACTCCACACTCGACAAACAACCGATATGATCTCGAAACCAGTTTCGCATACACGAGCTCACTCGAAACTCTCTCTCTCTCTCTCTCTCTCTCTTAATTATTTTTTTACTTTTTTTATGTGAAGAAAATAGAAAGTATTGACTCAAACCATGTAATTCCTAGATAACACACATCAAATTGAATGATCTAATTTAGGTGAGGGGAATTCCAATTTAAAAATCTAATTTTCCTGAGATTAATCGACGACAACAGGGGTGTCCGAAATAATATCCCTAATTAGAAAGCTCCTACTCTCTGATAAGGGAGAATTTAAAAGACGACCAACTACGGTTATCGCCTCAAATACCGTTTTTTCCTCCAGGTAGGTGGTCGGTACGAAGACATATTAAAAACCACCAATCCTAGACAAGGTAAAACGAAATCGATTTGACAAGTTCGCGTTGAAGTAGCTTTTAATTCTAGCCTCATTAAGAGGTTTCATATGAGCTATGTGATATCCTAAGGCCAATGTCTACTTGACTTCAAATTAAATGTGATGGCTCAAAATATGCAAATGCTGGGTTAATTAGTGAATTTTGGGCCAAGGAAAGGTGATGAATTCCCCACCTTATCTTTCACACGGGTCTTGCCCTTTAAGTAAATTTATGCAACGTACAAATTAAGTGCGAAATTAAATCACGTAGGAGCACACAGAACCATACCTCCGACGTGGACTTTTTAAGGTCACTTGTTTACGCCGGGCCAAAGTTTAAGTTGATGTCGATCCGAGGGAAACACCGCCTACGTTTCAGTCGTCCCCGAGAGTTTCTTGTGCTCGTGGCAAGATTGAACAATTTTTTTCTTCACTCACGCACCGTCGCACACTTTTCTGAATTTCCCTTCACTTTTGCCCCTTTCTTTCTCTTTTTTTTATGTGCTTCTAAAAAAAATAAAAGAAACTATACCAACGTAAAGTGCGACACACACACAAAAAAAAACTAACAAATAAAGAAGAAGAAAAAAAAATGACTCGACACACGCACTAGCTGTGTATTTAACAAAACAAAACAAAATAACAAAGCACACTTTATGATTAATTTTTTTTTTGAAATTTTTGCTAACAAAAATGTAAGAAGTAAAAAAACTAGTCCGAAAGTCACAACTTATTTTTTTTAAATTGAACAAATCCCCGACAACGGCGCCAAAAACTTGTTGTCAATTTTATCAAATACCGCAAGTGCACGGGCTATTATAGAATAGTGAGTGTAAGTACGGGTCGAACCCACAAAGATTTATCAATTTTTTTCGTTGAAAATAATTGTGACTATCCAACTAGACGAAATGAGTATAGAAATGAGATGTGATAATTAAACTAAGCAAACACAAACAAAAGGTAGGACTACACGATATATAATCAAGGGAGCGTGAAAACTAGGACGTTGGATCCATTTATCACATTCAACTAATATTATGTAATAATTTAAACTCATCAGTTCTGATTTTATAACTCAAATTAAATCGACTCTTGTCGTATTTAATTCGGAGGATAACACGGTTAAGTTCCCAATAAAATTGAACGTCTCTAAATTAAGACGGCTAAAATCCCTATTCCCTTAAAATTTCACTTTTAGATTTCAAAGTATAGTCTTTAAGCATGGACTATCAAAACAATCGAGTGCAAGCATAATCCATCAAAAAGTACTCACAGTTAAAAATAAAAATATGATTTTTCTTAAACAAAGCCGAAGGTTTAAAACACACTCTCCTGTCGTTTTAATGGAATACTGAATTTTTAAAACCTTTAGCACATATCGGGAACAAAGACGAATTTAAATCATGCATAATATTAATCAAATATGATAAATTTTACCTAGTCCTAGTAAAGAAATTATGCTAGCATAGTGGAAGACATCATAAAATTGCAAGAATAAATATGAATTTTCATTAATAAAACAACTTTCAAATGATGTGTCTTACAATTGATGTTGACAAAACTTCTCTCACAAAATGATTCTTGGCCCTCAATAAAAATATACTCTCAAAATAAAGCTACCAACAATTGTTCTAAAGTGACTCTCTTTAAAATTCTACACACCAAATAATGAGCCAAAGCGTTCTATTTATAGGCCTAGGGTGAGGCATTAGGATTTTGGTGGAACTCGTCAACTTCTACCTATTTAATTTTCCCCCCGAAAAGTCTTCTTTTTTCTTGCTGAACACACATACCAAATTTCATCCAATTCGGAGAATATAAATTCTCAAGTCTAAAAAAAACTTTTTTCAAACGACCGTAAAAATCAGTTTTTTTGCGCCTTTTTCGAGTTGATCGTCAATTTGCACCAAATTCCATCATTACCTGCAAACATTTCACTAGGCAACTTTTTCACAAATTAGCACAAGAATATTATGAAATTATTGAAGCACCCATTTTTGACTTGGAATTGCCATTTTAACTATGGATTCAATCATTCTTGCATTTTTTCCCTTTTTAATAAAATGATCCTAAGAACTTATTAAATAAAATAAAATGGGACTAACAAGGTGTAAATTTGGATATAAAATATACAAAATAATGCACTCATCACATCCCCGCTTATAACCTTCTTTTTGGGCTTGTTCTAGCTCATCGCCCAAGTGTGTTAAAGCTTCATCATAGCCATTCATCCAGATGGTGCGATGTTGCTTATGTAAGTGATAAATGATATGGTAAACTTTCTTATTCAACCTTTGGATAGTGTCCAACTGGTCCTTTATCAGACTTGCTTGGTCGGCCAAAGTCTCTTTTACTCTCTCTTCCTCAACATATGGATGAGCAATAATACCTTGCCTAGATAGTGGGCCATTCTTTACTTTTTAGTCACTCTAGCTCCTCCATCAACAGAGCATTCTCTTACTCCAGAAATAATTCCCCCTCATTCTGATCAGCGTCAACATCCTTCTTTATGCCTTCAAGTTCATCCCTTAACATGTTATTTTCTTGTTCCAAGATACTGGTCACTTCCCGAGTACTTTTTACCTTGGACTTTATAACGAATTCCTTTTTGGAAAACACTGAGGAAAAATCTTATAATTTTTTATCAATGCCGGTATCACTACGAAAGAAGGCAAATTTCTTTTCATAATCAGCTGATAAACTGATAATTATTTCCTTATGATCGCTTTGAAATTGAAGCATCATTTCATAATATGAGGCGTTGGTCGACACGACTTGATGAAATAACCTGCACATATGAAAGTATGCTTCTTTATCTTGATTGGAGATAGCTAGCTCGAGAACCTCCTCTATTTCCTCTTCATCAATCTCTTCATAACCTACCTTAAATAATTGAGCACTTTTCATAGAGAGTTCACTCTCGACACTTGCCAAAATAGCCTTCCTGGAATTAAATTGAAATTAATTGAACATTGCATAAGTATGCAAAGCAAAATGGGTGCTCAAAATGAAACAATATCATTACTGGAAATAAAAAGAAACTTTATTAAAACTGTGGATATAGGTTACAAGATGAGAATTATTCGAACTACAGAAACAAAAATACAAGGCAAAAAAAAAGACCCTAGCCATTTATACCTTCTCTTTATCCTGAGTGACCTCCTCCTTAGGGCGAGGAACAACCGCAACTAGTTCTAAGGGCACAGAAGATTAATCCATACCCTATTTATCATCCATCTCATCTTCAATCTCTAAATTCATCCCCAGGTTATGCTGAAGAAAGAGCTCAGAGTCTAAGGCAGTGTCGACCTGGGTAAGGAAGGCATTACATCCTTCCTTGAAGGACGACTTCTTCAAGTACTCTACTTGTATAACAGTGATGGAGAATACCTTATTCCATGCCCGAGTGTAGGAGTGTTCTTTGTCCTTATTATCTTTAGCCTTCAGATCCAAAACCTTGCATTTGGCATCCTGGACCATCTTCTTAGCCTTCTGAGCAATTTCGTGGCCTGCTCGCCCTTCTTCTCGGCATCACCTGCAGCCTTCTCAGAGTTGGCCTTCCTATCCTCCAGCTTCTTAGTGGCTTCTTCATATTTCTTCTTATCACCTTTATAGGCCTTTTTGGTAGCCTCTATAGATTTCTCTAGGCCTTGGAAGGTTGTCTTTATGCCCATAAAGAACTCTCATAGTTGATCGTCCCTCCTCAATAGTTGATCAAAATCAATCGAGAACTATAAATTCTGAAAGTTATAAAAAGTCAGTAAATAAATAGTAGGGATACATATAACAAAGAGGAAATAATAAATAATACCTACCAAGGCCAAGTTATGGTTGACCCTCTCTAATAACCTAGCCTTAAAAAGGGAAACGACAGCCACCTCATCGATCGGAAGGACCCTTGATCCAATTAGTCCTCGGGTAAGGCCTGGGTTCACTGCCACAGAAGGGGCACCACCATGGCCTACTCAGCTTGATCTTTCCCTGTCTCCAAGGGAACAGTAGGACCCTTTCTAACCTATTGAATAGAGGATATTGGGTCTTCATTATCACATATTCAATTAACATCTGCCTTTATTTTTTTGGCAGGAGGAGGAGATTTGAAATCGACAAGGAGGTTGGGGATTTTTCTTTTCAACATCTATGGGGATGAAATAGTGATCGACAGGAGCGTGATCTCTAAAGATTCAAAGGAGGAAA
This sequence comes from Sambucus nigra, assembly GCA_949130495.1. Classification (NCBI taxonomy): domain Eukaryota; kingdom Viridiplantae; phylum Streptophyta; class Magnoliopsida; order Dipsacales; family Adoxaceae; genus Sambucus; species Sambucus nigra. The sequence goes on from OX422212.1 coordinate 508,922,011, forward strand.
ATGTACCTCAAGTAGAAAAATTTCCCCCAGCTTGATGAGGAGATTCTAACTCAGCAGCCGATAAGTAGGAAGTTAGTTCCTCTAGATTAATGGGGTCTTAAGGAATGTATTCAGTGGGGCGAGCAACAAAAGAAGTGTTAAAACTCTGGTATTCAAGAAGAATGGATGCTGAGAGAGGGTAATCTTCCCCTATTCTCTGTTGGATTGAACATATAATTTTCAGGTCGGCGAAATTGACTTCAGACGGACAAGGGATATCTTTCTTTCTCTTCTCTACAAAATAAAAGGCAAAAAGTGCTATTAACAACATAATTGACTAAAAGAACAAATAGAGAAAAAAGTAAACAAGATCAAATAAATGTCGACCAATGCCTTGTCCCTCCTGAGGGCAATGGGGCCCATTATAGTCGTCACCCTCAGGAAGAGGGGAAAACTGCCAATCCTTTACTACCAATCCATGATCCCAATGATCCTTACTGAAATCAGGTAAATTAACTACCAAATCCCTGTTTGAAAATTCGATCTTCAGGTAATAAATGTTATCATTTGTGGTCCCCCAACCATAGCAGTACGTTAATCCTTTAATCCCTATGAGGGATTCAAATCGCTCATTAATACGATTAACCCCATTTACTATCCTACATATGTTGGGAGCCACTTGGGTTAGGACCACATCAAAATATTGGCAAAAAATCCGAGGAACAAATGATTGGAAGGGAAGGTCACCTGACATTCAGCAATAAATATGATGGGGATCCAATGACCCTCCTCTAGTGAGCAAAGGTCACAAGGACCTATTACAAAGTCAGTTTTTACCTATTCTGGAATCCTATACTTTATCCTAAAGGTCTCTAAAGAACTTTTATTTATAATATATACCATTTCAATAAAGAATAAAGGAAAGACAAAGAGAAATGAGCTTTTACAATGAAACAAAACACAACAACAGTTCTCTCACAAATGGCATAATATAAAGCTTGAGAATAAAAAGATGAGCTTGAAATTCAAGGAAAAAGAAACAGGGAGGGAAATGATGCTTTATAGAACCTATGACATCCACTGAGCTCCCAAAGTTAAAATGATTAAGTGTACAACTGCCTCACGTTTCTGCGGCGTCTCAGTTCTCCATAAATCAAAATGATCAGCGCACCCCTGGACGATTTACTATTTTTGCCACTATTTATAAAATTTCCATTGCCATAAAGTGATAGTCTGAGATTTATAAGTCCTAAAGGTCGGCAGCCAACCAGATGTCTCCAGATAGACGAACAACTCCTAACAGATAATACTCCATCCTTTTAGTCATTAAATCACTCCAATAAATAATGAAGTATTAGGAGCTTTTGTTGTAATGTAAAATAACACGACCAAGTGGACCAATAAAAAAAGGTAAAACCTGTTATCATACTCCGTGGACCCAAAAATAATAAAAAAAATGTGGTCGACACCATTATCTCTCTAGTCAACACGCTAGCAGACCACCCATAAGAATATGAACACGCAGTAATACGAACAAACACACGTGAGACTCTCAACAGTCACTATGCATATGCACGTGAAGAATATTCATATGCTAATTATAATGTAAAGATGTAAATACCTAGTGTATAATGGTATTCCATATCTTCATCTTCCTACTACTATAAATAGCTCACTACCTCTGTTAGTTAGGGACAACTGAAAACAGTTTATCTAAACCCTAGAGAGTTTCTGGGAGACCTGTACTAAATCCTAACACATAGTGATCTTGTACTCGTGGATGTAGGCACCTTATTGGGCTGAACCGAGTAAACCTTTGTGTTTTCCTCTTTGTCTCTTATCTCTCTCTAGCCTACTTCTTTCTTATTTTATATGTGAATGTAATTATTAGTTTAATTAAGCTAAGACTAATTCAAATCAGCAAACCAAATTTAGACACCAACAAGTATTATTATAAAAAGTAGCTAAAAATAAATAAAAGAGAACAAATGAAATAAAGTAAAACCGAATACAAAAAATATAAAAATTTACACATATTGGTCACTATGGAATTTCATCAAACATGTGGTTTACATAGTATAAAAATAATAATGAATACATATCTACTAACAATCTATATAGACTTTTCATCGAATGACCAAAAAAATTATATCCAATAAGTTATATTTGGAATTTTCCTAATTAAAGTTAAATACAAAATTAATCTAAATTAAAAGAAAAATAATTAGTGAGATTTTGAATTGACTATCAAGATATTACCCAAGTGCTAATTAACAAATATTTATCCTCCAATAAATATGACACCAATAATGTACACAAATAATAATCTAACCTTTTAATAAGATTGATGTTTAAGAATTAAGACTCATCAAATAGGAAGTCGAAGCTAAGTATCTAGATGAACAAATATTAAAAAGAGAAATTAAAAAGAATACTAAACATATAGAAAGTAAAAGTCTCCACATGAACAAATATTAAAAAGACAAATAAAAAAGAATACTAAACAAATGCACTTAACATTACATTAATATATGTTAAAAAAACATTACATGAATATACAAAAAAAATAATATATTACCACATTCCCGACATTGTCCCACCCCCGCCTTCACCCAAACACCAACCTCCCTCCACCGTAAACACCACCTTCGATCATCTACAAATTAACAAATCAAATGAAAGCCACAAATCAAAACCAAATAAAATTACTACCACAAATGTGAATAAACCCAGAAAAAATAAAATTGAAATCTCTTCAAATACATACAATTATTCATCATTGCCACATTCTCATAAATTTTTTCTTAATGAATGAACAATTTATAAAAAAAAGTAAAATCATATATCAAAAGCATTAACTCTGCAAATAAAGCTCGAAACTGTCTTCGTTTGGCATGGGAACACCAACAAATAACATCCTATGGAGAATTCCCTCTCGTGCTTTTAATTCTTTTGATCCAGTCCTTTTTTTGTTTATAGACCTAATATTTGGAGGATAAGATTAAGGGAATTTGAGGTTAGGATATGAAAATATATATTTTTAATAAAAAATGCACAAAATTTCATAATTTTATCTTCAAACCAACAATCAGTTTAAGATATTCTATAATTTACTCACAAAATATCAATCTATGTATTAAAGGGGAAAAAAGCAAAAAAGTATGTATATTTTATATTTATTTAAGGGAAGAAAATGAAAGAACTATAAAGCAAAATATTGATAATTTTCTCACATGTCACTTACATTTTTTGCAACTTCTTCCATTATTCGATCGCGAGAGGACGATACAATTCATAGGAAATTTTAGTTTGAAATTTAAAGGCCTTTGATTTTCTCTTTCAGTTCAAACAATAGTAACCTAAAATTAACCTCAAGATTTTAGTAAGCTCAAACAATCTTTCTAATCCAACTAAGAGATTCAACACTTCGTGGCGTAAAAAGAATAATCCTAAAGCCAGATCTCTATTATTGAGTAAATGTTATGATAGTTTGATGAAAGGTAGTTATTTCATCAGATTTTTCCTCTGCATTAGACCCTTCTTGGACAATAGATCATTCCATAGATTCTCTTGATCGAAGAGAAAAAAAACATTTTGGACCCACTTCTAGCATTTGCTTCCTTACTTTTGAGATTATACTTGATTTCATTATAATCCAAATTATGTAATAATTCAGGAAGAGAACAACCACTCTCTTTTGTAAATTTAGTGTGAATCCACATTGGTGTGAAGAAATATATAGGTCTCCTGGGGATGGGTATAAGGAGGAGGTGGATTTGATGTTTTGAAGGGGATGATGAATGAATAGACATAAAGATATGGTAAACACTGAGGAGATTTGATAATTAAATAAGTGGTAATTGGAGAGGTTTGGATGATTAAGATGGAATGTAAAAGTATGAAATCCATTTGATGTGCCACGTGGATAGTCTAATAGGAGAGGAAAATTAACTATTGTCTAGAGTTTTAGAGTATTAGAGCATCTCCAATACTAATGTGAATAGCCACATAGGATTCATACACAATGAGGGTAAAAAAAGATTTCCAAATAAGCCTTCACAATGAATGTGAAAGTGATGTTGCAATAATGATTATCCACAATGTGAAAGAAATCCTTCAAATATATGGTTTCTTCCACGTTTTGAAGGTTTGCCACATAAGATCCACATCTATTAAACGTAAAATTAGGGGCAGCTCAAGATATGTAGGGGCCCTAAGCAAATTTTAAAAGTCGAGCCTTATCTTATTATAATATTAAATGCAATTAATATTTTTCTAATTGAAATTGATTTACCTTTTTGATATGCCAATTTTTAATAGTGAATATGAAATTGATATTACACCACGTATCTCCTTATATAAAAGTTTTTATTTATTTATGTAAAGCTAGTTTTATATCTTCTAACTAAATTGACAAAAACAAGGCACACACGTGTATTTGGAATCTTGTTAGAACTTTTAATATATATATATATATATATACACAACCCTGCTCTTGTGCGAACTAGTCCGCATTTTAAGAATGCAGACCGGACATGTGTCACCTGGCGGTGAGCCCAGAAAAGAGAGAGAGTGTGCCAACAATTTAGGCAATAATTTCTAGGCGCACCGATAGGTGACACATGTTCGGTCCGCATTCTTAAAATGCGGACTAGTCCGAACTGGAGCATTATTATATATATATATATATATATATATATATATATATATATATATATATATATATAATAAGTAGTAAGGGTGTTTTTACTGTTCAGTAAGTTTTTAAGACATTTAAGGGTTGAGATTAAAGCCACCTAGGTAAGAAATTGAGGGATGAGATGAAACGTAATCGACATTTTTAAAGAAATGGTTGAAATTTGTGTTCATTGGGAAGGAAACTTTGAGGACATTTACACGCTATCAGAGAGATAATCCATCTGACACAAACTCTCCCTCACACAAACTCTCCCTCACTCTTTCTTTCCCACTCTCCAAAGCACAACCCATTACCTCTCCCCCTCCCCCCATTCTCTCCCTCTCTCTTCCCCCCCTTCCTCACGCTGCCCCAGCTCCCCTTCTCCGCCTGCTGTCTCACCTCCTCGCCGACCATCTCTCACACTGTCGGCCTACTAGCTGCACTGCCGTTGCTCTCCCATTTTTGTGGAGCACTCCCATGATTCAATCTTTCATTTTTGGGTTCACTAATATGCGTTATCTCCAATACAGAATGATCTCAACAAACCCATTTATATGAAGCTCTCCACCACTTCTCTCTAACTGGGTCTCTCTCTCTCTCTCTCTCTCTCTCTCTCTCTCTCTCTCTCTCTCTCTCATGGGCTTCGAATTATTTGTTTTAACGTTTTATTATTTGTTTTTCAGATCTAAATATATCATCCATTTCTGATTTTTTTTCATAAAATAATTTTTTTTTGTGGATCTGAAACTGAAATGGATTTTGTTTATTTCATTTTTATACGAAATTTGAATGATTCAGTTCGTAAACAACAAATTTCAACTCAAAGTAAAATATTTCTAGATCTCCATATCTCACTTTTAATTTTTAGAAAATGAAAACAGGTATTTATATGGTAGAGGTTGAAATAAGGGATGCATAATCATTCAATGGGCTTAGTCCTCGAGAAGCTCATAAAGAGGTATTTTAATAAATAATTGATTTTTTTACCTCAATAATGAAAAAATTCTCCAACTCATTTTTATAAACTCTCAAACCTTGATTTATTTGTAATGAAAAAGTGGTATTCTTAAGTTGATTTGTATTTTCTTGGTTGAATGAAAATATTTATTAAATTTAACAAGTGACTTTTTCTTTTCAGGATGTCGTTGACATATATGCTTGGGTATGTTGAATTGCAGAAAAGTTGTGTCTGGAAATCTCAAATGAATTTTTAATCTGTGAGAAATTCTATTTATATAAAAAAATTGTGATTATAATGTTAATTCATAGTGCTTTTTTGGGCCAAACTTTTTTTTTGGCATTGATATGTAATCGGGGCAGAACAGGGGCACCATCATGGTGTAAATGGATAATGGGCTAATTTATTATCTTTATTCATTTGTGTCTCAATTATTGTATTTAATATCAGACTTTATTTTTGTAGATATTTGTTTTGTAACTTTTCTTTCCTTCAAACTTTCCAGACTCCATTTGAATGATGTTTAAGTGTTATGTGTCAGGTATGCAGGGATTGTGTAGCACAAATGACAACTACACATGATCTGACAGATTTGAATATATGCAACTTCCTTTTTTAAAGTATTTAATAATTTGGTATATGCAAAGCAGGTACGAAGTTATAATTTGTTATGCTCATTTCTTGGGTAGTTATAAAATTTGACTGTAACGATCCTCTTTATTATTTTGATTTTGATTTTTTATGATTTTGCTTTTAAATTTAGGAGGCAAAGGATGCATTTAAAGCATTAATTGGTGAACGAAAACATGCTTTTAATGAGGTAAAATATCAAACATCCCATGAATATCAATGCATTATGGTTTTATTTGAATATGGTTTTGAAATTTATTTGTTGCCCAGTGTTACTGTTTTGAATATGGCTCGATTTTATTTGAATATCAATGAAATGTGGCCTTACTTTCTATTTTTGTTACTCCTTTGTTCTTCATATATTTGATGATAGATGAGTCACAGTGCACTTGATAATGTATCAGATAGATTCATTTGATAATTAATTCAGAATATTTTGTCTATGTAATATATTTCTTATTGTTATATATGAAGATTTTGTCTAGGTATGATATTTTTTTCTATAAACATTATATCTAGAAAAAGAATGAGAGAAGATGTTCCTATTTGAAAATTTGTTCTTGAAGTGTATTTTACTCACAAAATGTCTTTAGAAGGTGTGTTGGAGTTTTAAGTGTATTTTATTGTTCTTTTTAATGATGAATGTTGTTTATTTAAGTTTTTTTAATAATGAATATTTTTTCAATATTTTATTTACCTATATAATTAACTAAGAATTTTTTTTGGATGTGTTACAGATTTACAAATGTGAGAGCAAACTTGGATTGACTATTTATGCTCATGGTTGGAATGTCGAGACAAACTGACACTGCTTTGGAAGATTGAGTTTTTTTCTCTACAGAGATTAGTTGTTAGATTATACTTTTAATTTATTGTAAATACTCTCACAAGACAGTAGTTAAGTTTTTTTTCCTTACTGAGATTATGTTTTTGATTTTGCAGTTTAATACTGTCTGATGACAATTTGAGGATTTTTATTTATTTTCCTTTTTCCCATTTGTTTTTCTCTATACCATGATGGCGCATAGATTTTAAATATTTTTTTTATGTTTTCACATATATGGCTTTTGTTTCTCTTAGTTCTTCGGACACTAACTAAAAAAGTGTTTTTTTATTTATAAAAAATGTTTCAGAACTTTTTTCTATTACTTTTTATTTACAGGAAAACCACAGAGCATAAAAAATAGTGTTCCTTCCTTGCGTGTTCAAGTATTTTTCAAAAGTTCTATTAAAAAAGGTATTCTTTAAAAGTAAGCAGGTTTCAAGCCTCACAAAGCATTTTTGGAGCAGGTGAAATATATCGAGCCTCACAAAGCATTAGGTCTGTCAAACCGTACTGAACTGAATAGTAGACTATACATAGGGAGCAGCTATTGTGATGTGTCCTGATGAGCAAGATCGCCCACATGGTAGTTGATTGAACTACTCAATGAAAAGAGACTTATTTGTGATAACTAACAAAGATCATTTTTTTTTCTACGGCCGAGACTTATGTCTTTAAAACATTACTTTTTCCATTACTTTCCATTTGGCGATGGTATCAAATGCATTAACTGTTATTGGTTTGAACTACCTCTAGCCATTTGAATACGTTAATTTTTAAAAATTCTTGCACTGATAATATGTAGTGATAGTTATTAAATTGAAAAATTTACTTCTTTTATTTTCTAGAGCCTACTAAAGATTTTGTTGAAATAGTGTACTTGAGATGACATAAGCATTCATCTTTTACAACCTAACATCTATTATACTATACTCAACCTATTGTTGACCTAAACCTGTCACCTGTCCTAATCAACTTTGGCAACCATCAAACAAGAATGTATAAATCTACACGCCAAATCCGTAAGCCTAACAGCTACTATTCTCAACCTATTATAGTTATACTCACCTCTAAAATACTAGAAGACTAAGAACTAACAATCTAATACAGCACTTTTGCCGACCTTTTTTTACTAACAGTACTACGTATTATACTATATTAATAATACTTAAACCTAACATCTACCACCTAGAAACCGACATACTTAAAAACCTAACGACCTATAAGCATAAGCACTAACGGCTAACAATAATGAATAAAAGGTGTGCTAATAAATGGAGACGGGGTAATAAAGTATGTCTTACAATAATATTTTATTTTTTATTCATTATATGAGATTCATTCTCCGTTGTTTCAATTTAGTGTTTGTTATATTTTTTTTGAGTTCCGTGTTTGCATAAATTTTTATTATAATTATGGTTCCTAGATAAATAATCCAATTATCTAAAAGCAGCGTTATTAACATGTATCCTCACTGTACTTTACTAAACATGTTGACATGTTGGTTTGGACTTTGAATTATGTCCTTTTTTTAGGGAGGAGAATGGAATCAAATCATTTTTTTAAGGATGAGAATGTAAATTAATACGTGATGCATTAAATTACTTCATATTTAGTTATTTTTTGTTATCATAATTTTGATCATCTTTTTCTTGGCAGTTTCAACTTAAATATTGTATCTCAACATCTAAATCCTCAGTTGTGACAAAACATGGATATATAATATTTAACTTCTTTCTTGAAACTTCCTTAAGACTTATATACTGAATTTGTTTCGACGAGCACTTTTTATTAAATATGGCACACGATTGTTGATAAATGAGAATTTAATTTATTGAAAATTTTATCATATTAATTACAATTATTTTTTTTACATACAATTAATGTAAAATATTATTTTATTTACATTCAACTTTTATTTTCAACTTTTATTGGAAATTATGACCATTTAATTTTTGCGGTTTCGCGATTAAGACTGTTTGGAATTTTTTGTCGTGCCTTCAGGCACGGGCATACCCTAGTATATATATATATATATATATATATATATATAAAATGAGGGATACTTTTACCTAATTAACAAATGGGTCCCTCCCCAATGGTGAGGCCCTAGGCATTTGCCTAACTCGGTAAATGGTTGAATCGTATTTGTCCAAAATTCTTTTGCTAATGCAATTATGAATGTAGTTCTTCTCTTTCATATTTAATACAAATTAAACTTTATACATTTATATTGTAAAAGATTTTTCTATGAATAATATATAATCTAAATTTTTGTCTACATAATATTTATTATCAATCGACCATAGGGAGGTTTTCTCCATGGGTCGAACAAAAGCACTTGTTCGTCCGTCCGTCTCTTTTTTTCCTTCTAAACTTACTTCTTCTTCTAACCACCTCTAATTCTTTCTCCCCGCTCAATCTTCCCCACCTTACTCTCTTTCTTCGACCATTGGCTTAATAGCTCTGCCCGGGTAAATGATTTATCTCCATCTACTTCTTTCTTTTATATCATAGGTTCTTTCACCCAACCTTTTCAATCGATTATTATATTGGTTGTGAATCACACCCTAACCATTTCTTAAGAAATAAAATCCTAAACCAAACCCTAAACCCAATCTTACACTTCACACTTTGAAAACCTAAACCTAGAAATTCGTGATTCTTTAATGATACGGAAAGCTAAATAATGTATACAATCTAGTTTTGTTCCATGTATAATTTTGTAATTGGTCTATGCAGGGTTTGTGCTCAATCGATTTTTGAAACATCGTACGTTTAATTAGTGATAATCAAAGTTGTGTTATTTTTAAAAGTATAAAAAGAGACACTCATTTGATAATTCCACATTCCTTTGCTTGCGATTTATATATGACAGTTTATAGGAGTTTTCCCCCTTAAATCTGTTATTTGTTCTTGTAGCTTTTGCGGCACACGGTTGTAATATTAAACTTGCACATGTTTTTACACTCAAATCTATAACTAATATTGTAAGGTTGTTTCGTACTTCTAAGTAGTGATTTACTTTAAAATCTCAGTTTAAATTGGGATATGTACTATACTGTTAAATCTACTCTACATATACATATACATTTGTGTGTATATTTATACAAATTGAATTGTTAAGGAATTAGTAACTTAAAATTGAGGGTTTGAACTTTGTACGGTATAAGCAAAAATCATCAAGAAATATTAGTACTTGAAGAGTTTGCCATGATAATTGTTATTGAAGTAGGATGGAAGATGAATACATATTATTGTTGCTTTCATATTTGGGTAATTGATATGATTATTAATATGATTATGTTATTTTTATTGTTTATTGATCGACCGTTTAGGGAGACCTTATTCCCACTTACACAAAACATTACTTGTTCGTCCGTCTCGAGTCAAACCATCAGATTTCTCCTCTTCTCTCGACCAATAATTAAGACGAACCCTTAAATTTCTCCATTTCTCTCAACAAACACAACAAATTCATCCCTTCATTTCTCCCTCTCTCCCCTCCACGAATAACCCTTCTCCATCTTTACCCTCCACGGTCAACCATTCTCATTCTCTCACCATCCACGCAAGCTGTAAGGACACAAATTTCCAATTGAGTCCTTTGTAGTTTTGGCTCAATTCCGGACAAAAACATTTGAGTCATAGGATGGACTTCAAGTTTATCCATTCAAGCCTATGACGTGTTTGTTGAAGACGTAGTGGCCAAGATATTAAAGCTTCATCTAATACCGTGTGTGTTGTGCCTCGTTTCTACGTCATCAACATGGTTCCATTGCTCCTAAGGTATGAATGCATTTTTAATATATATATATAGGAGCTTGGAACATTATTTATTGGGTGTATGTTAGAAATTTATTTTGGGTGTTAGTATTTTTTTGTTAAACTTTTTTTGAATTCATAGTTCTAAATATTTTGTTCTCGGACACCTTTCAGTAGAAAAATCATATCAAATCCAAAAAAAATCAGAATGACACGAAACTGGCGGCCACGCGTTCGTATCGAAATTATCTAGAACCATGGCCTGAGATCTCGTTAGATAGGTCATTCGAACGAGTTTTCAAACGAGAATTTTTTTTTCTTTCTGTCTCTTCGTTAGAAGTCTCGTTCGAACGAGATTTCAAACGAAAAAACAGCGGGAACAGTTTTAAGCTAGTTTTTTCCACTTTTCCACTACTTGGCCCCACTTCCTTTTTGACATACTTCTTAAGTGCGGGAACTAACTTTTTGAAGACAACTTTTTCACATTCTAAGAGTCTTTTGAGAGCAAAACTTTTAAGAAAAAGTTCCATGTTTTGTGTTTGATTTTTATGGATTAAACTCATCAAAAATTACATACACACCCATTTATTTAGTTTATTCTAAGTACCTATTGATATATCATTGCTTGGATACTTTTGGCACCTGGTTTTCTCTACACCAACAAGAAGAGAGTTTGGGTTCTTCTCTACCCCAAAAAAGGAGAAAAGTTTATTGCGGTGTTCTCACTCGAAGAAAGGCTTCACGTGTGGGTTGACGGTGACCATAGCCCCATCGATGGAGTTCGAGACTGTGGAGGAGTCCACGGTTATACACTAGGCGGAGGTTGAAGACCGAAGGAGCGCATCAAGGCTTGGACGGACTCAAGTCAGTTTGTGTAAGTCCTCTTGTGTCGAGTCTTTGTAAAAACTACCATACTTAGTGAATTCGTGGCTAGGGCCGTCCGAGGTTTTTTCCATTTGGGTTTTCCTCGTACATCCTGCGTAGTGCGATTGATATTTATTTTATCTTGCTATATCACCTAGATGCATGCTTAGGACTAAAAGATAAAATTAGTTCAAAATCAAAATCTATTTAATTTGGTGAAAATTTAATGTTTGGGTATGCTCAATTTAATTCAAGTGCAAAATTACTTTATCTTGATAGCATGCAAGTTTAACTTGAATTGGATTAATGTGTGTTTAAGTCTAAATGAAAATTGTGTGTGTAGTTTAATTTCACTTTTCGTTTAGTTTTAATTTTTTCATAAGTTGGTTTGTTCTCTTTAAGAAAAGAAAATTTTAAATAACTTTTGAAAAATTAAAATTTGAACCATTTCATTATATTTGAATTTAAAAATTGGGGGCTTCCGCAGTTTCACAAGCCCATCCTATTTTTAGTTCATTGTGAACTATTCTCTCTTGACTTCTCCATTTGATTTCTTGTGTTCAATTATCTCTCTCTCTCTCTCTCTCTCTCTCTATATATATATATATATATATATATATATATATATATATATATATATATATATATATATATATATATGTGTGTGTGTGTGTGTGTGTGTGTGTTGTAATACAGGTGTTTAGAAATTGTTTCTATGATTTATTTGTTTATTCATGAATTCATCTGAGTTTTTTTTGAATCATGATTCCTTTAGTTGGTTTTTATGTACTTGTTCTGGTTATGAATTTTATTGGGTGAATCTTCTCACAATTGGGTTAATTTTATTGATTAGTTTCATCCAAGTTTCTACTATTACAACGGTTTCGTTGTTGAGAAAGTTGGGGCAATCTAATGTAATTGAATTTGCAGTTCATTATTACACCGATTTTGTGCATCAGGTGCACAAAATACTTGTACATTTGACTAAAAATATTTAAAATATATTTTTTAAAATAAAATGTACAAGTATTTTGTGCACCTGATGTACAAAACTGATGCAAGTATAATTTTTCTTATGAAAATATTATCAAACTTTCATTTGATATTTATCTTTCTCTCGTCCAATTGCTTGATCTTATAAATTTAACGAAAAAACGGTCTATTCCCACTGTTTAGTGGTATTCTAATCCTATTCAATATTGAGATTTGTATTCGAAGACACTTGCACGCAACAATGATTGCTAAGAGCATCAGGAATGGAGGAAGCCAACGAAAGGCAACGAAAGTCCTTTTGCCTATCAAGATGCTTATGTTCTCACAGTGGTGGAGTGAAGAGAATTTCCAATTATAGTTCCTACGAACAACTATTGTTCATAGGAAATAAAATAATATTTCTTACGAACAATAGAAGTTCGTATAAATTTAAATATATAATAAATATACTTTTTACGAACTTCTTTTCTTCGTTAGAATTTCTACGAACTTCAAAAATTCGTAAAAAGTACTTACAAATTCTGATTTCAATTTATAACTTCAGAAAATGATTACAAACTACTTACGAATTTTGCTATAAAATGCCCCCATTATATACAAAAGGTTTTGTAAAACTACAGATTTTATTGGCATTACGTGGATGCTAAGTGGAACAATCAACGCGTTTTCAAACTTATAGTTCGTAATCCAAATAGGAGTTGTTCCGACAAGTGGGTCACGACTTAACTAGCGGTACTCTTCTCTCTCTCTCTCTCTTACATTTTACGTTACTTTATTAAACATTTTCATACACTGATTGTTGTTTCACTCCATACCTCTCTGTCTCACTCTTGTCTCCATTCAAACTGCAAAGGCGGCGATGGGAAATTGCTGCTCCGACGACACCGGCGGACGCTCGGCTGTCGGCGGCGCTTCTTCTCATCACAATCCAACCGACGGTCCGAACGACGCCGTCGACTATTTCTTAAAGTCCCGCGGCTACCACGGCCTGTTTTCTCAGATCGAGGTTCCTCAATCCACCTCATCTTCTTTACATACATACATATTCATCTTTTTATATTAACTCCTTTCAAGTTTTTAACCACAATTGCCTTTGTATCACTAAACGATGGTACTGAGATCTCACACTGTTATTAATTTTACATTGAATTCCATACAAGTGATAATTGTTTAGTCCCCCGCCCCGCTCATCAAACTCTATTTATGCACAATGAATGCGCCAGCTGAATGTTTACACTCACGCAATATTGATCTCCGTCTCCATATCGATCAACAATGTAATCTTAGCATGGTTCAAAGTCGGTCTAAGACGGACTCATTTAGTATGCATAGCTTTGAATAATTGATTATACTGGCACGTGTCACACTTGAGTGCGCAAATCGATCTAATTAGGAGCAAAACTTTATTAAAAAAAGTTACATTGAAGTTAAATACATTGTTCTCATCCTTTTCTTAAATAATGATACATTTTAACAGAACAAAGATACATTTTTTAAAATATATTTTGTGTATATAAAGAAGTGTTTAAAATACGATGATATATATTTAATGCGATGTAATGAATGGATATCAATACATATCACTCGTATGGTAAGAATATAATTCAACAATAAATAACATCACCAATTTGATAGAAGTGGTAAAAAATAATGACTTTCTTAATTGAAATAAAATTTATAATAAGTTATTGCCCGAGTCAATTGATATCTCACTGATATTGTTTGAGTCGAGCCGAAAAGACCTATCACTCAATTTGTGTGATGGTATCGGAGGGGTTGGCCACGAAAACGAATCAGTTCGTTGAAGATAATTTTTTTATAAGAAACAAGATAATTTATTAATATATAAAAAGAAACAAAAAGTAGACTAGAAGTCCACCAAATAAAAGGCTAAAAAAATACAAAAAACAAAATTATAACAAAAAAGATCATAAAGCAACAAATTGGGCCAATAGCTCAACCCACAACCAATAGATCCAGACAATCATCAAATTAATACCTTGCTCAGTTGTCGATAATAAATGAAGGTTGTTCCCTTGAAGTGCTTTGAAGTCAAAATTGAAAAAGAGTATGTGAATTTGATTCTCTCCGTAAGCCTCCTTCAACATCTCCTTGTTCACAAAAGTCCTCTCATTTCTTTCATTCCAAACGCACCATGCCACGCACTAAGAAATGCAAAACCATATGCTCTTCCTCTTTTAATATTCCCATATGCTCAAAAGATCAATGACTTAAAAATTCACAATGATTTGGGAAAAACATCAACAATATCAAGCATGAAAAATATTTTATCCCAAAGAAACTGGAGAAGTCACGATGTATAATGAGGTGGTCAATATCTCCGCCATTACTTTTGCGTAGGATAGGATACACCAAAAGGTGGATATTTTGAACCATGAATCTTAGCATTGCAATTGACAAAGGAAATACTCTTTTATTTAACAAATAACTACAGCGACTAATACAATAATACAATAACTAATACAATAATATAATAGGGGAGGCCTTTATTGACAGGCTCCAAAAAGAATCCTAAATAAAAGTGAACTAATAACTAAAAGATAAATAACTAATAGGTAAATTTTATCTAAATAAGAGGATATAAATGACTAATTAAATTAAGGGTAAATTACACCAAACCCCCTCTGAACTATTGATTTTTACACCCAACCCCTTTTCATATAAGAATGTTGACTTGATTTTATGCATAAAAACTGTTATTTTTTTTATGAAAAGGGGTTAGGTGTAAAAAATTGATAGTTTAGGGGGTTTGGTGTAATTTATGCTTAATAAATTAAAAATTATAAATCTGAAGTCCAAATTCCTTAAATTATTCATCTCCACATCACACGCGTGCGCGCGCGCGCACACACATACACACACACACACATATATATATATATATATATATATAGAGAGAGAGAGAGAGAGAGAGAGAGAGAGAGAGAGAGAGAGTGCTCCTGTGCACACTAAGTTTGCACATCATTTTTTTAAAATAGTAAAAAAAATATTTTTGAACTGATTTTTTCTGTGATATTTAAACATTTCAAGGGACTCATATAAAAAAAATCTAACTCAAGAAAACGTTTTTTGCTATATTAAAAAAATCGGTCAAACTTTCGCTGCTTTAAAGCACTTTAAAAGTTGTGAAAGTATGTTCATTTTTTTTAAAATAGCAAAATAAGTTTTTTTGAGTTGATTTTTTTATATGGATCCCTTAAAATGTTAAAATATCACATAAAAAAAATCAGTTCAATTTTTTTTAATATTTAAAAAAAATAGGTGTGCGCCAGCACGTGTGCAAACTTAGTGTGCACAGGAGCCTGCCTCTCTCTCTCTCTCTCTCTATATATATATATATATATATATATATATATATATGTGTGTGTGTGTGTGTGTGTGCGGGGGAGGGGGGGGGGGGTCACCCAACTTGCAATAGGTCACATGTATTAGCCTTACCATGTGCAACCAACCACGCAAAAATTTGTACTTCTGAGAATATAATCTATCTAAATTAAATAAAATCCAACAAAGGATGTTGCGAGAGAATGTAATAGTAAAAATAAGAAGACCCCTTCCCCTTCCTTTTAACTTTCATTGTCTGCAGTCTTTTGAACTACGGTCTAAGCAATACCCATAATTTTCCTCAACAACAAATGGAGTTGGCACCTCACGCTTAGTTTTTTTTTTTTTTTTTTACATTTGTTATTCTTACATATTGATAGTTTCTTTTTAGTTAAGGATACATAGGTCTTTTTAAAAAATATAATTTCTTAATGATATAATGCCCTTTTATAGGTATTTTTGTCCATTCTAGTATTCTTTAAACTACTTGCCCTTATGTTGATTAGCAAGCTAAGTTCACCAATAAATAGATTGCACTTGCTTCATTAAGAAGACACGTTTTAGTCGAGAGAGAAAGAGAGACTATCTTGTAAATTTCTTTGAGCCATTTTGTCTTGTTACGTCAAATTGGTATCAGAGCCAAGTTATTATTATTGTAAATCATAATTAAATTCATATATGGCACCCAAGAAATCCAACGAAACCACTGATGTGGATCGTTGAATTGCAAACCTAAAAAAATCATTTCCAGAGTTTCAATTCGACATTCGCAATCTTCTCAATCCTTTCTCCTCACTGTACGCTAATGCACCACAAAATTTGGGTGGATTTACCCAAATTGACACCACCGTAATCTTAGCAGGCTACGGGGCATTCCCTGCCCGATCTCACCGCTGACCGACCCAATTCAAGGGTCTCGATCATCAACAAATGAACCCCGATCCCATACGAGCCAGCCGAACATCACCGTCAGCTGGCTGGGCCGATTGCACTGCCTACTGTAGTCATCCTCTCTGACCAATGCTCTAAACTCTCAAAAATTGCAAAAATACCCTAGCGATCCAAATGCTAAGGCTATTCCGGTCACTGTCCGTTCGGTCTCCCATGCGGGCCAGCCTCCAATAAAAAATTGTAGGGGTCCTCCTTCAAGGTTCGAATATGCACCGCGACGTCATGACAAACATCAACATCACCGTCATGGGTTCGATACATTATACACACATATATATATGCCCCATTATATACATTATATACACATATATACATTATATACACATATAGTCTACACATATATATATGCCCCATTATATACATTATATACACATATAGTCTACACATATGCCCCATTATATACATTATATACACATTGTAGAGGGGGCTTGAAGGTAACCCCGAGATTAGGGACAAATTCCCAATTAGCAACAGTGTTCGAGATTAAGCAACCGAGGCAGCTCAAGCGTGGCAGCTCAAGCGAGGCAGCTTGACGCGGCAGCTCGTATTTTAGCTTGTTGTTTTAGTCACATTGTATTTTCATTATTGATTTCTGTAAGCTTTAACGGTTGTAATGACGTAACGATAATAACAAAAGAGTTTGTATGAGGTCAAACGGTACTTGCGAGAGACCAGGCTTGGCAGGGCCTGTGAGAGCTTTCATGCTCTATCGAATGACCTCACTGTGGGAACTTTAGAGGGACCCGGTTTGGAGGATTGAGAAGTAAGGCACCGTTGGGGCTTGTCCTGACCATCTTAGATACACCTGGTAAAACACCAAGGACCCTGACCGTGGAACCTCAAGCGGAGCAGCTTGGAGTTCCATCGGGCGTTGAGCCATAAACCAAGTAGCCCTCTACTTAATGTCACATCTACTATAGGTGATGTCACTAGCCAGCTAAACAATGTCAACAATGTCAGACCTGCACTTGAGTAAACCACCGTGGTATTTGGGGCTGTCAGGCAGTTGGTAAGCCACCTCTGCGACAACAGCCCCCTGACACACAGTGGTTAGGCAAAAGGCATGTCTTGGCATTTAATGTTTATGACGTGGAGACAACTAGTGCATCAGGCATTTAATGCTGTGACATAAAGTATGAGGGATGTCTTTCATAATCTTAAATGACTGAGTTGCCTCGGGGGTGGTGTGGGGGGCTATTTAAGGACCCCAACCACCTCTGAGAAGAGGGATCCGTTTTTGAGAATTGAAAAGAGTTATTGCAAACTAGAGAGTTCACTGACTCACCATTGTCATTTATTACGAAGCTTTTAATATTTGACAGAGATTCTTGAGGGTGTTTTGTGTGTTTTTCTACCTGCCCGCCAGGGTGTACCTAGGGTGCTTACTTCCCTCTCCCTCTAGCTAAGCCACTTCTAAAAAGTTCATTATTATTACCTGAGTTATACACGAGAGATTTTGGGAGTTTAAGCTGAGTTTACCTTCATTGGGTTCATGTTTATATGTTCTGTCATTGATTCTAAGCTCTAACCAACTGATTTATCATTACCATACTCAATAGGGGGTCACGCCTCCATCTATAATCTAAAGTACCCTCTTACATTTGGCGACAGAGCTGGGGGCGAATTTTCCCGAGCAACCTGAAAAGAAAAAGAGCACATGATGAAATTATGAATAAAAAAAAAAAAAACTTAACAAGCGTTTTCGTTGTTAAGTCACCGTTATAAGGTGAAGTTTATGAAAAAATCTTAACAAGCGTTTTCGTTGTTAAGTCACCGTTATAAGGTGAAGTTTATGAAAAATCTTAACAAGCGCTTTCGTTGTTAAGTCACCGTTATAAGGTGGAGTTTATGAAAAATCTTAACAAGCGCTTTCGTTGTTAAGTCACCGTTATAAGGTGGAGTTTATGAAAAATCTTAACAAGCGCTTTCGTTGTTAAGTCACCATTATAAGGTGGAGTTTATGGGAAAATCTTAACAAGCGCTTTCGTTGTTAAGTCACCGTTATAAGGTGGAGTTTACAAAAAAAAAAAAAAAAAAAAAAAACTTAACAAGTGTTTTCATTGTTGAGTCACCGTTACAAGGTGGAGCTTATGAAAAAAAACTTAACGAGTGTTTGCATTGTTAAGTCATCGTTATAAGGTGAAGATTAAGAAGAATCTTATGAATAATATACCTCAGTCACAACGGGAGCATATGAGGCAGCCACAGGGACTACCCCAGAAGCCGTAACGGGGTCCCTGGACGCAGAAGCCTCCACGCTTGGCAAAACCCTTGGCAAAACTCTATCACCCGTATAGGGCACAAGGGCCAGCACACGGGGTTCATCATGCGAAGACACTGAGCCCTCAAGCACAGCCACATCAGGACGGGGTGTAAACACACCAACCTGGGCCCTCACTGCAGGAGTTAGTGCAAGATCAGGAGAAAACTGTGCACAAAGACAAGTGTTAGAAAAGAAGAATGGGCACATAAAACATGAAGAAATACTCCTACGTGTTACTTACCTCAGTTATGATACTAAAAAGAGGAATGGCAGTTAGAGCTCTCATCAGCGTCGTTGGAAGAAGAACGTTTGCCAACAGCGAGGACATTTCAACCTGGGGTGCACAAAAACACCTCAGTGTTCAGCAGGCCAAACAAGAAAAGAATGGGACCACGGACAATAACAAACAAATTAAAGAGGAAACCATACCTCGGGTCCACTCTCCTCAATAGGAACAATGGGCAGAGGAACCTCAGGTGAGGCCTGTAAATCAGAAGGGACCAAAGGTGTTATCTCGGGATGTGCCACTTCGGGCAGGGTTACCACTTCAGGCGAGGAATCACTCGCAGGGTCAACGGCATCACCTCCCGCACTGACTTCCCTCGCACGTTGGCTGACTCCACGGCGAGAATACGTAAGCCCTGTCATGGGGGAACGGGGAGGAGTCACATCGGTACGAGATGCACCGAAGCGTCCCCCCACAAAAGGGCTCACGGGAGGACTGGAAGGGCCTGGTCTTTCTATTTCAGCTCCCTGCACCACAATTGTCAAAAAAAAAGAGAAGGGAAAATATATGTATAAGAAAAGATAGTCCTCCTTAAGCAAAAGGGCAATAATAACTAAATCAGGCATACATACCTCCGATTCAGAAGGAGAATGAGAAGACACGACCACGGGCGAAGAGGGAGGAGTAGCAGCAACTGAGGGGGCAGGGGTGGATTGCACCTCAGGGGTCGAGTGTACCTCAGGAGTCCGTTTCTTCTGGGACTTGGTGCCCAGAGTCTTCTTCCTCGAGCCAGCTGCACTAATACTGACCCCTTGAGGAGCCCTGGAACTCTTCCTCTTCCTAGCCGTTGGCTCTGAAGGATCCACCACCACCGTGGGAAAAGCAATGGAGGCATGCCGTTGATACTCGGCATTTATTCGATCTAGCTCTGCTTGGGCCTCCCTCCTTACACGCTCAGCCATCTCGGCAGGCATGGGAGGTGGAACGGAGGCTATGGGAAGAGCTGCCACGGGAGTTTGGGGCTTCTGGGACTTCGATTTCGATTTCAATGTCCCACTCTTGGCCGTTTTTGCCTTCTTAGCAGGTGGTTGAGAAGCCCCCTCGTCGGTAGTAGCTGCAGCTGAGGGGGCAGCCTTCTTCGCAGCAGCAGTTTTGGACTTTGGCGTGGCAACTGGGACCATGGCACAAAGTGGAGGAAGCTCGTTGGGAGGTGCTTTGTGGGTTGAACTTAGAGGGAATTCTATCCCAAGCACAGAGTTGCCTTTTAGCCCTAACTCCAGGGCAGAAAATGAACAAACAGGAGGGTACACCGGCTCTCCCTAAATGAACTTAGCAATTTCAGCTAGTTGTTTTGGCCAATACTTGGTGGCAAACAGAGGGGTCACATCCCCATGCCTAGTAATACTGGGAATGGTGACACGCCCAGCCATTGTTGAGGATATCCCCCACGCAGCAGTTGAAGAAAACAACGAACATGCCTCGCCAAAGGAGACTTTGGGGTTTGATGATTGGAAAACTGGACGTGGCACCCCCTGGTCAAACCCAAACTGACGGCTGCATCGGTTGGGGTTATAATGCTCGCTCGAGTATCCCCACTCGGTGTAGGAGGGCAGATATCCAGGAGAAAGAAGAAGAACCACGGCCAGCAAGGGGTCCTCAATGTCGGGAGAAGGGTCCCGTATCACTCTGGCATCATGATGAAAAAATTTACAAGTATGGAAAAAGGCCTCTTCTTGATAGGGCCTCATAACGAAGCTCTCAAAACGATCAATCACGGAAATCAACTCCTTTCGGCTTTGTCTCTTATGATAAATGAAGGACCGAGGAGGCAAAATTGTTTCAGCCGAAGGAGGACTGTTGGGCTTGGCCGCTACGGCAGGAAAGCGGAAGTAGAGAAAGCTAGTCAGAAGCACACTGTTGGCAAAATTGGCCAAGTTATAACGGCCAATGGAGCGTTCCATGTCAAATAAGGCCCTATCCAACCAGGTGTACAGGGATCCCAAGGCAATTGCAGCCAGGGGAAGCTTTATGCCTCGAGCTAAGCGAAGGGACAGGTTGATAAGGTCCTTTCGGGGCTGGTCGTTGGGCTTGCCCGTCAAAAAGAAGCGGGAAAGAATCACAAGAATATAAGCGGGAAGCTCCAACGGCGTACCTTGACCAGGTGCAGTTGATGAAGAACTGCCTTCACCAGCACCCTTGAAGAAGTAATTGATCAAGGGAGAGAAAGTAGCTTTGTTGGAAGAACCGATGCAGCTTCGGCATACGCGATCCAACTCCAAACGATCTGCGGTCTCTCGAGCATCGAGAGCCTCATCGGTGTAGGGCTCATGGCCTGTTGCATCGAGGCCCAGGAGCTCGCACACGTCCTCCAGAGTTATAGTAAACTCACCCCAGGCAGCAATGAACGTATGAGTATCCACGTTCCAGCGAGGGACCAGGATAGGCAGGGCAGCGTTGTTCTTTGATAGAGTAAACTCACCAAACCATCTAGCCCGTTGAAGGCCGATCTTAGCAAGGACATCAACATAAGAACTCTGCATGTGAGAGTTCCAGGCAGCAAAGTGCGCGGGGGACCCCCCGGGTGCTTCAAAATCAATATGGAACCATGGGAAGTCCCCTCGCTCTAAGCGAAATCTGAGAGTTCCTTCTGGGGGCAGAAATCCCCACTTAGACACCTCTTCGTCCTCATCACCCAATAAGAGGGCGTCAAACTTGGAGGAAAAGCAGACAGCCTTACAGGCAACAGCAAAGCCATCACCCTCCCCAAAAATGGGAGAGCGACGGTAAAATCTCAGCTGTTCTTGGCAAGCAGCACCCAGGGCGGAGGCAGCAGTGGTGGTGGCAGATGGAACACTGGTGGCGGAAATGGCGGGGTTGCTTGAAGACGCCATGACAAACAGCGAAGCTGTAACAGAGAAAGCTTCGAGAGAAAAGGGATTGAGAGCAACAATGGAGACGGACGATCACAAGTGGTGGTAT
Organism: Sambucus nigra; assembly: GCA_949130495.1. Taxonomy (NCBI): domain Eukaryota; kingdom Viridiplantae; phylum Streptophyta; class Magnoliopsida; order Dipsacales; family Adoxaceae; genus Sambucus; species Sambucus nigra. Next base: position 508,944,465 of record OX422212.1, read on the forward strand.
AGCTCTTGCAACAATGGAGTCTCTCTCTCTCTCTTTCTAAAAAAGAAGTGACAGTCTGATGAAGAAGATAATAACGAAGTAAGGAAATAAGCAAAGAAGAAGGAAGAAGTGGAAAGAGACCCCTGAGGCCCACGTGTTTAAGGTTCAAAGTATTTTGAATATGGCTGTTGAGACTTTCGAGTTTGGCGTTTAGATTTCCCCACCCTCGCACGTGCACGGCCGCCTGTAATCATTTCACATGAACACGTGGCACTTCGGGAAGTGCTGTGACAGTTGAAAAGACAGCGCACGTCATTAATGAAATGACGCATAGAGAACAGGAAGCGTTGCCTTCTTCAGCAAGCTTGAGTTTTTGGCGCCAATCTTTTTGTCAGACTTATCTAACAAGGCCCCAACGAAGAAGATGTTCCAACGGTTACACAAAGAAAAATCCATCAAGTTGAGTCATTTCGTGCAGACATTTCTTGTCCCAACAAATCTCTCCACGAGGGGGCAAATGTAGAGGGGGCTTGAAGGTAACCCCGAGATTAGGGACAAATTCCCAATTAGCAACAGTGTTCGAGATTAAGCAACCGAGGCAGCTCAAGCGTGGCAACTAAGCGAGGCAGCTTGACGCGGCAGCTCGTATTTTAGCTTGTTGTTTTAGTCACATTGTATTTTCATTATTGATTTCTGTAAGCTTTAACGGTTGTAATGACGTAACGATAATAACAAAAGAGTTTGTATGAGGTCAAACGGTACTTGCGAGAGACCATGCTTGGCAGGGCCTGGGAGAGCTTTCATGCTCTATCGAATGACCTCACTGTGGGAACTTTAGAGGGACCCGGTTTGGAGGATTGAGAAGTAAGGCACCGTTGGGGCTTGTCCTGACCATCTTAGATACACCTGGTAAAACACCGAAGGACCCTGACCGTGGAACCTCAAGCGGAGCAGCTTGGAGTTCCATCGGGCGTTGAGCCATAAACCAAGTAGCCCTCTACTTAATGTCACATCTACTATAGGTGATGTCACTAGCCAGCTAAACAATGTCAGACCTGCACTTGAGTAAACCACCGTGGTTTTTGGGGCTGTCAGGCAGTTGGTAAGCCACCTCTGCGACAACAGCCCCTGACACACAGTGGTTAGGCAAAAGGCATGTCTTGGCATTTAATGTTTATGACGTGGAGACAACTAGTGCATCAGGCATTTAATGCTGTGACATAAAGTATGAGGGATGTCTTTCATAGTCTTAAATGACTGAGTTGCCTCGGGGGTGGTGTGGGGGGCTATTTAAGGACCCCAACCACCTCTGAGAAGAGGGATCCGTTTTTGAGAATTGAAAAGAGTTATTGCAAACTAGAGAGTTCACTGACTCACCATTGTCATTTATTACGAAGCTTTTAATATTTGACAGAGATTCTTGAGGGTGTTTTGTGTGTTTTTCTACCTGCCCGCCAGGGTGTACCTAGGGTGCTTACTTCCCTCTCCCTCTAGCTAAGCCACTTCTAAAAAGTTCATTATTATTACCTGAGTTATACACGAGAGATTTTGGGAGTTTAAGCTGAGTTTACCTTCAAAGATTCTATTATTTCATTTTAGCCATATGTTCCAGCAAATCGCCACTACCGCACTCTTCCATAAACCGTTTACCATCCTAAAATCACCCAAACCCTCCCATTTGTAGAATGCCAATAGGTTTTAAAGGCTTTTACTCCTGTAATATGGAACTCATCAAACAACTTCCCCTATAAAAAATCAACGAAGGAACATTAGAGGATAATGTGTTGTTTATTCTATGCAAAGTAACATTGGAGGAAAATTTGTTGATTATTCCTTGCATAGGTAATTAGGGAATAAGTGTACATGCCGTCTCCTCTTTTGAATCCACTGACATCTTATTTCACATTATGATATTCTTTTCTTTTCGTGCTCGTGATTGATTATTAAATGCATCTCCAACACCATTTTTCTCTGTTGCCAGTAGACTCTCTCTTGGGATAACTGTACAATCTTTATATGTTAATCAATCTCCTTTCGTAGAAATGGAATAATCCATTTGACTCTTATTTGTTCCATTTTAAAAATTATTGAATGTTCAACTCTCTTTTTAAAATATGTATTTACTAGTGCAAGTATAAGATCATAAGCATCGCAAAAATCTAAGAGAGACTATTTATCCACCACGCACCATCTCATATCCTACACGATTTCTCCTACACGGCCATTAAAATCTCCCCTATAGTTTTATCACCTAAAGGTATTTCTTGAATTAATTCATCCATTTATTCCCATCATTGGCTTTAGTACATTCATTTATACTTGGCTTTATTCCCATCATTAGCTTTAGTTAGTATTGATGGTAACACAAGGGCAAAGCTAGGCCTAAATTGACTTGGTGGGATATTATGAAAAAGGACATGATATCACGTGGTTTAACCGAATATATTGCGCTGGACAGAAAGGAATGGAGAAATAGGATACATGTAGCCGACCCCAAATAATTGGGAAAAGGCTTTGTTGAGTTGAAAATCTATACTTGGGGTGCATAAACATTGACAATATTGATTATATCACCAAATAACTGTTTTACTTTTTGAAGTATGAAGTCTATCGCCTCTCCTAATAACAGTTACGATATCTTCCTTAAGGTTCTTATCAACTATAATTTCAAATCCGTTCTTATGTTTATGTTTGTAATTTGAACCCTTTATTCTTTATTTCTCCACCTTTCTCACCGGCTCATTTAGTTTCGTATAAACAAGATGTGTTAACTTTTCTTCTTATCATCATGGTAACCACTAGCTCCATCATTTTCTCTGTCAAAGTGGAATATAGAGAGAAACAAATAAACCATACCATGCCAATAGTTTATATATACATAAAGGACAAATAGATGACAGGGAACTGAATGTTTATAGGCAACATTCGAGAACTTAACAAAATGATTGTAAAGTGAAAATTAAAATAGTATCGTTGCGATGACAACAAAATTAAGGGGCCGGTGGATAACAAAAGGCGCAATATTTATTATAAAAAATAACTTTTAATTCAACATTCTTTCCAAATAACTGTAGTTTTCTTTAGTTATATTAGCCCAACAATAGTGACATTAGATGGACACCTTTGGAATGTGTCAGCACCACTTCAACTTGTCAATGTCACTTCAACATATTTCGGTAACCTCGCTTAATGTGGGGGATTTTAAGAAACAATGTTGAAAGATAGTCTAGAAGGGATACAGTTTTTTCCGCATGTAACATGTCCAAAAAAATATCACGTCACATCTCACATCTCACATATATAGAGGTTCATATATTTTATATTAAACATGCTCTAATTCTCTCTCTTGTAAAAAACATATTACAGTGTCAAACAAAAATGGACCAACATGCAAAAAAACTGCCTGTGCAACGATCTTGACATGTTCCGGTTCATATAAGCACATCATATAGCACAACACATCAAATTCAATGCTTGATAAAAGTTGTAACACGTTAATAGAATATTTACACACGAAATAATAGTCAACATATATTACTTCACAAAGTACTTGTCTACTTAGAAGTTTAGAGTTGGTAACTTCTAATCTACACACAAGACCAGTTTTTAGGAGAAAAGTACATTTTAAATATGCAGGGCAAGGGAAAAAGCCAAAGACTATACTAATGTCAGTGCCCATAAAAGATTCTGTAAAAAGGTATAATTATACAAATTTATAATTATAATACGCAAACATCAACATAATCACACCACAATGTACATTTAATATGGACTTTAAAGTGGTAGTATTAAGAACAAATAAAAATTTCAAGACGAAGAAGGAGAAGAACGAGAAATGCTAAATAATTGAATTGCACAACTTATAAAATATATATACCTATGTTCACATATGTTAACGTTTTACAACTGTATAACGAAACTAAAATCAAACTGTAAAAGTAATGGAAAATAATGTTGAGGGAAAAAAAGTAGAATCACATAAAATAATAATACAAACTAATACAGATAGAGCCACACCTGAATATACAACAAGGAACAAAAATAATTGCCTACTGGGTGGTGATGAAAGCTACAAGTTTTCTTGAAATTAAGTTCTTCCTCCTATGTAACTCCTATCCTGTTTGATTGCAATATATGTATCCATGTGTTAAAAAACAAGAGAGATATTACATTTTAAATTTTTATGAAAGCAAAAGGGCATATTAATTCCTTAAGATGGGCTGGACTAGATGCACTGTTGATGGGTTTTATTAAGCAAGGAAGAAGAAGGGTTACATAATGATTAAAATATTTTGAGTAAAGGTACAAATCATGTTTAATGGGAAGAATACAAAGAATGATAGTAATTTAGGAGAGAAGTTAAGAGAATTGAGAAGAGGAAGCGGATGGCAAGATGTGAATGGATGATAATATATCCTTTTTATTTCCTTCCTTGTAATGTGAAGATAATTGAAAAGACATTATAGCACATGTATATAAATATTCTTTACTATATGAGAGGAGATAGTTGTAGGAAATGTAATTGTATATATATATATATATATATATATAGACAGAGAGAGAGAGAGAGAGAGAGAGAGAGATTAGTTGGGGCAATAAATAAATGGTACATTAGATGAATAATAGTTACACATAGAGATATGTGTCATCGCCGTGTTAAGGTGTGTTGTGCGGGAGCGCGGTGTATAGTGATCAACTAGGGAACCGTGACCAATAAATAATCACTCAAATATAGCAATCCAAATGAAGCAAATAGAAAATAGATGCAACAACACAAAATATACGTGGGTTACCAATTTGGCTATGTCCACCGGCGATCCGTGTCACTAATAGAAGAAGATCACAAATGGAAGGACAATATGCTCCTTCCTCGCAATAAATCTCTCTTCTCACAAAATAAAATAACCCTCACACAAATATTAGAAGACTCTCACAAGATTAATCTCACCCAAGGCACCTATATTCTACCAAAATCCTCAATAGAGTATACTTAAAATTGGTTCACAAAGCAACCAATCTTACACTATCATGATGCCTTAATTTCACTCACAAATTATCTGTTTTGGAACACAAGAGGAGAATGCCCAATTCTCTCTCTAACACAAGAGCAAGAGCAAGAGCAAGAGCAAGAGCAAACAATACTAAATAATGGCTACTAAAAAATTAGGGTTAAAACCCTTAACACATTCTATTTATAGGTGAAACCCCCAAAATACCCCAAGCTAGAAAATCTGGGTCCGATCACTGCGGTGAAGTTCCTTAGCTGGTCGCCCCCCTTCCCAAATGGTCCATGCCAATAAACTCTGGAAGAAGCTGCAGCCAGCGAACCCACCACATCGCTGCAGCGAGGCTGCAACCCAAAAGTATTTTGAGCCAACACCCTACAAGGTGCTCGTAATATATCTAGTTTATTAGATATCTTGCAGTTGATAGCAAAGAGTATCCATGCTAGCAAACAATTTTTCAAGTCAACATTATTATACTGGATGGTCAATAAGGCCACGAGCTCAACTATCAGCTGGACTAGGCATGCTTATCATCCTGCCTGAACTTTGGCCGTGTGTGTCAATTATTGTTCAACCTAACCAATTGCATATCCCTTCCCTGAGATTTATTCTGTGAGTGAATAGTTGTACTATCTCAGAACCCATGCTAAGTGGGATGTATTATGCTCTTTTAATCAAATTCTCATGGTCCATTCGTGTTTTCTGTAATTAGTTGTTTTTCATCTTTCATTTATCATTTCTGATATAAAAACTGTTCAATTTACCCTTTGAATAATACATGCTAACTCTTCTCAACAATTGTGTGCAGTTATCATTATCAGCTTCAAACTTGCGTGACAGGGACGTGCTTTCTAAGGTTTATCACTCACTTTCTAATGAACACAATAAATTGCTTAATAGAATGTACTTGTGGGTGTATAGGGTTGTTGCCATTCACGTTTATCTGTTTATCCCTACTTATTTTTGGGGCCTGAGGAAAATCATACCTGGTGTAGGATTAAGTAATACACCTCGTGACAACTTTTCTCTGGATTCATGTCTCATTTATCCAGTTGTTCAATTGAATAGAAGTTTCACACTGTGCATGCCAAAAAATTGAAATGGTTAGAGATTCAGAGGTCCGTCTCATCATAACCCCACTCCAAATGAAAGTTGTCCTTTGTGAAAAAAAGATTACAACTAAAGAAGGGAAATTCCTTGAATTTAAGCTCACTGAAAAAATTCTTTTAAATATCCTATTTCTTGATATATAACATGCATTATAAACCCAATACAACTGTCTAATCTAACAGTTGGTTTGATAGAGTTATAAAGGGCAAACCCAGTGCACGAGGCTCCCGCCACTGCGGGGTACTGGGGTGGGGTGGGGGGTTAGATGTACGTAGCCTTACCCCTGCATATTTCCGCGACTCGAACCAGTGACCTCCAGGTCACAATGGGGCAACCTTACCGTTGCTCCAGGTTTGATGAGTTATGAATATAGGAAATATACATCAAAGGTTATGCAACTTTTAGCTTAGTTTGCTCTACCCCCATTGAAAAAAGGATCAAATACCAAAAAGTCCCTCAAACATTTTTTAATACACATTTAGTCCAGGCCTTTTATTTTGTACCAAAAAGTCCCTTATTCTCTTATCTTTAAAGGTCCGCACCAGCGTCATGGTAAAACCTTTTTGGCATGGTGATGGTAAAACCTTTGGTACAAAATAAAAAGGCTTGGACTAAACGTGTATTAAAAAAAGTTTGAGGGACTATTTGGTATATGCCCCTTGAAAAAAGGACTTTATAGCTTCATTATGCTTCCTAATGCTGTTTGTTTAGTACTTTTTTTTTTTCTTTTCTGATGAAAAATGATGAATTCATTCTTCATGATGTGATATTTACATTTACTCATACAAGTACCAGATATCAAATAGCTTTGCTAACATAATCAGTGCTTTCGTATTGGTGGACAGCTTGTCCTCTTTTGATACGTAATGCTGTTGTACACAAAAATCCAAGAAAAGCAAACATTTGAAGTGCAACACCAAAATCTCACCCCCATCTTTTATCAAACACTGCGCTAGCACCAAGGCTCTAATACTATGTTGTTGGCAAATGAACCCACGATTACTACTAGGAATATATATGCGATGACAATAGTAAAAAAACAATAAACCAAAGATAACACAAAAGTGAAACACCAAGATCTATATGATTTGGCAGATTATTTTGCGTACACCGGAGAAACCAATTCACTATGTCTGAAGAACAAGTGCAAGAAATGATCACACGACCTATCACTCTTGTATTCAAATAATGCCTATAGAACAACTATACTTACCAAAGTGAATCAAAGTCCTAACCTCGTCAACTGGTTGATTGCACAAAAAACATGACCTTCGCATCTCATTGTCTTGAGCCAAGCAGTAGCCTCAACCTCTGGTTGACCAGAAAAAGAAATTTTCACTGAATTTCAATCTCTCCACTTTGACAAATGCATCCAAACAATATCTAGACATCATCACTCTGAATTCTAGACATAAATTCCACATACGCTATATGTTATAATTGCCTCTATAATGTACAAAAGTATATGAGACTTCTGTAATTGCTTATTTTACTTCAGGCCACCATCAACATAATGAGTGTATGCCCCTTATATGATATATGCTAACGTAATTTCAACTTATGTGGCATTGTTACACATTTACTTCCTGTTTCTTACCTTTGTATCATCTATATGTTTTTCCCCTTATAACGACATTACTTTGTATGTTTAGCCTTTTGTTATCTGGTGCTGAAGTGGCCTTTTCAGAAATAAGGGAATAAGTTCAAAAATGCTGAAGATACCTCCAAAACTGCTTTCCAAAATATTACCTTCTTCTATGCAAGGTTCTTCATTATTAACCAATATTTGCAATCCATGGAAATGGAATTTCTTAATGGGACAATATTGTGTCATGGCATGGATGCTTGAGCTCCAAAGGTCGACTGAGCCATTTCATGAAATGTTGGTTATGTTTTCTTTTAATGTATTCAGATGATCCCATTTAGTTGTATGCTTTATACTTCTATTAATGTCTCTTTGGAATCTCAATCTCACATGACTTCTTCGTTAATAGTTATATTTATCTGAATGCCTTGCTTCAACTAATTCAGTGCCCCTTTCCCATAAAAATATGTTTCAATTGCTGAGTTATAGAGAAGTTTTACCATATTGCACAAAAGTTAGCCAATTATCCTAATAAGTTTTGTTTTGTTTTGTTTGTAGAGTGATCCAGTGGCAGTTATTTTTACAAAAGGAAGAGATGGTTCACTTCACGAGCTTGGGCGTACTGAAGTAGTGCGAAATTCATTGAATCCCCAGTGGATCACTAAGCATACTATTACTTATTATTTTGAGGTGTTGCAAACTTTGGTGTAAGTTTTAATATTTAATCCCTGCGTTTCATCAAGCGAACACTTATCTTATCAGTTTCATGTACCTTGTGCAATTACCTTCCATCACAGGTTTCGTGTGTATGATGTTGACACTCAGTTTCACGATCAAGAAATACAGGTATATTATATGATGCTGTTTCCTAAGAATTTTACCATGGACAATGAGATTTTTTAATGTATTTGTCTCTAAGATGATAGATAGTTATTCCCACATCTGTTGAATTTATTAAAATATATACAAACCATGTGTGTTTTACTTGGAGATTCATAATACTATTTAGTTTCCATCCAAAATTGGGATCTTTTGTTGCACGTCTAAAGTAGTGCTGTTAAATTTGGTTTAGGCTGGAGTGGAGAAGAACACTCCTAATCTCAAACCAATCAAGACTTCGTAATCTAAAGCTTGTATGACTTTTTCTTTAAAATGATTTTGATATTGGCTTACTAGCTTGTATGACTTTCACTTCAAAAGGATTTGGCATTGGGTTACTCAATTGAGAGCCTGAAAGTAAGATTTAGATGTACTAGAGCATATTACGAGTGTGGAACCCCCTCAAGCTGTAGAGAAGGTGTCAGTCAAACCCAGAAGTTGTCAGTCAAACGCAGCTTGATAATGGATGATCGGAGAGGAGAAGACCCAATAACTTCGGTGAAGAAATCAGACGTCTGATTTGAGGAAGACACAAAGGTAGGATGAATAATACCTGAGCAGAATTTCCTCCTGAATGAAATGGGCATCCACCTCCACATGTTTAGTTTAAAAGCAAGTATAGACAATTTGAATAGAATTCTGACTTGTTTTTCTCTAAGATGCGTTTACAATTTATAGATGCAATGACTTAGTTAAAAAAAAATAAAATAAAAAGGCAGAAACTGCTGTCCAGATTTTCAGCAAACTGTCACCAAAAAAGCTGCCCAGATTTGAGGGAATCTGTCACCAGCTTTTCTGAGGGAATCTGTCAACATTTCCCCTCAATCTGGTGTGCAAATGTTGTCCATTCCCAGCTTGCTTATGATTCGTTGGAATGAATGACTTGGTAATCCTTTGATGAGGATGTTTGCTAGTTGCCCATTGGTTGAGATGTAGAGAGTGCAAATTAGACCACAATCTGATTTTTCTTTGATAGAGTGTTGATCCACTTCTACGGGTTTAGTGCGATCTTGTCGTATCGGATTGTGAGCTATATTAATTGTGGACTTGTTATCACAATATAGCTTCATACTCCCTTCCCACTTGATACCCAAGTCTCCCATGAGAATTTTGAGCCACAAAAGCTCACTAATTCCATATGCCATAGCTCCAAACTCTGTCTCGGCCCTTGATCTGGCTACCACAACTTGTTTTTTACTCCTCCAAATCACCAGGTTTCCTCCTAAGAAAGTATAATACCCAGATGTGATCTGCGATCCAGCACTGAGCCCGCGCAATTTGCATCTGTGTAGGCTTCTATACTGAGTTCTTTGTTATTTTTAAAGAGAACCTTCTTAATGACACTCCTTTGGAGAATGCATGAGCTGACTTACTGCACTCACAGCGTACGTAGTGTCTGGACGACGTGTATGAGACAAATAAATGAGTTTCCCTACCAACCTTTGGTATCTCCCCTTCTCTATGATTATATCTTCTGTAGCTTCTCCTAGCTTGTGATTTTGTTCGATGAGAGTTTTAGAAGGCTTACAACCTAGCATCCCCGTCTCCTGTAGTAGGTCAAGAATGTATTTTTTTTGGGAAATCAATATGCCATTTTTGGAGTTTGCAACTTCAATCCCCAATAAGTATTTCAACTTCCCTAGTTCTTTTATCTTAAATTCTTTGGCCAACTGTTTTTCAAGCTTCTCAATTTCTTCAAGATCATTCCCTGCTATGATAATATCACCAACATAGATAATTAAAACAGTGATTTTACCGATTCTTGATTTCTTGATGAAGAGTGTATGATCACCTTGTGATTGTTTGAACTCCATCTTTTTCATTGAATTGGTAAACCTTCGAAACTATGCTCGAGGAGATTGCTTCAATCCATATAGAGCTTTCTTTAACCTGGATGCACTATTACTCCCAAATTCTGAGGTAAAATCTGGAGGTGCCTCTATATAGACTTCTTCCTCTAAGTCACCATGTAAGAATGCATTTTTTACCTCCAATTGTTGCAAGGACCATTGAAGATTAGCTGCTAATATCAACAAAAACCTAAAAAAGTATTCATTTTTGCAAATGGGGAGAACGTTTCTTGATAGTCTACCCCATACGTTACCCCTTTGCTACAAGCCTTGCTTTATATCCCTCCAAAGTTCCATCAACATTATATCAACAGTATACACTCATTTGCATTCCACTATTTTTTTTCTTTTGGCAACTCGACTATAACCCACGTCTCACTCCTTTTTTAGGGCCTTCATTTTTTTCTCACGGCTTTTTTTCATTCCTCACTCTTACTTGCCTCTTGGACTGTTTGTGGAATTTTGATGGTGTGTAGCTTTGTGAGGAACACTTTATGTGAGAAGATGAGAGTCTATTAAAGGAGATAAAGTTGGCTATGGGGTGTTGTGTGCATTTTCGTGTACCATTTCTGATCGTAATAGGAATATCAATATCATTATTAAGAGGAAGGTTTTGTGGTGAACAAGAATTTGAAAGACTTTCGTTACTTGTTATAGGATCAAACTCCAGTGCTTGCACCGGTTTGGGATCAACTTTCCTCCTTGAAAAGATTGCAGTGACAAAGTAGGACTGTCTTTTCCTGTTTTCTCATTATTGGTATTTTTGGGAGATGGAAGAGATGAAAGAGGCTCAAGGTATAATGGAGTAGTGACTGTTTCAGGGGCTGATTCTGGAGTTTCAGGGGCTATTGTATAATTTCAGGAGCTTTTTTTTGTGATTTCAGGGGGTGAAAGGATTATTTTAGGAAATTCAAGACTCAAACGAATCTTATCTTCAAATGAACTCTCCCCCTAAAGATAAGATTCCCAAAAGAAAGATTTGTTTTTTAGCAAAGGTAACATCTTTCGTAACAAAGAATTTCTTAAAATTTGCATGATAGCACTTATAGGCTCTTTGTGTTGAAGAATACCCAAGAAAGCCACATTTAAGAGCTCTTGGATCTAATTTACTACGATTTTGTATATGAATGTGAACATAGGAGACACAACTAAATATTTTGGGTGGTAGGTAATTAGACTTATTGAATTCTTGGTAAAAACGTGAAAGAACATTTACTGGAGTTTTATTTCCCAACACTCTTGAAGTTAGTTAGTTTATAAGATGAGTTGCAGTTAACACGACTTCCCCCCAATAGTGTTTAGGCACTTGTTTTTCAAATAGTAGGGCTCGGGTTGTTTCAAGAAGGTGACGATTTTTTCGTTCCGCAACCCCACTTTGTTGAGGTGTATCTATACATGATGACTGATGTATGATCTCTTCCATTTAAAAAATTGGTGACAAAAACTGATTAAAATATTCCTTTTTATTGTCTGATCTAATATTTTAATATGAGCACCAAATTGATTTTGAATCATTTTCAGAAAATTGGAAAAAATTGTACTAATGTTAGATTTATTTTTCATGAGAAACAATAAAGTAACACGAGTGCAATCGTCAATATAAGAAATAAACCAACGAGCTCGAGTAATGTTTGGAATCCAAGAAGGTCCCCAGTCATCAATATAAATCAATGAAAACAAATATAAAGATTTATTATCACTCGAACACGACGATGTGGGCAAATTGATATACTTCGCAATTAAAAGATTTATCATCCACACCCTTGAACAGAGTAGGAAACATAGTTTTTAAAACTAGAAAAGATGGATGTTTCAACTAGAAAAGAGTTCTTCCTTCTCCTTAGCAAGCCCAATCGCCTTCTCCATAAGCGTTTCCTGAAAGACAATGATCAGAGGAGAATACAACTTTGCAGTTTAGATCTTTTGTCAGTTTATGAATGGACAAGTAGTTAATAGAAAGTTTAGGCACGTGAAGCACAAATTTTAGTGAAAAGAAGAAGTAAGGAAATGGTTCCTTTTCTGTAGTGGATGCCAATGTACCATTGGCAACTCTTATTTTTTGGTTTCCGGGACATGGGGGCATGTAGTGAAGTGATGTGATGAGTTGGTCATGTGATCAATAGCACCCGAATCAACAATCCAGGTTTCATTTTCTGAGTGTGCTAATAAACACGAACCAACCGATTTTTCTATTGAAGTAAGAGGGCTCCATAGTTTTTCAATCTCCTCTCTGCTTAGCGTACTCATCTCTGACTGATTGATCTCGATTTGGGTTGTTTTTGAGGTTTTGGAAATGGCAGACATTATGGTGTTTCTGGGTGAAGGTAATTAAGGACGGAAAAAATTGGCAATGAAGGCCAAGTACTGTTTGGAAGTCAGAGAAGAAAGAGATGCGATGATCCTAGGAGAGATTCCTAAGCTCTGATATCATATAGACAATATGAATAGAATTCTGACTTGTATTTTTCTAAGATGTGTTTACAATTTATTGGTACAATGACTAGGTACAGAAAAATAAAATAAAAAATTCAATTGGCACATAATAGTTTTTAAGACCCCTTTTCCGCAAAACCCATTTCTCCCCGAATCGATCGAAGCCACAAAAACTCACAAGTACACTGAAGCAAGATGACGCAGGAGCGTATATATGTGTCCCTCGCGGGGCTGACTCTTATGTGTAGTGTGGTAGTGGGTTGTTTTATTTAATTGTTTAGTTTAGGGTTATTTTAGCCTTTTAGGTCCTTATACTTATAAAAGTAACCCTAGTTGTTTAATTTTTCATTATTATTATTATTATTATTATTATTATTATTATGTTTTAAAGAGAGATTAGAGAAAGAATTAATGGAGATTTACAATTTCATCATTTCATTCATGCGTTTGTGTAATTATTGTGTGCATCTTTCATTGCGTTTCATCAAAAGTGGTATTAGAGCCGGGCTTGATCTTGAAACCATAATAGTTAACCGTTTTTCCAAGATGGTCCATTTTATCCCGTGCTCGCGTACTTCGGATTCTTCACATATTGCCATACTCTACTTCCACGAGATTGTCCGTTTACATGGGGTATCGAGGAGTATTACATCTGAAAGTGATGTTCGTATTAGGGACATTTTTGGCGGACCCTTTGGAAATTGTTGCGATGTACGTTTCAATTTTGAACATATTTCCATCCACAGAGTGATGGTTAGATCGAGGTGGTCAATAGGAGTTTGGGCGATCTCTTATGGTGCTTAGCTGACGAATCACCTAAGACATAGAGTGTGGTTTTTGCTCAGGCTGAATTTTCTTTCAATGATTCAGTCAACCGCTCTACTGGGTCTTCTCTTTTTAGTACCCGTTGACCTTGTTGAGACACCCCCTACTATGATAATGATCCCCACGGCAGCTGATTTTGCTGCCAGGATTTTAGCTATTCATGTAAACGTGTTTACAACGTATGTATGCTTTCTACAAGAAGCAGGCGGATTCTCATCAGCGGTCCCTTATTTTTAAGCCCAAGGATCTTGTAATGGTGTATCGTCGGCGTGAGAGGAAGTTACAAATGAACAAATTTGGCCCTTTCCTTGGTCTTCGTTGATGTGGTGATAATGCATAAGAGTTAGCCTTGCTCAACGTCTTTCGGACACATCCCACATTTAATGACTTAGTTTCGGGGTTCACATGTTTCCCGATTCCTCTACTAGTGGATACGACGCATCCAGTTCGCTCACATGTTGACCGTGTCAAGGGTATTCTGGATTCTGAGACATCTATGATGCCCATTGGCCCCCTTGTCAGTTATCTGAGCCGTTGGTTGGGAGGCCCTGAGAGTGATGACTCGTGAATTACTGAAACCACATTGCAACACGTTGACCGCGACTTCTAGGACCATTTCCAGGTGGGTATGGCTATGCTTCGTAGGGAGGAGAGATGCAGGAGTGTACATATGTGCCCCTCGTGGGGCCGGTTCTTATGTGTAGTGCGGTAGTGGGTTGTTTTATTTAATTATTTAGTTAAGGGTTATTTTAGTCTTTCAGGTCCTTATATTTATATAAGGAACCCTAGTTGTTTAGTTTTTCATTATTATTATTATGATTATGTTTTAGAGGAGATTAAAGTGAGATTTAGTGGAGATACAATTTCAGTCTTTCATTCACGTGTGTGTGTATTTTCCACTGCATTACATCACAAGAATCAACAACTTTTTTTATGAGCAAGAAGAAACAACCTACGTCTTCCATGAAGTGAGATGAGCATCATAAAAGACTTGAGAGACCCATCTGACTCCGAGACATAGAATAACCCAAGTTATAAATAAGACTTGAGTCATGTTATAATATGATAGATCGCATCCAAGTGAGCTGCACAAGTGGCGTGCAATAACTGATTGACCATGCTAACAACAAAAGTTAATTCCGGCCTAGGTAGATAAGATGGCCAACTAACCCCTTGTAAATAGAAGGATTATCAAGCAAATTCTTAAAGTTGGGGTCCATTGGAGTAGAAAAAGAACAACAACCTAACATCCCAATATTCTGTCTTTTGGGATAAGGAGATCCCACGAAGTGACCTAGCAGCCTTATTCCCAAGGAAATAACGAAAAGAACCTAGGTCCTTCACGTAAAAAACCTTTCAAATATCACACTTCACTTCAGCATCATACACTGTCATGATAATATTCTCAACATACATCAACAAAATTAGACATCTACCATGTTGACGACAAATAAATCACGTGTGATCGGAGTGACAACGAAGAAGGTAGATAAATAAACCACATCACTGAAGCGATGGAACCAAGTCCAGGGAGACTGATTGAGGGTGTAAAGAGATTTACGACGATGACATACTTTCCCTATATACTCCTCCTAAGTCCTAAGACCAGGAAGATGATCCATATGGATAGTCTTAGAGGGAAGAAAGCATTCTTGATGTTTAATTGATGAAGATGCCGAGAACCGGATGTTGCAAGTGAGATAAGCAAAAAACTTCGCAACATGAGTAAATGTGGCACTAACATCTCTACTAGGAATCTATGTGAACCCTTTGACCACCAACCGCGCCTTGTATTGACCAATTGACCCATTTGCCAAGTAGTTCACATTGAAGAGACCCTAATGCACCCAACAGTCTTCTCACCAGAAGGCATTAAAATAAGTTCTGAAGTACCATTATGATGTAGGCAAGGTTCTAAAAAACGCGAGGCGTGATCGAGGCGTGGAGGCCAAGCCTTAAGCCTTAGAAGCCTAGGCGGGCCTTGGCGTAAAAAGGCGTGAAAAGGCGTTTAGGTCTTTTTAATATATTTTAATATTTTTTAACCATAACAAGGCTATTAAAATACTAAAATTGTACATATCATAAAAATATGTCTGAATATTTGCAAATAAAAATACTATTTGATTATTTTGGATGAGATAATGGTCCGGTTTGCAAAAAAATCTTTAAAAGGCGATATCGTTTCACTGAAGCATTGTTGTTTTTAGAGAAAAAGTACGCCTTAAGGGTTTTACCAAGCATAAGGCGTCAAAATCTTAAGGCGGGGCGTTTCTCCCAAGCCTCAAGCCTAGGCGGAGCCTAGGCGGGTTTTTTAGAACAGTGGGGTAGGTAATTTATTTCTACTTAAATGACAGCCACATAATTTGGATTCTCGAGAGTCTCGGAAACTCTATGGGGAATAGGAACCGAGTCAATCTTGTCCAAGAATGATTTATAAGAACTTGAAAGATTGTCATAGGAAATATACTAGGAAATGGGGTGAGTGGTGCTGCTAGAAAAACCATAGCGAGAAGGTTGTCTCCGAACACGAGAGGGATATCAGGAAGTGAACTCAGAGATGGTAACTGGTAAAGGAGGAAGGAGGAGGGCGTTACCCGAGTTTGAAGGAGATTCAGGAGGAGGCCGAAGGCAACAAGACGGTGCCGTACCGCCCAGTAATTGACTTGGGGTGAGATTAATTAAAAAAGTGCAGTGTGGACGACTACGTGCCAATAAGATTTGGGCACATTAATACCACTCAACAACCTCATATCAACAGACATGCGTTGATGATTTTTACATCATCCACACGATTCTTTGATGTGATGGGTATATAGGGGAGTTAGTTAGTTTAAGATGCCCTTCTGATTTAATAGAGAATGAGACTCATTAGATGCATATTCATGCCCATTATCAAACCAAATTTTGCGAACAATATAAAATTGAGTTTTGATCATCCGAAGAAACTGAACAAATAAAGGAAAAATCTCACATTTTCTTTTGAAAAGATAATACTCAATTGCAACGAGAATAGGCATTAATAAAAGTCACATAATACTGGGGACTAGAAAAAGCTGTAATGGGGGAAGGCACCCCAATCATAGTATGTTTATAAAGTTCGCAAACTTCACATTAAAACTTGTGGTCTTCAAAGGCTTTAGCCAAAATAAGGAAACTGTAAACATAAGTATTAAAAGTTAACATGCCTTGAGCATGTCAAATGTTAGAAGAATTTGAACTAAGTGTAAAACAGGAGCTTGAATACTGGAGGTACAGGATTATGAAGGCAGATTCCCAAAGTAGTGTAGCGCATCGCGCTCATATCCCTGACAAAAATCCTCCTCGACGCAGATCCTGCAAGAGTCAATGGATAGGTGAAAATATGACAACCCAATCAAGGTTTTTGGCAATGCGACTCACATATAACAAGTCAAAGTCAAAATTAGGAATGTGTAGGATAAATGAAAGGGTAACATCATGAGACAAGCATACAAGTGAACCATCTGCAAGGCAAACAAAAGTCTCACCAGACATATGATCAATGGTCGAATCCAGAACCCAATTGAGTTTCTGAGCCCTAATATGAAAAGCAGGAGATTACTTGTAGCAATAGTGGCAGTAGTAGTAGACTTAACTTTGGCAGATATAAAACCTAGCTACTGCTGAAGCTGTCCAATCCGAGAATGAATGTAAATGACCGAGGTCCATGAGAGCAGGAGGAGGAGCAATAATCAGCAGAGTTGGAGCCGTAGGAGGAGCAGTGGTCGCTCCGGTCGTGGTACGAGTTAGTTGGTATGTGGTATAGTGGAGATATCTCAAAATGTGGTAGACAAGTTACAAGTGTGCAGTGCATGGAGCATGCATAAACTGGCTAACCATACTCACATAAAATGCCAAATTCGGTCTCGTGTTGGTCAAGTAAATAAGACGACCAACCAATCTCTGATAAACTGAAGGATCAGGAATCAAGTCATTCGTCTCGGCAAAAGGCTTTAGGTTAGGGTCCATAGGGGTAGAAGCTGGACGATAACCTAACATCCTGAAGAAAAGATAAAAACATCCCACGTTGAGATTGAGCCACCTCAATCTCAAGAAAATAATGAAGAGGACCTAACTCTTCACATCAAACACCTTCCCTATATCTATCTTCACCCGTGCAATCCCATTGACATCATCACCCGTAATAATAGTATCATCAATATAAACTAACAAAATGGTGCATTGACCATCGGGGTGACGACAAATACGACACGCATGATCGAAATGGCACCGTGTAAACTCCACGGATATAACAACCTCACTGAATCTGCTGAACCATGCTCGGCGTGATTGCTTAAGGCCATAAAGAGACTTCTAAAGACGACAGACTTTTTCGGTATATTCCCCCTCAATCCAATAACCTGGAGGAGGGTCCATATAAATGGTCTCGGAGAGATCCCAATGTAGAAAGCCATTCATGACGTGTGACTGATGTAGAGGCCAAGAGTGAGAAGTCGCAAGAGAAATCAATAATCGTATGGAAGTAAGCTTGGCCACCAAGACAAATGTAGCATCAAAATCCTTCCCAGGAATTTATGTAAATTCCTTGGCCACCAATTGTGCCTTATAGCGATCAATAGAGCCATCGGCTAAATGTTTCACATTGAAGATCCATTTACATCCAACGGTCTTCTCCCTGGGAGGTAGAGAAACAAGCTCCCATATACCATTTCGGTCCAAAACACACATTCCCACTTTCACTGCCTTCACCCATTTATAATTTTGGAGAGCCTTCGCCACTGATCGGGGAATGGAGATGGAGACAAGTTGGCCTAGAAAAGCTCGATATGGACATGAAAGACTATCATATGGGAAATGGGATGATTAGAACAACCCACAAAACCATAGCGGAACCTGAAATGTGGAGGTTGTGGTGGTGGAGGTTCCCTAAAATAGTACAACCTATCGCGCTCTTCGCCCTTGCCAATAATCCTCTTCGAACTCAAAGTCTTGCGAGAGACAATGGTTAGGAAAAAACACAACACTATTAAAATGTTTGGCAAGTTAGCTAACGGATAAGAAGAGATTAAAAGAAAAATTAGGGCAACGCATTGTGGAAATAGTAATATCAGGAGACAAACACACTTCCTCCTTGTTATGGATACATATACGAAAGCCGTCCGTAATACGCATATATTGACAAATGGGAACGGTGGGTAAGGAAATAAGAGGTGACTCTCCCGTCATGTGATCAGTGGCTCTGGAATTCTGAATCCAAGTTGGCTTCACAGTTTGAACATGAAATGCAGAGGGATACGAGAAGTAATGGTGGGACTAGTACTGAGAGAAGAATCGACAACCAGCGGAGTAATTACATGAGGACAAGTGGTAATAACACCTCTGGCCATGCTAGATGAACCAAATAGTCGTAACTGAGAAAATTTCTATTTTGACGCTGGACGATGACGACAAGCCATCTCCCTATCACCATAACGGGATCCAAAAGCAAAAGTGCACCCATTCATGAGGAGACTTGTAGCCAGTTGTGTCGGGGTACGTTTACCAATGAAAAACATCTTTTCTAATACCCAAATCACCCATAATAGCCAAAAAACATGACAAAATATCCAAATGAATGTTGTCGAACAACCCGACAACCCCACCCCAACAAAGAAAAACTCCTTACCTCATAGAGAACATCAGCAAACCCTAAAAGGGTGAAGAATTAGGTTTTGACCTTAAAACAAAGAAGAATAGATGCTATAATAGAAAAGTTTGGTTCCCAAAAACCCAATTAGAACAGTACTGATAAACAGTACCATGACAGTACGGTGAACAGTAACAATGAGCAGTAGCGATGGACTGTGGCAGTGAACACTAGTTAGAGTTAGGGATAGGGTTGGGGCGAAAACATGTGGAGATATTTTATTTTTCGCTCTGATACTAAGAATAATTTTGTGATGTGATGGCTACCCAATTGGGAGTCCAATAATTGTATTTATCCTTAAATATTACAATTCTAAAAGGTTGTATAGACTACAAAACTATGAGTACGCAACTAGGGCCCAAAACACAGAGGGCTAATACAAACGGAAAAATACTAAAATAACATGGAATCCAACAATATCAGAACCATTCTAGTATATATTGTTTGAGAAGTCATTTTTCTTCCCATTAATTTTGTTATTGTACTCTTGCTCCTTTGTTATTTTGTTACAATCCATCTTTTTCCGTTTTTTTATGCTTCCAAATTGATTTCGGTTTCTGGGATTCCTTTTAAAGTTAATGTTTTTGCTTGGTTAGTTGCTTATGAAAGGGTCGACACTTCTGACTAGGCCTAAATGTTGTCTATCTTGATTTGGTTTTGTTTAGGTAAAGGAAAAATGGAAAATGTGCAACATATTCTCCTCCATTCTTTATTTTCTAGTTTCACATGGAAGAAAGTATTTGGGGAACTATCGTTTGTGGGGAATCTACCTTGTAAACCGATGGACATCTTGCTTTGGGATATGATAGGCCTGGGGGTGGGAGAGAAAACTGTCTTTGGAGATGTATTGTATCAGCAGTATTTTGTTACATTTGGAATGAAAGGAACAGAAGGATTCTTGATGAGAAAGAGGAAAGAAAGGAATGGGTGTGGGAGAAAGTTAAATTCATAGCATCTTTATGGGTATTAATGTCAAAACCTTTCAAAGATGCACCCCTGAACCTGATTTGTTTAAGCTGGTCAGATGCAATAATTGGGGTGAATGCATCATTGGAGCAGAGTTAGCCTGTTTTTTGTATGGGGCAGGTCGACATTTTCAGCCCTGCAGGGGTCTTTGACTATTTAGCATGCTTAAAGGGTTCCTTTTCATGTTATTATGTAATTGTTTCTAGGATATTTGTTTCTTCATTGTCGTTTAATGAAAAAGTTTCGTCTCTGATAAAAAAAAGTTGCATTATTACTATTAATAGCTAAAACAGTAAATGTTAAAACTGGAACGACACTTTTGGAGATCTGGATCGCGAACCCACCATGTTTCGAATTGTGGGGCCTTGGATTGCGGTATGTAGGGGTGTAGAGTGATCCAGATAACTATGCGTGGTGCCAGTGTAATCGAAGGATCGGTTACGGGCTAACTTTTGCGTCAACTCTGGGTGGAGTTTGAAGCAACGAGCATTAATATGCCCTGTAGCACCACACTGATGACACAATTTTCTTGTCACTGGAACGGGAGAAAAAACCTACGGCGATGGCCATCTGATCAACAAACTGGGGAGAGATATGGAGGCTAAATGAGGTGAAGTCTCCACTCCTTTCTGTCAACAGTGGCAAGGGCCACCCTCAACAATGACATAGGTGATGAGTTTAGGATATGAGTCCTGAGAGGATCAGACTGAGATCGTAAACCCATCAGATAAGTAAGATTCCCACGCGACGCTGCCTCAGGGAGGAAGTCTCAGAGGCTCATATTGAGATGACTCCTCCCAACGCTGGAGACTGCAAATTCCCGAAGTAATCCTGAATAAATAAATTCAATTCCTCCTACGAGCACGATAGATATACGATAGATATCCCGGTATAACTAAAATCTGAAGCATTCCAAAGGCTATATACGGAATAATAGAACGTGGAGATATTATAAATTTGATCTCCATTGAATTGAACATCTAACTCCCAATAATGCAGTTGATGAAAATGGACCCTATTTTAGGGTTTTATTCTTCATTTTTTTTGGTATTTTCTTTTATTTTGTTAATGTATTTTTCTTTCTTTTACTTTGTTATTTAGAAGTAAGGAGTAGTAATGACATTTTTGTAATTAGTGCCTTACCATGGAGCCTAAGCTACTCATCCCCTTTAAATACCAACTTGTAAGCCTTATTAGAGGTAGACTCGAATTTTGACAATAGAAAATAGTGTCTCTCTCTAAAAGTGTGTGTGATGTTTTTAGGAGCCTTTTGATGGGCGGTTTATGTCAAATTGGTATCAGAGCGGGTGAAGCTCCACATTGGTATTAGTGTATCAGTGTATTTTATCAAATTGGTGCACCACTCTTCATGGCTCCAAGAAAATCCAAACAACATAATGAAGAGATTCAAGAATGGAGGCACATAATCGAACAACAAAAACAAACCCTAGCCCTAACCCAAGAACTCAACCAAAAATTTGATGCCCTCATCCAACTAATCTCCTCCAACTCCCAAAACCCTACTCTACTTCCACCACCCCTCCTCCACTCAAACCCTCGCCCCCGCCTCAAACCTTAGTCCCCCACGCAGCCCCATCCCACCCCGGTCACTGCCGGAGGCAGTGCGACCCAGCGTAGAGCTCAGATCTCCCTGTCGATAGCCCCCCCCTCCTCCCCACCTCATCTCCGACCACACCAAACCCTCCCTGCTTGCCCGCAACCCAAACCCTAGTTCACCCGACCCCAAAAAGGGTTCCACTTGAACCCAACCCGACCCAAACTTGGTTCTCTCCAGGCCGCCGACCACCCCTGGTGGTTAGGCGGTCCTCTCAGCCCCAAATTGATCCCGAAAGCCTAGGATTTTGCCCTAGGTTAGCTCGGAAACCCCCTGGGCTGCCGTACCCGGCCTTAAACCCTTCAAATCGCCCCAAAACATTGGTTTTTGACCCGGGTGGAATTTTTTAAGGTTTATTTGGGTGAATAAAGTGGAGAAGAAGAGAGAAGATGAAGAAATGAAGACCAAAATTTGTGGGATGTGCCCCCTCAAGTTTCAGAAATTAATTTTTAGCCCCCACAAGTTTTTGGCACTAATTTTTGGAATTTTCTCACGAATCCCCAATTTTTTGAACGCTTGAGGACGAGTTTGGTCTTAAGAGGGGGAGAGCGATGGAAATGGGCCCTATTTTAGGGTTTTATTCTTCATTTTATTTTCTTTTGTATTGTTAGTGTATTTTTCTTTCTTTTGCTTTGTTATTTAGAAGTAAGGAGTAGTAATGGCATTTTTGTAATTATTGCCTTAGCTTGGAGCCTAAGCTACTCCTCCCCTTTAAGTACCCCACTTGTAAGCCTTATTAGACGTAGACTTGAATTTTGACAATAGAAAATAGTGTTTCTTTCTCTTAAAGTGTGTGTGATATTTTTAGGAGCCTTTTGACTTGTAGTTTTGTCAGCAGTTATCTAAGAACCACGGATGGGGGTGGAATGCGACACGATGCAACGATTCGGAAATTCTTGAAAAAAGTAGGATACAGGTACTTCAAGAAAAAATAAGGGCTTTTCTGACTTAACACCTATATTAATATCGTAATTAGACTTAAACCCCTCAATGATGAGCAATGTTTTAAAAAGCGCGCTATTGCGAACGCAATAGCGCGCAATTGCCTTTTGCGATTGAAAAACGCCACGCTGTTGGCACTACTAAACAAGATGCTCCTTTTGCGTGCGCTATTGGGCGCGAAAGTGCGCAATTTTGCGCGGAAGTGCGCAATTGGAGCGCAATTGGAGCTTTGGAAAAAAAAAAAGAAAACGCTGCCATTTTGAAAAAAGGGAAATGCAAGAGGTGTTTAACCCAACCCTTAACCCTTCAAAAAACTTACGGGCTGTTAAACTTATGGGCTGTTAACGCCTTTCAATAACTCACTTTTTTTATTCATATTTCAACAACTTTTTTTCAAATCTCAAATAATGTATTTTTTTTAATAAATTCAGTAGAAAATGTATATTTTTTAATAAATTTCAGTGTAAAATGTTTTCTACTTTTTACTTTTCAGATTAAAAAATGGCACGCAAAAAAGATTATGGATGGAAGCATGCATATGAAAAAGATTATCAGTTTAAAATGCTACTTATTTATAAAATTTCAGCTTAAAATGTTATTTGTTTTATAATTTTGATTTTAAACTGTAATTTGTCTTTATAATTTCAGTTAGAATGTTAATATTTTATAATTTTAAGTTTAAAATGTTAATCTTTTGTAATTTTCAGTTTAAATGATACTTGTTTACAAAAGTGGAGCTTAAAATGTTTTTTTTTTATAATTTTCAGCCCAAATAGTTATTTGTTCTATAATTTTCAAATTAAAATGTTAATTATTTTACAAATATCAGTTTAAAATGTTATTTTATATGTTTTTCTAATAAAAAAACTGAAATGCACGAATTGCTTGCGCGATGCGCGACGCGACCCCGGAGCCAAAACGCGACACCTTCCGCGACCGCGATTAAACACATTGATGATGAGAAATTAGGCATAAGCTCCCAGGCTTGGATGGACATTAGTCTTCGTTAGAAAATAAGAACTATTAAACAAAATAAATAAAAAACAATTTTAGAATCAACAGGGCGGATAAGATTATCAATAAAATGTTTAAAATCAATAAGCACTTTGAACATTGTACAAAACCCTAGTTCCATATAGCATTGGAATATTTTTAGACCCGAGGAAATTGATGGAAAAAAACTTATTGTCTTTTTAAAATTCCCATTCCTCTACTTTCTTCTTTTCTCCTTGAGGTATTCATTAAAAACAATACACCCTTTTCGGTCCTTAATTTCTATAAAATAAAACAAATATTATAATACGAACACTTGTGAACATCATCCTCGTGGTTAGATCTTTAAGGTTTGATATTTCCACTTATTATTGACTTGCTCTCTAGCTATGAAGCACCGATTCTTCAAAAATAGCCTTGAGCCCGAATCCGATTTTTCTGATGTTCGGGTGCGGCCCCGATTCACACCCAAGAAGAATCGATGGGAAAAAAATATTGTTTTTTCCCAATTCGTTTTGGATTCGACAAGGATTCATTTTTTAATAAAAAGTAAGTTGTGTAAAAGTTTTGGATCAGTTTTCAAAATAAAAAATAAAACTGAAGTAGCCAAACTTATTAAAAAATAGGAACTAAGTCAGTCTCTTAAAACATGAGCCCATAACTTAATAAAACGCACATGAGACAACCAATCAAACAAAAAAAAGACATATGATCAGATTATAATTTTCCAATTATAATTTAATTATTGTTCCTGCTAGTTGATACTCCTGCTAGTTTACTTTTCAATTATAATTTAATTTTGTTAATATCTAGTTGTTGATTTTATTATGGTGCATGTTTTCTAACTCTAAAAATTGATATATATAATAATGAATAATAATTTATATATTATATTAATTTATTTTTCTTGCCGCACCCGCACCCTATTTTTTCAAAAAAAATCGAATCGCTGCACCCGCACCCGCATCCGTGCTTCATAGCTCTCTAGCAACTTCACCTTATTGATCCACTATTGAATTGTATCATAAGCATCCTACAGACAGAAAAAGGGAAAAACATATTTTTGGTTAAAAAAGAAGGTAATTAAAAGAAGAGTAGGAGTTGAAAAATTCTCTACCTTTAACATGTTCCTTATCTCTATTGTTATGTCAAACAAATCGACATTCAAATCTAGAATAGTATTTCACCAAATATTTGAACTCACTTCATTTTCAAACTAGTTACTCAAGTCTCTTTCTTGCTGCAAAAGATGCAACAAATCGACCATCAATCCGTCAATTTGCCCGATCAGCAAACAAAATCCATCACCTATATTAATATATATGTTTTTAATTTTATTTATTTATTTTAGTTCTGATCATTTTTTAAGTTTTTGGCAATTATGGTTAGGGTTTAAGAAA
Source organism: Sambucus nigra (assembly GCA_949130495.1). NCBI lineage: Eukaryota > Viridiplantae > Streptophyta > Magnoliopsida > Dipsacales > Adoxaceae > Sambucus > Sambucus nigra. The sequence continues at coordinate 508,969,713 of OX422212.1, forward strand.
TTCGGGGAAGAATTTGGGGAGGAAGAAGAGGGAATTTTGTAATATCAGGGGACTAAGTCTAAATATACATTAGTGAGCTTTTATTCAATGGAGACTAATGTCCGTCAAACCCTGATGGGGTTCTGTCTAATTTTTCATCTTTGAGAGGGTTAAGTCTAATTATAGCATTAATACCCGCGGGGGGGGGGGGGGGGGGGGGGGGGGTAGTTGTTAAGTAAAAAAAATCCCAAAAATTTGTAATATAAATTTTTTAATACTATTCCTTAAGTAATGTAGAAAAAACACATAATTATTAGTAGGGGCATTTTTATTTTGACCACTGTTTAATTTTATTATAGTCTTTGCCCACCATTTAGTTTTTCCTTAGACTTTACTCAACAAAATGGATGAAATCCGTTAGTTGACTGCTCAAACCATTAACTATCTTACAAAAAGCCCAAATTGCCTTTATTAAATGCTCAATCCACTCTTTATTTTATGTACTTACTTTAAAAACACTCTATAAGTATATATATAGAGAGAGCAGACTCCTACACATACCACCTATACATACCACCCGTGCGGATCAATTTTTTAAAAATAGTAAAAAATGTATTTGTGAGTTGATTTTTGGATACATTCACGATTTATTTAGGAAGTTTATTAGGGTTCTCTATTTAGGTCTTTGAAAGCCTAGGTTACGGATCGTTTTGGGATACAACCTTCTTTTTACCAAATTATCCCTTGGTGTTTGGAGATCAGGAGTTCTAACTCATTTGAGGCTGCGGATTTGGGCGGTATACTATTGTGCCTTATTCTGTTACGAGATTTGTGGGATTCTTATGCTAAGGCAGTGGCATTCGATCTTCCAGGCTAAGGCATTTTGTGAGAAATGACCTCTTTTTTGTGCTTGAGGCCAAATGATTAGTCCAGGGACTAGGCTAGTAATGGGGCTTGCATCTTGGTAGAGCTCGGCCATGGCTCTGGAGCTAGCAGCAGACATCAGATCGCTCATTCTGGAATTGGGTAGGAAAGGAGGCTACGTTCTGTGGCATGACTGATCCAAAAATAATTCAGAATAAGGCTGTGGAGTTGTGAAGTCTAAGGTCAAATTAAAGGCCGCAAACGATTGGGCGAACCAAGGGAGATTGAGCCTTGGAACATCTGATTAGTCTATTGAGGGTGGCTTGGGTCTTTGGACAATAATTTATCGTTGATTGAGGTTGAAACCTTCGTATTGGGAAATGCTTTCCTCTCCTTTCCTATTTAAACATTGACTTTAAATTTGTAAATTCTAGTCCTGTTACTATATGCATATTCTTGTTATCGCTAACATTGGTAGGCGGCCTGAGAACTTTTGATTTAACCCTTACTGGTCTATTTGAGCTCATCCCTTTATTCTTTGACTTCCTCGAGATGAGAGGCTGCGGAAGGGATTAGAGGCTGCTGAAGAGAAAAGACTTGAGAGCTGTCGTAGACTTTGATTTAGAATAGACCTATGAAGCACGGATGCGGGTGCGGGGTGCGGTGCGATTGAGTGCGGGTGCGGCGATTCGAAATTTTTTGAAAAAATAGGGTGCGGGTGCGGGTGCGGCAAGAAAAATAAATTAATATAATATATAAATTATTATTCTTTATTATATATATCAATTTTTAGAGTTAGAAAACATGCACCATAATAAAATCAACAACTAAATATGAACAATAATTAAATTATAATTGAAAAGTAAACTAGTGGGAGCATCAACTAAGTACCCGAAGAAAAACATATTCATGTACCAATTGTTTAGTAGACGGAAATCAAAACACTATATATGCATCGTCAACTTCTTAGGTGAATCAGAACAAAAAGATAGTTTTACAAGAACAAAAAATACCCCCCCACCCTTTAACACCCTTTACCAACTTCTTAGGTAACTCAACTTCAATTTTTTATTTTGTTTAGAAAGCAGACCCAAAACTTTTACACAACTTACTTTTTATTAAAAAACGAATCCAGAAACGAATCTAAAACGAATTGGGAAAAAAAATATTTTTTTCCCACCGATTCTTCTGGGGTGCGAATCGGGGCTGAATCGGGGCTGCACCCGCACCTCAGAAGAATCGGATTCGGACTCGAGGCTATTTTTGAAGAATCGGTGCTTCATAGGAATAGACTCTTGTTAATAAACAATATATATTAAGTTGCGGTTAGCATTTTTGTTTTAGGCTTGGGGATTTGTAAAGCTTGTTCTATCAAACCAAGTAACCTCTTAATGTAAGTATTAAGGACTGTGATTATTAATGGAGATGAAACTTATTACGTTATGCTTTATTATTTGGTTGAAAAAGAATATGATATATCAACTTGAGTATGAGGCCGAGGCCTACTTTAAGACAACGCCCAATAGGTCTGCCCTTGCCAAGTTTGATAGGGCAAGGCCGCAGGCATTACACAAGGCGAGACGCGTGTCTAATCGAAATGAGGTGCAAAGTCTATAAAACATGCAAAAGTTGTATGTCTATAAAGAACATTTATGATCTATAATTTGAAATATATAGCATAAATTACTATTATACACGATTATGGAGGGGCACATCCGTAGAAGATGGAGCTTATACAACCATATGAAAAAAATATATAAATATCAAATTAGTTTAATAATTTAATTAACCAATAATCAACATATGAGAAGATATTGATATATTTGGAAAAAAACTACCCCGATGTGTGAAAATCCAAATCAAAATATAAATTGTTGTAAGATGCAACATTGTTGGAGTTTAGTTTGTTTCTTTTTGTGTAAGTAGGGGCTAGTGAGAAAGATAAGTTTCACTATCAATCAAGGACTTACTTTTGTTGGTTTTGGGGTGAGGAATCATCTAATCTTCCATATTATATAAGAAAATATGTAAAATCAGCATATCAATTGATACATTCTTCTATTGGGGGCGTTATCTAAAAATATATAATGAGGCCCGACTCAGAGCCTGGAGCTTAGGTGCGCACGCCTTATTGAAGGAGCAAGGCAAGGCGCCGATGCTGCGCCTAGGTGAGCTTCGAGCCTAAGCGCGCTTTTAACAATATTGGATAGTGGATCCCTAATTTGGGTCCCGTCCTTTTCCAACGTTTTGCAACCTCGGTCTCCTCATCCCTTATTTGGCCTTGGAAGAACCTCATAATTTTGTAGCCTTGTTGCAGGTATCTCTTGACCCTGTCATGCGACAGGGCTCAGCCATCTCTTTTGTCCACTTCCCAGATGAGCCTTCCGCAACCTGCCGTTAACTTCATGACCCCTATCATAGTGTAAGCCCTATACTAGCCCCAAAGCACCGCCCTCAATACATTTTGCTAAGGACCCATTTGAAGCCAGTAGTCAACCCTTTTCCCATACCTCAAGCATTAAGCAAGAGCCGAAGTCATGCCTAGAAGACGTAGCCCGGTGCATCAATGCCGCGGCCACAACACCCTTAAGAGTACAACGGAGCTTAGAAAAGAAATGAAGCACAATATCATACTGCCTTAGTTCGGGGACTCAAAGAAGGAGTTCTGGTCCACCCATCGACTCGGGGCAGCGGCCAAAGCTTGTGATGTTGATATGCGCGTGGAGACGCTGTCTAAATCCTAAACCCTAAAGGAGTTAGAACCCCTGTTCTCCTAAACAACAAGGGTAATTTAGTAAAACAATAGTTTTAATCCACAAACAAGTTATATTCAGGTTTCCAAAGATCAAAACATGAAACCCTTAAACTCTCAAGAACACGAAGAACACCTTAAGAACAAACCAAGCTCGTGATCCCTATTATCCAAAGATAGTGCAGAAACTCAGATTTATCATCAAAAGGCTCATCCCAACATATGAAAACATAAATCTAGGGTTTGAATAAAGAAGAAAAGGGGATAGAGAGGAGAATCCCTTGCCATATGGACCTAGTCCGAATTGTTATTGATCCAAAAAGGGTTCTGCACTTGCTTTGACGAATTTAGCCTCCTCGATCAACCCAACTCCGCCTCCTAATCTACACAGGCTGCAGGCTCTTGCCGATAGCACCACCACCAGACTCAAACTCTTACTCTCACTCTAAAGCACTGACTTTAATTTCTAGGCTTTGTCTCAAAATGATTAGCAGCTTTGAGGAGTGTGCCCAAGGGTTTTATTAGTAGGATGAAAGGGGGGTTTAAGGTTTTCTTGTCTGGCACCACTTTTACTAAAATGTCCTTAGTGAAAGCCTTCTGGAAGGTCCAATACTTATCCTTAAGAAATAACCTGATTAGTACACGTCATCGATCCATGTAGTGTTTCTTTAATGCACCAATTCCAAGAAGTTTTTTCTTACTTTATATACTTTTTGGTGGCAGGTCTTTCTATTACCGATATGGACCTCACTAAAGGGTCTTGTTAGTAGGGATTGTAAAAAAAAAAAAGGTCGTACCCAGTGCACAAGGCTCCTGGTTAACTGCAGGGATTGTAACTTATCCCATTTGTCACTCGACGGAAGTTTGCTTATTTCTTTTTTTAAGAATTGACAAATCAAATGATATTTTTGATCCAATTTTTGCCAATTCTGATGTTCGAATTCCTTATGATATGCAACTGAAAATTTACTTTTAACTACAGACATAGTTATTGCTTACCATCTTTGACTGGGGCGACCTCGGATCCATCATAATCAAATAGTGCAGTTTACTTTTCACCAGTGCCTTCGATATTATTTCAGCCTTATAACTAGATTAAAGGATTTCGACATAAAATTGTTGGAATGCGGCAACCTGAAGATGAAGATGAGTCTTGTTGCTTTCATTTCTTTTTTATAATGGCAGGGGCTGCATTTTTCGGATAGAAAGACAGTGGTGAAAGGAAGACTGTTAATAAAAAAACCGATGTCTCATGCCGACCCCGTCTGCATTGTGATTCCGCCATGAAAACTCCACGAGCTCCTAAGTCGTGCTATGACTTATCAATAAGGCCACGGTCTCAGAAACCCTTAGCAGCTCAGGGCTCCTTTTTAGGCTCTAAGGCTAGTTCCCGAAGTCCTTCGCCTTCAAAAGGCTTCAGCCTATTTAGGCTCTAAGGCTAGTTCCTCTGTTGGAATTGTTATAACTGTGGTCACCATTAGTTATTATAATTAGAGTTTCGTACCTGGGGTATTATGGATATACTCAATGGTTTTGGCTCCTTAGAGTGGTGGAATAACTCTAGAGGGTAGAGTTCTGTAAATCATGCCTCAATTGAGATACAAATGGTTGTGATTATATTACACCAACTAAGTTTTAAAAACATCAACACCTAAAATTTATTTTTATCTTTTCTGATTTTATTATTGACCTAACATTTGCAAATAAAAATCTAGGATGATCACTCTACCATGTAAAGTTATACTAAAACTCTAGAGGAACCCGATCCATACTTAACAATCGTTAAAGGATCCGTAAAAAATGTAAGTAAAGTCTAAAGCAAGCAAAGTTAACATACTTCCTATAAGTTTAACAACCAAGTAATCAAGCAACCATGTGATACAAGAATATGTCAACGTTTTCTTGAATCACTGTCAACTGCTAGACAATTCGAACACTGAATTTAATACAGTTTTTATCCCAGCACCACTCTTTTTTAACAAACGTGCTTGCCTTCAACGTACAATATGACCCAACAAATTCAATATTACAGTCATGGCATCGGAATCAACGATTCCTTCTACGTTCTCCCTTCATAGCTTTGTAACATGCTTGCAAAGAAGATATTCATCATCTCCCTTACTCATTCTCTGTGAAAAAAAGAGTTAAAACACACAAGTTCACAAGAATTAAACTATAAATAAACGAGGGAAAGTGCACACAAAAAAAGACTTTGACGAATTTAAAGCAGTAGACTCTTAAATCAAAGATAGATTTTATATTAAGTTTTGAATCATTTTAGAAAAAATAATAAAACTACTAAATCACGCCCCAGTGGTCATATATGCACAAGGAAATTATAAATGAGGAAATAAGAAGAGGCTGATATCAAACCCTGATGTTCATATTTAAAGCACAATAATAATTGAGAGAGAGTATATTGATAAATGGTTTAGTATTAAAATTTCATATTTATAATTTTAACCACTGAATTTTTTAAATATAAAAAAGTGACCCCATTCTTTAAAAAAAAAGAATCTTAGTCAAATCCCTAGCGAATCTAAGCCGAGTCAGAATTTCAGATATATATTTATTTCCCGAATGGTGCGAATAGGGGACGAGTCAGGGCCGCACTTGCGGCCGCACCTGATTCAAATCTGATTCGGATGTGATGAACCTTTAGAAGAATCGGTTCTTTATAGGCAGTTATGCATTTCGTACTGACCATACTTGGAACCGGTAGTGTCTGGTATTCTTTTGGTACCCAATAGCCACTCGAATTTTCCTTTTCCACCTATATAAAGAAGAAATGAACATGATCACCACTAAAATTTGCGAACATTCAATAGCACACTAGTGACACTTTATGAAGCACGGACATGGGTACGGGTGTCATGTCCGACACGACACTGACATGCCGATGCGGCAAATAAATATATTTTTAAAACTATACATATATATGTATATATATATATATATATAGAGAGAGAGAGAGAGAGAGAGAGAGAGAGAGAGAGAGAGAGATGCATGCTCAAATAGTTGATTTTTAAACGGATCCTATAAACAACATTTATCTGCATTAACATGAGCATGTTTTCTTTCTTCTTTATTTAATGCAAAAAGGACGTCGTTTTGGAGGAGTCCATTTTAAAGTCTGCTATTTGTGTCCGCATTTGATCGGTTTTGTATATAATTAATTATCTTGCATTAAAAAAAATCGTCAGTTGTCAAACTAATTTATCAAAATTAACATGGTTAAATATTTCACAATAACAGTTAAATCGTAAATCAAAAGTATGCATTGAAATCGAACTAGAGACTAACTTCATTCATTTTAACTTTTCATGTTATGCATGAACTTCGAAAAGATTTATTTTTTGGTACATTATGACACTAAAATTTCTTAAAGTTAATTTGTTTTTGGCACTCAACCGTATTCGCAAAGTGTCCTTAAAAATGTAAAATAAGTCCGACACGACACGTGGAGTGTCGGAGATGTGTTCACGAAGTGTTGTACGCGTGTCGGAGTGTCTGACACGGGTACATCACCTCTAGAGAAGTGCTCGTGCTTCATAAGTGACATTTTGTGCCGGAGTGCGGAGGAGAAGACATTTTACCATCACCCATTATTGTAAAAAAAGTTGAAACTGAGAAAAACTGAACACAAGATACCTTTAGCAAGAAATCCACTAAGTTAGAGACGCGACGAACCAACCCAGACTGTTATCGAATACCCAACAACCCTTAAAACTCAAGGAGATCAACATCCTTAGAGCATAGGCACCTAAGGAAAACCCTAGAAGGATTCAGGAGGAGGAAACCCCCCCTAAAAACTGGCCTTGGCCCCAATCCTTATTAGGGATAACGGTTTCGCTCAAGGACAAGTAGCGAAGGCTCTTCAAGGGTTCGACTAGGGTTAGAAAGGAGAGAGAGGGCCGACAGGGGTTAAGAAGGGGAGAGAGTGGTCGACGTGGGTTAGGGGGGAAGAGAGGGCCTAATGAGGGTTAGGGATGGAAAGATAGGTTGGCGAGGGTTAGGAAGAGAGAGAACGGCGGAAGGGTGGAAAGAGGTGGTGGTAGAGAGAGTTTGGCTCTGATACCAAAAAGGATTTTGGTGTTGATTTACTAATTTAGAAATTGGATTCATATGTACAAGAAAAAATTAAAATTATGGAAATAAAAAAGCTACAAAATAGAACTCCTAGACTAAAAGCCCATGAAAAGAGAACCCACAATAATGGCTTATCTATCACACAAAAATACACGGATTCCAAGAACTTATTTCACAAAAGAAAGATGTAAGGATGTATCAAGTGAGAATTAATTGGTTTATATTATTTATGGAAACATCACAATTATATAATTGAATTTTGATGGTACTCGTGAAAAACTAAGCAACCTAGAAACTCATAACATTATTTATAAGTAGCTGACCCTTGCTCATTGCAATGTCTCTGCTAGTAAGCACGACCTTCTACGGAGGTGAAATACCGGTGTCAGACACTCTGGACACTCGCACACAGGTACAACACGGCTTGGACACGTGTCTGACTTGCCACGTAGAAAGAAAAGTTCATTGAAAGAATTCACTTTCTCGTTGTCTTTCAAACGAGAACTTTGACTTATAATTTGAATGTTTTTTTTTGAAATATTTGGTTTAGACAAATTAGTTTCGTCACTGATTTTTGCTTTTGATTTGCAAATGGATGAAGTTATTTCTATATATACAAAAATAATATGTATTCATCGCTGTGTCATGTCATAATTTTTTTGAAATTTATCAAGTCAGCATGTCTGTTTCGCACGACACCCACACCTGTGTCCATACTTCAGAGCGTGTCTGGTTTGATTGTACATCCTTCATCATGCTTGGGATGTAGAATGTAATATGCATATGGTGGTTAGCCCTTGCAAAATATGACTAGTTATTTGAAATGTAGCATGGTAACACCTCTCAATGACGTGTATGCTAAGTTCTCTTAAAACCTCTACCTCAGCATTGTTACCCTGAGGATAGAAGCTTTAGCAAGGTTCAGTTGTGTTGGATATCTGAAACTAAGTTTTCCATGATCCATCGGTCATGTGAAATGGAATGTTAAAATTGTTTGAAAGATTTGGTCAAGAACGCCCATGTTTTTCATGTTTTGCTTTTACGACTTCTGGCCATGTTGACAAACACAGGGAATGGATGAGGCAATTATTAATTTGTTGTGTTTCTTGCTTTGGGTTTTTATGTGTACTGGTTATTTTATTCTATTTGATTCATCAGTGATCAAATGCTCTTGTACACTTAGCTATGATATGAATACACCGCTTCTTGCAAGCTGAAATTGATGCGCACACACAGATCTATGTGGGTCCCCTAGGGAAATTCATGGTTAGCAAGCCGGGGGGAAAGGGGGATTTTTTGCGGTATTTTAAGTTTAGGGGCATTATTTGATTGGATTGTTTTTATTACTTTCCATTTTTATCATTTCTTTCTTTAGTTCGTGATTTACCGTAACTAGTCTGTTTGTATTTTAGTATAAATAAAGGCCTTGACCTTGCCTTGTAATCATGCCATAATAATATTATTATTATTGAGCGAGATTTGTGATTTTATATTCCGCTGCTTGTTAAATCAGAAATACTCGATGTTTCAATCCATAATGAGGGTTTTCTTCTTGTAGATTATTAAGCTGGATGAGCAGCAATTTCTTGGCGAGGCTACTTGTGCATTGTCTGAGGTAATGAAAACCTACCACTTAACTTTATATCTCACTTAAAAACGATGACGCCCTCCGTGGTAGTCTACCAACAAGAAAATATAGTGTGTGTGTGTGTGTGTGTTAATTTTGATGTGATGTGATGATAGTCATGGATCTTTTTGTTATTTCTTGTCTCATTAATTTACAAAGTCCATTTTGGTAAAATGATGCTTCTCTCCTCGTTAGGGGACTTCATGATAAACATGGTTATTATTGCTATTATTTATTATCCTATATTTTGTTGAATTTGGTTTTGATAAATTGATGCTTCTTTTATTGTCATTGGACTTTGATTTGATGCTCTTTTCTTTTTTGTGGATCAACTAGGTTGTTAATTTCTTTTGTTGGTAATTTCTAGATGGTAGCCGTTTAAAAAAATTATGAATCAGTAAAAGAGATCAAATATTTTTTCGAAATGTAAGCTTCGAAATGTTATATTATGTTTCTGTTATTTATATCAGTTCTCTCGTTTTCTATTCCATCTATATGTTTAAGCTACAAAACATTTGATGGATTTTTACTCTAAGCATGATCTGTGTTAAAAATCGTAGAGTAAAACAATGTTAAAGAGATTCTGAATTTTTTCTGTGTAGATAGTCCCCAAATCAAACAGGTCATTGACCTTAGATCTTTTACGTAGAGAAGAATCTGCTGGATCAACCTCCCAGAAGAATTTTGGTCAGCTCACTGTTCGCGCTGAAGAATGTATTAGCTCAAAGACTACAACAGAGCTGATATTGAGATGTGTGGATTTAGAATATAAAGATTTATTCTCGAGAAGTGTATGGACCTGCTGGCGTTTCCTCTCTCTCTCTCTCTCTCTCTCTCTCTCTCTCTTGGATGACAACATATCTAAATTATTATTTCTTATCACTTTTAGCAGGACCCTTTTTTGGTGATATCAAAAATTATGGAAACTGGAATTCCCATTCCAATTTTCAAAACAGAAGTTCTGAAAAATGATCTCAGCCCTAAATGGAAACCAATATCGTTGAGTATTCAACAAGTTGGAAGCAAGGTATGATCAGTTTTACTTCAGGGACATTGATATTCATTTGTTAGGAACATTGATGTGCTACTATGTTGGCACCCCCTGCTCCGCAGGGTATGTATGGACAACTTGATGTGACTTATTGGAAATAATTTTGTTACTGATCTGCACACATGATTATGTCACCGTTATAGTATGATGTATATTTTCTTGTAAGTTATCCCTCTCATATGTTAGCAATCTCCGCCAATGTTTAAAAAGGCGTGAGGCGAGGCGTAAGCCTCAATTTTTTTAAAAAAATCAATAAAATATGATAAAAACAATTCCAATAAATCACAAAAATAATGTAGCATAACAATTTCACCAAAAAGACCCATACTAATATCACTAACCCTAAAATAGGACGAATGTCACCAAGATAATTAGAGTATCATCATGAAATAATTAATTATCTAGTATATGTTGTTCATTGATAATCGTGTAACAAATTTTTTTAATAAATATAATTTATTGATTAATATGTACATATAATCATAACACAAATATATATTATATTAGCATATATTAAATAAAAATATTAATCAGTATATTTATATAAATCGACAAACATATTCTTGTATCATAATCAAATAATTAATTATTTAGTTTATATTGATTAAAAAAATTGTACGAAAAAACTATATGAAAATATTTTTATCAATTACATAATCACATCAGTGCATATATATATATATATATATATTTATTCAAAATATAAATTGAATAAATGTAAAGGAATGTCCGAAAACTAATTTATTTAGTACATAATCAAATTGGTGCATATATAATTTTAGAGTGTATATATCAAGGTTCTAAAAAACGCGGGGCGTGATCGAGGCGTGGAGGCCAAGCCTTAAGCCTTAGAAGCCTAGGCGGGTTTAGGCGTAAAAAGGCATGAAAAGGCGTTTAGGTCTTCTTAATATATTTTAATAATTTTTAACCATAACAAGGCTATTAAAATACTAAAATTGTACGTATCATATAAATATGTTTGAATATATGCAAATTAAAATACCATTTGATTATTTTGGATCAGATAATGGTCTGGTTTGTAAAAAAATTCTTTAAAAGGCGATATCGTTTCACTAAAGCATTGTTGTTTTTAGAAAAAAGTGCGCCGTAAGGATTTTACCAAGAATAAGGCGTGAAAAGCGTAAGGCGAGGCGTTTCTCCCAAGCCTCAAGCCTAGGCGTGCCTAGGCGAAGCCTAGGCGGGTTTTTTAGAACAGTGGTATATATATACAAATTGTCTCTCTCTCTCTCTATATATATATTAAAATAACCAAAAAACAAAGTTCGTGATTGAAGAATATAAGATTTTTTTTTTCTGTGGCTCAACGAGGCGAGGTGTTCAGGCGTAAGCCTTTGAGACTTAAGCCTCGAGGCGATTTTTCCCTGCTTCGCCTCGAGGCGTAAGCCTCAAGTAATTTTTTAAACATTGATCTCAGCTTCTCCCCAATATCAGACGGCTAAAAGTGTTGAATGGGCATAGGGATTTGTAATACTCCAGATTAACATCATTTGCCTGTATGTACAGATCATGTTGTTTTATGTGGGTATTCTCCCTGGAATATCTTGTTATTCTTCGTTTGTCTATGGCTAGCTGCTCCATTGATAAATTTCAAATTCATGCAGGACACCCCCTTAATTATAGAGTGTTTTAGCTTTAATAGCAATGGGAAGCACGATTTGGTTGGGTACGGAGACCTTTTATATTTATATTTGTATATATATACGTATATATATTCCCCTTTTTCTGATGTATGTGTAAGGATTTATTGCTTTTGTTTGCAGAAAAGTTGTGAAATCGCTGGCAGACTTGGAAAAGCTACATTCTAATGGTCAGGGAGAGCATTTATCATTACCAACTGCTGTTGGAAATAGTCATCACAACAAGGTCCTAACCACGAATATCAATTCAGTCATATTACATCCGTTACGACTCTTTGCCCTAAATCAGCTTGTTTGTCATACTAACACAGGAATTAAAGAGTCAGCTATTTGTGGACAATTTCCTTGAGAGTGTCCAGCACACCTTCCTGGATTACGTGGGTGGTGGATTTGAACTGAACTTCATGGCGGCCATTGATTTTACTGGTACTCATGTCTACATTTTTCTACCTTCAAAGTTTATGGTTGGATTTCCGTCATTTATGTTTCCATACATGAACAATTATCTTGGATCAAAGTGGTTTTACATTTGTTACCTAGCGTAGTGGCATGATAATGCTTTATATTTGTTTGACTTATACTTTGTTTATCTTTGGGGAAGCGTCTAATATATTTATTTATAACCATACTGTTCGAAAAGTCAAAATCTTATGTGTGATGGCTTGGCAAATCTTATTGTTAGGTATAAGGGTACCCTTTTCTCCTTGGCTTGATAAAGCCTTATTCCAACTATTTGTGGTTGTAAAAACTATTATTTTGCCAGTTCATTTCCACTGTCAACAACAAAAACATTAGAAAATAAAGGTTTTTCTCTCTCTCTCTCTCTCTCTCTCTCTCTCTCTCTCATTCATTCATTCATCTCCAAAAGTGTAGTGTTTACAATGAGTGGCTAAAGGCGTTATTTGTATGCAAGGGTATTTTGCTAGCCAAGATAACCCTAAAAGATAAAAAAACTGACTGAAGAGGGTAGGTACACTAAGGACATTTCAAAGAAATGTCACCCTCAAACGTAAAATAGCAACTAAAAGATAAAACATGAAAATATAAATAAACAAAAATAAACATAAATTTCTGGATCCTCGTACACGTCACTCTCTCCAACTGAGAAAAGCTCGCCCCACAATCGTTAAAGCGGAAGAGGGGAGCATCATAATCATACGAACGACAGTGATCTCCCCAACTGAGAAAAAAGAGACGTTCACGAAGACACGTATCAGATAGAAGACATGTGAGGGCGACTGCTCTGATAACATAAACTCGAGCCTGGAGCTTCCCACACTAACAATCAACATACGAACACCTCGGTGCGGGACACAACGATGCCAAATGCGGTCTGATTTTCCCATCATAAGAACCCTCAAGGCTAGGCATTGCAACTCCACCTCTCCACGCGCCTCAAACCCATCTCAAAACATGTAAACATACTCGTAAGCAATCACATCACCCCACGGAAACAAATCAATCTCAGAACCACCAGCAAAACCCGTCTTAACAAAATTCTAATCGTTCCCAAAGAGCAGGAAGAAGTCACTTACAAAGTACGACTTCATCTCCCTGAGGTGAATGCGACATCCTCTACCAAATGTTGAACAATTCACCGATATAGAATCCAACCTCTTTCTCCTAATCTCTAAACCTAGCATGAGTGGTCCAACTGTCCTCGATAAAAGTATCGAAAAAATCCTCATTGTAGTACTCAAGGTAGGCCTCGATAACCCTCAACAACAACTGAAAAGTTGATTGGAGTACCAGGAATGAAGGGGAGACAATCGTCAGTCTCAGCGGGGACAGGGGCCAACATTGAGGCCTCACTCACGCGCGACCTCATCGGTTGAGGCACGAAGCTCAGATAAGTCGATCCTATTCCATCTCAAGATCTCTAAGAAACCGAGTGCATTTAGCCACCCTCCGTTGGCATTTCTCGTAGCGAACGACCTAAATCCACCCATATCAGATACCCATAGCCCCGAGGCACGCCCATTTTCCCATATCTCAATCTCCTCTTCGATATCAGTGAGATTTTGTAGGTGTTCTTCTTCCAAACGGGGTATATAGTCGTCAAAATCATGAGCCCATGAGGATAAGGTTGAAAGGGCGACATAATCATAATTTTCCAGAATGTGTGTGCGGGGTGGGATGGGGGTGTAGTTGTAATTTCTGAAACTTCTCTGGGGAAGACAGAAATTACGGGTCTGAAATGCAATTTTTAGAGGTGGAGAGGGGGTGGAATTAACTTTCCAAACTAGAGGGGGTTGGGTTTGTAAATGAATCTAAGTTTGGATCAAGGTAGCAAGGAAAAATAAGAGTGGGAATGTGTTTAAAAATTTCAGGGGGTGTTGTGCAATTTCTTGAAGACCAAGGGGATGAGTATAATAGCAATTAAAAGAGGGAGTGGTAAATTTGAACTTTACCTTGGAAAACCCCTCCATACAAACCCTAACACTAGCTTGTATCCCTCCCACGAGACCAGCTGTCATGGGGTCCAGAAAGCTTGTTGGAGATCCTACCGTTGGTGACTGGGAATTGCGTGGTCGCCAAAAGTCGACGTCGAATAGGGGGGTCGGCACAAGGCCTTCCGATTTGAATTAGTGGTTGCGGTCACCTTCTGTTGCGAAGTGATCGCTGGCATGACAAACAGAGACGGGGTTCGTAGGGGCGTCTGCCCCTCCCGATCCTCGATGGTCAAGGTGTCTGGAGGCCAGCAACAGTGTCGTGCTATCAGATTTGTGATGGAACCCTTCAGATCTAGGTAGATTTTGAGGTTTCATCTGCTCTGAAGTAAAGGGATGCGAATTCTGGCATGGTTGGCCATCGAGGGTCCTCGGCTGGAGGTAGCCGGCCTTCGCGAGGGGTTGGACGGTCACCGAAGGTGGGGTAAGTCCGGTAGAGGTCTGGTGATGGCCTTGATGATGCGGGGGAGTTTTTTTTGTGGATTTGGAACCTAGATCCGGTGGAATGGAGTGAATTTGTGGCTGTTTGGGGGTGGAGATAGGGATGGTGCCACTTGATAGCTGGTGGCGGGGCCTGATTTGGAGGAGTGGTTCGTCGGTTCCTCCGAGCTCTGCCCATGGTTTTACAAAAACTTTGTCAACCACCTCAGGAGCGAACGTCCTCAAGCAGAAGCATTTTCACTACTGTAGAAAATAAAAGTTTCTCTTTATCATTCAATCATCTCCAAAAGTAAAGTGCTTACAATAATACCTTATTTATAAGTTAGGGTATCTTGCTAGCCAAGATAACCCTAAAAGATAAAATGACTAAAGAGGGTGCACTAAGGACACTTCGAAGAAGTGTCTTTCTCTAACCTAAAAATAGCAACTAAAAGGGAAAAATAACCTAATAAAACACAAAACTAAAAAAACAAAACAAAAACAAAATAGATTTCTGGACCCTCGAACACGTCAGTTACATTATCAGCTATCATATATTTTTTTTTCAATTATCCATCCTCCATAAATAAGTACCTTAATTGATTTTCTTTCCATTTTTTCTTTTAACTTGTGTATAATGTTTTATCTGTTTTTACTGTTATTTATCTTGACGTTCTATGCGCATTTACAACTTGTTCTTGGTAACTATTTTTGCTTTCCCTACTTTCTTTAATGTGCATGATTGTCCTTGTTGTTTAATGAAGGATCCTAAATTTTGGCTGGCACGTGTGTCGAAAATAGCACCCTAGAGCCATTCACCACTTTTCTCATCCATTCTTGCAACAGTGGGGTATCCTATTGGACCTCACCCTCATTGATGAATCAAGTTCTTACTTTTTGATATGTCAGCATATCACAGCTATCGATTATTGTCCATTCAATGACATTTTCTGAGAATCACTATGACATAGTTTGATTGTCACGTACTTGGGTCAAGAACATACTAATTTTTAATCCTTACATACCAGCTTCAAATGGAAATCCCCGCCTGCCAGATTCCTTGCATTATATTGATCCTTCTGGACGACCCAACGCATACCAGAAAGTGAGAAATCTGTCTCGTCCATAATTTTCTGAGAAGTTTTATCTTCAAGATAACCTATTAACACAGTTCCGTCTATTTTAGGCAATCTTAGAGGTTGGAGAGGTTTTGCAGTTCTATGATTCAGACAAGCGGTTTCCTGCTTGGGGTTTCGGAGCGAGGCCAATTGATGGCCCTGTCTCTCATTGTTTTAACTTAAATGGGAGCAGTAATTACTGTGAGGTGGGGTTCTCATAAGATACAGTGTTTTATAGAATATGTACTTCCTATAACCTGCTTCCATTAGTGTTCCTTAAGTGCAGTTCTGTTGTTTCTTCTTCATTCCAGGTAGAGGGAATCCAAGGAATTATGATGGCATATACAAGCGCCCTTTTTAATGTTTCACTTGCAGGGCCAACCCTCTTTGGACCTGTAATTAGCGCTGCTGCATTGATAGCCAGCCAGGCTCTTGCAAAAAATCAACAAAAGTACTTTGTTTTACTAATAATCACGGTAAGAATGTTGTACACTTCTCTTCTGATATATAAGGAGCCTATATGTGGCTATCCCAATGACCGACATGTGAACTTATGGGGAATTAGAACCCTCAACTCAACAAAGCCTTTTTCCAATTATTTGGGGTCGGCTACATGAATCCTATTTTTCCATTCCATTCTGTCCAGTGCAATATCTTCGGTTAAACCACATGATATCATGTCCTTTTTTATTATATCCCACCAAGTTAGTTTAGGCCTACCTCTACCCCTTGGGTTACCATCAATACTAACTAAATCACTCTTCCTTACAGGAGCATCCATTGGTCTACGCTTAACGTGTCCAAACCATCTAAGTCGATTTTCTCTCAATTTATCTTCTATAGGAGCTACTTTTACCGTTTTACGAATTTGTTCATTTTTAATTTTATCCTTTCGAGTTTTACCACAAATCCATCTTAGCATTCGCATCTCCGCCACACTCATTTTCTGCACATTTTGTTTCTTGGTTGCCCAACACTCTGTCCCATATAACATGGCGGGTCTAATGGCCGTCCTATAAAATTTTCCTTTTAACTTCAGAGGTATACACCTATCACACAGAACGCCGGTCGCACTTCTCCACTTAACCCAGCCTGCTCTAATCATATGCGTAACATCATCACTAATATCTCCATCTTTTTATATAATCGATCCTAAATAACGAAAATGGTCATTTCTAGGTATTTCTTGACCCTCCAATTTCACCACATCTCCATTTGTCCTCCTATTACTACTAAAATTACACTCCACATATTCTGTTTTAGTTCTTCTTATTTTAAATCCTCTTGTTTTAAAGTTTCTCTCCACAATTCCAACCTAGCATTTATCCCCATCTTAGTCTTATCGACTAAAACAATATCATCTGCAAATAGCATACACCATGGCACCTAATCTTGTATTTGTCTAGTCAACTCATCCATAACAAGCGCAAAGAGATAAGGACTTTATGCTGAACCTTGGTGTAGCCCTACCATAATTGAAAATTCACTACTTTCTCCAGCTGATGTTCTTACTATAGTCATCGCACCATCATACATTTCCTTGATCACGTCAATATATCTGCGAGTCACTCCTCTTTTATGTAGAACCCACCATATTATATCTCTGGGTATCCTATCATACGCCTTCTCCAAATCTATAAAAATCAAATGAAGATCCTTCTTTTTCTCTCTATACCTCTCCATTAATCTCCTCAATAAATAAATTGCTTCCACTGTTGACCTCCCAGGCATAAACCCAAATTGATTCTCAGATACTGTTGTCTTCAATCTCAATCTATATTCAATCACTCTCTCCCAAAGTTTCATTGTATGACTCATTAACTTAATACCACGATAATTTGAACAACTTTGTATGTCCCCTTTATTTTTATAAATAGGTACTAAAATACTTTTTCTCCATTCATCGGGCATCCTATTAGTCATTAAAATTCTATTAAATAATTTTGTAAGCCATGATACTCCATCCTCCCCTAAGCACTTCCAAACCTCAATAGGGATACCATCTGGTCCTAAAGCCTTCCCTTTTTTCATATTTTTTAGAGCAATCCTGACCTCTGTTGTCCTAATTCTACAAAAAAATATATCTTCTCGAGTCTCCCTAAGTTCCTCTATATCTAATCTACTCCCATTATCTCCATTTAATAACCTCTCAAAGTAGTTTTTCCATCTTTCCATAATTTCATCATCTTTGACTAGGACTCTCGAATCATTACTTTTGATGCACTTAACGTTATTAAAATCTTTTGTTTTCCTATCCCTAAGTTTAGCAAGCTTATAAATACTTTTTTCCCCTTCTTGTGTTCCTAATTTTGTATAAAGATCATCATACGCTTTTAACTTAGCATCTCTTACCACTTTCTTAACTTCCTTTTTAGCCCATTTATATTTCTCAAAATTCTCTTCATTTCTATTTGTTTGCCATGTTTTAAAGCACTCCCTTTTAATTTTTACTATATTCTGTACTTCTTCATTCCATCACCAAGTTTCTTTAGACTGTGGCCCTTTGCCTTTTGATTCTTCAAGAATTTCTTTTGATATTCTCCTAATGCGTATGGCCATCTTATTCCACATTATGTTAGTTTCTTCTTCACTATTCCATGTTGCTTCATTTAATACTTTATCTTTAAATAGTTCTAATTTCTCTCATTTTAAATTTCACCACCTAGTTCGTGGGTTAATCTTCACTTTTCGCACTCGTGATTGATTTTTAATATTTATATCCAACACCATTATCCTATGTTGTGAGGTTTAGCTCTCTCCCGGGATAACCTTACAATCTTTACACGTTAATCGGTCTCCTTTCCTAGTAATGAAAAAATCTATTTGGCTCTTATGTGTTCCACTTTTATAAGTTATTAAGTGTTCAAGCCTCTTTTTAAAACATGTATTTACTAGTACAAAATCATAAGCTATCGCAAAATCTAAGATAGACTCTCCCCCGTCGTTCCTATCTCCAAAACCATGTCCTCCATGCACTATCTCATATCCTACACGATCTTCTCTTACATGGCCATTAAAATCTCCACCTATATAGATTTTCTCACCTAGGGGTATTTCTTGAATTAGTTCATCCATTTGTTTCCAAAATTGTACTTTAGTGTGCTCATCTAATCCTACTTGAGTATTTTTTTCTTCTTAGGGATCTGCACTCTGAGAAAACCCTTAGATGCCTAACAATCATTCTTCTATTTTAATATAAAAAATTCCTTGCATGTTCTTGTCATATTTTTGTTGTCACTATTTTGCTTTGTTGTCCATTCTCACTTTATTAGAATTCTCAGGATGGAGTGATAACAGATCTCCAAGAAACAAAAGATGCCCTTGTGAGTGCATCCGACCTACCATTGTCTATCCTTATTGTTGGAGTTGGAGGAGCTGACTTTAAGGAGATGGAGGTACATCAGTCATATATATATATATATATATATATATATATTTTTTTTTTGGTGTGATGTCTGATTTGTCAAGTACTTTTCCAACAGCCTCAGTTATATTTTCTGTCTCAAGGTCTGTGCTTTTCCACATTGTGAATATGTTGTGCAGGTTTTAGATGGAGACAAGGGAGAGAAACTTGAAAGTACAACTGGACGTGTTTCAACGCGTGATATAGTTCAATTCGTTCCCTTCCGGGATATACAGAGTAAGTCACCCACTTTCATAGTCTGAAAAATATACTCACATATACACACTAGCAATAGCGCAAGTGGGGTACACATGAAAGCGGCGCAAATTTTTTGTAATCTTTCCTTTTAATCTGTGGTGATAATGTAGGTTATAATGGTAATAAATAATTATATAGGCAGTAGACCCATAAGAAATATTTGTTAAATTTGGGGTAAGAATATATATACACACTTGCAACAAGGCACACTGGGTGCACATGAAACAAGTGCAATTTTCTGTTTTTCTCCCCTTTGAATTTGGAGCAATATTATAGGTTATTAGTTTGGTAGACCCATAAGAAATATATGTTGAATTTGATCAGATGTACACATATGACACAGACATACAAACTCATATAATATTATTACAAATACAACTGGCCTAGAAGAAAATGATATACCCCCCCCCGCCCCTCTCCATCCCCCGTTTCAAATTATGAGTTACACTTGAAAGTGCATTTTAAGGAAAATTCAGAACTTCCATTTTGAAAAAAGAAACAAGATATCATGGTTTGATTTAGTGTTGGAATACAACAGTTAGGTTCAACATTTTCTGTAAATTCTGACGGTCACATTTAATTAAGGTTGGTAGCAATTTCATAGTGCTAAATTACCCCTCAACTATACATCTTCGTTACTAGAATAAAATGGATCTTCTTAGTCGTTGCTAAGATTTAATGAAAATGTACAGTCTTTCCCATTGCTAATATTATTAGTATATAGTTACGCAGACATGAATACAAGCCAGTCTCTATGAAAAGAGTATTGTGACTAGTACTGATTTGGCATTAATTTTTTTTACTGTAGATGGAGAGATCTCTGCTGTTCAATCGCTTCTAGCAGAATTACCTTCTCAATTTTTGACTTACATGCAAACCAGACATATTACTCCAAATAAGTGATGTTCAGAATAATGTACATATAAATATTAATTTCTACAATTGTTTCTTTTGCTAATTAAGCTCATAACTGCTTCAATGTCATCAAGTTGTTCCAGTTTTTTTTTCATCATAATAGGAAATGTTCTTTTATACATTGCTCATATTTGAGTGAAAATTCATTCAACTCGACAAATGGACTTGAGTTTCATATGGAGACTGGTATTGACTTCTTTCAAGAGGAATGGCCAAATTGTGCCAGGTTCTCACTGGATGTTGAAGTAGACTTTCATATAACATCCCCTTGTCAAAAGAAAAGTTTGATCTTTAGGTAAAGCTTTTAGCTTTTAATTTTATTTGTGTAGCTACTTCTGGTGATTTTTCTCTCTAAATAGCAAGAAGAATAAAATGCAAGAATGTACTTGTAAAAAGAACTTGCTGCCATTTTGTTGTGCTAGAAAACGCATGAAGGGTACCATTAGGATTAGAAGTAATAGGGATGCGTCTAAAGACTTGAAATAGTGCTATTTTCGTGAGCATCCCAATTTTAAACTTGGAATTGAGCAATCAAATTAAGTCAGGAAGTCTTCATTCTATACAGCAAGAAGGAATTAACACGGCAAAAAGTCAACACAACAGTGGGATATTAATGAACGTATACAAACAACAGTGTTAAGTTGTAAGGCATTTATATATTTTTAATTTTACAAGTACACTTTTAAACTATCTTTTTACCTACAAAGTTCACCTCCAAGAGACTTTCCAAATTGATCCAAAATTTTGGATCGATTTGGAAAATTTTACACATTCATCTTCAAGTCCCTGTAGGTAGGATCACTTGTATGAGAATTAGATTTATTAAGATTGATTTGGCAAGACCTTGGGTACTGTCGATTGATGTGATATATCCTTTTGGAGGTGTTTTTATATTTGAAAAAATATTGTAGATTGTGATCATTTTGACATTGTCTATAAAATTAATTGTTAATTACTAATAAAGTTAGATATTAAGTTCACTTAACAGATACCTTATTAATAGAAAATATGGTATTACATCCGCCACCTACGTTCTTCCATTGTTGCAGAAGGGGTACTAAATAATTTACATCTTCTATTGTTAATTATTAGGTAGCACCCTAGAATAGCATTCTAGAAAGTCGTTTAAAAAAATAGTTCTTCCGTGATACAAAAAGCTAAACGGCTTCTCACTTCAATATTTCCGAGTAAGAAAACAAAGCAGGAAAGAAAACCATGCGACATTATTTAAGAACGAAGATATGCGCTATAATTAATGTTTTTTGGAGATTAGTTAGATGCCAAAGTTAGTACCAAGTCGGTTATACTTGTAATATGCGTATACGGGAAAACAAAAAAGATAATAAATTGGAACGACTTATCTGGATGCTGAGGTGTGTGTTAGACACACAGTTCTAAGAAAGAAATATTCCCCGCACATTAATCAGTGATACTTCGAGCATCATATAACTGTCCCCAGGATTCAACAACACAGTTCATCCGATTGAAGCAATTAATGGATGACTTTAAAACCACAAATAATTATCCCAGAATTGAAGTATGAAGAATGACGTTTTTTTTAGAGAGAGAGAGAGAGAGAGAGAGAGAAAAGTATATTGAAACTGATACGCATACCCTTTATGTGAAGGGATGCAGAAATCATTAACTCCCCCAAACGTGGATGACCACTTCTCCCACTAAACCACTCTCAACGGCTAATTAAAAAAACTTGTTTTAATTTTAATCATAAAACAAATTTTAATTAATTAAATAAAACGATTTTTAATATTAATTAAAATCGAATTAAATAAAATTATTTAAAGACGAAAATTAACTGATTATTAGGAGTCATGACCCAAGTCCCAAGTTCAAAGTCTTGATAATTATATATCTATTTAGGTATAAATACTCCAAATCCTCTTAAATTCCCTTAGTGGGACTTGAACCCATGACCTCCCCTAAAAGAGACATAAAAGTTATCACTAGGCTACAAGGTCTTATTGTGAGTATATCATTCACACCAATAGTTATACACACACACAATAATCCCCCACATGAAGAGATACGAGAAGAAGGAATAAAGAAAGTTTTGGGCAATAAAAATATCATTAATAGGCAGAGGTGTCTTTTGGACTTGAACCTTGGTTAGTGTATGTCCATTGGACTTACAAACTATTCAGTGAATTACACATCTTGAACTGATCAGTTATTTTGGTAAACCAGTTCAATAGACTACACACATGACACTTTAACACACTTGTGGTTCACAACAATTTTGCTCACTAAGGCCATGAGCTATATCCCAGTATCATGAGCACTGTAGAGAATTCACCCACAATTCCCATAGGTAGCGGCCCCACAACCACACTCACTTAGGTGAATCTACCAAGAATGTCCTGTCACATCTCGCTTGAAAATTCAAGCCATAGATTAATTAAGAGCTTAACTCAACCTTTCTCATTACAGGTAGCACTACTATTATTATTAACACCATAGGGATAAGACAATGATAAGTCTTTGTAGAGCTTACATATAATCATCCACAATTAGTTTCCCCATGGAACCTATATCTTGGGATCTCCATTCAGATAGGTTGGGTATCCATCATGATGATTTTACTCATTAGGCTTTAAGCCCATCCCTCTCGATATTTTGTAAATGATATCTCTTAACAGCCCTTTGGTCAACAGATCCGCTATATTATCATTTGACCTTACAAAGTCAATGGTTATAATGCCATTAGATATGAGTTGTCTCACACTGTTATGCTTGCGACGAATATGCCTTGACTTTCCATTGTAGGACTTGTTGCTTGATTTTGCTATTGTCGCTTGGCAATCACAGTGTATAAGTACCGTAGGTATAGGTTTAGGCCACATTGGAATGTCTGCCAGAAATGTCCTCAGCCACTCGACTTCTTCACCCGCTTTGTCTAGAGTTATGAATTCAGACTCCATTGTTGATCTCGCAATGCATGTCTGTTTTGAGTATTTCCACAATACGGAAACCCCGCCTAATGTGAATACATATCCACTTGTAGATTTTGATTCCTATGAGTCTGAAATCCAATTAGCATCAGTATAACCTTCAATCACAGTAGGATATGAGACATAATATAAATCATAATCCAAAGTAAATTTCAGGTATCTCAAAACTCTAGTAAGTGCATTCCAGTGATCATTATTAGAATTACAAGTATATCTACTCAATCTCCCTACTGCATATGCAATATCAGGTCTGGTGCAGTTCATAATGTACATTAGGCTACCAATAATTCTTTAATATTCAAGTTGTGATACGGCTTCTCCTTTGTTTTTCTTTATCTTACTATTTGGATCATAAGGAGTTCTAACATGAGTAGATTCATATTGATTGAATTTCCTTAACACACTTTCTATATAATGTGATTGTGATAATTTGATTCCCACAGAATCTTGTATTATTTTAATTCTGAAAATGAAATCTACAATGCCCAAGTCTTTCATATCAAATTGTTCACATAACATCTTCTTAGTGGTTTTTATAATACTCATATGAGAACCAAATATTAACATATCATCAACATATAGGCAAACAATCACATAAGCATCTCTATAGCACTTAACATACACACATTTATCAGATTTATTTATTTTAAATCCATCATTACTCATTAAGTGATAAAATTTTTCACGCCACTGCTTAGGGGATCGTTTTAGTCCATATAAGGATTTAACTGGCTTGCAGACTTTGTTTTCTAATCCCTTTACAACAAATCCTTCCGGTTGATCCATATAAATTTCCTCTTCTAATTCCCCACTTAAAAAGGCAGTTTTAACACCCATTTAATGAATTTCCAGTTTATAAATAAATGCGAGGAAAATTAGAATTCTAATAGAAGTAATTCGCGTAACAGGAGAATAAGTGTCAAAGAAATCGATTCCCTCCTGTTGTTTATATCCTTTGACTACTAACCTAGCCTTATATTTTTCTATGGATCCATCAATTTTCATTTTTCTTTTAAAAATCCATTTACACCCTATGGTTTTACAACCTGGTGGCAAGCTAACGAAATCCCAAGTGTGATTTTTCATAATAGATTCTATTTCACTATTAACAGTCTCTTTCCAAAATGGAGCTTCGGGAGAGATTAGTGCATCGTGATAAGATTGAGGATCCCCCTCAGACAAAAATGAAATATAATCAGGTCCTCAAAAGATTTTTCTATTTTACGTCTTTACTTTTTCTAAGTTCCTGTATTTCCATTTCATTCTCTTGCCTACTACGAGATGACATATTAATGTTTGAAGGTGCATCCTCAAGTCTAATAGTGGGATTGTGTGGAAAAATATGTTCAAAAAATTCTGGATCACAAGATTCAATAATAGTATTTGTAGATACACTATCTACACCTGATTTAAACACAAGGAACCTATACACACAACTGTTTTGAGCATTTTCTATAAATACACAATCAACAGTTTAGGTCCGAGTTTAGTTCGTTTAGGTGGAGGCAGGACTACCTTAGCTAAACGCCCCCACACTTTTAAGTATTTATATGAAGGTTTTCTTCCTTTCCACAATTCATAAGGAGATTTATCAGATTTCTTAGGGGAATTTTTTTAAAAATATAACAGGCTGAAAGTACCGCTTCACCCCATAAATTGTGAGGAAGACCCGAGCTGTTTAACATAGCATTTACCATATCCTTTAGCGTTTGATTTTTACATTCCGCTACACCATTTTGTTGTGGACAATATGGTGTTTTAGTTTGATGTATTATGCCATGTATTTTATAAAAATCATTAAAAGGCTCAGAATATTCTCCTCCTCTATCTGATCTCACAATTTTAATTTTTTGATTTAGTTGATTTTTAACTTCTGTTTTATATAGTTTGAATTTCTCAAGTTCTTCATCCTTAGATCTCAAAAGATACACAAAATAGAATTTCATGTTATCATCTATAAAGGTGATAGAATATTTTTTTCCACCCCTTATTTGAATTCCCTTTAAGTCACACAAATCAGTATAAATTAATAGATCGTTGTATACTTTGAAACGATTTTCTTTTGAATTTTGATTCAACACATATTTCACATTCGCAGGCAGTTTAAGAATATCTACTTAATTCATTAATCTTCTAAGCGAAGCAAAATTAACACGTCCAAGTCTGTAAGGACACAAATTTCCAATTGAGTCCATATATAGTTTTGGCTCAATTCCGGACAAAAGCATTTATTCATAGGATAGTATTTATTTGTAATATTCTCAAGCCTATGAAGTATGTATTGAAGACGTAGCGGCAAAGAATTTAAAGCTTCATCAAAATGCCGGTTTGCGTGCCTCGTTTCTACGTCATCAACTAAGGTTCCATGCTCCCAAGGTATGAATGTAATTATATTTATATAGGAGCTTGGAACAATATGTATTGGGTGTTAGGTGTAATAAAAACTGCATTTTATTTTTAGAAAGAATGAATTAGAACTTTAAATTAAGTATATAAAAGTTTCTGGGCCAAAATCGAATTTTACAAACTTTCTGGTCGTTCGTTAGAAATGTCGTTCGAACGAGTTTTTTCGTTCGAACCAGGTTTCGTTCGAACGAGTTTTTCGTTCGAACCAGTTTTCGTTCGAACGAGTTTGCCAACGACCCTAAACTGGTCAGTCGTTCGATATGTCGTTCGAACGAGTTTTTCGTTCTAACGAGGTATCTAACGAGATTCTAACGAGCCCAGGCTGGTCGCTCGTTAGAAGTCTCGTTCGAACGAGAGTCAAGTTCGTTCGAACGAGACGCCAGGGCGGGAACAGTTTTGAGCAATTTTTTGCCGTTTTCTCCCACTTTCCCCACTTGGTTTTTAACCAACTTTTTCAAGACTTAATATGTGCGGGAAACACATTTTTCCAATCAATTTTTCCATTCCATAGCCATCTCTTAGAGAGAGCTTGAGAGCTAATTTATTTAGGGAAAATGTTCATGTTTTGAGTGTTAATTTTTAAAGAAAAATTCATACACACTCTAGTTTACACCCAATAGTTGTTTATTCCAAGTTTCTATATTCATATTCTTTACTTGGAGTTTTGGCACCGGTTTTCTCTACCGAATTGAAAAAGAGACGTTTCGGGTTTGCTTCTACACCCCATCACAAAGAAGACTTTTTGTTGATGTAAGGACACAAATTTCCAATTGAGTCCATATATAGTTTTGGCTCAATTCCGGACAAAAACATTTATTCATAGGATAGTATTTATTTGTAATATTCTCAAGCCTATGAAGTATGTATTGAAGACGTAGCGGCAAAGAATTTAAAGCTTCATCAGAATGCCGGTTTGCGTGCCTCGTTTCTACGTCATCAACTAAGGTTCCATGCTCCCAAGGTATGAATGTAATTATATTTATAAAGGATCTT
Organism: Sambucus nigra; assembly: GCA_949130495.1. Lineage (NCBI taxonomy): Eukaryota > Viridiplantae > Streptophyta > Magnoliopsida > Dipsacales > Adoxaceae > Sambucus > Sambucus nigra. The sequence continues at coordinate 508,996,662 of OX422212.1, forward strand.
GGAACAATATGTATTGGGTGTTAGGTGTAATAAAAACTGCATTTTATTTTCAGAAAGAATCAAATAGAACTTTAAAATAAGTATATAAAAGTTTCTGGGCCAAAATCGAATTTTACAAACTTTCTGGTCGTTCGTTAGAAATGTCGTTCGAACGAGTTTTTTCGTTCGAACCAGATTTCGTTCGAACGAGTTTTGTCGTTCGAACCAGTTTCGTTCGAACGAGTTTGCCAACGACCCTAAACTAGTCAGTCGTTCGATATGTCGTTCGAACGAGTTTTTCGTTCTAACGAGGTATCTAACGAGATTCTAACGAGCCCAGGCTGGTCGCTCGTTAGAAGTCTCGTTCGAACGAGAGTCAAGTTCGTTCGAACGAGACGCCAGGGCGGGAACAGTTTTGAGCAGTTTTTGGCAGTTTTTTTCCCCACTTCTCCACTTGGTTTTCAACCAACTTTTTTCATACATTATTATGTGCGGGAAACACATTTTCCAAGATAAATTTTCCATCCTAATACATCTCCTAGAGAGAGTTTGAGAGATCATATTAAAAAGGAAAATGTTCATGTTTGAGTGTTCTTCAACTTAAAGAAAAATCTTTAAACACTTAGTTTACACCCATTGTTGTTTATTCCAAGTTCTATATATACATATCTTTGCTTTGAGTTTTTGGCACCGGTTTTCTCTACCGAATTCAAGAGACGTTTCGGGTTTGCTTCTACACCCCATCACAAAGAAGACGTTTGTTGAGATTCTACCCACACGGAGAAAGGCTCCATGCTTGGGTGACGGTGACCATATAAAGTCCCATCGGTGGATTCCGAGACCGCGGTGGTGTTCCGAGGTTATCCGCTAGGAAGAGGTTTCTACGAGAAGGAGCGTCGAGGCTTGAGAGGGATCGAGTCAGTCGTTGTAAGTCTATCTGTCTTGTAATTGTAATTCCATATCTAGTGGACTTGTGGCTAGGGCCGTCCGAGGTTGTTTCCCGTCTTGGGTTTTTCCTCGTACATCTCGGCGTAGTCTGACATTGTTTATTTTATCTTGCACAATAATTTAGAATCCATGCTTTTCAAGATAAAATTTGGTTTAATTATCACACTCATTTAATTTGGGACTTAAATTAAATATTGGGTAAAATTGGTTTATTCAAGTCATTTGCTAAAATTGGTTTCGCCTAACTTTGGATAATTGTTAATTATGACTTAGGCAAATTCTAGGACTTGAATTATGTTTTAATTTGTTTTGAGAAATTAAAACTTGTTGTTATTTTTGAAAGTTGAACCATCACCTGTTTTACAACGCTTCCGCATAATTCATTGAGTTATAAATAAAAAGGAAATTACTTTGTTCTTTCAGTTGAGATTCTACCCACTTGGAGAAAGGCTCCATGCTTGGGTGACGGTGACCATATAAAGTCCCATCGGTGGATTCCGAGACCGCAGTGGTGTTCCGAGGTTGTTCGCTAGGAAGAGGTTTCTACGAGAAGAAGCATCGAGGCTTGAGAGGGATCGAGTCAGTCGTTGTAAGTCTATCTGTCTTGTAATTGTAATTCCATATCTAGTGGACTTGTGGCTAGGGCCGTCCGAGGTTGTTTCCCGTCTTGGGTTTTTCCTCGTACATCTCGGCGTAGTGTGATATTGTTTATTTTATCTTGCATCATAATTTAGAACGCATGCTTAGAATAAATTCAAGATAAAATTTGGTTTAATTATCACACTCATTTAATTTGGGACTAAATTAAATTTTGGGTATATTTGGTTTATTCAAGTCATTTGCTAAAATTGGTTTCGCCTAACTTTGGATAATTGAATATTATGACTTAGGCAAATTCTAGGACTTGGATTAATTTGTTTTGAAGAATTTAAAATTCGGCCTTGTTTGTTTATTTGTTGAACCATCACTTATATACTCTTCCGCATCATCTCGCATTTATTTAAAAGGAAATCATTAAAATCCGGGGTCTTTCAAATTGGTATCAGAGCCAAAAACGATAAATTATTTCGTTAAGATCTTTTAATTTTTTTTTGGCTAAAATGGATTTTTCCCCATTTTCAAAATTTCCTATTTTCGATGGTTCAAACTACGCGTATTGGAAAGCGCGAATGAGATCGACACTAAAATCTATCGACGAGAGAGTTTGGATGTCTGTTGTTACCGGGTACTCCCCACCAACTTACTTAGTTGAAAATGAACGTGTTATCAAACCCGCCGATAGATGGACTGAAAATGAGTTTAAACTTGCCAACTTTAATTCCCGAGGTTTAAATGCCTTGTTTAGCGCTGTCGCACCGGATGAATTCCGACGCATTATGACGTGTGAGACCGCTAAAGAAGCTTGGGATATTTTACAATTAACTCATGAAGGAACTAGTGTCGTTAAAGCTTCAAAACTCCAAAACATCACCACTCAATTTGAAACTATCAAAATGGATGAAAAAGAAACTTTTGATAAATTTTATGCTAGACTTTCTGATATTGTGAATTCATCTTTTAACTTGGGAGAGAAAATACCTGACGACCATGTTGTAAAGAAAATTTTGAGGTCCCTACCCGACAGATTTATTCCTAAAGTGACCGTTTTAAATTCTTTACCCACTTTAGCCTCTACGAAATTAGAAGAGCTTGTAGGTGATTTACAAACCTATGAACTAGATATGTTTCCCTCTAAAACTGAAAAGAAAATCGAAAAGGGCGTTGCTTTAAAAGCTCGAAAAGAGGTCAAACAAGTAGTAGAGAGCGATAGTGATAGTGACTCGGAAGATATGGCTTTGTTTGCTCGCAAATTTAGAAAATTTCTTAAATTTAATAAAGATAAATTTAAAAATGATTTCAAGAAATTTGATACTTCTAAAAATGATAAAAGCGAGAAGATTTCTAAAGCCGAGAGGATCCCTAAACCTAGTAATGACAATTTAGATAGGGACGAGTCTAACAAGTGTTTTGGTTGTGAAGGTTATGGCCATCGAGATTATGAGTGCCCCACTAAACTAAGGAAAGAGGGTAAACGACCCACTGCATATAATGCAACCCTTAGTGATAGTGATAAGGAAGAAAAGCCCGTTTCCCCCACTAAGAAAAATTTTGTGGCTTTTATGGCTAGTCATGTGAGTGATAATGAGAACTCATCGATTGATGACACGATAGCACATGCCACTTCCAAGGTCATTGTTCATGATTCCCTTATTTTTAATGATAGTGAGAGTGGAGAAGAGAGTGAAAATGAAGAAGAGGTTGATGTGAGTGAACTTCAAAATGCTTTTCATGAATTATATAAAGAATCTATCAATTTGAAAAGAACTAATTTGAAGTTAGAAGCTTGTTTAAGAAAGAGTGTCAAGGTCATTGATGATAGTGCCTTAATAGAAGACCTTAGGACTCATGTGAGGACTCTTCAAGAGAAGCTTGATTATGTAGAAGGCGAAAGAGATAGCCTTAGGGGTTTAATAGAATCCTTGAAAAAGGAGCTTCTTGCTTTTGAAGAGCGAAATGTTTTACTAGAATCTAACATTGTAGAATTGGAAAATAAATTAAAAGATTCTAGTAATGTCAAATTTGATTTGGAATGTCGTTCAGAAAAACTAGATAAAATGTTAGGAACGGTCCAAATTAAAAATGACACTTGTGGTTTAGGCTTCAATCCTTGTAATGAATTTACTCATAATGCCCAAACCAATGTTTTAGGAGAATCAACTAGGAATACTTTTAAAGATCACTCCTTAAGTAAATCTTTTCGACATGTTCTCACTTGTACACATTGTGGTCGACAAGGTCATCTTAGGAAATTTTGTTTAGATCTTAAACGAATTCCTATAAAACCCCATAGTAAAGTAACCACGGTAGTTAACGTTCCTACACCCCAAAATAGTCATTCCTCATTAATTTGGGTTAGGAAATCCGACTTGGTTGCCTTACAAAATAGGGTTATTGATTCTCATTTACTTTCACATCCTTCCTCCCTTGCTAAATCTAAAGGATGAATGTGTTAGTGTTTGCATACTTTAGCGTTTGTACTTCATGCTATATTCATATGCTAAATGTATGCTTGTTTAGTCATTTTCTAGTCATTGCCCCATTTCATATCATATGCTAGAAATTATGACTTGTTTATCTTTTTGTATTATATTTTGTGTTTGAATTGACTGCATAATATAAAAAGATTTTTGTTTATCATTTGTGTTTCATTTATTTCATTTAAGCTTAATGAAAAATACAGATGATTTTTTATTTATCCTTTTGAGTATATATATTTATTTTTGATGAAAAATGTTAAAAACTCAAAAAGATGTTTTATGTGTGTATTTTAGTTTGACACACTTTATGTGGCATATATTTGTGTTTGAATCCTATCTTTTACGCTCCCAGGTGGCTAGAACTTTTGGTTTAGATTTTCAATCCTTAAAATGTTCTTTACCATGTTTTATATGGAGTAGTTGGATTTTGTATTGTTTAAATGGATTCTATTTCTATATGCCTCTTTTCACACATGCACGAGCTCTTTTGAAATTTTAATGTCACATGTTATATTTGAGCTTTTTGAGGTGTTCTCCTATCAATCTAGTCATCTACATATCTATGACCTAGGAGGACTAGTGCATGTCAAAATCCGTTGCATGTGAGATTTGTGTGAAAAATGAAAAACATGATAAATCTAAATGTGCACGGGGAAGGGCTCCGAAAGGATGAATTAAATCCTTTGCGATAGTAAGCCACCGTTGATTGGATCTAAAAGAAATACGTGATCCAAAGGCCTAAAAACAGAATATTTGGCATTAAACAGAAAGCAATTGTCAAGGCCTATGTTTGTTTGATATATTCATTCAAAAATTAAAAGAATATATATGTTAATTGAGGGAGATTTGGATGGTATATCAACGGTTTGCACAATGTCCGTTTATCCTAGTGGTCTTTAATGTCATGACTCTATTTGGTTTGTAGAATCATCATCATGCTAGGCTTGTATGCATTGTGTATGTTTGTTCATTGAGTTCAATCTATATTGTCACATGAGGTTATATTTCAATGTGATGAAGTTTGCAATCAAATGAGAACTCCGTGAACGTTTATTAAGTGTTTGGGTCTAAATTTAATTGTTGCTAGTACACACCCCTACACTTCCGTTTCCATATGACACCTTTTTGCCATTCGAGTGTGCAAACTTATTGTATTTTGTGTCATGTGTGTGTTTATATCTATATATATATGCAAGTGCTCTATTGATATATTTTTAGTATCTATATATATGATATTTGTTTGTCTTTGCCTTGCTTTTATTGCCCATATGCTGTCATGTCTTTTCTTTAAGCTTCCACATGATGTTTATTAGTTCTTTATCCTTTGCCTATTTCTGAACAAAAAGGGGGAGAATGATGATAGGGGGAGAAATGGTATCTAATCCTATTATTATCGTATCTTCGTTTGGGGGAGATTTATCTTAGGGGGAGACGTCTTTCTAAGTAGGTCATGTATTTGATAAAGGGGAGAATTAATTTAGGGGGAATAATTTAATTAATTGCATTTTATATTTTGATATTCCCTATGCATTTGATGAGTTTGCTTAAGTGTGCAGGTATTCTACTAAAGCAGCATTGTTTAATGGCAAAGCGTTTGATCCTTGGGTTGAGTCAAGATTGGGCGGGTTATGTTTTGAGTCTAGTAGAGCTTGACGGCCCTTTAGGATTTTTTGTTTGGTTTTTTTGTCCCGGAATAGCCAAAGGGGGAGATTTGTAAGGACACAAATTTCCAATTGAGTCCATATATAGTTTTGGCTCAATTCCGGACAAAAACATTTATTCATAGGATAGTATTTATTTGTAATATTCTCAAGCCTATGAAGTATGTATTGAAGACGTAGCGGCAAAGAATTTAAAGCTTCATCAAAATGCCGGTTTGCGTGCCTCGTTTCTACGTCATCAACTAAGGTTCCATGCTCCCAAGGTATGAATGTAATTATATTTATATAGGAGCTTGGAACAATATGTATTGGGTGTTAGGTGTAATAAAAACTGCATTTTATTTTCAGAAAGAATCAAATAGAACTTTAAAATAAGTATATAAAAGTTTCTGGGCCAAAATCGAATTTTACAAACTTTCTGGTCGTTCGTTAGAAATGTCGTTCGAACGAGTTTTTTCGTTCGAACCAGGTTTCGTTCGAACGAGTTTGCCAACGACCCTAAACTGGTCAGTCGTTCGATATGTCGTTCGAACGAGTTTTTCGTTCTAACGAGGTATCTAACGAGATTCTAATGAGCCCAGGCTGGTCGCTCGTTAGAAGTCTCGTTCGAACGAGAGTCAAGTTCGTTCGAACGAGACGCCAGGGCGGGAACAGTTTTGAGCAGTTTTTTGCAGTTTTCTCCCACTTTCCCCACTTGGTTTTTAACCAACTTTTTCAAGACTTAATATGTGAGGGAAACACATTTTTCCAATCAACTTTTCCATTCCATATCCATATCTTAGAGAGATCTTGAGAGCTATTTTATTTAGGGAAAATGTTCATGTTTTGAGTGTTAATTTTTAAAGAAAAATTCATACACACTCTAGTTTACACCCAATAGTTGTTTATTCCAAGTTTCTATATTCATATTCTTTACTTGGAGTTTTGGCACCGGTTTTCTCTACTGAATTGAAAAAGAGACGTTTCGGGTTTGCTTCTACACCCCATCACAAAGAAGACTTTTTGTTGAGATTCTACCCACTTGGAGAAAGGCTCCATGCTTGGGTGACGGTGACCATATAAAGTCCCATCAGTGGATTCCGAGACTGCGGTGGTGTTCCGAGGTTGTTCGCTAGGAAGAGGTTTCTACGAGAAGAAGCATCGAGGCTTGAGAGGGATTGAGTCAGTCATTGTAAGTCTATCTGTCTTGTAATTATAATTCCATATATAGTGGACTTGTGGTTAGGGCCATCCGAGGTTGTTTCCCGTCTTGGGTTTTTCCTCGTACATCTCGGCGTAGTGTGATATTGTTTATTTTATCTTGCATCATAATTTAGAACGCATGCTTAGAATAAATTCAAGATAAAATTTGGTTTAATTATCACACTCATTTAATTTGGGACTAAATTAAATTTTGGGTATATTTGGTTTATTCAAGTCATTTGCTAAAATTGTTTTCGCCTAACTTTGGATAATTGAAAATTATGACTTAGGCAAATTCTAGGACTTGGATTAATTTGTTTTGAAGAATTTAAAATTCGGCCTTGTTTGTTTATTTGTTGAACCATCACTTATATACTCTTCCGCATCATCTCACATTTATTTAAAAGGAAATCATTAAAATCCGGGGTCTTTCAAAGTCTAATATGCCATAAATATAAGGAATCAGAGAGATAAGCAGAAGAATTAACTATATTAGAAACAGAGCCGACAGTTACATTTAATTTGAATAATCCCTCAAACATGTAACCCTTTCCCACAATCACCCCATTTTTATATAAAACAAACTCATCAGATTCAAAAACCATTTTAAATCCCCTTTTACTCAACAATGAGTCTGTGACCATTTTTTTCCTAATGTCGGTCACGTGCAACACTCATTCAACATCAAGACTTTTCCAGAAGTGAATTTTAAATCCACATTCCCTTTTTCAGTAACAAAAGCCACTCAATAATTGCCCATGTAAAGCTTTTCATCACTTCCCACTACCTCGTTTAGGAAAAAACACTCTTGTCTTCACATATGTGTCGGGTGGCCCCAGTGTCCACCCACCAGTCCTTAATTTTTCTAACCAGGCGTGCCTCTGAAATAACAATAGAAAAATTATCAGTTTTAGCAATTGAAGCTTGTTCACCCCCATTAGGTTTTTTGAAATTCTCATTATTTTTTCTTTTGAAGCTGTCTTGGGCTCGATGTCCAGGTTTACCACAAACAAAATAGTCGCCCTCGAATTTCTTAATCCCACCTTTAGGTTTCGTAGCATTATTTGGTGCTTTTCCTTTTCCCTTAAATTTATGTTGGTACTTATTTGGATTAAATTGATTTTTGGTCCCCCCCACTACTTTAAGCAATGTTTGCTTTGGCAGCCATAGCCGTGACAACGTCCCTTTTTTCTTTAACACAATTATCCTCTTCAATTCTAAGTTTAACAGTGAGATCTTACATAGTCACATCTTTACGTTTAAGTTTAAGGTGATTTCTAAATTCTTTCCAGGAAGGGGAAGTTTCTCAATAACATACGCGACTTGAAAACCCTCACTAATTGACAGACCCTCAACATGAATTTCATGAATAATGACTTGAAGTTTTTTTAATTGTGACAAAAAAGATTTTTTATCAACCATTTTAAAATCCAGAAAATGACTAACAACAAATTTCTTACTTCCAGCATCTTCAGTTTTATATTTCTCATCTAACATCAACCATAACTCTCTAGCTGTGGGGAAAGAAAAATAAATATCATACAGAGCATCATCCAAATTGTTCATAATATTATTTTATCACATAAAATCAGATTTTTTCCAAATTTGATTAACAAAAGTTTTTGCAGGGTCGGTCTCTTCAGAATTATCTTCCTTAACATCTAACGTGTGATCGAGTTCCAACAGGTTCGGATAAAATTACATTTTTTTGATGCCAACGTTTAAAATTCAAACTAATAAATTTTTCAGGCCTAGCAGAGGCAATTGCAGCATGACCAAATTTTCTCATTATACGAATATAAAAAAATATTTATGTCTTATGTTGTTATACGCGTATACGAGAAAACCAAAAAGATAATAAAATTGGAACGACTTATCTAGATGCTGATGTGTGTGTTAGACATACAGTCCTAAGACAAAATATCACCCGCACATTAATCAGTGATGCTTTGAGCCTCAGATAACTGTCCCCAGGATTCAACAACACAGTTCATCTGATTGAAGCACTCAATGGATGACTTTAAAACCATAAGAAATTATGCCCATAATTGGAGTATTAAGAAGGATGTTTTATATATCTATATAATAAGGAGGAATGGTGTTTTTACTGTTCAACAAGATGATAACATAATTAAGGGTTGATATTGAGTGTGAGAGTTTGAATCTAATGGTTTAATATGAATCCACGTGGCACAGCTTGTCAATCTCTCGAGCCTCTCAATTCACAGTCTACCTCGAGCCTTTCAAATAATCACCCACCCACTATTAGACAGTAGAACTAAAAAATGACGCCTATGAGTGGAAGTAAAAGCAAGCCCCTCATTTTGACAGCAAAACTCTAAAGGAACGATTGAGATTTAGATGATTCTAAGATTTGTTACACGATTACCAACACTACCTCTTCCTTTTCAGGCTTTTATCACTCAGGTCATCTCACCCGCTCCCATTCTCTCACTCACAATAACAAGACTCTACCCCATCTTTCAACTCTCCATTTTCTCACTCACAACTACTGACGACAAGGATTAACAACATTTCATCATTCCCCAAAACGTCAGGTACCTCCTTCTCTACTCACTATTCTCCTTTGATTTAATTTATTTTGTTGGATTTTTTGATGTAGTCTCATGAATCCAACCAAATATCATTGGGTACAACGAAAGCTTTTTTCTCTTGATGGGTATCAATGAATTTTTATGAAGTGGGTGTTCTTCTGTCCGTAGGAAGCTTTGCACTAAGCTAAGAGGTAAACATATAAGATCGGGTTTATTTTTTTCCTATTTTTTGTACACATTCCTCTTACCAAACCGATTTTTGCACTGACCGAACTAATTTTTGCTCTGACTTTGCACAGATCTGGGTTTTTAAGGATCCCCCGGAGTTTATCTCAGTTAGCGTATGAGATCCCCGAATTCTGTCATAACATTTTTCTTTCTGACTCACTTTTGGTTCTTAAAACCATGGGCATAACTCTCTCTCTCTCTCTCTCAAAAACACGACGCTTGCACTGTTCCCACATATAACCCTCAAAATCTGAAGACCCGCCTCTCCCTTAAATTAAACTCGGTCCCAACTCTCTCTCCTCACATTCGACAAAGAGAAAAATGAACCAGCTCTCAAATATCAGCGGAGCAGAATTCTCACCGGAGCAGAAATATCACCGAAGCCCCTATTCAGATGTAAAAAAAGGCAGCCCCGGTGATAAGTTTTCTGAATAGTTGCTTTAATTTTTAATTAATTATTTTAGTTCCTTAATTATTTATGTTTTTTGGATGGAGGTATGAGGTTGTGTTTTTTTGAATGGGGTACTCGCCGACGTGGAGTTCTGTGCCAGAGATGTTGGATGTGGGGGTCGGTGGTTTTTCCGCTTGGCTTGGATTAGAAATTGGGCTGTGGAATGCCGGCGGTGGTAATTCAGGTCGTCGGTGGCTTTGCCGCTTGGTTTGATGTTTTTGGTTTTGTCGATTGACAATCACCAACTCTATTAAAAGGTATATAATTGACCGTGGAGCTTCCCTAATAGGTGTACAATGTTTGGTGACCGGGCGAAAAAAGTGTGTTCGTGTGAGGACACAATCGTTGTGTGTTTTGCCGCCGCGATACAAAAAACCTAAGCTACTACTACACTTGACAAGCAAGCACAGCGGTAAGTCGGGTATCGTAAATCCACAGGGAGTAATTGAATTTTAGATGTTAATTGTTTTAAAACTTCAAGAATAAAAATGTAAAAGATGATAGGTTGGAAATGGTGATAAAATAAAAGAATAAGTTACGCTACATAAAAGTAAAGCGAGAATCGGGATCGCATCCTACCAAACGGATCGAAACAACTACTAATTAGAATTAAGTCTCCAAAGCATTTAATCGAGCATTTTTAATTAAGCATAAACATCACACAAGAAGGAATTTAACCCAAAGTTGCGAGATAAAACATTTAACTGAAAAATGGTCACACGCGGATTAAATTCGGATTGTCGCTATAAACACTAAAGTTGCATGACAAATAAAGTTAAACGCATAACAATCCAACTTTAATACACGCGGTTTCAATTAAACGCGATTTTGCACGAAACCTAGTTTTCGGAGCTCGGGGCCCGAAAATGGCGGAAATGAAATCCCGACCCTATCTATCTAAGGTCTAAGCATGAATAAACTAATTAAACTAAGAAAGCAATAAATAAACACAATAAACTAATTATGAAAGCATGAAAATCTAAATAGAAAGCAAGGAAAGAATGAAATACAACTACATTAATTGGTAGGGGAGATGAATAGTTAACATACAATCCAAATGGTGTGTCAATCCAAGAAGAATGGAAGAAGAACCATCCAAAACCCTCAAACCCTAACTAAAACTAACCTAAAAACGTTTTCCCAACTTAATACAACAAAATTGGCTTATATAGTAAGTTGGAATAAACATAAAGAAGAAAGAAAAGAAGGCAAAATATCTGCAGAAAACAGAGCATCGATCGATCGACCCCTTTGGTCGATCGATTGACCTAGGCAAAATTTCGGCAATCCATAATGGTCGATCGATCGACCAGAAGTGTCGATCGATCGATCAAACAGGGCAGATTGCAGCAGCAGCACACTGCATTCTTCTTTCTTCTTCTCCCTTCTCCTCTTTTGCTTCCTTGTTTTTCCTCCGCTGAAATCGCCGTAACTTCTTCGTTATGAATCGGAATCGCGCACCGTTCGCGGCCACACGAAGCTAGTGAGGAGGGATACAACTTCCGTGAGATGTCGGGCCAGGTACCCAAGTTGTGAAAAGACTAAAATGCCCTTGCGCGTGCGATTGTGTACGGAACTTCACCGGAATGCATCCGAACTTCATACTAAGCATCCAAATACCTACAAAAGCTCAATTAACCCTTGCAAAACATGTTAACATAGAAACCCGAGGTTGTCTGGTTAACGAGCATAAATATAGGGATTAAGATACCCTAGGGGGATAATAACGTGTAGGTTAACGGGTGAAATACGCAATATTTGCGTCGTTTCACACCCCCTAACTTACACATTGCTAGTCCCTAGCAATGAAATAGGAAACAACAAGAACTACAAGCAAACCAAAAGCAGGAGAAGTACAAAAGTATGGTATAAAAGCAATAAAAAGATAAGGCCACTTTCGCTGGCGATTCGATTGCATTTAGCGTATGCAATAAGCCGTTAAACCCCTAGGTTACCCTAGTGGACGAGTGTCGTCTCGTGAGGGTTTTCAGAGATGGTACCCACAAACATCACATGGTTTCCTCAAAATATGCCCAACCCACCATGCAACAAGCCCAACAATGGCGAAAAGGATTTCATACGCATTATTAGCAAAGTGAATGAATTCACACAAAAGTCCAAATCATTAACATTATAGAATGCACCTCATAGAATTGAAACCTTAAAATGTGGGAGGGGAGTGAGCACATGCAAAGTGTGATTTGGCAAAAACTTAAATAAACCGGATATACATTAAAGCAAGCATATATTCAATCCTCACGGGCATTACGCTCATCAAGCGAATTCACTCAAAACAGGGAGGTAACACACGGAACATGTGGGCTTAAGAGTAAATGTAAATGGAAACTAGGCCGCACACATGTCACAGAAGAAGAACGCTATATATAAACTGAAAAACTGTAATCTCAATGAAAGGATACCGCACACTAAAAGAGGCGAAATGCATTTTCACAGATTATCACAACTATTATGACTTTTGAATTACATCAACCTAAGATCACATAGGACTTTAATAGGGTTATGATGTAGGTATGGCTAGGGTGCAAAACGAAGGAATGTATGTACGGATTCAAAGTGTTTGGAATGAAAACTCGGGATAATGGGAGAATGCGTGCAATAACAAAATTGGAAAAATAAGTTCCAAAACGGCATTAGATATATCATCGGGGAGAGTAATCAAACCTTATTTAACACTATACACAACATTTACAACTTTCTCTTTCTTTTCTTTTCTTCTTTTTCTATTGTTTTCTTTTCTTTTCTTTTGCTTTTTACTTTTTCTTTTCTTTTTCACTACACTTTCTTTACTTTTCAAACTCTCATATGCCTAAAATTGCAACCGCAATACAACAACAACATTCAATCCCAAGTAACATTCCAAACAAAGGTATGGAAAGTATATGTATGGCTTAAAACTCCAATTTGGAGTTGGTTATGGGAATGGGGTTATGAAACGAAAGGCTATATTTTGGCTCAAAGGGGTTAACTAGGGAAAACATAAGGGTGAGGTCAAGGTCAATATGGGTGATATAACAAAGATTTCCTATGATCATTTCACAAAGTTACGCAATTCTCGAGTCAAAACAATATATAAAAATCATGATCAAGTAACACATTTCAAGCATGAACTCAATTAATGAACGGTAAAATGAAAGATTAGAGATATTACCGACGAATTCAACGTTTTCAATGAGAAAAGAATAGTGTATAACACTCACAAACGACGAAAGGTACAAAGCTTACTCAGTGTAAGTATATACAATGCAACAAAAGATTACCGAGTTATAAAAATCTTAAACCAAATCAATATGACAAGGAAAGTGCATATGCTCATGGGATAAAGTTTAATTCATGAAGTTATTCACAATATCAATGATTTGAGGACTAAAGTCTAATAACTTCTAAAATCGAGAACATGCATCATTGAGTTGTCAATCGGATCGGGCAATTATTGAAATTTATCATCGGAAACAAAGGCAAAATGCCCAACAAAGGAGAAAAAAGAAAGAAAATATTTTTGAAAATTTTTAAATTTTTCACAAGAAGGCATACTTAGTAACTAACAAGTAAGCATATCCATGGACAAAACAAAGAAATGGATAGAATATCCTACACCCCCTAACTTAAATGTTGCATTGTCCTCAATGCGCATTAAGAACACAACACAAAGAGAGGAAAATTACGATATTACACAAATTTGGAGCGATCTCCATGAGCACGAGTCCAATGAAATCTACAAAACAAGTTAGTACCGAGCATAGCAAAAACAAATAACAAAAAGTTAACTAATTACACTAGACTAAATTAAAAGGAAAGAAAAATAGGAAAGAAAGAAAATTAAAAAGCTAACTATTTACAACCTACTATTTAGGCTTCACACTAACTATACACTAGAAGTCTAAATAGTTGAGGGTCCACCCAAAGAGGGATTTGACTTTGAAAGATCAACGGTGGACCCTCCAAAGCGAACATGCCTCCCGGAAAATAAGAATTCCGTTTGAACAACGAAAGGCATGTGGGTGGTGAAAAAAGTGAACCATCGCCAATTTGAAATTTTGGGCGGACGATGGGGGATTTGGATAACAAGGGGGACAAGTACACTAGAGGTCCAAGAAAAGTTGACTCATCTCCCAAAGATTTTTCAAATGGAATGGGAGATGGTGCACACATGAGGATAACATCCATCGAAAATAAGTCCGGTAAAGAGTCCTCATCGGTAAAAAGTGTAGAAGTTTTAATTTCTACCGACTCATAGGAATCAACCGGTAATTCTAATGGTTCGATCACGGAAAACGAATATGGTGATGAAACAAATTCAATCTCAATCGACTCATCGTCGGAAGGAGATTGAATTTCGGGGGAGAAATATTCACATTCGATGAGAAATTCTTTGAAAAATTGAGGTGAAACACTAGTTTCCACCTCCTCGTTGTTTTGTGCATAAGAATTCATCTCATCGCATAGTGCACCAAGTCTCATTCCAGCATCATTTAGGCTTTCCAAACCTTGGGAGTAAAGAAGAAAAGTTTCTTCCAAAGTAGGCTTCCTCGGCTCAAGAGCCTCGGACTCCTCATTTGGTTGAAACTCGTCTTCGAAAGTATCGAAATAAGAATCGTCATTGGATTCGAATAATGAATCCAGCTCAAGCTCCCAATAACGATTTTCATTCCGATAAATTTTTTCAAGTCTTTCAAACTCAAGAAAATCTTCAAAATGGAAAACTTGAAAACTATCCCCAAATTAAGAATCATTAGAATGACCGCAATAACTATAATAGTAGGACATGATTACCTCGTTGTTTGTAGATGGAGAATCCGATCCAGAAAGTGAGCAACCGCGAACCAAAGTTTCTTAGCGCTCAAAGTATGCAAATCCTGCAAAAAAGGTTAAAACAAAGAATACAAATACAAAAGGAAAAATACTACGAAAAAATAAACAATTACAATCTAAAACACACTCCCCGGCAACGGCGCCATTTTGTGACCGGGCGGAAAAAGTGTGTTCGTGTGAGGACACAATCGTTGTGTGTTTCGCCGTCGCGATACAAAAAACCTAAGCTACTACTACACTTGACAAGCAAGCACAGCGGTAAGTCGGGTATCGTAAATCCACAGGGAGTAATTGAATTTTAGATGTTAATTATTTTAAAACTTCAAGAATAAAAATGTAAAAGATGATAGGTTGGAAATGGTGATAAAAGAAAAGAATAAGTTACGCTACACAAAAGTAAAGAGAGGATCGGGATCGCATCCTACCAAACGGATCGAAACAACTACTAATTAGAATTAAGGCCCCAAAGCATTTAATCGAGCATTTTTAATTAAGCATAAACATCACACAAGAAGGAATTTAACCCAAAGTTGCGAGATAAAACATTTAATTGAAAAATGGTCACACGCGGATTAAATTCGGATTGTCGCTATAAACACTAAAGTTGCGTGACAAATAAAGTTAAACGCATAACAATCCAACTTTAATACACGCGGTTTCAATTAAACGCGATTTTGCACGAAACCTAGTTTTCGGAGCTCGGGGCCCGAAAATGGCGGAAATGAAATCCCGACCCTATTTATCTAAGGTCTAAGCATGAATAAACTAATTAAACTAAAAAAATAATAAATAAACACAATAAACTAATTATGAAAGCATGAAAATCTAATTAGAAAGCAAGGAAAGAATGAAATACAACTAGATTAATTGGTAGGGGAGATGAATAGTTAACATACAATCCAAATGGTGTGTCAATCCAAGAAGAATGGAAGAAGAACCATCCAAAACCCTCAAACCCTAACTAAAACTAACCTAAAAACGTTCTCCCAACTTAATACAACAAAATTGGCTTATATAGTAAGTTGGAATAAAAATAAAGAAGAAAGAAAAGAAGGCAAAATATCTGCAGAAAACAGAGCATCGATCGATCGACCTGGGCAAAATTTTGGCAATCCAGAATGGTCGATCGATCGAGCAGAAGTGTCGATCGATCGATCAAATAGGGCAGATTGCAGCAGCAGCACACTGCATTCTTCTTTCTTCTTCTCCCTTCTCCTCTTTTGCTTCCTTGTTTTTCCTCCGCTGAAATCGTCGTAACTTCTTCGTTATGAATCGAAATCGCGCACCGTTCATGGCCACGCGAAGCTAGCGAGGAGGGATACAACTTCCGTGAGATATCGGTCCAGGTACCCAAGTTGTGAAAATACTAAAATGCCCTTGCGCGTGCGATTGTGTACGGAACTTCACCGGAATGCATCCGAACTTCATACTAAGCATCCAAATACCTACAAAAGCTCAATTAACCCCTGCAAAACATGTTAACATAGAAATCCGAGGTTGTCTGGTTAACGAGCATAAATATAGGGATTAAGATACCCGAGGGGGCTAATAACGTGTAGGTTAACGGGTGAAATACGCAATATTTGCGTCGTATCATTTGGTCCATTGACAAAGCCAATATTTTTATTTTTTTTGATGATCTGTTGAATTTAGGTGGCGTTAAACGCCAACTCTTTTACTTTGGAGTCTGAATATTTTTGTCATGCTTAATATATTTTTGTTTCTGAATATTTGGATTGACTTTATTGAAGCTCTATTCCTATAATATTGATTCCACCTTCTTTTTCTTTTCAGATGTGTTTTTAAGACTAATGGTGTAACTCTGAAAAGATTATTGGGTCAAAAATGTCGTATCAGAGCTCAAAGCTTAAGGAAATGACATATGTAGAAGGCTCAAGACGTACCATATCAGATCTGGAAGATTGTTTTGGTGTCATATTAGAGTGATTTTTTTTTCTGACCTTCGTGTTACAGGGAGATTAGATTTATGTACATAAAAAATTGGCATATGGTGTTGTTCAACAAAATAGCATACTATTGTATTTTCGTACAAAATAAAAAATTGCTTTGCGGTTGCAACTACTTTTTTTTGTGGTTAATTATATTGTCATTTATTCTTCATTTACTTGGACTATGAAATTATGTATTTCTCATTGAGCCATCTTGGTGGTCTAAATAATCATGACCTTATGATATTTGTTTACAACTAAAAAATCACAAGCCTATGTTATTTGTTAAGTTATTTTTATTTCTTTGTACTAATTGAACGTTTTTTCATTTCTATAGTTTGTTGTGATAATAAATGGAAATCTGCACATTTTATTAGGAACGACAACTTAGAAAGATATCTCAATTGAAAAGAACAATGCCATTAAATGGCAACTCAATGAATTTTTTTGCAGAAAGGTTATATTTTTTGAAAAAGTTGTGCTTATATTACTTTTAAAATAAACATATTCATTTTTATCAGTATGCATATATGGTGTAGGTTATCAATATGAACTATTTTTATGCTAACTTTAAGCCTATTATTTGAATGAGTTGTGTATGTGATCAGAACATCGATTGTAGATAAATTTTATATTGTTTGTACATGACTTTAGGGTGCAGTAAAATTTTTTATCTTTCCATGTTTTGCTAAGATAGAGTTTGTGTGTGCACTTAGTATTGTTCAATTTAAGACACTTTTTTCAAACAATGCTCATGTTTTTATATTTTTTGTGTCAGTTGGGATTCTTAAGTATAGAATTTGTTCGTTTGCAAAAAATAATGCGATCCTATATGTGTAACTATAATTATCGCAATATATTTTGTACTTCATTATGGGTCTTCATTTTGTGCACATACTTAACTACTAATGCTTAATATCTTTATCCCGTGGTTAGTGAGATTTCGATTTCATTGTTTTTTTTTGCAAACGATGAAATAATGATTTCATCGTTTGCAAACATATTCATTTTTATCCCGTGGTTAGTGAGATTTAGATTTATCCCGTAGTTAGTGATTTTATTTTTGTTCTCAGTCGGGAAATTCATTTATTGACAACTTCATCGCATAAATGTTAATATTTATTTAATTTTTTTTATATATATAGTAACAATTACATTAAATTAATGTCTGAATGTGATGTAATCATGTAACAGTTAATAATATATGTTAACAGTTGTATTAAGTACCACGCAATTAAATGCATGGCGTAAAAAAGTTAAGCTACAAGTAGAACTTATGCACTTATATATACTGAGGAACGATATATAGATGTTTTGTTGGGGAATAATATTTTTGCCGTTTTGCGATTATGTACTTTCAAAATTTTTGCGATTTCGTAATTATGTACTTCGAAAATTTTTGTCGTGCCTTCAGGCACGGGTATCCGCTAGTATATATATATATATATATATATATATATATATAGAGAGAGAGAGAGAGAGAGAGAGAGAGAGAAGTATATTGAAACTCATCTGTATAGCCCTTATATGAAGAGATGCACAAACCACCCACACTCCTAAACGTGGATGCCCACTTCTCCCACTAAACTACTCTCAACGACTA
Organism: Sambucus nigra; assembly: GCA_949130495.1. Classification (NCBI taxonomy): domain Eukaryota; kingdom Viridiplantae; phylum Streptophyta; class Magnoliopsida; order Dipsacales; family Adoxaceae; genus Sambucus; species Sambucus nigra. The sequence continues at coordinate 509,015,125 of OX422212.1, forward strand.
ATTGAAAAAAAACGTGTTTTAATTTTAATCATAAAATAATTTTCAATTAATTAAATAAAATGATTTTCAATATTAATTAAAATTGAATTATATAAAATTATTTAAAGACGAAATTAAAATTAACTGATTATTAGGACCTAAGCCCAAGTCCCAAGTCCCAAGTCCCAAGTCCTAAGTCTTGATATAAAATATAATAATTATATATCTATTTAGGTATAAATACCCCAAATCCTCTTATATGCCCTTGGTGGGACTTAAACCCATGACCTCCCCTAAAGGGGACACAAATGTTACCACTAGGATACAAGGTCTTATTGTGAGTATATAATTCACACCAATAGTTATACACACACATAACAATCCCCCACATGAATGAGATACTAAAAGAAGGAATAAAGAAAGTTTTGGGCAATAAAAATGTAATTAATAGGCAGAGGCGTCTTTTGAACTTGAACCTTGCTTAGTGCATGTCCATTGGGCTTACAAACTATTCAATGAATTACATATCTTGAACTAACCTGTTATTTTGGTAAACGAGTTCATTAGACTATACACATGACACTTTAACACACTTGTGGTTCACAACAGTTTTGCGCATTAAGGCCATGAGCTATATCCCAGTATAATGAGTGCTCTAGGGAATTCAACCACAATTCCCATAGGTAGCGGCCCCACTACCACACTCACTTAGGTGAATCTATCAAGAATGTCCTGTCACATCCTGCTTGAAAATCCAAGCCATATATTCATTAAGAGTTTAACTCAACCTTTCTCATTACAGGTAGCACTACTATTATTATTATTACCATAGGGATAAGACAATGATAAATCTTTGTAGCGCTTACATATAATAATCCACAATCAGTTTTCCCATGGAACCTATACCCTGGGATCTCCATTAAGATAGGTTGTGTATCCATCATGATGATTTTACTCATTAGGCTTTAAGCCCATTCCCCTCGATGTTTTATAAATGATATCTCTTGACAACCCTTTGGTCTATGGATCCGTTAAATTATCATTTGACCTTACAAAGTCAATAGTTATTGATGTACTCATAAGTACCCTCGGCCAGGCCGAGGGAACCCTGCCACAGGATGAGGCCCACGCAACCCTCCAGGGGACTGACCCCTCAACATATCTCAGCCGACCTCTGATCATGGCCCGGACGACCCTCCGAGGGGCCGACCCCTCATCAGTTCCAGACGACCCTCTAAGGGGCCGACCCCTCATCAGGCCCAGACGACCCTCCAAGGGGTCGACCCCTCATCAGGCTCGGACGACCCTCCGAGGGTACGGCAGTACGAGGCCCAAATTGGTCGAGACTTACTACCGGAGGGAATTTTGCCTTCGGCCTCATATCACAGGCCGAGGGTGACATCATCACAGCGCGTGGCTTGAGAGACGCGTGGAACAGTGTGCGTGAGGCTCACAGGGAACGTGGAAGACCGTTATAACAGAATCACCCCCTCACGTGAGGGAATATTATGTCATCATTTGGCATCTACAGGTGTCAACAGGAGATTGGCTAAATTATCATTCACATGCACCATGCATACTTGGGGGGTGCAATACACCCCCCAAGACCTATATATACTTGTCACCTACAACCCTAGTTGAAACTCTGCTTGTATACACAGTAGAGAGAGAAAGTGATCTTATGTGCATTGTATCCAAGGCTATTAGTGCCCATACTTAGTGGATCACACACTCACAGTGGATGTAGGCCAAATTAGCTGAACCACTATATATCATTGTCTTATTCCTCTTATACTCACCTCCTTCTATACACTTATACACTTACATATCTATGGCTTCCATGGTTACTATTGTTTGAGCTCATCATTACTTATCTGGTGGTGCTTGATTTCAGTATCATCAGTTTGGCGCCGTCTGTGGGAACGAGAAGACATCTCTTCCTCTGTACAGCTTGACTCCACTGGGAGCTCTGGTGGTGAACCAGCTCTCCCCCTAAGAGGAGATGTTTCACCATTGAAAGAGACCCATTAAGGTTCTCAAGCTCACTAGTCTTTTTTCAAGTTCAGCTGTTCGTAGATCAAACAAATGGCACCTGAGATGCCACCACCACCACTCCCTCCACCGAATAGTGGAGTAGGACCCAGTTCCAGTCAGCCACCACCTCAGTCTGAGATGGCTGATGTGACGGCAACCTTGAAGTCTCTGGCAGCAAGCCAGCAGATCATGCAGGAGCAGTTCACAGCTCTAAGCCACAACATACTAAGACCACCAGGGGTCTCACTTGAGATCATTACTCCGGTAGCGGCTCCAGGGAAGCATGAGGCCAGGGGACCACCCCAGGCACCACGCAAAGACCTGCCACCCCCTCAGCGACGTAGGGATGTTGCTGACCCCCGGTGTCTACGCCTCGGGAGGTAAGGAAACCCTTGCCCTGAGGACAGGTATGATGATCTGGAGGGGGAGGAGGCCCCTATATAATGCTGGGAACCGTATGAGGTCTCCAACAATACTGTACGACCTCTCCAGGAGAGCAGAGGGAAGAGTGGAAGGAAAAACCTTGACGATCGCCCGAGAGGCTCTGCTTTTGACCGCTTGAGTAGGGGGTCGGTCTTTGAGAGGCTGGGCCCAGTAAATGAGTTGCGAGAAAAGTTGTCCAGATCAAGGAGTGCTACGAGGTCTAGAAGGGAGGCAGCAGATGGCCGACCCCATGGGGGCCGACCCCAAGGACGGGACGACGGCCAGGGGGAAGTAAACAGTCGACACAGGCCCGCCGTAGCAGTACCCTTGGTCCACCTCAAAGAGGCGGCAGGGGATAACATCGGCGAAGCCGACCCTACGAGGCCCTGGAATGACTCGATCCAGCGATTAGAGGATAAGATCGGTGATATACTGAAGAGACGGGACCCTCTTCAGAGAGGATACTCCATAAGCTCTCCCTTTGTGGCGAAGATAGTCAACTTCCCTACGCCATCAATGTTCAAGCCACCTACGGTCACCCCAAGATATGACGGGAGTACCAACCCTGTCCACCATATTGAGATGTATCAATTAGCGGCAGACATATACCCTATCTCGGATGAGATGAGGTTTCGTGCCTTCTCTGGTACTTTGACTGGGGCTGCTTATGTCTGGTATATGTCTCTTCCAAAAAACTCCATTGAAAACTTTAAGCAGTTGGCAGAACGATTCATCCACAACTTTTGCTTCGGGGTGAGGCCACAAAAGAAGACCACACACCTGCTCTATGTTAAGCAGGGGAAGAATGAGAGTCTAAGGGACTACATAGCCAGGTTCAACAAAGAAAAGTTAGAGGTGGAAGACTATGAGGAGAGCATAGCCATGACCGCCCTCATTGGAGGGCTCCAGAAGGGGAAACTGCTATGGAAGCTTGCTGAGGACCCCCCGAGGACGATGACTGAATTGCTGTCGACAGTAGGGAAGGTGATGAATGACGAAGAGGCGATGTTCACAAAATACGAAGATGAAAAAGGAGGCACCAGCGGGGGTAAGTACCCCAAGAAGAACAAAGAGGGGAAGAAGAGGCCAACGGATGACAAATTCGCTGATTACACCCCTTTAACGGTCAACCATGAACACATTCTCAATGAGATAAAGAGTGACCGATCCCTAAAGTGGCCTAATAAGTTGAGGGAAGCCCCCAACAAAAGGAATAAAAACCTATGGTGCGAGTTTCACCAAGACCACGACCACATAACCGATAAATGCTTTGCTCTGAAATATGAGATTGAAAGAATGTTAAAAGAAGGGAAGCTGAGGAAGTACGTTGACAAGAGTGTCTTCAAGAGGGGCCGAGGGGATGACCCCAGAAAAAGCGAGGTGATGCATGCCGAGAAGATCCTCCAAAAAGAGGGGACGACCCTTCTGATGATGAGGATGACCCTAACCTCCCTCCATGAGATGACCACGACCCTGTCGAGAGACTTAATATGATCTCTCTTGGTGTGGGGATGATCTCTGGGGGCCTAGCAGGAGGAGGGTCGGAGGTCGCAGATAGGAAAGCCCACGTGGCTGAAGCCAAGGCAGTGATGAAGACAGTACACTCAACCTCTCTGGAGGCGAGGTCAAAAAAGAGGAAGAAGGTCGATATGGATACTCTGATTATGGGGTTCTCAAGAATGGACTTGAAAAGCCTCTTAGCCCCACATGATGACCCTCTCGTCATCACCACCAGGGTACATGGATGTGAAGTACCGAGGATCCTAGTAGATGGGGGTAGTTCTGCAGATGTGATGTTTTGGCCGTGTTTCAAAGCCTTGGGTCTCAGCCGTGCTAGACTCGTTCCATACCACCATTTGTTGATTGGGTTCAGTGGGGAAAAGTTTCATCCTCTCGAAGTGTATGAGGCCGATGTCAGGATGGGGGACAAGTGGCCGAGATGGCTTACAAAGAAGGTCAGCTTCTTTGTGATGGATGAACATGCCTTTTCGGCTTACAATATTATACTGGGGTGGGTAGCCCTCAAGGGGTTTAAAGCTGTGCCGTCTACGATCCATCAGATGATTAAATTTCTAGCCCCTTACGGGGTGGGGGAAGTTCAGGGAGACCAGACGACAGCACGGGAGTGCTATTATAACTCCGCCAAAGAAAGATAGGCACACAAGAAGGCTACGACCACTTATAATATTGATACCCTAGACCCCAGAGACGAGACGAAGCTGAAGAAAGGAGAGGCCACGAAAGAGGTAGAATCCATCATCCTCAATGAGGATGACCTAGAAAAAACCGTCCAAGTCAGCAAGTCTCTGAAGCCAAATGTCAAGGAAGACCTCATCAAGTTGTTGAGGAGAAGATAGAGCGTCTTTGCATGGAGTCATGCAGATATGCCAGGGATCGACCCCGAAATCATGTGCCACAAGCTCAACATGGTAGAGGGTGCAAAGCTAGTAAAGCAGAAGATGAGAGTTTACTCTAGAGAGAAGTATGAGGTCATAAGGGATGAGGTCAAAAAATTGGAAGATACTGAGTTTATCAGAGAGGTCATCTACCCTGAATGGCTGTCCAATGTAGTCATTATCCCAAAGGCCAACGGGAAGTGGAGAATGTGTGTAGACTTCACCGACCTCAACAAGCATTGTCCCAAAGACAGCTTCCCTCTCCCTCGCATTGACCAGATGGTAGATGCTATCGCAGGCCACGAGCTCATGAGCTTCATGGATGCCTATTTAGGGTACAACCAGATCTTTATGGACCCTGAAGACTTAGAGAAAACAACCTTTATTACCGACAAGGGGACATACTGTTATAGGGTCATGCCCTTTGGCCTGAAGAATGCAGGGGCAATGTATTAGTGACTTGTAAATAAAATATTTGAAGACCAAATTGGGAAGTCTATGGAGATCTATGTAGATGACATGCTGACTAAGAGTTTGAAGGCAGATGATCATATGGCCGACCTCAAGAGGACCTATAACATGATGGACAAGTACCAGATGAAGCTCAACCCGGCCAAGTGTGTCTTCGGGGTTGGAGCAGGGAAATTCTTGGGGTTTATCATGAATCAAAGAGACATTGAGGCCAACCCTGAGAAAATAAAGGCCCTTCTAGAGATAAAGACCCCCAAGACCATTAAAGACATTCAGAGTCTCACCGGGTGAGTGGCTGCTTTAAATTGGTTTGTGTCCAGAGCCACAGACAAGTGTTTACCATTCTTCAAAATTCTCAGAAAGGCCTTTGAATGGAGTGAGGAGTGTGATGAGGCTTTCAAGGAATTAAAGTCGTACCTAGGGTCTCCCTTGCTGTTGTCCCGACTAGTACAGGGCGAACAACTACATGTGTACTTAGCTGTCTCAGAATTGGCCATCAACACAACCATTGTGAGAGATAAATATGGGGTACGGAAGCCTGTATACTTCAACAGTAAGGCACTCCAGGGGGCAGAGAAAAGATACCCAAGGATGGAGAAGTTAGCCTATGCCTTGATCCATGCATCGAGAAAAATGAAGCCATACTTCCAGTCCCATACAATGGTCATCCTCACTGACTCTCCTCTTAGGCAAGTCTTGCACAAGCCAGAAAAGTTAGGGAGGTTAATGGCCTGGGCCATAGAGTTGGGGGAGTTTGACATTGTGTATCAACCTAGGAAGGCCATCAAGGGGCAAGCATTGGCAGATTTCGTGGCTGAATTTACTTGGGAAGATGATGAAACTGAAAACGAGAGCCTCGGGAAGACAGATACCCTACAGGGAAGACTCGCCGACACACTCGCAGATAAGGCTGAAACAAGCACCGCTAGAGAAAAAGTGGCCAAAAAAGAAGAGGGAAGATATCTCTTTAGACAGGGGTCCCTCACCAAGGGAAATTTTTCAGAAGATGCTATGTGGAGCCTCTTCGTGGACGGGTCCTCCTGCAACAGCGGAAGTGGAGCTGGACTTATAATGTTAGCACCCGATGGCACAGACATTGAGTACTCACTGAGGTTCAACTTCAAAGCCTCCAACAATGAGTTCGAATATGAGGCCCTGATAGCAGGGCTCTCCTTGGCCAAGTCCCTTAGTGTCGGCCAAATTTTGGTCCATAGTGATTCAAGGTTAGTAGTGAATCAGATACTAGGGGCCTACGAGGCCAAGGATGAGCGGATGGCCAAGTACCTCGAGAAGGTGAGATCATTACTGAAGAGCTTCAGAGAAGTGAAATTGAAGAGGATACCTAGGCTCGACAATGGCCGTTTTGATGCCCTTGCTAGGTTGGCTTCGGCGACTAGGACAAATATCAAAAGAACAGTCCCAGTGGAAATTTTACTTCGACCAACTATCGAAGATGCTGAGGGAACACCTAGCACTTGCCTGAATATTTCTAAAGAAACTTCATGGATGGACCCTCTGGTCAGATACATTGAAGAGAGGAGGATGCCAGAAGTAGGGCAAGAAAGGAAGAAGTTGAGGCGCAGAGCTGCAAAGTTCACTATCATTGGGGACACCTTGTACAAAAAGGGATTTTTTCTCCCCTTACTTAGGTGTGTACATCCATCTGAAGTCCCACGCATTTTGTAAGACGTGCATGAGGGGTCATGTTTAAGCCACATTGGGGGCAGGTCCTTAGCGAAGAGGGTGATCACCCAAGGGTACTGGTGGCCGACCTTGGGCAAAGATTCCATGGCATATGTAAAAAAGTGTGACAAATGCCAAAGATTCGCCACCATCCCTCACCAACCCCATCAGCCTCTTACTTCCATTACATCCCCGTGGCCATTTGCAGTGTGGGGGATTGACCTAGTAGGACCCTTGCCTAGGGCCATCAATAGTTATCAGTTCCTCATTGTGGCCATTGACTATTTTTCAAAATGGGTGGAGGCGGAGCCGATGGTAACGATCATAGAGCAGAAGACCTTCCAGTTTATATGGAGAAACATTATATGAAGATATGGTCTCCCAAACACCCTCATCTCGAATAACGGGACTCAATTCAAGAATACATCTCTAAAAAAGTACTGTGAAGGGGTGAGTATCAAATAATTCTTCTCTACCCCAGGCCGACCTCAGGCTAATGGGAAAACAGAAGTTACAAATAGGACGATCCTAGACAGGATCAAGAAGAGACTTGAGGAGGCAAAAGGAAGATGGGTTGAAGAGTTATATGCTGTACTGTGGTCCTACAGGACGACGACAAAGACCTCTACCGGAGAGACCCCATTCATGCTATCTTATGTCTCAGAGGCCGTCATCCCCACTGAGATTGGGTTTCCTACTCATAGGATCCAAATGTATGACCCCCAGAGAAATACGAAAGAGGAGACTTGACTTAGACATGATCAAGGAAAGGAGGGAAGACGCCGAGATAAGGCAAGCCGCCTACTAGCAGAGGACTGCAAGGTTTTACAATCAGAGGGTGAAACAGAGACCAATTGTAGTGGGGGACTTGGTCCTCAAAAAGAGTTGGCAGAAGCCCAATAAGCTCCATCTTAATTGGCACGGCCCATATAGGGTCATCGACGAAGTTGTCCCAGGGACCTATAGACTAGAAAACCTAGAAGGGGAACCCTTTTCCAACCCCTGGAATGCAGATCATTTGAAGAAATACTATCAGTAGTGTTGTAATGTCCTGATGGACCATAATTGTAATGGGTGCTGCTCCAGTAGAACACTTGGAAAATTAATGAGAAATATCAGTGTTTCCTCTCATCTTGTGTTTGTCAGTTCTAGTACGCATGGGATCATCTTTGGGGAACAACCCTCGGCTATAATGAGGGTCAATGGTGGGGACGAACCCACCATTTCCCTCAAGAAAGACGAGGGAGGACTTAAAAACCATTAGTTTTGTAATTACAACCCTCGGCTATAATAAGGGTTAATGGTGGGGACGACCCCACCATTTCCCTCAAGAAAGACGAGGGAGGACTTAATTAAAACCATTAATTTGGTAATTATAACCCTCAGCTATAATAAGGGTCAATGGTGGGGACGACCCCACCATTGCCCTCAATAAAGACGAGGGAGGACTTGATTAAAACCATTAATTTGGTAATTACAACCCTCAGCTATATTGAGGGATAATGGTGGGGACGAACCCACCATTGCCCTCAAGAAAGACGAGGGAGGACTTGATTAAAACCATTAATTTGGTAATTACAACCCTCAGCTATAATAAGGGTCAATGGTGGGGACGACCCCACCATTTCCCTCAAGAAAGACGAGGGAGGACTTAATTAAAACCATTAATTTGGTAATTACAACCCTCGGCTATATTGAGGGACAATGGTGGGGACGACCCCACCATTGCCCTCAAGAAAGACGAGGGATGACTAAAAACCATTAGTTTGGTAATTACAACCCTCGGCTATAATAGGGGTCAATGGTTGGGACGACCCCACCATTGCCCTCAAGAAAGACGAGGGAGGACTTAATTAAAACCATTAATTTGGTAATTACAACCCTCGGCTATAATGAGGGTCAATGGTGGGGACGACCCCACCATTGCCCTCAAGAAAGACGAGGGAGGAATAAAAACCATTAGTTTGGTAATTACAACCCTTAGGCTATAATGAGGGTCAATAGTGGGGACGACCCCACCATTGACCTCAAGAAAGACGAGGGAGGACTTTATTAACCTCATCAATTAAAATTGGTGGAAATCACCCTCGGCTATAATGAGGGTGAACGTTGTGGACGACCCCTCATTCACCCTCAAGAAAGACGAGGGAGGGGTTAGTGATATTGTTAATATAAAAAACTCACAATACAAATCACACAAGAGACGAGTATGGTAGACAACAAGAGAGGTGATATTATAAATAAAGTATTACAAATTGATGTTTGTTCTACAAAAATAAGATACAAAAAGGGGGTATTGGCTACAAACAGCCACCCTATTGAGCAGCATCGGAGGGCAGGGCCTCAACGTCGATAAGAGAAGTTTTCTCGATGAACAAAACAGGTTGATCTTCAGACGTGCCAGTACCCTCAACATGCATTTGAGATTCCACCTGGCCAAGGCCTCAACAATCAAAGGGTCGTCCAGTTGGACTGCTTCGATGGAGGGGCGGACAGAAGATACTGCATCGACAAACTTAAGGACGACCCACCGATAGGCCGTCCTAATTCCCCTCTCTAAGTATTCAAAGACAAAGCCCTGAAACTCATCCGAGAGTTTGTAGGCCTCCACAACATCGGCCTCGACTTTCTTGACAGCCGCCTCAAGATCAGCCTTGTACTGAACCCCTAAGTTGGTCAAGGCCTCGTCCTTCTCCTTTATGAGCAAGTCCTTGGCTGACATGTCTGCATCATGCTACCTCGTCAGCTCATCCAGGATCCTCGCATGCTCAGTCCTGGCGCTCTCTAACTTAGCCCTTGCAGTTTTAAGCTCTGACTATAGATTAGCCTCGTGCTGAATAACCCTCTCAGCTTCATGGAATTTCGCTTGGTTCTCAGCCATCCACTTAGTGGCCGAGGTAAAAGCACAGACAAACTGCATAAGAAAAAGAAACTTGTTAAGAGGCCGAGGAAACAGTTTGTGAAAGAATGCAGTTAAGGGAATGAAGTAAGAACAAATACCTGGGCTAGGGTGTGCAGACCATAGACACACACCTTCGCCGGGGGCATCTTGGATAAAAACTTGTAGTCAGCAGCCGAGGGGTAGAAAACATGGACGCCTTAGCCATCTTCAGGTTCGCGATCAGAGAAGATGGCTCAAACTTCAGAAATGCCAAGTTCTGGGACCAGAAGGCCCCCATGCTGGAAGAAGAGGCGGTCCCCTCAGACGCCTCGACCCTTGCCCTCGTCCGTGAATCTGGCCGAGGGTCGACAGGGACTTCAGGCCCTTTCCTCTTTTGTCTGTCAGAGGTCGGCTCAGCAGGTGTCGGCCCCATGGTTTGCGTCTTCCTCGGAGCTTGCTGAGGCTCCTTGCCCTTCTTCATGCCTAAGCCTGATAGCAAGGGGCAGTCATTTCCCAAAGTTGATCAGATATACCAGAAGGACGACTTGAAAGGAGGAAGACACGTCAGAAAAATGCAGAGGCAAAGATGAAACACTTGAAAAAAGTAAAGAATGGGCAAAAAATAATATAACTCACATAGCTCTGCCAGGGGGCCGAACCTCAGACCAGCTTCATTGAGGAACTTAGGGGTCATCAGATCTTCAAACTTTGCAATTTCACCCCCTTTCCCTCAGATATTCAACTATGTCTTTCTCATCCAGACTCAGTCCGGGATCTGACCTAGCCATCATTGAGGGATTAGACCATCTTTTGGGAACCCTCGGACCATCGTCCAAATGTTGCGCCTCGGCGAAAAATTCCCACTCTCCAGAAATGAAGAAAAATCTCTTCTTCCAGTCGTGATTGGAGGTTTGTGCCACGTGGAGAAGTTTTTTATCAGACCTCCTCGCCCCCAGGTGATAGTACCCAGGCTGTTTGGATGAGGAAGTGATATTTATAGCAAGCCAAGAACATGTCGCTGGAAGGCTCGTCAGTAAAGGCATTTTTCCATAGGGAGATGTAGCCGAGGATCGTCCTCCAGGAGTTGGGAGGAAGCTGAGAGGGGGAAACGTCGAGGGATGACAAGATATCTACAACGGCAGGATGTAGAGGGAGTCTGACACCGACCTTAAACATTTGTTCGTATACCGCTATCTCTCCTTATTCACCCTCAAAGACCCTCTCAGACTCAGAGGGAACCCTCATGGATATGTTGGGGGGGACACCATATGCATGCCTCCACAGAAGGAGGTCACGATCCCTGACCGAGGAAATATAGGACGAGGCATGAGATGTGTCAACTGGGTCAACATCTGAGTCCTCATAATCCTCAGTCCCCCCTCCCTCGGCCTCATCATCTACCAGAGGCCCCTGAGGAAAAGCCATCTGGAAAGCATGTGGGGATAGAGTTGTCACATGGACAGCCTCGAAAGTAACCATACCCTCGCCCTGTCGGCCTGGGCTTAGATCAGACGTCTCTCTTCTCCCGGAAGGTCCAGCGCCAGTTGGCGACGATGCTCTCTCATCCATCTCTCCTGAATAACTCTCGGCTGGACGATAGGATGACCCACAAGACTCAAATGGTCTAATTATGGCTAGAGGAATTGGGAAGATGGGTCGTACCCAATTAGGGTCGACCCCTCATCTTCTCTCCTCCTCTTCCTCTATTCGTCTGATCTCAATAAATAATTTCTCTCTCAGGGAAGGGAATTATTTAGCTAAACTATAAAGCCTCCTAAGCATTAAGGGGGAGACCCTTCACTTAGAAGGATTTGGATTTGCCAACTACAAACAATCCCACAGTTGACCAGGTTAGACTTTTAGATCATAACCAAAGAAATCAAAGGTTTTGATCAAGAACACTCAAGAGCCAGTCGCCGGAGAAGACGACGGAAAAATTATGAAACAACCTAAGGGAAATCCAACCCTACGACCCTAAAGTAAGAAAGCAAACAAAAATGAAGATAAAGAGGGCAATAGGGCAAAGGAGTTACCTGAGAAGAAATAACAGAACTGCCAAACTCGAAACGTCAAAGTTGCAAAATTGGCTAGAAAGCTGGAAGCTAGAGAGAGAGAGTTCAGGCGCGAAGAAGAAGAAAAACAAGGAGAAACTTCAAAAAATTATTTAAGTACCTTGCCAATGAGTGGTCCCACTCACCAATGCAGAGCACAGCTGCAAAACCTCGCCTAAGATAATAACGGGTGGCCAGCCCTATACTATATTAAATCAGGAGTTTCAGATGGTCCAGTCTCAACATCAACTGTCGGTACTATATAATATAGGACTAACTACCCAATATCATATAGGCGAGATGTTAAATTTTAATAAAATGTGCAACAGCTAACCAATTAACACTACTAATAAAAGAAAGAAAGATGCATGAAAGAATTAAGATAAATGAAATGCTAGAATAAAAATGAAATAAATAACTACCACAGAATATACTACAAAAAGTAGACCCGAATAAGCTGTCGGGTCACAGCCAATACAATAACTGGAATGGAATAAATATAAAGATCTATAAATATCCCTTGGGTACAAACCCGATATATAATGAATCCTACCTAGATTTTTAAAAGTAGGAAGCGACTACAAGATAAATCCCGCAACAATCCGCACCTGTCACGGCTCCCAAGACTCTGGATAGAAGGTCATCCGGCATCCATGCGGTAGGACACCTGTGGTAATATATATATATATATATACAAGCAGGAGAGAAAAGTAAACGGGTCAGAGCCCGAGTTGTGAAAAATATTTAGCAAGTGTGTTAACCGTGCATAATAAATATCGGTGCACTTATTTCATAATTAAAGTGGAATCGCACTCTCTTGGAACCCAAACTCGCCTCTCATCTAAAGGCGCGCACCTATTCGCATCCTCAAATTTTAGTTAAATTACCCCCATTTATTAGGACAACCTAACTTAACATAGGCCCAGCCTATACCCACGAGATCTACCTTCCTATCATACCCCAAGAATCCACCCCTTTTTCTAAACACAATTAATAATTTATTTTCAATCACATTTGCCTTATTAGGCTTAGTGGATTCCGGTTTATACTTTAACCAATTATAATTTAATAAGTTACCAAATATGCATTTGGGTTGAAACATATGATTTAAATTTCTAATTAATAAGCATGCAAAATTATTATTGACACAACTTCCCTCCAATTTCAACGCTGCGCTGCGGTTCGTGCGTGGGGTGTCTCGCAAAGCGAAATCCAAACAAGGAACCACCCCGTTACACTACTCCATGTCAACGTCGATCCTGGAGATCCATTATGCCACACATAAATATTGACAAAACTTCTCTCTAATCTCAATAATGCACTACGTTTCGTGCGTGGGGTGTCTCGTAAAACGAAATCCAAACAAGGAACCATCCCGTTACACTACTCCTTGACAATGTCGATCCTAGAGATCCATAATGCCATGCATACCATATAATACTACTACTACTACTACTAAATCTCCAATAATATCCTTGGGATGATGTAACCGAAATATTCCTTAAATACAATACATCAAACCCCATCAATCTAGTACACCATAATCATCTAAGATGTACTCCACAAAGATTCTATATCCTCTCATCTATAGGATATATAAATATATATATATATATAGGCATTTTATTCTCACCATATATATACATATACCAATCATCCATACCCATGACCAAGTGTACATATCATATCTAATGTATAATGGACATGCACATAATCCACCCGGCTATATATATCGCCGATAAAACTGCATCAATGCTATCATCTTCCCAATTCCCGGCTCACGTAGCAACTGGGGACCACCTGGTGGGGATCAACGACACCCACCTCGTGATAACTCACACACACGACGTCTCGGGAAGCGATCATAGCTCCACTGGCAACGAGACGAAACATACCCACCACGTCTCATCCCAAAAATATATCTATCGTATAATAACACACCGGACGACTATGACCTGGGGAATATCCACACCCTGCTCTATATGCCAGGATGCTCACCCTCTGCGCGGAAACTTCCCAATGATAGCATGAGCGGGGTATGCTTAACCACATAGGTATATATATCGCTCACATGCGCAATATACATACATCCATATGATCCCATCATATGATCCAATATTAAACCATCATATAAGGTTTAAATATCCATACCATGTATGTCCACAACATAAATATATCCATATATTTATATACACATATTCACATATCCATATATCTATATATATAAACTAGTTCTCGTTCATAAGTATAAGATATACAAACCCGGCTATAAGTATACATAAATCCTCAATATACAAGCCGTCACCACATACTCATATCATTTACCTTGATATGTGAATACAATCCCTCACTTGAAACATATTCAATCATTTTTCCTGCGATGAATAGTCTCCCAAAACCATATGTATATATCTATACATATATATTCAACATTAGGGTTATCACCCAAGAGTTTGTGTAGGAATCCATCACTGCACATTTCATCCATATTCGAAAGTACATAATTACCTTTAGTTCTATTTAACCATAGGCACATATATGACTTAATAGTCTAAAACTTCAAAGTATTCCAACCTCGTTTCAAGTATTGGAATCTCAATGGTCATATCCCCACAATTACGTGAAAACCATCCTAACTAGAATTTATGCTTAATCTAGTCGATAGTACAATCCCAAACGTTCCTAATTTCACCTATGGTTTAAATAAATCTCAAGAACCCTTACTCTTATTGAGTTATCAATTTTTCCTTAGTCTAAACATTTCTAAGGATATGAGACCCCTCCCTCTTTAAGAGTATGCGACCACTCTCTTCCATTTGGCCCCAAATTGTATCTTAATAATATTCTATCCTTATAAGGATTTGACATAAATGTCGGCCTAGAAATTTCACAACATACATGGATATTTCTTATCCAATTATTCCAAGAAGTCCCCACTATCATATACTAATTGAGAGACCCCCTATAAGTCTCCAAAGTATCTCTTACTTCATAAGAGAAAAACCTCAAATTAATTAACCCAACCAAAAAGGGCTAGAAGTCCTCCTAGATAACCCCATAAAACAACCATTAAGGAAGCCCCTAAGAATAAAACTCCAAAGGAAAAGGAAAGGAACAACTCTAAATTTTGGGCTAAAAATAGGGGACCGGTCGACCGGTCCCAGACCCATGGTTGACCGCGGGTCCAAATTTTGCCTACGAAGAAATGAAGTAGGCTTTTCCCTTGAGGCGCGATCGACCGGTCCCCAGACCACGGTCGACCGGCCATACCAGATATTCTGGCCGATTTCCCTTCCTCAACAAAACCCACGAAATTTAAAACCCTAAATTTCCATTCTAACCTCCAAATCTCTATCACAACATGATTCTAAGCCAATAAATCAACTTAAAGTTGATCCCAACCATTTCTACTCCATTAAACCCATTTTTTTAAGCATTGATTTCAAGATTAAACCCAAAAATCTAGGTTTTGACATTAATACCCAAAAATCCATTTCTTTAACCCACAAATTATGAAATGAAATACACAAATAGCTATTTAGCAAGATTAAACACTTGCCTCAGATTTGTAGAGATTGGATCATCCTCGATGTCGCGTTTGGGTCGGAAATCCCAAGCTTTTCTTCCTCTCTCTCTTCTTTTCTTCTTCTTTCTCTTCTTCTTTCTCCCTCTAGGGCTTTTTCTCTCTTTCTCTCAATTGAGAAATGGCTTCATCCGTAAGCCACAAATCCCTTTTAAAACAATAACCCAATTTAAGTGTTAATACACAATTTAAATGACTCGTTTACACCTATTCGAGTCAAACTAACTTAAAAATATTTCGGAGCCGAAATAAAACCTAATGACAGTCATTTTGACTATCTCGACCCTTCCGGGATCAATGGTACCCTCAAAATCATCATCCGGAATACTTTAAAATATTCTCTATTTTTGGGCCTCAATTCCCAAATTTTAAAATTCTCTAATTTAATTAAATTTTATTTTCCCAAAAATTTAATTTCTCAGTCTCAAAAATCTTGGGGTGTTACAATCTTCCCCCCTTACAAAAATTTCGTCCGCGAAATTTAAAATACACATAGGACCTCGATATCATCTAGTCCTAACATCAATCCTTAGGATCACTATACCAATCCTTCCTGGTTCTCATGTCGAACCATATAGTTTTAAAACAACTACTACCTAGGGCGCCCATATACCCCGTATCCGAGTTTCCACTCGTAGAATTATAATCAGGCTCCATTAGCCTCAAATTATAATATAACTGTGACACCCCGACTAATTAAATACCGGGTAGCTACTCCTTTATTAAATTAATACAAAATGCCAAGTTGGTTCAGTTAACAACATCACTGTCGAAAACATTTTTATGATTACTAACCACCTAGTATTTATAAAGTGAGTTGCCAAATTTTAAATTAAGTCTGATTAACATACAATAAAAGGATAATGAAAGAATAACAACCATTCACCATAACGAAGCAATATAATAACCAACAACATAATAATAAGTCCGGAGGAAAAACTCCTCACAACAATCCCACAACTGAACTAAATAAAAAAAAGTATCCTGAATTAATTACATGGCAAAAGTCTAAAAATCTGAAATAGGAAATGTTTCTAATAGAAATGGGTGACATGCCCTACAACCGATGAAAGCTGAATATAGAGTCAAGATAGATGGAGCGTCTACTAGCAAAGTCCTGTAACTTCCACAAACAGCTATAGCTTGTCACCTGAATGAAAATCCTAAGCATGGTGTCCTTGTGACTGGGCACCTAAAAAATGGTTTTTACAAAAATAGATTTGAAAGCAAACGGGTCAGAGCCCGAAAGTGGAGAGTATTTTAAAATAGCAAGTGCTTTAATGACATTAAAACAATGAATGCAAAATACATGTTAGGACGTGCACTCGCATGAAATACTCACCTCTCAACTAATTGTGCACTCCTAACGAATAGCACCCATCTAAGTGAAATTTTTATCTAACTAAACTGACATGAGTTCTATCCTTTCTACTCGGTTCTCATTATACATTCTAACGTCATCAATTAAGTAGAGGGCTTTACTTAAACTCAGATTCTCAATTATTAGCAATACAATTCATTACAGGTTATCCCTTTATAGTTACTCAAAGCGTTTCTGTATTTATACTCACAATACCAACATGAAAGTTCTCATTAATTTAAGGGTATATTATTCACGCCATAAATATACAATACAAGCACCCCGAGACTAAGCTTCCGTGCACACATACTCTGCTATCCATCCCGGTACATCACGTACATAAGGATCACGCATTCCGAATCTCTCAGGAATCGTTCTCAGATAATAGCAAATCACAAACAATGGAGGCGAACACAGTCACATCACATGGGTCATGCACATACCTACGCTCCCGCGATCAGCAGACTTATTAACATCCCAATAAGTCCTTCTCTGACCTATGTTCTCGAGGTACCAATCTAAATCCGGGCAACACAAGGATTGGATGGCCCTAAGCGAACGTAAACCTCCCGTGATAGCAAGTATGGTAGGTATGTCATACACATAAAATCATATACATATACTAAGTATACACACATCTTAGTGATCACCGTAATTTATTTGTGGTACACTTCTCATTCTCGTACCGACTTATAATGTTACACAATTCATATGTTCTCGGTTAATTCAATTATTTAAGCCGTCAATAATTCTCGCATCGTAATAGTCACTCACGTCCTATTCCACAATTTCCATTCAATTCAAATCACACTTCTATGTTTTACTCCCCAATATAGCCCAAATATCCCAACTACATCAATTTATCATCAAGGGAATGTTATCTCTACAATTAAACAAGGTTACGGGACACGCAAAATCAAAACAGGCCAAAAAGCCTAAACTGTCAGCTCGTTAGAAGTCTCGTTCGAACGAGGTTGTTCGAACGAGAGTTCGTTCGAACGAACTGGGCATCTAACAAGATCTCGTTCGAACGAAAGGCATCGAACGAACATCCCTCTCGTTAGAAGGCAATCTGTCAACTCGTTAGAAGCTCGTTCCAATGAGCTCGTTCGAACGACCTGGGCAGGCTTTCTAAGGAGGTGACAGTTTTGAGACCAGATTTTCCTTTTTTTCGTTTTTCCAACCTTCTTCACCTCTAATCCCATATACAATTCGTCCCAACAGCATTTTTAAGGTTTCTAATACACACTAAACATTCGTAGGTCATAATTAAACATTTACATAGGGTCAAATCTTCCTAAACATCATCAAATCCCCTCAGTTTTCCCCAAATCCCATGAACATGAACCCTAGAAAATAAAATTCATCCATAGACATAACTAAATCTGTTTTTATGATATAAAAGATGTATTTTTATCTGAATAATCACCCTAACATTGTTCTACATGCAATCTCCTCATAAAATTATAAATCTCTAAATCCAATTCAATGGGTTTTTATCATTCTCCAAGAACAATACAATTTCACAAATTTCCTACGCATGGAAGAAGCATTCTTTGCAATTAACGAAATTAAACCACTTGCCTTATGTCTTTTTCTGATTTTGATGTCGAATTGATGAATTGTTCTCTCTCTCTCTCTACAGAATCCTCCTCCTCTCTCTCTCTCTCTCTCTCTACAAGTTCTTTTTCTCCAAGGTGACAATGGTGGTTAAGGTTGCCCTAGGAAGCTCTTGAAACTAATTCCAATAACCCCCGTAGCCCATTAAGTCATTAAGTGTAGTTAGTGGGTTTAGTGGGTAAAGGTTAAATCAGATATTAGTTTCTAATTTTCGTGGGTTTTAATTCCCAAAATTCCAAAATTACCAAACTACCCTTTTACGTTGCCGGTATGGCCTAAAAATGCCCCGGGACCTAAACTAAACCCCCGGCTAGTGTTTTCTGACTATTTCGACCCTTTCAGACGCGTTGGCGCACTCAAAATGACCATACGGTTAATTGAAATAAAATTCACTTTTTAATTAAAATAATTATATTCCTGACACGACTGTCACACGCGTCCCAACAAAATTTCCAAATTGCCGTATTTCAATCTCATGACAAATTTCATAGTTCAATATTCATATATAGCCATATATACTCATTAATATCAAATACCAACTCGCATCTCGCTAGTATTTTTATCCGGATTAATTTCCAATTAATACACATTTAATTCAATTAATCCCATAAATAAATATCATAAAAATACGGGGTATTACATACTTCCCCCTAATAACAGAATTTCGTCCCGAAATTCGGAACTAGAAAGTACCTGGTAAGAACAACTCTGGATAATGTTCGCGCATCTCATCCTCGCGCTCCCATGTGGACTCCTCGACATTATGATGTCGCCACTGAACACGCACTAACGGAACTATCTTTGACCGCAGTTTCCGCTCACTTCGATCCAAAATAGCAATCAGCCCCTCCTCGTAGGAGCTATCAGGCTGGAGATCGATGTCCTCCAAAGAAATGTGAGAATGAGCCAAATCTTCTCTAAGATATTTCCTTAGCGAGGAAATATGAAACACATCATGAATCCGATGCAAATGCTCCGGTAACCCAAGTCTATATGCAACAGACCCAATCCGCTCGATGATAGAGAATGGCCCCACGTATCTCGGTGCCAACTTCCCCTTCTTCCCAAATCGCATAATCCCCTTCATAGGAGATACTCTGAGTAAAACCTGGTCCCCCACTTGGAACTCCCTGAAGAACCTCTTCGCGTCAGCATAGCTTTTTTGCCGATCCTGAGCTACCCGAATGCGACTCCGTATCAATTCTATCCTCGCCGAAGTATCCTGAATTACTTCCGACCCAAGTAGTTTGTTGTCCCCCACCTCCAACCAACATGCTGGGGGATGACAAGGTCTACCGTACAATGCCTCAAATGGAGCCATGCCAATGGTGAACTGGTAGGAGTTGTTGTAAGCAAACTCCACCAGTGGAAGATACTGCTCCCATCCACCCCCGAAATCAATGATGCACATACGCAACATGTCCTCCAACATCTGGTTTGTACGCTCGGTTTGCCCATCGGTCTGCGGGTGATACGCCGTACTCAACCGCAATTTCGTTCCCATTGCCTCCTGAAAACTCTCCCAAAACTGTGAAACAAATATCTTGTCTCTGTCAGACACGATATTTAGGGGCACACCGTGAAGTCTCACTATCTCTGCAATAAAGAGCTGGGCATACTGTCCCGTAGTGTAGTCGGTCCTTACGGGTAGAAAATGAGCGACTTTGTTCAACCTGTCCACAATTACCCAAATGGAGTCGTGACCTCTCTGTGACGTAGGCAACCCCGTGATAAAGTCCATGGGGATGCTCTCCCACATCCACATTGGGACCTCTAATGGCTGTAGAAGTCCTGCCGGTCTCTGATGGTCCACTTTTACCAGTTGACAAGTGGCGCATTTAGAAACAAACACGGCAATATCTCTCTTCATCCCGCTCCACCAATACTGACGTCTCATATCTTGGTACATTTTGTCCCCACAGGGATGTACCGCGAACCGTCAGCCGTGCGACTCTGCCATCACCTCGTGTCGCAGTTCTTCCCCTTCCGGAACTACCAATCTCCCATTGAAGCGTAATCCCCCGTCTGAGCTAACGGTATAGGACTCGGCTACCTCTGCTAATAATCGAACTATCTGCTCCTGACAGAACGAGTCATTTGCCTGTGCCTTTACCACCTTCGTGACAATCTGCGGTGTAACAGTCATCACCGACATGAATGATCGGGCCACTGCATCCTGGTGTCCCAACCCCTTCCACTTTGCCTTCCACACCCCTGCCATCGCATCTACTGGTCTACGGCTCAACGCGTCTGCTACCACGTTAGCCTTTCCCGGGTGGTATTGGATATCAAACTGATAATCCTTCACGAACTCAAGCCACCTTCGTTGCCGCATATTCAACTCCTTCTGCGTGAATAGGTACTGTAGGGACTTGTGGTCCGTGAAAAATCGAAACTTCTCCCCCAAAAGGTAATGTCTCCAAATCCGAAGGGAAAATACTACTGCCGCTAACTCCAAATCATGAGTGGGGTAATTCTTCTCGTGAGGCTTAAGCTTACGGGAAACATAAGCTATGGCCTGACTCTCCTGCTACAATACACCTCCAAGTCCTTGTAAGGATGCGTCGGTGTAAACTAGATACTCAACTCTCGGTCTCGGCAATGCTAGCACAGGTGCTGAGGTCAACTTGTCCTTCAATTCATCGAATGCCAGCTGACAGGTATCACTCCAAATGAACGACACACCTTTACGAGTCAGATGTGTCAAAGGACCTGCTATCTTCGAAAATCCCCGAATAAACCTCCTGTAGTATCCTGCTAGTCCCAAGAAACTACGGATCTCCATTGGTGTCGTGGGCTGTCCCCACTCCCTCATCGCGGACACTTTCCACGGATCAACAGATATCCCCCGGTCAAAAATAATATGCCCCAAAAACTGAACCTCCTTCAGCCAAAACTCGCAGTTCTCATATTTTACATACAGCTCGTTTTGACGTAGGGTCTGCAAAACCTGCCTCAAATGATCGGCGTGCTCCTCCTCTGTCTGGGAGTAAACCAGAATATCATCAATGAAGACAATGACGAACTGATCAAGGAACTCTCTGAACACCCTATTCATCAAGTCCATCAACACGGCTGGAGAATTGGTCAAACCAAAAGGCATCACCCGAAACTCGTAGGAACCATATCTCATTAAGAACGCAGTCTTCGAGACATCCTCTTCCCTGATACGCAACTGATGGTATCCCGATCGCAAATCAATCTTGGAGAAGAAAGAAGCTCCTCTCAACTGGTCGAATAAGCAATCGATTCGGGGCAACAGATACTTATTCCGTATCGTGACCTTATTCAACTCTCGGTAATCCACACACAACCTTAACGATCCATACCTCTTCTTTACGAACAACACAGGGGCACCCCACGGTGAAGTACTCCTCCGTATAAACCCCTGACCCAACAACTGCTCAATCTGATCTCGTAACTCTCTCATCTTAGCTGGAGCCATACGGTAAGGTGCGCGGGCAATAGACCGAGTGCCCGGCGTCAAGTCTATCACAAAGTCTATATCTCTCCTCGGAGGTAATCCAGGTATATCCTGAAATACGTTGGCGAACTCTCGAACAACAGGAATCGAATCAAGTGGTATCACCACTTCCTTAGAGGTCTCCTCCTCTATATAGTACAAATGAGTGGACGATCCTCCCTCAGGACGAGGCATCGCCACTAAAAACATCTCCTGCCCGAGAAACTTTCCAGATATAACCAGATCAAGATGCAACCTGATTATCAAGAGAAAAGTGCATTCATCACCCCTTGGGGAAACTTTCGCTATACTGTCATTCCATTTGGTCTAAAAAATATAGGGGCTATCTATCGAAGGGCTACCACAACTATTATGCATAACTTGATACACAAGGAAGTTGAGGTCTATGTAGATGACATGATTATTAAGTCCAAGACTGGAGAAGGTCATGTTCTCTCTCTTCAAAAATTCTTTGAACGACTGCGAAAGTATCAAATGTGGCTTAACCCATAGAAATGTGTCTTCATCGTACTAAAGGGAAACTCTTGGGATTCATGGCTAGTGAAAAAGGGATAGAAGAAGATCCTACCAAGCTAAAAGCCATACTTGAGATGCCACCTCCTCGAACGGAGATAGAAGTCTGAGGATTCCTTAGGAAATTACCGTACATCAGTCGATTCATCAGCCAATTGAGTTCTATCTGTGAACCCATCTTTAAACTCCTCTGAAAGGATTCAACCAAGGTCAGGAATGAAGATTGCTAAGAAGCCTCTAACCGAATTAAGTAATACCTAACCCGACCTCCAGTTCTCATGCCACCGCAGCCTGGTCTTCCCTTACTCCTATACCTAACCTTTACCGATTCTGCAGCTAGGGCTCTGCTACCCAGTAACTTGAAGAAAACCACAAGGAGAAATCCATATATTATGCCAATCAGAAATTGGACGATTATGAATTTAACTACATCGCCTTGGAAAAAGCATGTGTCATCCTTGTCTGGGTTACCCAAAAGTTACATCACTACATGCTTACCTTCCCCATCAGACTCGTATCCCGGATGGATCCCATCAAATTCCTAATCGAGAAGCCCGCCCTATCCATCCGAATGACCCATTGGTTTAATGCTTCTAGCCGAGTTTGATATCACCTATGTCACACAGAAAGTCATAAAAGGAAGAGCCATCTATGACTACCTTGCTGACTACCCTATAGAAGGGGCCGATGTCTGGATTTCTGAATTCCCTGATGAAAATATCCTTTACGCCTCCCATGAAGATCTTCGATGGAAAATATTATTTAATGGCACTGCCAACAAAAAGGGGAATGGAATTGGGATTCTCCTAATTTCCCCTGATGACTCTCACACTCCTATTGCCATCAAATTAGATTTCCTCTGCACTAACAACATGACTGAATACAAGGCGTGCATGTAGGCCTCAAAGTTGCCCTCAAGAAAGGAATTTGATACCTCAATGTCTAAGAGGATTCAACCCTCATCATCGGTCAAGTACTCATGAAATGGAAAGTCAAGGATGAGAAACTCTTACCCTTCTATGCCTACCTTGAAGAACTAGCTTCTCAATTCTAAGAAATCACCTTTCACTACCTGCCCCGAATAAAAATAACCTAGCTAATTCCCTTTCCACCTTAGCCTCCATGATTGACATGCCCGAAGGAATAACCATGGCTCCCTTCATTATCTAAAAACAAGATAAACCAACCCACTGCTACCACATCGAGCTCTGCACAGAGAAAGAATCCGAAATAGTCGACTGCTGGTACTATGATATTGGGCGGCTCCTTAAACAAGATAGGTACCCTCAAGGAGCCTACAAGAAAGATCGAGCAACTATCCACAGACTTGTTGCCCAGTACATTGTGAAAACGTGAGTTTTTCTGACTCAATGCTCTGTTACCACTTGTTGGTGTGTTGATGGTTCAAATTAAACAACAAATTTTAATAAATTATCAAATTAAAATTAAATCAAGTGAAATAAGATGGAACACACACACAATTTGATTTCAATTAAACCAATTGATTTAACCCAAGCCCTAGAAATTTTCCTAAGTCATATTTTTTAATTTTACCTAATTAGGCCAAACTAATTTTACCAAATTAAATTAAATGACTTGAATTAAATTAACATAAACATTACCCAAATTAATTTAGCACCAAATTAAACATGTAGTGATTCAACCAAATTTTATCTTTTTACCTAAGCATGCGTTCGAGGTGAGTATTGCGAAAGATAAAATAAACAATGAATCACTATGCCGCGATGTACGAGGAAAAACCCACAACGGGAAAAAACCTCGGACGACCCTAACCTCAAATCCACTAAGTATGGTTTTACAAATACAAGACAATAAGACTTACAACACTCGATTCGATCCCTCTCAAGCCCCGACGCTTCTTCTTGTATACACCTCTGCCTAGAGAATAACCATGGAGCTCCACCGCGGTCTCGTAATCCACCGATCTGACTTTTTATGGTCACCGCCACCAGAACAAGGAGCCTTTCTCCAAGTGGGTAAATCAACGCAAACTTCTTCTTCTTTGTGGGATTTATAAGCAAACACAAACATCTCTTCAAACAGTAGAGATGAAAACCGGTGCCAAACTCCAAGCAAAGTCTATATAAATATGAACTTGGATAAACAAACGATGGGTGAAAACAAGAGTGTTAAATGATTTTTCTTGAAAACTTAAACACTCAAAACATGAACTTTTTTATTTTGGAATCATGCTCTCAAACTCTCTCTTGGAGATGAAAAAATGTGAAAAAGTTAAGTGGAAAAAGTTAGTTCCCCCACATATTAAGACTGCCCAAAAACTTAGTGGGGAAAGAAGTGGGAAAGTGGGAAAAAATTGCTCAAAACTGCCAATTAACTATTCTTGCCAAAACTCGTTCGAACGACATTTTCCTTCGAACGATGTCTCGTTCGAATGAGCCTTCTAACGAAGTTCCGGTGTGAACTCGTTAGAAATTTCATTGAAAATATCGTTCGAACCATCATTCTCGTTCGAATGACACTTCGAACGACATTCCAGTGGCCTATGTGGGAACTCGTTGGCAAACTCGTTCGAACGAAATTATTGTTCGAACGACAATTCGAAAGAACTTCCAGAAAGTTAAAATTTCTATTTTTAGCCCAGAAACTTTATATACTTTATTTTAAAGTTTTAATAAAATCATTCTGAAAATAAACAACAGTTTTAAATAAACTACACCCAATAAAAATGTTCTGAGCTCCTATATATATATATATATTAAAATGCATTCATACCTTAGGAGTGAACGGAACATTGTTGATGACGTAGAAACGAGGCACAATAAACTTGGCATTTGATGAAGCTTTAATATCTTGGCCGCTACGTCTTCAACTTTAGTACGTCATAGGATTGAAGGATGATCAATAACTCTATCATATGACTCAAACGTTTTTGTCCAGAATTGAGCCAAAACTACAAAGGACTCAATTGGAAATTTTTGTCCTTACAAATCTCCCCCTTTGTATATTCCGGGACAAAAACCAATAAAAATCCTAAAGGGCTGTCAAGCTCTACTAAACTGACAAAAATGTCCCACCTAAAATAAAAATACAATGCTTGACTCAAACAATCCAAGGATCAATATCTTTGCCCGATGATGAACGTTGCCTTTAAGAAGAATTCCTGCACACTTAAGAAAACTATCAAACGCATAGAGAATATCAAAATATTAAATACAATTAAAATAATTACTCCCCTTACATTAATTCTCCCCTTTATAAAACAAATGACCCACTTAGAAAGAAGTCTCCCCCAAGATAAATCTCCCCCAAACTAAGATACGATTACAATAGGATTAAATACCATTTCTCCCCCTATCATTCTCCCCCTTTTTGTTCAGGAATAGACAAAGGCTAAAGAATCAAAAATTAACTTATCTCCCCCAATTAAAGCATATAAACCCTCTAAACTAAACAAGGGATAAATAGAATGGGATAACAAGATAAACATGCAATAGCGCATAAAGTGATGAGAATCAATAAAGCACATAGGCAACAAAATCATAACTAATCCATACAAATGAATACCGACTATGATGCGAAAACAAATGATACCAAATTGATAAATAAGATTCTAAGCAAGTGATATCAAACAAACTACGCAACAAACAAGGTACCAATTATGAATTGAAGCATAAATGGACTAACTAAACATGGCAAAGACTTAAATAAAATATCATATATATGTATACACAATAGATACAAGCTAAGAATAAGTACACACATATAGATATAAACACCAAATGACACAAAACTAAATAACATAAGATTTTCCACACTCTTATAGCATAAATGTGTCATATGGAAACGGAAGTGTTAGGGTGTGAACAGGATACTGATGAATTAAAATACAATCACTTAAACATGTTCACGTAGTTCGCATTTGATTGCAAAACTTTATCAAATAGAATTTAGCCTTTATGTGACATGATAAAGTGAACTAATGAATAAACAAACACAATGCATACAAGCCTAGCATGTTGATGATTCTACAAACCAATAGAGTCATGACATTGAAAGCGCAACTAGGATAAACAGACATTGTGAAAACCATTGATATATCATCCAAACTCCCTCAATGAGCATATATATTATTCTTTTGAATGAATATATCAATTAAACATAGGCCTTGACAATTATTTTTCTTTTAATGCCATATTTTCTTTTAGGCCTTTGGACCACGTATTTCTTTTAGGTCCAAACAAACGGTGGCTTACTATTCGCTAAGGATAATAAATCCTTTCAGAGCCCTTCCCCGTGCACATTTATTTTTATCATCTTTTATTTCTCACAAATCTCACGTGCAACCGATTTTGACATGCACTAGTCCTCCTAGGTCACAAATATGTAGATGACAAGATTGGTAGGAGAACACCTCACAAAGCTCAAATATAACATGTGATGTTAAGGTATAAAAAGCTCATGCATGTGTGTAAAGTCATATAAAAGTGAATCCATTAAACAAGTCAAACTTAAGCTACTCCATGTAAGCATGATAAAGAACATTTTAAGGATTAAAATGTAACCATAAGTTCTAGTCACATGGAAGTGAAATGAGGATTCAAACACAAACATATGCCACAAAATGTGTGTAAAACCAAAATACACACAAAATAAAATCTTTTGAGTTTTTGAAATTTTAACCAAAAATAAAAATATATACTCAAAAAACAAACAAAAATCATTTGAATTTTTCATTAAGCTTAAATTACCAAGAAATAAAAACCCAAATGATAAACAAAAATCTTTTTGTATTTTTCATTTAATGCAAAAAAAAAATATAATACAAAAGATAAACAAGTCATGATTTCTAGCATTAGATATGAAATAAAGCAATGACTAGAAAATGACTAAAAATGCATACACCTAGCAATGATATATAATATGAAGCACAAAAATCTAGAGTATGCAAACAAAACTAACACATTCAACCTTTGAATTTAGCAAGGGAGGTTTCATGTGAAAGCAAATGAGAATCAACAAATCTAATATCTAGTGCGTCCAAAAATGATTTTCGAACCCATATAGATGTATATTTAAAATGATGGGATTTGAAAATTAGTAAAATGCTAGACATAGACTTCCTAGGACTTCTATTAAGATCAAAACAAAATGACCTAAGGTGACCTTTCCTACCACAATGCAAGCATGTGAAAACACGAGGAATGATACCTACGGTGTGACCTTTTCTAAAGTCCTTGGATAAAGTTGACCCTCTACAACAAACAATGGTTTTAGCTTTAGCAACAGAAGCATTTGAACAAGATGTGCTAGAACCATTACTGCAACTACTCGAGTCTTGTAAATTATTTTTCATTTTTAAAATTTCGAACTCAAGTAATAAATTAGACTCCTCAAATTTACGGAACTCCTTCTTTAAATTTTCAATAACTCCTAGAAGGTTATCACGCTCCCCCTCAATGTGAGCAAACTTGTCCCTAAGAGTCTTTTCTCAACTATCACTCTCTTTCTTGGACATTTCTAAAATATTATAATTGTAATTTATGTCCATGAGCTTTTCACGAAAAATATCTTTTTGAGTTAGGGAGATTTGCAAAAACTCAACTTTAGTTTTAAAACAAGAATATTCATTTTCAAGAAATTTAATTCTTTTTGCAAATCTCAAATTTAATTCTCCTAATTTTTCCTTACACTTATTAAGCTCATTAAATTCTTCTCGAATAGCAAAAACTTCATTATCATTAGAAATGGACAAATTATCATTAAGGCGTCCCATCGAGAGATACAAAAAAAATTGAGAGTGAGTAAAAATTGAACCACTTAAAAATACAAGGAACACAAAAATTATGAAAGACGAAAAAAACAGATCTTTAACGCGATAAATTAGCGCTCCGGCTCTGATACCACTTTGAAAACGAGAGTCTTTCTGACTCAATGCTCTGATACCACTTGTTGGTGCATTGATGGTTCAAATTAAACAACAAATTTTAATAAATTATCAAATTAAAATGAAACGAAGTGAAATAAGATGGAACACACACACAATTTGATTTCACTTAAACCAATTAATTTAACCCAAGTCCTAGAAATTTGCCTAAGTCATATTTTTCAATTTTATCAAATTAAATTAAATGACTTGAATAAAATTAACATAAACATTACCCAAATTAATTTAGCAACAAATTAAACATGAAGTGATTAAACCAAATTTTATCTTTTTAACTAAGCATGCGTTCTAGGTGAGTATTACGAAAGATAAAATAAACAATGAATCACTATGCCGCGATGTACGAGGAAAAACCCACGACGGGAAAAAACCTGGGACAGACCTAGCCTCAAATCCACTAAGTATGGTTTTAAAAATATAAGACAGTACGAATTACAACACTAAACTCGATCCCTCTCAAGCACCGACGCTCCTTCTTGTATACACCTCCGCGTAGCGAATAACCACGGAGCTCCACCGCCGTCTTGGAATCCACCGATTGGACTTTTTATGGTCACCGCCACCCGAACAAGGAGCCTTTCTCCAAGTGGGTAAATCAACGCAAACTTATTCTTCTTTGTGGGATTTAGAAGCAAACCCAAACTTCTCTTCAAACGGTAGAGATGAAAACCAGTGCCAAACTCCAAGAAACTATGTATATATATATGAACTTGGATATACAAACGATGGGTGAAAGCAAGAGTTTTAAATGATTTTTCTTGAAAAATTAGACACTCAAAACATGAACTTTTTCCTTTTGGAATTATGCTATCAAACTCTGTCTTGGAGATGGAAAGATGTGAAAAAGTTAAGTGGAAAAAGTTGATTCCCGCACATATTAAGACTGCCCAAAAAGTTAGTGGGGAAAGAAATGGGAAAGTGGGAAAAAACTGCTCAAAACTGCCAATTAACTATTCCCGCCAAAAGTCGTTCGAACGAAGTCTCATTCGAATGAGCCTTCTAACGAAGTTCCAGTGTGAACTCGTTAGAAATCTCGTTCAAACCATCATTCTCGTTCGAATGACACTTCGAACGACATTCCAATGGCCTATGTGGGAACTCGTTCGCAAACTCGTTCGAACGAAAATTTGAATGAACTTCCAAAAAATTGAAATTTTTATTTTTAGCGCAGAAACTTTATATACTTTATTTTAAAGTTTTAATAAAATCTTTCTGAAAATAAAAAACAGTTTTAAATAAACTACACCCAATAAAAATGTTCCAATCTCCTATATATATATATTAAAATGCATTCATACCTTAGGAGTGAACGGAACATTGTTGCTGACGTAGAAATGAGGCACAATAAACTCGGCATTTGATGAAGCTTTAATACCTTAATCGCTACGTCTTCAACTTTAGTACGTCATAGTCTTGAAGGATGATCAATAACTCTATCCCATGACTCAAAAGTTTTTGTCAGGAATTGAGCCAAAAATACAAAGGACTTAATTTGAAAGTTGTGTCCTTACACATTGTCTATGCTAAAGCACTATTTAAGAGAAAATTTGATGGAACCCATTTGCACTGCATCCCAGGGGTTGACATTGAAGAGATGATGCACAAAATCCACAGCAGGGAATACAGACCCCACATGAATGGCCATATGCTCACCAAAAATATCATTTGATAGGGATACTACTGGACTACCATGGTACATGACTGCACATTCTACGTGCAAAGATGTCTCAAATGCCAACAATTCCCCAACTTACAGCATGTTCCTCCGCGAGAACTATACAACATGACTTCTCCCTGTCCGTTTTCCACATGGGGCATCGACATCATAGGGAAAGTTACACCAAAGGCATCCAATGGGCATGAGTTCATCCTAGTCGCTATTGAATATTTCACCAAATGGGTCGAAGCCGAGTCATACGCAGTTCTAAATGTCGAGAAAGTGGGAAAATTCATCAAGAAAAACATCATCTACCGATATGGGGTCTCACACGAGCTGGTATCAGACAATGGGTTACATTTTGAGGCGGAGGTCACATAAGTGGTCAACGAGTATGGAATTCAAAGACATAAATCCTCTCCATACCGACCTCAAAACAACGGAGCGGTTGAAGCATTTAATAAAAATCTCAAAGCCATTATCCGCAAGATGACTGAGAGTTATCGAGATGGGGCCGATAGGATTCCTTACGTCCTTTGGGGCTATCACACTTTAGTACAAACCTCTACTGGGGATAACCCTTACTCTTTAGTCTACGACATGGAAACAATCCTACCCTTGGAGATTAAAATACCCTCATTGCTCATCATGCTTGAAAGCAAGGCTAGCGAAGAAGACTGGTACCAAAGCCGTCTCGACGAGCTGACCCTCCTAGAAGAGAAGAGATTGAAATCTATATATAACATACAAGGGTACCATCTCCGTATAGCGCGATCATTCAATAAGAGAGTCAAGGACCGCGATGTTCGAGAGGGGGACTTAGCCCTCAAAGAAATAGTAGATCCCATCTGGGACCCGAGAGGGAAATTCAAGCCTAATCGAAGCGACCCTTACATTATGAAGAAGATCATGTCGGGTGGTGCTGCTATGCTCATCAACCTCGACGGGGAGGAAATGGTGCACCTAGTCAACCTGGACCGTCTTAATAAATTCTACCCTTAGTTCGAAATTTGGCGCGCTACGACTCTTCTCATCCCCCTCCTATTCTTAAGAAAAAAACTCTTCATTTACCCTACCCAGAACTATATGCGCCTGATCCTCTAAAAATATTTTCAAAAATAAATTTCAAAATCTTTCAAAACCCTCAGAGGTACGTAGGCATCTCATTCTCTTTACATGAGCCTGACCCCCTTCTTTTCGCAAAATTATATTCTTATCTCATACCCAAGAATGACAATTCATTTTTAACATATACATGAACAAAAGGATTATGTATGCCTTAGCGGTTGGTATAGATAATTCAAAATGCAAAAAGTTATCACAAGGAAAAATTAGATGATTAAAAACTTAGTTATTTCATTATCTAATATTTTCGTACGATTACATCGATGTAAGGAGTCAAACGACTTCCCTGGCCAAAAAACCTAGATAATAAGCACCACTACCCCTGAATATCACTCCAATTTTTCCCAAAAAAAACAAAAATAACACCTATTACAGAAAGCTTCAAAAACACCTACCCACAACTGCCCGAGGAACCAACACCATCATCACCTACATTATGGACTCCCCAAGCCTCCCTTTCTTGGATGGAGTATCGCAGACACTCTAGGGAGTGATAAGCCCGAACTAACTTGGGGTAAACCACAACGCCTCCCTCCATGGTATCCGATATGGCAAACCACCTTTGGCACATCTCCACATTCATTATACTGGCCACTACCTTCTTCCATAACCACTTCATGTAGTCCCCAAAGGCATGCCAGACTCTCGCAGTAGACTGAGAAGGATGGATCGATGGACGATGATTCTCCCACAGGGAACCATGCGCATTGTCAGATCCTCCACACAAAAGAAGTTTGGTGTCTACGATGGCACAATATGATCCCAACCATATTGGCACAGAAGCCTCTAGGGAAAGTAGAAAGAGGTCTGTCGGAGGCCAACCAGTCTGATGTATTGGTACTCTCCAAGCTTCAGAATGGGCAGCAGCTCCCCCACCAAGGCACAAACCAGCGTAAGCCTTGCGCCCCTCACTTTACAAACCATTCCCCCCAACTCTTAATTTCCAGGCCCACACTAATGAAATAGTACGAGAAGAAGTTTGGAACCACTAGTAAGGTATACTCAGGTGGGACCTCCATACGAAACCTCTTCGATAACCATATAAACAACATCACAGGGCTATCCCTAAGAAAGTTAGAACGACCCTCTCGCCAGGCATCCAGGACATTTAAGGTCTCCACCAATATCATCGTGCCATCAGATTGCGATGGTACGATATCCAAGAAATAATAGCATCCATTTGGGGGTCCATCAGTGTCTCTTCGGTCACCAACAAAACTTTGGAAACAATGCCTAAGATGACGCCCCGGCATATCCATCATCACCCATGTCCTTCGAATGCACAGACTGCAACACCACCAGGAGGGAAATCATTCCTCCCCTGACTAATGGCCTAGCCACCGAAGGCAAAATATGAAGAAGCCCAACCAATAATTCCTTGGGAGAACGGGAAAACTCAGGCAAAGCCGCAGCAACACTGGGATTTATCCCTAGCATGGCAGAAAATTCCTCGTAGGTAGGACAAATCTCATCCAACCCAGAGCGGAAGACATGATCCTTGGGATACCAAAACTCGACAGCCGCCATCAGCATGTTCCACTCAATGGGACGGTTGCGCCACAAAGAGACTCATCGCATGTGAAAGGCGTCATAATCAACATTGTAAGAACACATTTCTTCCGAGGCTTTGAGATAGTTAGAAAACTCAATGCTACCAGGGAGAGCCATCTTGCAAGACTAAGAGATAGTAAGGATGTAAGAATGTGGAAAAGAAAGAAAGTGAAAGTGTGAGGAGGAAAGACCCATCCACACCCCCTTTAATACTTGGAAACTCCCAAGCCAAGACAAGGAACCTTATAGAAATTGGAGTAAAACTTGCCCCACCAAGTACCAAGCAATTGAAGAAAGTGCAATCAAAGCCTTGGAATGATTGGACTGGACTAACATGCCAATAGGCAGGACAAGGGTCATGACGATCGGTAACCCCCCATTTTGGGAAATTTTCCCTTTCCCTCTTTTGTCAAAATAAAAAAAAACAACAAAAATAATTCTTTTTTAGGGAATTCCGAATGTCCTTTATAATCCCATTTCAAATAAAATCCTTCTCAAATCAATTTTTAAAATTCTTTTTATGGTCTTAGCAGTAAAGTAAAAAGATCATGTGCATTAATCACTAGACCAAGAAAATTAACAAAAAACTTCCTTCTTTATTTTGCTATGTTACATTAACATTTTACAGGAAAAAGCAGAAAAAAACAACGGGACTCAGTTCGAACCCAAGCTCTCTCTCTCTCTCTCTCTTCTCTCTCTCCTAGGATCTCCCATCCTTGCGGCGCACCCTCTTCCCCTTGCAGCGAGATAATGTGCCCCCACTACTAGAGATGGATCCTTCCTCAGATGAGGCAGATGGCACCAAACAAAAAGGAGCTAGAACCACCACACGAATGTGAAAAGTCATCGAGGATATCCAGTCCCTGATGTCCTTCAACCAAGTTGTCGAAACACTGATGTGTTGTAAGGAAGAATAGAAAATATCAAATCAGTCAATCATAAGGGAGGAGAAAGAAGGCTAAGAAATCAAAAAGATGTACCGCAGGCTGAAGGACCTCTTTCGTCAGACCCAACTCCTCTAGGTCCATCGCATGAGGGTGATGCTGTAGACGCATAGATCCCCCATCAGTTCATCGAAGATTGTAACTAGGGGAATGCAGCCGCACGAAAGAATCCCATAAAGTCATCACCGTCGCTGATGTAGCCGCACCACCTACGCTATGAGAAGAACCCGCCTGCTGACTCGAACCCACCCTGGGGAGAGGCATCATATCATAAATGCTAGGGGGATTCATCCAACTTATGACAAAGTCCATATAATCATACATCACCACTATGTCAGTGTACAGAGAGTATGGCTCTCTCATCATCGCAACCACCAGAGCATCATCAGGCATCTCCCGAATGTACCTCATGAACATAGGGGGCCTCACTGGTGGCACCAGAACCTCATCCTCCACAATATGATAGAATACCCTCTCTCCAAGACACAAGGAGTGGTCGAATTCATGCGCCAGTAGGCACCGCATATGAGCATAAATAGCCGTCCCCCAGGAATAAAATGTCACCTTCAAATCCCCAGCAAAAGTGAAGGATTAGTATTAATAAAATGGCATCAAAGGAAAAGAATAGTCTCAAGGACAAAAGAACGCTTACTCGCTCACTCGTTAGGCCATTCAAGACCCGACGCACAACCTCCAGAGAAAAGATTCTTCTTCGACTACCGGTTGGACCTCCGCAATCGAACCATCCAATAAAAGTCCCTAATAGATTCATCCTTCAGAGAAATTAGTTGGGTGTTCAACCCAATCACCTCGTAGAACCACGTCTCCAAAGGATAAGGATCAGCATTCAAGAAATCAAAAGGAAATGCATGAATGGAAAATGCGAATGCATAAAGTAAAATGGGAAAAATAAAAAATACCTCCAGAAGATACGTGGCCCCAGTAAAAGTCGGCCGGTAGCACCGACTGAATGCATCCATAGAATAGTAAAGGGTCGTCAAAGTTAGGTTCCCCCAATCATAGAGGCAGATGTTCAAAAAAATCCTTAGAAAGGGCAGAAACCATAAATGGATGATGTCGCCACTCGTCGCCACCAGAAAACCTCTCAATACTAGCAAGATAAACAGACGGGCCATCTGACGCACTTGCTGCCCATCGTTCTCATCAATCCTCCTCCTTAGAAAAATCTCCCTTAAAGAAGATAGGCAGAGGGAATCTACAGAAACCACCCTCTCCACGTCACCAAGAGTCGCCATCATCGCCTTTGATGTCACCCAGAGCGTCCTATCCACCTTAATCTGGGCACCCTCGCAGTCCAACCCCAGTAATTGTTGAACGTCAATGGGAGTCACCATCATCTCCTAGAAGCCAAAATGGAAGGTGTGGGTAGTGTCCCACCACCTCCCTAGAATCGCGGTGGAGGGGGGCGTCTCATCCAGTGCCGACGCTAGCCTCCCAAAACCCGTAGAGGACACCATCCAGCACACCATAGCAGGAAGGTGCTCCCAAAAATCTTTAAGAGCTATCATACCGTGAGCATGAATGATCGACATGGAGACGTAAGACTGTCAAGGAATGAAGAAAACCCTTGTCAGATTCAGGAAATAAAGCAATGTCATCAAGAAAAGAAGAAAGGAATACCAAGATTCATACAATACTTACATAACCACTAGGGTTCACCACCCTTGAAGAGAGATGATGCGAAGGCTAGCGCAGAAGAGTCTGATCATCTACCACAGGCTCAAACGAGTCGAAGGAGTTATCTCTACCCAATGCGAGGGACACTCTAGCCCTCCACTCCAACCCTGCCCAATCATCGGCATTGAGCCAAACCATATGGGTCACACTGCTTGAGAAGTCTGCCATTTAAGATGTTAGGACCATTTGCAGAGGTTTATAGTAGAAGAGAAGAATTCAGAAAGCTGTGAAAAATGAGGAGAACCTGCCTCCTTTTTATAGGAGACTAAGGTTCATGCCGATAGGAATCACCCTCAACCCACCGATCAGCACTGAGCCTTTCACCTGCTCGAGTGACCCCAAATGTCCGTGCCAATGCCGATTGGCACACCCATACCCATGCTGGTCGACACACCCCTTACAATTTCATACAAAAAGCCCAAAAAAAATACAAAAATTCCAAATAATTTTCGAAAAATTCCTAAAATTGCCAAATCCATTCTAGCACATTTTTTACACCCCCAGTAGAATTCCAGAGAATCTTTCTCCCTAGCAATGTCTCCAAAGGATGCTCCAAAATTTCCCCTAGCTAATTCACTATTCCCCATCGAAACCCCAAAATCCAATCTTTATCCCAAGTGAAGCCCCCAATTTCCCAAAGGAAAAGTACACCTCTTTTAGGTCAAAATAGACCTTGGTCTTGGATCGTCACCTTAGTTAGGTCAAAATTGACCTCAGTCCTCGGTCGTCACCTCTTTCAGGTCTGAATTGACCTCGATCTTGGATCGTCACCTTAGTTAGGTCAGAATTGACCTCAGTCCTCGGTCATCACCACTTTCAGGTCAGAATTGACCCCGGTCTTGGATCTTCACCTTAGTTAGGCCAAAATTGACATTGATCCTCAGTCGTCACCTCTTTCAGGTCATAATTGAACTCGATCTTAGATCATCACATTATTCAGGTCAGAATTGACCTTGGTCCTCGGTCGTCACCTCTTTCAGGTTAGAATTGACCTCGATCTTAGATCGTCACCATAGTTAGGTCCTTGAAATAGTCCCGTAACCTTAACCTAGTCCAGATCGAGACCAGTCCATACCCCAAGCCGGTGTGTGTTAGTTTGTGACGTTTTTTAATTTTTTTAGATTTTTAGTTTAGTCATTTGTATTTTTAGGATTTATTTAGAAATTTCTAGGATTTATTTTCTATTTTTCTATTTCTTTATTTTGATTTTGATTTTTTTAGTTTTTAAGTTTTAATCTTTATTTTATTTTATTAGGATTAGTTTTTAGGATTTCATTTATTTTTTTAGATTTTACATTTTTAGGATTTTAGTTTTTAGTTTAATAGATTTTTATTTTTATTTATTTTTATTTTTATTTCTTTTTTATTGTGTCATTTTTTAAGGGTCCAACTTAAGCACACATAACACACACAAATCCACTACACACTAGCCTACACCCTACACCCTCACCACACCAAAGTACCCGCTACACTATTCATCATCTCCTACCTCCATCATACACCCTCACTTTCTCTCTCCTACCATAACCAACAAAACTCCTCTCTCCTACCTCAATCACTCTCTCACCTCCATTCTTCCACCTCAACCACAACCACAAAAACCAAAGACCCATTTCCGTTTTCACCCCTTGGCAGCCATACCCAAATCTAACGAGACCTCGACCCATTTCGCGACCACACCACCAACCCGGTATCCTACCTGCAAACCCGCACCGGCGATCCCACTGCTCCGATCGCCGAACCTGTTTAAGCCGACCTTTGAACGACGAACCTCCAACCAATCGAACTCGAGCACCCGACCAGCTCAAAACCCATTCAACCCGATCATAACTCCTGCCCGATCCTACGCAATTCGAACCTCTGAACTTCAGTTTAAAACTCGCCATCACCGACCAGGCGACCTCCCGCCGACGCCGGTCTATAACCAGCTCCTGCCCGTCGCCGAACCCGGACCCACCTGCGTTGGAACCCAAGTCGACCCATTTCGGCCCTGATCCAAAATGTTACCTCAACCCATTAAAATCCCAACAAAATCGGGATCTTATCCCAAACCCTCTTCTTAGCCAACCCAAATCAAATCCCAAAAAATCTCTTTCAAAACAACTTCGTGGCTTATTAAAAAGAAGAAGGAAAGCTCATAAAAGGAGGACTCTCAATATCAGATACAAAGAGACGCAGATAGAGAGAGAGCAATACTCTATATTATGTACATTTTAGGGCCATAAAAAAATTCCAAAAAATTTAATTTAGTTTTAGAATAAATGTTTAGGTTTGTTTTTTTATTCTCTTTGGTGTAATCAAATGCTGGATTAGTGAGGAGATTGAGACGCATTTCATGAACGTGATTTAACAAGGAGACTTGCGTATTTCTCTATTAAAATTTTATGTAATCTTTTGATATTTTATTGAGTGTTGTTTATTCTAACATGAGAATGTTTGGCTAAACACCCCGTTCAAGGGGTGGGATGCACTGCGAATGATGTTAATTTAATTAATTGGTTTCATTAATTTTATATTTCTAGGTAAATTAATTTTAACTGTCACCAATTAATTTAACGAGAGTTAGTAAATTAATTGAACGAATTAATGTTTGAATTTAGGGATCGAACTAGAGATAGGTTTTTCCGAAATTTAAATATTAATTCGGTGTTGAAATTTGAAGATTGCTATTGTTTTCATTAAATTGATCCTAGCGGGTAATTTTCTGAAAATAGTGTAGTCCTAATTTTTCATTGTGTGACATTTTTAAATTAATTTTCTCAAAAAGATTTTATTAAATTTATAATTTTAACGAGAGTTAGATTATTGATTTAATGTTATCTCGAAATATTTCAAATTAATAAATTGAGAAATTAAAATAATTGAAAATGCTGTGTAATCCCATCTCTTGACATTCTCACATTATTTCACACTCAGTAGCACATTTTTTCATTATTTAGTCATTTTATAATTTTTAGCATTTATTAGCAATTTTTTCCCTTGAAATTGTTTTAAAAAAAGAAAAAAAAAGAAAAAAAAGATTTTCATAAAAAAATTGAATTGCACGTTTTCACATTTATTGTTTCACCTTGAAAGTTGGATTGATACCCGTACTTACTGCAATACGAGTTATTTTTAGACAAGGTTTGTAGGTACTCAAGGGAATTTTGAGAGTGGCTTTTGCACAACAACGATATATACGCAAAAAGCTTCTTATCAGTCCTCAGTCGTCACCTCTTTATGGTCAGAATTGACCTCGGTCTTGGATTGTCACCTTAGTTAGGTCAGAATTGACCTCAGTCCTCGGTTGTCACCTCTTTCAGGTCAGAATTGACCTCGTATTGGATCATCACCTTAGTTAGGTTAGAATTGACCTCGGTCCTCGATTATCACCTTTTTTAGGTTAGAATTGACCTCGGTATTGGATCATCACCTTAGTTAGGTCATAATTGACCTCAATCCTTGGTCATCACCTCTTTGAGGTTAGAATTGACCTCGGTCTTGGATCGTTACCTTAGTTAGGTCAGAATTGACCTCAGTCCTCAGTCGTCACCTCTTTTAGGTCAGAATTAACCTCAGTTTTGGATCGTCACCTTAATTAGTCCAGAATTGACCTCGATCCTCAGTCTTCACCTCATTTAGGTTAGAATTGACCTCGATCTTAGATCGCCACCTTAGTTAGGTCAGAATTGACCTCGGTCCTCGATCGTCACCTCTCTTAGGTTAGAATTGACCTCAATCTTGGATCGTCACCTTAGTTTGGTCAAAATTGACCCCGGTCCTCAGTCGTCACCTCTTTTTGGTTAAAATTGACCTCGATCTTGGATTATCACCTTAGTTACCTTAGAATTAACCTTGGTCCTCGGTCATCACCTCTTTTAGGTCAGAATTGACCTCAGTCTTGGATCGTTACCTTAGTTAGGTCAGAATTTACCTCGATCCTCGGTCGCCACCTCTCTTAGGTCATAATTGACCTCGCTATTGGATCGTCACCTTAGTTAGGTTAGAATTGTCCTCGGTCCTCGCTCGTCACCTCTTTTAGGTCAGAATGGACCTCGATCTTGGATCGTCACCTTAGTTGGGTTAGAATTGACCTCGATCCTCATTTGTCACCTCTTTTTAGGTCAGAATTGGCCTTGGCCCTTGGTCCTCACCTCTTTTAGGTCAGAATTGACCTCGACCCTCTGAATCGGTCATCCACATACCTTAGGTCTGCAGAACTGGCCTCCTTCCATTATGTGGTGTCTATTCTACGACCACCACTTTTTCTAAGCTCACCCGTCGAGGTGATCTATAGACACAACATTCTAGGACCCCCTAAGTTTCTCTTTATACTCCTAGCACCTCCCCCTCCCATCGCAAACTTAGGTTATACTCCGAGTATGGATCTAAAGACCATAGGGTGCCCCAGGTCCCATTTGACTCCGATCAACTCCACCGTCAGAGTGAAATCTCTTTAAATCTTCTAAGGGAAATGAAACCCCTTTCGAATGGTCTAACCCGTGCACAAAATATCATAGCCGTTCGTCTGAACGATCAGTTTTCCCCTGAAAATCAATCCGGGGGCCATCAGGTGCTCCCGAACTCCGTTTGACCAAACTCAACTCTTCAGATAGAATGAAACTGAATGAATCTCCAAAGGTAATTGAAAACCCTTTCTAATGATCTGTCCCATGTATGATTCTAACCTACGGTATGGATGAACGATCCGTTTTACTTCGAGAGGTCACCGAGAGCTTCTGGGCCCCGATTGGCCAAGGTCAACTTTCCAAATCGAGCAAAACTCTTTGGAATGTCTAATTACATCTCCTAACCTTTATAATGGTCCACTCCATGTGTGATCCTGACATACCGTGCGGACAAATGATCCATTTACGTCCGATGATCTCCCTTCCAAAGGACCGACATGCGCTTTCGAGCCACATTTGACCCATTGTCAACTCCCGGACCCGAGAGCAGTCCAAAGAACTCTCAAAGGATTTTGAAATAATTTTTTGATGGGATGGGTTCCGAACACCTTCCCATTCCGTAACTTACCCCCGAACCTCCGATCTATTGGTTTTGCATGCATCAGTTTTATCCTTGATGCCGCTGTCTTGAGGTGGAAACATATTCTTTTGCCTGTTTTGAACAAAATAGGATGGTGACTCTATCTCTTTACATTCACCCCACACCGACGATGACCAAAGCTCCCTTTTTGAAGAGAAGGGTGGGAGATCGCGATGCAATTTCTTCCCTAGGGGATCCTCTTTCCCCCCGGAACTAATGACGCACTGATCGGGATGTCCATAGAACCTATATCCTGGGATCTCCATTCAGATAGGTTGGGTATCCATCATGATAAATTTTCTCATTAGTCTTTAAAACCATCCCCCTCGATGTTTCGTAAATGATATCTCTTGACAACCCTTTGGTCAACGGATCCGCTAAATTATCATTTGACCTTAAAAAGTCAATGGTTATAATGCCATTAGACATGAGTTGTCTCACAATGTTATGCCTGCAATGAATATGTCTTGACTTTCCATTTTAGGACTTGTTGAAATTACTGCTTCACCCCATAAATTATGAGGAAGGCCCGAGCTGTTTAACATTGGATTTACCATATCAGTTAGCGTTTGATTTTGACGTTCTGCCGCACCACTTTGTTGTGGACAATATGGTGCCATAGGTTGACGTATTATGCCATGTATTTTACAAAAATCATTAAAAGGCTCAGAATATTCTCCTCCTCTATGTGATCTCACAATTTTAATTTTTTGATTTAGTTGATTTTCAACTTCTATTTTATATAGTTTGAATTTCTGAAGTGCTTCATCCTTAGATATCAAAAGATACACATAACAGAATTTCGTGTGATCATCTATAAAGGTGATAAAATATTTTTTCCAACCCCTTGCTCGAATTCCTTTTAAGTCACACAAATCGATATGAATTAATCCCAAAATTTCAATAGAGCATTGTATACTTTGAAAAGGTTTTATTTTGAATTTTAATTCAACACATATTTCACATTTGTGTTTGACATATGCAGGCAGTTTAGGACTATCTCCTAAATTCATTAATCTTCTAAGTGAAGAAAAATTAACATGTCCAAGTCTACTATGCCATAAATATAAGTAATCATAGAGATATGCAGAAGGATTAACTACATTAAAAATAGAGTCAACAATTACATTTAATTTGAATAATCCCTCACACATGTAACCCTTTCCCACAAACAACCCATTTTTAAATAAAACAATTTGATCAGATTCAAAAACCATTTACTCAATAGTGAGCCCGAGACCAAAAGTTTCCTAATGTCGGTCACGTGCAACAACTCGTTCAATGCCAGGACTTTTCCAAAAGTGAATTTTAAATCCACCTTCCCTTTTCCAGCAATAGCAGCCACTGAATAATTGCCATGTATATCTTTTCATCACTTCCCATCACCTCGTAGTGGGAAAAAATACAACTATCTCCACAGATGTGTCGGGTGGCCCCAGTGTCCACCCACCAGTCCTTAATGTTGCTAGCTAGGTGTGCATCTGAAATAATAATAGAAAAATTATCAGTTTCAACAATTGAAGCTTGTGCACCCCGATTAGGTTTTTTGAAATTCTCAATATTTTTCCTTTTGATGCAGTGGGCTCGATGTCCAGGTTTACCATAAACAAAACAGTCTTCCCCAAATTTCTTAATCCCACCTTTAGGTTTCGTAGCATTATTTGGTTCTTTTCCTTTTCCCTTAAATTTATGTTGGTACTTATTTGGCTTAAACTGATTTTTGGTCCCCCCACTACTTTTAGCAATGTTTATTTTGGCAGCCATAGCCGTGGAAACGTCCCTTTTTTCCTTTACGCAATTATCCTTTTCGATTCTAAGTCTAACGTTGAGATTTTCCATAATCATATCTTTACGTTTATGTTTAAGGCCATTTCTAAATTCTTTTCGGGAAGGGGGAAGTTTCTTAATAACAGATGCGACTTGAAAACCCTCACTAATTGACATACCTTGAAAAAGAATTTCATGAATAATGACTTGAAGTTCTTCTAATTTTGACAAAATAGATTTTTTATCAACCATTTTAAAATCCAGAAAAGGACTAACAACAAATTTCTTACTTCCAGCATCTTTAGTTTTATATTTCTTATCTAACATCAACCATATCTCTCTAGTAGTGGGGATAGAAAAATAAATATCATACAGGGCATCATCCAAATTGTTCAAAATATGATTTTTACACATAAAATCAAATTTTCCCAAAGGTGATTAGCAACAGTGTTTGCAGGTTCGGTCTCTTCAGAATTATATTTCTTAACTTCTAACTTGTGATCGAGTTCCAACAGGTTCAGATAAAACTTCATTTTTTTTGTTGCCAACGTTTAAAATTCAATCCAACAAATTTTTTAGGCCTAGCAGAGGCTATTGCAGCAAGATCGAATTTTCCCATTATATGAATATAAAAAACTTATTTTTGTCTTAGATTGTTATATGCATATACAGGAAAACCAAAAAGATGATAAATTGGAATAACTTATCTGGATGCTGAGGTGTGTGTTAGACACACATTCCTAAGACATAAATATCGCCCGAACATTAATCAGTGATGCTTAGAGCCTTAAATTACTGCCCCCAGGATTCAACATTACAGTTCATCCGAATGAAGCACTCATTGGATGACTTTAAAACCATAAGAAATTATTCCCAGAATTGGAGTATGAAGAAGGATATTTTTGAGAGAGAGAGAGAGAGAGAGAGAGAGAGAGAAAATTATATTAAAACTAATGTGCATACCCCTTATATGAAGGGATGCAAAAACCACCCACTGCCTTAAACGTGGATCCCCCTAAGACAAAAAATGAAATATAATTAGGCCCAAAATATTTTTCTATTTTACGTCTTTATTAACTTATTTTACGTATCACAATTTTTATGCAACCTAAACTTCTTCTCTTTGATCTCAATCCATTAAGGTGTCCCATTTTTAATATATTAAGATCCTAGTAAGAAACTTTGATGCGTGAACACTTTAAAATTTTAGATTTTTAGTAGCATTCAAATAGTCTCACTATACCTCCATGTAGTAGTTGATCTAAAGCATGTTTGTAATGTTATCTCTTCCCAAAATAACAATATAAAAGAATATGTTGTTGCATTTGTTGGTGGGAGGAAATGACTTTTGTTTCGAGGACGGTATAACATTAAACTATTTCGTTTCATGCCTTGTAGATGACCTTAGTATATTTAAAAAAATATTTTGTATGTTTGAATAAAATTGATATTTTTTACTTGGCACGTTGTAAGGGGACCTAAAATGTAAAAGCAATAAATAAAATAAAGAAACAATGTAAAAGCAATAAATAAAATAAAGAAACTAAGTTCAAAGGAAATATTTTATGCCTACCATACTCTACCTTAATAATAAGTTTAAAACAAGTTTATGATCTCTTTATTAATCATCAATATGAAAAGTCAATCAAAGAGTTTTCGAAAATAATACCATTATCATAATAAATTTTACACAATTAGCAAATAATTATTAAATACGATTTCTATAGAGAAACAAATATAAAACATATCTTAGTGGAATTTATATATCGTAGAAAAAAAATATGAAGTCAACTAAAAGAGAGACACACACCTAATACACATTAGATTGGATGAAATTATGTCTATTTTGTGTTCCCTACCTATTGAGATAGAAAATCATTTTCTCAAATAGTTGTAGTGAGTGTGTAGTTATTTTTTTTAACTTTACAAATCATATATCCCTCCACCAGTGTAACATATGCCACAATAAATCGCTAATAACACATTTTTAACTGGATGGAAAGAAAAAAACACGAATAATCCCATAACACATTATTCTAACTTTTTTGTGG
Source organism: Sambucus nigra (assembly GCA_949130495.1). NCBI lineage: Eukaryota > Viridiplantae > Streptophyta > Magnoliopsida > Dipsacales > Adoxaceae > Sambucus > Sambucus nigra. Next base: position 509,059,350 of record OX422212.1, read on the forward strand.
CATGCGTTTCACTAGTGTCCACCAACATATGCCATAATAAATAGCTGACAACAAATATTTGTGGGCAAAGAAGTTCCACGAAGATTGGATCTTCCATTGAAATTAGTCTAACTTTTTTACTCATCTACTTGATTGGTTGGAACCAACTCGAATTAAATTTTTAAGGATATGTTTGTCATGTAAATGAGTGACAGAGCTTTAGTCATTCTCCTTTTTATATAATAGTAGACTAAGGTGTGCCCGTGCCGATGAAACGGTTTAATAAAATTTCTATAATTGAATTATAAAGTTCAATATTACATCCATTTTTAAAGTTGTTGAGATAATGAAATCCAAAAGTCAAAATTGGAGAGAAATTTTCCTAGCGGGAATCCATTTTGTGTCTCAAATTTTCAAAGGCAAAATAATTTTTGCGTCTCAAATTATTTCTCATATGGATTGTAAATTTCCCCCCATAAGTGAGTGTTTCTGATCTAGAATAGCTTTTAATCAACACATAGTAGCCTCACTCATTTAAAAAAATCAAACATAGTTTTAAATTTCTTAAATTTTGGCAAAATTTGGCAAAATTTTATGCACGAATTTTAGTGAATGGTTTTAAAAGAGATCATTATCTATAAGCACCAAATGAACTTGTATGTAGAATATAACAATAATGAAGCATCGCACAAGGTGATAAAACATATGCATAATAGTTATTATTGACAACTCAATAATTATACATATTTACTTCATAAAAACTCACAAATGTGACCATTCCACTATTTTAAAAAAATAATTCCTTCTTGCTGTAGAAAACATCCTTGCTAAGCCCAAATGTAAATGTAGTCCTTATCATTCATGACATTCAACCTATCCTTGAACTTGGAATAGTATTTTAAAAGTCAATTAAATAAGATTTTTTCATAATGCTAATAATATATATTACTAATGCACAATAGAAGTTAGCTTCTTCCTCTTTAATACTACTCTTTGTCTAAGATGATTCACAAATAGGCGTTAGTCTCATGAACCTTGACATGTATTTCGACTCCTTCATGTATAAAAGGGAAATTAATATCACCATTACAACTTCATGAAAAGTGTAAAGAAAATGACAACAAAAAATAAATTTAGTATGTAATATAGAAATAGACACAAACCTTCATTCTCCATAATATGTATGCAAAACCCTACAACTTTAGTAGAAACAAACCTTCACTTGTTGGTTAAGGTACTCATTGTATCACCAAGTTAACATATCCTAACCATGGAAAAGAATTTGTGAGGGCAAGGGTGAGGGTGGACGAATCAATTTCAGTTTTAGGTGCAGTGAGAATTGTACCTCTTTGTAATGGGATTAGAGGACACTCTATCATTTACTAGCATATCCCAAAATTATTTAATGTATATGAACCATAGTGAAAAATATGTTAACATAATAAAATGATTTAATTTTAAGAGCTTACGTGTCTATGAAAACTGTGTTAAGATAAGTAATATTTTTAATTCTTATAGAGTGGGGATAGTAACCTTCATTTTTTTTTCAGTTTGGGATTTTACTTTTGCAAATATACAAATTCTTTTCCAAGTTGTTGAGTTAGAGGTTGAAGTTGTGTAGTTTGATAGTTACATGCAATTGAAAAATGTCTAAGCGAATATTGTGTAAGACCAATTTGTTCTTATAACTTTATGTTATCTTTGTAGGATATAAGTAGATGAGCTTTGAGATCACTGTCTATTTTCTATGGATAGGTCTTGTATTTCCATGAGTAGATTATCAAATGAATTTTAAGAAATGATTAAAGATTTTTTTAGAGTTGATGAAGCACTCACAAAAGGGAGTAACTCTATACAATGCCCATGATCTAAATGTTGGAAGGTATATAAGTGGGGTCTAAACATGAATATTGCATGGAAATGTTGCTAAAAGTGTTACACCACCTAATAACGACACATGTGATCCAAACCATCAAAGATTATGTGATGGAGACTTTAGAGGATCTTAAAAAGACAGTGGAGATCGTTCAAGCTACACATGAGAATTTTTTGAGAGATCCTAAAAACTTTGCAAAGTTGTGTGACGATGCTCAGAATCCTTTATATATAGGTTACCAAAAATTTACTAAATTATCAGCATTGGTAAATCTTTTCAACTTGAAAGCAAGGAGTGGGTGGATGGATACAATATTTTCAAAGTTATTGGAATTATTAGGAAAAAATCTTGGTGAAGATAATGAATTGCCAATAACTATAAAAAGGCTGTTAACACATTGCCGATTTTTGGAATGGGTTATGAGAAAATGCATGTGTGTCCTAATGATTGCATACTTTATGGGAAAGAGTACAAAGCTGCTACTGTATGCCCTACATGTGGAACGCCAAGGTATAACTTTAGGAAGTATACAACTGAGCCAAAGGTGGGTGTGCCTACAAAGTGTTGTGGTATTTTCCTCTTATTCCATGGTTTAAACAATGGTACCAATCTAGTCAATCATAAAAATATTTGACATGGCATGCATATGAAAGAGAAATTGATGGTCAAATGAGTCACCTGACATATTCTCAGTATGAAGTTGGTAGATGAGAAGTGGTCAGAGTTTGGGAAGGAAGCAAGAAATTTTTGGTTAGCACTTTTTGCTGATGAAATTAACCAACATTGTTCTCTTAGTAGTAGGTATAGTTGTTCGTCATTTATATTGATGATCTAAAATTTTCATACTTCATTGAGTTCAAATATAATTTTTTAATGCTGACAATGTTGAAATATGGTCCATGACATCCATGCAATGATTTTGATGTTTACTTGACACCATTAATTTAAGATTTACAAACCTTATGGCATGCAAGTGTTCATCATTACGATGATTATTAGCAAGAATATTTTACATTAAAGGCTATACTTTTATGCACTATTAATAATTTTCCTACATATAAGAATTTATGCAAATGTGCTGTAAAGGGATATTATGCATGTCCAATTTATATTAAAGAAACCAATTATATTACATTAAATAATTCTAATAAGAATATATATATACACACACACACACAGACACACAAACACACACACACACACACACACACACACACACACACACACACACACACACACACACACATATATTTATGTGTGTGTCCACATACGCGCGTGAATGTATTGCATATAAGATTTCTTCCACGTGACCATTCATTTCTAAAGAAAAAAAAGGCTTTTAATGGTCCAAAGGAGTTTAGAGTACAACTTGCACCGTTGAGTGGGGAACAAGTATTAAAGAAATTTGTAGGGATTAAGGAATCTTGGGGAAGCAAGGTGCGTTTGAAAAAGACAGTAAAATCAAAGAGAAAGCATCATGAAGAACACGCTCAAGGTAGTACTTCATCCAAAGATGATAATGTTGCTTTATTATGTTGGATGAAAAATCCATATTCTTTGATCTTGAGTATTGGTAGAATTTTCTTATTCGACACAACTTGGAGATCATGGGCATCGAGATGTTTGTGATAGCATCACAGGTACCCTACTTAACATTCTTGGAAAAACAAAAGATGGTGTTTAAAATCGTCTTAATCTTGTAGACATGGGCATATGGGATTATCTATCACCACTATATAATTGTAAACGCACTTATTTGCCATCAATTGGTTATACATTATCCAGGGAAAAGAAAATAAGGGTTTGTGAAACTCTGCGATGATTTAAGGTGCCAGATGGGTATTCATTGAATTTCACAAGTCTCGTTTTTGTGGAAGAACTAAAATTGTTTGGTCTTAAGTCCCATGATTGTCACATAAAAATCCAACAAATACTTCCCATTGCAATACGATATGTGTTTCCAAATCACTTGAGATATACAATTATTAGAGTTTGCTTCTTCATCAATGATCTCTGTAACAATCCTAAAACCTTAAGAGGTCATGTCTCTATGGGAGGCCATGGTTTATAGTTGAACTAGTGAGAAACTTAGGTTAGAAGGGGGGGGGGGGGGGGGGGGGGAGGGGGAGTTCGTGGACATATGGAACCCCGATGTGAGAGCTTAATGTGAAAAGGCCACCGACATACCCTAAAAGACGACGGTCCAAGGTGACGGCCACATATTGCTGTTTCCATGGCATCACGATGGGTGATGACATGGCCTTATTATGCCACAATTTGAGGAACTATCTTAGATAATTCTGGAAGCCTTTTTATAAGGGGTAAAATAGGAAAACCCTAGGTTCCCCACGACAACCTATAAATACACCCCACTTAGCACACTTTAAAAGACTATTATAAACCTTAAAATCCATTCTAGAGAGAGAAAGAGAGATTAAGGTTTGTGTATGAAGAAGAGATGGTTTCCAGAGTAAGGCAACGAAAGGATATAGTTCATTGGAGAATAAGGCGACGATAGTGGAGGCAGAAGGCTACTATTCATTAAATTGATCCACTAAGGTAAGGGATCTATCTTCACCCTCTTCTTCCTTATTAAAATCCTAGTTTTATATGTCTTTGTTGATTCATATTCTCTCTTGTGTGAAATCTGGAAATGTTCATGGAGTTCTACTATTTATTTGAGATTTTGGGTTTCATAGGCCATGGACATCAACTGTTCATTGAGAATATTTGATTTTAGATTTTTTCTATTAGGGTTATTCAGATAAGATTTTAGATTTTGAGAATGAGGTTTTGAGAAGGTTCTTACTCAACCTTAGGATATTTATTTTTTGCCTTTGATCTTTCAGGATTTGAGTTGAGAGTAAATTAGTGTTTTGAAATATTATTTTTACTATAATGACCTTGTTGTTGTTGACCAAGAGTTAAAATTCTTTCTTTGAGGCCTCGAACTATTAGAAGAGGCCATGTTCTTGGGAGAAAGTATCATATTATGCATGTTGATTTGGGGATTCGGTGTTGAGATCTCGTCATTCATTAGCTTGGCCGAGGCATCATGTCTATTTGAGAACCTCCAGTTTAGTGCTTGAGATTAACACTATTACTATAGGTAGATTAAGCCTAAGATAACTATGGGTCTTGACAACAAGGTAGAGATCGATCGAGGCGTGGAGTTAGTAACTGATTCTGGATCACTCAATCTAGAATTAGGCAGAAGAGGAGGCTGTGGCATGTGGCATGACTTGGTCAAAAGAGACATAGACTAAGGAAGCAGAGTTTGAGAAGTCCAATGTTATAAAAATATATTTCCTGAACTATGAGGACGAACCGAGGGAGATTATTCCATGGGGGAAGCTGCGGAGTGAGACCCTTAGGATATTGAGCCATAGGTCATTAGGGAATTTGAGGGGTTGGTAAACATGATTCTTTCCTTTCCATATTGCTTTTACTACATAATTATTATTCCCTATTTTATAGTTACATTACATCATTTGTATATCTATTGCCTTTGTAAATACTAACTTTGGCAGGTGGATAAAGGCCTTTGAGTTAACCCTTACTGAGCTATTATATCTTATCCCTTCTATATTCTTGATTTCCCCATGTTAGGAGATGAGGACATTAGTTGAGTCCAAATAGGGTACAGAGGCCACAGAGAATTGTTTTTACATAAAATTACTTTTTAAAGTTGTTATATAGATTTCACTCTTAGTTGTAATTAGAGATCTAGGAGAATTTATGGTAAGGAATATCATTTTGGTATGTATAAAGAAGATAGTATTATGAATAAAATGTTTAGTAAATGAATTATCAGCTGTGATGTATTATTAAACCTTGAATGCTATAAATTATGCCAACTCTGGGCCTTTTATAGTCCATGGATATGTATGATTCACCCTATATTATTTATATTTGAATTACTCATGAGATTTAGTGACTTAACATCAATGACCGACTAAGGGAGGTCGCGGGATGTTAGAGATGGTATCAAAGCGTTTGACTTAGGAAAACTTTAGAAGCGTTAGAAATATTTTGATTACATAGACTTACTTGGAGAACTAGTACTAGTAATAGAGATTTATATGTGTTTGATTCTTATTATAAAAGTCATGGAAAGAGGTAATTGTAGAGATAATGGTGCCATAAATAATAACAATGTGGCAGTGGAACAAGTGGCAACAATGGTAGTGGGGTTCGCGAAAGACCTAGATAGGGTCGTGGATGAAAGGTAAATCGAGAAAAGGCCAGTGGCATAAACCATTAAGCATTGAAAAATATTGGGATCAAAGAGTTTCAAGGAAGAGGCTGACCCTTTAAAGGCCGATGACTGGATTCAAAATATGGAGAAGATTTTTGCTATTTTTGAATTGCACGGAGGTTCAAAAGGTCTCCTTTGCCTCCTTTATGTTTGACACTGAGGCAGGTCATTAGTGGTCCATGATCAAGATGGCATAGTTAGGAGGAGAAGTGATGGCTATGGACTGGTCCAGATTCAAAGAACTCCTTTTAGAAAAATACTTCCCGACTGTGTCTAGGGAGAAGTTAGTGGTATAATTTATACAGTTCTCTCAAAGGATCATGTTAGTGGCCTAATATTAAGAAAAGTTCACAAAACTATCACACTTTGCTCCCTATATTGTTTAAATTTAGGAAAATAAGTCTAAGAAGTTTGAGAGGGGTTTGAAGTGAGGACTCTATAGCAAAAATGGTGGTATTAAGGCTAAGAATTTACATGGAACTAACTAAGGTGGCCCAAATCATGAAACATGATTTTGAGGATGAGTTAAAGGATAAGGGGGAAAAGATAAAGGGAAGAGAAGATGGGGAAACAAGGAAAATATGCCACGACAGTAAACACAGAAGCTGCAGACGAGTCAAGGGACTGTAAAGGGAAAGGCTGACGCCGCAAATATTTTGTGCCTCAACTACGATACAAAGGGTCATTTTGCGAGGGCTTTAACACTAGGAATGATCTTTTACAACTGTTGAAAACCCAGTCACAAGGTCAAAGACTGTAGATTGCCAAGTAAGGATACTAAGAAGTCACGGGATCATGCCAAATTCTTTGCCCTAAGTGCTAAGGATACTGGGAAAGCCAAGGACGTGATATCAAGTGCCATTACTATTGATGACATAAATGATAATGTACTTTTTGATTTTATGGCACACACTTCTTTGTATCTACCTTTTTTGCATGAAAATTTAAGAAAAGGTCGCAGATCTTAAACCCACCCTTAGTTATTGATACCCCGGTAGGAACTTTATCAAAGGCCAAGATAATATATGGGGGTTATACCACAGATACAGGAGGTCTGAATTTCAGAGTTAGTTTAATTCCCATAGAAACGATGGACTTTGATATGATTTTAGGCATGGATTGGTTATCCACCCACTTTTTTAGAATGGACTATGCTAGTAAGGAAATTACCTTATAAGAACCAAAAAGTTCGAGGTAATTTTTAAGGGAACTAAACCTAGTAGAAAACCTTTGCCAATATCATCTTTGAGGGATATGAAGATGATTAAAGGACGGTGCTACGGATACTTAGCACATATCAAGTATATTGAGAAGGCCATGGCCACTTTAGCAGATGTCTATGTGGCCAAGGACTACAATGATATTTTCTCGAAAGAATTGCCAGGGATACCCCCGAATAGAGGAATTGAGTTTACCATTGATCTTGCGCCAGGGGCCACATCTAGTTCTAAGGCACCATATAGAATGACCCGCGTAAAGTCAAAGGTTTTAAAAGAAAAATTATAAGACTTGCTAGGCCAAGGCTTCATTAGGTCAAGTACTTACTCTTGGGGTTCCCCAATACTATTTGTAAAGAAAAATGATGGATCTATGAGGATGTGCATACATTATAAGGATTTCAATAAGATGACGGTGAAGAGTAAATATTTTTTTACCTAATATTGATGATATTTTTACCAATAGAAGGATGCTAGATATTTATCCAAGATTGATATGAGATCAGGTTATCACCAACTTAAAATTAGAGATGTGGACATTCATAAAACAACCTTTTGAACTAAGTATGGTCATTATGAGTTTGTGGTGATGCCTTTCGGCTTAATTAATGCACCAATAGCTTATGTGGATTTGATGAATATTGTTTGGAGCATATTTGGACAAATTTATTATTGTTTTCATTGATAATATACAGATTTATTTTAAGTCGACAGAAGAGAATGAGTAACACCTCTACGGAATGTTTGAGGTTCTTAGGAAACATAAGTTGTATGCAAAGTTTTCTAAATATGAATTCTGGCTCGAGGAGATTACCTTCCTCGGACACATAGTAAATAAGGACGGGCTATCCATGAACATAGTAAAGGTCGCGACCATTGTTAATTGGTAAGATCATCTACAGTTACTGAGATTAAAATCTTCCTCAATGTAGCGGGCTACTATGGAAGGTTTTTGGAAGTATTTTAAAATATATCCATGCTCTTGAACCAATTGACACATAAGGATAGTAAAATTTATGCTCTGCAGAGTGTGAAGAGAGTTTTAAGAAGTAAAAAGAGAAACTAGTGGCCACGCCCATCCCGGTCTTACCCAAGTAAGGGGGAGGCGATATGATTTATAGTGATGGCTCAGTCCGTGGCCTTGGTTTTGTACTAATGCATAATGGAAAGATGATTGCTTATGTCATTGGGCAACTGAGGCCTCATGAGAAGAATTATCCCAACCATGACTTGAATCTATCTGTAGTAGTGTTTTCTTAGAAAATTTTAAAAAAAAATAACGCCACTTAAGTTGTTTAAAATGTTTAATACAGTTTAAATGGCTCTGAACAGTTTGTTTGAGAAACTCCTTTTTACAAAACAAATTACTAATGCAAGATATGTATAAAAGGTTATGAATAAGATATTTCAGTTATAGGTAACCAAGTTTTGAAACCAAAACTAAAAGAGTTTAAATCAGCACACAATCAGAAGGGGATGAGAGGAAGATTAAACATGTAAATACACAAGTATTTTAACGTGATAAACCCCACCCAATTGGGGAAACATCCATGGAGGCCTTTACACCTCAAAAACAAAATCCACTAAAAATGGGTTATAAGGTTACAAACTATTAACAAAGTAAACACACAATCAAACCTATTCTAAGTTAAGAATTTATACCACATCCATTAGGTAATTATGATTTCTCTCAAGGCTCTGAAGTTGTTCTCCTAGCTTTGTACCTTCTGCTGCTTTTAGCTTTATGTTAAATCTAAGGTAAAAAATATCTCCACCAACACTGTTTTAGTTTTGTAGTGCGAAACTTGTATTGTGGTGTTATGCCTAACACATGCATGGACATACACACACTTATACAGACAAATAATCCTACAAATTACAGATTTCATCTAAGATGAGTTTAGGATTCTGAATCTCAGTTTGTTGAAAACTTAGACTTCTGTTTTTTTGTGATAGATCGAGTGTTAACCTTTCTATTCAAAAGATCCAAGGTCCTACACACTTCCTTTTTATTTATTTACACTTCTATTTCATAAAATGTGAAATACAAACTTGAAAGTGTAAACGTCTCAAGATCTTTAACTATTTTGAAGTCTATTTTTCTCATAACTTGAAATAGAATATGGATTTGTTGGTAACAAGTTTAAAAAGAACATTTGAGTATACATATACCAACAAATAAAAATTTCTTGAAAAGAGATCAATGTACGCAGATATAAGTTACTTATATCACATCAGAAATCAGTTCTATGTTTTCTATGAAGAAGAAAACAAGATCCAACTATGTGATAAGTTGGAAAAGAGATTTAAGACAAGAGAGGAATGGATCTTCAAACAGGAACAACTCTTAAACTTTGAAAGGAAATTTTTCTAAGAAAATTTTGCCAGAGTTTTACTTGATTTTGCAATTTCTCTCTCTTCTCTCTCCCTCTCTCTCTCAAACTCACTAAAAGATCCAAAATGTTAACCCCATGACCTCTATTTATACTGAATGATGGAAGGGTCTAGAATATCTACTCAAAACAATGACTGAGATTAATTCTTGCCAAACGAAGTAAATCCAAGGGCTGTAAACGTACCGCACTTAAACTCTCTCTTATTAGTCCAATTGATAAAGACAAGGATTGAGTTAAACAACATGAAGACCATCGATTATATTAATCCAATGACTGATAAGCGTTCTGAGATATGTGAGAGGCAATAAGCACAATCTTGACCCATGTAAAGAAAACACTTGTAGGGCTCAGATTTCAAATGAAACGCGTGTTTTGGGAGTTTTAAAAATCCCATTTTCTACCCCATAAGTTGTCGCTTTCGGTTTCTACCCAACCATCTTTTTAGGAATAAAATGATATTACATATTACCCCAAAACATTTTAAAACCTTAATTTTAAATGTTTTAAAAAAGTTTAAAAATTCCTAAAAATTGTTTAAAAATTCCAAAAATTATTAGAAAATTATTTTAATAGGAATTAATTCTCACACACCTAAAATGATATAAATGTAACATAAAATATGCAGTCCTAGGTGCAGTGTTGGTATACTAAATTTGAGACCATTAGAGGAATTTGATATAGTGTCTGAGCTCTTTGGTAGACTAGGATATGACTCTAATTTTATCATTATTTCCAAACTAGAGAAGCGCCTATACAATGCAGACTCAAGTGAGTAAAAAATATAGCATGCTACAAATTTGGAGACATTATTCATATGGGGAAAGTTATATGATACTCATGGACTATAAGAGTTTAACCTATATATTCACCCAAAGAGATTTGAACAAGAGGCAATGTAGGTGGTTAGAAATGATTAAAGATTATGATGGATCACTTAAGTACCATTCTGGGAAGGGAAATGTGGTATCCGATGATCTTAATATAAAAGGTTCCCTTAGCGATTTGAGTATTACTAGCCAAGAACAGATTATGAGAAACTAGGAAGAAATGGAGATTGAGGTCATAGACCGTGGAGGCTACAGATGTCTTAGGGCGCTGACAGTTGAACTAAGTTTAATTGATATGATAAGGGTAACAAATGCTGTGAACCCTGACCTCCAAAAGATCTATGAACTTTTAGAGAAAGGATAAAAGTACTCCTTCTAAGTTGATGATTGCAGAGCCTTACACTTTGGGATAAGATTATGTGTTCTGCAGAATGCCGAGATTATGTTAGAGGTGTTAAAATGAGGACATTCCTAACCCTTTAAAATTTACCCTAGAATCACTAAGATTTAATAAAACTTGAAAGAGAATTTTTGATGGCCTAACATTAATAGAGAGGCCACGGAGTTTGTGGCCAAGTGTTTAATGTGCCAAAAAGTTAAGGCCAAGCACGAAATGCCAGAAGGGATGTTGTAAACCCTTGTCTATCCTAGAATGGATGTGGTAAAACATATCCATGGACTTTATAGTTGTACTACCATGGATGAAGAGAGTAATGTGTTCCATTTGGGTTATTATGGATAGATTGACCAAGTCCGCTCACTCTTTGGTTGTCAACAACATGGGCAATGTTGATTAGTTGGCAAAACTTTTCATCAAGGAAATTGTAAGACTCCACGGAGTCCCTGTGACCATAGTATCTGATCGTAACCCTAGATTTACTTTGAGAGAGTAGAAGAGAATCCAAAGTGTAATGGGGTCGTGGTTAGAATTCAGTACAACTTTCCATCCCCAGGTAGACGAACAAATGGAGAGGAAAAATCAAACCCTTGAGGATATGTTGAGAGCATGTGTTATATATTTCCATGGTAGTTGGGAAGACCACCTACTCCTAGTTGAGTTTGTGTATAATATTAGTTACCCAAAGAATAGTAAAATGGATCCTTATGTGACATTGTATGGGAGAAGATAACGAATCCCATATGTTGGGATAAGGTGGGGGAAAGATAATTTCTAGTGATAAAATTAGTAGATGAGGCCACGACTAAAGTTAGGTTGATTAAAGAAAGGCTGTAGAGTGCTCAGAGTAGATATGAAAGTTGGGCTGATGTCAAAAGAAGGTATGTGGACTTACAAGCTGAGCACTATCGCTTTCTTAAAATTTTCCCTTGGAAAGGAGTTATGAGATTTGGAAAGAAGTGAAAATTAAGCCCACAGTATAATGGACCATTTGAGATTCTTGAGAAGGATGGGAAGACTTCTTTTAGGCTATCTCTTCCCCCAAAATTGTCCCATATGCACAACATTTTCCATGTCTCAATGTGAAGTAATTATATTACAGACACTAACCGTATACTGAACCATGAGCCCATTGTGATCCGCGAAGATTTAAGTTATGAAGAGGCCCCAGTCGAGATCTTCAAAAGAAGAGAAAAATAGTTAAGGTCAAAGATAATTTGCCTAATTAAGGTGCATTGGACACATCAGGCCACGAAAGAGGCCACTTGAAAGTTGGAGTTCCTCATCCAAGAAAAGTATCTACTATTGTTCCAAGGTACGTATTAATTTATACTTAAGTCCTTTAATTTCGAGGACGTAATTTTCTACGTTAGGGAGGTTGTAATAACCTTACGACCTTAAGAGGTCGCTAACCTATGGGAGGCCATGGTCTGTATTTGAACCGATGAGAAACTTAGGTTAGAGGGGGAAGGGGGAGGGGAGTCTACGAACATATGGAACCCAAAGGCTACGTCTTAGTATACAATGATCGCAGACATTCCTTAAACACCACAACCTAAGGTGATGGACATGAATCTTAGTTTCCTTGGCAATAAGAGGAGTGACGATGTGGCCTTATTATGTCACAACTTGAGGAGAAAGTTTAGGGAATTCTAGAAGCCCTTTAAAAGGAGTAACTTTAGAAAAGAGTGTCCAAAAGAGGAAAACCCAATGTTCCCCACTAAAAACTATAAATACCAACCCTCACCATACTTTTTATGACTATTATAAACCCAAAAATCCATTTGACAGATAGATAGAGTAAGGTTTGTGTCTGAGATCGAAAGCTATTGTTCACCTGAGAAGAAGGAGGCACTGGATGTGGCGATACTATTCATCAGATTGATATAATGAGGTAAGGGATCTGTCCTCATGCTCTTCTTTCTTATTAAAATACTAGTTTTCTATGTATTTGTTTATTGAGATGCTCCTTTGTGTCAAATATGGAAATGTCTATGGAGTTCTACTATTTATATGATATTTGGGGTTTTATAGGTCATGGACATCTACTATTCATTGAGAGCATTGTGATTTTAGATGTTTTCTATTAGGGATCTTGAGAGGAGATTTTAAAGTTTGCGAATGAGGTTTTGAGAAGCTTCTTACTTGACCTTAGGAGATTTATTTTGGTTTTTTCCTTTGATATTTAAGGATTCGGGTTGAGAGTATATTAGGGTTTCAAAACATTATTTTTACTATAATGACCTTGTTGTTGCCAACCAAGAGTTCTAACTCTTTTTTTGAGGTCGCAAGCTATTAGAAGAGGCCGTAAAGTTGGGAGGCAGTATCATATTATTCTTGTTGAGTTGGGGATTCAATGTTGAGGCCACGACATTCATTAGCCATGCCGAGGCATCATGTCTATTTGAGGACCTCTTGCATAGTTCTTGAGTTCAACAAGATTAGTCTCGGGATATTGAGCCTAGGATAACTATGGGTCTTAATAATACAATAGAGATTGACGAAGGTGTGAGTTAACGACAAATTATGGATCTCTCATGCTAGAATTAGGCAGGAGAGGAAGATATGGCGTGTGGCATGACTAGGTCACAAGACACTTAGATTATGGCCGCGGAGTATGAGAAGTCAAAGTTTTTAAAAATATGTGTCGTGAACTATGAGGTCGAGCGATCGGAGTTTCAGCCATGGGGGAAGATGAGAGTTGAGACCCTTGGGAGATTGAGCCTTAGGTCACTAGGAATATGAGGGGTTGGAAAAATGATTCTTTCCTTTGTTATTGCTCATATTACACAATTATTATTCCCCATTTTATCGTTACATTATATCATTTGTATGTCTCTTTCCTTTGTAAATACCAACTTTGACCGGTGGCTGAGGACCTTTGAGTCAACCCTTGTTGAGATATGACTGGTGTTTGAGGACCTTTGAGTCAACCCTTATTGAGATATTAGAGTGAATCCCTTATATATTTTTTTATTTCCTCAGGTTACGAGCTAAGAACATTAGTTTGGGTCATGCAGGGTACAGAGGTAGTGGAGAATAACTTTACATAGAATTCCTTTTTTGTGTTCTTATATAGATTTCACTCTTAGTTGTAATTAAAAAGCTAGGGAACTTTTATGAGAATTGTATGAAGGGGAATATCATTTTATCATGTATAAAGAAGATAATATCATCAATAAAATGTTTAGTTAATGATTGGTAATTGTGATGTATTATTAAACTGTGAATAAATAAATTTTGCAAACTTTGAAGTAGAGTCCAGTGCCTGTTATAAGACGCGACTATGTAAGATTTTTCCTATATTTTTGAATTTTTGAATCCTTATGAGATTTAGTGACTTAACGTCCGAGGCCGATTAGGATAGGCTGCGAGACGTTACACTCTTTGTGCAAAAGTAATGGGCGCATTAAAATTAAAATAAATTTAGAATGAAATTATGATAACTCTACGTTTTCTAGAAAAATACCCTGCTCCCGCATTCTTTGACATCATGGTGCATTTAATAATACATCTTCTTAGAGAGGTTGAACTTTGTGGTCCAGTTTTTCTACAATGAATGTACCCATTTGAAAGGTATGTTCGTGATTATAATTATGACATTAATCAATAACATTTCAATTAGATAATACTATTGAATTTTTTTTAGCACTCATCTAAGAACATGAAAGTGATAAAGGGTCAAGTGAACAATAGAAATTGTTCGAAAGGTTGCGAAACATTATATTACAAACGTGACAATTGAATTTTGTACGGAGTTCTTACATGGAGTTGATGTAATTGGAGTTCCATTTAGCATAACTATGACAACTAATGATGACGATGGTGAAATAAAAGATGGAAAACTAATACATGGTATTAATGTCATTGAAGTGGATGAGTCATTATGGGAACATGCACATCGACATGTGTTGGAAAATACAAATGACATCCAACCTCATATCGAGTAAATATATTATATTTCATTATAATAAGAATTAAATATTTAGGAGGGGATTATTTGTAGAACTCCCTACTCAGAGATAAGTTACTTCAAGAAGGCAAAAAAAGAGTTCATTCGATGCTACATAGAAGAGGGTAATCATAACACTTGAAAGATCTAGTCTGGAAAAATCGAAGAAGCTCAAGGCACCCTCGATTAACTTGGCTGGGAAGGTTCCCAAATAAACCGCTCCCGATAACACAAAGACTGAAATAACTCCACATGATTAAGAAAGTTGTGAAACAACTCACCTAAGGGAGCATGTTGCGAGCAACCACCAGTTTGCAGGACTAAAAGTGCTCATGAGATGTAAAAAGATGGTGATACAAAAAGCAATATCTAAAATAAAGAAATTTCCTTTTACACATGATCCTATATCGACATAATTTATGTAATATATTAGGCAGTGAGATCATCACGCTTTATTAAAGTAATACTTTTATCGATATTTTGAAATAACTTTATACAATGCTTAACAGTATCATTCCCCAGTTCATACTGATGGTGGTTTACCAACGAAAGAGTTCAAAAAGAGGAGTGGGGGTTCAAAGTCCCACAAAATTGATACTAAGACTATATATGCTACATTATTCCATTGAAGATAACACAAGGCTGATCACAAGAAAATACAACAACACTTAGACAGAGAGTATACAAAAGGAGAAGAGAGATTTTGAAATAAACTTCAATAGACTTGAAGAGATTACAAGAGAGCTTGATAACTGTAACACTTACAGAGGAGAAGTTTTATTGAGATTGAGCTCTGTAAACATTGATTTCCATTCTAGGTGAAATAAAACTCAAGATTCTATGGATGTAGCCAAAGTTGGATGAACCACGTTATTCGTTGTGTTCTTTATAGTTGATTTCCTCTCTTAATCATATTTTCCCCTCGTTTTGAGCTTTGTTTATCATAACTCTTGCAAAGTACCTTTTTAATCATCATCAATAAGGTTTACGCCTCAATTTTACTACAAATAACCACGTGATAAGAGAAATTACCGCTTGCTCTCATTACCCAATGAGAAGTGAACTCTTACATTTGGTGACTCTGTTGGGGAAGGTATCATCTTAAAGATGGTGAATAAAAATATAAACTACTCTTGTATATGATGATGCTCAGCATGGGGAAGAGAAGGATATTATTACACCTGCTACTGAAGTTCCTCAAGTCACTGCTATTATGGGGAATGTTGTTCAGGGTAACAGATCTGTTTTGGATCCCAACCAAATAACAAATATCATGGTCAAGTTTATGGAGTTCCTTAATAGCCAATAGGTAATGGAGATATTTGGTTCCACGATGGATCCTTATTCCTTCGTTACACCTGTGGTGTGATCGACCACTCTTTTAATTAGGATTCCCATTACACCTCTCAGTCCAGCTATTCCTGTTATGGTCAATATTACTCCTGTCATAATGCATACAGTTAAAGCTCTGGTTGTCGTTACTTCTTAGCCGTTGGTTACTCTGCCATAGTCCAAAACGGTGAAAACATCTGCCTCACTTTCATTAACTATTGAAGATGTCAAAAGGGAGATGATAAAGGAGCCAACATCATCCTCACAAACATTTAGTGAGGCAACATATATTTATGATGATTTTCATAATCCTTACCTAAAGGAATACAACGATGAGAATTATCCCAAGGGGGTACATTACTCTAATATTTGAGAAGTTTAATGGTAAAGTAGGCAACTCAATGGAACACTTGAAGAGATTTGTTGATGATTTAGGTGATCAATGGAATAATAAAAAAATTACATTTAAGGGAGTTTTCAAAATCCCTTACTGACAAAGCTTACATATGGTATTCTCAGTTAACCCCAAGGAGTGTGGCTATGTGGGAGGATATTCATGCGCAATTTATTTAGAAATTCTTCTTAATAGATGACGTGTTTACTCTGGTCCAACTTTCTTAAGAGAAATAAAGGCCAGGTGAGGAATTGATGGCTTACATCAAGAGGTTTAGAGAAAGATCTCTAGATGTACGAGAAGCTAGAATGAAGGGAAAGCTCCTTCTAATTTTTTTAGAAGGTTTGCTACCAGAATTCAATTATCACTTAACAAATGAGCCTAGAGAAAGCACATTCAAAGCCTTCACGAGAGCAACCTAAAATATCGCATTGATCATTCAACTTCTCTCAGTTTGACCAATGTCGGGTAGAAGCATCTAGTCAGCTAAGCAATTAGAGGATCTTAGTTTTCATGAGTCAACTATGACGATGGAGGTGGAGAAGTAGGCAAAAATAATAATAATAAGAATAATAAGAGGACTTTTTATCATAAGGATCCACCTGCATTACCTTTCAGTGTTAAAAAGGAAATGAATCATTACAACACCATGTTAGGTGACAGTTTATTTTTTCCTCCCCAAAACTCTCCATATTTTTCTATGGGGGTAAACGTTCAAGTTAATTTAAATTACTGTCAGATCCATTGGCGCATTTTTCATCCCATGATTTCATGTTTTACCTTGAGGAAGATCATCAATAAACACTTATTGGCAGAGAATCTATAAATCCCTCAACACAATGTTAATAATAATCTATTTCCAGCTCACAAGGAACACATGGTTGTCATATATAATGATGAAGCAGAAGGTCGAACGAAAGAGGAAAAATGGTTTCCAAGATATTTATGATAGATGTTTACAAGGAATGGCTAATCTAGTTCTTGACTACGATGAACCAAATGACGGAGCTAGTTAACAAGATTTTCAAGCAAAGGAGTATTAAGTTGTGTCGAAATCATCAAAATTTTCATGATTATTCAATCAGGTTGGGATTCCACTAAAAATTATATTGGAAATTACTCAAGCCATTTTGGACATTATCAAGAAGAATGTTGTTCCGTCATTAAGGTGGATGGGACCTATAGCCAGGTTGATACGAAAGTTTATGTTCGAGATCACTTTTTTAGATGCAGATAAATCAATAAGGTTCCCTTGCAATAGATCTTTGTACATAACAATAAGCATCAATGTAAAAATCTTATCCAGAGCTTTGTTAGATGGAGGTTTTTCAGTGAATATTATACATATTACTCATTCTACGCTGCTAATATCTTAGAGATAAGGTTGGTTACAATACCCCTTTCAATCTCAAGTTATGATAACCAAACTTCCAAGTCCATTGGCTATGTGAATGTTGTAATAACCATAGGAAATCTCATGTCAAAAATTAAATTCCATGTGATTGAGTCAGCTACTTCATACCATCTACTGATTAGAAGAGTTTGGATGCACAATCATAGTTTGGTTCCTTCAGCATACCATTAACGTGAAAAAGCCAATGTCAAAGGCACAAATATTTTGATACAATCTATTGAAAATACATTTGTAAAATAGGAAGCATGCTTAGTGGATGTTGCATTTTACACTGAGTTAAATGAGGAATCACATATCCTCACAAGGCATATCGAAGGGGTACAAGTTCCCTTTATCAAAGATAGGCTGGGACTTATGAAGGATCAAGGGGAAGAGTCTGAATAAGTTTTACAAGTTGAACTAGGGAGGAAGGTTATTCCTAAAATTCATTCTATTTCTTAATAGGTTAGAGATAGAATGAAACCAAGGATTACACTAATGAAGAAAGAGGTGAAATGACAGAGTGTATTGAGTAGGGCTAACAGACCAGCGATAGAGCAACTCGGGGACTGCAAGAAAAGGAAAGCATCGTCAACTTCTGTGCAAAAATAAAAGAAGGTGGTGCTCAATGATGCAAGAGTGATGTATCACTTTTGAAGGTGTGAGCGAGAAAATGAAGACCTTAAAGAAGCTGATTCGAAATATAATATAATTTTGATTTATAATCAAGGATAATGTCTTGTCATTGATAATTCAAATATTCAGGAGTATGTGGAAGAGGTTGAAGATGATCCTGAATGCAAGTAAGATCAACCTAAACCATAAGTTCAAGAGGTGGAGAAGGTGAATTTAGCTGAGGAAGGTGATGAATCATAACCAATATTTATTTCGAAAGACCTAGAAGACGCGAAGAAGCTGGAGTTGATCAAGCTCATTTGGGAATTTAAAGATGTTTTAACGTAGAAGTATACTGGGATGCCATGGTTAGATTAAGAAGTGAGATATCATAAGTTAAATGTTTTATCTCCAACACTATGTATCAAGCCATCAACCAAAATGTACAAGCGTGAACTGGATTTCAAAATCAAGGCTGAGGTGGAATGGTTTCTAATAGATGGATTCATTAATCAAATTCAACATCCAATTTAGCTCTCTAGCATCGTGCTAGTGGGAAGAAAGATAAAAAAAATTGCATTTGTGTTGACTTTAGAGATCTTAATCGAGCTTGCCCCAAAGATGAGTTTCCACTACCTTCAATTGATAGTTTGATCAATTCAACTACTAGGAACGAGATATATAGCTTTATGAATGGTTATGTGGGTTGCAATCAGATCAAGATTTACTCGATGATGAAGAGACGACAATATTCAGGACTCTTTTAGGCAAATTTCATGTACAGTGTAATGATTTTTGGTATAAAATATGTGAGGGAAACTTACTAGAGGAAAATGATGGCTATTTTCACAACCTTTTCCAGGACATCATGGAATTTTATGTGAACAATTTAGTCATTAAATTAAAGAAGGAGGATTCTCATTGAGATGACTTGAGAAGATTTTTCAACAGATGTAGAAAGTACAAGTTGAAGATAAACCCACTCAAGTGTGATTTTGGTGTAAGTACTGTTAAATTCTTGAGTTTATTGGTTGATCGACACAGAGTACAAATGGACCAAAGTAAACAAAATGCCATTCTTAACATGCCTTTTACAAATACATAAAGAGCTGAAGAGTTTCCTAGAAAATATTTCTTACTTACGGAGATTTGTGCCAAGTTTGTCTGAGATAACCCACCCATTGAGGAGATGTTGTGAAAGACAACAAAGTTCAAATGGGAGGAACCACACTAGGAAGATTTTGCTAAGCTTAAAAGATTATTCACCTCTCATCAAGTGATGATTCCACCTAAGGCAGGAGCGCTTTTGATGCTTTATCTAACCTTCACTATAAGGTTCATCGGTGACTTGTTAGCACATGATATTAACGGACAAGAGAAACTTGTCTATTACTTGATTATGATTATCCATCCACGAGGTAAGATATAAAAGAGGGGAGAGACATTGTTTGGCTTTAGTCTTTGTGGCTAAAAAAATTAGGCATTATATGATATCTTTCATTATCAACACAGTGACAAGATGTGATCTAATTAAAAAATTTCTCGCATGAACTATCTTAGTTAAGAGAACAACAAGGTGTTTCCTCATTCTTTCAGAATATCATTTGAAGTGTGTGGTTCCTCATGCAATCAAAAGTTAATACTTTGAAGATTTATTGGATACATTTCCTTCAGGTTTGTATTAACCACTTTATGAAGATATACCGATGGATGATTTGTAAGCAAATATTTATGAGGTAGACTTGGAGGAACGGTCCATGGAGTTTGATGGTTCATCGGCTAAAGGCAAAAGAGGATCTGGAGTAATTTTACATAGAGGAAATGAGGAGATATTTTTATTCCTTTAATTTAGATTTTCTTTGTTCAAATAACGAAGAATAATATGAATATTTGATTCTAGGGTTGCTTAGGAACCTTTGAAGAGGCATTCGTTCACTTTGCATAAAAGGAGATTCCAACTTGGTGGTCAAACAAGTGAATAATGAATATGCATTGAAGAATCTCAGCCTAACTCTTTATCGAACAATTATACAAAGGTTAATCGAACAATTTTAAAAAGTAAAAGTTGATAGATATCCAAAAATAATGAATAAACATGGTGATGCCTATGCCACTATTGTGCAAAAGATAACTATGAAAGGTGAGTAAACAACTATGATGATCCGTCGAAATACTACTCCATATTCTATTCTCTAGCTCCTTCCCACAGACGATTCTTAAGATTTCAAAGGAGCAATAAAGAAGCAGCTGGAAATGAGAGATGGTTCGATGAAGCTCACCGAACTACCACAATTCTTCCTTCTTCAAGGAAGCTTATATTACATAAATCCTAGTGGCTAGTTAGCCAGATTCCTTAGTCTCAAAGAAACTCAGAGAAGGTTAAAGGAAACTTATAAAAAACATTTTCTGACTACTGAGATTGATATCTATAGAAGAATTCAAAGAGAGGGGTACTTTTAGCCCATGATGAAAGAACCAACAACGGAGTAGTGAGATTGTGATAAATGTCAAATCTTCTTTCAACCACCTGAATGCAATTTTATGGAAGATCAAACGAACTGAATTCAGTCTTATATTGATTTTATCAAGTATGGAGTTATTTTAATAGAAAAAATAAATGCCATAGCACTTAGAATAAGAGCCCCAATTTTCTACTTGCTAGAGAAAAATCTCTATCGGTGAGGATATTTTAATAGGACTTTACAATGCATCACCATAGAGGAACCAAAAGAGGTTCTCAAACAAGGTCACAATCTGTCTCACATTAGAAATGACAAATTATATGATCAACTTATGACACTTAGCTATTATAATATTCAAGTGAGTATATTCAAAAGTACAAAGCTTGTGAACTACATGGCAATCTAATCCGCGCTTTATTGGTTAATTTGAACTCACTATAAAAACCTTATCCTTTCCATACCTAGGTGTTTGACCTTATGGGGATAATCAAACCTCCATCTAAGGGAAAACTATGGATTCTCATGGTAACTGAGTGCTTCAGAGAAGGTCAAAAGCAGTACCTTTGAAGTGTCTAATAACAAGCGTTGTGGCACAATTCATTAGATAATTTATCATTTTATGATTTGTCATTACCAAGGTCATTATTTTAGATAAAGTCATCCCATTTATAAAAAAAATAAGTGACAGTGTTGAACGATAAATAATTAGTTATTCACCACACTTTAATGGTGGCTTATACCAAAGCAATGGGTAAGCAAAAGTTACAAACAAAACTTTGGTCAACATTTTAGCCAAAATGATAAAAAAAAATTCCTAGTGCATGGGATGACAAGACGTCTATGGTGCTTTGGAAATATCGAACAAACAAGAGGAAGCAAATAGGTTACACACCTATGTACTTGGTTTATGGAGCTAAATAAATCCTTCCAGTAGAGTTAGAAGTGCCATATGCCAGATATGCCTTATGAAGCAACATGTTTCCTCAAAGTAGGCATGCTCAACTATAAGCACTAGATGAACATAGAGACAACATGAGGAGACACTTTCAAGTTTATTCAAAGAAGCTCTTCAAAGCTTATGGAAACCTCATGAGACCAAGGAAGTTTATGGAAGGAAATTTGGTGTTGAAGGATGCTATTAATCATATTAGAGGACTTGCTTTGCCGAAATTTATAGCAAATCGGTAAGGATTAAATGTTATTGGAGAAGCACATGACTCTAGTTATTTTTTGATTTAAAAAATTAAGGATAATATTCCTTTCAAAGTAAATAATAAGTGGTTGAAATTTTATCTTATTTGAGAAAAGAAACTTGTAATTATTTTTATTGCTTGAAGAAATATTAAGAAGCACATCAATTTCTGAAATTTGGAAGTTAAGTTGAAATCAATGAATGAAATGCACACATAAGATCTACGAACAAACACTCTTTTATATTATCCTAGTAAAAATCCTAAACTAAAATCATTGAATAAGCTCTCTCCAACTGAGGCAATTATGTATTGATCAACCTTCCATTGATGCTCAAACATGGCAAAAATGTTGACTTCTACCTCTGCCTTTCATTTAAACACGAGATCACGCTTCCTCTTGGAATTATCCCAAGCCTTCTTATCCACAAGTAATTCTTGATCACACTCCTTAAGTTAAGAAATGAGCTCTCTTAACTTTTCTTCTTTAGCCTTGAGATCTTCTAAAACTATAAGATGGCTAGAATGGCAGGTTGATAGCTAAGGATATTTCAGATCCCTTAACTTGTTTATCATCCAATAAAAACCAAAAAAACATTTTCTCAAGGCTTTGAGGTTCCCTATTAAGATATTTCGCATAGACCTCACTAAGGAAGATGTTAAAATATGCTCAATCTTAGCTACAATGATAATAGTCCTCTGGAGATTATGGGAAATCATCAAGTTGTGTGGTCTCACTCATTCAGAAGTGAAAGTCTTAGGATGAGAAATTAGAAGCCAATCGAGCACATAATAAAATGAGCATTGAATCATAGTGCCATCTCAATACCCGTGGATAATATTGAGATGGTGCCACTCTTTGAAAAAGATGCTCAAAATTAGACCCATTCTCCTCAGTTTGCACATTGGCCGTGGAACCTTAGTCATCATGAGAAGACAAATGAGAATGAACTGGATCAGCCAGATTTACCTCAATAGAAGGCATAACAAAAGGAGGTGCCTCGAGAGGGATGTTTTAAATAATAGGCTTTAAGGACAGTTGAAACAAAAGAGTTAACCAAAACCTTGGCATAATTGGTATTGAGTCACCAAGCAAGTGTATCTAAATTTAAAAAAAAAACTTAGTAGTAAGCTACTAAATTAACTTACAAAGTGTAAATTGTTTTAGATAAACCTTAGTAGTATGCTACTATGTTGACTTACAAAGTGTAAAATTTTGAGAAAAATCTTAATAGTAAGCTACTAAGTTGACTGAAAAAGTGTAAATTATTTTAGGAAAACCTTAGTAGTAAGCTACTAAATTGACTTACAAAGTATAAATTTTGAGAAAAAACTTAGTAGTAGGCTACTAAGTTGACTTATAAAGTATAAATTATTTTAGAGAAACATTAGTAGTAACCCCTTGTCATTAATAGACAAATATCCCCCATTATTGGTCGAGGAGTAACCCCTCATTTCGGTAAACCGAAATGAACAATTTCATATTCATTATATTATGATCATATCAATAACACGATACAAATATCTCTTTCCAGTGAGTACACTCACCTTGGTTGACAACTATGTATTCACATTTCCTTCTGGTGGAGCTGAACTGGGTTGATTATACCTTACACCTGTCAATCCAACTAAATCAGTATTGAACCTAAATCATAAATATTATCCTAACATAATTATGTAACTTTCCATGACTATACATCAACAATATAATTCCAATTAAGTCACATGCCATAAAATATAAGTAAAGGCAAAACAATGATATACATGTTGATAAAGTTATGGACATTCAACCGTAGGAAATACCTTATAAGGAATTTATAACCAAAGTCAAGTAAAAATGAAATTATACTTCTCAATGTACATACACATGATACATGTACTCAAAGTACTCTTTGTAAGGACAAAATACAAACATTCATTGAAGGGGTATCCCGTATGGCCTGAAATTATTGTCTTACATACTTAATCATCCTATATTCCTAAATTGTATAAATACAGGGGTCCAACCTTATCAATATGAAAACATATATGAATATAATTTCCGGTACAAGTGACGGTGTAATTTTTCAAGCTTCCTAGAGCAAGTTATGGCCATTTCTTTACAACACAAGAAATCTGCCCTACAAGCTCCTCTATTGTTCCTTCAACTTCCAAGAATTTTCATAATTTTTCTCCAGCATAACATTCCATGATTTTAAACTCATTTTCATTAAACATACTGAGTAGTACATAATTAAAGTTTCATAATTGTTTGACTTCATTTGCTATCTCAAAAGCTTGACTAAACTCAGGGCATACCGAAATGAAGTATAAAAATAAAAACCATGTACCAACTTGAAATCATCATTACGGCCTAACCACAAGGAGATAAATTCTAATTTTCAGATATGATATGAATATATGAGTTCAATTTCATATCCAATTGGAATTTCTCAATTACAGTAAGCACACAAAGATATATACAAGTTTGAATACAAGGGGTTTCAATACAAAGCAAATTTTTAAGGGTTTATGCATTCAACTTAACTTAAACTTGCATATATTCATACATATGCACCCAAGCATGAGAGGTAAATAAACAAATAAAGGATTTATATCATATAAATCATAAATATATGAAAAATAACAAGATTTGCAATTAGGATTACCTTCGGGACGTTTACGTAATTTCTACGGATTTTTCTACGCTTTTTCTCCTCACTTTTCTTCCTAAACTTCTACCTTCTCTTTCCTCAAGCTAACAACACTCTTCAAACTGAACCTAGGGTTTGTTTTTCTGAATAAATATGTTAGATGGAGAGTTTTAAGTCGGCCAAGGCTGCCTCCCAATCCAACCAATCAAATTAAACCATTTGGTTTAATAAAAGACAATTTACTACTTAGAGGGAATTGACAGATTTGCCCCTTGTTCGTAATTTTGGCCTAACTTCTTACTCGCACATCCATTTGATGCGCCGTTTATTTTGTTAAAACCCTAACTCACATGTATACAACTATCTAGTTTTTACCTCAAGTAAAATTTAATGTGATAAGGGTCAAAACTACTCTCTGACAGGGACATTTCTACCGAAAACAACAAAATTTTGTATTCGTAAATAATTCAACCTTTCATGACTTATGAAAGTAGGATTATAACATAATCAATTAACATTAAATATACTAATAACACATTATTCATATCACATAATATAAGCATGATTTAAATCTAATTTATCATGATTATATTCGGGTTGTCACAACTTCCCCCCCTTAGAAAATTTCGTCCTCGAAATTTAATATAAAGGTTACTTACCAAAAAAATGGGGATAATGTTTCCTCATGCTATCGTCCGTTTCCAAAGTTGATTCTTCAACTCCATGGCTCATCCAAATAACTTTAACTGAGGGAATAAGATTTATTTCTCAATACTTGCTCCTTACGATCAATAATTTCCATTGGTTCCTCGATGTATGACAAGTCTTCCTTCAGTTCAATTGGTTGAGTTTTCAACTGATGAGATGGATCCGCCAAATACTTACGAAGCATCGATACGTGAAACACATCATGTAAATGGGATAAATCTGTAGGTAAAATTAATCTATAAGCTAGGGCCCCAATTCTTTTCAACACTTCAAATGGTCCAATGTATCTTGGACTTAGTTTCCCCTTTTCCCCAAATCTCATAACACCTTTCCATGGTGAAATACACAGGAATACAAAATCTCCTTTCTGAAATTCCAATGGATTCTTCCTCTTATCTTCATAAAATTTCTTCGTGCTTTGCGCTATCTTTATCTGTTCCCGAATCATTTTGATCTTTTCAGTTGTCATATCTATCAATTCAGGACCCAAAATTTTCCTTTCACCCACTTCATCCCAACACAAAGGCATTCTACATCTCCTCCCATATAAAGCTTCATAAGGAGCCATACCAATAGTCGAATGATAACTATTATTATATGAAAATTCCATCAATGGAAAATGATCATCCTAACTACCTTTGAAGTCAAATACACAGGCTCGTAACATGTCTTCTAATATTTGAATCGTCCTTTCTGATTGCCCATCAGTTTGTGGATGAAACGCAGTGCTGAACTTCAAACTTGTGCCCATGGCATTCTGGAGACGAGGCCAAAACTTAGAAGTGAACGTTGGATCTCTATCTGATATAATTGACACCGGTGCCCCATGTAAACGGATAATCTCATCAACGTACATACGTCCATACTTGTCAACATTGTAGGTGGTCTTAACTGGGAGAAAATGAGCTGACTTCGTCAGTCGGTCTATAATCACCCAAATAGAATCATGCCCCTTTGGTGACCGGGGTAATCCTGTAACAAAGTCCATCGTTATATGCTCCCACTTCCATTCCGAAATAGGAAATGACTGTAATAATCCTGTTGGCTTCTGATGCTCTGCCTTTACTTGCTGGCACACTAAACATTTAGCTACGAACTCTACAGTCTCATGTTTCATATTATTCCACCAGTAATACTCTTTCAAATCTCTGTACATTTTGGTACCTCCCGGATGCATAGAGTAAATTGAACTATGTGCCTCTTCTAATATATCTTTCTTTAAGGGTGGATCATTAGGTACACAAATCCTATTTTTATAACACAACGATTCATCATTCTTAATTTCAAAGTCACTCTCTTTACCATCCAGGACATCTTGTTTCTTCTTCTCAAGGAATGGATCATTGGTCTGCAAATTTCGTATGCGCTCGGCCAATAAAGGTCTCACTGTGACATGTGCTAATAATCCTCCACTTTTTGAAAACTTCAATTCAATCCCCATCGATGCCAAGTCAAGAATATTTCCAACACGGGCACACTGTATGCAACCAAGCATCCCTGATGATTTTCGACTCAAAGCATTTTCTACTACATTGGCCTTCCCAGGATGATGATGAATGGTACAGTCATAGTCTTTAATCAACTCTATCCAACGCCTCTGTCTCAAATTCAGTTCTTTCTGTGTAAACAAGTATTTCAAACTTTGATAATCCGTAAATATCTCACAAGTTTCTCCATACAAGTAATGTCGCCACAACTTTAAAGCAAAAACAATGGCCGCTAGCTCCAAATCATGTGTAGGGTAATTTCGTTCATGCGTCTTTAATTGTCTGGAAGCATATGCAATTACATTCCCATTCTGCATAAGAACACATCCTAAACCCTGAAATGAAGCATCTGTATAGATCACAAAAGACTCATTCCCACATGGAATAGTAAGTATAGGGGCTGAAACCAACCGATTCTTTAATTCTTTAAAACTCCTCTCACATTCTTCATCCCATACAAACTTCACTTCTTTACGAGTCAATTTTGTCAGTGGTAATGCTATTGCTGAAAATCCCTTAATGAATCTGCGATAGTAACCTGCCAATCCTAGGAAACTCCTAATTTCTGTCACATTCTTAGGACTTTCCCATTCAACGATTGCTTCCACCTTCTTTGGATCAACATATATCCCATTTCCCGAGACAACATGCCCTAAAAACACAATTTCATTCAACCAAAACTCACACTTGCTAAATTTAGCAAATAACTTCTTCTCTCTCAAAATCTGTAATACAAGTCTCAAATGTTTCTCATGTTTCTCCATGCTACGCGAGTAAATCAACACATCGTCTATGAATACAATCACAAATGAATCAATGAAAGGGTGGAATACCCGGCTCATCAAATCCATAAAAACTGCCGGAGCATTAGTCAATCCAAATGGCATCACCAAAAACTCATAGTGCCCATATCGAGTTCGAAAAGCTGTTTTGGAAATATCACTATCCTTCACTTTCAGTTGGTGGTAACCCGATCTCAAATCAATCTTTGAAAATACTGTGGCCCCCTGTAATTGGTCAAATAAGTCATCAATATGAGGTAGTGGGTACTTATTTCTAATGGTCACCTTATTCAACTGCCGATAATCAATACATAATCGCATTGTCCCATCTTTCTTTTTCGTAAATAACACTGGGGATCCCCATGGCGAAACACTAGGCCGAATGAACCCTCTGCTTATCAGATCTTGTAATTCCACTTTCAATTACTTCAACTCTGTTGGTGCCATTCTATAAGGAGCAAGGGAAATCGGACCAGTACCTGGAATTAATTCAATAGAAAACTCTACTTCCCTACCGGGTGGCAATCCTGGTAATTCTTCTGGGAAGACATCAGAAAACTCTCTAACCACTGGTATATCTTCAAATTTAAGTGCTTCCTTACTAACATCAACCACATACGCTAAATACCCTGTACAACCCTTACTCAATAACTTTCTGCTTTTTATTGTTGAGATAAGACAATTAGGGGCAACATTCCTTTCTCCTATAAATTGGAACTCGGGTTCACCAGGCAAATGAAATGTAACTTCTTTGCGAAAACAATCAATGAAAGCATGGTATGATGATAACCAATCCATCCCCAATATAATATCAAAATCTCGAATGACCAACGGTATTAAATCAACATAGAAATCTCGTTCCCCCATTCGTAAGATACAATCTTTATAAACATGCTCAACCAGAATCACACTTTCCATTGGGGTAGAAATATATAAGGCACAATTGAGAAATGAACATGGTCTACCCAAATATGAAACAATATCTAATGCCACAAATGAATACGTAGATCCGGGATCAATGAGTGCATATAGATCTTTGTTTGCAATAAAAAGTTTACCTGTAACCACTTCAGGTGTAGCATGGGCATCTTGCAATGTCATCGCAAACACTCTTCCTCCTTCCTTCGATCCACTTGCTTATCCTGTATCTATTCCCCTGGTGGCACTTCCTGGAGAGGATCCTTTATGAGGCCCCACACTACTGACTGAAATCGCTCTTGATAACATTGGACAATTCTTTCTCAGATGGCCCTTATGATGACAGTTGAAACATTCTATATTCAGTAGCTTTGGGAAATTTCTCTTTACATGACCCGATGTCCCACAAAAGAAACAAACATTTGGATCTCCTTGCGATGAAACTCTTGAACCTCTTCCACCACTTGCTTCACCCCTTTAAAAACTACTTCCCATGCCTCTACCATGTTGGAATTTCTGCCCTCCAAGTTTCGAATATTCTGTATCACTACCCTTATGATAACTTGGATCGAATCTGCTTCTCTTTACACCTCGTTCTCGATTCCCTCTAGCTTCATTCACGTCCCTTTCAACTAACATGGCTTTGTTCACCAAGGCTGAATAATTAACAGTCTCTAAAGCCGATAGCCTTGATTTAATATCTAACTCTAGTCCATCGAGAAATCAGCCGCACATATCTTCCTCATTCCGTATAAACCTCGAAGAAAAATGAGATAAGGCTATAAGTTTAGCTTCATATTCTCTAACTATTATACTCCCCTGATTCAACATGAAATATTCCTTCTCCTTTTGTTTTCGATACATTGGGGGAAAATATTTGTCATACAAGGCTTTAACAAAAGCAACCCATGAGATCACATTCCCGCCTCCTGGAGTAATCAAAAATGTTTCGTGACATCCCACCAGTACTTAGCTTCTCCTTTCAGCATATACGCCGCCAAGGTTACCTGTTGATTTTCAGGCATCCTCATTACCCCAAAGATAAGTTCAATTTCTTTAACCCATACTTCTGCCTCCGCTGGATCAACTGCTCCTTCAAATGAGGGTGGGTTCATCTTAATAAATTTCTCATGTGAAGTACTTCTTTCTTCCCGGTGTATCACTTCCTCAGCCCTAGCCAATTCTTGTGCCTCCAATTGTCTGGTCTGTTGTTCTTCCATCTGTGCCATAAATCTATCTTGCTGCTCTGCCATTAGAGTCATAACACGTGCCATTTTTTGCATATCTACAGTTGTTCTGGCTCGGGTTCCACATTTATCTGAACAGGTTGCTCAACCTCCGCTTCTGCTGGAATATTTGAAGCCTCATCTTCTAGTCTCACATTTACATTCCCTCGTTGCATTCTCTTATATCTGAAATGAATCAAAGATATAACAACATGCAGATATACATATCTTTCCTAACATAATCGTTAGTATCAAATAAAATATATTTCTAACATTCACTGCCAAATCTAGATACTTCTCACTCCAGAACCTCTAAAACCTAGGCTCTGATACCAAAAGCTGACACACCCCAACCCAGTTACTTATAATTAAGTTTGAAAGTCAAAGTGAGTCAAACCATAATTAATCTAACCAAACCATAATCACGAGTTTTGATTTCAGAGTCATCATTGTAAATCCATATAAATGAAAACCTTTTTACAACATCAGAGTAATCATGTCCATAAAAACTTTCTTGAATGTTAAGTTAACTTAATTACATCATTTACATTTACACAAAATCATAGTTTCTCCCATTCCTGGCTAACCCAACCCGACCTCCTAGATTTGGCAGTGACATCGCGTTACCTAAAAAAATTGTGAAGATAGGAACCGTGAGCAAAATATCCCAGTGAATGCATCACTACTATACTACTGCATGAATTTAAATGCAATAAATCATGTCCATATACTTATGTATTAACTTATCCGGCTCATTCATAATGAATGACCAACTTTTCCGAATCATGATTCACATATCCTGTCTAAATAGACAATTCTCCCCCATTCCTGGTCGAGGAGTAACCCCTTGTCATTAATAGACAAATATCCCCCATTCCTGGTCGAGGAGTAACCCCTCATTTCGGTAAACCGAAATGAACAATTTCATATTCATTATATTATGATCATATCAATAACACGATACAAATATCTCTTTCCAGTGAGTACACTCACCTTGGTTGACAACTATGTATTCACATTTCCTTCTGGTGGAGCTGAACTGGGTTGATTATACCTTACACCTGTCAATCCAACTAAATCAGTATTGAACCTCAATCATAAATATTATCCTAACATAATTATGTAACTTTCCATGACTATACATCAACAATATAATTCCAATTAAGTCACATGCCATAAAATAAGTAAAGGCAAAACAATGATATACATGTTGATAAAGTTATGGACATTCAATCGTAGGAAATACCTTATAAGGAATTTATAACCAAAGTCAAGTAAACATGAAATTATACTTCTCAATGTACATACACATGAAACATTTACTCAAAGTACTCTTTTTAAGGAGGAAATACAAACATGCATTGAAGGGGTATCCCGTATGGCTTGAAATTATTGTCTTACATACTTAATCATCCTATATTACTAAATTTTATAAATACAGGGGTCCAACCCTATCAATATGAAAACATATATGAATATAATTTCCGGTACAAGTGACGGTGTAATTTTTCAAGCTTCCTAGAGCAAGTTATGGCCATTTCTTTACAACACAAGAAATCTGCCCTACAAGCTCCTCTATTGTTCCTCCAACTTCCAAGAATTTTCATATTTTTTCTCCAGCATAACATTCCATGTTTTTCAACCCATTTTCATTAAACATACTGAGTATTACATAATTAAAGTTTCATAATTGTTTGACTTCATTTGCTATCTCAAAAGCTTGACTAAACTCAGAGCATACCGAAATGAAGTATAAAAACAGAAACCATGTACCAACTTGATATCATCATTACGGCCTAACCACAAGGAGATAAATTCTAATTTGTAGATATGATATTAATATATGAGTCTAATTTCATATTCAATTGTAATTTCTCAATTATAGTAAGCACACAAAGAGATATACAAGTTTGAATACAAGGGGTTTCAATACAAAGCAAATTTTTAAGGGTTTATGCATTCAACTTAACTTAAACTTGCATATATTCATACATATGCACCCAAGCATGAGAGGTAAATAAACAAATAAAGGATTTATATCATATAAATCATAAATATATGAAAAATAACAAGATTTGCAATTAGGATTACCTTCGGGACGTTTACGTAATTTCTACGGATTTTTCTACACTTTTTCTCCTCACTTTTCTACCTAAACTTCTACCTTCTCTTTCCTCAAGCTAACAACACTCTTCAAACTGAACCTAGGGTTTGTTTTGCTGAATAAATATGTTAGATGGAGAGTTTTAAGTCTGCCAAGGCTGCCTCCCAATCCAACCAATCAAATTAAACCATTTGGTTTAATAAAAGACAATTTACTACTTAGATGGAATTGACAGATTTGCCCCTTGTTCGTAATTTTGGCCTAACTTCTTACTCGCACATCCGTTTGATGCGCCGTTTGTTTTGTTAAAACCCTAACTCACATGTATACAACTATATAGTTTTTACCTCAAGTCAAATGTAATGTGATAAGGGTCAAAAATACTCTCTGACAGGGACATTTCTACCGAAAACAACAAAATTTTGTGTTCGTAAATAATTCGACCTTTCATTACTTATGAAAGTAGGATTATAATAAACATAATCAATTAACATTAGATATACTAATAACAAATTATTCATATCACATAAGATAAGCATGATTTAAATATAATTTATCATAATTATATTCGGGTTGTCATAGGGGTAGTAGAGGAGGTGCAACGAAGGTATCTTCAATGACTGGACTTCATCGTTCTTTGGATGGAGGGCTAATATCAATATTTACCAAGACCTTTGGAAATAAATGAGCATATTGTAAAAGAAAAAACAAGAAAATGTTATAAAAGATATTTTTTTCCTTAAAGATATAAGTTCTACACTTAGAGAGAAGACTTATTAATTGGGCTGGGAGATATTTCTCAGGAAGAATATAACGCGTGGAAACATCTTCCACAACATCATCTGGTTTATCATCTAAAGGGAGCTTAGAGAAACCATGTGGAGAAGGAGGTGGAGTTATTATTACATGTGTCAGGCTTAATTTCTTTCTCAAATGTTTTTTTCATTGAGGAGGCATATTAGTTGGAGGATCTTCCTCCATTGGAACATCTGGAGCAACTTATTTTTGATGAACCCGATGAACAATGAAATCATCTGCCGGGCGACAACTTTCTCAACCAGTAAAATTTTTATCCTTACTAACTGGAATGGGATGCATTATAGATAGAACATCGACTACGAACAAACATGCCTTTTAAAAAAAATATGAATTTGGGGGGTGTAATGTGACACCCCACCTAATTAAATACCTGGTGATCAGTCATTTATTAAATTATAATCAAGGTGACGGTCGGTTCATTCTTAGCATCACTGTCGTAAAAATAACATTTTCAATTTAAACACCCTAAATAATTAAGCTAAGTGTCAAAACCATTTTAGACATTACTTTCCAAATTTTATTTAAAACCAATATTTTAAAACTTACATAATTCATAATTTAAGAATCATCCAACAATTATACTGGAAGAAAAAATCCAATTAATTAAACATCCAACTAAGAAATTCCAACATTTAAACTTAAAGGAAAACATGCTGACAGTAATAAATCCCAAAGTGCAAATACTGTAATAAATGAATTACAATATCCAATAAAACAACTGAATAATGGGAAAAGGGCGACGCATGCCCAACTGGATAAAATAAATGCTAGAAGTGGAATCAAGAAATGAGGTCGTCTAAGCAAAAGGCCTGCAACTCCCACCTATGCTGCAGCGCGTTCCTTCCAATGGATCCTATGCAAGATGCCTTTGTGGCTGGGAACCTGTAATATATACATATATATACAAGAGAGAGAAAAAAATGGAAACGGGTCAGAGCCCGATTGTAAAAACGATTTAAAATTAGTTTAGCAAGTATTTAAAATGTTTACTGGCCAATGCAACAACATATTAGTGCGACACTCCCTTGAGAAATTCTTACCTCTCTTCTAATGTGCACGCCTATCGCACTAACCTTCCCAACGGTTTAACTCATCTTATCTTAGGTTGCTCGTAAGATTAAACTGACAAATTCAATTATTTAAGAGGTTAATTCGACTTAATAACAAAGTTCTCATTTAAACTTTATTTGTTAATAAAGTTTCTCAGTAACGTATTATACTTTTCAAACACCCATTCACCAATTGAAATAATTATTCATTTTCTTACTTACCATAAACACAGTAGGTAGTTCCCAAATTCCAGAATTAAATATATATATTAAATACTCACATAATATATATATTCTAACGGCACCCCACATAATAATTATGGTGTGGGCATACTCTGCTATCCAGTCCCCGTATCACTCGTACTAAGGGAAATACAAGTTCGGAATCACTCTCAAACTGTATTAACAAAACAGAAACAATATTGAGGCGAAGCATAGATTTCCAGTCTCCAAGAGGTCAGCACATGCCCTCACGTCTCTTAGGACCTTTAGAACTATCGATTAGATAGCCTGTACCGAAGGATTTCTATCTTCTAGAGTACGAGTCAATATCCCCCATAAAGGCTCATCGAGATAAGACTGTCCCAGCGCGGTAACCTCAGGGATAGCAAGTAGCGCGGGCATGATTTTTACACGTATATAGTATATGTATAAACAAAGTAATATAAATATACTACTATTACCATATCAAATTTAGGTACATCTGATAACCCATAATTATGATATTTATCCTTATTTCTCATTATTTAGTTATCACGTATAACGGTTCGTCTCTTACTTTAAATTGTGGGATTATCCCAACTTATCATGTGACACTCATGGATTTCTATCCTCCCAAGTGAAATTTCGGTTGGCACTCCTTTATTTTCCAACGTAACTACCTTACGCGCCTTCCCCTTTAATACATAGTTCCATCGTCCCTTATATGTAAACATCCCCATAAAAATGTAAATCCCGTCCTATATTAAAGGTTTCATATTTTTAATAAGTCCTACTGGTCTTCTTTATTTCCCAAAATATTTTAATAAAAATGTCCAAAGATCATTACTCATCTAAATTGAATTCTGCTATTTAGAAGGGGAAATATGAGTCTGCCAGGAGCGATCGATCGATCGATGGCAGGAACTCGATCGATCGATGCGTCGATCGATCGACACTCCTGGTTCGATCAATCGATCAAACAGGTATGGCGAATCTGCAGAATACCAGTTACGGGTTCTATCATTCAACATAATCAAAACCCAAATTTTTAACACCTAAACTCCCAGAAATTTGTACTACAAACATTATAAACCCAAATTAGCAATCTTCTACGTAAGGCATGCGAGTTTTCATCAATATCCATGGATTAAAAGGGCCAAAACTTATATAAATCTCAAGAACCCTAGAAATTTCTTTAACTTTGTTCTAATCAGTCTTTTTCTAGAATTTCTACTTCTAATCCATCATAAATTCGTGGTTCAACCTCTACATGTGAAAGGGATTTCCAGATTATTGTTTATATCACTACAACATGTAATTTCTAATCTCCAACATGGGTTTTCTTTCATAGAAACTCATCCTAATCAATCCTAAACTAACATGAATGAAGCATTAACGAAATTAAGAAAGATAAATACTTGCCTGGGGATATTTGTCTATGGTTTTTGGATGAAATTAGTGTGGTGGTGATCCTCGTCACGCGATCTATCGTTTGGCGGCGACGGCGGTGCAAACGGAGGAGTTTTCGGCCTAGAACTCCTTGGTAACCAGTTCCTTTCCTTCTCCAATGGCCATCACTTGGTTTTGGTTTTGTTAACCCTAGAAGACAACCCTAAGCATCTGATATAACCCTTCCAAATTCGTGGGTTTAATTACCCAAAATTACAGAATGTCCAAAATGCCCTCCCGGGGTACTAATTAAGCCTAAAAATTCCCCGAGACCTGAACTAAACCCCCGGGTACACTTTTCTGACTATCTCGAACCTTCTGGACACTTTGGCGCTCTCAAAATGACCATACGGGTGACTTATAATTTATTCACTTTTATTTATCAACATTTAGTCCCGACACGACACAGGCGCGTCCCGACTTAAATTTCCAAAACTGTCATTTTATTCACTCGTGACATTTAATAGAACCAATATCATATATTACTTTGCTCATTAGTAATATTCAACAAGTTTACAATGATTACTAACTCTCGTCATGTTAGTAATTATAAAAATATAATTAATTTTTGGATTTATATATAATTAATAACTCACATTAAATTTAATAAATCCTCAAATTTAGAAAGCATAAAAATATGGGGTATTACATACTTCCCCCCTAATAACGAAATTTCATCCTGAAATTCGGAAAATAAGGCATACCTGGTAAGAATAAATCTAGGTATCTCTCGCGCATATCTGCCTCTCGCTCCCAGGTGGATTCCTCCACATTATGATGCTCCCATTGGACCCGTACAAGTGGAACTACCTTCCACCTCAATCTCCGCTCGCTATGTTATAGGATAGCCACTGGTATCTCCTCGTAAGAGCTGTGAGACTGTAAGTCTATCTCATCTATCGCGATGTGGGTGTGGGCCATATCATCCCAAAGGTATCGTCTCAACGACGAGATGTGGAATACATCATGGATGCGATGTAAATGCTCTGGCAGTCCCAATCTGTATGCTACCGGCCTAACCCTCTCGATAATGGGAAACGGTCCCACGTACCTCGGGCCAATTTCACTTTCTTCCCGAATCTCATCACTCCTTTCATAGGAGATACATGTAGTAACACTTGGTCGCCCACATTAAACTCTCGAAAGAACCGTTTCGCATTGGCATAGCTTTTCTGCCTGTCCTGGGCTACCCGAATGCGACCTCTGATAATCTCAATCCTCACGGAGGTTTCCTAAATCACCTCTGGTCCGAGCAACTTGTTATCACCCACCTCTAGCCAACACGTTGGGGAATGACAAGGCCTTCCATATAATGCCTCGAATGGATCCATGCCAATCATGAACTGATAAGAGTTATTATAAGCGAACTCTACCAGTGGAAGATGTGGCTCCCAACCTCCTCCAAAATCAATGACACACATGTGTAGCATATCTTTCAACATCTGATTAGTACGCTCTGTTTTTCCATCTGTCTGTGGGTGATAAGCTGAACTCAACCTCAACTCTGTACCCATAGCCTCTTGAAAGCTCTCCCAAAAATACGACACAAAAATCTTGTCTCTATCTGACACAATATTCAGGGGCACCCCATGTAATCTGACAATATCAGCAATGAACAACTGATCATACTGACCCGTGGTATAGTCTGTCTGCACCGACAGAAAATGAGCCACCTTGGTCAAACGTTCCACAATCACCCAGATGAAATCGTGGCCCCGCTGTGATGTAGGCATCCCTATAATAAAATCCATAGAAATACTCTCCCACTTCCACGCGGGTATTTCTAATGACTGAAGTAACCCTGACAGTTTCTGATGGTCCACCTTTACCAGCTGGCAGGTAGAACACTTGGACATGAACTCAGCAATATCCTTTTTCATCCCACTCCACCAGTATTGTCGCCTCATATCCTGGTACATCTTATCTCCCCAGGATGTACTGCAAATCGAGACCCATGAGACTGGGTCATCAAAGCATGACGTAAGTCTTCTCCTTCTGGGACCACCAATCTCCCATTAGACCTCAAACCCCCCATCAGAACTAACAGAATAGGACTCAGCACGCTCAGTTAACAGTCGTACAATCTGCTCCTGGAAAAATGAGTCTGCGGTCTGTTCCTGTATCACCCTCGTAATAATCTCGGGTGTCACTGTCATGACAGATATGAAGGAACGGGCTACTACATCCTGGTGACCCAACTCTTTCCACTTTGATTTCCAGATGTTCGCTACATCGTCTACCAGTCTACGGCTCAACGCATCAGCAACTACGTTGGCCTTCCCCGAATGGTACTGTATGTCGAACTGATAGTCCATTACAAACTTTATCCACCTGCGCTGACGCATATTCAGCTCTCGCTGAGTGAACAAGTACTGCAGTGACTTATGGTCTGTGAACAAGCGGAATTTCTCCCCCAATAAATAGTGCCTCCATATCCTCAACTCAAAAATGACCGTTGTCAACTCTAGGTCGTGTGTGGGGTAATTCTTCTCGTGCGGCTTAATCTTGTGGGAGGCAAAAGATATAGACTTCTCCTCCTGCTGAAGTACTCCCCCAAGTCCCCGTAAAGAGGCATCGGTGTAAACCAGGTACTCGCCCGGTTTAGGTAAAGCAAGGACCGGTGCTGAAGTAAGCTTGTCTTTCAGCTCATCGAAGGCCAATTGACAAGCATCGTCCCAAACATTTGGTAACCCTTTGCGAGTTAGGTTTGTCAATGGACCTGCTATTTTGGAGAACCCTCGAATGAATCTCCTGTAGTATCCGGCTAATCCCAAGAAACTATGTACTTCCGTCAGTGTCGTGGGCTGTCCCCACTCCCTCACCGCTGACACTTTACTCGGGTCAACTGCTATCCCTTGTTCAGAAACAACATGTCCCAAGAACTGCACTTCACGTAACCAGAACCCTCACTTCTCGTACTTAGAATACAACTGATGCTCTCATAGAGTCTGAAGAACCTGCCTCAATTGCTCGGCATGCTCCTCCTCGGAGAGTGAATATATCAGAATGTCATCTATGAAGACGATGACAAATTGATCCAAGAACTCTCTGAACACTCGGTTCATCAAGTCCATGAATATGGCTGGAGCATTTGTGAGGCCAAATGGCATCACTCTGAACTCATAGGACCCATATCTCGTTAAGAAAGCAGTCTTTGAAACATCTTGCTCCCTAATACGTAGCTGATGGTACCCTGACCTCAGATCTATCTATGAAAATAAAGTCACTCCGCTCAGCTGGTCGAATAGATCATCGATTTGAGGCAATAGATACTTGTTCCGTATCGTGACCTTGTTCAGCTCCCGATAGTCCACACATAGCCTCAGTGAACCATCTCTCTTTTTCATAAACAAAATTGGAGCGCCCCAAGGTGAGGTATTCCTGCGAATGAAGCCCTGACCTAACAACTTCTCTATCTGATCTCGTAACTCTCACATCTCCACCAGAACCATACAGTATGGAGCGCGTGCTATATGTCGAGTATCCGGTAATAAATCTATGATAAAGTCTATCTCTCAATTGGGGTGTAGGCCTGGTATCTCCTGAAATACATCGGAATACTCACGAACAACTGGGATCGAGTCTAAGGGAATCACAACCTCCTTATAGGTATCCTCCTCTATATAATAAAAATGAGCGGTCGATCCTCCCTCTGGGCGAGGCATCGCCACTACAAACATCTCTTGCCCCGGAATGGCAAAGACAATACTCCCACCAAAACAATCTATCAGGGCTCTGTAAGCTGCGAGCCAATCCATACCGATAATAACGTCGTGCTCATGCATATCTAAGACTAACATGTCTGCTGATAATACCAAGCTACCAATCTCTACCCCCACACCCCGACATACAAAGAAAATTAGCAATCCATTTCCTAGTGGTGAGTCTACACACATCACAGTGCTCTCTGCTGTGTCTAATAACCCTATGACCTTCGCAAAATGGGTAGCTATAAAACAGTGAGTCTCCCCAGTATCAAATAAAACCCGACCCATAGTACCATAGATAAGAAACATACGCTCAATCGCGGGTGGTGCCTGTGGATCTACTTCCTGCTGGACGTTATAGACATGTCCGTACTGTAAATACCCCTGCTGCACTGGAGCGGCTAGAAATGCTGGTAGGGCTGGTACCTGAGCTGGTGCTAGGAGGGCGGCTGGAAAAAGTGGCCTCTGCGGCTTATTACGGGCACCCTACTGCTGTGGGGCCCTATCACCCTCTGGACAATCCTGGCGCTTATGGCCATTCTTGCGGCACACGAAACATTGGCCCCTGAAATTACCTCCCCTCTGACCCTGCTGAACATGGTCCTGATGGTCGTTATTGCCCCGCCACTGGCCCTGATAAAAATGCTGTTGGCCCTGCTGCTGATGGTGTTGGCCTTGCTGGCCCTGTTGACCCTGCCTAAATCCCCCAAATCCCTGCCTGGAATCACCTGATCGGAACCGTTTGGCAGGGTCCGCCTGATGGGAACTCTGCTCATGCTAACGAGTCTTCCCCTGGGATGTCGGTGCTCCACTACCCCCTGTCCTGCCCTGCTGGCCGGACTCTTCTGCTCGCTTGCTTCCCTGCAGATGGAAGCGGTGATCCTGACAGTGTAGCAAAGCAGCATTGAGTATATCTGTGAAGGTACTCAGAGACAGATTCCCTATAAGGTGTTGACGAATCCTCCAAGCTAACTCGTCCACAAACAATAGTATCTTCCTACCCTCAGTGGGTGCCTCATCTGGCACTATAGTGAGAAGTCTTGTGAACTCCTCTTCATACTCAGCAACGGTAGAATTCTCCTGCTTCAAGTTTAGTAATTTTCGCCTCATCTCAATTTGCATCGCGGTTGAAAAATACGTACGGTCAAACCGTTCCCATAATGACTGAATCGGGATAGTATCCCTCTCCTCCAAGGTGGTGGTGGACTCCCACCACTGCAAAGTGGCCCCCACTAGCTTAAATGAAGCTAACAACTGTTTCTGTACGTCTGTGCACTCATACATACACAGATGCCTCTAGATATCTTTCTTCCATTGGCTGACGATGATGATATCTGAACTACCCGAGAACTGAGGGGGATGCGCCTTCTGAAAGGCATCCCTAACTCGCTCCCATGCTGATGGAAGTTGTGCAGGTACTGGCGCCACTGCCTGAATATGGGGTGGAGCCTGCTGTACTACCGCTAAAGCGGCATTCACCGCCTGAGCAACAATAGCGGCTACCTCATTAGCATTCATCGTTCCCTGAGCCGGAGCTTCTGGTTGCTCAGCTTGGGCACGCCTATCCTTTGGTGCACGTCTCGAAGGCATCTGAAACGTGAAGAAATTTTATTAGTCTACACTTATTATCAAATCTCAAATAGCTGAAGATGTAATCGTAAAAGCAAGAATACAACAATCCTAAAATAGGGCTCTATAACAAAAATGTTAACCTAAAAGAGAAATAAGACGTACAGATCCTAAAGACACTAGAACCTGATGCTCTGATACCACCTGTGATACCCCGCCTAATTAAATACCGAGTGATCAGTCCTTTATTAAATTATAATCAAGGTGATGGTCGGTTCATTCTTAGCGTCACTGTCGTAAAAATAACATTTCCAATTTAAACACCCTAAATAATTAAGCTAAGTGTCAAAACCATTTTAGACATTACTTTCCAAATTTTATTTAAAACCAATATTTTAAAATTTATATAATTCATAATTTAAAAATCATCCAACAATTATACTGGAATAAACAATCCAATTAATTAAACATCCAACTAAGAAATTCCAACATTTAAATTTAAAGGAAAACATCCTGACAGTAATAAATCCCAAAGTGCAAATACTGGAAATAAATGAAATACAATATCCAATAAAACAACTGAATAATGGGAAAAGAGCGACGCATGCCCATCTGGATAAAATAAATGCTAGAAGTGGAATCAAGAAATGAGGTGGTCTAAGCAAAAGGCCTGCAACTCCCACCTAAGCTACAGCGCGTTCCTTCCAATGGATCCTATGCAAGACGCCCCTGTGACTGGGCACCTGTAATATATACATATATATACAAGAGAGAGAAAAAAATGGAAACGGGTCAGAGCCCGATTGTAAAAACGATTTAAAATTAGTTTAGCAAGTATTTAAAATGTTTACTGGCCAATGCAACAACATATTAGTGTGGCACTCCCTTGGAAAATTCTCACCTCTCTTCTAATGTGCACTCCTATCGCACTAACCTTCCCAACAGTTTAACTCATCTTATCTTAGGTTGCTCGTAAGATTAAACTGACAAATTCAATTGTTTAAGAGGTTAATTCCACTTAATAACAAAGTTCTCATTTAAACTTTATTTGTTAATAAAGTTTCTCAGTAACGTATTATACTTTTCAAACACCCATTCACCAATTGAAATAATTATTCGTTTTCTTACTTACCATAAACACAGTAGGCAGTTCCCAAATTCTAGAATTAAATGTATATATTAAATACTCACATAATATATATATTCTAACGGCACCCCACATAATAATTATGGTGCGGGCATACTCGGCTATCCAGTCCCCGTATCACTCGTACTAAGGGAAATACATGTTCGGAATCACTCTCGAATTGTATTAACACAACACAAATAATATTGGGGCGAAGCATAGATTCCCAGTCTCTAAGAGGTCAACACATGCCCTCACGTCTCTTAGGACCGCCTGAACTATCGATTCGATAGCCTGTACCTAGCACTGGCAAAATTATGGGTTGGGCCTAATTTGGGCGGGTCAAATATGGGTTGGGCCAAATATGGGTTGGGTTAAATGTGGGCTGGGCCAAATATGGGCGGACCAAATATGGGTTGGACCAACCCATTATTTTTTTACTAAATTAAGTATTACAATTCGAGGTATATATAAAAAAAACTCATATTTTACTCATAACTTTTTAAAATGAGTATTATATTTGATTTGTATCTTTTAAAATTGCGCTCCATATTTGATTTCTTGCTTTGAAATATGGGCCCCATATTTAACTCATAACTTTGAAATATGGGCCCCATATTTAACTCACAACTTTAAAATATGGTCCCCATATTTAGATGCTTGGGCGAATATGGACTGTTTTATTATTTGGGCCACATTTTGCCACTACTACCTGTACCAAAGGATTTCTATCTTTTAGGGTACGAGTCAATAACCCCCATAAAGGCT
Source organism: Sambucus nigra (assembly GCA_949130495.1). NCBI lineage: Eukaryota > Viridiplantae > Streptophyta > Magnoliopsida > Dipsacales > Adoxaceae > Sambucus > Sambucus nigra. Next base: position 509,102,184 of record OX422212.1, read on the forward strand.
CATCGAGATAAGACTGTCCCAACGCGATAACCTCAGGGATAGCAAGTAGCGCGGGCATGATTTTTACACGTATATAGTATATGCATAAACACAGTCATATAAATATACTACTATTACCATATCAAATTTGGGTACATCTCATAACCCATAATTATGATATTTATCCTTATTTCTCATTATTTAGTTATCACGTATAACGGTTCGTCTCTTACTTTAAATTGTGGGATTATCCCAACTTATCAAGTGACACTCATGGATTTCTATCCTCCCAAGTGAAATTTCAGTAGGTACTCCTTTATTTTCCAACGTAACTACCTTACGCGCCTCCCCCTTTAATACATAGTTCCATCGTCCCTTATATGTAAACATCCCCGTAAAAATGTAAATCCCGTCCTACATGAAAGGTTTCATATTTTTAATAAGTCCTACTGGTCTTCTTTATTTCCCAAAATATTTTAATAAAAATGTCCAAAGATCATTACTCATCTAAATTGAATTCTGCTATTTAGAAGGGGAAATATGAGTCTGCCAGGAGCGATCGATCGATCGATGGCAGGAACTCGATCGATCGATGCGTCGATCGATCGACACTCCTGGTTCGATCAATCGATCAAACAGGTATGTCGAATCTGCAGAATACCAGTTACGGGTTCTATCATTCAACATCATCAAAACCCGAATTTTTAACACCTAAACTCCCAGAAATTTGTACTACAAACATTATAAACCCAAATTAGCAATCTTCTACGTAAGGCATGCGAGTTTTCATCAATATCCATGGATTAAAAGGGCCAAAACTTATATAAATCTCAAGAACCCTAGAAATTTCTTTAACTTTGTTCTAATCAGTCTTTTTCTAGAATTTCTACTTCTAATCCATCATAAATTCGTGGTTCAACCTCTACATGTGAATGGGATTTCCAGATTATTGTTTATATCACTACAACATGTAATTTCTAATCTCCAACATGGGTTTTCTTTCATAGAAACTCATCCTAATCAATCCTAAACTAACATGAATGAAGCATTAACGAAATTAAGAAAGATAAATACTTGCCTGGGGATATTTGTCTATGGTTTTTGGATGAAATTAGTGTGGTGGTGATCCTCGTCACGCGATCTATCGTTTGGCGGCGACGGCAGTGCAAACGGAGGAGTTTTCGGCCTAGAACTCCTTGGTAACCAGTTCCTTTCCTTCTCCAATGGCCATCACTTGGTTTTGGTTTTGTTAACCCTAGAAGACAACCCTAAGCATCTGATATAACCCTTGAAAATTCGTGGGTTTAATTACCCAAAATTACAGAATGTCCAAAATGCCCTCCCGGGGTACTAATTAAGCCTAAAAACGCCCCGAGACCAAAACTAAACCCCCGGGTACACTTTTCTGACTATCTCTACCCTTCCGGACACTTTGACGCACTCAAATTGACCATACGGGTGACTTATAATTTATTCACTTTTATTTATCAACATTTAGTCCCGACACGGCACAGGCGCGTCTCGACTTAAATTTCCAAAACTGTCATTTTATTCACTCGTGAGACTTAATAGAACCAATATCATATATTACTTTGCTCATTAGTAATATTCAACAAGTTTCCAATGATTACTAACTCTCGTCACGTTAGTAATTATAAAAATATAATTAATTTTTGGATTTAAATTAAATTGTTAACTCACATTAAATTTAATAAATCCTCAAATTTAGAAAGCGTAAAAATACGGGGTATTACATGTAATATGCTCTAGGATTAAACCACCTACCTTAAAGGAACCACGAGTTACTTTGGATTTCTTAAGAGTTTTGGATTTCGAGGGACCTTCATCCGATCGAGATTTTATTTTTGCACCGACTTTCTTATTTTTCTTGTCCTCCCCCCTTTAATAATCTCACTGACTGATGGCAAAAGAGGAAACTCTGCAGGTAGCTCAATCATCTCAAATACAAACTAGTAATGGAATTATTCTGAAGGCTAAGTTCGTTGGGCCCAAAACATTCTATAACGGGATAAATTAGGTGACTCCTCACGAAAGCTTTAAATCGCTTTAGTTGGGCCCTAAATATAAAGGCAACCCATAAATACATCACCATGACTTCTCTTGTTTGTTATGATCATTCGGTTACTAAAATTTGGACAAAGATAAAATACACTACGATGAGTGAAGTCAAGGCATGTTGCGTAGAATGATTCATCGATTATGCTATTTCGACAAACGGGCAGGGGGATACCTTGGTCAAAATTAAATTTTCTAGAATAATGATGGGGGTCATAATCTTTACTCTCTTTCTCCCACTTAGTAAAGCAAGGAAGATGACCAGGTATAAGTAGAAGTACCATAGCTAACGAAGAATCATCAATTACAGATGCCTCAAAGTTAACTGAATGAACCGTGTAAGCTTCATCTTTGAAGAAAGACCATGTTTTTGCCTGAGTATCCTAAGAGTAAGGTCTGTAAAAAAAATCACTATAGAAATCAATTAAAGGGAGATTATCATTCTTACTTTGTTTATGGTTCCAATGCAACAACCTTGGACACCTAATAGGAAACTTGTTAACTGGGAGCTCAGGTAGGGCAATCTTAGGGAACCAACTGTAGAGGAACCCCATTAAAAGGATTGTGTTACAAAAACTAGATACATCATGTCTGATAACTAAGCGATACATGTATGAGTCATGTATAATCAAGTATACAAGGGGCTCAATATTATAGCAACTATAGGAATAGTGACTCCATGATCCAACCTAATTGTAATGTTTATGAAGTCTCTTTACGGATGGTCATTGGTCTTTAGAGGAAGGAAAAAGTGAGAAAGTAGGAATAAAAGGTAGGTAACTAGACCTGACGACTAATCTTTGCCTGGACCGAATGGTACTTAGGGTATTATAACCTTCTTCTTTTATTCCTTCATTAGTTCTAAAGGAACCTTGTAGTAATAATTGACTAGTTGACCAAAAGTGACTATCAAAGAATCACCAATGCATTCACGGTATAGCCTATCAAATTTGTTTTAGCTTCAGCCTCCTCCTCATCTATTAGTTCATCGTTATAAGGAGCAACACTGCAAGACCCTATCCCCATTAGTTCACACACATCTTCCAAGGTGATTGTGAACTCACCCCAAGATATCATGAAAGCGTGAGATAAATAATTCCACCTTAAAAATAATAGGTGGAGTGCATAGTTATTTTCAGAGTGGATGAAATCTCCAAACCAATAAGAGGCATTAAATAGACAAAATTGGAGAAGAGTTTTCTCATATTTTTTTTATTAATAAAAGTATCCCAAGCAATAAAACCCTTAGGAGAACCACCTGGTGCCTCAAAATCAATATTGGAATAGAGTAAATATCCCATATCTAATCGAAATCTTAAAATACCATAAGAAGGAAGGTCACCTACCTTTGGGTTTATTTTATGGCTAATCAGTGATGATGCTAAGAATCAACACCACCAGATAGAGATGTTATGAAGATCAAACAAGCATAATAATGGCAGCAATGACAATAATGGAGTAATATAAATATATGTAAAAAGGCGTGAGGAAAGGAGGAGAAACGCACCGATGTAAGTGGTTCAGCCTATCTAGGACTACGTCCACTGTGATTTGAGTGATCTTCACTCTGTAATAAGGGCACTAATGGCCTTGTGATACAATACACTCACTTTCTCTCTCTACTGTATATTTGAATAGAGCTTAGATAGGGTTACCATTTTGGATCTTTTACAAGGTTGAAGGAGACAAGTATATATAGGGCTTGGGGGTGTAGTGTACCCCCAACCCTGCATTGAGCATGTGAATGATGGTTTAGCTAATCTCCTATTGACACCTGGCTGGGACACTTATAGATAATGATGACATAATATTCCCTAACATGAGGGAATGATCTTGTTATAACGGTATAGTCCACATGATACATGAGTCACATGCGCACTACTCCATGTTTCTCCTAAACCACACGCCATGATGGTGTCACCCTCGGCCTATAATCATATCCGAGGCTAAAGCAGGTCTTGTAGAAGCTCTGGTTCTCAAATTGTTGAACACTTATTCTGTCAGCTAATCAAGGATCAGCCAATAGGAGGGTCGGCTATCACACTTACCCGTGGAGCCGAGTCGAGGCTTCAGATGGCAGGTGCTTGAGCTGAGTTGGGGCCCAATAGACTTGCTTCACCAATGGTGGGGTTGGCTTAGCCGACCCCTATCTCAGAATATGTCCCTCTTGATGGTCGTAGGGTAGGCTTGGCCCACCCTTATCTTTAGTATGACCCCCTAGACAGGGTAAAAGCCCATCTGTACCCTTGTCCAAATCTGAGGTCACCCTCTTCTTAGGACGAGGGTATATTTTGGCATATCAATCACCCCTAGTCTTTAGCCATTGATGCTGTTGAGGTGGTTGAGGGGTATTATTGTCTTTGAATGTGGAGCTAACGTGGGGCCAAGCTGATGAGTGACACTTGTCAGGTTGATTGACATTTATTAGGTGTCAATCATCATGTTGTATTCCCTAGGAATGATGGATGCATAGTACACTTGAGACATTGTGCCCTAATGATGATTTACCTCGTGGGCTCTGCGTCGCTTTGGTTCCTATGCTTAATGATGAAAAGGTATTTAAACATTTTAAAACAATATCTTTCTCTTTACTCTATTTCTTCTTCATGCATATTCTCTCTCTAGCTCTAGCTGTTCTCTCCATTTTGCCTTTTGTAAGAACTCAATGCTTTTACTACTTCAATCTTCCTTTCAGGTAACATTATTTGCCATTCTCGCACACTTTCCTCCATTTTTCTTTGAGTTTTCATTGATTTGAATCATAGTTATACATTTGGCTTTTCCCGGTGAGGTTTTAGTCACTTAGAGTTACATTTCCACCATTAAATGGTGGTTTTAGGGCTAGAGGTTGACAGCTAGGCTAGGCCGTGTCCTTTCTCCACCACTCTGTGTCTATTCTAGGTAAAATCTTAACCTTTTCAATCTTTTTGGTGATACTCTGGTTACCCATTCCGATGTATTGCATACTTATTATTCTTCCTATTCTTGACTGTTCTTGCATGAAACATTTTATTCTTTTGAGTTTGATCTTGAGGTCAACTTGGTCAATTACTTGACTTGTTTGTAATTTTAATCGAAAATCTTTTAAGTCTAGGGTCATCCTCTTGATACTCCAAAGGCTTTATAAATTGGCCAAGGATTTTCCCACTTTGAGAGAGTGGGGCTTTATAGAGATTAGGAGGGTAGAAGAAGATAATGAGTCTAGACGTAAGGCCGACCCTATTTGGGTACGACCCATTTTTCCAATTCCATTAGCCACAATTCTTCCTTAACCATCTGAGCCTTTTGGGTCGTCTTATCATCAAATCGAGAGTCCGATCCAAGAGGAAGAAATGGATAAAGAAACTAGGGCGTCTTTTTCTTTAGGTGCTGGGACATCTGGAAGAGACGACCCATCAAACCTTAACCCAAACGAACAATCCAAGGGATCAGTTAACCCTGAAGCTGTCCCTGTGACTGCTATGTCCCCTCTTGAATTTCAAGCCACTTTTCTAGATGCCCCCCACCCTTTGACAACGATGAGGCAAACGGAGCTGGGGATGAGGAAAACGGGGATGAGGGTAGTGGGGCCAAGGACGAGAATGAGAGTTTAGATGTTGAGGAAGAGGTAGAAACCTCATCCACCTCATCTTTCATCTCGTCTATCAAGGATCGTGATCTCTTACTATGGAGACACTCATTTGGTGTCAAGCCCAATGCCACTATGAGGATCCCAGATGAGGATGAAAAGGCCTTATAGGGATGAGAGGGAGAGATTTTTATGTACGAACAGATGTTTAGGGTCGGCGTCAGGTTACCTCTTCACCCTGCCATTATTTCCATAGTCTCTGCCCTTGGAGTTTCTCCTAACCAGGTTCCTCCTAACTCATGGAGGATCATCCTTGACTACATTTCCATCTAGAAGAAGACATTCACTGATGATCCCTTGGCCATTCTGTTCTTGGCCTGTTACAACATAACCTCCTCTTCCAAACAACTTGGGTACTTCCATATAGGGTTTAGGAGGACTGATAAGAAACTTATTCACATTGTACAAACTTCAAACCATGACTACAATAAGATATTTTTATTTGTCTCTAGGGATTGGGAATTCCCCTCCGAGGTTGAACCTTCAGAAGATAGCCCAAGGGTCCCTCGAGCATGGTCATACCTCTCCATGAATACAAGGGTAGACCCTGGACTCAGCTTAGATGAGAGAGCTATAGCTGACTATTTGAAGGATCAAGGGAATGATGGTGCCTTACCCAATTTGAAGATTTAATAACCCCGAGGATCCTTAGAGAATCTATTCTGAGGGTTGACCCCCTGACAGAATTATGTGAGTTATTCATTTTCTTTATTTTCTTTCAAGTGTTCACTCGTTATCATTACTTGTATCTGACATGTCGTCTTACTTTTGCAGGTCGGCCTTCAAATGTATCTGACCAACTTTGGGAAATGACTGCCCCTAAAATATTGGCTGGTCTTAGCAAGAAGAAGCAAAAACACCAAAAGAAAATAATGACCGTAGGGTCGACCGCCGTGGGGCTGACCATTGAGACTTATTGAAAAAGGAAGGAGCCAAAATCTCCTATTAGCACTCAGCCTGATACTCATACGAGGGTGAGGATGGAGGTCCCAGAACACACACCGAGGGAACGAGTTCTTCCTTATCCTTGGGTGCCTTCTGGTCGGCTAATCTGACCATGCTAAAGACCTAACCCACGTTTCTGATCATCAACATGAAAGCTGCCAAGGTTTCCATATTCTTAGCTCCATCACCTTTAGACTATAACTTCCTGGCCAATTTCCCTCGGCTAAGTCTATGATTTTAGCCTTCACACTCTGGCTCAGGTATTTCTCTCATCCCTTCAATTTTGATTCACCAATATTTTATTAATTGTACCCTCTTCCCTTCATTATTAGCCTTACTCTCATTTTTTGCAATTTGTCTGCGCCTTCACCTATGCCACCAAGTGGATGGATGAGAATCAATAGAAGTTTTACGAGGCCGAGATAGCTATAAAAATGAGGCCAACTTGAAGATTGAGCTAGAAAATATGAGGACTGAGATGGAGAATGTGAAGGTCGAGCACTCGAGGGTCCTTGGTGAGCTTATAAAAGAGCATAATGAGCAGCTTAGGCTCAAGGATGACCTCCTCATAGCCAAGGATGAGGCCTTGACCAATCAGGGCACCCAGTTCAAGTTAAATTTTGCTGTAGCTGTTCGAAGGGCTGAGACTGATGCTGTGGAGGCTTACAAACTCTCCGATGAATTCCAAGGCTTCGCCCTTGAATACATGGAGAGGGGAATCAGGATGGCTTGTCGATGGGTCATCTTGAGGTTTGTTGATGCAGTGTCATCTATTTGTCCTTCTCTGGAGGCTGCAGAGTTGGATGGCCCCTTGATGGACGAGGCTTTATCCCAAGTGGAGTCTCAAGCGAATATTGAGGGTACTGGGACATCGAAGGCTCAGCGTTCTGCTGTTATTGGCGATGATACTCTTCCCGGTGATGCTGGGGCTCTACCCTCTGATCCAGCTCTTTAGGGTGTGCATCTGTGGCCTATACCCTCTCCTTGTGCTTTTGTTTTTTACTTTCTTTTGAACATGTTGTATTGTAACTCTTCATATTTTTAATGAAAATGCCTTTCCTCTACATTTGTGTTTTTATCTGTCATTTTTATAATGGCTTGCACTAACCATCTTCTAAATTAATTGAAGTCCTCCCTCATATTTCTTAGGTGTGAATGGAGGGTCATCCCTACCATTGACCCTCATCCTAGTCGAGGGAGAGATTCCACCAAATTAATTATGTTTTTAGAAATAACCACCTTAAGTGATTTTAATATCTTGCATCCACCAAATTAATGATGTTTTAGGCACAAGTATTCCCTCGTCTTTCTTGGGAGTGAATGGAGGGTCATCCCAACCATTCACCCTCGTCCTAGCCGAGGGAGAGGATCCACCAAATTAATGTTTTTTTTAGTAAATGTCCTTCGATGTTATTGAGAGTGTATAGACGAGGTTATCCCCATCCATCCTATCATATCACCGAAGAGAATTTAAGACTACTTCACCACGAATGATGTTCTATAACTTAGCATGAGTTATCACAACAAATATCTAAATTAATGAACAACAAGCTGATGGATCAATAAGATATTCTCATTCATATTCCAATCGTGTGTTTTGAAACACATACATTCATTACAAATAGGGAACAAATAGGACAACAACTACAATTTCATTGGTAATATTTTTTCAAATAGTCTGCGTTCCAGGGGTTTGAAAAGGGTTCTCCTTCAAGATTTTTTAGCCTATAGGTTCATGGGAAAACTTCATCGGTGACTTTGTATGGGCCATGCCAGTTTGGGTTAAGCTTGTTAGGTTTTTGCCATATATTTTTGAGGACTAGGTCCCCCACATCTATTGGCCTTTCCTTTACTCGCTGATTGTAAAACCTAGCTATCCTCTACTGGTAAGCTACTTATCTTATCAAAGCATCATATCTTCTCTCCTCAATCAAGTTAAGATCAAGACTCCTTTCTTCCATATTTCTTCGAGGGTCATACATTTGAATTTTGTGAGTAGGAAGCCTAATTTTAGTAGGGATGACAACTTCTGAGCCATATGCCAACATAAAAGGGATTTCCCCCACATGAGTTTTTACTATCGTCCTGTAGGCCCACAGTACAGCATAAATTTTTTTGACCCATCTTCCTTTTGCCTCTTTTAGTTTTTTCATGATCCCGTCCAAGATTATTTGGTTTGTTACCTCAGTCTGCCCATTAGCCTGAGGTCGAGTTGGGGTAGAAAAGAATTGGTTGATCCTAACTCTTTCATAGTATTTCTCCAGGGAAACATTCTTAAACGGAGTCCCGTTATCTGAGATGAGGGTATTTGGGAGACCATACCTGCATATGATATTCTTTCAGATGAACTGGAAGGTCTTCTGTTCGGTGATCGTGATCATTGGCTCGGCCTTCACATATTTTGAAAAATTAGTCAATCCCTACAATCAAGTATCGATAGTTATTAACTGCCCTAGGCAGGGGTACTAGCAAATCGATTCCCCATACTGTAAATGGTCATGGGTATGTAACTGAGGTTAGAGGTTGATGAGGCTGGTGAGGGATGGTGGCGAACCTCTGGCATTTATCACACTTCTTCACATATGCCGTAGCATCTTTGGCCATGGTCGGCCACCAGTATCCTTGAGTGACTATCCTCTTAGCTAACGACGTTCCTCCAATGTGTTTTGAACAAGACCCCTCATGAACATCTTACAAGATATATGAAACCTCATACGGATGAACACATCTGAGAAAAGGGAGTAATAATCCTTTCTTGTACAGAGTATCTCCAATGATAATGAATTTTGCGGCCCTGTACCTCAGCTTCTTCATTTTGGATTTTGTCTCTGGCATCTCCCCCTCTTTAATGTATCTAGTTGTAGGGTCCATCCATGAAGTTTCCCTATTTATAATTAGGCAGGAGTTAAGCGTTCTATCTTCATCGTCAATTACTAGTCGAAGCAGAATTTCCACTGACATTGTTCTTTTGATATCTGTCCTAGTTGCTGAAGCTAGTATTGCAATTTCATCGGCTCGGCCATTGTCTAGCCGAGGTATCCTCTTCAACTTTACTCCTATGAAGATTTTAATAGTGACTTTACTCTCTCAAGATACTTGTCCATTCTCTCATCCTTAGCCTCATATGCTCCCAGTATCTGATTCACTACCAACCTTGAATCACTATGCAACAAGAGTTGGCCAACACTAAGAGCCCTAGCCAAGGAGAGGCCTTCTATCATGGCCTCATATTCTTACTCATTGTTGGAGGCTTTTGTGACACCCCACCTAATTAAATACCGGGTGATCAGTCCTTTATTAAATTAACTCAAAGTGTCCGGTTGGTTCATTCTTAGCATCACTGTCGAAAAATAATTTTCTTTATTAATCACCTAATAAATAATTAAGCTAAGTGTCAAAATATTTAATCTCATTAAGTTCGATTGTTATTATTAATTATGAAACCAGTTTCATGAATACAAATCATAGTATTAAAATCAAACCATTCAAATGAAAGAACATACTAGATAAATCAATCCAATTAAAATATTCCAAATCGTAGGACAATGTAATAAACTAAAATAATCCCATCTAAACTGAATACCAACATAAATAAAATTATAAATCTTTCTGAACTAGATAAAACTAGAAATGGGTGACACATGCCCTATCTAAGGAGAACTAAATGAAAGACTGAGCATACAAGAATGAAGTCGTCTACTGTAAAGACCTGCAACTCCCACACTAGCTACAGCACGTCAACATTCCAAAGATCCAAGACTGACAACCCTGTGGCTAGGCACCTGTAATACACACACACACACACACACACACACACACACACACACATATATATACAAGTGAGAGGAAATATGGAAGGAAACGGGTCAGAGCCCGAGTGTAAAACAACTTTAAAATAGTTTATAAAGTATTTAAAATGCTTACAAGTTAATATTACATACATGTTAGTACTCTACACTCTCTTAAGAATTCTCACCTCTCATCTAGTGTGCACGCCTATCGTACTACTAAAATGACTCATAAGTCTAACCCAATTCTCCTCCCATAGATTCTGATTCACGAGACCGTATGTCTCTGATTTATTAAAATAACATTTTATTAAGGGCCATTTAAGTCAATTATGTTTATCTCAATACTACTATGAAATCTCAAGCATTTACTATGATTAGGAACGCTTATTCAACATTTATCTACCGACACACACAGTAGAAGATTTTCAGGTATATGTATATATATTAATTACTCATACAATATATATACTAATCGGTACCCCACATAAAATATATGGTGCTGGTATACTCTGCTATCAAGTCCCTGTACATCTCGTACGAATGAGGTAAATACTAGTTCAGACCCACTCTCGGACTATATTAACACAAAATACCCATAGTGGAGGCAAAGCATGATTCCAAGTCACTAAGAGGTCATCACATACCCTCACATCTCTCAGGACTGTCTTACTATCATTCTTAGACAGCATGTACCAAGGAATCCTATGTTCTAGGGTACAAGTCAATATCCCCCATAAAGATCACATCGAGATAAGACTGTCCCGATGCAAAAACCTCCGTGATAGAATGTAGCGCGGGTATGATTAACTACACATAATAATATGACAAGCATACATACACACAATTATGTATTTCCATAATTCATATAGGTACCCTCATAACCCATAGTATATTCTAGCCATGTGTAGCGTATAATGCTCGAGTTCCACGTATAAGTAAATCACTCTTTTTATTCTCTTAATTATTGCAAATCCTTAAGTATTTCTCGACTCTCGAAGTGTATCCTCTCGATAAACATAAAATCAGTAGGTGCACCCTCACTACTCTGTTGGTCTAAGTCTTCCTAAATTCTCACAAGACCTACTATAACGTATGCACGATTTCCCACTAAACTTATATTCCCGAAACCCCACGGTTAAATCTCATATACACTAGTCTTACCCGGAACTTACTTATACCCTACTGGTCCTTCTCATGTCCCATTAAGATATTTAAATTTTATCCAAAGGACCTTACGCATTGGGGTTGTTTTAACATAAAAAGGGGAAGAGGTTTCAATTTCAAAGAGGGGTCGATCGATCGATGAAAAGGGTCGATCAATCGACACAATCGATCGATCGACATTCTTGAGTCGACCGATCGATCAAGTAGGTGTTGGCTCAGTTTACGTAATTTTAGATTGCGGGTTTCATCCAATCTACATCCTCAAACCTCCAATAACATGTCCCAAAGTCCCAATCAAACCTCATAAATGTTACATAAACCAATATAGGATACTTCTAACGTAAAACATTTGCAAATTTACTAAGAATTGTCATAAATGGGGATTAATTAAAGAAAATAACATTTAACCCTAGTTCATCCAATTTTCTCAAGAACTCATTTAAATTTCAGGATTTCTATCTATACTGGTCATCAATTTTGTGGATACTATATTACATATATATCCGTCCTAACATGGTTTCTACTCCAAATTTGAAATAAAGACTCCCAAACAACATTTTATTTTCGAGAAAACATGAGAGAATAAATTCCTACACTAGCATGGATGTGTTATCAACTAAAGACTAGAAAGTTAGATACTTGACTTAGAGATGGAATTATGAATCGTTGATGATGATGGGTATGGTTTCGTACCTCGTTCCCCGATTTACGCGTTGGTGGTGGAATTAGTGAGGATGGTGTTGGCTAGGTGGTTCTCTCCCTCATAAGCTTTCCCTTTTCTCTCTTCCTTAGCCTCTCTGCAACTCCAAAGTTTCTAATCCTCGAGGACTCTCTCTTCCCACAGATATAAACTCTCTATTTTTTTCATTAATTAAGGCCAAAAATGGAAAATTACCAAAATGCCCTCCCGGGTTACCGGTTAGGCCTTAAAACATCCCGAGACCTAAACTATCTCGGGTACACTTTTCTGACTATCTAGACCCTTCAGACACATTGGCGCACTCGAAATGACCATAGGGGTGACTTATAATTAATTCACTTTTTATTCCATTAATTTAGTCCCGACAAGACACATGCGCGTCCCGACTTAATTTCTATAATTGTAATATTATTCACTCGCGATAATTTCTCATATATTACTTTAATCATCTAGCAATATTCAACATTATTCTCACCAATAATTACTAACTCTCATCACGCTAGTAAATATTTATTTTAAAATCCAAATTAATATTAAATTAATTTATCCCAATTTAATTTAATTGATCCCATAATTAAATGCCATAAAAATACGGGGTATTACATACTTCCCCCCTAATAAAGGAATTTCGTCCCGAAATTCGAAAAATAAGGCCTACCTGGTAAAACAATTTTGGATACCTTATCAGTACGTAAACTATCTTCATAGTTAGGCGGTCAATCATTATAGTCCCCGTCTCATAGCAGTCTTGTTTAACATTCTCATTAACGACACTTCACATTGTGCTCCTATTTGACAACATTCACATAAGACGAGCCTATACATCATTGACTCCCATTATTTTAATATCATTGGGAGGCCGCACCTCATTACATGTCAAGTACTCATATTTATCTAAACACAAAAGTCCCATTTTGAGAGAAACCATACGAACATCTGATCACTCTTGTCAGTTCTTCAATGCTCGATGTTCAACGATGTAACTCTTACGACAGTCAAAAGTCACCTAAAATAGCCGTGGTAATTCCAACATATTCATCAGACTCTAACTCGACCAATCCAAAATTCTGATTATCCGCCCACCTCTTAACATCCAGAGTGAGAAAATTTAGGGGTTTTCCACACCAAAACCTCAATAAGCACCTTGTTCACAATAAACTGGTACGAGTGCTTCCAATGAACCCTACCATTTGGTAATATCCTCCCCCAATTACCGTACTATACTTCACTTGCTAGCTATATTCGTAGTTGAGATTAAATGATCATAATGATTCCAAAATTTACTCTCACATGACTGTACTAATTGTTAATCACCGTTCGCCTACTCCTCGTCTATGGGTGATACAACCTGATCAAATGAGGCATTATACCCACTGCTTCCTGAAATTCCATATTGTAGGTGGGATTCAAAAATTTCATCCTCAGGAGAAGGATCACATACCAGTGCTATTCTTCTTTTTAAAGGCAGACTGGGGCACACTAGCTAATATCGTAAATTACCCCAAAGGAATGTCAATCACTTCCTTCTTGGGAAACTTGTTCCAGATGTTCGAAGGAACCCTTGATCTTACCTTGAGGTTAGTAACCCATCAAAGAAATTTTTATCGACTGATTGCCCTCTTCCATTACTGGAATCATCGGCTTTATACAAAGTTTTCTGGATGAACCTCTTGCTCCAATCGAATTCTATCTATGAGTGGTGCACGTGGAGACTACTTACTATGTCCCATTCAACGTCGATTTCCACTTGTAATGTATCACATTAAGCAACACTTTTCGACCCGTGCACTTTTCTCCATGATGTGTACTTTTGAACCTTTTATACCATACTAACATCATCATTAAACCTACGCGCAAGTCGCTCTCAACATTTGACTAGGTAAAATTATGCTCCGAGTGTTTTTCCCTAATAGTTAAATTTTACCCTTCTCAAGAAATACCCCTTTTTAAATGGCTTCCTACAGTCTTCCAACCAAATTCGGGTGTACTACTCTGATCGCACACGTATATATGGATTATCGTCCTTCACACGACGCTTAATCCACTCTACCACTTCCACTTCGTTATGTTAGTCCCACCAACATATATTCCACACGTCTATTCCCACGTCCCTTCAAATTGGATGATTCTAACATTAGCAACCAGGATGCCCACACACCCTATAAACTGGGTATATTAGTGTAAGCATCACATATGCTTCACACATAACACCTAATTCTTTATTTCCCTTGTACTCACAACGTGGTTACAACACTTGGGTACTCTTTATCACCCTAGAAATCGAAATTTTAAATCCTCCTTAATCTCTTTCCACCCTTCAACTCGTGGTGATAAAATAAAACTTTCAATGCTCCCTCACCACATAACCGGCTCCATTGGCCTTAAATCACAATTTAACTTTCAACTTACAGTTATAATTACCTACTCCTATAATGATCGAGGTACCGAACTCGTGGACTAATGACCAAACATCTCTCTACTTCCAACCTTACGCTAAGTTTCATGCGTGGGATGTCTCGCAAAGCGAAATCCAAACAAGGAACCCCCCCGATACACTACTATCTAGCATTCTCGGTTATCAAAATCCATGAGGTCCTTCATCAATAACATGTACCCCTCTATTCCATCACATGACAGAAAAGCTACATCTCCTCCCGTAATTGTGCTAAAACAAAGAACTTTTCACCAATTTCACTATCGCTCAGTATTGGTGGAATCACATTCCATAAACCTCATAGACATACAATCGGGACTCTCAAAATCCTATTCCCAAATATATGAATATAAGGCTTAACTCCCACGTTTCTATAGGATGAGTATAATAATGCACTCCTCCTATCACTAAGTCTTAAGCACTAAACATAATAATGAGTTAAATCCTTCCACTCAATGGTAAACTCAATACACACTGAATCATAACAACAAAGTCCCCAAACACCCCAGGATTACACATTTCAATACCACTATACCCTTGGAAGTTTCTATAATGTATATTATAAATGCGAGACCGACCCTCTCACAAGTGAGGCTTCGTCAGAACAAAACATTCTGCACTAGGGCAGCAACCCCGGCAGACTTGCGATATCCTCCCACTATCGGTCTAATTATTACTATAAAACCATAATCAAGGTAATATCATACTCGTATAACACATCACTAAAATGAGTAATCGCAATAAAGTATATAACACTATTAATATACCCATTCATCCTCCGCGAATAATACTAAAGATAATCCCGCTACACAAGGGATAATATTCACATAATAATAACCTTATAGACATATGCACTAAACTCGTCTCACATGCAAATCTAGCAATACACAAAATGTAGTGACTCGCTCGTGTCACATAAAACACACCTCATCCTCCGAGAATAAAACTTAGACTTCTACCTTGCCACTCGCCTTGGTTGCTCAAATGGTCTCCGGACGTAACACACCTGTCCAAACAAAAAAAACTACTTTAATCGTTGCCCTTTACTAGGCACTATATTCTTTTCCCCTTTACTCGCTTAGGGAAAAATTAACCCAAGTGGTTTCAGTTTCCACAAAACACTTCTATGCATAATCCACTTACCACTGGTCATAGTGACCATTTTAGGGTTGTTCTTCTCTCGAACTTTAGTAGGCTCGATTCCTGATGGCTACCTCCATTGTTCCCTTAGCTTTGTTGGCTTAAAGGAACATGCTTCTGGCTTCAATTACCCTTACTGAGTTTACCATCTCTTGGTAAGAATTTAGCTATCCGAATCATTTAAATGGATCCCTTGATGGGTCTCCCCCTTGTGCTGCTTCACTACCACCATTTCATCTGGTCTTATTCTTGACTAAATTCTTTGATTCTTTTAACTTCCGACACAAAAAAACATTATCATTTCCATTGACAAAGAACGACATTGTCTCCCTCTGAATCGGTCTTCCGACATAATTCCCTTTAAATGTTATTAACTATTCTTACGAGTTTATCTCCTACTTAAAATCCTCTCCTACATTTGTATCTACATCCTTCTATACAAGATTCTCTAACAGTTTAGATTCATATTCACAAATGGCCCTCTGTCCGACCCTCCTGTGATGAGTTCAGAACAATGTTCATATCTTATCCTGAACATCTGATGAAGGAACCAGCGGTCAAACTGTACCTAAGATACTTCTATTGACATAGCATTCCACTTCTAAAAGTGGTGGCTGACTCCCACCATTATAACTTCGTTCCGACGAGCCAAGAAAATTTTATCCCAAATTTTCAGTTTCAATTAGCCACACTTCGTCATAGGCCCAAACCTTTGGATATTATACCTCATTTGGCTAATACACACAATCCACGTATTTTTAGGATTTCCACCGACGGTTCTCCTAAATGCTTCGTTTAAATCTTTCCCAGTCATACCACATTAGGTGAGTCTACTTTTGCATCACTTTCGAAGATAGCAGCACTTGGAAAGTTTATGCTGCGCACTAGCCATCTTTACAGTGTTGGCTTCTCGTGACATAATAGGGGTGACCTTAACTACAGTAATCATTCTTGATTGTACACTCTAACCTCAATTGAGCTCTGCCTCCTGCTGTCCGCCCAATGACCCTCGCCTGTCATACTTCATTGTTCGAACACGCCCGAAAGAAAATAAAATTCGCTAATACGTATACGTTATAGCCAGAGAACGAAATCTCACCATAGAAATCAACAATCCTAAATATAGGGATTTATATCAAACAAGCAACGTTGGAAGAAAAATAAGCTGCACAGATCCTAAGGACACTAGAACCTGATGCTCGGATACCACCTATGACACCCCACCTAATTAAATACTGGGTGATTAGTCCTTTATTAAATTAACTCAAAGTGTCTGGTTGATTCATTCTTAGAATCACTGTCAAAAAACAATTTTCTTTATTAATCACCTAATAAATAATTAAGCTAAGTGTCAAAACATTTCATCTCATTAAGTATGATTGTTATTATTATTATAAAACCAGTTTCACGAATACAAATCATAGTATTAAAACCAAACCATTCAAATGAAAGAACATACTAGATAAATCAATCCAATTAAAATATCCCAAATTGTAGGACAATGTAATAAACTAAAATAATCCCAACTAAAATGAATACCGGCATAAATAAAAGTACAAATCTCTCTGAACTAGATAAAACTGGAAATGGGCGACACATGCCCTATCTAAGGAGAACTAAATGAAAGATTGAGAATACAAGAATGAAGTCGTCTACTGCAAAGACCTGCAACTCTCACACTAGCTGATCACGTCAACAGTCCAAAGATCCAAGCATGACGCCCCAATGGCTGGGCACCTGTAATACATACATACATACATATACATATATATATATATATATATATATATATATATATATACAAGAGAGAGGAAAGATGATAGGAAACGGGTCAGATCCCGAGTGTAAAACAACTTTGAAATAGTTTAGTAAGTATTTAAAATGCTTACCAGTTGATATTACATACATGTTAGTACTCGACACTCTCTTAAGAATTACCACCTCTCATCTAGTGTGCACACCTATCATACTACTAAAATGACTCATAAGTCTAACCCAAATCTCCTCCCATAAATTTTGATTCGTGAGACCGTATGTCTGTGATTTTTTAAAGTAACGTCTTATTAAGGACCATTTAAGTTAATTTTGTATATATCAATACTACTATGAAATCTCAAGCATTTACTATGATTAGGAACGTTTATTCAATATTTATCTACTTACACACACAGTAGAAGATTTGCAGGTATATGTATATATATTAATCACTCATACAATATATACACTAATCGGCACCCCACATAAAATCTATGGTGCTGGCACACTCTGCTATCAAGTCCTTGTACATCTCGTACAAATGAGGTAAATACTAGTTCGGAGTCACTCTCGGACTATATTAACATAAAATACACATATTGGAGGCGAAGCATGGTTCCAAGTCACTAAGAGGTCAGCACATACCCTCACGTCTCTAAGGACCGTTTGACTATCATTCTCAGATAACATGTACCAAGGAATCCTATGTTCTAGGGTACAAGTAAATATCCCCCCATAAAGGTGACATCGAGATAAGACTATCCCGACACATAAACCTCCGTGATAACAAGTAGCG
Source organism: Sambucus nigra (assembly GCA_949130495.1). Lineage (NCBI taxonomy): Eukaryota > Viridiplantae > Streptophyta > Magnoliopsida > Dipsacales > Adoxaceae > Sambucus > Sambucus nigra. Next base: position 509,120,592 of record OX422212.1, read on the forward strand.
TGGGTATGATTAACTACACATAATAACATGACAAGCATACATAGACACAATTATGTAATTCCATAATTCATATAGGTACCCTCATGACCCATAGTATATTCTAGCCACGCGTAGCGTGTAACGCTCGAGTTATATGCATAAGTAAATCACTTTTTTTATTCTCTTAATTATTTCAAATCCTTATGTACTTCTCGATTCTCGAAGTGTATCCTCTCGATAAACATAAAATTAGTAGGTGCACCCTCACTACTCTGCTGGAATAAGTCTTCCTAAATTCTCACAAGACCTACTATAACGTACGCATGATTTCCCACTAAATTTATATTCCCGAAACCCCATGGTTAAATATCATATACACTCGTTTTACCCGGACCCTACTTATACCCACCTGGTCCTTCTCATGTCCCATTAAGATATTTAAATTTTATCCGAAGGTCCTTACGCATTGGGGTTGGATTAACATAAAAAGGGGAAGAAGTTTTAGTTTCAAAGAGGGGTCGATCAATCGATGAAAATGGTCAATCGATCGACACAGTCAATCGATCGACATTCTTGAGTCGATCGATCGATCAAGCAAGTGTTGGCCCAGTTTCTGCAATTTTAGCCTACGGGTTTCATCCAATCTACATCCTCAAACATGCATTAACATGTCCCAAACTTCCAACCAAACCTCATAAATGTTATATAAACCAATATAGGATATTTCTAACATAAATAATTTGCAAATTCACTAAGAATTATCATCAAAGGGGATTAATTCACGAAAATAACATTTAACCCTAGTTCATCCATTTTTCTCAAGAACTCATTTAAATTTTCAAATTTCTATCTCTATTGGGCATCAATTTCGTGGATAATATATTACATATGAGATATATCCATCTTAACATGGTTTCTACTCCAAATTTGAAATAAAGACTCCCAAACAACATTTTATTTTTGAGAAAACATGAGAGTATAAATTCCTACACTAGCATGGATGTGTTATCAACTAAATAACAACAAGTTAGATACTTTCCTTAGAGATGGAAGTATGAATCATTGATGATGATGGGTATGGTTTTGTTCCTCGTTCCCCGATCTACGCATTGATGGTGGAATTAGTGACGATGGTGTTGGCTAGGTGGTTCTCTCACTTGGAAGCTTTCCCTCTTCTCTCTTCCTTAGCCTCTGTGCGACTCCAAAGTTTCTAACCCTCGAGGAATCTCTCTTCCCACATATATAAACTCTCAATTTTCGTCATTAATTAAGGCCAAAAATGGAAAATTACCAAAATGCCCTCCCGAGTTACCGCTTAGGCCTAAAAACGTCCCGAGACCTAAACTAAACCCTCAGGTACACTTTTTTGACTATATCTACCCTTTTGGACACATTGGCACACTCAAAATGACCATACCGGCGAATCATAATTAATTCACTTTTTATTCCATTAATTTAGTCTTGAGACGACACATGCGTGTTCCGACTTAATTTCTATAATTATCATATTATTCACTCGCGACAATTTCTCATATATTACTTTAATCATCTAGCAATATTCAACATTATTCTTACCAATAATTACTAACTCTCATCACGCTAGTAAATATTTATTTTAAAATCTAGATTAATATTAAATTAATTTATCTCAATTTAATTTAATTAATCCCATAATTAACCCATTATTAAATGCCATAAAAATGCGGGGTATTACATTTTGAACTTGAACCTTAGGGAATAATCGATGTCCATGCCGTTTAGCACTGACACTATCAATCCAGTCCCACTTTCATTTTTGCTGGAGGACCCATCAACAAAGAGGTTCCACACAGTATCTTCCTTTAAGAAATTTCCCTTAAATAGGGATCCCTGTCTAAAGAGGCATCTTCCTTCTTCGTTTTCAATAACTTTTTTTCTAGCCATGCTTGTCTCAGCCTTATCTGTGGAAGGGTCAACAATTCTACCTTGTTGATTATCTATCTTCTCAAGGTTCCCATTTTCAGCCTCGGCCTCTTCCCAAGTGAATTGAATAATGAAATCTGCTAGTGCATGCCCTTTGATAGCCACCCTGGGTTTATATACAATATCAAACTCTCCCATCTCTTTTGCCCAGGCCATTAGCCTCCCTGATTTCTCTGTCTTGTGTATGACCTGCCTAAGAGGAGAGATAATAAGGATGACCATTGTATGGGCTTGGAAGTATGGCTTCATCATCCATGGGGCATGAATCAAGGCATAGGATAACTTTTCCATCCTAGGGTACCTTTGCTCTGCTCCTTGTAGTGCTATACTATTAAAATACACTGGTTTCTGCACCCCATCTTCTTCTCGCACAATAGCAGCGCTAATGGCGGACTCTGAGATGACTAGGTACACGTATAATCTTTCATCTTGCATTGGATGCGATAAAAGTAATGGAGACCCTAGGTTGGACTTTAGCTCTTTGAAAGCCTTATCACACTCTTCATTCCACTTAAAAGACTTTCTAAGAACTTTAAAAATAGTAGAGATTTTTCTGTGGCTCTGGATACAAATCTATTCAAAGTATCCACTTGCCCTGTGAGCTTTCGAACATCTTTAATGGTCTTAGGGGTCTGCATTTATAGTAGAGCCTTTATCTTCTCAGGGTTGGCCTCAATACCCCTTTGATTGACGATGAACCCCAAGAACTTTCCTGGTCCAACCCTAAAAATGCACTTGGTCGGGTTGAGCTTCATTCGACATTTGTCCATCATGTCAAAGGTTCTCTCAAGGTCGGCCACATGATCCTTGTCTTTCAAACTCTTGGTCATCATGTCATCTACATAGACCTCTATAGACTTCACTATTTTATCTTTGAATATTTTATTCACGAGACGCTGATACATTTCCCCTGCATTCTTCAGGCCAAAGGGCATAACCCTATAACAGTATGTCCCCTTGTCAGTAATGAAAGATGTTTTTTTGAGTCCGTAGGGTCAATAAAGATCTCACTGTAGCCCGAGTATGTATCCATGAAACTCATTAACTCATGGCTTGCAGTAGCGTCCACCATTTGATCGATGCGAGGAAGAGGGAAAATGTCTTTGGGGCAATATTTGTTGAGGTTAGTGAAGTTCACACACATCCTCCATTTCCCATTAGCTTTGGGGAATATGACTGCATTAGACAACCATCCGGGATAGATGACCTCCTTGATAAATTCAGCTTCTTTGAGCTTCTTGACCTCATCCCTTATGACCTCATATTTCTCTCAAGAATAAATTCTCCTCCTCTGATTTATTAGCTTGGCATCTTCTATCACGTTGAGCTTGTGACATATGATTTTGGGGTCGATACCCGGCATGTCTGCATGACTCCATGCAAAGATGCTCTGTCTTATCCTCAGTAGCTTGATGAGCTCTTCTTTTATATCTAGCTTTAGGGCATTGCCGACCTGGACAATTTTTTTCGGCTCATCCTCATTAAGGATGATGGATTCTACCTCTTCCGTGGCTTCCCCCTTATTTAACTTTATCTCTTCCTTGGGATTAAGGGTATCAATATTTTAAGTAGTGGTTGATTTCTTATATGCCTCTCTTTTCTCAATATAATTGAAGTAGCATTCTCGTACCGTCGTCTGGTCACCTTGAGCTTCCCCTACCCCATAAGGAGTTTGGAATTTTATCAACTAGTAGACCGTTGAAGGCACAACTCAAATTCCTTGAGGTCTACTCGTCCCAGTATAAGGTTGTAGGCTGAGAAGATGTTTTTATCCATCATGAAAAAGTTGATCTTCCCGATGAGCCATTTCGGCCACTCATCTCCCATTCTTACATCAATCTCATACATCCCCAGGGGATGAACTTTTTCTCCACTGAAGACGATAAGGGGATAATGGTATGGGACGATCCTAGTGCGACCAAGTCCTAGGGCTTTGAAACATGGACAAAACATCCTATATGTAGAGATGCCCCATCTACCAAGATCCTCATCACCTCACATCCATGCACCCTGGTGGTGATGACGAGAGGGTCATCATGTGGGGCTAGGAGGCCCTTAAAATCCAACCTTGAGAAAACCCACTATCAGGGTGTCAATTTCAACCTTCTTCCTTTTTTTAAGTTTGGCTTCGATAGAGGTTGAGTGCACAACTTCAGTCTTTGTTACTGGCTTTGCTTCAGCTACATGAAGCCTTCCTGTCGTCCACTTTCGATCCTCCTCCAGCTAGGCCCCCAGAGATCATTTTAACACCGAATGAAATCATATTAAGCCTTTTCACCGGGCCATGGTCATCCTTTGGTGGAAGGTCAGGATCATCATCCTCATCCTCATCCTCATCCTCATCCTCATCCTCTGAGGGGTCATCACATCTAAAGGGGGCATCTTCTCTACATTTATCACTTATTTTCTTCCTAAGGTCGGCTTAGCCACCCTTGAAGGAACCCTTATCCGTATACTTTCTCAACTTCCCTGCTTTTAACATTTTCTCAATTTCATCTCTTAGAGCAAAGTATTTAACGATCAAATGGCCATGATCTTGATGGAATTCACACCACAGGTTTTTGCTCCTCTTGTGGGGGGAGCTCTTAACTTCTTGGGCCATTTTAAAGATCGATTGTTCTTTATCTCATTCACATATGACCTTCAGCGAGGTGTAATCTGCAAACTTATCATTTGCTAGTCTTTTCTTCCCATCCTTATTCTTTTTCTGGTATTTACCTCCACTAGTACCTCCTTTTACATCCTCGTATTTGGTGGCCATCGCCTCTTCGGTATTCATCGCCTTACCCGCCATCGCCAGCAATTCAACTATTGACTTCGAGGGGTCTTCAACAAGCTTCAACAATAGCTTCCCCTTTTGGAGTCCTCCAATTAAGTCCATCATGGATATACTCTCTTCGTAGTCGTTGACCTCTAACTTTTTGTTGTTAAACCTAGCTATGTAGTCTCTAATACTCTCATTTTTCCCTTGCTTAACATAAAGCAGGTGAGTAGTCTTCTTCTGTGGTCTTACTCCAAAGAATAAGTTATGAATGAACCACTCTGCTAACTGCTTAAAGCTTTCAATGGAGTTCTTAGGAAGAGAGGTATACCATACATGTGCAACCCCAGTCAAAGTGCTAAACAAGGCTTGACATCTCATCTCATCTGAGACATAGTATATGTCTTCTACTGACTGGTATATCTCGATATGGTGGACTGGGTTGGTACTCTCATTATACCTTGGGGTAACCACATGTGGCTTAAACTTGACCGACATTAGGAAGTTGACTATCTTCACCATAAAAGGTGAGCCCTCATAGTATTCTCTCTGCAGAGGGTCTCGACTTTTCAAAATTTCACCAATTTCATCCTCTAGCCTTTGAATCTAGTCATTCCATAGTCTACCTGGGTCAGTCAAGCCGATGTTATCCCTTGCCACCTCTAAGGGGCGAACTTAGGGCTCTGCTACAGCCGACCTTTGCCGACTATTTACTTCTCCATGATCTATGTCTCTTCCATTAAGGGCTCAGTCATCACGGGGTCATCCATCTACCCATTCTCTTCTGGTCCTTGCAGACTTCTCGATCTAGATAATCTTTCTGATACGACGTAAATATTGCGTATTTCACCCGTTAACCTACGCCTTATTAGCCCCCTTGGGTATCTTAATCCCTATACTTATGCTCGTTAACCAGACAACCTCGGATTTCTATGTTAACATGTTTTGCAGGGATTAATTGAGCTTTTGTAGGTATTTGGATGCTTAGTATGAAGTTCGGACGCTTTCCGGAAATATTTTGTCGACTTTTGCAGCTTCGGGGGCATTTTAGTAATTCCAGCATTCGGGTTTGAATCCCGAACTCTTCACGGAAGTTAAAGCCCTTTTATTTCCCTTCGCGTGGACGCCGACGGTGCATGATTCCGAGTTATATCGATGGAGTTATGGCATTTTTAGGATGGTTTTTACTGCAAAAGTACACTCAAGGTCACATTCAAAGGCATTTTAGTCATTTCATATTTTGGTTTTTTAGCCTAATGTCTTCTTGGATGTTTTATTCCTCTGAGTTATCTTCGTGTAGCCTCCGACCGTGCCTCATTCCGACCTATAACGAAGAAATAGCTGCATTTTCTGTAAAATAGGACAAAGCTGCAGAATTGCAAACCTGTAGGGGCGAATCGATTCGCCACAAAATCGAATCTATTCGAAATTGCTGCGGAATTGTTGCAGAATTGCAGTTCGAACTTCCCCTGTTTTCGAATCGATTCGGCCCTGCTGATATTTGCTTTTCTCCCCTTTTATTTACAAGTTTTCCATGGGATTGGTTTTGTATAAATACTCTTCCTCTTCATTTTGAAGAGATATCTTACATTTCACATTAGTTTAGGGTTTGTATGGAGCTTTGCCCTACCCCACCACTTTGGGTGTTTTGCCCACTTTGATGTATGTAAGCTTATTAATATAGTTGTATTTCTTAATTTCTTGCTTTGATAATTAGTTTACATGCTTTATTAATTAGTTTACTTGCTTTATTTCTTGCTTTCCTAGTTTAATTAGTTTAATTTAGTTTATTTCCATGTCGTGCCCTTAGATAAATAGGGTCGGGATTTCATTACGCCATTTACGGGTTTGGACCTCGAAAGTTAGGGTTTCGTGTAAAATTGCATTTAATTGAAACCGCGTGTATTAAAGTTGGATTGTTATGCGTTTAACTTTATTTGTCACACAACTTTAGTGTTTATAGCGATAATTCGAATTTAATCCGCGTGTGACCATTTTTGATTAAATGTTTAATCTCGCAACTTTGTCTTAAATTCCTTATTGCGTGATGTTTATGCTTAATTGAAAATGATCGATTAAATTTTTTCAAATCAAAATTCTAATTAGTAGTTGTTTAGCCCGTGAATGTGTGTATGCGATCCCGATCCTCGCTTTCCTTTAATTTAGCGTTAACTTCTCTTTTGTTTTTCCACCATAACCACCCATCACCTTTTCTTATTTCTTTTACACCATTTTTATTCTTGAAGTTTTAAAACAATTAACATCTAAAATTTAATCACTCCCTGTGGATTTCTTACGATACCCGACTTACCGCTTTACTTGCCTCGCAAGTGTAGTAGTAACTTAGGTTTTTTTTATCGCGGCGGCGAAACACACAACGATTGTGTCCTCACACGAACACACTTTTTTCGCCCGGTCACAAAATGGCGCCGTTGCTGGGGAGTGTGTTTTAGATAGTAATTGTTTTATTATTTCGTAGTATTTTTCCTTTTGTATTTGTATTCTTTGTTTTAACCTTTTTTGCAGGATAGCATATTTGAGCGCTAAGAAACTTTGATTCGTGGTTGTTCACTTTCTTGCTCGGATTCTCCATTTACAAAAAACGAGGTAATCATGTCCTACTATTATAGTTATTACGGTTATTCTAATGATTCATACTTTGGGGATAGTTTTCAAGTTTTTCATTTTCAAGATTTTCTTGAAAATGAAAGACTTGAAAACATTTATCACAATGAAAATCGTTATTGGGAGTTTGAGTTGGATTCATATTTTGAAACCAATGATGATTTTTATTCCAATGATTTAGAAGATGAGATTTTACAAAATGAGGAGTTTGAGGCTCTTGAGCCGAGGAAGCCTACTTTGGAAGAAACTTTTCTTCTTTACTCCCAAGGTTTGGAAAGCTTAAATGATGCTGGAATGAGACTTGGAGCACTTTGCGATGAGATGAATTCTTATGCACAAAACAACGAGGCGGTGGAAACTTGTGTTTCACCTAAATTTTTCGAAGAATTTCTCATCGAATGTGAATCTCTCTCCCCCGAAATTCAATCTCCTTCCGACGATATGCTGACGGAGATTGAATTTATTTCATTACCATTTACGTTTTCCGTCATTGAACCATTAGAATTACCGGTTTATTCCTATGAGTCGGTAGAAACTTTTTAAACTTCTACACTTTTTTCCGATGAGGACTCCTTGCCGGACTTGTTTTCGATGGATGCTATTCCGATGTGTGCACCATCTCCCATTCCATTAGAATTTTTTTTGGGAGATGAGTCAATTTTTCTTGGACCTCAAGTGTACCTTTCCCCCTTATTATCCAAATCCCCTATCGTCCGCCCAAAATTTCAAATTGGCGATGGTTCACTTTTTTCACCACCCACATGCCTTCCGCTGTTCAAACGGAATTCTTATTTTTCGGGAGGCATGTTCGCTTTGGAGGGTCCACCGTTGATCTTTCAAAGTCAAATCCCTTTTTGGGTGGACCCACTATTTAGACTTCTAGTGTATAGTTAGTGTGAAGCCTAAATAGTAGGTTGTAAATAGTTAGCTTTTTAATTTTCTTTCTTTCCTACTTTTCTTTCCTTTTAATTTAGTCTAGTGTAATTAGTTAACTTTTTGTTATTTGTTTTTGCTATGCTCGGTACTAACTTGTTTTGTAGATTCCTTTGGACTCGCGCTTATGGAGATCGCTCCAATTTTGGGTAATATTGTTCTTTTCCTCTCTTTATGTTGTGTTCTTAATGCGCATTGAGGACAATGCAACATTTAAGTTAGGGGGTGTAGGATATTCTATCCATTTCTTTTTTTTATCCATGGATTTTCTTACTTGTTAGTTACTAAGTATGCCTTTTTGGGAAAAATTTAAAAATTTTCAAATATATTTTCTTTCTTTTTTCTCCTTTGTTGGGCATTTTTCCTTGTTTTCGATGATAAATTTCAATAATTGCCCGATCCAATAGACAACTCAATGATGCATGTTCTCGATTTTAGAAGTTATTGGACTTTAGTCCTCAAATCATTGATATTGTGAATAACTTCATGAATTAAACTTTATCCCATGAGCATATGCACTTTCCTTGTTCTATTGATTTGGTTTAAGATTTTTATAACTCGGGAATCTTTTGTTGTATTGTATATACTTACACCGAGTAAGCTTTGTACCTTTTGTTGTTTGTGAGTGTTATACACTATTCTTTTCTCTTTGAAAACGTTGAATTCGTTGGTAATCTCACTATTCTTTCATTTGACCTTTCATTAATTGAGTTCATACTTGAAATGTGTTACTTGAGCATGATTTTCATATATTATTTTGACTTGAGAATTGCGTAAACTTTTGGAAATGATCATAGGCCCTCTTTGTTATATCACCCACATTAGCCTTGACCTCACCTTATATGTTTCCCTAGTCAACCCCTTTGAGCCAAAATATAGCCTTTCGTTTCATAACCCCATTCCCATAACCAACTCCGCATTGGAGTTTTAGCCCATACATATACTTTCCATACCTTTGTTTGGAATGATACTTGGGATTGAATGATGTTATTGTAGTGTGGTTGCAATTTAAGCATATGAGAGTTTGAAAAGTAAAGAAAATAAAGTAGTACAAAAAGTGAAGAAAAAGAGAAAGCAAAAAGAAAAAAGAAAACATGAGAAAAATAAGAAAAGAAAAAGAAAGAGAAGTTTGTATATGTTGTATATAGTTCAATAAGCTTTGATTACTCTCCCCGATGATATATCTAATGCTCGTTTGGAAGTTACTTTCCATTTTTTATATTGCCCGCATTCTTCCCATTATCCCGAGTTTTCATCCCGAACACTTTGAATCCGTATATACATTCCTTCATTTCGTACCCTAGCCTAACCTACATTACAACCCTATAAAGTCCTATGTGATCTTAGGGTGCATTTAATTTAAAAATCATAATAGTTTTGATAATCTGTGAAAATGCATTTTGCCTCTTTTAGTGTGTGGTATCCTTTCATTGAGATTACAGTTTTTCAGTTTATATATAGCGTTCCTCATTTGTGACATGTGCGCGGCCTAGTTTCCATTTACATTTACTCTTTATGCCCGCATGTCCCGTGTATTACCTCCCTTTTCATAGTGAATTCATTTGTTGAGCGTAATGCCCGTGAGGATTGAATGTATGCTTGCTTTGATTAGTATCCGGTTTATATAAGTTTTTACCAAATCATATTTTGCATTTGCTCTCCCCCCTCCCACTTTTAAAGTTTCAATTCTATGAGGTGCATTCAACCTGTTAATAACAACGGACTTTAGCTTGAATTCATTCAATATGCTAATAACATATTTGAAATCTTTTTCGTTGTTGCTGAGTTTTTCGCATGTTGGGTCGGGCATATTTTGAGGAAACCTTATGATGTTTGTGGGTATCATCCCTGAAAACCCTCACGAGACGACACTCGTCCACTAGGGTAACCTAGGGGTTTAACGACTTATTGCATATGCTAAATGCAATCGTTCGCCCGCGAAAGTGGCCTTATCTTTTTATTGCTTTTTCATCCCATTTTGTACTTGTATCCTGCTTTTGATTTTCTTGTAGTTCTTGTTGTTTCCTATTTCATTGCTAGGGACTAGCAATGTGTAAGTTAGGGGGTGTGATACGACGCAAATATTGCGTATTTCACCCGTTAACCTACGCCTTATTAGCCCCCTTGGGTATCTTAATCCCTATACTTATGCTCGTTAACTAGACAACCTCGAATTTCTATGTTAACATGTTTTTCAGGGATTAATTGAGCTTTTTTAGGTATTTGGAAGCTTAGTATGAAGTTCAGAGGCTTTCCGAAAATATTTCGTCGACTTTTGCAGCTTCGGGGGCATTTTAGTAATTCTAGAATTCGGGTTTGAATCCCGAAATCTTCATGGAAGTTAAATCCCTTTTATTTCCCTTCGCGTGGCCGCCGACGGTGCATGATTCCGAGTTGTATCGATGGAGTTATGGCATTTTTAGGATGGTTTTTACTGCAAAAGTACACTCAAGGTCACATTCAAGGGCATTTTAGTCATTTTATATTTTGGTTTTTTAGCCTAATGTCTTCTTGGATGCTTTAGTCCTCTGAGTTATCTTCGCGTAGCCTCCGACCGTGCCGCATTCCGAGCTATAACGAAGAAATGGAGGCATTTTCCGTAAAACAGGACAAAGCTGCAGAATTGCAGACCTGTAGGTGGGAATCGATTCGCCCCAAAACCGAATCGATTCGGAATTGCTGCAGAATTGAAGTTCGAACTTCCCCTGTTTCCGAATCGATTCGGCCCTGCTGATATTTGTTTTTCTCCCCTTTTATTTACAAGTTTTCCATGGGATTGGTTTTGTATAAATACTCTTCCTCTTCATTTTGAAGAGATATCTTACATTTCACATTAGTTTAGGGTTTGTATGGAGCTTTGCCCTACTCCACCACTTTGGGTGTTTTGCCCACTTTGATGTATGTAAGCTTATTAATATAGTTGTATTTCTTAATTTCTTGCTTTGATAATTAGTTTACATGCTTTATTAATTAGTTTACTTGCTTTATTTCTTGCTTTCCTAGTTTAATTAGTTTAATTTAGTTTATTTCCATGTCGTGCCCTTAGATAAATAGGGTCGGGATTTCGTTACGCCATTTACGGGTTTGGACCTCGAAAGTTAGGGTTTCGTTTAAAATTGCATTTAATTGAAACCGCGTGTATTAAAGTTGGATTGTTATGCGTTTAACTTTATTTGTCACACAACTTTAGAATTTATAGAGACTATCCGAATTTAATCCGCGTGTGACCATTTTTGATTAAATGTTTAATCTCGCAACTTTGGCTTAAATTCCTTATTGCGTGATGTTTATGCTTAATTTAAAATGATCGATTAAATGTTTTCGAATCGAAATTCTAATTAGTAGTTGTTTAGCCCGTGAATGTGTGTATGCGATCCCGATCCTCGCTTTCCTTTAATTTAGCGTTAACTTCTCTTTTGTTTTTCCACCATAACCACCCATCACCTTTTCTTAGTTCTTTTACACCATTTTTATTCTTGAAGTTTTAAAACAATTAACATCTAAAATTTAATCACTCCCTGTGGATTTCTTACGATACCCGACTTACCGCTTTACTTGCCTCGCAAGTGTAGTAGTAGCTTAGTTTTTTTTTTTATCGCGGCGGCAAAACACACAACGATTGTGTCCTCACATGAACACACTTTTTCCGCCCGGTCACTTTCCCTTAGGTCATTGACTGGGCCCAGCCTATCAAAGGCTGATCCTCTGCTCAGACGGTCAAAAGTCGAGGATCTGGGGATATCATCAGGATTCTGTCTCCTACACCTCCCTCGACTCTCCTGGATATGTCGTAAAGTATTGTTGGAGATCTCATACAACTCCCAGTAATCTACAGGAGCATATTCCACTTCCACAACATCATACCTATCCTTCGGGCAAGGGATTCTTTATCTCCCTAGGCGTACATGCCTAGGGTCAGTAACATCCCTCTGGTGTTATAAAGGTGGCACGTCTTTGCATGGTGCCTGGGTGGCCCTCTAGCCTCATGTTGTCCCTGTGCAGATGCCGAAGTAATCATCTCAAGTGAGACTCCTGATGGTCTCAGTATGTTTTGGCTAAGAGCTACAAATTGCTCTTGCATAGCTTGCTGGCTTGCTGCTAGAGACTTCAAGGCTGCATCCACCTCAACCATCTCAGACTGAGGTGGTATATGGCTGGAACTAGGTCCTCCTCCACTATCTGGGGGAGGAGGTGGTGGTAACTCCGGTGCCATATGTTTGAGCTTGTGATGAAAAGACTAGAGAGCTTGGAAACATTAAGGGATCTCTTTCAATGGTTAAACAACTCCACACAAAGGGAGGGGGGGGGGGGGGGGAACGTTTCACCACCAGAGTCTCTAATGAGGTCAAGCTTACAGGAAGGAAGAGATAAATCTTCTCGTTCCCATCGACGGTGCCAAACTAATGTTGCTAAGAATCATCACCACCCAATATAGATGTTATGGATCTCAAATAAGCATAACAATGGTAGCAATGGAGTTATATAAATAGAGTGAGGAAAGGAGGAAAAACACACCGATGTAAGTGGTTCAGCCTATCTAGTCATCATCAATCATCTAAAAGAAACGGATCTTTAACACCTTGCAAATGTGCAGAAAAGGCCCTAACCTATTCCCAAAACTGGTCCTTGTCTCAAAAAAAGGTAGCAGGATGATATCTGTTAAACATAACTTCTCCTTCTTCTAATTTAGATGATGGAGCTCCACTTGATCCCTTACTAGAAACCTCCACAACTTTGCTTGATGATGCCATTATTGTGAAGAAAAGAGTATAAATAGAAGAAAGGTTACTAAAATTTTATAAATGAGGGTCAAAACAGATTGCGATCACCAAAGAATGAGGAACAAAGGAAGTTTTTTTTGCAAAATAAGGAGGTTTGAGAGATTTAATAGCGGTAAAGAGTTAGAAAATTTTGAAGAGAGGAAAGAGAAAATTTTTTATAAGGTTTCTAAATGACTAGTCGTTTAAAATGTTTTGATGGTTCATTAAAACAAAACGGCCATCTGAATTTGGGGAAAAATTACGATTGCTTAACCCAATGCCTCATAAGATATCTCATGCTATATGAGGAAAAAACAGGTGATGTGATGTCAAAATTAGCGATCTTAGAATTTGATGTTTAGATATACAAATGAACAGTTCACACGTGTGCAGTGAAAGTGGGTAGAAATTAACACATATATAGACAAGGTTCTTCGGTGGAAGGTTCTTTAGTTGAGTTTTATCGCATAAAGGTTCCTCGCTTTAGGATTAAAAATGCATAGGTTGTTAATAATGAACAATTAATATTTGAGATGCTTAGATTTACCTAGCCAAAGTATTTCAAAGTTACAAATTACTTGAACGAGCTATTTTGTACAGAAACTTTTTGTTTACACAATAACTTTCTCTAAGAGGGGGAAACATGTAGGACGGGGATATTTGTAGAAATCCCTACTCAAAGATGAGTTAATTTAAGAAGAAAAAAGGAGTTCCTCTGATGTTACATAGAAAAAGGTAATGGGAACATTTAAAAGATCTAGTCTGGAAAAATAAAAAAAGCTCAAGGCACCCTCTATTAACCTGGATGGGAAAGTTCCCAAAGAAATTTCTCTCAAGAACACAGAGACCGAAACAACTCCACACTATTAAGCACGTTGCGAAATAGCTCACCCGAGCGAGCATGTTGAGAGAAGCCATCAGTTTGCAAGACCAAAAGTGCTTATGAGCTATAAACAGAAGCAGATGTAGAAAGAATTATCATATATAAAGGAATATTCCTTTTACACATGATCCCATGCCGATAGAATTTATATAATTTATTAGGTAGTCCGATCAATACGCTTTATTAAAGTAATACTTTTTCCATATTTTGAGACAACTTTATATCACGCTTAATGCTTTTATCACCAATTACATGACTAATGGTGGTTTACCAATGGAAGCGTCCAAAAAGAGAAAAAGGGGTTTAAGGTCCAACAAAATTGAGACTGAGACTCTATATGCTACATTTTTCCAATGAATACAACAAGACTAATAGCAGAAAAAGAGATTGAGCATTTGTAAAAATTAATTTCCATTCTAGATGAAATAAAACCCGAGCTCCCGTGGACGTAGCCCAAGTTGGGTGAATCACATTATTTGTTGTGTTCTTTATAGTTGGTTTCCTCTCTTTAGTATATTTCCCCTCATTATTAAGTTTTGTTTATCATCACTTTTGCAAAGTACCTTTTCAATCATCATCAATAAGGGTTAAGCCTCAGTTTTACTACAAACACCTAGGTGACAAGAGAAACTACCACTTCCTCTCATTACCCAAATATAAGTTTTGCTTATAACTTTCTTGCCTTGGCATAGGATCTTGATGGCTGGATATATTTTTTTATTTTAATAACTAGGGAGCACATGGAGAGCCTGAGGCAAAAATATGCTCAAAAGCGCAAAAACAAAAAATGACTACAAGATTAGCACAAAAAGACTTTTATTATATAGTTACGTATAAGGGTATGATTAATTTATAAATAGTAAGACTCTAAATAACACAAATTATTTTAACTAACTTTTTCGAAAATTAGTGATTAGGCATAAATTCTTCCTAATTTATCCCTTGATTTAGTTACTTTTAACATTTCGAACAACGTAATTGAGTTGGATTTATCTCATAACTGTGCTACTGACTGATCCTAATGAGTACACCGAGTTTCTGGTATTTTGTAGTGATTTTGTAGGTATTTGATGTCAAGAAACGAAAGAAGAAAATCGGTAGAATCAAGAAAGAAATAAGGAAAAGTCTCAAGGGTAAAAGCATAATTTTTACACGAAATTCGGATGAGGTACCTAAAGAGAAGTTGAAGACATCTCATTCACGAGCACAAAGGAAGAAACGTCACCCCAATCGGAATCCCGGAACAAAAGTTATGATCAGTCAAAGAGGAACCAAAAAGTCAAATAGTCGGACCGGTCCGCCCATACCCCGGACCGGTCCGCCTTGCCAAACTCCAGAAGACCCCGGATCACATGCAAACCGAAGGAGGCAAAAATAAAAAGAACCGGTCCGCCCCCGGACCGGTCCGCCCCAAAATAAAAAGAACCGATCCGCCTTGGTGGCAGACCGGTCCGCCTAAGACCCGGATCGGTCCGATCTTCGAACTCTGAAAATCTTTTCTCTTCCTAAAAAGACTCCTAGTGCAGCTGACTTCCGATATTGTTGTAGGGTATAAAAGACCCGATTTAGTATTGTTATAGACACGAAGAATTAGTAGGTTTTTACCTCTTCTTTTTCAGAAACCCTAGCTTAGTTAATATTTTCAGATTTATTTCAAGGATTGGAGATTTTATTCAGTGATTTCTGTGAGTATATGTTTCTTTCATTGTTTCACTTATTGCTTGGATAATATTAGTGAGTAATTTTTAGTTCTAATTCTTTTCTGCATCTAATTATTATTTTCCTTAGAGTAATTATGAGTTCCTGCACATTAATTCTTGTTTCCATCCTTTTCAACATGTTAGGCTAGATTTCCCAAGGCCGGGATGCATGAATCCAGCCTGATGTGTTAGTGCGTGTGTATAAAATTAATCCACTAAATTTAATGATTGACCTTGATCGTATTGCGTAGTTGCACAACGATTGTAGATCTTTATATCTCGTTTGCCTCTGGGTACTCGTGATGATTTAGAGTGCAATTCGAATGCTACTATCGCGATACTGATTTACTCATCCTCAGATTAAGCATGACACGGGCTTGAACCTCGTATACGTAATGCTTGAGAGTACTAAATTCCGGGTCAAATCAATCAGATAAATTTAAGATTAGTATTATATCCGCACTACACTAGGGTTGGGGGATTGTATTCCCGTCCTATTTTTCACATCATTTAAATAAAAAGTTTCGGACTATTTTTCACTCATAAGTTAGGTAGATTAGTATAGTTGCATTTTTTTATAATTTCATATTTGCATGTAGTTATAATCATTCCCAAAATCAAATCATTTTCCCTTTTATTTTTAGAGTCAAAGTTAGGATTCCTCCGTCTTTTCCCGTCGTCACAACTTTGTTGTCATTTTTCCCTGAGGATCGATACCCGACTTGTCGGATTATTACTTGAGCGACATGCTTGCACTTGAGCCTAGAGTGAACGCATTTCTGAGACACATTTTCAGTCGCGTCAATTAGGTTGATGAAATTTAATAAATGGGCAACAGTGTTTCCAATATCTTAAAATGAACATCTCGAGGACCACGTCAAGATGTAATCAAATTTCTCAATTATGTTATTAATATTTGTCATACAAGGGAAAATGATGCTAATCGAGTCAACCAAAATAGTGGAGTGAGCAATGTTGCTACAATGATGCTGGTTTCTATTGATAAAGATAAGAATTCCATGATTTCACTTCTATGCTATTATGTCGTCGTTATTTAAATATGGATGCTTGATTATATAACA
This sequence comes from Sambucus nigra, assembly GCA_949130495.1. Classification (NCBI taxonomy): domain Eukaryota; kingdom Viridiplantae; phylum Streptophyta; class Magnoliopsida; order Dipsacales; family Adoxaceae; genus Sambucus; species Sambucus nigra. Next base: position 509,137,277 of record OX422212.1, read on the forward strand.
TTCAATATTCTGATTTTCAAGTGTGATTGGTGTGATAATAACAATGTCATCAAGATTGATGAACTTGGTTTCACCTTGGTTGAATTTGGTAGGATTGACCATAAGAATGACTAATTTATTTTAGCTTCTCAATCCGAACAAGTTTTTTATGTACGAAACAAAATCGATCCTAAGAGGTAAATTTCTAGAAACTCCTCAAATATTATGTAATATTAATGATAATGATGATGACTACATTACTGGTTGTATTAGAGATCATGGATTGAGCGAATCATTGCAAAATGTTGACAAAAACTGACAATTCGCCATCCACATATGCAAGAACAGATTGTGAGGGGATTGGGTCGACAATTATATCGAAATGTAGTTCTTTTAGGGATGTGTTTGATCAGTTGATTAATTTTATTTTCAAGGAATGCATTTTCATGTTTTGACTTTTGGTTAAAAAGATTGTTTAGGACCTAAAATATGGAGGATTCAAAGGTTTTTTTTTTTTTTTGGCATAGAGAACAACTAATTTGTTCCGATGTGGCTAGTCAAGTGACCCTTATTCATGATCCCTTTGTTGTAATGCATTGATCATTGTGCAAACTGGTTTAGTTTTTCCATTACTGAGTTTTCGGGCAAAATATTTTGCTATTTTTTTTTCCTTTTTTATGTTTCACAATTAATTATGCTCTATTTTCGTAGTCAATCATATACTTGACTTGAAGTGAATTTGGATGTCACTAAAAATGTATTTTTTTTACCTTTTTATATATCTGATCACGACAGGGACATATCTTGAAGGTAAGTATGACGTAAACTCTTATAAACATACATAACGACACAATCACATTTAACTCACATATTAAATATATGTTGAGATACATACCTTAATATTATGTATATGTTAAGTTTGAAGGTGATAAGGAATGTTTTGTCCTCACGTTCCTTTGCCCGTTGCAATAAGATTAGAAAGGGAATTTATTAAAAAATTCATTTTTTTGCATGGTTGACAACACTAAAAATTAAACACTTAAAATTAAATGCCACACAAGAGAGAAGTTGGAAATAATTAATTGAATTAAGGTTATATTTTTGACTTGGTATTCAATTCCTAGTCCTCAACTTGTCTTAGTGTTTAATATCTAGATTAAGGTTCTGTTTAGAGACAATTTTTGATTGGTCCATAGTGCGATGGCCAACACGCATATTTGGAATTGCTGAAAAGGTGACACGTTTCATTTTCATGCAGTAGGATAGTCGGTTGGGTGTCACGTGTTTCATTCTAGAGTGTTCCTTGTTTAATTAATTCGTGGTATGTAGGCTTTGGGCCTAGGTATTGGTTTTTTCCTATTTCATTGAGCTGAGTTTTAGGTGGGTTGGGATTTTGTGTGTTTTGTTTTAGGATTGTGTGCCTTTGTTTTGGCAAATTGTTGTCCCTTTTTGTGTGGAACTGAGTGCCTATTTTGGTAGCATGTTGCCTTTTTTTGTTGTGGTTGGGTCTGGCCATGGGGACTTTTGCCTGGTTCTAATTAAATAACATTTCATAAAAAACAAACAAACGTGAATCAGAATTTTGATTCACATAAATAACCATCCAATTACTTCCTCACTTTAGTGACTTTGAAGAACCCCATCGCGATATATAACTACTTATATAAACATTGTTAAATATATAATAAAAAAATGGAAGACCTTAAGGAACTCTCTCTATTCTCACAACCGCCTCTTACACAACCACCTAACCCTATCCCAAACAAACAAACAAACAAACAAACAAACCCTTCTATGGTACAAATCAAGCATATGAGTTGATGGTTCCAGATTCATGAATTACCAGTTGAATATTATGATATGTGTATTTTACAACATATTGCGGCATCTCTGGGTAAGCCTCTGAAAATCAATTTACGTACGGAATCTGTGGGCCGTGCAGGGTATGCTTGACTATGCGTGGAATTTAATTTGGAATAACCAGTACCACAGAAAATTAAAATAGGATGAATACTACGAAGTGTAATTTATGAGTTGAAAACTGAAATTTATTTTTCATGTGGCATTTCTCATGGGACGTGTAGATGGAGTAATAATCATGAGCGAGAAGCTACTTCTGGTAGTGGTGTGAATGAGCAATAATGGACTTTGATGTCTCATCGTCTGCTACAGTGGAGAATCAAGATGGAAGACATGGGTTCCAGAAATATTTATAGTTCACCCCAACTCACGGAGGATCCGAGTAGGACAAAAATGAAAAAGATGGTACATGACCCAGTCCCCGAAGAACGTCAAATATGGAAGCCTAAAGATGGAGTGACCATATTAACACTTGCAAAATCAAGGTTAATGCAAAAGGATGGCGGCACCCCACATGGGCAGGAGTGCCTTGAGCAAAGTGTTGTGCTTGGGGACGAGCGAAAGAGACAAAATGATAAGGACTTTCTCATTGACTCTTAAACCTCCTTAGAACAACAGGAGGTTTATCACACGTGTCCGACAAGATCTGAAGATAGTGTGGAAAATCAAGTTCTCCAAGTTTTACCTTTCATTAAAATGGTGGCTTGGACCGACGTTGGCAGGGTAACCATGCAACTTCGATTTGGAATGAGTAGGACCGCATAGGACAAATGGGTTCCTCCTTAATTTTGCCTTCTCAAATTGTCATACAGTGGAAGTCGAGTTACCACATGATGTCAGCTTTATCTCCACGTGGCATCTTTGTAGACACCCAATTTGAAGATAATAATATGTTGATCCCATGCACGTCCACTATAAAGGATTCCCTCTTACCTTTTTCGTCTACCCAGCCCACTGTCTTTGCCACCCCGCCAGATGACATCCCTTCGAAGATGACATATGGACCATCCGATCACACATCCGTAATTTTTGACCGACAACAATAGCTCATCGGACTCACCCACTCCCGACCTATTTCAACGTCCTCCCCCACACCCACTGATAATGACACACCATCAACAAAACCAACACTTTCTCCCCGATTCGAGCTCGCAACACATAAATTATCAACCTCTTCTCAAGCCACCGCACATAACTGGGGACAAAATGGGAAGCCATCTACCTCGAGGACCAATGTCAACCCTAGATAGAGACATGGTTATTCAATGCGATCCCAATGATTTGCTCATCTAGCCATTCTACACGATGCCCAACATTTTTTACTACCAGCTCCGAAGGCACAGTGTACATTTATAATTTTCACAACATTGGGAGAGGTTTTATAAGGACGTGGAGTCGATCTAAACGTACACGCACAACAAATCCCAAATGAAGATCAGCATCTGTGGAATTCTACTCAACCAAAAAAATTTGTCCACATCCTATCAGAGAGGGTTTTGAGGAGGACACACCCACCACTCTATCTCATGAGGATCCTCCTTTGGAATACTAGAAGCGGGTAAGCCCAACTTCTACCCAGAACTCATGAGTTTTGTATGCCTATAGAGTCCTCACCTACTAGTCATTCTGGATACTCTCATGGACACTAGGAGGTCTGTCTGTGAAATTGGTAGCCTACCATTTAAGAATAATATTATTTCCTTAGCGTTGGGTCAATCTGGTGGCAATTAGGTACTCTGGATGGATGAACTTATTATGGCACATGAATTGGTGGTGTCTCATCAGTTTATTCATATGCTTGTGGAGCATGACCCCACAATTGGCCCCATGAAATTTATGTCCGTGTACATGTCGCCTCAGCCATCAAATCAAACTCAGATATGGCAGCCTCTTCACTAACTCTTTACTACTATTCATCACCCTAGGCTCCTCATAGGGGATTTCAATACTATTTAGGCCTATATAAGAAGCTAGGTGGTCGACCTTTCACGAGACACAAGCGCTCCCTCTTCACAATTTTATGCACTAATGCAATATTCATGACCTGGGATTCAATGGCCCTTCTTTTACTTGGAAAGTCATTACTTTGTTCGAATATCACGTACGGGTGTGACTGGACTGAGGCCTTTGTAATGAGAGTTGCTTGAAACATTTGCCCCTTATTTACCAAATGCAGGTTTGGTCCTTGTTAATGGACAACATGCCTTCTCGATTTCATCCTGCTCAGCGTTTTATTTATTGCAAAGAGTGGGCCCAATATCCTTCTTTCTTATGCATGCTTCAAACCCAATGGAATCACTTGGTGTATGGTTCGCCTGTATTTTGTTTCGCTAGGAAACCATAATTTTTTTTATAGGTCGCTATTGTCTGGAAGCGTAACACATTAAGGAATATGGCTTCCTCTATTTCGAACCTGCAGCGCGACATTCAAATGCTTCGGTACCATGACCGCTCTTCGGATCAGTTATCTCTCGACCACGAAATGCAGTTACTCATTAACTTACACAATGCCTGCTCTTAGAATGTTAGTATAGGATAAATAAACACAAACTTAAGCAGATGGTTGATGAAGATTGTCATACTAAATACTTCATCAAGCCATCCACACCCTATTCTCAACCCTGACACAAGATAAAATAATTCCCATCAAGCCATCCGCACCCAATTTTAGCAATTTTATGCGTCTCTTTTTATGTCCACTCATCCACCTCCGCCCGTGTCAGCAGTGGCGGAGCCATATGACCTAGGCACGTGCTCAGGCCAAAACAGGTAAGGCCAACCTTTTTTTTTTTTTTATATATACACATATATTAGTAAGGGTATTAAAGGAAGAAAAAAATTCAGCACAAAAGTTCTCCTATTCACGTTCAAAAACAGAACTCCTAAAATTTATACACATTTTCACTTTTCACTCTCCCTATTCTTTGAGTTAAATCTCTACACCACATTAAGATATGTGTTCCTCCTGTTTTTTTCTTTTTTAGTAAATATCCATTGTTAGAGTTTGTTGAAATTTTGTGTAACAAATATAAATTGTTCGAGAGTTTGTTAAAATTCTCAAAATATGCTTATTTTTTGTTTTATCCCTTTTAATATTAGTATAAATGTTGTTGTTATTGGTTTGTAGTAATATTTTTTGGACATGATGTTATTGAAATTAATATTGTTGTTATTGGGCTTGTAGCAATTATTCGTTTTGTATTGATGTTTAAAATTTTAAAACATTGTAATTCATCTATTTATATGTTATTTTTTATGCATTTAAAAGATTATTATAAGTACTACTCAGAAACAAAATTTCAGGGGCTCCCGCCCCCGAACCCCCGGAATTTTCCTTTCGTGCCCAGGTCAGCTTGAATTCCTGGCTCCGCCACTGCGTGTCAGAGTATCCTTTTATCACTTTAAAACCTCCTTATCACTCCTGATTACTAGAGCCAGTGACAAATGAGGACATTTGGAGAACTGTAATACCCCGTATTTTTATGCTATATTAATTTGGGGATTTATTAAATTTAATGAGAATGATTATTTAATAAAAATCCGGAAATTAAATATGTTATAATTATTAACGTGACGAGAGTTAGTAATTATGGAAAACTTGTTGAATATTACTAATGAGCATAGTAATATATTATATTGGTTATATTGAATGTCATAAGTGAATTAAATGACTATTTCGGAAATTTAAGTTGGGACGTGCCCGTGTCACGTCGGGACTAATTTTGTTAAATAAAAAGTGAATATTTTATAAGTTGTTTGTATGGTCGTTTTGAGTGGGCCAACGCCTCCGGAAGGGTCGAGATAGTCAGAAAAGTGTACCCGGGGGTTTAGTTTGGGTCTCGGGGCGTTTTTAGGCCTAATTGGTGCCCCGGGAGGGCATTTTAGTCATTTTACTTAAGTGGGTAATTAAACCCACGAATTTCAGCCAACCTATATCAGCCATTAGGTCAGCCTCTTAGGGTTAGAACACTCACAAATCAAGTGACGGCCACTGGAGAAGAGAGGAGAGAATCCAAGGCAAACCAAGGCCAAAAAGCCACCGGATTTCACCGCCACCACCACCACCGAGTAGATCACGAGACAAGGAACGCAGCCATACCAAAATCATCCGGGAATCTGCATACCAAAATCCCAGGCAAGTATTTGACTTGCGTATTTTCGTTAATGCAATCTTTATATTAGTCTAGGATTGTTTAGAGATGGAAATTATGGAAGAAAACTCAAATTGTGTTAGGATAATGCATGTAGTTTTGATAATATGGAAATTATGGAACCCTTGCCATGTAGAGGAATATAACCCACGGAATTTTGATGTTAAATTAGAAGGAATTTCTGGTAAAAACAGATTAGAACCTTGTTTTAGGAAAACTTTAGAGTTCTTGATAATTGGACATGATTTTTGGTTGAAAACCCATGTTTAATGATAGTTACACGCATGCTTTACGTTATAAACACCTGGTATAATGTTATAATGATGATAGTAGGATTTTTGGGGCGATTAGAATGGAAACACATCGTTTTAGATGAAGAAGTTGGATGAAACTCGTAACTGCATTCTGCAGAATTTTGCCCAGACCTGCTTGATCGATCGATCGAGCCTAGAGCTTCGATCGATCGAAGGTTCGATCGATCGAGCCCCAAGCTTCGATCGATCGACCCCTCCTGGCAGACTCCAAATTCCCTCTTTAAATACGTTAAATTCAAATTGTCGTGATATAATTCTTGGGCACTCTTGATAAATTGATTTGGGAGTCATTGAGGACCAGTAGGGTATATGAATAAATGTTGGAACCTTTAATCTTTAACGAAAATGGTATTTATGGGATATTTACTTTAGGTTAATGGATTTATGAATTTAAAGGGGTGAGGTGCGTAAGAGAGTTACGTTGGAACCTAATAAAGACACTTACTGAAATTTAGATTTGTGAGGATATAGCCCACGAGTGTTAGGTAATAAGTGAGAAAACCCTTCGAGTTAAGGTTAGGAACGAAACCTTATATGTATTTCTCTAAATGTGAAATTTAGGATAAATGGTATAATTATGGGTAATGTGAAGAACCTATGTTAATATGATAAAGTGGTATATTTATATGATTGTGTGTACATATATTATATACATGTGAAAAACATACCGCGCTACTTGCTATCCTTGAGGTTTTCGCGCTGGGACAGTCTTATCTCGATGGGACCTTTATGGGGGATATTGACTTGTACCCTAGAAGATAGATATCCTTGGTACAGGCTATCGAATTGATAGTTCAGACGGTCCTAAGAGATGCGAGTATGTGCCATCCTCTTAGAGACTTGGAATCTATGCTTCGCCTCGATATTATTTGTATATGTGTTAATACAATTCGAGAGTGATTCCGAATTTGTATTCCCCTTGATTTGAGCGGTATGGGGTTTGGATAGTGGAAGTATGCACGCACCATAGTTTTTATTCGGGGTGCTGTTATATATATATATATATATATATATATATATATATATATATATATATTAAACGAGTAGTTAATATATATATGAGATTATGATATTTGAAACTGCCTACTGAGATTTGATAAGTAGGACAGGGTTGTTGGCTCAAATTATAAATACGTGTTTTGAGAAAGTATAATATGTCACTGGAAACTTTAGTGTTTTTATAAAGTTAAAAATAGAGAACTTTGGTTACAGATTGGAACATCTCTTTTAAATTGGAAATAGTGAATTGTAAATCCTACGAGTAATCTAAGATATGATAATCTTTTAGAAAGACTAGTGCGATAATTGATAAAACAAACTGTTGGGTAGATTAGTGCGATATGTGTGCACATTAGAAGAGAGGTGAGTATTTCTCAAGAGAGTGACGCACTAATATGTTATTGCATTGGCCTGTATAATTTTAAATACTTGTTAAACGTATTTGAAAATCAAACACACTTTCGGGCTCTGACCCGTTTCTTTTTCTCCCTCTCTCTTGTATATATATGTATATTTTCAGGTGTCCAGCCACAGGGGCGTCTTGCTTAGGATCCCTTGAGAAGAACGAGCTGCAGCTTAGGTGGGAGTTGCAGGTCACTTGAGTAGACGGCTTATGTTATTGACTCCACTCCTTGTACTCTCATTTATTGGGCACGTGTCGCCCCTTTTCATCATTTCAGTTGTTGTTGGGACATTTATATTTCAGTTATTTCCGGTATTGTTCTTTGGGATTTATTCAGTATGGACTTGTGATTTTAGTTTCATATGTTGACATTCGATTGACGAATGTATTATGTTATTTGGCTTTTTGTGGTGTGATTCTTAATTGTAGAAATGTTGTTTTAAATAAATAAATCTTTTTCTTTAATTAAAATTTGGAAAGTTTGTATGAAAAATGTTTTTGACACTTAGCTTAATTATTTAGGGTGTTAAATTGGAAAATTTATTTTATCGACAGTGATGCTGAGAATGAACCAACTGTTAACCTTGATTTAATTTAATAAAGGAGTGATCGCCCGGTATTTAATTAGGCGGGGTGTCACAGGTGGTATCAGAGCATCAGGTTCTAGTGTCCATTAGGATCTGTGCGGCTTATTATGCTTTCAGCATTGCTTTCTTTGATATAGAGCCCTAATACTAGGAACGTTGTGTTTATCTCTATATATTGGAAATTCGTACTTCTGCTATTTGTTTTATTTGAATGATGAACTCATCCAAATTTACTCAAATTTTCAGATGGATCGTCAAGATGAACTAGATAAGACGGTTAAGGGAGTCATCGAGCAAGATCGACTCACACCTCAGGTATCCCCAGGGAGAGTATCAACCGCTGAGTTAGCAGGTATCGTGGCACAAGCAGTTACCACTGCAGTTCTACAATACCAAGAACACAGCCTACAACTTAAAGGAGGCAAAAGACCTAGAGAGGTTAACCTAGTGCATGTGACTGACGTTGAAAATTGTGCGAAGGCACCGAATCTGCGACAACAAAACAATCAAGATAGAGTCAGTTCCAGTAGTAACGAGACTTATGTACAGAGACAAAAGTGTCAGGGGCAACGAAGCCAGGTTCAGAATGAAATCACAAAGAGGTGTTTCGGTTGTGGAATGGAGGACCACAAACGTAAATCTTGTCTGAATCAGACTGGAGATAAACTATAACCTGACCGGCAAAGAATTTTGAAACTCTGCTATAAATGTGTACAACCGGGTCACAAGTGGATGGATTGTCCTCGCCCTGACATAGTTTTTCCGCAGATTTCTCCTCAAGGCCAGCAAGACCAGGGAAAAAGAGAGACTAGTCAATACCGTAAGGAAGGGAAGCAGTTTCGGGGGAGGTGTTTCCAATGTGGCAAGAATGGCCATAGGCGTCAAAATTGTCCAGAGAAGAATAGGTCCCCACGGCAGGAATGTGCTGACAATGTACCCCAGAAGCCAACTCCACCACCCTTTCCAACAGCCTCAGTTCAGCAGAGAAAGCTACAGGGCGGACGTGTCTATAATTTTCCGCAGGCACCACCCGCGGTTGAGGGTATGTTTCTCTATCCATGTTACTATGAGTCGAGATTTGTTTGTTACGAGTGCAACGCACTATTTTATAAGCTATTATTTTTGCGAAAGCCTTAGGGTTGTTAGCCACAGCAGAGAGCTCAGTGACGTGTGTAGACTCACCATCTTGGTAGTGGGTCTCTTATTTTTCTTTATATGCCCGGTAGTGGGGGTAGAGATTGGTGGCTTGGTATTACCTGTATATATGTTAGTCTTAGATATGCATTAGCATGATGTTATATTCAGTATGGATTGGCTCGCCGCTTATAGAGCCATGCTTATCTACTTCGGTGGAGCATTATTTTTACCATTCCGGGGCAAGAGATGTTTGTAGTGGCGATGCCTCTCCCAGAGGGAGGTTCGACCGCTCATTTGTATTACATAGAGGAGGATACCTCTAAGGAGGTTGTGATTCCCTTAGATTCGATCCCTGTTGTTAGGGAGTATTCCGATGTGTTTCAGGAGATACCAGGTCTACCGCCCAGTCGTGATATAGACTTTGTTATAGATTTACTGCCAGATACGAGACCTATAGCACGCGCACCGTACCGTATGGCTCCGGCAGAGATGCGAGAGCTACGGGATCAGATAGAGAAACTGTTAGGTCAGGGCTTCATTCGTAGGAGTACCTCACCTTGGGGTGCTCCAGTCTTGTTTGTGAAGAAGAGAGATGGTTCACTGAGATTGTGTGTGGACTACCGGGAATTGAACAAGGTCACGATACGGAATAAGTATCTGTTGCCTCGAATCGATGATCTGTTCGACCAGTTGAGGGGAACAACTTTCTTTTCGAAGATAGATCTGAGGTCGGGGTACCATCAGTTATGTATTAGAGAGCAGGATGTTTCAAAGACTGCCTTCTTATCGAGATATGGGTCCTATGAGTTCAGGGTGATGCCGTTCGGACTCAAAAATGCCCCAGCCATTTTCATGGACTTGATGAATCGAGTATTCAGAGAGTTCTTGGATCAGTTTGTAATCGTCTTCATAGATGACATCTTGATATATTCACACTCCGAGGAGGAGCATGCCGAGCACTTGAGGCAGGTTCTTCAGACTCTACGAGAGCATCAGTTGTATGATAAGTACGAGAAGTGTGGATTCTGGTTGCGAGAGGTACAGTTCTTGGGCCATGTTGTTTCTGAGCAGGGGATTGCAGTTGACCCGAGCAAAGTGTCAGCGGTGAGGGAGTGGGGACAGCCCACGACACCGACAGAAGTGCGTAGTTTCTTGGGGTTAGCCGGATACTACAGGAGATTCATTCGGGGATTCTCCAAAATAGCGGGTCCATTGACAAATCTGACTCGCAAAGGGGTACCATATGTTTGGGATGACGCTTGTCAATTGGCTTTCGATGAGCTGAAAGACAAACTTACTTCAGCGCCAGTCCTTGCGTTACCGAAGTCGGGTGTGGAGTACCTGGTTTACACCGATGCGTCTTTACGGGGACTTGGAGGTGTGCTCTAGCAGGAGGAGAAGGCTATAGCTTTTGCTTCCCGCAAGCTTAAGCCGCATGAGAAGAATTACCCCACCCACGACCTGGAGTTAGCAGCGGTCGTCTTTGCATTGAGGATATGGAGGAACTATTTATTGGGGGAGAAATTCCGTTTGTTCACAGACCATAAGTCACTGCAGTACCTGTTCACTCAGCGAGAGCTGAATATGCGTCAGCGCAGATGGCTAGAGTTTGTGAAGGACTACCAGTTCGATATACAATATCATCCGGGGAAGGCCAACGTAGTTGCTGATGCACTGAGCCGTAGACTGGTAGACGATGTACCGAACGTCTGGAAGGCAAAGTGGAAGGAGTTGGGTCACCAGGACGCAGTGGCACGTTCTTTCATATCCGTGATGTCAGTCACACCCGAGATTGTTACGAGGGTGATACAGGCACAGACTACAGACCCGTTTTGCCAGGAGCAGATTGTGCGACTCCTAGCCGAGGGTGCTCAGTCCTATTATGTTAGTTCTGATGGAGGTTTACGGTTTAATGGGAGATTGGTGGTTCCAGAAGGAGCAGAATTACGTCATACAGTGATGACTCATTCTCATGGGTCCCGATTTGCAGTACATCCGGGAGGCGATAAGATGTACCAAGATATGAGGCGACAATACTGGTGGAGTGGGATGAAGAAGGACATCGCCGAGTTTGTGTCCAAGTGTTCTACCTGCCAGCTGGTGAAGGTGGACCACCAGAAACCGTCAGGATTGCTTCAGCCATTGGAAGTAACCGCGTGGAAGTGGGAGAGTATTTCCATGGATTTCATTACAGGGTTGCCTACATCACAGCGGGGCCACGATTCTATCTGGGTGATCGTAGACCGTTTAACCAAAGTGACTCATTTTCCGCCAGTGCGGACATATTATACTACGGGTCAGTATGCTCAATTGTTCATTGCTGAGATTGTCAGATTACACGGGGTGCCCCTGAATATTGTGTCAGATAGAGACAAGATTTTTGTGTCACGTTTCTAGGAAAGCTTTCAGGAGGCTATGGGTACTGAGTTGAAGTTGAGTTCAGCTTACCACCCACAGACAGATGGACAGACAGAGCGTACTAATCAGATGTTGGAGGATATGCTACGTATGTGTGTTCTCAATTTTGGAGGAGGATGGGAGCCACATCTTCCACTGGTAGAGTTTGCTTATAATAACTCTTATCAGTTTACGATTGGTATGGCTCCATTTGAGGCTTTATATGGCAGGCCTTGTCGTTCTCCAACTTGTTGGCTTGAGGTGGGGGATAACAAGTTGCTAGGTCCAGAAGTGATTCAGGAGACCTCCGCGAGGATTGAGATAATCAGGAGTCGTATTCGGGTGTGGCCCAGGATAGGCAGAAGAGCTATGCCGATGCGAAACGGTTCTTCCGGGAGTTTGATGTGGGAGATCAAGTGTTATTGCGTGTATCTCCTATGAAGGGTGTGATGAGGTTCGGAAAGAAGGGGAAGTTGGCCCCGAGGTACGTGGGACCATTTACAATCATCGAGAGGATTGGGCCGGTAGTATACAGGTTGGGATTGACAGAACATTTACATCGCATCCACGATGTATTCCACATCTCGTCGTTGAGACGATTTCTTCGGGATGATATGGCCCATACTCACATTGCGATAGATGAGATAGACTTACAGTCTGACAGCTCTTACGAGGAGAGACCAGTGGCTATTCTAGACTATAGTGAGAGGAGATTGAGGTCGAAAGTAGTTCCGCTTTTGCGAGTCCAGTGGGAGAATCATAATGTGGAGGAATCCACTTGGGTGCGTGAGGCAGATATACGCGAGAGATATCCAGAGTTGTTTTTACCAGGTATGCCTTATTTTTCGAATTTCGGGACGAAATTCCGTTATTAGGGGGGAAGTATGTAATACCCCGTAATTTTATGCTATATTAATTTGGGGATTTATTAAATTTAATGAGAATGATTATTTAATAAAAATCCGGAAATTAAATATGTTATAATTATTAACGTGACGAGAGTTAGTAATTATGGGAAACTTGTTGAATATTACTAATGAGCATAGTAATATATTATATTGGTTATATTGAATGTCATAAGTGAATTAAATGACTATTTCAGAAATTTAAGTTGGGATGTGCCCATGTCACGTCGGGACTAATTTTGTTAAATAAAAAGTGAATATTTTATAAGTTGTTCGTATGGTCGTTTTGAGTGCACCAACGCGTTCGGAAGGGTCGAGATAGTCAGAAAAGTGTACCCGAGGGTTTAGTTTGGGTCTCGGGGCGTTTTTAGGCCTAATTGGTGCCCCGGGAGGGCATTTTAGTCATTTTACTTAAGTGGGTAATTAAACCCACGAATTTCAGCCAACCTATATCAGCCATTAAGTCAGCCTCTTAGGGTTAGAACACTCACAAATCAAGTGACGGCCATTGGAGAAGAGAGGAGAGAGCTCCAAGGCAAACCAAGGCCAAAAAGCCACCGGATTTCACCGCCACCACCACCACCGCGTAGATCACGAGACAAGGAACGCAGCCATACCAAAATCATCCGGGAATTTGCATACCAAAATCCCAGGCAAGTATTTGACTTGCGTATTTTCGTTAATGCAATTTTTATGTTAGTCTAGGATTGTTTAGAGATGGAAATTATGGAAGAAAACTCAAATTGTGTTAGGATAATGCATGTAGTTTTGATAATATGGAAATTCTGGAACCCTTGCCATGTAGAGGAATATAACCCACGAAATTTTGATGTTAAATTAGAAGGAATTTCTGGTAAAAACAGATTAGAACCTTGTTTTTGGAAAACTTTAGGGTTCTTGATAATTGGACATGATTTTTGGTTGAAAACCCATGTTTAATGATAGTTACACACATGCTTTACGTTATAAACACCTGGTATAATGTTATAATGATGATAGTAGGATTTTTTGGGCGATTAGAATGGAAACACATCGTTTTAGATGAAGAAGTTGGATGAAACTCGTAACTGCATTCTGCAGAATTTTGCCCAGACCTGCTTGATCGATTGATCGAGCCTAGAGCTTCGATCGATCGAAGGTTCGATCGATCGAGCCCCAAGCTTCGATCGATCGACCCCTCCTGGCAGACTCCAAATTCCCTCTTTAAATACGTTAAATTCAAATTGTCGTGATATAATTCTTGGGCACTCTTGATAAATTGATTTGGGAGTCATTGAGGACCAGTAGGGTATATGAATAAATGTTGGAACCTTTAATCTTTAACGAAAATGGTATTTATGGGATATTTACTTTAGGTTAATGGATTTATGAATTTAAAGGGGTGAGGTGCGTAAGAGAGTTACGTTGGAACCTAATAAAGACACTTACTAAAATTTAGATTTGTGAGGATATAGCCCACGAGTGTTAGGTAATAAGTGAGAAAACCCTTCGAGTTAAGGTTAGGAACGAAACCTTATACGTATTTCTCTAAATGTGAAATTTAGGATAAATGGTATAATTATGGGTAATGTGAAGAACCTATGTTAATATGATAAAGTGGTATATTTATATGATTGTGTGTACATATATTATATACATGTGAAAAACATACCGCGCTACTTGCTATCCTTGAGGTTTCCGTGCTGGGACAGTCTTATCTCGATGGGACCTTTATGGGGGATATTGACTTGTACCCTAAAAGATAGATATCCTTGGTACAGGCTATTGAATTGATAGTTCAGACGGTCCTAAGAGACGCGAGTATGTGCCATCCTCTTAGAGACTTGGAATCTATGCTTCGCCTCGATATTATTTGTATATGTGTTAATACAATTCGAGAGTGATTCCAAATTTGTATTCCCCTTGATTTGAGCGGTATGGGGTTTGGATAGTGGAAGTATGCACGCACCATAGTTTTTATTCGGGGTGCTGTTATATATATATTATACGAGTTGTTAATATATATATGAGATTATGATATTTGAAACTGCCTACTGAGATTTGATAAGTAGGACAGGGTTGTTGGCTCAAATTATAAATACTTGTTTTGAGAAAGTATAATATGTCACTGGAAACTTTTGTGTTTTTATAAAGTTAAAAATAGAGAACTTTGGTTACAGATTGGAACATCTCTTTTAAAGTGGAAATAGTGAATTGTAAATCTTACGAGTAATCCAAGATATGTTAATCTTTTAGAAAGACTTGTGCGATAATTGATAAAACAAACCGTTGGGTAGATTAGTGCGATAGGTGTGCACATTAGAAGAGAGGTGAGTATTTCTCAAGAGAGTGACGCACTAATATGTTATTGCATTGGCATGTATCATTTTAAATACTTGCTAAACGTATTTGAAAATCAAACACACTTCCGGGCTCTGACCCGTTTCTTTTTCTCCCTCTCTCTTGTATATATATGTATATTTTCAGGTGCCCAGCCACAGGGGCGTCTTGCTTAGGATCCCTTGAGAAGAACGAGCTGCATCTTAGGTGGGAGTTGCAGGTCACTTGAGTAGACGGCTTCTATTATTGACTCCACTCCTAGTACTCTCATTTATTGGGCACGTGTCACCCCTTTTCATCATTTCATTTGTTGTTGGGACATTTATATTTCAGTTATTTCCGGTATTGTTCTTTGGGGTTTATTCAGTATGGACTTGTGATTTTAGTTTCATATGTTGACATTCGATTGACGAATGTATTATGTTATTTGGCTTTTTGTGGTGTGATTCTTAATTGTAGAAATGTTGTTTTAAATAAATAAATCTTTTTCTTTAATTAAAATTTGGAAAGTTTGTATGAAAAATGTTTTTGACACTTAGCTTAATTATTTAGGGTGTTGAATTGAAAAATTTATTTTATCGACAGTGATGCTGAGAATGAACCAACTGTTAACCTTGATTTAATTTAATAAAGGAGTGATCGCCCGGTATTTAATTAGGCGGGGTGTCACAAGAACATTGAAGGTAATGGGCAAAAATAAAAGCCCAAGATTGCATGGACTTACGGATGAATTATTTCAAATCCATTAGAATGTCGTGGGATTGTCCATCTGCGATTCGATCCTTGATTTTTTCCAGTCTAGCACCTTGTCGCGGGACCTGAACCGTACTCTCCTCGTTTCTATACCAAAACTTTAGCACCCCACTCAAGTTAAACATTTTAGACCTATTAGTTTTTGTAATGTTCTCGATAAGCTTATTTCGTCTATTATGGTTGCTCGTATGCGACCGATTCTTCAATATTTAGTTTACCCGTACCAAACTGTGGTCGTCGCTAACATACATATACAGGATAACATTCTTATTACTCGTGAAATTTTATATTCAATGAGGAAATCCAAATCAAATAATGGGATTTGTGCGATTAAAATGGATTTAACTACAGCCTATAACCAATTGGAATGGCCTTTTTTTAAGTAGGTCCTATACCAACATGGATTCCCTGGCGTATGGATCCACTATATCATGGAATGTATTTATCGTTTAACACACTCATTAACGGTTAAGTGGGGTCTCTGCCAAGGGATCCCCTTTCTCCTTATTGGTTCATTTTGGCTCTTGATGTACTTTGACTGAAATTTGAGCATACTTGCTTCCCGAAGAAAGTGACCGCTCTTAGAACTTCCAAAATAGGGCCCCAAATTCCAGGACTAGCCTTCATAGATGACTGCTTCTTCTTTCTACAACCTACTACTCATACTATTTCTCTATTCCATTCCATTCTCTCCGAGTTTGTAGCTATTTTAGGTAAATTCATTAACAAAACATTCTGTTTGCCAAGCGACACTATGCCGACTAGGATTTCGTAAAATCCAGGGCCAAGATAAATACCTTAGGTTCCCTCTTATCACTGGCCGAGTCACCCAAAAATTATGTTTTTAGCTCAATGTGACCCTTGAAAGCTAGCTTCAGGCATGGGTATTATAATTTCCTGTCTTATGCTGGTTGAACCACGCTTATCAATGTGGCGTGTACGACCCTGCCTTCATATTTTATGGTTGCGTATCCACTCCCTAAACATCTTCTCAAGACTTTAACCCATAAGATCAAATCCTTTTTTTGGAATGCCCCCAAACTATCTCATAAAACTACAACTATTCCTTGGTCTACGATAACCCTGCCTAAAAAAATGGTGGACTTTGGATTAAAAACTTATAAACACTGATTACTGCTTACATGCTTAAACTTGTTTGCAAGTTCATCTCTCAGACTTTAAACCTTTGGTATTTAATGATTAAACATAAATGTTTTTGCCATTCGACGTTGCTAGCTTCCCCAAGACACACCCGAGCTTCTTAGTTTTGAACCAAAATCTCGAAATTAGTATGCCTTTTCCAGCATGGCATCAAATGGCGTATTGGACTTGAATTTTTTTACCTTTGGCCATTATATCTGGATCCTGCAGTATTCTATGTATCTAATATTCCCCTATATTCCATTATTAGTTTTGGATGCTCCTCTCAAGACTTTTATCCATCAACATTAGTTGAATTTCCCCCCTTTAGCACGGTGGCTACCTTTGGACTTTCTGCCTCATATTTAGTCGTTTTACATTCCTATTAACTCTGCTTTGGATATCACGTAGTGGTGGCCAAAAAGGACGGGTTCGTTCACGATTAAAGAAATATACCATTGGCTCCAATCTTTAGAGTATATGCAACATCTTCCATCCCTGCTGTGGTAGTGGTTATGACAGAGTCGTGTACCTCCAAAGCTAAAAAAATCCTATGGTTCCTTGTCCATCAAGCATTACCCACACCGGACCGACTCTTTTATTTTCTTAAACTTACCTTGTTACTATGTTATTTGTGACAATTGGAAGACAGTAACTACCCTATTTACACTGACTGCCCAACTTTCTTTCAATTATGTGCCCCCACTCGTTGGGTTGATGTTTTGACCATCTCTCTTCTTAAGAAGCTTGTGAATTTGCGTTCTCCTGCTTCGGTTACTTATCAGACTCTATGTCCACCTTTTCTTCTTCAAGTCCACTGGAAGGCTAGGAATGAGGCTATTTTTAGACATAAGTCCATTACACAACCACTAGTAATGCATACTCTTTCCTAATAACTTCTCCAGTTCCTCCAAGCTCAGCCCACACCATAACACAGTCCAGCCTCTCCGGATGTTGCCTTTTCAATTGGGTGGACCCAACCAGCACCTCCGTTATTTAAATTTAATATAGATAGTGCAAAATCTCATGTCACAGGTTATATTTCTATTGGCAAAATCATTTGCAACTCTACTGGTGACTTTATAGGTGCTTTCTTGCACAACACCGGGTACGCGTTCTTGATTCTTGCAAAAAATTGGCCATTAAAATTGGATTAGACCAGGCATATCAGATGGGCATTAAATTTATTGATTTGGAAAACGATTGTAAAATTATATTTAATATGATTGTACGTAATGCACCCCAGAGTCCAGCTTACATGGATTTCATTCAAGTCATCTGTGACGATTTTTGAAAACTCTTACATGTCTCCCTCTTCTTGTGTTTTTGTGAAGCTAATGTATGTGTAGATGTTCTTGTTGTTGTCTCATTATCGTGCCTTTTTTCATAGTTTTATATCCAGCTGCCCATTTTTATTTATGTTTTTTTAGTGATGTTTGTAATAGTATTAGGATCCGGCACACGACGAATCAATTGTAACATACACCTCTTTTGAATTAAACCATGGTAAGAATCTCTAAATCAACATGGTTTCTAAATCATATGTAAAAAATACAATATATAATGTGAATGGGAGGAAAACCAAAAGATTAATGAGGGAACCAAAAAGATTTGCAGAGGTTTAAGATTAAAAAAAATAGAATACATTATGTGTAAAATAAAATCTAAGTCAAAAAAAATAAACTTCACAACCTCAAGCCTATAACCATGTATATATATACACGGAGAGAGAGAGAGAGAGAGAGAGAGAGAGAGAGAGAGAGAGAGAGATACCTGTAATTTGTGAAAAGTATATAACTGAAAAATAGATGGGAAATTAGTACGTACTCAATTAAATTTTGACGGCCTTACCCGTTTGTTTGGTAAAATTTCTATCATATTTTTTTTCTATATTCCCTATTCCTGTATGGACAAAAGGTACAAGGTAATCGTATTATAACATATGACATTAACCAAATATCAATACCTCTTGGGGATAAGGAGAATTAAAGAGAGCGAGAGAGAGAGAGAGATGGTTTCTTAAAGTGTTTTGGCAACATAAAAAGGAGGTTGAGTACATGGAAGATGGTTTAAAAATCTCGAGACTTGTGCATTAGTTGCGTTAGTGGGAACATAAGATAGATATACCCTATGTTTAAAGACATGAGTTTAAACTAGTGGGGGTATTACGGGAAGAAAAATTATGACGCTTCCAATTTTCCCAATGGGAATGTAATGAAAACGGAGCACTATATTTGTAGGTCTATCAATTGGGATGAGTAAGGCGGAAACCGTTTGTTCATCCTGCTAATTTGGGTCAAGATTTTATTGAGTTTGAATCAAAATATTAAGCTCGAATTCAATTTAAGTTGAGCTCGAGCGAAGTACTACCAAGTCCAAACTAAGCTCGATTCGAAATAATATATGTATATATATATATATATATATATATATGTATATGTAAAAAATGTTTTAAAACAAATTAGTATTAGTTATTTTATTTTATCCATGTGCAAACTGTTGGGCTTAATATTATAAAATCAAACTTAAGTGGGTCATTTAGTATATTAGCCTTAGTTAGCAACCTTGCTTAGATGCACGCACACGCTTATAAATTTTTAGGGTTCCCATTCATTTCATTTCCCTCTCCATTTCAACCTCTCTCTCATCCTCTGCAATTCATTCTGTCATGCTGTCGCTCCATTTCCTCTCTTTTTCAACCTTCATAGCTTTATCGATAAATCAATACTATTTCTTTCTCAGTTTCGTTTTTTTTCAAACCTTTCATCTTCAATTTTAAACTAACATAAATATATGTTATCTCACATATTCTCCTTTCGAACATAAATAAATGGACATCACTCTCATAATCGGTAGAACCTTTCGAACATAAATATATGTCAATAAAAATTAGGAGTTTTTTTCTTTCTAAATAATCGGTATCTGTGAGAGCTTTTCTTTACGTTAGTTTAATTCACACCTATGTGTTAGTTCACATTTTTTTTAGTGTCAAAGATGATTTATTTAGCTTTTTTGTTGATTCATTTGAGGAATTTGTTGATTTTGGCAGATAGAATTGAGAATTTGTTATGATACTTCTTATCCCTTGAAATTTCTTAGAAGATAATCAAATCCAAGGTAATTTTAATTTTGATGTGGAAAGCATTTTTTCAAACCAAAACTAATTATTACTTTGAAAATAATCAACATAAATGCTTTATTATTAAAAATAAATAAATAATTATGTCTTGGTATATAAAATTTGGGCATGCTATAATCGGGCCTGAAGCCTGATATACTTTGTGAGATAGCTTGAACCAAAGACTTCTAAGCTCCTTTGGCCTGAGCTTGAGCTTGAGCCGAGTGGATCATAATCGGGTCGAGCCTGAACGACCCCAAGCTCAGCTCATAAAGATCGATTGACAAACCTATATATCTTGCCCATTGTGGAATTGTTAGTGCTAATATTGATCTTAAAATGTAAAGCAACACATCTAAACACGAAAGTAGTCGAGATAATCACTGAAGTTTTTGAAGTCGATAACCGTCGTGCATAATGGTTTCTCTACCCGTACATGATGCCCTTTTGAGTGGTTAATGTTATCCATTAACATTTCATAGCGAGTCATGTTTGGAGTTGAAACAACCACTACATCACATAGCCCACTCTCGATCATCTCTTGGTGCCTAGAAAAAACCTTATGGCAATTCTCACATTCATTGGTAATTATATATTTAGTAAAATTTATGGGCAGATTTATTTAAATAATAAAAGGGAATTGTACATTAGAAGTCATAATTTAAATTGTATCTTTTAGACTAGTTTATTTTAATAAAAAAACTAAACAACACACAGGTTGAAAAATTAGTACTGATAGAGTCATATGGCAACATTTAATATTCGTTCATTTTTATTTATTTACAATACCCCCTCTAATAATCCTATATCTAGACATAATCCGATCATGTAACTAACGTCCATGCCTGTTTTGAAAAGGTTATAATTTTATTTAAACATGTTTGGCCAATGACCAAGGGGGGGGATTGAATTTCCAAACATGTATAGGCTAAGTTGAAATACTTAAGTACCTCTGGGTAAAGTAAAAATACCCTGTGTGTGCAGGGACGAAGCTAGCCTTTTTTGGAGGGGGCCATGGCCCCCCTTAACTTCTGAAAAGTATTAAAAATCACCCCTTAAATTTCTTATGATATATAATCTAGTCATTTTCTTTACAAATTTCCCCAATATAATGTTTATTGGCCCCCCTTAAGTTGAATTCTTGGCTTCGCCACTGTGTGTGTGTGTGGGGTGGGGGTGCGGGGTGGGGTGGGGGGTTGAAGTATATGATTTAATTATTTTTGTTCATACATGCTATATAATTAGTGTTAGTTTTTTACATAATAAAATAACATATAAATATTAATAGTATACATTGGAAATGATATTCGTTCCAATGTTTCATATACAACAAATCCTCTGCCAATTTTTTAATCACATGTCTTCATTCGGATAACTGATTAGTTGAATAAGTGTTCATTCAATGGAAATTTAGATTACAATTCTTATGATACTTTACATAGCTTTATTATATGGGAAAATTACAATTAGGTTTCTTGGTAATAATTTTTAAATATTTAAGGATAATTTATTATTAGGTCCACTTGTTATGTCACTAGCATGAACTTCTATAAAAAGAAAATTAATTGATCTAAGTGTTTAAAATTTATCAAAATAACTTTAATATTTAAAATTTATTTATGAAGACCCTAAAATACTTTTTCCTTATTATATTAAGGCCTTCACTATGTTTCTTGATATGGAAGTGGCACATTGGGATGAAGTAATCTAAAAAACTTTTGACATGCTATACGACAATACAGAGAGAACTGCAATTAAAGAATAAAAGTAATTAAAAATTTCTTCGTTTAAAGTGCATACCAAGTGGCAAGGTCAGTTCAAATAATATTATGCTTATATCATAATCATGGTGCACTGACTCCCATTGTAACAGAACATCAACACAATTGAATATGATCCTTGCTGATATTGCCACATGTTGTTTTCTCTAGTAAGACTTATAAGTTGTGTCAGGTCTAATCTAATTGAGCAGGTTTCTTGAATTATAACTTCGGTAAAATATACTTGAAAACTTGAGATAAATGAATTCAGTTGAACGAGAGGTTATCACCTTGTATTGTGTTGTTGAATTTATTAAAATACAAAGAAAATAATAGGAATATAGAAAAAATGTATTATAAAACCATCAGTTCTTTTACTTCCCCTAGTATTGACAAACATCATTTTGTACTTCCTTTTATCCTTGTACATAAAATATTTTGAAAAATTCCTACAACCATTAAAATCTATGCAATAAATGTGATTTTGATGTTCTAGTGTGATTAATTTGTTTGCTCCACTGTTTTGACAAGCTAGATAATAGATATCCATTACGATGTATCAACCATTATTATCGCCACCATAAAGAATTATGTTTCTCAAAAGAGTGGTGATAGGGAGACCCACTTTTGGGACCCAATTTTGAAATCTACACATAAGATAAAAATAGGTACAAATTTTTAATTCACATTTTAATATTTTGACGGAACCCACAACAATAAGGTATAATCTTTTAATACAGTGAATTTCAAAATTGGCTCCAAAAGTGGGTCTCCCAATCTTTATTCTTCTCAAAAACATTTGAACCCTTATCATTTGCAAAATCAAGAAGTGAAATATACAAAACATGGTATGCCGCTGGTTTAATTCAAGCTACTGAAACATTTCACCTAAATAGTTATAAAACCTATTATCTCAAATCCTTGATTTTATATATCAGTGACCATAAAAATATAGCTGAACGGTTCAAAAACACCTTATCACGTTGAGTAGACAAATGACTTGAATGCACTGATGGCAACTCGAATTTTGAAGTGATACTTCTTTTGATTACAAATTTTCATTTCATAAACTTAAAGGACCTGTTTGGTTCTCCCAAAAATTGTAAATTAACCCATTTAAAATTAACTCATTCGTGAGTTGCCTTGTTATTAGTGTTTGGTTACAAGAATGAACAAATTCAAAAATGAACCAATTCATGTTGTTTCACAAAAATTTAAATTAGTTCATTTTACCAAAAGCTTGAAATTGCACAATTTATAATTACAACATGAATCTTAAATACACCACTTTCATAGAGTACATCTCACCATACTACTCTCTCTCTCTCTCTCTCTCTCTCTCTCTCTACACACACACACACATCAAAAGTAAATAACTTCATTTTTCTTTTCCAAACACACCACAAATTAGATTTAAAATTAATACATCGACAATCTATTCATTTCAAATTGATCAATTTATAAAATTAAATAATTTACGCAACCAAACGGGCCCAAAATATATGGCATCTCGAATTTTGAATATTTAAGCACGAGGAATTAAATTTCAAATTTATTCCATAATTTTGTTATTTAAACGGAATGCAATATTTCTAGTCCAGTTGGATTTTAACACGATGGTGAAATGACACACCCTTACCAAACTAACGGAATGAATATAAAAGACAATTTTGTAATGCATCGGTTGCTTTATATTTTTTGTTTTACTTTAAGTAAATGTGTTTCAACATTTAAAAGCCATTTTTGTGTTATTAAATAAGGTAAAATATATGTTCTTTTCTCTCTTGTCCATACGTTTTTTTAGCGGCTGATTTTTTTCAACTAAATATATTTCAAAGAATTTTGTATGATGAAAACATAATTAATATATGATCAAACTTCACTATCGCCTCTCTCTAATGTACTTGAAATAAAAGCAAGCACTCAATATATCACGGGATATATTACTAGGAACACACAAATCCATGCAACCATACCAATACACAAAAAACTCAATGAAGATCCCAATTTAGATAAGATTAAAATCAACCTATCTCAACCATACACATAAACAGGATCATATCACAAGCATAAGAGAGAAGTTCAACATCCAACCATAAAAGTTCAAAGTTCAATCACACAAACATCATCACATAAGATAGTTCAGAACCACATCCCATAATCTATGGTGGGTGATGATTACAGATATGATCTCTCCATAGTAGCATGAAAATTGACCACTTGAACTAAATAGGTCGGTCATATAGGGTCGACTCCATAGGGTCGGTCTCAACAGGGACTGATAAAATCAGACATATAGCTATGAACGCCTAAAATTCTCCTAAAATTTTGTTTTTGTCATACCAAATCTATGAAAGTTGATGCACATGATGGACACACACGTGGAAGAAAAAATCACACCTACAATACATCTCTTCTAGAACGACACTTGGGCCAAATCATCAAACATTCTTCGTATGACTTGGGGTGCACATTATACCCTAAGCCACCTATAAATTTCATTATACTATTTAACTTGCAAGCTAAGTAATCTCACTGAAATTGAACTAAAACTCTACAGAAATAGCTCTAAAGAGATAATGTATGCCCGTAATTTGAATAACAATGTTCATATAGTGATAAATGAGTTACTCTAAAATGGATTTGAGCCTAATTGGGCTAAACCACTCTAAATTTATGTATTGGTCTTATTTACTGCATCTAATTGCTATATTTACTATTTTCCCTCATACCGACAATGTGTTCATTATAACTCACTGAGTTCCATTTAATTATTTGAGTTAACACCACCTTTGTTCAATATCAGTTTAGCGCCGTTTGTGGGAATTGACGGATTAACTCAGCTGGTTTTCGTGGGTGAACTCACTCACAACTTGGTCATAGTCACATATCTGACTCAAATCAAATCTGTATATATTATTAGAAGGTTTGAGTCAAGGTTTTACCCTTTTCATCTTCAATTCAATTTTTGGGTATTTTATGAGTTTCATCATAGTTTAATTGCAAATTTAAGAGAAAAATATTGTTCACCTTCATAACTTTAGGGGTTAGATAGTAAAATGTCAATCATCTAATCTTAATTTTTTTTGTTCATGAGATCAAAGGATTTCTAGGTAGAGTTTCGATCTAGAAAATTAGATCCCAAATTTCACTATTCACCCTCTTACTTAGATTTTTCTTGGTAAATTCACTTAGTTGAACTGTCACTTGTGGTAATAAAAAATGTCATTGGAATTGACTTTGCAACCACCTCTAGGCATGATAAATGCCTGAGGTAGCGCACTGCCTTCAGACATAGAAGAGCTCACTGTAGCTCTGAGGATGATGATTGCAAATCAAGAAAAAATGCAGTAATATTTGATGATTCTAGCACAAATACTTATAGGAAGAACCTCAGATGGAGTGATGAACCCTCATAATCCACTGGTAAAGGGAATCAGAAACCCACCAGAGGAATTACTGAATGAACCAAGTAGGACTAGATTGTCAAGGTTCAGAGGGAAGAATGTGGTAGAGTCCCGATAATTGGAAATGGGATATGAGGGAGAAGATCCTAATGAAGAAGAACAAGGAAATGAAAAGGAGGCTGAGTCTGAATCACAACTAAGAAGCTGAGATAAATTTACAAACTAGGAAAAACCTCTTTTATCCTTAAGATTATAAGGTGAACTTGGACTGAACACCCCTCTCAATAGAGGGCAAGTGCGTTCAACAAGATTTCAAAGCCTTCCACCTTAAGTAGGTTAGGACCCTGACAAAGGGGATCTCATCTTGATCAAAGAACCAATGAGGCAAATCTTCCGGGGGGGGGGGGGGGGGCATATAGGAACATTGTACTAAGTGGTATGGACTATCTTGGACCTCAAAACTTGTCTCATACATTAACGAATTGTTACAAAGGACGCTCAAGGATAAAAGGGTCAGGAGATAATCATTCGAAAAGAAAAAGGCCATGGAAAATCTCTATTCAAAGGTTGTAGAATAAATTGGGAGATATGATAAAGAGTAAGAACCCCTTTGAAAGGGAATAAATGGAGGGGCCTCCCTTCATCCCAAAAATTTTAAGCTATCCCACTCCAATGAAGTTTAAATCCCAGTAGTAACATCGAAGTATGATAAGAGCACAAACCCCATTTATTACGTTGAAATGTATGAGTCGGTTGTGGATATTTATTTAGTACCAGGCGAAATGAGATGAAGGGAATTCTCGAACAACCTCACGGGGAATCACATGTGTGGTTCATGAGTTTGCCTAAGGTTTATATTAGAATCTCTAAAGAACTCATCAAAAAATTCGTTCATAAATTTTTCTTCGGCTTGAAACTAGCTACCCATTTCCTTAACTTTTGACAGAAGAAGGGGGAGGATCTCAGATAATTCATTTCCAGGTTCAATAAGGAAAATCTTGAAGTAATTGATTATGATGAAAATATTTTCATGAAGTCCCTCATCAATGGGATTCAACCTAAAAAAGTATACTGGTCTCTCTCAAAATAGCCTCCTACTATAATAAGTGAAATTCTAGCTGAGGCTAGAAAGGCTATGGAAGATGAAGAAGCAAAGCTGGAAAAGAAAAGAGAGTTTGAAGAAGATGGGTTTGGAAAGTCTTTGTAGAGCAAGGAAAAAGAAAAAGGAGGTAATAAGTAAGAAGGCAAGTTCGCGAGTTACACACCTCTCACCACACAAATCCACCAAATCGAGAATGAGATCAAGGATGATGAAGAGGTTTAGCGTCCTGGGAAGTTAAAATCCCCGCCTAAAAAAAGGAATAAGAATAAGTTCTAGGAATTTCATAGAGACCATGGCCATGGCATAGATGATTGTTATGCTCTGAAGGACGAGATTGAGAAACTTATCAAGAAGGGTTGGAATAGGTTTGTAGATAATAACATACGTCCTCATAAGAAAAGAAATCCTCAAGTATCTCCTCCACGAGATAGAACGGAGAAGAAAGATGGTCAAAAACCTAAATATGGAGACCTAGAAAGTGAATCTGCCGAGGAAGACATTGAGTTGCTAGAAAATCCCAAAGCTCCAAAATCAAACTTCCACATGATTTCATTTGGCACGATGATGATTTCAAGAGGAGTAGCTGGTTGAGGTACTGAACTGGACAACATAAAGGTCAATGTGGGGGAAGAAAAAGTATTCATTCGACGAGTGGGCATAAATCATACAATAGAAAAGGAGGGATAGTTTTTCCCTAGGAAAATGATCATCGATCGACTAATCATTAGATTTTTTATGATGGATTTAAAGAACATAATTTATCTACATGATGATCCATTAGTCGTGAGCCTCATGGTTAACCAGTATAAAGTTTCCATAATCCTTGTTGAGGGAGGAAGCCCAACTGATGTCATTTTATGGGATTGTTTCAAAGGTTTAAAGTTAAATGTGAAGATGCTGAAACCTTATCACCAACCTCTCATTGGCTTTAGTGGGGAGAAAATTTCCCACTTGGTATGATATAATTGAACATTTGCATTGGTAAGTGGCCAATTTATCTGACAAAGTTAGTGAACTTATTTATCATGGATCAACTTGTGATATCGAACTACAACATCACCTTGGGATGAGTCTCCCTCAAACAGTTTGAAGTTGTTTCTTCGACGGTTCATCACACGATGAAGATTGTTACTCATTTCGGGGTAGGTGAGGTATGTGGAGATCAAGTTAAATCAAGGGAATACTGCTTCATATCCGATTAACAAAGGGAAGCTTATAAGATCAAGACAACTTTTACAACATTGACACTCTTGACCCCAGGGACCAGAAGAAATTGACAAAGGGTGAGGCAATCGAGGAGGTAGAATCAGTGGTTCTTAATGAAAAGGACCCTAAACAATGATCCAAATTGGCTCGTCCTTAAAACCTAATGTCAAGATCAAATTGGTGAAACTCCTGAGAGAAAGGAAGGGAATCTTTGCATGGTCACAAAAATACATGCCCGATATTGATCCTAAAACTATATGACATCACCTACTTGATGATCCCTCAGATAAGAAGGTCAAGTAAAAAAGAAGGAAATTTTATCTCAAAATATATCAAATAATTTAATAAGAGGTAAAGAAGTTTCTTGATGCAGGTTTCATAGAGGAAGTCAAATATCCATCTTGGTTGTCTAATATCATGTTGGTACCAAAGTAGAATGGTAAGTGGTGCATGTGCGTTGACTTCACCAACCAAAACAATGCGTGCCCTAAGGATTACTTTCCTCTCCCTAGCATATATCAGATGGTAGATACCATAGAAGGTCATGAGGTCATGAGATCATGATCTTTATGGATGTATACAGTGGCTACAACTAAATATATATGAATGAAGATGATGCCGAGAAAACCTCGTTCATCACCGATAAGGGTATGTATTTCTATAAAGTAATGACTTTTACCTGAAGAATACTGTAAGGACACAAGTCTCCGATTGAGTCTTAATGTAGTGTTGACTCAATTCCGGACAAAAATGCATGAGTCATAGGATAGATTTCTTGAGCATCCATCAAGCCTATGACAAGTTTGAGTTGAAGACGTTGCGGCCTAATTATCTTGAGAACATCATTGTCGAGTTTTCGTGTCACGTTTCACGTCATCAACATCATATTTCAAGTCTCCAAAGGTATGAATGCTTTTAGATATTTGTAGGAGACTTAGAATAATGTTTATTGGGTGTAATGTTTATTTAAAATAAAGTTTTTGGGCTTAAAATCTAAAAATGAACATTCTGTCAGTTCGTTCGAATGAGTTTGTCGTTCAAACGAGAATATCTTTCGAATGAGTTTGCCAATAACTTTTCCCACTTGGCCACTGGAACTTCGTTAGAAAGGTCATTCGAATGAGACTTCGTTCGAACGAAAATATGGTTTGAACGAGATTTTCGGCATAAAAATATTTTGGCAGTTATTATCCATGATCCCACTCTTTAGTTTCCACTATCTTTTGCCAGATTTGTTAAGTGCGGGAACCTATTTTGAAAGAT
The DNA here is from genome assembly GCA_949130495.1 of Sambucus nigra. NCBI lineage: Eukaryota > Viridiplantae > Streptophyta > Magnoliopsida > Dipsacales > Adoxaceae > Sambucus > Sambucus nigra. Next base: position 509,166,077 of record OX422212.1, read on the forward strand.
CAACTTTTTCAACTTCTACAACCTCTAAGAGAGAGTTTTGAGAGCTTAATTCCTCCATGAAAAGGTTCAAGTTTTGAGTGTTTGTTTTCCAAGAAAATCATTCTTAAACACTTTTGTTTACACCCATATTAGTTTATTCCAAGTACCACACACACACACACACACACACACACACACACACACACACACACACACACACACATATATATATATATATATATATATATATATATATATATATATCTTTCTTGGAGAGTGTTTGGCACCGAGTTCTACTCTACATAATTGAAGAGTTCATTTGGGTTTACTTCTACATCCCATAAATAAGAAGTTCGTTGTTTTGTTGCGGCATTATCACATGGTGAAAGGCACCATGTGTGGTTGATGGTTGCTTGGTCTCGATTGGTGGATTCAAGGTTCAGGTGGACTCTGGGATTATTCTCTAGGTGGAGGTTGAAGATCTAAGGAGCGCGTCAAGGATTGAAGGGAGTCGAGTCAGTTGTGTAAGTCCTTTTATCGAGTCTTTGTAAAATTCATACCATACTTAGTGAATTTTTTAGGCCAGGGTCGTCCGAGGTTTTTTCCTGATTTGGGTTTTTCCTCGTACATCATCGTGTTGTGGAATTGTGAATTTATTTTATCTTGCAAAATCACCTAGAACGTATGCTTAGGGTAAAAAGATAAAATTGAGTTTAATTCACAAACTTGTTGAAAATGGTGCATGTTTAACAATTTATGTAATGTAAGTTAATTTAATTCAAGTCTAAATAATTGAATTCGATAAAATTTGGTTTGGCCTATATAGAAAAATGAATTAATCAAGTTAGGCAAACTTTAGGACTTGGGATTAAATTAATTTTGTTTAAGTGAAAAGTTGTGTTGGATTATCTTATTCTCACTTTTAGTTTTTTTTTTTTAATTTTAATTTGTTTTAAGAAATTAAAATTTGTCATTTGTGTATGTTGAACCATATTTATTCCGCATTTAAAAGGAAATTAAAGTGAAAGATTTTAAAATTAGGGGTCTTTCTTTCCAACAAGTGGTATCAGAGCATTGCTTTAGAAAAACTCACGTTTTCAGATTGGTATCAGAGCTGGAGCGCTAGTTTATTGCGTTAAGGTCCTTTTTAATATTTTTGGTTAAAAATGGAATTTTTCCCATTTTCAAAATTTCCTATTTTCGATGGTTCCAACTACGCGTATTAGGAAGTGCAGATGAAATCGGCACTAAAATTATCGACGAGAGGGTTTGGTTGTCAAATGTTAATGGGTGGTCCCCACCTACATATTTGGTAGAAAATGAGCGTGTTCCCAAACTCGCAGATAGATGGAGTGAGAATGAATTTAAACTTGCAAATTTTAATTCCCGAGGTTTAAATGCCTTGTTTAGCGTGGTCACACCGGATGAATTTCAATGTATCATGACGTGTGAAACCGTTAAAGAAGCTTGGGATATTTTAAAGCTCACTCACGAGGGAACTAGTTTCGTAAAAGCTTCTAAACTCCAAAACCTCACCACTCAATTTTAAAGCATCAAAATGAATGAAAAAGAAACATTTGATGAATTTTATGCTAGACTTTATGATATAGTTAATTCATCTTTTAATTTAGGAGAGAAAATTCCCTACGACCGAGTTGTAACGAAAATTCTTAGGCCCCCGCCCGATAGATTTATCCCTAAGGTGACCGTTTTGAATTCTTTACCCACCTTGCACTCTATCAAACTTGAGGAACTAGTAGGTGATTTACAAACTTATGAACTAGATATGTTCCCCTCCAAAAATGAAAAGAAAATTGATAAGGGCATCTCTTTGAAAGCCTGTAAGGAGGAAAAACAAGTTGTGGATTATGAGAGTGATAGTGACTCGGAAGATATGGCTATGTTTACTAGGAAGTTTAATAAATTTCTTAAATTTAACAAAGATAAATTTTAAAATGATTTTAAGAAATTTGAAAATTCTAAGCATGACAAATACCGAAAAGATCCCTAAAACTTTTAATAAAAATTTAAATAGGGACGAGTCAAATAGGTGTTATGGTTGTGACGCATATGGCCATAAGGCTTTTGAATGCCTTAATAAACTAAGGAGAGAGGGTAAGCAACCGATTTCATACAATGCCACCCTTAGTGATAGTGATAAGGAAGAGGGGTAAAATTCCCACATTGAGCGCAACTTTGTCGCGTTCATGGCAAGTCGTGTGAGCAACGATAATGAATCTTCCCATGAAGATATACAAATACATGACACTTTCGAGGCCTTTATTTGTGAATCTCTCAAAAGATGATGGTAGTGAGAGTGGAGAAGAGAGAGAGAATTAAAGTGATAATGAGGTTGATGTGAGTGAACTTTGATTTAGAACTATATGGAGAATCTATGAAATTAAAAAGAGCAAATTTGAAGTTAGAAGCTAGTTTAAGAGAGCGTGCCAAAGTCATTGATGAGAGTGCGTTGGTTCATGACCTTAGGACAAGTGAGAGCGCTCTTTGTGAGAAGCTTGAATATGTAGAAGGCGAGAGAGATAGCCTTAGAGGTTTAATGGAATCCTTTAAAAAAGAGCTTCTTGCATTTGAAGAGCGGAATGTTTTATTAGAGTCTCACATTTTAGATTTAGAAAATAAATTAAAAAACTCTAGTAAAGTCAAATTTTATTTGGAGTGTCGTTCGGAGAAATTAGATAAAATATTAGGAACGATCCAAATTAAAAATGACACATGTGGTTTAGGATTCGATACTTGTAATGAGTCAACTCTTAAAGCCAAAACCATTTTTTTAGGAGAATCTTCTAGGAACAATGTTATAGATCATTCCTTAGGTAAGTCTTTTCACCGAGTCTTTAGGTGCTCACATTGTGGTCGAAAATGTCATCTTAGGAAGTTTTGTTTTGATCTTAAACGAGGTCCTAGAAAATCCCAACGTAAGGCAACCGAGGTAGCCAAGATTCCTGTATCCCTAGAACTTCATTCTTCATTAGATTGGGTTAGGAGATCCTACTTGGTAGCTTTACAAGATAGGATTTTTGATTCTTATTTACTTTCACATGCATCTTCACTTGCTAAATCCAAAGGTTAAATGTGTTAGTTGCTTGCATACTTTAGCTTTTTTACTTCATGCTATATTATCATGCTAATTGTATGTTTGTTTTTCATTTTCTAGTCATTGTCTTATCTTATATGTCATGCTAGAATTATGATTTTTTTGTTTATCTTTTGTATTATAATTCTTTCATTTTCGTTTGCATTAAATAAAAAATACAAGAAGATTTTTGTTTTGTGTGTATTTTAGTTTGACACACTTTATGTGGCATAAACGTGAAATTGAATCCATCCTTTTCGCTTCCATATGGCGAGAACTTGTGGTTAAGATTGTCAATCCTTAAAATGTTCATTACCATACTTACATGGAGTAGTTGAATTTTGTGTTCCTATAATGGATTTTATTTTTATATGCCTCAATTCACACATGCATAAGCTCACTTGAAATTTTAACTTCACATGTAGATTTGAGCTTTGAGAGGCGTTCACCTACCAATCTAGTCATCTACGTATTATGTGACCTAGGAGGACTAATGCATGTTAAAATCCGTTGCACGTGAGATGTGTGTGATAAAAAAAATGATATATGAATGTGCACGGGGAAGGGCTCCGAAAGGAAATTTATCCCTTGCGAGTAAGCCACCGTTTATAATGGACCTAAAAGAAATACTTGGTCGAAAGGCTTAAAAGAAAATGGCATTAAAAGAAAAATAATTTTCTAAGGCCTATTTTGTTTAATTGATATAGTCATTCAAAAATTTATATATATGCTTATTTTGAGGGAGATTGTATGGTATATCAATGGTTTGCACAATGTCCGTTTATCCTAGTTGCGTTTTCATTGTCATGACTCTATTGGTTTGTAGAATCATCAAAATTCTAGGCTTATGTGCATTGTGTATGTTTGTTCATTGAGTTGAATTTATATTGTCACATGAGGTTATATTCAAATATGATAAAGTTTGCAATCAAATGAGAACTCCTTGAACATGTTTTAAGTGATTGGGTTGAAATTTAATTGTTACTAGTTCACACCCCTACACTTCCGTTTACCACATTTTTGGACACATTTTTGCCATACAAGTGTGAAAAGCTTAATATATTTTGTGTCATGTGTGGTGTTTATATATATATATATATATATATATATATATATATATATATATATATGTATATATATATATGTATATATATATATATATATATATATATATATATATATATATATGTGTGTGTGTGTGTGTGTGTGTGTGTGTGCGTTAGTCATATTCATTATGTCCACATGTATATGGTATTTTTTTAGGTCTGCCTTGCTTTCTAGTCCATCTATGCTTCCATTTTCATAATTGGTATTTATCTTGTTGCATATTTTTTTTATATCACATGCTTAGTCTCTTATTTGTCAAATTGGTATCATTATTTTTGCATCATATGTTGGTATCTATTTATCCTTGTTGTGGATTAGTTTGTACTTTTGTTGCCCATATCACTTTGTGCTTCATCTTGTTTCATTAGTTCCTTTATCTTTGTCTATTCTTGAACAAAAAAGGGGAGAATGATAGGGGGAGAAATAGTATCGAATCCTATTATTATCGTATCTTAGTTATCGGAGATTCAACTAAGGGGGAAAGCGCTATCTTCTTAGGTTGATCATAGTTTATAAAGGGGAGAATTAATTTAGGGGGGTATTTATTTTACTTGCATTTATATATTTGATATTCCCTATGCGTTTAGTGTTTGATTAAGTGTGCATGAATTCTATTTAGCCACAACCTTTCATCGGCAAAGCTATTCATCTTTGGGTTTTGAGTCAATCTATGTATTTTTTTTAGTCTAGTGGAGCCTGACGGCCCTTTAGGATTTTATTTTAGTTTTTGTCCCAGAATAGCCAAAGGGGGAGATTTGTAAGGACACAAGTCTCCGATTGAGTCTTAATGTAGTGTTGGCTCAATTCCAGACAAAAATGCTTGAGTTATACGATAGAGTTATTGAGCATCAATCAAGCTTATGAAAAGTATGAGTTGAAGACGTTGCAGCCTAATTATCTTGAGAACATCATTGCCATGTTTCACATCATCAACATCATATTTCAAGTCTCCAAAGGTATGAATGCTTTTATATATTTGTAGGAGACTTGGAATAATTTTTATTGGGTGTAATGTTTATTAAAATGAACTTTTTGGGCTTAAAATAAAAAAATGAACATTCTGTTATTTCGTTCGATATTATCGTTCGAATGAGTTTGTCGTTCGAATGAGAATGTCGTTCGAACGAGTTTGCCAATGACTTTTACCACTTGGCCACTGGAACTTCATCAGAAGGGTCGTTCAAATGACACTTCGTTCGAACGAAAATCTCGTTCGAACGAGAATTTTGGCGGGAACATATTTTGGCAGTTATTGGCAGTTTTTATCCATGATCCCACTCATTTGTTCCCACTATCTTTTGCTAGATTTATTAAGTGAGGGAACCTCTTTTGAAAGATTAACTTTTTCATCTTCTACAACCTCTAAGAGAGAGTTTTGAGAGCTTAATTCCTCTATCTAAAGGTTCAAGTTTTGAGTGTTTGTTTTCCAAGAAAATCATTCTTCAACACTTTTGTTTACACCCATATTAGTTTATTCCAAGTACCACACACACACACACACACACACACACACACACACACACACACACACACACACATATATATATATATATATATATATATATATATATATATATATATATATATATATATATATATATATATATATATATCTTGCTTGGAGAGTGTTTGGAATCGGGTTCTACTCTACCAAATTGAAGAGTTCGTTTGGGTTTACTTCTACATCCCATAAAGAAGAAGTTCATTATTTTGCTCCAGCATTCTCACATGGTGAAAGGCACCATGTGTGGTTGATGGTTGCTTGGTCTCGATTGGTGGATTCCAAAGTTCCGGTGGACTTCGTGATTATTCGCTAGGTAGAGGTTGAAGATCGAAGGAGTGCGTCAAGTCTTGAAGGGAGTAGAGTCAGTTGCGTAAGTCTTCTTATTGAGTCTTTGTAAAATTAATACCATACTTAGTGAATTTGTTAGACCAGGACCATCCGAGGTTTTTTCTCGATTTGGGTTTTTCCTCGTACATCGTCGTGTTGTGGGATTGTGAATTTATTTTATCTTGCAAAATCACCTAGAACGCATACTTAGGGTAAAAAGATAAAATTGAGTTTAATTCACAATATTGTTGAAAATGGTGCATGTTTGATAATTTGGGTAATGTAAGTTAATTTAATTCAAGCCTAACTAATTGAATTTGATAAAATTTGGGTTGTCCTATATAGAAAAATGAATTAATCAAGTTAGGAAAATTTCAGGACTTAGGATTAAATTAATTTTGCTTAAGTGAAAAGTTGTGTTGGATTATCTTGATATCAATTTTAGTTTAGTTTAATTTTAATTTGTTTTAAGAAATTAAAATTTGTCATTTCTGTGTGTTGAACCATCTTTATTCTACATTTAAAAGGAAATTAAAGTGAAAGATTTTAAAATTAGGGGTCTTTCTTTCCAACAAGTGGTATCAGAGTATTGATTTAGAAAAACTCACATTCTGAAATACTAGGGCCACATATCAGTGGTTGGTGAACGAATTTTTTGAAGGTCAGATTTATGGACATCCCTTCCCTTTTCAGGGGTCCTCTCGTTCCTCCCGTCTGGGGGGGGGGGGGTGGAGGAGTGAAAGTGTAGCTCCCTTTTCTCTTTGGAACACTTCGACCGTCGTCGATGTAGGGTGAATGTAAAGAGATGGAGATGACAACCTATTTTGCACAAAATAGGAAAAAGAACATGTCACCGCTTTGAGAGAGCAGCATCAAAGATAAACAGATGCTTACAAAACCAATAGTTCAGTGGTTGGGGGGATAAGTTACAGAATGTGAAGGTGTTAGGCTCCCACCCTTTCGGTCTCTCATGGGCTTGTGTTACTTTTTTCCTTAATTTATTTGTGAAGTGTGTGTGTGTGTATATACAAATGGAGATCAGAATCGCCCAACTCATATCAAGGAAAGGATAGAGTGAGGTCATCCAAAGGAATGTTCCCAAAATAATAATAGTTAGAAAATATGATGTATGCGCTTATCAAGATATGGATCGTCATAATGAAACGATAATATTTGTTAGATAAAACACAAATATGAATCTCGAGTATGATACATACGAGTAATATATAGATAAAATAAAAAGGATGAAAACGTAAAAGTAAAAAATTGGGAAATTAGACTCCAGTCTCGGATTTTATCCGAAAATGCCTACGTAGATTATAAAGGCATGAAAGTCTACGTAGTTCGCATGAAGCACAAGGGTGGGGGTTATCCCATAAATTTAAGCGGGAGTTTATTATATGTGTGTGTCAAAAATATATTTTTAGTATTGAGAAATTATGGTGGATAATCCCATTGGAATTTATAGGTGTAACCTGCTTTTTCTTTGATTTTTTATAGAAAATAAAGTATGTCCAATATAACTAATAAAGTTGAGATGTTAAAGTAAAAACTAATTTAAGAATTTAAAGAGAGAGGAGGATATTTGGACTTTCTTTGGAGAATTGAGGCTTCATTTTTATCCTTGATGAGCTCCTTTGAATGTTGGGATGAGTGTTGGATGAGAGACAAGGAGATTTTGATAATTTGGGTATGAAAATGTTGGGAATGAAAGATGGAAAGGAATTTCACACAAGAAAACTTCGCTGATTGCAATAGAATGTTGCTGAGGTCATTAATATTGATGGATCTGAGGTGTGCCTTGAGAGTGAGATCATTTCCCCTTTTTATAGGGTAGGGGCACTACCGATTATCATACCCTTATCTTACTAATCGACAAGTGAACATAGACACACTGTCGATAGGCAGGGAAATGGACATATCAATCGACAGTCTCATGCTGATTTTTTTTGAAAAATGGCCGCAGAACACAATCCATAAATCCAAATCACACACGGGGCATACCTTTATAAAGGTAATTAAGATACCTTTATGAGTCCTTTGGGCTGCTCTCGATTTTGAGAGTTGTCTTTGGGTCAAACGGGGCTCGGAATCTCTCGTCGGTCCTTTGGATGGGAGATTATCCAATGGTAAGGTATCATTAATCCAATCCATAAGTCAGAATCGGGAATGGGGTGGACCATTGGAATGTTTATGAGATGCACTTTGATGTTTCAATGGCATTTGATTGGTTCTCATAGTTGAATTTGGTCAACCGAGCCCGAATGTGCCTAGTGATCTTTCGAAGTAAAACGGGTCATTTGTCCGTACCGTAAGGTTGATTCGTGCATGGGGACAGACCATTGGAAAGTGATTTTAGTGAACTTCAAGGATTCATTTAGACTCATTCTATTCGAAGAGTGGACCTTTGCTAAATGGAGCTCGGGATCGCCCGGTGGCCTCTGGATAAATTTTTGAGGGAAAACGGATCATTCGTCCGAATGGTTATGCTGTTTTGTGCACAGGATGGACCATTGGAAAGGGGACTCAGTGAACTTCAAGGATTCATTGAGCTTTCACTCTGACGGTGGAGTTGATTGGGGTCATATCAGGGCTCGAGAACGCCCGGTGGCCTCAAATTAATTTTTAGCAGTAAAATGGTCCATTTGTCTGAATCGTTATGTCAATTCATGCATGGGGTGGACATTTAGAAAGGGGATTCAGTTCCCTTTAAGGATTCATTGAGATTTCACTCTAAAGATGGAGTTGAATGGAGTTAAACAGGGCCCACGAGCGCCTAATGGCCTCTAAATCAGTACTCAGAGTATGACCTAAGGCTTGTAGTGAAATTGGGAGGTGCTAGGGTACTAAGGATAGACTTAGTGGGTCCTAGAATGTGATGTCTATAGAGCCCCACTAAAGGTCAACTTGAAACAAGTGAAATCCATAGAATAGACACCACATGATGTTTTAGGAAGGAGTTCAATTCTACAGACCTAAAGGGACTAGGATGACCGATTCAAAGGGTCGAGGTTGATGCTTAGGACCTATGGTAATGCTGGGGATGGCCGATTCTGTAGACCAAAGTTAATTCTGAGGACCTAAAGATGGGAGAGACCAATTGTGAGGGTCGAGATCAATTTTTAGGACATTAAGTTGGAGTGACCTATTCTGAGGGTCAAGGTCAATTCTAAGGACATTAAGTGGGAGCGACCAATTCTAAGGGTCGAGATCAATTCTAAGGACCTTAAGTGGAACGACCAATTCTGAGGACTGAGGTAAATTCTAAGGACCTTAAGTAGAACAACCAATTCTGATGGCCGAGGTCAATTCTAAGGACATTAAGATGGAGCAACCAATTTTGAGGGTCGAGGACAATTCTGAGGACCTTAAGTGGAAGCGACCAATTTCGAGGGTCAAGTTCAATTTTGAGGACCTTAAGTGGGGAGTGACTAATTCTGAGGGTCGAGGTCAACTCTGAGGACCTTAAGTATAGGCGACCAATTCTTAGGGTCGAGGTCAATGCTGAGGACCTTAAGTGGGAGCGACCAATTCTGAGGGTCGAGGTCAATTTTGATGACCTTAAGTTGGAGCGATAAATTCTGAGGTTCAAGGTCAATTTTGAGGATCTTAAGTAGAGGACGCCCAATTCTGGGGGTCGAGGTCAATTTTGAGGACCTTAAGTAGAGGGCAACCAATTCTGAGGGCCGAGGTCAATGTTGAGGACCTTAAATGGGAGCGATCAATTCTGAGGGTCGAGGCCAATTCTGAGGACCTTAAGTGGGAACTACCAATTCTGAGGGTCGAGGTCAATTCTTAAGACCTTAAGTGGGAGCGACCAATTTTGAGGATCGAGGTCAATTTTGAGGAGGTTAACTAGGAGTGACCAATTCTGATTATCGAGGTCAATCCTGAGGACCTTAAGTAGAAGTGACCAATTCTAAGGGTCGAGGTCAATTCTGAGGACCTTAAGTATAGGCGACCAATTCTGAGGGACGAGATCAATTCTAAGGACCTTAAGTGGGATCGACCAATTCTGAGGGTCTAGGTCAATTTTGAGGACCTTAAATAAGAGCGACCAATTTTGAGGGTCGAGGTCAATTCTGAGGACCTTAAGTGGGAGCGACCAATTTTGAAGGTCAAGGTTAATTCCGAGGACCTTAAATTGGAGTGACTAATTCTGAGGGTCGAGATCAATCATGAGGACCTTAAGTAGTATAACTCTCCTAGGTAATCTTGAATTTTGTCGACTTTACTAGGAAGGAGACATTTATCTGGGGATTATGTCCTATTGAGAAGGGTTGTATATCTTTGTCTGGTTAAGGTTTTGAGATATCGTTGGGAAATGTGTCATTGGGGAGAGATGCCCGATTAAGGCTTCTACCTCTGCTTGGGGAAATTTGGAGTTAATTCAATAATTCTAGGTAGATCTGCTGAGTAAGCATTTGATTTTTGCTGATGAAGTTTTGGGATTCTGCTAAGGAATCGGGTAGCTCTGCTAAGGAAGCACTTGATTTTCGTTGAAGATGAAGTTCTCGAAATTTAGGGTTTTAAGCTGGGGAGTAAAGTGTAGTATTAATCAAGGTGGAGATTTTGGACCTTGAAGAATGATTTTCTTGGTGAAGAAACGTTCCAATATTTATTTGGCAATTTTAGGATTTTTCATAGAAATTTTTGGAATTTTTTAGCATTTTATGGGATTTTTTATACGAAATTTCAGGGGAATACTCACCGACATGATTTAGGGGTTGCCAATCGGCAGTGGCACGTTCTTCTGGGTTATCTTGGGAAGGGGAAGGGGGAAGGTGACGATCGATATGAACAGGGATTTAGTAGTTGCTAAAGATTTATTGAGAGGGATTTTAGATAGAGTTAGATCATATGCTGAGAGTAACATCAGAGGCAGGGCAGGCGGTGCTGGGTAGGATTGCTGAATCTCTGTTGGGGGGGAGTAGGTGACCTTTTACCCTTAGGGGATGAATCTTGTAGATTTATCGTTGACTGTGGGAGCTTGGCATTTGCATGCTTGATGTATCGGTATTGCACTTGAAAATTGAAAGAAGGTAAAAAGGGATGCATATTCTATTTGATTATCTTGATTTAGTGGCTTACTCTACATGCACTTTAATTTGTTGATGAGTTTTTTCTTTGAGAAAGAGTAGGAAAATGTGTTGTTGGAATAAGGAGAGGCCTTTCAGGCATAGGGGCAAAGGGATTTATTTTGGGGAAAAGTAGGAAAATTGAGTTTTTTTGGAATTTTTGAGTAAAGGAAGGACTTGGAGGCTTGATTGTATATGGATAAGGAGATAGGAAGCTTGTTTGTAAAGTGGAGCTTGCCACCTTCATTGGATTGTGTTGAATTTATTATGTTGAAGAGGCTGTACTAATGTTGATTTTACTGGAGCTGTTGATTTAGGCCTAACTTTGAGGCTCTTGCTAGTGATCGGGGACCTTCTGGTGGACCCTCAATTGGCTGTAATTATAGAGTGGATGTCATATTGTTGCAATCCTGCTATGGTCATACTGGATGAGACCCTGAATGGTCTAGATGCTTGGTGGGAAGACCATTTTGATTTTCTAAGAGGAAGCCCTGTTATGTTGTTCACGTGGCTGTGCAGGAGATTCCGTTTGGTGGTCCCAACTGAATATCCCTTGATAGTTGTGCCAAATTTCTTCACTCAGTATTTCATTATCTTTGGCTCGAACATTGAGAATTGGGTAAACTAGTTTATGGAGCATGGGACTCAATGTCTATGCTAGTCAGTACCCTAGAAGATGGAGTTGCAGTACATTCTAGAACTGGGGGAATACTTATTTGTTTTGTCAGAATTCTTTCTATTTTTCGTGGAAGATCCTACATCAAGTTAGATGGGAGCATATAATTTCTTCCTGTATTTTGGACTTCTTCCCTGTGGAGGATTTGACGGCAGGCATCCACATGCATTTAGGCTCTTTGTGGGAGAGTCATTGGCCATCGACCCATCCTTCCCAGTCTATTGGCAGAGTTTGACATGTTTTGGGGGACAAAATGAAATGGTTGTGGAGGAGGGTAGTGGCTAAGATGCTGTCCAAGGAGATTAGGTAGAAGTGGCTTGCTATGTTTTGACATTATGGAGGAAGGCGTAGTGGTTTTTCCCAGGCTGGTCCGGGCTTATCGTTCCATGAAGTGCCTTTGGTATTCTATCCAAGTAGGGGAAGTTTGGGGACCTCAAGATATAGACGATGATGGGACTAGTTCTTCTGATAACTGCGGGCAAGGACTTTTATGAAGCTAGTTATGTGTGAAGCTTTTGTGTGTTTGGGTTATGTTTTGTTATTAGTAGGAATAATTTTGGGAAGGTTGTTTAGGGGTAATTATTTTTAGTTTAAAAAGTTTAGCGAGGGAAGTCGTTTAACTCCCTACGATGATATATCCTATAATCATGTCGAATTTTATCGATAATGGAATAAAAGAGGGTTTTAATTATATTCTTGTGCCTCTTGATGAGTTTTGAATTTGAATTATCAACACTAATCTCTAAATTTATAATCATTTTTTTCATGTAAATGATAAAACTAACTATTGTTCTTGGGGATAGAAAAAGAATAGCGCTTTGTGAAAAAGAAAGGAAATGTGCCCATGTAAAGCGTATAAGATGCCTATGTACCTCTAGGGGTTTTAAAAAATTTATGAGTTTCATTTTTGAAAGTAAAAATATTTTTTAGAAGATCCAGCCCCACTTAGTTCTGAGTAGAGGGAAATGGAGATTTATTTCTGAATAGAAGGGAAATAAGAGGAGTCGTAGATCGTCGAGATTTTGGACTAAGGGTATAATTTCTTTGGATGGTCCAAGTTGACTGGACGGGCCATCTCTTCTCCATCGAGGTTGGTGAGCATATCATCCCCACTGAATAAGATATTCTTCACAGTGTAGGGCCCACTCCAATTTGGCTAAAATTTCCCCCTTGGGTCCCAGACAGGATCTATGACTTTTTTAAGGGATAAGTCCCCTTCTCGGACACCGCGGACCTTAAATATATTGTTAAATAATTGCGCTATCCGACGATGGTACCCTTGTATATGACATAGATCCTTTAGCCTCCTTTCGTCCAAGAGTGACAACTCATCAAGATGACTCTGACACCAGTCTTCTTCGTTGACTTTACTTTCAAGCATGAGGTGTAGTGAAGGTATTTCTAGCTCAACGGGTAGGACTGCTTCCATGTCGTATACGTGAGAGTAAGGGGTAGCCCCAATAGGTGTTTGAACTGAAGTGAGATGTCCCTAGAGGGTGTTTGGGATCCGATCGGTCCAATCTTGATAACTCTCAGTCATCTTACTGATGATTTATTTGAGGTTCTTATTAGTGACTTTAACTACACCGTTGGTTTGAGGTTGGTAAGGAGAATATTTGTGTCTCTGGATCCCATGCTCTTAGACCATATCTATGACTTCTGCCTCAAAATGAAACCCGGTGTCTGACACTAACTCATGCGGGACCCCATATCGGTAGATGATATCTTTTGGATGAACTTGGCTACCTTTTTGGCATTTATAATTACGTACGACTCAACTTCAACCCATTTAGTGAAGTAATCAATGGCAACTAAGATGAACTCGTGCCCGTTTGAGTCTTTGGGTGTAACTTTCCCGATAATATCGATGCCCCATGTGGAAAATGGCCAGGGAGAGGTCAAGTTATATAATTCCCGTACAGGTAAGTCTTAGAGATTGGAAAACTATTGGCATTTAAGGCATGGGCGGTGCAATCCTGAACCATGGTAGTCTAATAGTAACCATATTGGATAATCTTCTTGGCGAGCATATGGCTATTCATGTGGGGTATGCACTCCACGCTATGAATATTCTTCATCATCTCTTCAATCTCAACGCCAACAATGAAATGTACGTGGGTTCCATCAAAGTTTCTTTTAAACAGTTATTTATCACAGATAATGTACTAGGTCGCCAGTTTGTGGAGAGTTACTCGATCTTTCTTGCTGGAATCCTGGGGGTACCTACTGTGTTTGAGGAGGCATCAAATATCATAGTACCAGCACTCCGTCATATCGGTATCTTCTTCTGTGATGAGCTTGATATGGTAGCACTTGGTTAGTTAGGCTACTTTTGGACAAGGAAGAGGGTTATTATTATTTCTTCAGGAATGTCGACCATAGAGATTAAGGTAGAAAGGGTATCGGCTAAACTGTTCCTTTCTCGGGGAAGGTAATGGAAGATAATATCTTGGAATTAGGAGTCCATTTCTTCTAGGTGGGCATGGAAGGGTAAGAGTTTCTCATCTTTGAATTTCCATCATCTAAAGACCTGGCTGATGATGAGGGATGAATCCCCGTAGACTATAAGGAATCAAATTTTTTTCTTGAGAGAGAGTTTGAGGCCTACGGTGAACGCCTCATATTTGGTTATGTTATTTGTGAAGGTAAAATCTAGATTGATGGAAATTGGAGTGTGAGAGTCATCAGGGGAGATTAGGAGTATCCCAATGCCATATCCTTTCTTATTAACAACTCCGTCAAAGAACATTTTCCACCATAGGTTTTCTTGGGAGGTGCAAAGGATATATTTATCCGAGAACTCAAAAATCTAAGCATCGACTTCTTACATAGGGTTGTCATAAAGGTAGTCAGATATGGTTCCTCCTTTCATAGATTTTTATGTGGCATACATAATATCAAATTCGTATCTCATTATCAACCACCATTAGGCTAGATAAGATAGGTTTCTCGAGCAGGTATTTGGTAGGATTCGTTCGGGATACAAGTCAGATAGGAAAAACGAGCATGTGTTGTTGTAATTTTTGGGCGACCCAGACAAGGGCGACACATGCTTTCTCCAAAGTAGTGTAGTTGACTTCATACCTGGAAAACTTGTGACTGGAATAATATATGGCCCTATCTTTAAGAGATTCTTCAAGGTATTGGGCCAATAATTCCCTAGCTACGGTGTCTATTACGGTTAAGTATAAGAGTAAGGGTTTACCAGGTAGCTGTGGCATGAGTACCAGAGGTTGTGTTAGATATTTATTGATTTGATCAAAGGATTTCTGACAAGATTCATTCCAAAACTTGTTTGAATCCTTTCGGAGGAGTTTGAAGATAAGTTCACAAATAAAAGTCAACTGCCAAATAATAAAAGGGGAAATCTTCACCCTCTTTGATAAATCTTTCGTTCAAGGGATCCCCTAAGACAGTCTTGGTACTTTCTAGACTTCTCTTCAACCGAGGTTGTAGGAGTATTATGAGTTCCTATGTTGATGGTTGATAACTTAGGCCACAAGGAGGAAAGGACATTTTTAACACTACGGGTTCTAGTATTCCCACTTGGCGTGTTCTAGCCCCAGTACGGGCATAAAGTGCATGTTCTTGAACATTTGTATCACATTGATGTTGCCCTGAGGGATATGTTCTGGACAAAATCTATCTCTAAAACCATACCCTGCTAGTAGTAGAAGTGGTTCGACATGAAAGCCTGACAAAAGCATATCATTCATCCCATATTATATCCCTAGAACCGAATTACTGGTGCTTGCATTCTTAATGTTGTCCTCGTTGCCCATGATGGTAATGACCTGCCCACTGATGAAGAACTTCAGTTTCTGATGGAGGGAGGAAGGCACACCCTTGATACTATGGAGCCATGGTTGTCCGAGCAATAGGTTGAAACAAGTCGGTATATCGATAACTTGGAATTTAGTAACGGCATTTATAGGGCCAACCCCTATTGTAATCTTTATGGATCAAATAACTTCCTAAAGAGTATTGTCAGGAGCAAGGTCTCTTACTTTCAGTCCCAACCAGTTGAGGGTTATTAACGGGAAAACATTAAGTGCTGATCCATTGTCGACAAGCAAAAGTGGGACGATCTTTTCCATGACCTCAACAGAGATATTGAGAGCATAGTTAGGATTTGGACCAAACTTAGGGATTTCCTCTTAAGAGACGGAGAGCATTCTACTAGAGGTTAGAGGTCTGACTAGATTTACTACTTCTTCTAGCGTGGTGGAAGGAGGGACTGTGGACGCAATAAGTAGTTTAATCAAGGCATTTTGGTGCAGTTGGGAAGACATAAAGAGTCACTGAGTGATGTTAGTGTGAGTTTTCTTCAACTGATCGAGGATCTTGCTCTCCTCGAGGGTTATTTCTGACATAGGGAATTTCTCAACACATTTCCCCTTATTAATCATTGTTAATTAATGGTTCAAAACCTAGTAATGCCTCTCCTATCTAGTCATATGGTTCACAAAAGGATGAAAAAATAGAAACACTATTTATTCATTTATCTCGGGCTGTTCGGCCACATTATTAATCTCTTCTCATAGATCCTCAAATGATATAATTCCACACATACTGACTACTGGGCTAGTCTTGTCTGGGCTTTTACTTTATTTAAACTATCGAATTTATCTCCCCATTAGATGGTAACGATGTCAGCCTCCCACCAGATGTTAATGCATTCTACAACCTCAATGGCCTCTTAGTATATATCCTCTCATTTGACGAGAAGATGTATAAGTGAAGGGACCAAGCACCATTGCAGTTTTAAAGAATCAAGTAGCTCGAATATACTGTAAATTTCATCGGCCTTTCGAAATAAGTCTGCCACGATATAGATGACATTATCATAGGCTTCATCAGTGGGTACCACCCAACTTTATGACTCTCGAGCCCATTTTTGAGCCATCACGAACATTGTGCTGAATTTATGACAGTCAATGGTCATTTATGAGGGCAATTTTAGTACAAACTCTAGGAGCTGATTCAATACCGCTGATAATTCCATATCTTTTCCTCCTAAATGTGTATGGACAATAATGCATGCTCTTGTAAGAAGTAACATGGTCTAATCGCTGAAACATGTAGGATGTAGAAGAAAGTATGGGCAAACTTTAAGGGGTTTAGGTGAATAAATAGGTATAATGGGCAATTTGTTGGGTATAATTTGGGTAGATGGGTCAAATTCTGTATTTTCTTCTACGAAGATAACATTTGCAAGAGTTGGGAGTGGATTGTGGATTGTGGGTAGTGTTTGGTTTAGGATTGGCTGATGGGCCATAATACCCTGATCAATCAGACCTTGGATTAAATTTCAAATATGGAAACATTGATTAGTGGTATGGATGCCATTTTGATGGAAATCATAGTGGGCATTAAGTTTAAAATTTTTGGGAAGCGGGTTTGGTAATGGACGAGGGTCTAATGGATTAATAATATTTTGGCTCAAAAGGTCTTAGTAAACTTTAGAGACGGGAGCATGAATCTTGGTGTATTCCTTCCAAACTATGTTAGGGAGGATTTCTGGTGCCCATGAATTGGATTGTTAAGAGATGTTATTAATGGTTGAAACTGTAGTATTGGCAGGCTTCTCATACTTTCTTGGAGTGAACTGTCTGAATACTTTCTTTGGCTCCACTTCTATTTTGGCATGAATTCTTCAATCTCCACTCATGCTTCCTGGAGGGCTCGAAAATGGTGTTAATAATGTCCTCCTATCGTTGCTCGGACATGGGGTAAGAAGTTATAATTCACAATATTGACTTGTTCCTCTTCGAAAGGCTGGTTGGTCATGGTGGTCTCTTTCTCTCTCCACCTCACTATGAAATTACTGACAGTTTCCTCGAGATTCTGTTTGAGAAGTTTTAAATCACGATGGGTAACCTCCAACTCCTCATTATACTTGTATTGTGACATGAATTCACGAGCAACATCCTCTCAACTGCTAATTCTGGACACCTTGAGAGATAAGAACCAGTCAAGAGCGTTGTCCTTTAAAGTTTGTTGGAACATCTGGGACGTTATTTCCTCGGAGGCACCTCGGAGAGTCATGGCTCAGTGGTAACTTCGAAGATGAACAATTGGGGTCGCTACCCCCAAATTTCTCAATGTTGGGCATTTTAAACTTTTTCAGAAGCCTTGACTTATGGTAGGGAGACATATACGTGTAATCCATGTAGGTTTCGGAGATTCTAATTTGGTTAAACTTCTTGGTCAACAGATTAAGGTCCTCCTTGATCTTGTTCAGTTATTTTTCCTTCGGATCAACGGTCACAGGCAGATTAGACCTGACAGAACAAGATTCGACATTAGGGAGCTGAACTGGCGATAACCGATTGGCAGGAGGTCCACGTGGAGCGTGCTGATATTCTTTTGGGACCCAAATAGGCTCAGGTACGGGTGGACCCATAGCGCGAGGGAAGAGGACCCCCGGCTCTTCGGGAATAGGGACCCGATTTGGATGCATCTCATGAATCTCGGTTTCAAGGTTGTCAATCTTAGCAGTAAGTTGGGATAGAATCGTCATCAAATCAGGCTTCACATTCAATACTTAGTCTGCGTTCTCCATGGAAAGAGAGTGAAAGTGAATTCTGAACTTAAAGGAAGTAGCGGGAGGGAAAATGAAGCTTCCAGGAAGTTTGACGGAAGACCGAAGCTAATAGGGAGACATGCCAAGGGTCGGGTATGCGATCGACCTGAGAAGGAAAATGATTCAAATTTATTTTTGAAAAAGGGGAGGGAAATATTTTTATTATTGAAAAAATGAGGAAAATGTTTTTGATATATTTTTTTGGAAAGGGAAGGACCAAATTTTTTGGTATTTTTAAAAAGAGGGAAAAAACTTTTTTAACACTTTTGGTAAGGAAAGATGAGAGAAGAGTCTCAGCATGATTATTATTATTATTATTATTATTATTATTATTATTATTATTATTATTATTATTATTATTATTATTATTATTATTATTATTATTATTATTATTATTATTATTATTATTATTATTATTATTATTATTATTATGTTTTCACTTGTATTGGGTTTACCTAAATGCAAAAGAAATGCCATACGGGACCCAAGCTTGGAAAAAATTGGGTTTAAAAAATAT
Source organism: Sambucus nigra (assembly GCA_949130495.1). Lineage (NCBI taxonomy): Eukaryota > Viridiplantae > Streptophyta > Magnoliopsida > Dipsacales > Adoxaceae > Sambucus > Sambucus nigra. The sequence goes on from OX422212.1 coordinate 509,184,945, forward strand.
GTAAAACACATTTTGACTTGTTGCCAGGCTCATGGACAGGTTCCCATTTTGAAAAAGACAAAATCGCCCAAAAGTTTGAGCGACATGCCGACCTGTCAAATCGACAGAGTTTCGGGTAGTAACCGGAAAACTAAATATGAGTGCCCTAGGTTTGATGCCTATATGAGGGTATGCATTTGATGGGTTAGTTGAAAGGTTCCCTCCTTTGGCATGACATCCACAATATATGTCTTTCTTTTGAAGGTAATCAGTATGTGGACAAACCATTTGATAAACCTGAGTGTACGTGAATTGCTTCACTATATACCCCTTGGGGACAATATGTGTGAGAGGAAATTCAACATACTCGAAGTACGTGAATGAGTTCCCTGTGATATACCTCCCATCATGATTTCGGCCAAGCGGTATGATGCAGAGTGAACCGTTCGATATACATCATGTCAGACCAGCACCCATTGTAAAGTGACCCCCTAGTATGGGATAAAATTTTGGTCAATATCCAGGCTCTTTGGTGATGTAGTGTGAAAATACATGATTTTTTTATTATTATATAATGGAGAGACTGTTTTATTGGGCATGATGAACATTATACTAATAAGGAAGAAAAATTAAATCTTGCATGGAGCATGGAGATTACATACTGAGCATGGATATGTGAGAGTGAGTGATGTGTGAACATCTATAAGTGAGTGTGTGGTAGTGACCCTAGGCATAGATTAACTGCAAATAGTGTGTGATAAGTATGTGTGAGCATGGATATATATACAAGCATCATAAGTTGATGTGTGTGCTAGTGACACCTGAGCATGGATATTCTAAGTGGTGTGTGAAATATGTGGATATAAGTGATCCTACAAGTAAGTAGTGTGAAGTGTATATGGAAAGTATCTATAAGTGTGCGAGTGGTATAAGCATGAGGGAGATATATGTAAGAAATAATAGAGGAGAAAAAAGGGAACATGCAGGTGAGTGCATATGCACACAAGTAGAAAATGATAACACCCATGAAAACATAGTCTAGCCCTCTTATGATAAGTTTATCCCCAGCGGAGTCTCCACTGTGGCCATCCCTTCCCTTTTCGAGGGGTCCTCTCCTTCCTCCCATATCGGGGGGGGGGGGGGGGGGGGGGAGGGGAGTAAAGGTCTCGCACCCTTTTCTCCTAAGAGCGCTTCGATTGTCATCGATGTGGGGTGAATGTAAAGAGATGGATTTGCCAACCTATTTTGCACAAAACAGGCAAAAGAACATGTCTCCGCTTTGAGAGAGAGGCATCAAAGACAAATTGATGCTTGCGAAACCATTAGTTCACAGGTTCGAGGGCTAAGTTATGGAATGGGAAGGTATTAGGCACCCAACCCTTCCTTTAGGTCTCTCATGGGCTTGTGTTACTATTTTTCTTAATTTTTTTTGTGAAGTTTGTGTGCGTGTATATACAAATGGAGATCAGAATCGGCCGACTCATATCATGAAAAAGATAGAGTGAGGTTATCCAATGGAATGTTTCCAAAATAATAACACTTAGAAAATATGATGTATGCGCTTATCAAGATATGGCTCGTCATAATAAAATGACAATATTTGTTAGATAAAACACAAAAATGAATCTCGAGTGTGATACATATGAGTAATATATAGATAAAATAAAAGGGTGAAAATGTGAAAATTGGAAAATTGGACTCGAGTCTTGGGTTATATCCCGAAATGCCTACGTAACCTATAAAGCCATCAAACTCCACGTAGTTCGCATAGAAAACGAGGGGTGGGGTTTATCCCATAAATTTTAATGGGAGTTTATTATATGTGTGCGTGTGGAAAATGTATTTTTAGTTTTGAGAAATTGTGTTGGATAATCCCGTTGGAATTTATAGGTGTAACCCTCTTTTTCTTTGTTTTTTTTATTTGTAGAAAATAAAGTATGTGCAATATAACTAATAAATGATGATATGTTAAAGTAAAAAATAGATTAATAATTTATGTAACTAATGCAAAAATAAATAATTTAAAGGGAGAGGAGGATATTTGGACCTTCTTTGGAGAATTAAGGCTTCATCTTAATCCTTGATGTGCTCCCTTAAATGTTGGTATGAATGTTGAATGAGAGAGAAGGATATTTTTCTAAATTGGGTATGAAAATGATGGGAAGGATAGATGGAAAGGAATTTCACACAAGGAAACTTCGTTGATTGCAAGAGAATGTTGTTGAGATCACTAATATTAATGGATATGAGGTGTGCCTTGAGAGTGCTATAATTCCCTTATTTTATAGGGTAGGGGGGCTGACGATCGTCATATCCTTAGACATACAAATTGGCAGGTGAACCTAGACACAATGTCGACAGGCAGGGAAATGGACCTGCTAATCGACAGTCTCGTGTAGGGTTTTTTTGGAAAAATGGTCATAGAACCCAATCCGTAAATCCAAATCGTGCATGGGGCATACCGTTAGAAAGGTAATTCAGAGACCGTCAGGAGTACTTTAAACTTCTCCTGAGTCCAGGGTTTGAATTTGGGTCAAATTGAGCTCGAAAAAACTCATCAATCCTTTGGATAGGAGATTTTTGGACGGTAACAGATCGTTCGCCCAAATCGTAAGTCAGAATCACGCACGGGGCATAACCTTGGAAAGTCTATGCGAGGTACTTAGACATTCCGAAGAGCTTTGATCGGTTCAGAGAGTTGACTTTTGTAAGAGGGGAGTTAATTCTAGGGAAATGTCGGATTTTTGTATGTGTTTGACTTGAGCAACTTCGGTTGCGCCTATGTATTCGTTATACTCAGAATCAAAGTCTGCGTAGTTCGTGGATTCGTACTATTCATCAAAAAACTCATTGTGGTGGTTTTTCGGAGAGGTGGGAGGTGTTGAAACTCATCTCAAAACACTTTTCTCAAACTCTGTAAAAACTTATAAGACAAGAAAATGACTCTTTTTACTCCGAAGAAGCTCTCCCTCAGATGTATGGGGGTGAGTCATATTTATAGCTCAAACCAACACAAGTGGGGGTATGTCCTATTTTAAATGGAATGTGCACCTAACATATGTCAAATTGTCTACACTAAAATATTGTCTAGTTAATGCATAAATAATACACAAATATGCATGATATGTCTGACGTGCATAATAATAATAATCCCGACGCATAAACACATGGACTTTTATCAATTTTGATCATCTCTAATATCATTTAATAATTAAATGAGAGTCTTATCATTAAGTCACTTATACAACTTTGGTCAACCAGGGCCCGAAAGCGCCTAGTGACCTTTTAGAGTAAAACGGATCATTTGTCCATACCGTAAGGCTGATTTGTGCATAGGAAGGATTGTTAGAAAGTTGATTTAGTTCCCTTAGAGGATTAATTTAGTCTCATTCGATTTAAAGAGTTGACCTTGGCTAAACATAGCCCGAGAGTGCCCAGTGGCCTCCGGATCATTTTTCGAGGGAATATGGATCGTTCATCTGAATGGTTATGTCATTTCATGCATGGGGTAGACCATTGAAAACGGGCTTCAGTTCCCTTCGAGGATTCATTGAGCTTTTGCTCTGATAATGGTGTTAATTGGGGTCAAATCAAGGCCTTGGAGCGCCTGGTGGCCTCTAGATCGGTTTTCAATGGTAAAATGGTCCGTTTATCTGAATTGTTATAACGATTCGCGCATAGGAGAGACCATTGGAAATGGGTTTATATGCCCTTCAAGGATTCATTGTGCTTTCACTCTGACGATGGAGTTGAGCGGAGTTAAATGGGGTCCGGGAGCACCCGATGGCCTCTAGATCGTTACTTAGAATATGAACTAAGGTTTATAGTGAAATGGGGAGGTGCTAGGGAACTAAGGAGAGACTTAGGGGGTCCTAGAATGTGGTGTCTACAAGATCATCTAGACCATGGAAATTAATGTTAATGACATGTGAAGAAATAGTCTAAAGGCTTAGGATCATGTGAAAGACTTAACTAAAACCTTTGAGATGATGGAGAAGTACAAGATGAAGTTGAACTCTGTCAACTGCATTTTTGTTATGGGGTCGGGAAAGTTCCTAAGCTTCATCATAAACACGAGAGGAATATAGGCTAATTTATTTAAAATCGTGGCTATGATAGAGATGAAGGCACCATGAAATATAAAGGAGGTATAGATATTCACATAATGTGTTGTTGCGCTGAATATATTCGTCTCTAGTGCCATTCTTCAAGATATTGAGTAGAATAATAATGAAGAATGTATATCGGATCTTTATTTTTTAGAAGAGGTGAGAGAACATACTAAAATGAGACAAACAACATATTAGTAAAGGGATACAAGATATTATAATAAGAAGGTTAAGATCTAACCCCTAAGGGTGGGGGACTATGTCATTAAGAAAGTTATAAAGAAGTAGAACAAGTTATACCTTACAAAAGAAGTTATCCCGGGAACCTACACACTAAAGAACTTGATGGGAGAACCACTCAGCAATCCGTGGAATGCGGAGCACCTAAAAAAATGTTATCATTAAGCAAAAAAGGGAGATTTGATGTAAATAAGAACAACTCATACGTTGTAAATGCTTGCCCCATAGTGGATGAATGCAAATACTATTTCCCTTCTAATTCGTTTGATATAGATTATGACATGTTCCGTTTATGATAAATCTTGACTATTATAAATGGAAATGTTGAGGAATTTAAACTCACAAGCATTTCCCTGACTATGACATTGATAAGGGTCGACTCTTGAAAAAGATAAACCCAACCAAGGTTTGGCTCATCTTTGGGATAAAACTATGAGGGTATATAAGCGTAAACTGAAAAAGATCAAGGAAGAAACCCACAAAGACTATATATGACCTGATAAGTCTTTGTCAACTTCATTAATGGTAAATTTTTTTTATAATATAATGGTTGACATAAATGCCCTCAGTAAAAGTTATAAATCAGAAGTCCAAAAAGTGATGAGCCAAAGCTCAAGAAAAATGCTTCTTTACATAAAGTCACATCCATATTAAATGTAAGACTTGGATGCAATCTAGGGTAAACATAAGAGGTAAATATTTAATCAGTTCGACCAATTTGATAAAAAATAGTTTGAGGACGAGTATGGATCAGTATTTATTGTTTGTTCGGCTAATTTAATATAAATTGATTTAAGGACTAAATGATTATGGAATTGATATCAATATCATTCTCATCCTAAATGAAAAAATTCAATCACACTTGGAAGAAAATTTTGGTCAAATATGTTCAGCTAGGTTGATGCAAGTTAGTTTAAAAGACTGTTTGGGGAAATTACTCATTACATGTTTGGATAATTCAAGAACTAGTTTAAGAACAACTTTAAACAGGGCCTTGTTAATTATTTTGAGTTTTGGATAACTTAGGTTCGACTTCAACATTTCAATGGTTCGACTTAAGGAGTTGATGTGGCCTTCTAAACCTCGACTGAAATGAAACTCTTTTTATGAACATTTCACGATCAGCCGAGGTTCTTCCTCAAGCTAGGTCCAATTCGAGGATAGAGTCCATCTATACTCAAATAATTATGAACAACACCTCAAATCAAAAGATGATTCAATACCCCAAGTTGGTGGGAAAAATTCCTTAGCAATCAAAATTGGATCTAATGTTGGAGAATAAATATGCAAAGGCAGAAATGAAACTATTCAATTATAATAATTCTGTCAACTTCAATACAATAAAACTTCTTGAATAAAATTATGTTGGACTTCAAATCAATTCAGGAAGCGTCAAGGCGTTATGTAACTTTTCTAAATATAGTATTTGCCCCACCAAGATAATTCGGTATATAAACGGGAATTCGTAAGTCCGTACTCAATATACAATGAAGAAATTGCACTGTATGCAAATTGTATGTTTGAAGATAGCCCTTGGATGCAGCAGCAAATAACAGAAAATCAAGTTCCTATTCTGTCTCTATGCACAAAATAGAATAAGATAGTTTTTGTATCTCCTAAAAATCTAAGTGAATAATTGTTTGGATTTGGAAAATATGGAACTAGGTTAATCTGAAAAATGTGCAAGTTCGAATTAGGCAGCCTTTATTTATAGATAGTGAAACACTTTGTCTTCAAGAGTCATGACTATTGAATTAACAGTCTTAATTAATTCCGAAATGGTATGACTGTTAATTACCAATAGTCTTACGCCATTTTTGAATAGGTATAATTAAACCGAAACGATTTTACATGGACCAACCAAAAAGTGATCGCGCCTGAGCTACCGCGATTCGACCCGGATGAATCTCGACAATTCGCTACCACTGTAGAGACGCAGCATGCAAAGTGCAAAGTGCACCACTAGTGCCTCTACAGCCCACCGCCCCACGTGCTCTCATGCGCGTGAGTGCGCGTACGCATGCGTACGGTGCTTCGCACCGTATTGGAGCTCTCTTGAATATTCCTCCTAAATGCTAGATGAAGTAACTCTTCATCTTCCATTTGCACTTATTAAGTGCACACTTTCTTTATATTTTTCCAATGTGGGACAAAATTTTGCCCACTCCTTTTATATCTTAGTGGGTATCACTTAGCTTTACTCATTTTCCTATATGGGACACTCTCCTTTTTATATTGGGTTTGTTTCCCACTTTTCTCCACACACTTCCAATGTGGGACAAGCTTTTACTCCCAAATATTTTACTCGCTTATTTTAAAAATCTCCAACATTCCTCCACAATTTTTAAAATAAGTTTTGTAAATATTTGATTGTCTGTAAGACTGTGTATAAATACTGGTGTCTCACGACTTGAACTAATACCATGTGAATATTCGTCAAGGCTAAACATGAAAGTATAGTAAAATTGTCTTTGAACTATCAATCCATATCGATTAGTCGGATTTTTCTACAAACATAAATTTTTTAGTCACTGATTATCCATATAAAGCGACGCATTTATTAGGCCTTGTGTCTGTACCTTGATTTCATGAGTGCTTTAGAGTCAATCCCAGTTCTCATAGGAAACTACACCACATCCACACTCATATAGGTAGACTATCATAGGTCTCCATGTAACTATAACACCATAAATCTATTAATATTAAGATCATCCTCTTTCATTATTCATTACATATTCTAAGCACTTATCCTTGGGATGTTTGATCGTGTAGTGCTTATAATCACGTCGTATGATGTACTTTAATCATTGAACTTGAGACTTGAATATGTCAAGTATCAAGTTGAGTTTTTATCAAGAGTGATTATTGTTAATGGGCTTTAGTCTCATCCCCAATGATGTCTTAGACGCCGGTCCTCTTTCAAGACCTTTCGTAAATGGATCATCTAAATTTTTACTTGATTTTACGTAATACACTATGATTTACATCATCTATAATCATTTGTTTGACATTACTATGTCTCAGGCCAATATGTCTAGATGTTCTCTTGTACACTTTACTATAGCTCTAGAAAGTGTTGATTCACTATCCCAATGTATAGATATTGGAGGCATTGGTTTTGGACAAACTGAAATTTCAATTAATAAATTCCTTTACCATTCTTCCACTTTACTAGTTGGAGCTAATGCTACAAACTTAGCTACCATTGTAGAGTCCTCTATGCAAGTCTATTTCTTTTATCCCCAAGAAAAACTCCTCTACCAAGAGGGAAAATCCATCCACTTGTTGAGGAATTATCCTCTCGCTCTGTTATCCAACTTGCATAAAAAAAACCCTATAATACTGATGGATATCCACTATAGTATATACCATCATCCATAGTTCCTTTTAAATATTTTAATATTCTATTAATAGCATGCCAACGTAATAAACTAGTATTGCTAGTATATCTACTTAATTTACCAACAACTTATGCAATATCAGGTCGAGTACATGTCATGTCATACATTAAACTACCAATTTCTTGTGCATATTCCAATTGTAAAATAGCTCTACCAGTATTAGGGATCATCTTTAGCTGTGGTTCAAAAGGTGTACTAACAGGTGTGCAATCAAATTGATTAAATTTCTTCAAAATTTTCTCAACATAATGAGATTGAGTGAGAATTATATTTTTATCTTTCCTTATTATTCTCATTCCTAATATGACATCAACGACACCCATATTTTTCATATCAAATTTAGAAGACAGAAAACTCTTTGCATTATTAATGCTTTCTAAATTAGTACCAAGAATTAACATATAATCTACATATAAACAAATTATCACACCTTTACCATTAACAAATTTACTATAAACACACTTATCAGATTCATGAATTTTAAAATCTTAAGAAATAATGGCTTTATCAAAATTTTCATGCCATTGTTTAGGTGCTTGTTTTAGGCCATATAAGGACTTAATTAATTTACGTACTTTATGTTCTTGTCCAGGCATAACAAACCCTTCAGGTTGTTCCATGTATATTTCTTCTTCTAAGTCACCATTTAAAAAGGAAATTTTTAGATCCGTTTGATGAATTTCAAAATTATATATAGATGCTGAGGCAATTAAAACTCTAATTGATGTTCTAGCAACTGGTGCATAGGTATCAAAATAATCAATTCCCTCTTTTTGTGTAAAACCTTTAGCAACCAATCTAGCCTTGAATTTATCAACTGTTCCATCTATTTTCATTTTATTTTTAAAAATGCATCTACACTTGATAAGTTTAGATCATGGAGGTAAGTCTACTAACTTCCAAGTTTTATTTCCCATGATTTAATTTATTTCATCATTTATGGCTTCTTTCCAAAACACTGAATCTATCGAATTAATTGCCTCACTATACGCTTGTGGTTTTGTTTCAACACTAAGAGTCTAGAAAAATTTATTACAAGGTGTGTCTCTAGTTCCTTAAACAAGATAGACTACAAAGTCAGGACCAAAGATCTTTTCTTTTCTAGGTCTTTTACTTTTTCTAATCTCTTTTTGTTCTGCTGGTGGAGTATCATGTAATTGTTAAGGAGTATTTACCTATTTTTCATTATTTATGCTAATAATAGAAGAAAAACTATGTTCATTAAACATTGAACCTCTAGATTCAATTATAGTATTTACCTCAGCAGAATCATTAGGTTTACTAACCAAAAATCTATAGGCTTTACTATGTTGTGCATAACTTATGAAAATACATTCAATGCCTTTGCTTCCTAATTTATTTCTTATAGTTCAAGGTAGTCTTACAATAGCTCTACAACCCCAAACTTTAATATCAGATAAATTAGGTTGTCTATTCTTCCATAATTCATAAGGATTTTTCTTATTATCTTTAACAGGTATTTTATTCAGAATATAACATGTAGTTAAAAGTGCTTCTCCCCAAAACCCTTTACTTAAACTAGAATAAGAAAGCATAGTGTTAACCATTTCAGTTAGTGTCCTAATTTTTCTTTCTGCTACTCCATTTTGTTGTGGTTTATAAGGTGAAGTAACTTCATGTATAATACCCATATCTTCACAAAATTGAGGAAAATGATATTCACCTCCTCTATTAGATCCAAGACATTTTATTTTAGTATCACATTGATTTTCAAATTCATTTTTATATGTCTTAAATCTATTAAGCACATCATCTTTAGAATTTAAAAGATATACATAACAATATTTTAAAAAATCATCGATAAATATAGCAAAATATTTACTATCATCTCTAGTAGGTATTCCATGGAAATCACAAACATTATTATGTACTAATTGCAACAAAGATGTCGTTTTTTCTATTTTGGGAAAAGGTAATCTTGTTATTTTTGTTTGCATGCATATTTTACACTTTTCATTCATATAACTCTCATATTTAGGAATTAAATTTAAATTAACCATGAAATGCATTTTCTTTGTATTAACATATCCTAAACGACTATGCCATAACGAAAGACAATCAACGATATAATCAAAAGAATCTTTTTCATTAATATTGAGCTTAAAAATGCTCTCATACAAGTAACCTTTGCCTACAAATGTACCATTTTTATTTAGAATAAATTTGTTTGACTCAAATATAAGTTTAAATCCAAACTTGTTAAGAAGACTTCCAGAAACTAAATTTTTCCTAACATCAGGAACATGAAAAATATTGGTGAGACTAATGATTTTTTGGGAAGTGAATTCGAGATCCACTTTCCCTTTGCCTTTAACCACAACAGTTGAAGAATTTACCATACAGATAACATCTCCTTCCACAGTTTCATAGGTAATTTTCTGTATAATTAAATCGAACCTGTTTTACATGGACCAACCAAAAAGTGACTGCATCCGAGCTACCGCGTTCCGACCCGGATGAATCCCGGTAACCTGCTACCACTGCGGATACGTGGCAAGGGAAGTGCAAAGTGTACCACTAGCGCCTCTACAACCCACTACCCAACACAGGCGCACGCGTGCACGTACGCATGCTCGTGTGTGTGCGTACAGTGCTTCGTACCATATTGGAGCTCTATTGAATAGACCTCTCAAATGCTAGATTAAGTAACTCTTAATCTTCCATTTGTACTTATTAAGTGCACACTTTCTTTATATTTTTCCAATGTGGGACAAAAGGTTTCCCTCTCCTTTTATAGCTTAGTGGGTATCACTTAGCTTTACTCATTTTCCAATGTGGGACACTCTCCCTTTCATATTGAGTTTGTTTCCCACTTTTCTTCACACACTTACAATGTGGGACAAGCTTTTACTCCCAAAGTTTTTACTCTCTTATTTTATAAATCTCCAAAATCTAATTCACCTCTGTCGTAGTCAGAAGTTGGCACCAACACCGAATCATATTTGATACTTTCTCGAATTGGCTTGGGAGATTTGATGAAACAAATTCAAAGAAATGGTCGAAAAAGTCAATTTGTGGCCCAAACTTAAGCCTCGTCCAAGCAGACTACAAATAAGGGTTGGCTGATATTGCAAAAGGAAAATGATTCCATAATTAAAGGGTCAACTACAATTGTTTCGATCTCGGTAGGAGCATTTTTAAGGTCTTAGTTATCCTTCGACAAAATGGTCGTCATCTAAAAGAAAAATAGTTCTCCACACCTGCATGATAAACTAAGGGTCGGCTAGGGTATTTTTAGCTGCCTCTACATGGTTTGGTTTGCAATTTTTTGAGCACCTAATTGACCCTCGGATTAAAATGGTTTGGATTGGAAATTGTTAGCACGTATTTGATCCTCGACCCAAAATGGTTCGACTTGAAAATTTTTAGCATCTATTTGACCCTCAGCCCAAAAGGGGAGCGTCAGTGTAATACGCTAGTCATTGTTATCGGCTTCCAACCACAATACAAAAAACTAAAGTATAAATACACTCTTGCGGAGTATAGTAGCTAGTCTGGGTATCGAATCCTCACGGAACTAAGATGAGTGATCGTGACGACAAAGGTAAGACTGTTAACCCTAACTTGACTCTAAAAAGAAATAAAAAGATGATTGAGATGGGAAATAACTAATTAACTAAATGCAAACTCTAAATTAATTAAAAGACTGAAGATGAATAAACTAAAACTTGAATTATATGGTGAGAAAAATAGGTCGGGAATACAATCCCTCAACCCTAGTGTACTGATGGTATAAAACCAATCGTAAATTTAATTGATTAATTAGACCCATAATTTAGTACTCCCAAGCATTACGTATATGAGGTTCAATCCCGCACCATACTTAATTAGAGGATGAGTAAATCGTTATTGCGATAGTTACACTCGAATTTCATTATGAAGCATCCCGGTTACCCTAAAGCAAACGAGATCCAAAGATCTACAATGGATGTGTCACTACACAATACGGTCATAATAAATCCTTAAGTTTAGAGGATTAATTTTATACGCATGCAACTATCACATCGGGTTAAGTTCATTCATCCTAACCATAAAGAATTTAGCTAGACATATTGAATCTAACTATGCATGAATTAACTACGTTGCATGAATTCATAATTGCTTGGAAAGGGATATTAAACATGAGAAATAATAATAAAAGTGATGGAAATAAAAGTTACCAAGTTGAAGAACATGAACATGCAAGAAGAAATCAAAGATTGAAGAAAAACTAGAAAAGCTCTTGAATTAATAGTGGAAAGTATGTAAATTCTTCTCCTAGATGTTCCTACTTGTTATGGAGCTTTTACATCAATGAAATCTTAATAAAAAGAGTCCTAATGACTGAATATATAGGCTAGAGGTCGTTTAGAAGAGTCCCCAAAACATAAAACTCTTTCGGATAAAAGATAAGCACAAAATAAAAATCATGTATCTGGCAATTTATCACACTTAGAAAGCGTGACTAATTTTGTAATGGATCTAGTGCGTGACAAATGGGCAAACCGGTTCTTTTTTCTTAGCTTCGGTTCGTCCTTAAAAGTTTTTTCTTAGATTTCTTTCTCAACTTCAGATGGGCATAAATTCTTCACCGTAGCTCGGATTCAAGTACCATTTTTTCCAGTGTTCTTCTAATTGAAAGCCCTTCAACTTTATAGTTGGCCCCACCTCGAGACTAAGGCTGCAAAATTATGAAAATGCCCTTCAACTCTCCGATTCTTGGTTTATTTCATTATTTTGAGTTCTCTTTTCCATATTTCTTGCATGAAATACCTGTAAAACACTTGAGAGATACACAAAATACGAAATAATTGCTAGAAAGGGTTAGTAACATAAATATGAGGCAAATCCAAGCTATTTACACTGCACGGGATCATAAAAATACTGAAATTAAGGGGATAAATGTGAAGAATCTATGCCTAATCAACTAAAATATTTACAAAAGACCCTTAGCCTCCAATATCCTATTATTATCAAGATAACTCGAAAGATTGGAGCTTAGGGATAATTGATGATTCCAGATATGATCTCTCCATAATAACATCAAGATTTTACCCCTCGACCTAAATGGGTCGGCCTCATAAGGGTCAGCTCCACAGGACTGACCTCAGCAGGACCGACCAAAATTAGACAAACAACTATGAATGTGCGAAATTTTCCAGAAAGGTTATTTTTGTCATTCTAAGCTTATGCAAGTTGATGCATGTCATGGACATACACATGGGAGGAATAGTAACACCTACAATACATCTTCTAGCAGGACAAATGTTGCCTATCCCGTGGGTCAAATCAACAAGCATTCTCCATGTGCCTTGGGGTGCACATTACACCCCAAACCACCCATAAATATCATTGTACTGTTGTAAGGACATTTTTTCCATTAGTAAATGTTATGTCGTACGCCGTTACACCATTGAACTAATTCAAGTTTCATATCTTCGTCAACGGATCCGAATATCAAAGAAGAAGAGGAAATAGAATTCTGACAGGCCGGATGTGACACCCCGCCTAATTAAATACCGGGCGATCACTCCTTTATTAAATTAAAATCAAGGTGAACAGTTGGTTCATTCTTAGCATCACTGTCGTAAAAATAAACTCTTTTCCAAATTAACACCCTACTTAATTAAGCTAAGGGTCAAAACCATTTTTCAACATTTCAGACCAATTTTATTTTAAAGAAAATTTATTTATTTAATTAGTAACAACATTTTTCAATAAGTGAGAATTATACAACAATAATCCTGGAACATAATCCGATTACTTTAAACATTCAACATTCAAAGTCCCAACATTTAAAACTTAAAGTAAAACATCCATACTGAAATAAATCCCATAGTAACAGTACTAGAAATAACTGAAATACAGATGCCCCAATAAAACAGATAAATAGTGGAAAGGGCGACACATGCCCAATAAATGGGTATGATAGATATGGAATCAAGTAAACGAAGTCGTCTATACAAGTGGCCTGCAACTCCCACCTAAAGTGCAGCACGTTCCTTTCAAGAGATCCTAAGAAAGACGCCCCTGTGGCTGGGCACCTGTAATACATACATATATATACAAGGGAGAGAAAGAGAAAAAGAAATGGGTTAGAGCCCGATAGTGTGTTTGATTTAAAATACGTTTAGCAAGTATTTAAATTGATACAGGACAATGCAACAACATATTAGTGCGACACTCTCTTGAGAAATTCTCACCTCTCTTCTAATGTGCACACCTATCGCACTAACCCTCCCCACGGTTTGTATTATCATTTATCGCACTAATCTTCCCAATGATTTAACTTAACTTAGATTACTCGTAAGATTCAAAATTCCACGATTGAATTATTTGAAAAGAATATTTCAATTAGTAACCAAAGTTCTCATTTTGACTTTATTAATCAATAAAGTTTTTCAGTGTCATATTATACTTTCTCAAAACAAGTATTTACAATTTGAGTCACCAACCATGTCCTACATATCAATTCACAATAGGTAGTCCCAAATTTCAGAATTTCATATATATATTAACTACTCGTAAAATATATATATATCATAACATCACCCCAAATAATAACTATAGTGCGGGCATACTCTACTATCCAAATCCCCTATTCACTCACATTAAGGGGAATACAAATTCGGAATCACTCTCGAATTGTATTAACACATACTCAAACAATATTGAGACGAAGCATAGATTCCAAGTCTCTAAGAGGACGACATCTATCTGCGTCTCTTAGGACCGTCTGAACTATCACTGCGATAGCCTGTACCAAGGATACCTATACACAAACAAGATGAGGCGAAGAATAGATTCCAAGTCTCTAAGAGGATGGCACATGCCTGCGTCTCTTAGGACCGTTTGAACTATCATTCCGATAGCCTGTACCAAGGATATCTATCTTCTAGGGTACAAGTCAATATCCCCCATAAAGGTCCCATCGAGATAAGACTGTCCCGGCGCGGAAACCTCAGGGATAGTAAGTAGCGTGGGCATGATTTTCACACATAGATAGTATATGCATACACAATCATATAACTATACTAATATTACCATATCAATATTAGGTAAATTCTCAATTCCCATAATTACGTCATTTCCATATTATCATAATTTATTAAACACTTATAACGGTTCGTTTCTAACCTTGATTCGGTATTATTCCAACGTACCACACGACTCTCTTAGCTTTATTCTCCAAATTATAGAATTCAGTCGGTATACCCATTTGTCCTAAAGTAACTCTTACGCGTCTCTCTCTTTAAGTCATAAATTTACCGACCCTTATGTAATTATCCTAAAATACAATCTTTGCTCGTCATCAAGGGTCCCAAAATTTATTCACATGTCCTACTGGTCTTCCATATCTCCCAAAATATTTTATTAAGGATGACCAAGAATTATCTCACAATAAATTGAATTTAACTCATTTAAAAAGGGAAATAGCAGTCTTCCAGGAGGGGTCGATCAATCGAGGTCTGGAGCTCGATCGATCGATCAAGCAGGTATTTCGATTTCTGCAGAATTGTAGTTACGGGTTCTACCATTTTTCTTCATCCAAATCCATATTTTCCAAACCCAAACGTCCCAAAAATTCTACTACTAACATTATAACAATATACCAGATGTTTCTAACGTAAGGCATGTACATTTCTATCATTTAAACATGGATTATCAACCCAAAATTTCATCTAATTATCAAGAACCCTAAAATTTTCTTAAACAGGTTTCTAACAAATTTTCTCTAGAATTTCCTTCTTATAATCATCAAAATTTCATGGTTAATTTCCTCTACATGGCAAGGGTTTCCAGAATCATCATATAAACCAATACTAGATAGATTTTCCTATCACAAATTGGGTTTTCTTCCATATAATTCATTCATAAACATTCCTAAACTAATATGGAAATTGCACCAACAAAATAAGAAAGATAAACACTTGCCTGGGATTTTCAGAAGTCTGGATTGCAGCTTATTTTGGTGTGGTTACGTTCCCCTTCTCGCGATCTACGCGTTGGTGGTGGCGGCGGTGCAAACCGTTGGATTTCGAGCCATGAATTTGCCTTGAGAGCTCTCTCCTTCCTCTCTTATGGCCGTCACTTGAGTTTAGAGTTTCTAACCCTAGATGACAATCTAGATATCTGATATAACCCTTTGGATTTTCGTGGGTTTAATTACCCATATATGTGAAATGTCCAAAATGCCCTCCCGGGGTACCACTTAGGCCTAAAACGCCCCGAGACCCAAACTAAACCCCCGGGTACACTTTTCTGACTATCTCGACCCTTCCGGACGCGTTGGCGCACTCAAAATGACCATACGAATGACTTATAAAATATTCACTTTTATTTATCAATATTTAGTCCCGACGCGACACGGGCACGTCCCGATTCAAATTTCCAAAATTGTCATTTTATTCACTCGTGACATTCAATATAATCAATATCATTTATTACTTTGCTCATTAGTAATATTCAACAAATTTCCCATAATTACTAACTCTCGTCACGTTAATAATTATAACACAATTAATTTCCGGATTTTTATTTAATAATTAACTCACATTATATTTAATAAATCCCCAAATTAATATAGCATAAAAATACGGGGTATTACACCGGACCAGTCCGCCTGTTTTAAAAAGGTCCACCCCAGACCGATCCACCTCTTTTAAAAAAGAACCGGTTCGCCCCTCCGGACCGATCTGCCTCTACCTGGACCGATCCGCTTTGCTCAGAAGCCAGTAGATCCTGGACCGAATGCTAACCGAAGAGACCTATTATAAAAACGAATCGGTCCGACCTCGGATCGATCGGCCTCAGATCCGAACCGGTCCTCCTGGGATATATTCGAGCAGATCGTGCTGAGATTTTCTAGGGCCAGGACTTCTTTTATAAACCCACTATGGGGAATTGGTTTGGCAGGACTTCTTCACACCATTTTCAGAGTTCATAAACTCAAAGTATTCACCTTTGTGAGTTATCAAACTCATGTTTTGATTCACACAAATTTCCAAATCATTTGTGAATCATTTTGAAACGATAGAACACAAACCCTTTTGTTGTTCATACCCTTGTGGAGAAGACCGACATTCTTCTTCATTCCTGCCCTCCTAGAAAGGGAAACTTCCAGCCGTTGACTACAAATCCGACACCTGCGGGTAATTCTGTGTCACTATATTTTCATTGTAATCCAAGAAATTTTATGTTACAATATTATAGTGAAAATAAATGGTTTTTCCCCTTTGGGGGATTTTTCCTCAATTGTGTGTGTTTGATCGTACTAACATGTTCAACATCTTATTCAATCACACCTAGTTGCATGTTTAGGGTTTAATTGGGTTAAACTGTGTTTAATTATATAATTTCTTAATTTGAACGCACGCGCACCTCTTTCAAATTGGTATCAGAGCGGGTTACGCTAATCTATCGCGTATTCCTAATTTTTCGCAATTTTTTTTCTAAGATATCAATTTTCTAAAAAATTGATTTTTGAAAAAGAGAGCGTTCAATGGAAAAATCATATAATAAAATGCCAATTTTTGACGGGACTAACTATGCATATTGGAAATCCCGAATGAAGTCTGCTTTAAAGGCCATAGATGAATGTGTCTGGATTCTAGTTGAAAGAGGGTGGACACCTCCCTCCGTCACTGTTGAAAACGTAACCAATTTAAAACCTGTCACTACATGGACTGATGATGAATTTAAATGGTCTTCTTTTAATTCTAAGGATTTGAGTGCTATTTTTGGATCCATCACTCCTGATGAGTTCCGGCGTATCATGACGTGCACCACGTCAAAAGAGGCATGGGATGTTTTGCAACTTACCCATGAAGGAACTAACGCTGTGAAAGAATCTAAATTGCAAAATTTAACAACTCAATTTGAGACCATCACCATGCTTGAAACTGAATTTTTTAATGATTTTTATGCTAGGCTATCTGATATTGTTAATACTAGATTTAATCTTGGTGAACATATTCCTAATGCAAGAGTTGTGAAAAATATTCTTAGATCATTGCCTAAGCGTTTTATCCCTAAAGTCAGTGTGCTAAATTCTATGGGTAATTTAAATACGCTAAAATTGGAGGAACTTGTAGGAGGTTTGCAAACATATGAAATTGACAGGTTTCCTAAATCTGTGAAGTCTAAAGATAAGGGAATTGCACTTAATGCCCAAGAGAGAAAACGTGAGGGGATGGCAAGAAAGAGAGTAGAGTCATCTAGAAAGAAAGATAGTGAAACTTCTGATTCTGAGTGTGATTTTGACTTAGATGATTTGCTCTATTTGCTAAAAACATTTAAGAAAATTCTTAAATTTAAGAAAAGTGAAAATTTTAAAGATAAGAAGAATTTTCAGAAAAATAAGTTTGAAAAGAAAGATGAGAAAGATGCTAAAAACCCTCCTAAGAAAGAGAGTGAGAGATGCTATGAGTGTGACGGTAGGGGACATAGAGCTTTTGAGTGTGATACTCGTCTGAATAGAGAAAAGGGCAAAGCTGTCCTTAATGCTACCCTTAGTGACGACAGTGAGGTCGAGTCGGTGGACTCGGGAGATGAGTCACCGCATGAGTGTAACTTCACCGCATTCATGGCTAGTCATGTGAGTACTCCTAGTGCACCTCATGACGATGAGGATGCTACTTCACAGGGACACCTCGATAGTGAGAGCGATGTGAGTGAGGGGGAGGATGACACAAGTGAGAGAGAGAGAGTGATATTCAATATGCCTACGCTGAGTTATATTCTGAGTCATTTAAAACTAAAAAGAGTAACAAAGCGTTAGTTCTTAAGATCACATGTTTAGAGGAATATTTAAGAAAAGCAAGAGAGAGAGAGTCCTCAACCTGCACCACCCTGAGAGAGATAGAGTCTGCCTGTGTCGAGAAAGAGGGTTGTTTTGAGAAAGAGAGAGGGAACTTGACTAAACAAGTGGCTAGTCTTACGAGTGAGCTTCATTCCTCCATGGAGACTCGAAAGAAACTTGAAGCCCTTATTTCCCAGCTTACTCATGATCTGGAGAGAGCACGGGAAGTCAAGGTACAAATCGAGGACAGATTTGGGAAAATGGGAAAGATGCTCCTCGACCCCGCTTTAGGTTTTGGTGATAGGCAGGGAATTTGTTATGATGGTTCCTCCACGTCCCAAATTGCACCTGGACCACTCCCTGAGTTTACTATGACTCCTTATGGCCATCGTCAAAAACCTCAAAGGAGAGTTCGACCAAGAAAAGCAAACCAAGGTCCGCCTTTGACTGTGTTCTTTTGTACTTATTGCAAAAGAAATG
Source organism: Sambucus nigra (assembly GCA_949130495.1). Taxonomy (NCBI): domain Eukaryota; kingdom Viridiplantae; phylum Streptophyta; class Magnoliopsida; order Dipsacales; family Adoxaceae; genus Sambucus; species Sambucus nigra. The sequence continues at coordinate 509,203,955 of OX422212.1, forward strand.
GCCACCTCAGGGAGTTTTGCTATAGCATGGGCCGGACACAACGTATTACTGCTACCCCACAGCATACTGATTATCTTACTAGTCTGAGAGAGTGAGTTGAGTTCTTAGCTTCCACGTCTCAGAGTTTGATGGAGGAATTCCGACGGATGTCCTTGCCGTCAGTGAATGCTTCTCACATTCCAGCTAAAACCAACAACAACAAAGGCAAACAAAAGGTCACCACTTCTTGGGTACCTAAGAAAGATAAAAAGTCCTTTGTTGTTCATGTTTCTCTCAAAGCACATAATACCTCACAGTGGTATTTTGACAGTGGGTGCTCCAGACATATGACAGGTGATGCCTCATTTTTACATATCTTGAGGATTGTCAGGATGGCAGAGTCACCTTTGGATATGGGAGCAAGTCTAGCATTATAGGATGTGGTACTGTCGAGTTACCTAGATTTCCTAAGCTAGAAAATGTTTTGTACGTCAAAGGTTTGAAAGCAAACCTTCTCAGCATTAGCCAGCTGTGTGACGCTGACTTTGCCGTAAAGTTTGACCGGGACGCTTGTAAAGTCTATAATCAAGCCAGTAAACTTTTAGTTCAAGGGGTGAGGACAAAGGATAATTGCTATGGGACTCGGCCCACATCCTCACTTGTCTGCAACAGCACCACGATCACTCTTATGGATTTGTGGCACCAACGTCTAGGTCACGTGAACATTAGAGATTTGACTCGTTTAGCCAAAAAGGACCTAGTACGTGGCTTACCATCTCTTGGAAAGTCAACTTCCACAGTTTGTAGACCCTGCCAGTTGGGAAAAAAATTCGTAGTCCCCATAGGAAGTTGCATTCCATTACCACCTCTCGTGTTCTTGAACTTATACACATGGATCTTATGGGTCCCACTCGTACTGAGAGTCTGGGTGGTAAGAGGTATATCCTCGTCATGGTAGATGATTTCTCCAGATACTCCATCGTACGTTTTTTAAAAGAAAAATCCGATGCTGTAGAGTTTTTAATGACCAAGTGCCGTGTCCTGCAAAATCAACACGGAGTCACTATTAACAGGATACGTAGTGACAACGGCACTGAATTTAAGGAAGCAAAGGTAGATTTTTATTGTGATAGCCTTGGGATCAAACATGAGTTTTATGTTGTGAAGACTCCTAAAAAAATGGGATTATTGAGAGAAAGAATAGGATGATCCAGGAAATGGCTAGATCTATGCTTCTTGGTCGTAATGTTTCTAGGAGATTTTGGGCAGAGGCAGTGTCTACTGCATGCCACACGGTGAATAGGGTTTACTTACATCCACACACACTTAAGACGCCTTATGAATTGTGGACTATAAAGAAACCCAACCTGGCATATTTCCGTGTTTGTGGGAGTAAATGAAACATCCTACGAGATCGAGAGCAATTAGGAAAGTTTGACTCTAGGAGTGACGAAGGAATATTGCTAGGATATTCATCTAATAGTAGAGCATACCGGGTTTTTAACATGAAGAGCTCTAAGGTTATGGAATCAATAAACGTCACCGTACAAGATGACGAACCTTTAGCGTGTATTGATTCTAAACTTCAGTGTGAGGATGAGGATATTTATAGAAGTGATCTACTTGTACCTCACTCGCACACTGTGGACCCTACTCCTGTGTTAGGGGACACACCCGCTTGGGTTCGCAAGAGTCATGACCCTTCTGCCATTGTTGGTGATCCCACTCTATGGGTCAAGACTCGTGCTCAGCTAGAGAACGTTGTCAGCCATTCTTGCTACACGTCCAAAGTCGAGCCCAAGAATCATAAAGAAGCACTCAAGGATGAACACTGGATATCTGCCATGCAGGATGAGTTGCTTCAATTTAAAAAGAATAATGTCTGGGAACTTGTCCCCCGACCTAGTGAGACTAATGTGATAGGTACCCGATGGATTTTTAAGAATAAAATGGTACCATAATAAAAAACAAAGCTAGGTTGGTCGCTCAAGGCTACACACAGATAAAAGGTATAGACTTTGGGGAGACATTTGCTCCTGTTGCGAGGCTTGAGTCCGTCCGTCTACTACTCGCCATCGCATGTCATTTGCGCTTCAAGTTATATCAGATGGATGTCAAGAGTGCCTTTCTAAATGGCATTCTACAGGAGGAGGTTTACGTGGAACAACCAAAAGGGTTTGAAGACCCTCAACACCCGGAGCACGTCTACTATCTGAGGAAAGCCTTGTATGGTTTGAAACAAGAACCTCATGCTTGGTACGAGAAGATTACTTCCTATCTCTTAGCCCGTGGCTTCAAGATAGGGGGAGTTGATATGACGTTGTTCTTCAGGAGAGATGACGATGCAATTTTGGTTGCCCAGGTCTATGTGAACGACATATTCGTTGGATCCACGTGCTCTCAACATGCTCATCACTTTGAAAAGGAGATGAAAAGTGAGTTTGAGATGAGAAAGGTTGGTGAGCTTACTTTCTTCCTTGGTCTCCAGGTTCGTCAACTAGAGGATGGCATGTTCATCTCCCAATCCAAGTATGCTAGAGACCTAGTGAAGAAGTTTGGTTTAGACTCCGCTAAGCATGCACGTACACCTATGAGTACCACTACCAAGCTTAGTAAGGACACTTCAGGCACGGATGTAGAGCAAACCTTATATCGGAGTATGATAGGTAGTCTTCTCTAGTTGACTGCCAGTCATCCCGACATAGCCTTTAGTGTTGGAGTCTATGCACGATATCAGGCATCCCCAAAAGAGTCACACTTACTCGCTCTAAAATGTATTATCAAATACGTGAGTGGAACTCTCTCATACAGTATTTGGTATTCCTTTGATACCGATGACCGTTTGTCAGCCTATTCGGATGCCTATTGGGTCGGGGATGCAGATGGGTGTAGCAGCACTTCTGGTGGGTGTTTCTATTTTGGTTATACTCTTGTCTCTTGGTTGAGCAAGAAAAAAAACTCCATCTCTTTGTTCACTGCGGAGGCTGAGTACATCGCCGCCGGGAGTTGTTGCACGCAACTCTTGTGGATAAAGCAGATGCTGGAGGATTATGGGATTTCACAGGACACCATGACCATTTCCTGTGATAACACGAGCGCGATACACATATCCCGCAATCCAGTCCAGCATTCGCGCACAAAGCACATCAGGTTATGTGAGCACTCCCTACGATAGTTAGTTGAGGAGAAGGTCGTATCCCTGAGTTTCGTTCCTATCGATCGTCAGTTAGCCAATATTTTCATGAAACCTTTAGATTCCCTTAGATTTGAGAGTCTTCAGAAGTCTTTGGGGATGTGCACAGTTGACTGAGGGGTTGGTCCGTGTCTAGCATAGGATGCACTGTCTTTATCATATCATCTGATGCCTATTGCTAGCTTGTTTCATTAGTTTGTTTTCTCTTTAAGTTTTGCATTTCTTTTTAGAAAATCTCAAAAAGATTTTATTTTGCTAAAATTTTGAAAAATCCAAAAAGTTTTTTGTTTTTTTACACCTATTATGGATGAGCATTTATGATAGCCAAGTCACAAAATTCATTCCATTTATCCATGTGACTGTTTGATTGCGATTTGAGATGCTACATCATTTCATCCATGTGCTTTACATTGATTGGAGTCTCTGAGATGCGATTAATGATATCTTCCTACATGTTTGACTCCTATCTCCTTTATTGCACACATGCACGACTATATTTGATTAATGCACTTGTCTATCACATATTGGCTTGAGTGTTTCCATCTCAATTCTGTCTATATAACGTATAATATGCGATAAAACTTGACAAGATTGGAATGCATGTAAAAATCATTTTTGTGAGACTCAGTGTTTGATTAAGAATGGGGAGGGGCTGCGAAAGGTAATGATCTATTCTTTGCGCAAAAGCCACCATTTAAAAGGACCTAAAAAATGGAGGAATTTTATTATCCGAGGTCCAAAGAGGTTAAAAGAGCCCCCAAAAAATAAAGGCAATAAAAAGCAATATATGCCAAATATGGGCCAGTTAGGTTTCATCAACAATTCTCCAAAGTTTGAGAATTTAGAATGCCTCTATTCAAAATATAAATCTGAGGGATTTTGGTTGGAGAATTTAAATGGGTTTGCACTTCCTTGAAAGTCCTAAAAAGCATAAAATCGTTTTGTACGTTATTGGTGTGGAAATCACTTTGAGCTTTGATTTGTTGATTTGATTAAGCTAATGTCTTATTACCATTTTTTTTACACCAAAGGAAGCATTTGAGTTCATTCGTTAGGAGTATCCGATATTCATTGTGCACATATGTCATGTTTTCATGCATTGATTTTCCTATCGAATTTGATCACACCCCTTCATTAACGCTATCATCAAATTGGTTGTTTTGTGTTCATTCATGGTGTGATTTAGTCCTTGTGACACCCCGGCCTTGCTTTTTGATTTATTTCTCTCATTTGTCTATTTGGTGACATCATAAAAAGGGGGAGAAAGAATTATCTATGGGGGAGTTTTGAAATTTTGAGTTTTCTCATAAAATTGCTATATATGTTTATCTCATTTCAAACTCGATACGTCACTTGGTATTTGCTTTATCTCATGTGTGTAGGTACTACATGGATTATCATTGGATTGCACACCCTGATGAGAAAAGCATTGATATTCTTGAAGAGTTTAAGACCAAACGATGAAGTCTTATTCACTTGTACCTTTTCAGTTTTGGGTTCATGGAAGGGTAGATTTGTATAGGCATTTGTGATACTTGATAATTCGGATTTTTTATGTTTGTTTCGGCATAGACATAGGGGGCGATTTGTAAGGAAATTTTGTCCATTAGTAAATGTTATGTCGTACGTCCTTACACCGCTGAATAAATTCAAGATTCATATCGTCATCAACGGATCCGAATATCAAAGAAGAAGAGGAAACAGAATTTTGATAGGCCGGACCGATTCGCCTATTTTAAAAAGGAACCTGTCTGCCCTAAACCGATCCGACTTTTTTGAAAAAGAACCGGTCCGCCCCTCTGGACCGATCCGCCTCTACCCGGACCGATTCACTTTGATCAGAAGCCAGTAGACCCCGGATCGAATGCAAACCGAAGAGACCTCTTACAAAAAGGAATTGGTCCGACCTCGGACCAATCCGCCTCAGATCTGGACCGGTCCACCTGGGATATATTTGAGCAGATCGTGCTGAGATTTTTTAGGGCCATGACTTCTTTTATAAACCCACTACGGGTAATTGGTTTGGCAGGACTTCTTCACACTATTTTCAGAGTTCATAAACTCAAAGTCTTCACCTTTGTGAGTTGTCAAACTCATGTTTTGATTCACACAAATTTCCAAATCATTTGTGAATCATTTTGAAACCCTATAACACAAACCCTTTTGCTGTTCATACCATTGTGGAGAAGACCGAACTTCTTCTTCATTACTGCCCTCCTGGAAAGGGAAACTTCCAGCCATCGACTACAGATCCGACACCTGCGGGTAATTCTGTGTCACTGTATTTTCATTGTAATTCGAGAAATTATATGTTACAATATTATAGTGAAAATAAATGGTTTTTCCCCTTTGGGGGATTTTTCCTCAATTGTGTGTGTTTGATCGTACTAGCATGTTCTACATCTTATTGAATCACACCTAGTTGCATGTTTAGGGTTAATTGGGTTAAACTGTGTTTAATTATATAATTTCTTAATTTGAACACAAGCGCACCTCTTTCAACTATTTAACTTGAAAACTAAATTATCTCACTGAAATTGTATTGAAAATTTCCCGAAATACTTCTAGAGAGAAAAAACTACACTTGGAATTTGTATAACACTATTCATGTAGTGATAAATGAGTTAATTTATAGTGGATATAAGCCTAATTGGGCTGAACCACTCAAAATTTGCGTGTTGATCTTATTTACTCCATCTAATTGCTATATTAACTATTTTTCCTCATACCCAGAACATGTTCATTATATAACTCACTAAGTTCCATCTGATTATTTGAGTTACCACCATTATTATGTAACATCAATGAGAAAGTTCAAAGTAAGCAACATATATCAAGACCTCATTGGATGATTCGATCAAGTTTAGCAAGGTAAACTATTTCCAGCGAGCTAAACCCTTGAGGACAAGTAAACTAAAGGAGTTTTAGCAGAATAAAAGTGAACTTTTAGTCGAATAAAAGTAACATAATTCAATCTTTATACTTCGGTAATATCCTCCAACCCTACTACCTAAAACCATAACCTTTTCAAAGTATTTACCAATATATTTACCCAACTTTGACTGCCTATTATCCCATTTGAACACTATGAATATAGCCCTCCTTTTACCATTTTAACTCACCAAGCTTCAACCCAAAAGATTGATTCTTCCTAGTCTCCTACACCCTTCTACCTCTATGCGATATTCAAACCCAAATATCCATTCTATCTAAAGCTCCATTGATGTAAAGCTTCAAACCCCAAACCCATTATATCCAAGTTCCATGAGATTTAACAATCAAACCTCATTTAAGCAATATCTTTATAATGCTAGTGAAAATGTATTTCAAGAGAGAGAAAATTTCACCCACATTACTAGATTTCTTTTAAGAAATAAACCCACGTGCACCAAAGTTTAAAGATCCAAACTCTCCCTAGCCAAGTGCCATACTCAAAACCCATTTGTGTTTCAAATAATTTAAACAAAAAAATACATTTATTTTCATGATTTACTCTTATATTGATTGAATGTGAATGGATGAAAAGCAACATTAGAAATGTCATTTTATCAACAAACTAAGAAAAGGCTTTTTATTAAGTTGCAGACGTTATAAGATGACATTGAAAAGAAAGAAATTTGAATTTATGAAAACTCGACAACATATCATTATCTCAATTCACACACACACACACACTCGGGAAAATTTCGGACTAACAATTGGTATCGGAGCCTAGCCATAGATACTTGTTTTGGAAAAAGTATATTTTGAGTTCAAATATCACATCCAAAAGAGGAGATCTAAAAAAAAGACTTTTGCATAGATTTTTGAAAATGATGGATCTCGTTTAAAAAGGAAGAATGAGAAAGTTCCTATATTTGAAAAGGTTATGTTTGAAAAACAAAAAACCCTTGATTCAAAACAAAGGTATTTAGAAGTAAAATGGGTCTTGGAAAAATGATTCTTTGAGGAAAATGAAAATGACAATATGTTTTGAAAGGATATTGTTATATGGAAGAATACATGGGTTCTTTCCTTTTAAAATGATTTTGTGAAAAAGGAGAAAAGTGTTTTAAGTGTGAAAAATTATTTTTGAAAAATGAATTTGGAAAAATTGTTATAAAAAGATTATACACATTCACTTTCATATGAATATATGCTTTCTTTGATTTCATTTGATTATTGTTGTTCTTTCCCATATCTCATACATATAGAACACACACACTTAGAAGATAATGGCCCACATATCTCCCACAAATTAAATCCCTAATTTATGGATAAATCAACCAGGTGTTCTTGAACCCCCATTCTACAAGTTTGCCTCAAAATTAATTCATTGATAAAGAAACACAACACTATGAAATATTGAAAATCAAAACAAAGATTTGAAAAAGAAATAAATTTGGAATTTCATGAAAATCTTAAGTACCCATATACGCATTGAGAAATTGGTTCAAAAATTAAAGGATAAGCTTTTGGAATGAATTCCTTAGAAGTTGTATAAATGTTTTTTTACAAGAGTTACATTTAAATGTTTGAGAAATTTATAAAAGATATTTTTAAAAGGTTATCTAAGGACATTTGAAAATCACCCTTTGATTCATGATTTTTGAAAATGACGCTTTACACACATAATACTTTATGCTTCCTGGACTTATCCCTAAATATTATCACACATGCTTATGATCTTAATATCATTGTGACAACCCGCTTAAAATAATAACGGGTGGCCATCCCTATACTATATTAAATCAGGTATATTTGACGGCTCACTCTCAACATCAACTGACAATACTCAATAATATAAGGCTAACTACCTGCAATCAAATAAGCGAGATGCCAAAATTTAAAATAAAACATACCACAGACAAAAAACCAACACTATAGACTAAAAGAAACAGTAAAGTACACACAAGTGCCAGATAAATGAGGTGCTAGAATAATATGAAATGAGTATATACAAGGAAATATACCCGAATAAGCTGTCGGGTCACAGATAGTACAACATCATAAAGGAGAAATATAAACATCTATAAATATCCCTTGGGTATAAACCCAATACAACATGAATCCTACCTAGATGTACAAGGAGATAGGAAGCGACTACAATCTAAATCCCGCAACAGCCCACACCTGTTATGGCTCCCAAGACTTTGGTTAGAAAGGCATCCAACACCCATGCGGTAGGACACCTATAGTAATATATACATATAGCAGGAGAGAAATATAAACGGGTCAGAGACCGAGGTGTAAAAATGTTTACAAGTGTGTTAATCGTGCATAATAAATATAAAGTCACTATTTCATAATTAAAGTGGAGCATCACTCTCGTGAAACCCCCAACTCACCGCTCATTTAAAAGCGCGCACCTACTCACGTCCTGAAATCTTAATTAAGTCACCCCACTCATAAGGACAACCTAACTTACCATAGGCACGACCTATACCCACAAGACATGCCATCCTAAAATAACCCAAGAATCCTTCCCATTTTAATTAAACTTAAATGTACATACGAATATATGCCATACTAGGCTTTATTGAGTCCAATTTATAACCTAAACAGTTATCAATTTTATTACTTCACATTTTAACATTTAGCTTCAAATTAAGAGTCTATAGTCTAAATAACATGCATAATTTAATAAGGACAAAACTTATCTCTACCCTCAACCTTGCATTGCATTTCGTGCGTGGGGTGTCTCGCAAAGTGAAATCCAAACAAGGAACCCCCCGATATACTACTACTTGGTAGGGTTAATGGTAGAGATCCATTAGGCCCATAGTACAAAACTAATATATAAATACATACTGATATATGAATATACATATTTTATTCATTCTTATATACATCTTATAATATACATCTGGATAATATCTCCCGGACTGAGGTTTATTCTATTTCATCTTTATAATACAGATCCAGATCTATCTCCTGGGCTGAGGTGTATTCTATAAACATCCGGATCTATCTCCCGGACTGAGGTGTATTATATATTCATTTTTATCTCTTTATTATCATTAGAGAATTATATTACATTGTTCTCATACACAAGTAATATACCATGCACGCATGCATACAAACCATCCCAACGAGCTATAACTCGAGGATACGGTCTCATAGTGCCGATCCAAAAAATACGAGTTTGCTCATATACCACGGTATGAGCCGAAATCCTCAACAGTCCTGGTAAAATACACAACGACGGAGGCGGTCAGTTTCCCCCTGCAAGTGGAGTTACACACATCTCACTTGAACGCGGGATGATAAAGACCTGGGGACTATACTCTCCCTGCTCCTCGAGCCAGGGGATTCACCCACATCACGCAACCTCCCTAGATCGCACTAGAGAAATATATATAATTCGGCTGTTCCAACCCTATACTCTCTGGGGAAGCCCGTGGAAAGCAGTCAATCTAAATGCATACACATCATCACAAATAGATATATATACATCCATAAGATCCCATCATATAATTAAACCATCACATACGGTTTAGATATTCATAGCATGAGTATATACATATATACATATTCATACCTATATATATATATATATATATATACATACAACCCCTCATGCATATGTATGAGATTTATAAATTCGGCTATACGTGTATATAATCCTATTTATACTAGCCGTCATCTCAAACGTATTTAATTTAATTCCTTATATAAATACGATCCCTCACTTGAAGCTTATTCATCCATTATCCCTATAATATGAATAGTCTTCCAATATTCAACATTAAGGTTATCACCCCAAAGTTTAATGTATGTATCAATCACTACACATCCCAGCTATATTTGAGAGCACATTGATCTCTAGTACTAATCCCGACTATATGTATGCACATAACTGATAGTCTTCAAACAATAATCTAAATCCTCAATTCATTTCATAATCCTTTCAAGTATTGGAATCCCAATTGTTACTCACACGATCAATAATTTTTAAGCCTCAAGCTAGAAAATACATTTATTATATAATCTTATCATATTTTGGGATACCCACAGTAAATCACGTGCCGATATATATAGACTGTTCCTACGATAAGTATACCCATAACTATTGGTCGGAAACAAGTTAAATTACCCTCACTTTAGATTACGGTTCAATGCTTCATAATGAACCCTTAACGTTAGCACGCTTATGATTTATTCCTTGAGTTTATCATTACTAAGGATACGCGACCACTCGCTCTCATTGGCCCCAAATCTTAACCTAAATACAATCCTACCACTATAAGGATTCGGCACAAACCCCGGCCTACGATTTCGATCCGTACCCTCACCACTCACTCTCAAAGAGTCTTAAGCCGTACGTCGTAGGTAAGCTCACTTATGACCCCTAAATAGAATTATTGTTCTCAAAGAGATTCCCCCACTATATCGATATGACCCTCTCTAATAGATGTGTATATTTGTCCTCAAAATAACCCAATACATTCTCTCAATCTCATCATACGAGAAGTTCCCAATGAATCTTCAAAACATGCTTTTAACCTCATATAAGGATGTTCCCAAATCGAGAAACCCAAGAGAATAGGAGTATAATTCTCCCTCAGAATTTTTTTCCAAAATTTCCCTTTTCGAATCGATTCGGTTGTAGTTGCTAATTGATTCGGTGCCTCTGAATCGATTCTGCCTAATTAGACCTGTAAGTCTGCTACATACCGAATCGATTCGCTAGGGGTGAATCGATTCGGCTTGTGCAGCAAGCCACGAAATGGAGAAATTTTTCTCTAAACCCTAAATTCCCAAAACTCCCAATTATCATTACCCAACCATCAATCTTCATACCAAATATATTTATAGCCTCAAAATTTATCATATAACTACCTAACAATTTCTATAACCTCAAATACAAGATTTTCCCCAAAAATTTAGGTTTTGCCATTTACCCCAAAATCCAATTCTTTTATCCACAAATTATGAAATGAAATACACAAATGAAATATTTAGCAAGATTAAACACTTGCCTCAGATTTGTAGAGGTTGAATCATCCCCGGGTTTGCATTTGGGCCGGAATCTCTAAGATTTTTCTCCTCTCTCTCTTCCTTTCTTCTTCTTTCTCTCTTCTTTTTCTATTTCTCTCAAATGATATTGGCTTGATCCATAAGCCTCTTAAGCCTTAAAACAATAAACCTAGTTTTAAATGTTAATGCACACTTTAAATGACTCGTTTACTCTAATTCGAGTCAAACAGACTTAAAAATATTTCAGAACCGAAAGAAAACCCAATGACAGTCATTTCGACTATCTCGACCCTTCCGGAATCGATGGCTCACTTAAAATCATCATCCGGAATACTTTCAAACGTCCTCAATTTTTGGACCTCAATTCCCAAATTTTAAAATTCTCTAATTTAATTAAATTTTATTTCTCCCAAAATTAAATTTCTCAGTCCCAAAGTCTTGGGATGTTACAATCATGATGCCATCACTAAGTGTCTTCACAAATATTTACAATATGAATATCCATTGTTGTTACACATACCCATTTGTTTGCACTCACCATTTAAAAATCCTTGACACATGCTACACGGGTAGTTTATGTGACTCACTAATGCATTTGAGTAAATAATTCCATTATTTCTTCATGACTCATAAATTAATATGCTTACACTCTACGACACCGATGCCTAAAAATGATTAAAAATCATTAGCAATATACACTTGATATAATATATCCCTAAAAAACAAAATGTTGCATCTACAAAATCATACTCCCACCTATGTTCTCATATGCTAAAAAATATTCTCCAATATATTCACATGATTATCTTTGTAATATAGACCGTGTTTAAGAAAGTTTCACTAGAGACTAAAAATCACATGCTAAGGAAAATACTAAAATGAATATCCTTCTCATGAAAATTCATAATTTATTATACACCTAATCTATACCCAAGTTGTGCTTCAATATTACACGCATAATATAAAATTTGATGGAATTCCTTTCATTATGAAAATTGAGTGGAAATCCCACTCATAAGATCAAGGTGGCAATCCCGCCATAGTAAATATTGGATGGTATTCCCATCCATATACTATTTTGGTAGAAATCCTATCCATTGTTTCGTAGAAGGCAATCCCTTCTCGTATGGGAACATGATTATATTGAAAATAAATTATCAGCTTAACATATGGTGGCAATACCATCATTATTGCACTATCTTGAGTCTAAATAATATACAAGATTAATTGAATATTTATGGCAATCCCATAACCGATGACAATCCCATCATCATAAGAATTTAAACATGAATTAAATCAATAAAATATGGAATTCCCATATACATGATATATTTAAATTCTTGTGAAAAGTGTCTATAATGGCAATCCCATTACAATGTGAAAATACACCTATTGAATCATAGTTGCGCGTGAAGCCTAAATACTTGTATGGTTATGACTAGCATTATGAAATAAAAGAGCATGCATGATGTTATTAACATTACTTACAATTATTCTACTAATGAAAAATGTTCAAGTTTGTATGTGAACATAAGAATGTTGAGATATGATATCAAAGGAGGAGTATAGGTTAAATATAAACCAAAGATGGAAAACAAAATGTCAAGTGACACTCTTCAAGAAGCTATTCACATAAAGGCAAACTTTTGGTACAGACGGGAAACAAAAGGGAAGATTATAAATGATAGGTACCTAAAGTATATTTTTATGTGTACACCTATCTTAAATGCAAAAATACACATTGATTAACTCTCATGCACCGTGGAAAATGACTCTAACTTATCCTTTATTAAAAAAATGTTTTGAAAATATCTACATGGTAACCATTTTGTGAGATTTAAACAATATTGAGAACAAAATTATTGAGAGAAAGATAACCAAATAAAAATCATGTTTATAAAACCAACCAAGCACCAGCATAAGAAACAAACTTTAGTTGAAAAGTATGAAACCACAAAATGGATTTTCAAAATATTTCTTTACCGAAATCCCAAATTTATGATAATACAACTAGGATTTATCTAAACCAATTATGCACTTTTTTTAACTAGGGGAAAAATTAATACCCAATCACTCACACCCCATTTAGTTTAAATTACCCAGTCACCTATTGCACATGAAAGGGGAGAAAATATTTTTTCAAAGAAACCATTGCCTAAGTATGATTTCAACAAAAAAATTTCCTAAAGATAAAATTAAAACCATCCCACATAAGATAAGAATGATAAAAATTCATAACATGTGCATCACCAATTTTCATACATGTGAATTATATACTCCTATATATGTTTTACTGAGTATGATTCACATTTCTTAGAACATAAGAAAATATTCTTTTATAAACCCCACCCTTTTCTATAATGACAAATGGGGATAAATGTGATATGAAAAAAAGATGTTACAACTAGAGGGGGGGGGGGGGGATAGTTTTCCAAAACCAAGTCTCAAAGTCAGGGGAAGACTTAAACATTTTTCACAAACTATTTCAATTATGTTATCATCCTAAAAAAATGGGAGATTATAAGATCAAATGTATTTCAAAGGATTTTTTATGATGACAACATACTTAATCTATGATTAAACTTTACTATCTTGTGTCCAATGTAATTGACATAAAAACAAGCACTCAATACATTATGAGATATGTTACCAAGAACACACAAATCTACAAAATGATACAAAGGCCTAAGCAACCTAATGATGATCCCAATTAATATAAGATCAACATAAACCTAGCTCAACCATACACACAAACAAGATCATATTAGAAGAATAAGAGAGAAGTTCAACATCTAACCAGAAAATTTCAAAGATCAACCACATAAACAACATCACATAAGCAAGTTCAGAACCATATCCCATAACCTATGGTGAGAAAGATCAAAGTAAGAAACATATCTTAAGCCCTTATTTGATGATTATATCAAGTCAAGAATGCTCAAATTCCATGATGTTTATTACTGTATTCTTGGTGTACTTTAGAAACCATTGTACAAAAGTAAAGTAATATGTTATAACATATATATGCTCAATACTACTCACCAAAACCTACCCTAAACCTTACCTAGAGTTTGGAACTTAAACAAATAACCTTTAGTCTAAAACCTAAGAGTTTTAGTGGACTGAACTTAAGGTTTAGTCGACTAAATCCTTGGAAAATGTTTGGCAAATGAAACTATTTTCAGCCGACTAGACCTTTGATCCAGCTAAAGGAGTTTTAGTCGATTAAAGTTGGCTTTTAATAGAATGAAAGTGGCATAATTTAATCTTTGTGCTTTGGTAACATCCTCCAACCTTCCTACCCAAAATCCCAACCTTTCCAAAGTTTTTACCAACATTTCTTTCCCATCTTTGGCCGCCTCTTACCCTATTCCATCACTTTAAATAAATACCCCCCTTTACCATTTCAACTCACCAAGCTTCAATCCAAAATCTTGAGTTTTCCTAGTCTCCAACACCCTTCGCCCTCTATGAGAGATTAAAACCCAAATCTCCATTCTAGATAAAGTTTCATTGAAGTAAAGCTTCAAACCCCAAACCCATTATATCTAAGTTCCACGGGTTCCAAGAATCAAAATCCATTTAAGCCATGGTCTTGATAATGCTAGAAATAATGAATTTTAAGAGAAAGAAAGTTTCACCCACCTTAAAAGATAGCGTTTAAGGAACAAACCCATGTTAATTAAATTCCCAAGATCCAAGCTCTCCCTAGCCAAGTTCCATACCCCCAAACTCACTTATGTTTCAAAGTGATTTAAACATAAATTACTCTTGAACCAAGATACCCATTTGTGCTTGGATATTAAAACACAAATTTCCCTAGACAAATATCTATACCCCAAAAAATCACCTATGTTTCAAAAGGGTTTAGACAAAAAATCATTCTTGAACCAAGATACCCAAAATAACATATGTTCTTATAAATTAAAACTTAAATCTCCTAATTCATTAATTCAAACCATATACCCCCTTGAGAAAAATACATGGGAATATATGCTTTTTTACTTTTCTAGAAAGTAAACCCACCTCACCCTTATTTTAATAACACTTGCTTTAAACTTTGGTCATCAATCTTGTATTGTTGATTGTGTAAGACTTCTTTCTATCTTTATATCCAGTAGTCTTGTTGTTATGAGTATTCAAGAGATTTAAAGTCCCCGGGCTATTGCGTGAGTACTTCTTGGGAAAGTATGAAGGTATCATCTTATTGGTAGAGGGTTTTTAAGGTGTCATTCCTTATGAGGTTTTAGTTCCACCATAAGTGAACCGGAGATAGTGAAGTTTCCAAGCAATATGTCGAGCGTGGATGTAGGCAGGCTTGAATCACAATAAAAACTCGATTTACAAAGTTCTTTTAAACCCTCTCACCTATCATACTTTATTTACATTCATGTTTTACTCTAAAATGCTTAATACTTATATTTCTTAAATGTGAATGTGAATGTCAATGTGAACGGATGCAAGACAACATTAGAAAATTCATTTTATCAAAAAACTAAGAAAATACTTTATACTAAGTTGCAAAGTTTATAAAATGACATTGAAAAGACATAAAAAAATTTAAATTTGTGAAAAGTCAACAAAATATCATTATCCCAATTCACCCCCTCTTGGGAAAATTTGTGGGTCAATAGATTTAATATTAATATTCTTTAACTTTGGTTGCTACTACATTGTAGACATGGACAAAATAACGAGACAAGCCATAGATAACTTGGAGCCTTCGAAAGATAATTCTAACAACAACATAAGAAAAGATAAAAGTATCGTTCTATGTCAATGGATAATAAAAATAGAAGATGGAAAAAATAAACCAACTCGATTATAACATATATGGTAATTCCTATAGTAAAAAGATACTTAATTTTTCAAGTTATAGAGGAGTTATAATTAAGATTATGGTTCTAATACGTTGTGGATCTTGGAACAAAGTGCATGTTGATTTGAAAGAAAATTTATGGATAACTATGCAAGTAAGTATTTGATTTCTCCCATGTGTCTTGTATATAATATGATTTTATCTTATATTCTCCAATTTATTTTCATCTTTAATTCACATCCTAAATTTGATATGGATGCAAAAATAAAGAAACAAGTTATATATAATACGTCAACTCAGTAGAGGAATTTTAAAGATATTTGACTAGGCTTTACATCAGGCCATTCGAAGATGAACATGATCAACTCAATTATTATCCAGAGAAAAATAAAAAATATATTGGACAAAAGGATTGGTACGGATTCATAAGAGTGAGAATCTCGAAGGAGCTTGTGCTATATAGAAAAGGGTTAAAATCATATATTTTCTAAGTTATTATATAAGTTGTTCATGCTTATGAAACTTGTTATTTAGTTATAAGGTGATAAGAATAGTACAAGATTAAAGGTGGGGGAAGATGATATATAACCATCAAATGAATAAGAAAGGCCATGTTGGACTTATCAAAGACCTTGTATGTACTTCTTTTATTTAGTTGATAGACATTGACATTTGTGAATTAATACACATTCTAAGTTCACCCATTTTTTTTTATCTAATATGTTAATAGAAAGAGGCAGGAGATAAGTTTGATGAGAACAATAAGGCTTATTTATGGGGAAAAAAGGTCGCCAAGATAAAAATTGGCAATTTGGTGATGAGGCTACTAGGGAAGTAGCGGATAAAATTGTAATTTTCAATTAATTAGTTTGTTTTACATAAATATTCAAGATCAAATACATCTAACTAATGTTATATATCTTCATTTAATTATTTATTTTGCAGGATGTGCTAAATAGTTATGTTAATGCTGGGAGCTTGGTCACCGAAGGAACCTTAGATATCCTAACTTTTTCATTAGGGATACCCAAGCATCCTAGTTGTGTTAGGGGTAAAGGGCAGAGAGTCACCCCCACAACCTTTTTTAACCTTATTAAGGGAGGATCAAAGAAGCATATTAGTGAGTTAAAATCTAAGTTGCTTGTGGAAAAAGAAAGAGAGAAGAAAAAGATGAGCGAATGGAAGTATTGCTCGCAAAGGTGTCGGAGTACGAGAGGGCGTTGAAGAAAGTCGAGTTGAACAACCCAAAAAATGGCAATGGATGGGAAAAAATAATATCATAAAATGTAAGTGCATCATGTGATTCTACTTCCAAGAAGAAAAATAAGAAGAAAATAGCAATGTGAGAAATAAATTTGAGTTTTTTATGTATAAATAATTAAAAGATAATGGAAAGAGGCCCGCTGACATGCCATCTCCAAGTCACACACCTCATAATGGCATGGTCAAACTATGTAAATAGGCATTAAATTCACGTACCAGTATTGCCACTAAGGGTTGTATTCGCAAGAGGATTGGACCAGCAGACAAAGTGCACCATAAACATTTGGAAAAAAATCATGCGCGAGTGTCTGTGGATATTGTTTACACTATGTATGTCTCCCTTCCCATACCTTGTAGTGATGAGTTAGTAATAGTTATGAATGAACAAAAGTCACGGGCTGCGTGGCCTAAAGAATTTGTTATAATAGACATAGAAGTAAAGTTGTGAGCAGTTTTCTTTTATATTAAAGATACCATTGTTAATATTTTTAAAATAACTATTTATAGCTAATGCAAACCAGTATTAAGATCGAGAAAATGGTGATGAGAAAGGGGCGCTTATGGTATTTTCAAGCATGCTAGATTCAATCATGACAAGTCATACCGTAAAAATGCCGATTGGGATGTTCGGAGACGAACTTGAATCAACCTACATTTATAAACAAGAGTTGGTGCATTTTTGTAAAATAGTAGAGATTTATGCCAGTTGTCTAATAGAATACACGAGGAGCGAGAATAAGTTATTTTTATCTTAATTTTATTTATCTACTTCTTTCCAATATATTTTTATTTTGTTTTCGAGATTCTTGTAAGAGAATTTTATAAGTATTTGGGATTTAGTTGTATTTATTAATCTCGAGGCTCCTCAACAAGTTTATTTAAAGTAAAAAAGTGCACATTTTTGTTAGGAATGTACGAAAGATGACAAATAGAATAAAAAATATTTTATGCAAATTAACATAGCGTAAGTGAATTTATTGTCTTAAGTTGTTATAATTATATCATAACATATTTGCATCATTGATGTCAACAACTCATTATATTGTAGGTCGACCTACAATGGTCTTCAGTCGTTATTGATTTCTCTTTGTGGAATATATTCTATTTAGATTCTTTACATAGGGCGCCAAAGAAAGAGTTAAAACTCTTTACAAGCATGCAAATAATAACTTTAATATATATATATTGCCTTTGTACACATGTTTTGTTTGCCTTGAAATGAATTTTAAATGTTGTTGGTATTGAAAGGAAGGAGATTTTGAGGTTTAAACTGGGAGAATTTTAATGTAAGATAATTTCAATGAATATACATTAGTGACTGATTTCTTAAATCCCGATATAACTATTATCTTCAACATATCCATATATAGGAGCCTCTACAACCAGGGAGTAATGAATGTGGGTTTTACATATTGAAATTCATGAGAGATCTAATGGAGAACCCATCTCAATATACTAAACTCAAGATATTAAATATTTATTTTATAATATTTTGTTTCATTGCTAATTATTTTTATAAGGAAAAATTAAATATAACTTATGTTATTTGATTTGTTTAGATGAAGGAGTTGGATGAAAAAGCAACCTATGAAAATCATGAGATAGAAGAAGTTAAATATGAGTTCATCGATTTTATTCAGGATTATTTTTAGGGAGCTATAGTTATGGACAATTTTGGCCTCTTGTTTCAGGTAACTTTTTTTCAATCTAATTAATGACTCTATGTCGATGTTAATAATGTTAAATATAGAGAATTAAAAGAATATATGTGAAAATATAACAATAACTGTAACTAATATTATCAAAACACTATAAAAATATGATGTTAAGAATATTGTTGTTGTTGTTAGTGAATGCCTGGGGTGGGAATTATTTTGTTATTATTGTTGATGATGCTGAATACCCGGGGTAGGCTTTATATTGTTATTAGTGAATGCCGGGGTTGGACTTTATATTTTTGTATTGGTTAAAAATGTCACGTTTAATTTTGAATTATTAAAAAAACTGAGGAAACTCTCCTGAAAGTTTTATAAAACCTACCCAATTTAGCTCTCATATGCCTTAATAAAGAACGAAGTAAAAAATTAACTTTGAGATTATGTAAATGTTTAATTGTGATGCCTATAGTGGCCTTTATATAGTTATTACTTGTGAATGCAAATGGTTGTTTTTATTTTGTTGTTATTGATAATGAATGTGGAGGGTTATTTTTATATTGTTATTGTTGATAGTGAATGACTGGGGTGGGATTTATATTGTTGTTGTTATTGATTGTGAATGCCAGGGGTGGGCTTTTGATTGTTGTTATTGATGGCCCAGTTTGGACTTTATATTGTTATTATTGATTAAACATGTCATGCTATTTTGGGTCATTAAAAAATAGAGGAAAATCTGCAGAAAGTTTCATAGAACCATCCCTATTTTTTTCTCTTCTATCTTAGTAAATAATGAAGTAAAAATTAACTTTGAGATTATGCAAATATATAATTTGTGATGCTCAATATTATATTAGAATACCATTATTCTTTGAGCTATATTCTCTATATGGATAATCTATTTTAGTTTCTAACTTCTGTTGATTTCCTCCTTTTGTTCAGATATTGATCTTGTTAGTCCCTATTGCATATCCCGTCTAGCTATTGTTATTGTGTATTTCCATACTACAGGAGTGTATCTAATGTTGCAGTTTTATTTGCTAGTTTTTATGTATATTGTGTAGGTCATTTTAGATATTTTTTTTTGTTTTGTGATTTGTCGACAAGTCACTTGCAGACCGTTTTTTTATACTTATTTTCCTTAATTTCAAATATCAATGACATTTTGTATACTTATTATTCACGTTATATGGGTACTCGGAATTTGTTACTTTGAGTATGGTAATTTGTGCTTTGAATTGCCAGATCGTAGTTTTATACATAATATGTTTGGGATATTGGAATAGTACAATATAAATCAACGCAAAAAATAAAGAAAAAAAGAAACAACTTTTTACGGTGGTTTTCAGTTCACAGTCATCATAATGAACAAAAAAGGGTATATTTTATGACTATTTTATGTACGTTGTCATTATAATGAACAAAATAACCATCGAAATAGATACCTTTTATGGATGTTTTATTAACATCCATAATTTAAAGAGGTTTATAATTGCGATTCAATGAACATGATATTATCGTTAATGACGATTTGTATAAAAAACCATCGTAATAGGATGGTTTGTTATCACGGTTTTGCCAACATCAATTTTATTATGGCACACAACTTTACAAACGTTTTTAAATCTTCAAAAAATCGTCATAAATAACCTTTTATGACCTTTTTCCCCGTCATTACAATGTTTATTTCATGACCCCCCCCCCCCCCCCCCCCCCAATTTTTTTTAAATAGTATTGATTACGATAATAAAACCTCACTCTACATTCGCCATATAATGAAAGATGTTTATCACAATACAGAAGTCCATAAAAATGACTCAGTGCTATAATTTATGCTCTCTATATTCCAAATAATGAGAGGGATATTGCAAAAATATCAATAACAAGCAACAATTACGCGGGACATGCAAATGAAGAAACTCCCCCTGTTCGAAAATCCTTCCAAAAAATATAATATCAACAAATATGAATAATGAGATAAAGATATTTAATAAACAAATAATAATGCAATAAATATCCAAAGAAAACACACACACACACACACACATATATATATATATATATATATATATATATACAACAAACTCACTCTCTCATTCTCAAATGATACATGTATAAAAATAAGCAAAACAATCATATCAAAATTTCCCCTTAAAACATGATTATAGAATTAACCATATAATGATAAAACTTTTGTAACAACCCTCGCTTTTGAGAACTAATTTTATATTATTTTACTGTGTGGAGTAATTATATAAAATGTTGGAAAATGGAGTAAATATTAATTGAATGAGATAAAAGATAATATTTACTAAATTGTTGCATATTTAATGTATGTGTATGTAAATATCCCCATGTTGAGTTTTATAGTGTCATAAGATTTAAATGACATTCATGGTTTAAAATGAAACCGGGGCTTGAAATGATTTATAAAATCTTCGAATGATAATTTGGAGGGCGTAGTTAGTTCCGAAATGTGCAAGATAGTCAAAATGTGTGACATATTGTATTTTTATGTTTTTGGGCACTTTTGACTGTTTTTAACATTAATGTGTAGTTGCGAGTCATTTTAATAAGGTATTAACAACTTAAGTTGGGAATTTTAGACTAATGCCACGATTTAGTCTTGCCAAGCCTTTTATTTTTCTTAAGTGCATTTGTTAACCTAGAGAGATATAGAGAAGAAGAGAACTTGGGAGAAAAGAGAAGAAATTGGAGATTGAAGTTGGATTGTTGATACTACAAAAGAAAATCTGAGATTCTTACATCAAGGCAAGTTTTCTACTTGCTAATATGTGTTTTAAGATGAATATTTGGTATTGATAGTTGTTTATTAGTTACGATTTATCAATGTTAGGGTTTTTATGGGTTTATGGGTCTTAAATCCTTGGAGGTTGATTTGGATGTTCATTGATGTATATAGTTGTAGTTAGATGCATTTATGATGTATTGGTTGAAATAAATGACCTTGGTTTTAATGGAAATGTGTTGGGGGAATTTAGGAGTCCAAGACTCCATAGCTACAATTGACAATTCTGGGTGGGTCGAATCCATTCGGCCAGTCCGAATCGATTCGCCCAAGGGACAACTTACAGGTCTGAGTGGACCGAATCGATTCGGCCTGTCTGAATCGATTCGACAATTATGCAGAAAGTTAGTTTTCCTGACCGGATCGATTCGTTTTTTGGACCGAATCGATTCAGAAACCTTGCAGTTTTGAGTGATTTTCCTTAGCTAAATTCCAACCCTTTTCTTTAGGCTTAGGACCTAGGAACCTTCTTGTATGAAGTAAACTTAGAGTCCTAGAGTCCTAGATGAGTTAGATGGATTAAATGGGGCTTATTCCGGGGGTGTATAAATCAATGTTAGGGCATTTCTTTCCTTTAGTTAAGTGTTAGGAGTTTAGGAGATTGTAAGGTCATCTTGGGAGACGTTAGAGGCTAAATTGAGGTATGATAGTCTTGGTGGTTTATTTAAAAAGCCCAAAAATGGTTGGAGAATACATTTAGAGCTTACTCATTCTTTGAGGATGTTATGATGATATGAATTACGTAGGGATCCGGATATAATCTGATGTATTTATTAAAACTTACAGGATTATGGTTTCGGATAAAAAGAAACATGTGCATGGTAATTGTAAATGAAATGGATAATGATAATGTAAATGATAAATGGTTTAAACACACCTTCTCTAAATACCATCATAAGGGAAGTTCACGCGTGACGTGAAGGCCCCTGTCTAGTGAATGCAGGGTGGATATAGTCCTAGGACATATGAGTGCTCGTTGTATATTTTCTGCGATGGTGAGATAATTTCGGGTGTGGTTATGACTCTCCCGCAGGCATATGTCCGCTTCCCGACGTCTTGCGTATAGGTGCCCAGGTTGTCTAAATGTAGAGGCCCTGGAAGATGATGGTCATTTAAGGGTGCGCACAGTGGGGAAACCCGGACGAGCATTCTTAGAATCGTTATATAAATTTGATTATGACTTTTCTTAATCAAGTGGGACTTGATGGTTTATAAATACCACAAAGAGCATATAATTGAGATAAATCCCACAAAGAGCATATAATTGTGATTATGTTTCCTAATAAGGAACGGAATGATGAAATAAGCAGTATAAACATAAGAATGAAAGCTTTTAGTTGATGTACATTATTCACATCCTCTTGCATGCTTTAAGTAAAATTGTGATCATTTAATTTGTCTTAGTTTATGCTTTAAAAATGTGTAGATAAATTCTTACCATTATTTATCCTGATTATCTGTTCATAACTGTCATACTCTTTATTCATCTGGTCATCATATAAATCCGGGTCCTGACACGTTCATATTTTATGTTGTGCATGAATCTTATGTCTGCTCAGGTGCTCCACCGTAAGGACGCCCATACTGACTCCCCCATTCCGGTGAACTTTTTGGGAGCCGTGATATTTTGCGGATATTACGGGATACTTGTATAGACGCTTTCATTTTTGTACTCTAGTTATGATCGGGTCTTTTATTTGGGTGTGTGGCCCAAACTTTTGTAACTTCCTAATGGATGTAATATGTAATTTAGTGAACTTGTTTTACATTGTATGTACCTGTTGACCGACAGCATATTCGGTCTTCTTATTGAATACTTGTTGTTATTGTAATATGTGTTCTTGGGGTTTCCACTTTCTTTTCCAATTGGGTTATTTAAATATTTTCTTTAGCTTATAAATCAAAATTTTTGGCAACCCATTTTTCTAAAATATAGGGTGGTTATCCCGTATACTTATTATATTGTTGCGATGCTGAGAATGATTCCATCCATGATTCCTGTTATATTAGAGTATCGGGCTGGCCACCCCTTATTTTGGTGAGCTGGTTGTCTCAGATGGTATCAGAGCATCAGGTTCTAGAGTCTTTAGGACCTATGCGTAGTTATCACGTTCTACCGTAGCGTTCTTTGATATAAATCTTATTGTTAGGACTACTTTGTTGCCTATGTTTGCTATCTTCTGCAAGATAGATTATTCTATGTAGTATTTTAACTCTATTGCTTCTTTAATTCATATGTCGCATAAGATATGCCGCCCTGCTCGACGGGATAGAGCAGTAGAAGTGGATGATGGTCCTCCTCCAACGCCACAAGGAAATATAAATGTTGCTGATGTAGCAAATATAGTGGCCCAAGCGGTCAACGCAGCGATGACTGCAGTTGTACAGCAAATTCCACAAGCTCAACAACGAGTGAAAGATGCACAAGTTCCTACGGGACCTTCTCCGTGGGAGAGAGTTAGGGAGTCCTTTCTAAAGGGCCATCCCCCAGAATTTGATGGAGGCTCTAATATTATTAGAGCTAATAAGTGGAAGAAGGATATGCAATGCCATCTTCGAATGGTGGAATGTAGTGAGGAGAAGAAGCAGGTCCTTGCTACTTTCAAGCTTGACGAATATGTGTTACATTGGTGGGAGTCAATGACTACACCAGAGCAGAGGGATACCATGACTATCATTGAGTTTTGGGCTTTATTTGACCGAAAGTACTTCCCTCCCTCATTTCAGAGGGAGATGAGAAGGAAGCTTCAGGATGTGGTGCAAGGTGAGAGGTTAGTTGCAGAATATGAAGAGGAGTTCACCCGGTTAGCAAATTTTGTACCAGATGAGGTGACTTCAGAAGAGAGAAAAATCTCCAAGTTTATGGGAGGTTTACATTGGCGGATAAGACAATATTTTCTAGGTTATCTAGATTTGTAGACCTTTGGGGATGTGATGAATGCAACATTGCTTCATTGCCAAGAACATCGATTGTATGTACAGAGTAGCAATAAGGATATAGGAATGGGGAAAGTAGGAAAACCTAGAGGGAATGGGATCGGAGGAGGAGCATTTCATTTAACCCAATCTTCGAGAAATAAGCAGAAGGAAAGGGACCCCCAGCAAGGGGATTTGTCTAAACGGCAACGTTTTGGTGGGTTTATTGTGGGTGGAAATAACAATAGGCAGGGTCGAGGTGGATCGCAACAGCAACAAGCAGGTAGAGGTGGAAATGGAGGTAGAGGCCATCAAGGTGAAGGCGTCGGTCAGTTTTGAAATAACCAAGGGCGAAGCCAAGAGAATGCAACGAACAGATGTTTTCAATGCGGAGAGCTGGGTTATTACAAGAGGTCGTGTCCTCAGTTGATCGGGGGACAACTTACTAGGGCTCCGCAACATCCATATGTTTAGTTTCGGCCACAGGTACCTAACCCGGTTGTTCCTCCACAACAGGGAAAACTACAGTATGGATGAGTTTATCACATTCAGGATGCTATGCTTCCTCCGGCTCCTCCAGCACCGTCGGCGATTGAGGGTAAGTTTCTCATTCAAGGGCACATGGGTAGGGTACTATTCGATATGGGTGCGACACACTCATTCATTTCTAAAAGTTTTGCTCAGACTACAGAGTTGATAAAGTTTGCAGAGAGTACATTTATGAGCGTTGCATCTTTGATGGGAGATGGATCACTGATTTTCTTTGTTTGTAAACAAATAGGAATTAATCTAGGTAATTTGTGCTTTGAGGCCGATTTACTCGTCCTTGACATGGTCGGTGTTGATACCAAAATTAATATGCTGATGTGGACGAATAGTATGAAGACACGTGTCGATCTACGTGGCACAATAACAGCGAGGAAGATCATTTACTGAACAACCATGGTTGGTACCGAGCAACGAGAATACACCGAGGAGCTCTATCATGCCGAGGAACTCCATCCGAGGAACTCCATCATCCCGAGATACTCTAAGCACTCCGAGGAACTCTTGATCAACGAGCAACTAAGGCGGTCCGAACTGCACCTCGGCCGTGTCATCAATTATCAGACGGACAACTGTTCAACTATTCATTAGATTCTTGACGCACACGCTGCATTAAATGTATTACCCATTCATATGTATATCATTTAATGTATTGGACCTTTCATGTACAGCCTTGAGGCTATAAATACCTTGTATCAATCCCATTCAAAGGGACCGGATTTTCTTGAGAGAACTTGTAATCAAGAATTCCACAAACACTCAGCAATAACATAACAGTGGACGTAGGCTTTATTCCTAGCCGAACCACTTTAAAAATCTTTGTCTTATTTATTTATCTGTGATTGAAGAATTAGAGTGATCTAGTTTTTTACATCAACAGATTGGCGCCGTCTGTGGGAAACGATTGTTGTTATCGTTTTTCATAAAAATCATTTATCACCAATGGCAGATAATCCAGAATCCAGTAATCGAAATGCTGGAAATACTGGAAATCTTCCAAATCCATCTGCATCTCCAGATCTGGCCGGAATTATAACGAATCTGGCTCAGGGACAAACCGCCATGCAAGAATCTATGAGGCAACTCCTTCAAACTCTTCAAGGCGGTGTACCTACTCATTCAGGGCAAAGGACTGATCATGGGCAATCACGATCCAGACGTATTGGGTCATATCGCAATGGGGAATCCAATGATTCTTCTTATCAACCTGGGCGAACTTCATCAATACGGGCTACGGATACAGATCAACATATCTCTCTTTCTCCGGAGAGAACTAGCGCTTTAGAAAGATTAAGCAGGGTGTCTCCTTTCAGTCGGTTAGGACCAAGGAGGAACATGAGTCCACCTAGGGCTCCATCAGGAAGTTTTCGACCACCACCAGGTTTGAGAGAAGGATCTGCACAATCACGACCAATTACTCGTCGAGATAAATCTCAGGAAGCTACGTCAGAGCAATCAGTTGCTCGGACTAAGCGGCCCGAGGAAGGGAATGAAGCATGGAAAGGTTCCATTCAACGATTGGAGGATAGACTGGGAGAAATGGCTAAGGCGAGGAACCCCTTACAGAGAACTTTTGTTCAAGGGACACCTTTTGTGCAAGCCATTGTGGATTTCCCTACACCGTCGAAATTCAAAGCACCTGTAGTGACCCCCAAATACGATGGAAAGACAGATCCCGTACTTCATATAGAACAGTACCAAGCTACTGCAGATATCTATGCTGTCCCCGACGAGATGAGGTGTAGAGCATTCTCGGGAACTCTTACCGGATCTGCACAGATATGGTACAATAATCTTCCTCGGGGTAAGATTTCAACTTTTGTTCAGTTAGCCGAGCTGTTTATTGGTAATTTTTGTTTTGGAGCAAAACCAGTAAAGCGAGTAGCGCACTTACTAAGTGTTAGACAAAAATCAGGAGAAAGTACTAGAGATTACATAACTCGTTTCAATAACGAGAAGTTGGAAGTCATAGATTATGAAGAAAAGACAGCAATCACTGCTTTGATGAGTGGTTTGCTGCCTAACAAGCTATACTATACTTTGGCCAAAGATCCGCCTAAAAATATGTCGGAATTGATGGCAAAGGCGGCCAAAATCATGAATGCCGAGGAGGCTATGACTGCGAAGAAGAATATGGATAAAGAAGTTAAAGTGGAGGTCGACAACTCTAAGAAGAAAGATCAGAAAGGTAATGGTGGTGACAAACATTCCAGGAATAACAGGATAAAGTTGGAAGCCCTAAAGAAGTATGATAATTATACTCCATTGAAAATGGGTATTAATCATGTTTTAGAAGAGATCAGGAATAACGAGGAAATCAAATGGCCAGAGAAACTGAAGACAGATCCAGACATGAGGAATAAGACCAAATATTGCGAGTTTCACAAAGATCATGGCCATATGACCAAAAATTGTAAAGCCCTTCAGAACGAGATTGAAACACTCATTCGAAGAGGAAAATTATCAAAGTATGTAGATCACAGAGGTGAGAGGACAAATGAGGACAGAATTAGAAAGAGATCTAGATCTCCTCGTCGTGCAGAGGAGAAAAAGAGGAGGGACCATGAAGAGGATCCAGATGATGACCCCGATCTTCCCAAGAAGCCAAGAAAACCTGAACGAGAGGTATTTTCCATACGTTTTGGATCATTTCATTGTAACGTTATTACAGGGGGAGATGCAGGAGGAGGAGACCTTACTGCAGAAAGAAAAGCTTATCTCGGAGAGGCTCAAGCTTGCTCATATATTCAGCGAATAAACCTGGCCGAGGATGATCGTCCGAGGAAGGTAAACAAAGAGAAGCTAGTAATTGGTTTTTCAAAAAACGACC
This sequence comes from Sambucus nigra, assembly GCA_949130495.1. Classification (NCBI taxonomy): domain Eukaryota; kingdom Viridiplantae; phylum Streptophyta; class Magnoliopsida; order Dipsacales; family Adoxaceae; genus Sambucus; species Sambucus nigra. The sequence goes on from OX422212.1 coordinate 509,231,924, forward strand.
TGGCAGGTGTTCTTTACCCTCATGATGATCCTTTGGTGATCAAAATGAGAATGAAGGACGTGATCATTTCAAGGGTGTTGGTAGACAATGGTAGTTCGGCAGACATCATGTACTATTCATGCTTTGATAGCCTGAATTTGAAATTATCTCAATTGGAACCTTATCACAGACCCTTCTGGGTTTTGCTGGCGAGAAAGTTTTTCCACTTGGGACGATCAAGTTGGATATATTCATTGGAACCTGGCCTGTTTGTCGAACAGAAAGAATACGATTCTTTGTGATGGATAAGAATGTGCAATCGGCCTACAGCATCATCATGGGAAGAGTTGGATTGAAGAAGTTCGAAGCCGTTCCTTCTACAGTACATCAATGTTTGAAATTCCCAACAAATTTTGGAGTTGGAGTGGTGAAAGGTGATCAAAAAGTAGCTCGGGAATGCTATTATTCGTCGGCCGAGCAAGAAGAACTAGAAGGATCGATGAAAAAGACTACTACTTATCAAGTGGATGAATGTACAGAAATTGAAACTCTTGATCCTAGAGATGAGTCCCAACTTGTGAAAGGGCAAGTGGTAGAATCTACAGAAAATGTTATTCTGGACGACGAACATCCTGAACGAATAACCCAGATAGGTTCATCGTTGGATATGTCAATAAAAGAGGAGTTGATAACTTTCTTGAAGAATAGGAAAAATACTTTTGCTTGGAGTCATGAAGACATGCCAGGAATAGATCCAAACTTCTTATGTCATGAACTCAATGTGAATAAGGAGATTAAACCTGTAAAGCAGAGAAGAAGGGTGTTTAGTCCCGAGAAGAATCAAGCCATACAAGAGGAAGTCGAGAAACTCCAGAAAGCCCAATTCATTGAAGATGTAAAATATCCAGATTGGTTGGATAATGTGGTGATGGTAAAGAAGAAAAACAACAAATGGAGAATGTGTGTCGATTTCACCGATCTCAATAAGGCATGCCCCAAGGATCATTTTCCATTGCCCAGAATTGATCAACTGGTGGATGCTACCTCGGGACACGAGCTACTCAGCTTCATGGATGCTTACTCTGGCTACAACCAGATCAAAATGAAACCTGAAGACAGGGAAAGTACTTCTTTTATTACCCCTAGGGGAACTTATTGTTATAATGTTATGCCTTTTGGTTTAAAAAATGCAGGTGCAACATATCAGCGGTTGATGAACAAGGTTTTTACCGAACAAATCAGCCGCAACATGGAGGTCTATGTCGATGACATGCTCACTAAAAGCAAGAAAGCTGCTGATCATTTGGTTGACTTGAGTCAAACTTTTGATCAATTGGATAAATACCAAATGAAGCTTAACCCGACGAAGTGCACCTTTGGAGTACGAGAAGGAATGTTCCTCGGATACATCGTCAATCAGCGAGGTATTGAGGCAAATCCAGATAAGATCAAAGCTCTTCTAGGGCTACGATCTCCGACGACGAAGAAAGAAGTACAGAGTCTTACCGGACGAGTTGCAGCGCTCAACAGATTTGTATCTCGAGCAACTGATAAATGCATACCATTCTTCAAAACACTTCGAAAAACCTTTGAATGGAATAAGGAATGTGAAAAAGCTTTTCAAGACTTGAAGAAATATTTGGGAGCACCTCCACTGTTGTCCAGACCAATAACAGGAGAAAAGTTGTATTTATATTTGGCAGTATCAGAGAACGCAGTCAGTTCAGCGTTGATCAGATTGGAGAATGGAGTCCAGAAGCCAATTTATTACACAAGTAAGGCTTTCCGAGGTGCAGAAATCAGGTACCCAAAGCTAGAAAAATTGGCATTGGCACTAATTGAAGCAAGTAGAAGAATGAGGCCATATTTCCAAGCCCATACCATCATCGTTTATACTGATATGCCATTGAGACAAGCCCTCCATAAGCCAGAAAAATCAGGGAGACTGATGTACTGGGCAGTAGAACTTGGTGAATATGATATTGTGTATGAGCCCAGATCATCATTCAAGGGGCAAGCTGTAGCAGATTTTATAGCAGAGTTCACGTACCCTGATACCCCCGAGGAGCAAAAGGTGCCTGCTGATCTACCTGTGGACGATACAGGATCAACAGAAACATCTGCTGATCTACCTGTGGACGATACAGGATCAACAGAAACATTTGCTGACCTACCTGTGGACAATACAGGATCAGCAGAAATAGGTCCAAACCAGCCAAGGTTGGTAAAAGGACTTGTGGATGTAGAGAAATCATTATATTCAAACTTAGACCAACCACGGTTGGTAAAAGGGTACGAGAAGATGACTGACGAGGAGCGAAAGATACCGGGGGATGATGGAAGAAAACAACAGATATTTTATCGAGGAACTCTGACAGATAAGAAATTTGAAGACGAAATACCTACATGGAGATTATATGTAGACGGATCATCCTGCACAGCTGGTTGTGGAGCAGGAATTGTTTTGATCACTCCAGACGAGATTGATATGGAATATGCTTTGCGATTCCAATTCAAAGCCTCTAATAATGAAGCGGAGTATGAGGCCATGATAGCAGGTCTTAGCCTAGCAAAAACTATGGAAGCACAACAAGTGATGGTATTCAGTGATTCTCAATTAATTGTGAATCAGATGATGGGAATATATGCGGTTAAAGGAGACTTAATGATCAAATATCATGCAAAGGTGATGAAATTGTTGACAGAATTTGATGCCATTCAATTGGTGAGAATACCGAGGATGGAGAATGTACAAGCAGACGCACTGGCCCGACTAGCATCAGCTACTCGTACCGAGATACGAAGAACCATACCGATTGAAGTATTAGAAGGTCGGAGCATAGATGAAGATCTGACAACGAATGTGATTACCCTTGATTTAGGACCATCTTGGATGGATCCAATCAGGAAATATGTTGAAGAGGGTGAATTGCCGGAGGACAAACTCGCTGCCAAGAAACTGAAGTATAAAGCTGCTCGGTATGTATTAACTAATGGTATTTTGTATAGACGAGGAATTATGGCAGGTTTGCAGAGATGTGTACATCCCACCGAGGTGAAAGAATTGATTGAAGAAATCCATGAAGGATCTTGTGGAGCTCATGTAGCAGGTCGAACACTTTTACAAAGAGTGATGACACAGGGATATTACTGGCCGACAATGAGGGCTGATTGTATAGCCTATGCCAAGAAATGTGACAAGTGCCAACGTTTTTCCTCCATCCGACGAACTCCACAAGCATTGCTAACACCAATAACTTCCCCTTGGCCATTTGCCATGTGGGGAATTGATTTGGTTGGACCACTGCCGACCACCCGAGGAAGATTCAAGTATCTCGTAGTTGCAGTGGACTATTTTACTAAGTGGGTGGAAGCTGAGCCTCTTATCAATATGACGTACGAGAAGGTATACCAGTTTGTATGGAAGAATATCATTTGTCGATATGGTCTCCCTCATGCTTTCATCACAGATCATGGAACACAATTTGATAATGAAGAATTTGCTGCCTATTGTCATCAGTCGAACGTTTTGAAGTTTCATTCAGCACCAGGCCATCCCCAAAGCAATGGACAGACTGAAGTGACGAACAGAACATTACTAAATGGGTTGAAAAAGAGGCTAAGTGAAGCTAAAGCAAATTGGATTAATGAGCTCCAATCAGTATTATGGGCCTACCGAACAACTCCCCGAGCAGCAACTGGAGAATCACCATATATGCTAGCATTTGGAAGTGAGGCTGTGATACCGGCCGAGTTGGGTCTCCCAACGCATAGAGTGCTGAATTTCAACTCTCCGATCAGTGACTTGATGAGAAGAATGGATTTGGATATGCTCGAAGAAGTAAGAGAAGAGGCAGCCATTAGGAATGCTGCTTATCAACAACGAACAACTCTGTTCTACAACAAAAGGGTGAAGAAATGCGATTTGAAGGAGGGTGATTATGTGCTGAAGAAAGTCATTCAGAAACAGAATAAACTGGAAGCAAACTGGCATGGACCTTACCGAGTTACAGAGGTTGTTCGACCTGGAACCTACAGAATAGCAACTCTAGAAGGAGAAGAATTTCAGAATGCATGGAATGCTGAACACCTGCGAAAGTATTATCAGTAATGTAAAATGTAAAGTATTTCCTTCATTATGAATAAAACGAGGATGGTTCACCATTTTCTTTCTGTTGAAAGTTTTTCGGGGAATATTAGTGTTGAACACTACACTGCTTGATAACAAGAAGAAGACTGCAGACTGCTCTACGGAGCCATGCTCTACGGAGCCATGCTCTACGGAGCCATGCTCTACGGAGCGCTCTACGGAGCAAAAGTGCTATAAGTAGCCAACCTCCTTTGGTTAGGAGGATAAGCTCTACGGAGCGCTCTACGGAGCAAAAGTGCTATAAGTAGCCAACCTCCTTTGGTTAGGAGGATAAGCTCTACGGAGCGCTCTACGGAGCAAAAGTGCTATAAGTAGCCAACCTCCTTTGGTTAGGAGGATAAGCTCTACGGAGCGCTCTACGGAGCAAAAGTGCTATAAGTAGCCAAACTCCTTTGGTTAGGAGGACATGCTCCAAGGAGCCAAAAAGTTCGAAAGAACCCTACTACTCCTTTGATTAGGAGGTGTATACCAGCATGATCAACTACGGTTGGTAAGACTTTATATACTCTCGCATTACAGCTTATGTTGGTCGGGAGGTAACATTATTACAAAAAGTTCTTTGAAGAACAAAATATTCCAAACTGTACCAAGTATGGTTAGTCGGGGATAAAAACCCACTAACTGTAGTTGGTCGACGAGGACAAAAGTATTGACCTTAGTTGGTCGGACACATGTTTATATTTTAAAATTGAACCAAGTATGGCTGGTCGGGGATAGAAACCCATCAACTGTGGTTGGTCGACAAACATTATTTATCCACCTTGGTTGGTTGGAAACAATTTTGAACAATTTATGCTTGTTATAAATTCTAAGTTGGTTGATGAACCATATAATTTGCAAACAGAAAAATAGCTATTGGCAAAACAGAAAATGAAATTCTTTCATTAAGATAAAAATGTATTACATGTTACATGTATGTGCTAACTATTACATTAAAGATTCCTACTCTATTGGTTTCTTTCCTTTATCTTTTGAGACAGGTTCCTCGCCAGCAGGAGGATCCTCTAGACAAAGAGGAGAATTAATAAAGTTCATGTCCTTCAGCATTCTGACATTCATTATTGTAGGAGTGTCCAACAGGTGCTCAGGACGAGATACTTCAACTTGAGAATGAAGGTTATAATCACCAAGATATTTAGAGATCAAACTCCGAGGAATGGAACGAGCAGGAATCCATGCCATATCCAATTTATAGGGAGGAACAGGCAAGTCTAGCAATCCAGGAGCATGATAATCCCATAAATAATGACCTCGTTCCAATTTTAATACACCCAGGGCGTTCAACCATCCCTGCTTATAACCTTCGTTGTTAGCATTTTCAATGCGAGCATCCAAATGATAAAGAGCTTCATTATAGCCTGCATTCCAGAACTCCCGAGGCTGTTTATGGAATTGGAAAGTTAATCTATCTACTTGCTCGAGAAAGTTCTTGATAAGAGCATCTTTATTATTCAGAGCAGACTTCATCGCAACCAGTTGATCCTCTAAAGATAAGTTTTTCTTAGACAAATCAGACAGAGCACGGTCCTTAACATTCAGTTGGAATGCTTGAGTTTCCAGAGTAGATTGGGTGCGAGATTCTTCAACACTACGGCTAAGAACTCTTGATCGGCTCCGAGAAGCAACTGGAGAATTTTGCTCCTCGACGATTCTTCCTCGTCCCCGAGAACTCCTTCCTCGTCCCCGAGCAGTCACAGGAATAATAGACTTTTTCAAGTCATCCAACTCTTGCCTTAGTTTGGCGTTTTCAACCTCTAGAAACGAAAAACCTTCATCAGTAACTGGTACTAATGCAGTGGAAGAGGAGGCAACGGATTCATATTGAGCCAATCTTTTCTGCAGACTATTATTTTCTTGTTCCAGGATCTCGGCAATTTGTCGGCAAGCTTCAACTTCACCTTTTAGGGTCCTTTCCCTAATGTCATATGCAGCAATGATCTTTTTATGACCTGTATCAGAGGAAAGTTGTTGATATCTATTTTCATATTCCTCGTGTAATGAAGCCATCGATTCATTGTGCTGGCCTTGGAGATCCTTTAAGGAACAATGCAGCTCTTCAATCAAGTCATAATTAGCGACATTGTTAGCTACAGCTCGGTCGAGTAAATTTTTCAAGTACCGATAAGCCTCAGTCGCCTGTTCTGAAGCATCATGACCAAGAATGTCAGCAATTTCAGAAGAACTAAGGTCTGTATGACCAGCCCTATAGTATTGGTGACATTGCTGCATCAGCTCGGTATCATGAGAAGATATTAGTTCCATTCTAGCAACAAACTAAAGACAAGAAAAAGACAACAATCAACAAAGAATCATCAATAACAGCGATGAGTAAAGAAGTATTTTATTAGATCATAAAAGGATTACATTGTTCGATTACAAATGATAAAAGATAGAAATGATACCGAACAACTTCACACCTTTTCCTTGTCTCCCAAGACTTTCTCGGGAGGCTGGGACGAGGAGCTCGGTTGCTCGGTGATAACAACAGCTTGATCGGCAGAAATCTTCTCGGCAGGAGGAGGCATAGAAGAAATATCCTCAATGACAGAGGGTTGAGAAGCAGAGATTGGGACATCCACAGCCATGGAAGATTCATCTGAAGCAGGTTCATCTTCTTCTTCTTCCACAATTGGTGGAGGAGGACCAGGGAGATGCCTTTGGAATAGCTCAGAATCGTCTTGGATTTTTAGCTCTTGTAGAGCAGCTACCCAACCATCATAGAAGTATTTCAACTCCCCATATTTGACTTGAGATGTCATAGCAGCAATCCCTTTATCCCATCCTTTCTCCCAACCAGCACTGAAATGTTTCCTAACTGCAACTTTTCTTTTCAACTTCTCCGAGGAGAGTTTGACATCCAATTGTTCTTTCTGGATTTTGATGTCTCGCAGGATAGACAGTTCTTCTTCTGCCTTCTTCAGTTGGTCATCGCACCTTTGCTGATTGACCTCTAAGCTTTTCACCTTCTCCTCCAAATTCTTGGAGGTTTCAGCCATCTTCATCTTGTCAGCCTCGGCTGCAGACAATTTTTTCTCCCAGGCAGTTTTCTCCTCGACGTACTGCTGGCGAGATTCTTTCACAGATTGGGCTAAACCCAAGAGGGCATCGTCAACATCGGACGAGGAACTAGAAGCTTTAATAGCTTGATCTTTCTTCACGATGGTATTGAAACAGTTCACCAGCTGAAAGATAAGAAAAACAATAAAGTCAATACAAATGCAAGAAATCAAGAAAAAGAAAGAAAGACCAAAGGTATGAGAAATTTACTGAAGAAAGATGGCGAGCAGCTAAGGATGTCAGTGTATCCCTAGGAATCTTTTCATCAACCCCGAGAACCTCAGGTATAACTGAGCTCGTTGAAGAACTCGGAAGAAGGATTTTTGAAACACTACTACCACCAGCGGGTAGAGAAGATGCAGTTCCAGCAAGATTAACCGAAGATGATTTCCTCAATCTCTTCAAAGGAGGGTCAGCAGCATCAACCAAGGAAGAAGTCTTGGTCGGAGATATTGTAATTACATCAGCACTAGCACTTTTCTTGCTCGGGGCCACTGGGGGCTTCTCGGCAACTTTGGAGGAACTAACATCTATTTTTTTAGTCCCCTCTGGGACATCAATTTTGCCTTTCTTTGCTCCAACAGCAGAAGAAATTTCACCAAATAGAGCAGGAGGAGCTCTTTTCTTGCCCATTCTCTGAGATAGGGGAATATGAGAATCTGAAGATGAACTTTCTGGTGTTGAGGCTGGTTCAACAGGGCGAGCAGTATAAGAGGTTGTGTAGCTCTTATACTGCAGCAAATATGATGCAGACCTAATATGCTCGTCTGCAATAGTCTTGTGCAAATTCCAGATAAGTTTTAAATGCTTGATATTCACTTCCGACTCTTTTGGAGTTTTTCTTTTACTATCAACTGCAAATAAATACATAAATCTCAGTCATACATTTTGTCAAACATGATGAAAACGCAATTTCATAAGTAAAATAAAATGAAAAATAAACCTATCCCATTGCCGTATGGGGGGCATCTGGGACCGTTGTATACTTCATTCCCAGATAAAGGCGCGTGTTGCCAATTTTTTATGACCAACCCATGCTCAAAATAATCTCTATTTGAATCAGGGAGGTTAACTACAAGGGCTCTATTTAAAAACCTAGTTTTTAAATAATAAACATTATCTAAAGTGGCCCATTTATAGCAGTACATGATTTCTGGGATCCCTATACGAGTCCCATGAGTTATATTTAACTTGTGCACCCCGTTAATTATTCTCCATGAATTGGGGGCTATTTTTGCAGGAACAAGATCAAAATATTGACAAAACTCAAGACATAATGGGTTTGGGGGAAAAGAAAAACCACATTCAGCAATGAAAAGACTGGGGAACCAATGTCCCTCAGCCAATCGAAAGTAATCTAAAGGCTCAAAAAGAACCTCTAGAGTTACCCAAGAAGGAATGGAAAAGTCAGAACGAAATTTCTCAGCAGATTCAACAATATAAACCATATTGAATAAAAGAGATGCAGAAGAAAGGAAGAAGATCTTACAGAAAGAAAGGAGATATGTTGACAACGAACGGAAATAATGATGAACACACAAGAGAGAGGAAGAGAATAGAAAACTTGAATGCAGAAAAATGGAAAGTGTAGACGACGGTATGGTTACCAAAGGAGTTTAAATACTTTGCATTGGGAAGCGGCGAAAGAAATGATTACTAAAAAGAAACTACTGAACTTCCGGCGGCTAAAAAGACAAAAGTTGCACGAAGATCGAAGCGCTTGTAAAAAAGGCGGAAACTGCGAAATGAGAAGGAAATTTGAATACAATGCTCCTAAAACCCAGGAAGGTCATTTAATATTACCATATACCGAGAAAGAATGTCCCATACTCCTCAAAGTTCGAAATATGAAACATTGGGGGCTTCTGTTGATACCAAAATTAATATGCTGATGTGGACGAATAGTATGAAGACACGTGTCGATCTACGTGGCACAATAACAGCGAGGAAGATCATTTACTGAACAACCATGGTTGGTACCGAGCAACGAGAATACACCGAGGAGCTCTATCATGCCGAGGAACTCCATCCGAGGAACTCCATCATCCCGAGATACTCTAAGCACTCCGAGGAACTCTTGATCAACGAGCAACTAAGGCGGTCCGAACTGCACCTCGGCCGTATCATCAATTATCAGACGGACAACTGTTCAACTATTCATTAGATTCTTGACGCACACGCTGCATTAAATGTATTACCCATTCATATGTATATCATTTAATGTATTGGACCTTTCATGTACAGCCTTGAGGCTATAAATACCTTGTATCAATCCCATTCAAAGGGACCGGATTTTCTTGAGAGAACTTGTAATCAAGAATTCCACAAACACTCAGCAATAACATAACAGTGGACGTAGGCTTTATTCCTAGCCGAACCACTTTAAAAATCTTTGTCTTATTTATTTATCTGTGATTGAAGAATTAGAGTGATCTAGTTTTTTACATCAACAGTCGGTTATGATGTGATTTTGGGTATGGTTTGGCTAGTGAAGTATCATGCTATAGTTAATTGCTATGGGAAGAGTATAGTGTTTGCCATTCTGGGGCAGGAAATGTTTTTAGTGGTCATGCCTCGCCTAGAAGGAGGTACTAGCACTTATATTGTATTGCAGAGGAGACTTCTCAGGATTTAATTGTTTCCCTAGATTCTATTCCAGTTGTTAGAGACTTTGAAGATGTTTTTCGAGAAATACTGAGTTTGCCTCCTAGTAGGGAGATTGAGTTTGTAATTGATTTAGCTCCAGGAACTCGACCGATCACGAGAGCTCCTTATCGTGTGGCTCCTGTTGAAATGAGGGAGTTGAGAGACCAAATTCAGCACTTGTTGGAACAGGGTTTCATTCAGCGTAGCACATCGCCGTGGGGCGCTCCAGTGTTGTTTGTGAAGAAGAGGGAAGGTTCTCTCCGATTATGTGTTGACTAGAGAGAGTTGAATAAAGTCACCATCCGGAACAAATACCCATTGCCTCAGATTGATGATTCATTTGATCAACTTAGGGGAGCGTCATACTTTTCTAAGATCAATTTGAGGATGGAGTATCACCAGTTGCGGTTACGGGAGCAAGATGTGTCCAAGACTGCTTTCCTAACGAGATATGGGTCCTATGAATTTTTAATTATGCCTTTCGGGCTGACCAATGCCCCCACAGTATTTATGGACCTCATAAATAGGGTATTTCAGATATTCCTGGACCAGTTTGTTATTGTATTCATTGATGATATTCTAGTGTATTCTCGAACATAATATGACCATGTTGCTCATTTGTAGTTGGTCCTGCAAAGATTGAGGGATCACCAATTTTATGACAAGTTCGAGAAATGTTGCTTTGGGTTACAGGAAGCTCAATTTTTGGGTCATATTGTGATGGACCAAGGTATTTCAGTAGACCCAAGTAAAGTGGTTGCGGTGAAGGAGTGGGGTCTGCCCACGATACCTACCGAGATTCGTAGTTTTCTGGGTTTGGCGGGTTATTACCGTCGGTTCATCAAGGGTTTCTCCAAAATTTCTAGTCCTTTGATAAACTTAACCCGGAAAGGGGTGCGGTTTATTTGGGATGATTCCTATTAGTCTGCTTTTGATGATCTCAAGGAGAGGTTGACTTCTGCTGCAGTCCTTGTGTTGCCAAAGTCGGGATTGGAATATTTAGTCTTTACCAATGCATCTCTACAAGGTTTAGGAGGTGTACTTCAATAAGAGCGACGGGCTATTGCTTATGCTTCTCGTAAGCTGAAGCCTCACGAGAAGAATTATTCGGTGCATGATTTGGAAATTACCGTAGTAGTTTTTGCCTTGAAGATTTGGAGGCATTATCTTCTAGGGGAGAAATTTAGTCTTTTCACGGACCATAAATCGTTACAGTATTTATTCTCACAGAAGGATTTAAATATGAGACACTACCGATGGCTAGAGTTTGTGAAAGACTATCAATTTGACATACACTATCACCCGGGTAAAGCGAATGGGGTAGCGGATGCTTTGAGTATAAAACCCGAAGGGGAATTATCGGAGGTATGGAAGGCCAAATGGAAGGAGCTTAGTCAGGAGGATGCGATTTCTAGAGCGTTCATGTCAGTGATGACCGTTACACTTACAATTTTGGCAAAGGTTGTAGAAGCTCAAGCAAGGGATAAAGGTTGTCAGGACCACATATGCCAATTGTTGTCCGAGGGAGCGGAATCCCACTCGATAAGTTCAGAGGATGGATTGCGTTTTCACGGGAGACTCATTGTCTCAAAAGAAGGGGATTTGAGAAGGGCCGTGATGGAAGAATCTCACGGGTCTAAATTTTCAGTGCATCCTGGTGGGGACAAGATGTATCAAGACATGTGCCGTCAGTATTGGTGGCCAGGCATGAAGCGAGATATTTTTGAGTTTGTATCTCAATGCACTACTTGTCAATTGGTCAAGATAAATCATCAGCGACTGATAGGTTTGTTGCAAGCGTTGGAGATTTCGGAGTGGAAGTGGGAGAGTATATCGATGGAATTTATTACGGGCTTACCAAGTTCACAGAGTGGTCATGATTCTATCTGGGTGATTGTCGACCGCTTGAATAAGTCGGCACACTTCCTACCCGTGCGCACAGATTATGATATTGCTCGCTATGCCCAGCTATTCATTGCGGAGGTTGTTAGACTCCATGGGGTGCCCTTAAATATAGTTTCCGACCGAGATAAGATTTTTGTTTCCCACTTTTGGCAAAGTTTCCAAGAGGCTATGGGAACCAAATTGAAGTTAAGCACTTCTTATCATCCTCAAACAGATGGGCAGATAGAAAGAGTCAACTAAATGTTGGAGGATATGCTCCGAATGTGTATGCTCAATTTCAAAGGTGGTTGGGAACAATATCTCCCTTTGGTATAGTTTACATATAATAATTCGTACCAATTTACTATTAGGATGGCACCCTATGAAGATTTATATGGTAGACCGTATAGATCACCCACTTGTTTGTTGGAAGTGGGCGATAATAAGTTTCTTAGACCGGATATGATCCAGGATAATTTTTTCAATATTGAACTCATCCGGAATCACATTCGAATAGCTCAAGATAGACAAAAGAGCTATGCCGATGCGGGTAGAAGGCATGTTGAGATGGAGGTTGGAGATCAAGTCTTGGTGCGAGTGTCATCAATGAAAGGTATAAAGCGAATCGGGAAGAAGGGGAAGCTTGCACCACGTTATGTTGGACCTTTTCCTATTATTGCCAACGTAGGTCCAGTGGCCTATCAACTTACGTTACCGAAACCCTTATGACACCATGATGTGTTCCATGTTTCCTCTTTGAAGAAGTATAAGAGGTGTGAAGGTGCCCTTTGGCATATTCCTTTTGAGGATATCGATTTGCAACCTGACATTTCATACGAAGAACAACCGGTTGCTATCTTAGAGCATGGGGAACGTAGGTTGAGTTCTCGAGTGGTGCCCTTGGTGCGAGTCCAATGGAGTCATCACAACGCTCGGGAATCGACGTGGGAACGTGAGGATGATATGCGGGAAAAGTATCTGCATCTCTTCTGCAAGGTACGCTTGAATTTTGCGGGAAAAATTCCCTCATTAGGGGGGGGGGGAGTATGTAATAACCCTCGCTTTTGAGAGCTGATTTTATATTATTTTACTGTGTGGAGTAATTATATAAAATGTTGGAAAATGGAGTAAATATTAATTAAATGAGATAAAAGCTAATATTTACTAAATTGTTGCATATTTACTTTATGTGTACGTAAATATCCCCATGTTGAGTTTTATAGTGTCATAAGATTTAAATGACATTCATGGTTTAAAATGAAACCGGGACTTGAAATGATTTATAAAATCTCTGAATGATAATTTGGAGGGCGTAGTTAGTTCCGAAATGTGCGAGATAGTCAAAATGTGTGCCATATTGTATTTTTATGTTTTGGGGCAGTTTTGACTGGTTTTAACATTAATGTGTAGTTGCGAGTCATTTTAATGTGGTATCAACAACTTAAGTTGGGAATTTTAGACTAATGCCACGATTTAGTCTTGCCAAGCCTTTTATTTTTCTTAAGTGCATTTGTTAACCTAGAAAGATAAGAGAAGAAGAGAACTTGGGAGAAAAGAGAAGAAATTGGAGATTGAAGTTGGATTATTACTACTACAAAAGAAAATCTGAGATTCTTACAATAAGGCAAGTTTTCTACTTGATAATATGTGATTTAAGATGAATATTTGGTATTGATAGTTATGTATTAGTTATGATTTATCAATGTTAGGGTTTTTATGGGTTTATGGGTCTTAAATCCTTAGAGGTTGATTTGGATGTTCATTGATGTATATAGTTGTAGTTAGATGCATTTATGATGTATTGGTTGCAATAAATGACCTTGGTTTGAATGGAAATGTGTTGGGGGGATTTAGGAGTCCAAGACTCCATAGCCACAATAGGAAATTTTGGGTGGGCCGAATCGATTCGACAAGTCCGAATCGCTTCGCCCAAGGGACAGTTTACAGGTATGAGTGGAACGAATTGAATCGGCCTGTACGAATAGATTCAGTAATTATGCAAAAAGTCAATTTTCTTGACCGAATCGATTCGGCTAGTCCGAATCGATTCGGAAACCCTGCAGTTTTGAGTGGTTTTCCTTAGCTAAATTCCAACCCTTTTCTTTAGGCTTAGGACCTAGGAACCTTCTTGTATGAAGTAAACATAGAGTCTTAGATGAGTTAGATAGTTACCCTATTTTAGAAAGGTATTAAATGGGGCTTATTCCTGGGGTGTATACATTAATGTTAGGTTATTTCTTTCCTTTAGTTAATTGTTAGGAGTTTAGGAGATTGTAAGGTCATCTTGGGAGATGTTAGAGGCTAAATTGAGGTATGATAGTCTTGGAGGTTTATTTAAAAAGCCCAAAAATGGTTGGAGAATACATTTAGAGCTTACTCATTCTTTGAGGATGTTATGATGATATGAATTACGTAGGGCTCCGGATATAATCTGATGTATTTATTAAAACTTAAAGGATTATGGTTTCGGATAAAAAGAAACATGTTCATGGTAATTGTAAATGAAATGGATAATGATAATGTAAATGATAAATGGTTTAAACACACCCTCTCTAAATAACATCATAAGGGAAGTTCGCGCGTGAGGTAAAGCCACTTGGCTAGTGAATGCAAGGTGGATATAGTCCTAGGCCATATGAGCGCTTGTTGTATATTTTTTGCGATGGTGAGGTAATTCCGGGCGTGGTTATGACTCTCCCGCAGGCATATGTCAGCTTCCCGACGTCCTGCGCATAGGTTCCCAGGTTGTCTAAATGTATTGGCCCTGGAAGATGATGGTCATTTAGGGGAGCACACAGTGGGGAAACCCAGACGAGCAGTCTTAGAATCGTTATATAAATTTGATTATGACTTTTCTTAATCTAGTGGGACTTAATGGATTATAAATTCCACAAAGAGCATATAATTGAGATAATTTCCACAAAGAGCATATAATTGTGATTATGTTTCCAGATAAGGAACGAAATGATGAAATAAGCAGTATAAACATAAGAATGAGAGCTTTTAGTTGATGTAAATTGTTCACATCCTCTTACATGCTTTAAGTAAAATTGTGATCAATTAATTTGTCTTAGTTTATGCTTTAAAACTGTGTAGATAAATTCTTACCTTTATTTATCCTGATTATCTGTTCATAACTGTCATACTCTTTATTCATCTGGTGATCATATAAAACCGGGCCCTCACCCGTTCATTTTTTTTGTTGTGCATGAATCTTGTATCCGCTCAGGTGCTCCACCGCAAGGACGCCCGTACTGACTCCCCCATTTCGGTAAACTTTTTGGGAGCCGTGATGTTTTACGGATATTACGGGATACTTGTATAGACGCTTTCATTTTTGTACTCTAGTTATGATCGGGTCTTTTATTATGGTGTGTCGCTCAAACTTTTGTAACGACCTAATGGATGTAATATGTAATTTAATGAACTTGTTATACATTATATGCACCTGTTCACCGACAGCATATTTGGTCTTCTTATTGAATACTTGTTGTTATTGTAATATGTGTTCTTGGGGTTTCTACTTTCTTTTCCAGTTGGGTTGTTTAAATCTTTTCTTTAGCTTATAAATAAAACATTTTGGCAACCCGTTTTTCTAAAATATAGAGTTGTTATCCCGTATACTTATTATATTGTTGTGATGATGAGAATGATTCCATCCATGGTTCCTGTTATATTAGAGTATCGGGCTGGCCACCCCTTATTTTGGTGAGCGGGTTGTCTCAACTTTCTCCCCACTATGAAATACATAAACAATGATATGATCACAAATAATGAAAAGAAATCAAAGTATCTCCCAAAATAAGCAATCTTCCCCTGAGTTTATTAAGACATGAAGTGTGGATGATAATACAAAATATATCCCCATTTTCATCACGGAATAAGACAAAGTATAATCTGAAGAAAAATAGTACAAGAGAGATATAAACAAGGGTAAAAGTGTGAAACATGAGATATATGAATGATAAACAAAGATGGATAATTTCATAAACATGTGGGCAACAAACAATGAAATGAAAGATTGGGGAATCATGCGCACAATGTTGTTTTCTGTTGTACGAATGATGATGTACGCCCAGAATCCTTTTGGTCATGCACATGAAACAAGGTAGTGTGCCCCCACTTCCAACATATCAAAAATCATGCAAGTGGATCAATTTTCATCTGTGTGAATGGAAAACCCATACAATCTCTCTCAAACTTATAATTTTACACAAAGAAAGGAAAACACCATCTTTATAGCTCCTTTGAAAAGAATTAACGTCCCCTTAAAATAAAATCACCACCAATAATTTCCTTGTACAAACCAACCTCAACTCAACCAAAATAACCGAAATAGGCTCTCATGAACCCATCAACATGATCAAACACTAAAGATTAAAGAAATATAATTATCACGAAACAAAAATACTAAAATATATGGGAAACACAAGATCAAATCACTAATTTCGAACCATCATGAATGTTGTATGATAAATATGGATTGTGTCGTAGACCAATGGTATTATGACATCTGTTATCAGAAGATGCTCAACTTACCCACTAATGTGGTCAGTGAAAAATATCCTTGGTCAGCTCAGTATTACTCCCTATCGTCTAGGTACCCAACCACAATAAATTGATGTCATCACCTAGGCATGCATGGATCACATGTTGGAGTATGGACAGTTCCAATTACACACACGTGAGTTTGTCCCTCCAGCTGATTATAATTAAATCTTCATTAATTGTTCTTAAAATGTAAAAGGGTATAATTGCCTAACTTATAAAGGCACTCCACCCATCCACCTATTCTAGCTCTCCTATAAATAGCACACACTCCACCTGAAGGGATATGAGATCTTTACACTTATAGAGAGAACTATGAGAGTTTACACCCACTTTTGCTGATTGATTAACAAGGTCATGCACAACACTTGTGGATGTAGGCACCATTGGCCAAACCACCCAAGACTCATAAATCCACATACCAATTTTAGAAGATAACATATTGACACCATATGTGGGATTATCATAAGCCATTTGTTGTTTCTTATCATTTTCTATTCCTAAACCCTTCATTTGTGTCCATTTATATACCAATCTTCTGTTAATCACTAAAGATGGGAGGTAATCTGGAAGGTAGTTGTGCAAATGAAATAATTCCACCTTTAACCCCTGCTAGAATGGGAGACGTACAAGTAATTCTTATGAGCTTAGAAAAAGGCCAATAGGCAATTCAAAAAAGTGTTAATCAGCTGACGCAGACACTCCAGGCTAGATAGGGAAAAATTATAGGAGAATCCATCAATCCAGCATGAGGTGAACGTCTGAGCAGAAGGGTGGAAATGCCACCTCTATCTCTTTGCAGAGGAGTACGGTATACATACTGCACCCGTACATTAGAAAATGCAAGGACGCTAAATGGGTGCTCACAAGAATAATGGAGCAGGTTCAGGTATTATGGATCTCAAGATGACATGTCATACCGTCTAAGGGCTACCTCGTCCCTTAGAACCATTAACTTTGATAATGAACAAACCTTCTCCAAAGAGAGGCCGAGCATGGTGGAAAGGTTATTTAGAGGATCTGCATTTAACTGTCTAGGACCAAGAGTAGTGAGGGGGAAGTATCATAGAGAGTCCACAAGGTCTATATTACATAGGAAAGAATCAAGAAGATTCACTGGCAAAGGGACAGAGTGTTCGCCCTTACCTAGAGCTGTTGCAAGTGGATCAACATGTGCCGAACAAACTACTAGTAAAGAGAGTTTGGCAAAAAGTCATGGTCAACCCGACAAATCTATATCCAGGTAAGAGGACTAACCCTAGAAGGGGTCAATCTAGCACCTAGAGTATCGACTGGGGGAAATCGCTAAATTAAAGGATCCTATGCATAGAAAGTTTATGAAAAGGTCCCCTTTTACCCGATCATTTATGAACTATCCCGCACCAGCTAAGATCAAGCTGCTAGTAGTGATGCCAAAGTTTAGTGGAAAAAATGATTCAGTGTTGCACGTAGAGCAATACCATATGACCACTGATATTCATTTTATCCTAGATGAGATGCATTGTTGATCATTCTCATACATAATTATCGAATATGCACAGATGAGGTACAATAACCTACCATGAGGACAAATTTTAAATTTCCAATAGCTGACTGATCTCTTCGTCAACAAATTTTTCTTTGGTACCAGTATGTAAAAGAGAGTAACCCATCTGTTGAATGTACGATAAAATGATAATGAGATAACTCGAGAGTTTATCACTCATTTTAAAAGTGAGAAGCTAGATGTAATTGATTATGAGGAGAAGATAACCATCACAACCCTAATGAGTGGATTTCTTCCAGGAAAATTGTATTAGGCATTTGATAAAGAGCCAACCAAGACAATGATGGAGTTATTAGACAAAGTCAAAAATATTATGAACACCGAAGAAGCTGTGGCTTCCAAAGAGGTCATCAACTCTAAGGCCGATACCAGCAAGAGCTCGTAGATGAAATAATAAAAAGATATGAAGGATGACAAACCAACAATGTATGATGAGTATAGTCCATTGACGGTGAACGTCCACCACACCTTGGAATAATTTTGTGAAAGAAAAGACTTGAAATGGCCTAAGATACTGAAAGCCCTAACAAACAAAAGGGATAGAAGAAAATATTATGAATTTCGCAGAGACCACGACCATCATACTGATAATTGTTTAGCCCTGAAGAATGAGATAGAAAATGGAATTCAAAGTAGAAAATCATCAAAGTTGGTGGACAGGGGAGGTTGAGCCAATCACATTATCGAGAAGAAGCCCATAAGGTGATCATAGTCTCCCTGCAGGAAAGTGAAAGAAATGAAAAGGGTAGGGGATGGTGATTCAGAGGATGATCTGGACCTCCCTAAGAGGACTAAGGAGACTGTACATGAGGTAAAATGATCTATTATGGTTGTAATTCATTATAAGAGGAGATGCCGGAGGAGACGATGATCCCGTGGAGAGGAAAGCCTATCTCAATGCGGCAATGGACTGTGCTCATATCAGACAGATTAACCTGATGTGCACCATGGACACTCATCCTAAGAAGGTAAAAAAAGATCACCTTATGGTCGAATTCTCCAAATATGACCTATCCTACATGTTATATCCATACGATGATCCACTAGTCATCTCTATGATGATACACGAAAGTTTGGTGGTAAAAATTTTGGTTAATAATGGTAATTTCCCTGATGTTTTGTTTTACAACTGCTTCAAAAGTCTGAGACAGAGAGACAAAAAGCTTGAAGCCTATTACTAACAACTTATTAGCTTTGCAGGAGAAAAGGTATATCCTTTGGTCATAATTGAGTTAGAAGTTGTGATCGGCATGTGGCCCAACTGCTAAATAGAGAAGATCCATTTCTTCTTCCTAGACAAGAACATCCACTCAGCATACAACCTTATCTTCGGCAGTGTAATACCTCATTGTTTTAGGAGTATTTAAATCAAGAAATGATTAAAATTTAGTTATACAAAAACCATATTCAACTTTGGGAAATTTTATATGTGATTGATTGGAAAGAGTAAATGAAAAGTATTAAAAAAATTAAGTTGAATAAAGGAGAAATTAAAATTTTAAATTTGAAGGATAACTCATTTAATTGTTAAAACTTAATTTGGGCAAATTAAAATTTGTAAATATTAAATTTTAATAACCAAAGTAAATAGGGCTTTCTCTGAAACGAGTTAATCAACTATTTAATAGTGGTTTAGATCATAGATAGTGGGATTACTCATTAAATGGGACATAATCTCATACTTTTAACGACCAATATTTGTTTGGTTAAGGATACGTCAGCTATATTTAGGTAATTGGGTTTATACGCCCTTGATTTATGGCATGGTTTAGGTACTTAAGAGGAGAAAAAGTTTGATGTCTCTAAGACATCAAACTTTTTATCTCCTAGAGATCTGATTGGTCAATGCCACTACAGCAGACCCATTTCCATAAGTAATGTGGGTCCGCCCCAGCAGTATTGACCAATCATATCTCCAAGATATCAAAGTTTGATGTCTTAGAGACATCAAACTTTTTTCCATTTAAGAGACCCATGATCTTTTCCCTTTCCCCAATTATTCCTTACAATCCCCTTTTTCCCTCATTTGTTTTTGCACAAAGGAGATAGCCTTCCTTGTTTTTCTCAAATACAGACATCCCCATTCACTTTTGTCCTACCTTTGTTGGTTCATTGGTCGAGCTAAGGAAAATAAGGGTTGATTGTTGTGGTTGGATGATAGCCTCCATTTAATGCCAATCATTAATAATAAATATATATACCAACCTTATTGTCCTTATTCTCGGTGAGACCACCAAAATAAAGCCAATGCCAAACTTATTAAAAAGCCATACCTATTTGCTATATTAAATTACTAATAGTTTTGGTTCTCACCAAAAGATCACCTAATTTATAATTTTAAACCCCAACTTTAATTGTATATTTTGAGGACATCGAGACATTGTCTCTTTGAGGGAATTCTCAAGAGGTTTTTGCATCAACACAGCTTTCTACATCGAGAAGTGGATTGCCGTGAATGTGAGAGAAGCTTGTTGATTTGGTTTTCAGAATTTTTATTTTTGGTTATGGAACTTGAAGCGAAGGGAGAATTGGTTTGCAAAACCTATTATTTTTTTAGGGACAAATTAAATAGTCTCTCGAACATTTTTAATACATATTTAGTCCTATTCTTTTTAATTTATTCTAAAAAGTTCTGCACCATATAAAAACACTCAAAAATAGTAATTCCAGTGTGAATCGTCGGAGTTCCGGCAATGGGGCTGGGGTGAGGTGGGGAGGTAGAATGGGAATGCTGCTAAGCTTGGATTAAATATGTACTAAAAAATTTTGAATGACTTTTTGGTAATTGATCAATTTTTTAAAGAAGGAAAACCTATTAACATTAGATAAATGTTAAACTACGAACACGGTTTTTAAGTTTCGCCTCCTACACAATCCTAAAAATTATACTTATCTTAACTAAATGTTAGACATAAAATATGAAGATAACATCTTTTTTTAATGGAACTTATATTTGCTAAATATATTATAATAAATAAAAATGTTTTTTTTTTGGGGGGAGGGGGACTGTTGAGAGTACAATTATTGTTAAGAGGTCAATTTGTTTCTATTTTACGCATGTAATGAACATAAGTTCTCAAATAATTTGATAATATGAATCTATGGTTAAATAAGTTTATACAAAAATGATATATGTGTTTTCATCTCAAGTAAATTAGGTTGGGGGGGGGGGGGGGGGGGGGGGGAATAAATCATAAAACCAAATATGGGGGTCAAGCATTAAATCACTCTTAGTTACTCTATGCACTGGAAAATTGTACAAATTATATTGACCTTAATTAGAAATTAAATATGCAATAAAATCAATATTTTACCCAATTAATATTTTCTAATATGAAAGTACAAGTTAAATACTTGATAAGAACACTATACATTTGTTTTAATAGCGTGGAACTTATTTTATGCCCTATGAAACTATACTCTATTTTTTTGTCAAATGTAGCTTATCTCCTACTATGTTAGATCTCCCCCCCCCCCCCCCCCCCCCTTTGGTGGAACGTAAGTTAATTTTTCTTTTACAATGTGTAAAGGGTTTATATGTGTGTGTGTATATTAATTTAGTGATGATGATCATCTTATTGAAATATAACTTTTAAACTCCAAATGCTAATATCAAGTTTAATTTTTTGTTTCTAGGTTTATTGAAGATGTTGTTGACAAACATTTAAAAGGATTCTGATTCGATTTGGAGTACCTTTTATTCAAAATAACAAAATTTTGTACAACTATTGACCTTTCATGTTATCATGATGTAATATTTTATTTCAATTTATAAATGTAATTTATTTAAACATAACAATTAAATTATCATGGCATTCATTTGTTATATATTTAATTAGTAACATGTGTTCGCACACACATCGCATTTGTACCATTAGCTGGTAAAAGTAAATGAACCACACACGAGACTTCATATAAATATGAAGGCATATATTCGTTCATACGGGGTATAGTTATAGGAAACCCATACTTATAACCTTGAAGAATAAGGAAAGGGATGCCATTATGCCTTCCCATCATTAGTATAGACATGGATGCCCAAGGCTATAGGGAGAGCACCCCCATTTATTCCCTCTCGGGATACGGGTACGCCATCAGTAAGACTCCAGATAAAATGACCAAGGTAAGCTCATTGCTATCACTGGGGTACCTGTTCGGCCGACGTCGTACATTCCCCATAAAGAAATCCCTCCTAGTACATCCCTTACGAGTACTCACACAAGGTATGCTTTCACATAGAGTCAATAATCCAATCTACTCACTGATTACCAAAATAATATTCAGATTCTCATAATAATTGTCTCAAACTAATTTGGAATTTATTTACATAATATTAACATTATATTAAGTCCTGTATACATTATATCGGAAAGTCTAAAGTATCAGCCTATAAACTTTCCCTAAGGACTCCATAACACCAAACAATCATCGTTCAATCGCACTGGGGTTTTTAATCGTTCACACGCTAACCATTCACATGGAACTATTTATCCGTGCGCACAGCGTGCGAAAACCAGATTCCCCTAATAGCGTGTTTCTTCTTCCCTACACACCATGTTACAAATCCATCACCCAAAATTGTCATTGACGATCTGGTATAAAATTATATCACTTTAAGAACACCTTATAGTGATCTAAAACACTACTAGATCAATCTTAAAACTACATCTACACGCTTTTGATGATTTACACAAGGATTTAACTGTTAATTTCAGATTAGGAGATTCAAAACCCTAGTTCATATTTTACCTAATAAAACTTAGTTTTGGATTCGAGTACCAAATTAAACAATGAAAAATTACTTGATTCATTACAATTAATTGATTTCTAACCATTACACTTAGATTTTAACACTAAATTCATGAAATCTACATAAAGTCCTTTAAAATCATTAACAAGGGAGTTATCCTTAATTTAACTATTAATTTAATCTCGAAACTAGGAATAAAATTGCACAAATCAGATTTTAATCTTTGTTAGTTTGGATTCCAATGAACAATCATTATTCAAACAAAAACTGAAATCCAATTCCTAATCTATGTAAACTTGCCTTGTACTGATTGAGATATAAAAGTCCCATAGTTCCAATTCTTTTTCATCCTTAAGTTCCACTTCTCTATAGACTCTTAGGGTTTCTCTTTAAGTCTCTAATGTGTTTTGGGTTTAGTCTAATGACCTAGTAATGATGAGTTCCACGAAATTAACTTTACACCCCGTATGGGCCTCAACCTAATGAGACTAAATAACACTCCAAATGGTCGAAAAAACTACTCAAACCATATACCAACCCAATAGACTTAAAGCCCACTATTTTAAGTCAAAAATGGAAATTGTAAACGTATTAAATGTCAATCCGAAATATGAAATATTCTAACAAATTGATTATTTGGATAAAATAATATCTTATTCGATATGAGCCAAAAAATCAATTATTTAATTATTAAAAACTTATGTGTGACATGTCATTATAAGAAACTACTGGACGATCGGTGGGACTCGACACCGAGGGGATATTCTAAACAAGGAAACCCTCATCACCTAATCCATGACCATTCCATAGTTGCCCATAATACTTAGTCACTTTTAAATATTTAGTTAATGAATTATCATTTATTAATTTTGTCTTCACATATGAATTATATAAGACATATTAAATATAATAAGTGACATCACATGTCACTACATGTAGATATAATTAATTTCACTATTAAATTATGCATAGAAAATATGGGGTATTACATTCCCCCCCCCCCCCTAAATAAGGAAATATGTGCTCGAAATTCGAATTATATGCATGACTCAAAGATCACTAAATATCTCGCCCGCATTTCCTCATCTCTCTCTCCCAAATGGACTCAGTCTCATTGTGGTGTCCCCACTGGACCCTAACTAACAGTATGACCTCCGATCACATAATATTCTCTCTCTGATCAAGAACACACAATGGTCGGTCCTTACAACTTGCATTTGGTCGATGCTCGATCTCATCGAGGTTAATGTGATGATAGGTTAACTCGTACCTCAAAAAATTCCTTAACATGGGCACGTGAAAGACATTGTTTTCCTGCTAAAGATGATCAAGTAAGGACGAATGGTATGCCACCAGGACCACCCTATCCAGTATCATGAAGGGATCTACATATCAATGAAATAACTTCCCCTTAGATCTAAATCTCATAATTTCCTTCATCGGGGAAACCTTCAGTAAGACCCGATCCTCTACTTGAAACTCCAAATTACACTTCCTCTTGTCATCTTAGTTATTCTGCTGATCCTTTATTGTTTTTGTAGACACCTCATTATGTTACCTCCTAACTCTCCTTAGGTCCCTAGTACCTCCACTCATCACCGCAAACCCAGGTCATGTCTCGAGCACTGACCTGGAAGCCATTGGCCCTCCCTGGCTCAGTTTGACAAAAAGTCAAACTCTTCATCTCGATCGAGGCTCAATGAATCTTCTAAGGGCACTGAATACCCTTTCCAATGGTCCATCTCGTGCGCGATTCTGACTTACCATGCGGACGAACGATCCATTTGCGTACGAAACCCAACATAGAGGCCACCGGGACCTCCCTGACTCTGTTTGACCTAAATAAACTCTTCATCTCAACCGAGGGTAAATGAATCTTCGAAGGTCACTGAATACCCTTTCCAACGGTCCGTCCCGTGTGCGATTCTGACTTTCCATGCCGACGAACGATCCGTTTGACTCCGAGAGGTCACCGACTGCTTCTCGAGCCCGGTTGACCAAAGTCAACTACCTGAACTGGGTCAAACTCTTTGGAATGTCTAAGTACATCTCCTAAACTTTCTAACGATCTGCCCCGTGCGCGATTTGGACTTACCGTGCAGACGAACGATCCATTTGCGTCCGAACGATTCCCCGTCCAACGGACTAACAAACGCTTTCGAGCCACATTTGACCCAAAGTCAACTCCCAAACTCGGGAGGTGTTTCGAAGGTCTCTGAAAAACCTTTCCAACGGTATGCCCCGTGAGCGATTCTGACCAACGGTTTTCCCTCGGCGACCAATTTTCCGAAAAAACCTGAAGCGCACTACCAAATGACAGGTCCCAGACCCGGCCTATCGGCACCTGCCGATAGGTAGTGCCATGGAAATGCCGATTGGCAGACCCCTGGGCCTATAAAAGGAGGCCTTGGCCTCATTTGCAAGGGGAGCTCAGATCAGAAGGAAATCACTCTCAGTGAATCCCAGAAACCTCTCTCGAAGGCAGCGTGATTTCAACTTCGAAATCCTCCCTTTACCCCCACTTTTAATCATCTCTTTCATCAACATGATGAATTAACCACCCTCCATCATCATCCAAGTACATGGGTTGCTTTTCAACATTCAAGATCAAGCTCAAGATCTTCAAGAAAGTCCAACTTTCTCAAACTCTCTCTTAAATTCTCTTAAATTCCCAATAACTTGTTTTCTTACTTAGCACTTTTATTATCTCATCTCACACATCATAATATACTTTTTTATTTAGTATTATTGCACATCTCTTATTTTCATATAAATAAAAAACCCAAAAAATAAGAAAAAGAGGGTCTGCTCATAAATTCCAAGTAGGGATTCTCACACTTTTTCCACACTTTTCTCACAACTAAAACACTTTTTCTACACACACATACACACTCACAAATAGGAGATCCCAATTTGGATTTATGGGATAAACCCCACCTATCATTTTGTATGCGAACTATGTGGACTTTGATGCCTTTATAGGCTACCTAGGAATCTCGGGGTAAAACTCGAGACTCTATTCCTTTCTCTCCCTTTTTCTCTTATTTTCTATCTTCTCTAAATCGATTTTCCTTATATTCTATATACTTTCTCTTAGTGACGTATTAATCCATATGCGTTATCGTTCCATTATAACGATCAACACAAGGGTAATCACGTAAATCCTATTATTCTAATATTATTCTTATACCTTCCTACGGATGACTCGCTTTATCCTTTCCATGATACAAGTCGAGGATTCCTACCTCCATTTCTATATATACACATGCACACATATCACGGGGGGGGGGGGGGGGGGGGGGGGGGGTTAGGGGGAAACATAAAGGAAAATAACAAATATTCATGAGAGACCGAAAGGGTGGAATGGGTGCCTAACACCTTCCCATTTCGTAAATAAGACTCCGAACCCTTCTCGAATCATTTTGGTTTCGCACGCACCAGTATGTCTTTGGATGCCATCCTTCGGGGTGGCTTCCCCTTTTTCTTTTGTCTGTTTTGAGTAAAATAGATTGGCGACTTTGAATCTCTCTACATTTTTCACACCTCACAAATCGACCCCGGCCGAAGCGCTCTCCTGAGAGGGAAGCGCGGGACCCGAAGGATCCTTTTCCTCCGCGGAGGGGATCGGGGATGGCCACAATGGCGACTCTGATGGGGAGGAATATATTTTGAGGGCTTGACTCTATTTACATGAATGCTATATATTCTTATGTTTCCCCCGTACCTGCATGTTCCCCTTTCTCATATGTACCCCATGCTTATGCTTCTATTCACACACTTGTAGAAAAGTCTCCATGTAAACCTCACACCACGTGCACCTAGGATCACATGTATATCCCCATGTTGCACGCATCACCCATCCATACTTGGTTACCTTTTGGGTATTCGTACTTTGCTCCTTGTTTGGCATAATCAAGAAAGGCATTCTCATCATAAGATACTAATAAGAGAATCATGCATGATTCACACGATATCACCAAAGAGCATTGCTATTTACCAATTTTTTCCCAGTAACTGGAGTCACTTCGTGATGGGCGCTGGTCCGGCAAGTCGCAGTTAGCCTAAGCGATATGACTCTCACCTTCCATTGGTTGAGTACCTTCGGCGTATATCGAACGGTTCCCCCATATCGTACCTCTTGGCCGAAGTCATAACGGGAGGTATATCGCAGGGAATTCATTCCCGTACGTCGAGTATATCGAATTCTCTCTCACACGTACCATCCCCACGAGGTATATGGTGAGGAAATTCACGTACACTCAGGTATATCAAATGGCTTGTCCACACGTACCGATTGCCCAAAAGAACAAAACGTATATCGTGGAAGTCACGCCAAAGGGGGAACCCATGTCGATTCACCCAACCAACTGCATACCCGCATATAGGTGTCAAACCTAGAACACACACTTTAGATTACCGATTTCAACCCGAAACTCTGCCGAAATTCCGGGTCGGCCTGCCGCCTAATTTTTGCACATTTTTTAATGGGACCCTGTCCGCAAGCCTGGTTACAAGTCCAAACGTAGCTATGCATATATTAGGACCCCCACTTTTCCAAGCTCGGGTCCCATCCGGTATTGCATTTAGGAGAATTAAATACAAGTGAGAACATAATAATCATGCCGAGTTCTGTCTCCAAAAACATTTCTCCTTTCTTTATCAAAAAATCCAAAAACATTTCTCCCTTCATTATCAAAAAATCCAAAAACATTTCTCCCCCTTTATCAAAAATCCAAAAATAGTTTCTTCCCTTTTTTCTCAAAAATAAATCTCATCCTACGCCTTCTCAGGTCAATCGCACTCCCTTGGCCTGGCTCCTTATTGGCTTCGGTCTTCAGTTAAATCATCCTGGAGTTTCATCCGCTCCTCTACTACTTCTTTCAAGTTCAGAATCCATCCATCATCCATGGAGAATGCGGACCAAGCAACAGTCATACAACCGGATTTGCCGAAAGTCCTGGCTCAGCTCGTGGGCAAGATTGACAACCTCCAAGATGAGGTCCGAGAAATGCAACGAAATCAAGTTCCTATTCCTCAAGAGCCCGAGGCCCCATTCCCTCGTGATATGGGTCAACCCGAGCCTATATGGGTCCTGGAAGAATATCAGCATGCTCCACATGCCCCTCCTGCCAATGGGCCGCCGCCTGCCCATCTTCCAATGCCAAACATTGCCCAGCCTATGGCTAACCTGCATGTGGTCGCTGATCCAAAGGAGGAGGAGTTGAATAAAGTCAAAGAGGATCTCAAGATGCTCACCAAGAAGTTTGACCAAGTCAGGATCTCTGGTAATTACATTGACTACACCCACATGTATCCTTATCCTAAAGCGGGGTTACCCGAGAAGTTCAAGATGCCAAATATAGAGAAGTTTGGGGGGAGCGGACCCCCGATTATCCATGTTCGCAGTTATCACCGTTCCATGACTCTCCTAGGGGCTTTCGAAGGGGTAATGTCCCAACTGTTTCAGCAAACTTTGAAGGATAGTGCCCTCCGATGGTTTTTATCTCTTGAGGAATCCATAATCCGTAGTTGGGAGGATGTAGCCCGAGAATTCATGTCGCAGTAAAAATACAACGAAGTGCTCGAGGTCACCCGCCGTGATTTAGAGCTGCTCAAACAAAACTCTGAAGAATCAGTCCGTAACTTTATAGCCCGATGGAGGGAAAAAGCAGCTACCATGACCAATCGTCCATCTGAGGAAGAACAAATCAACATAGTGAAGAAGAATTTCTTGCCCCATGTCTGAGCAACCATGGGAGGACAGTTCAACCCCAAAAGATATGACGAGCCTGTCAGTGCCGCAGTCTCAACCATCAACAACATCTCTTAACCAACCACATCATAGCCACCAGAAAGTCGCATTGCCCCCGTTCGTAGGGAATACACTGAGCTCCATGCTCCCATCTCCAAAGTCTACCAAGCCCTGTTAAGCCGAAACCTTATAAAACCCTTAGATCCTCATCCATTACCCAATCCACTTCCTAGAAATTTCAAGACCGATGTTCATTGCGCCTTTCACCAAACAGTTGGCCATACCACCGACCAATGCTTCCACCTTCGAAACATAATCCAAGATCTCATCGATCGGGGTACCATCGCCCCACCAGCCAATCCTAAGCCAAACACTACCACAACCCACTTCCAAATCACAACAATGCCATCTTCTTGGAAGAAAACCCTAATTTTGATCCATTAACCCAAATCACACCCCTATACCCTCCTAAATCTCTTCAAATTTACCCATACTTCCTCCTACACCCTACTAGCCCCGCTGATCAGGCACTGTCACTCCTTACTAGAGCATGCATCGTTGTCCGTACCCGTTCTGAAAATGGAGGTATGGAATTATCAGAGGTGTTAAACCAACTCCTAGAGTTCGGGATGAAATTGCCCTCACGGATGAATATCGATTGCCAAAAGTTCAGTGCATTGTTTTTGGAAGCGCGAAAATGGGCCCGAGAATAAGATAGTTGGGTGATGCCCACCGATGAAGTCAGCTTAGATGATGTTGTCGAGATCATGGCGGAGGCATTCAGGCAAACCAACAACATTTGTAGTATCACCGGGTTACTTGACACTTTGAAGCTACAAAGGGCTTTCACCCTTACACATCCCCATAGAATGGGAAGACCTATATGAGGAAGCCGTTGAAGTTATGGAATGCACTGACCTTATAAGGGAAAACAAAATTGTTGCCACCGAGTGGGGGAAAGAATTCGAAAATTTAAATGAAGAGCAAGCTTCAGGAAGAACTGTCCCAGTAACCGACTTATGTGGGATGATATCATTTGAAGAACTCCTTGGAGAAATAAATAGGGTGGCAGATCCGCCTGAGATCGATGAAGAACTGGGATTCATATTTTTCTCTTCTTTGGTAAATCACATTACCAAATTTCGAGCTCACTACCAGCAAATGACAAGGGGAAGGGCGTTGAAAACCCTTTCTATGCCAAAAATGACCATCGAGGAGAGCAAGATCCTCGATCAAATGAAGAAAAATCAACCTAACATCACTCTATGGGGGGTTTCCATGTCTTCCCAGCTGCACAGAAATGCTTTAATCAAGTTTCTCACAGGACCCACAGTTCCTCCTTCTACCACACCAGAAGAAGCTGTAAATTTGGTTGGATCCTTGACCTCCACCCGAATGCTGTCATTTTCTGAAGAAGAAATTCCATAATTGAGACGAATCACAATCATGCACTCAACATCTCTGTCTAAGTTATGGGAAAGGCCGTGCCACTCTCTCTTGTCGATAACGAATCTGCCTTGAATGTTTGCCCGTTGAGAACCTTCAAATGTTTAGGTCTGAAAGAAAGCTACCTAGCTCCAACCTCCGCCGTTGTGCCTGCCTACGATAACACCCGTCATGAGGTGATGGGATCCATAAAAATTGCAATAGGGGTTGGACCTATAAACCCTATCTTCGAATTCTAAGTCATTGATATCCCGACCTGTTTCAACCTGTTGCTCGGATGACCCTGGCTCCACAGTATAAAGGGTGTCTCTTCCTCATTCCATCAGAAATTGAAGTTCTTCACCGATGGGCGAGTCATCACAATTTTGGGTGACGATGACAATACCGAGGGTGCAAGCACCAGTAGTCCCGTTCTTGAGATACAACATGGGTCAAATGATATGCTCTTGTCAGGATTCCGAGTCGAGCCATCCCTACTCCCGATAAGGGACGGTTTCAAAGAAAGGGTTTGTCCAGAATATGACTCTCATGGCAATGTCAATGTGATTCAGATGTTCAGAAACATGCACTTCATGCCCGGACTGGGGATAGGGCGAAGGCAACAAGGGACACTTGAGCCCATCGAACTGAAGAAAGCTTTCCCTCCTGGTGGCTTGGGGTATCAACCATCAGAGTAAGAGCTCAGAATGATCCGCCAGACTCGATCAAAAAGAGGGTTATACTGCGTCCGAACCATCTCAAGAGATTTCTTAAATAGATGATTCATCAAAGAAGCCGAGGATTTCCCTTTTTGCGGTTTTCTAGAACCATGGTACGACCACACATACAAGAAGATGAAGCCTGGAATGGAGATGTTTTTCCAAGATAGCTACCCATGGGTGGAAACTTTCCCACACCGCCTACAATCACTCATCAAAAGTATCGAAGAGACTGAGGAAAGTGATTCCGAAGAATCCTTCAACTTACAGATGCTGGGGCTGGCACTCTGCATGATTCATTCAGGCACTACATCAATAGACCCATCCTGTCTGATTTAATCTACTGATACACCTATCCTCAACTGGCATGCTGCGCCAGTTCTACCTCTTGAAATCTCCTCTAACCCCAATGTTTACCCTATTTCTTCAACTGTTGTCTA
The DNA here is from genome assembly GCA_949130495.1 of Sambucus nigra. Lineage (NCBI taxonomy): Eukaryota > Viridiplantae > Streptophyta > Magnoliopsida > Dipsacales > Adoxaceae > Sambucus > Sambucus nigra. The sequence continues at coordinate 509,262,820 of OX422212.1, forward strand.
TCCTTGCTCAAATGTAACCGAGACCTCTTTTGATGAGGTTCTCAATGCTATTTTCCCTATCAATGAAATAAACGAAGATTTTGAGTATCTTGCCATGCCTTACATTAATTGTTTAGATTCTAATCAATCTTTTGATGATGATAATTTTACAAATGAACAATTCTTAACTGATCTAAATAAGGTTAATAATAAACAACATAACCGCGTTCAAGTTAGTGAAGAAGATATCGTTGTTATTAATCTCGGTTCTAGTAGTTAACTTGCACGAGATTAGGATAGGGGATACCCTTGACGAGCATGAGCTCGCACAACTCAAAGAATTGCTAAAGGAGTTCATGGATGTCTTCGCATGGTCCTTTACGATATGCCTGGTATTGATCCTGAAATAGCTCAACATGAGATCCCCACACTCCCAGATTACAAGCCAGTTAAACAAAGGTTGAGAAAGCTCCGCACTGAATGGTCACTCAAGGTCAAAGAAGCGGTGGTCAAACAGTTAAACATTGGCCTCATTCGAGTGATCGAATATCCCACATGGCTAGCCAACGTAGTACCTGTGTAGAAATCAGGAGGAAATGTTCGAATGTGTGTAGATTATCGAGATTTAAACAAAGCCTCTCTGAAGGATGATTATCCGCTACCCAATATCGACATGATCGTGGAAAACATAGCCAGTCATGCCCTCAAGTCATTCGTCGACGGGCTTGCCGGATACAATCAAATCAAGATGCACCCCGACCACCAAGAAAAACACCACATTCATCACCTCATGGGGAACCTTTTCCTACACCGTTATACCATTCGGTCTCAAGAATGCAGGGGCTACCTACCAAAGGGCTGCCACAACCATCCTGCATGACCTGATTCATAAGGAGGTTGAGGTTTACGTGGATGATATGATTATCAAGTCCAAAACTAGAGAAGGACATGCTCCTGCTCTTCGAAAGTTCTTCGAATGACTGTGACAGTATCAGATGAGACTCAATCCACAGAAATGCATCTTCATCGTTACAAAAGGAAAACTCTTAGGATTCATGGTTAGTGAGAAGGGGATAGAAGAAGATCCCGCCAAGCTGAAGGCCATACTTGAGATGTCACCTCCCCGAACAGATAAGGAAGTCCGAGGTTTCCTTGGGAAATTACAATATATCAGCCATTTCATCAGCCAGCTAACCTCCACCTATGAACCAATCTTCAAGCTCCTCCAAAAGGATTCAACCAAGGTTTGGAATGAGGCCTGCCAAGAAGCTTTTGACCGAATCAAATAATATTTGACCTAACCTCCAGTTCTCATGCCACCACAGCCTGGTCTCCCTTTGATCCTATACCTAACCATAACCGACACTACAACCGGGGATTTGCTAGCCTAATACCTTGAAGACTCCCATAAAAAAGATCCATCTATTATGCTAGTCGCAAATTGGCCGGGTACGAGGTCAACTACACTGCTTTAGAAAAAGCACGTGTCGCACTTGCCTGGGTCACCCAAAAATTATGACACTACATGCTCGCCTTCCCCATCAAACTCGTATCCCGAATGGCTCCCATCAAATACCTACTTGAGAAACCCACCTTATCCAGCCTAATAGACCGATGGTTGATGATCCTAACCGAGTTCGATATTGTGTATGTCACATAAAAAGCCGTTAAAGGAAGATCCATTTCTGACAACCTCACGGATTACCCCTTAGAAGAAGATAATGTCTGGATCTCTGAATTCCCAGATGAGAATATTGTTTGCACTGCCCAAGACAACCTCCGATGGCAAATGTTCTTTGACGGCGCTGCCAACAAAAAGGGATATGGCATTGGGATACTCCTGTTTCCCCAGATGACTCTCATACTCCCATCACCATCAAATTGGATTTCCCCTGCACTAATAACATGATGGAATATGAGGCATGCACGGTGGGCCTCAAGTTCGCTCTCAAGAAAGGTATTCAATACCTTGACGTATATGGGGATTCTTCCCTCATCATCGGTCAGGTGCTTAGAAAGTGGAAAGTCAAGGACGAAAAGATCCAACCCTTTCACTCCCAATTAGAAGAGTTAGACTACCAATTCCAATATATCACCTTCCATTACCTACCCCGAGCAAAGAATAACCTAGCCAATGCTCTCGCTACCTTGGCCTCCATGGTCGACATGCCCAAGGGAATAACAATGACACCCTTCCTAGTTCAAAAGCAAGACAAACCAACCCACTGCTACCACATTGAGCTCGTCACCACAGAAGATCCTGAGCTAGTCAACTACTAGTACTATGATATTTAGTGCCTCCTCAAGTACGGTAGGTATCCCGAGGGAACGACCGAGCTACCCTCCGAAGGCTGGCCGCCCAGTACATCATCTGTCATACAACACTAATCAAGAGGAATTTTGATGGAACTCATTTGCACTGTATCGCAGGGGCTGACATTGAAAAGATAATGAAGAAAATCCACAGCGGGGAATGTGGGCCCCACATGAACGGTCACATGCTCGCCAAGAAGATCATCCGACAGGGCTACTACTGGACCACCATGGACCAGGATTGCACCACCTATGTTCAGAGATGCCCTAAATGCCAACAGTTCTCCAATCTTCAACACTCACCTCCATGAGAATTATACAACATGACCTCTCACTAGCCATTCTCCACCCAGGGTATCGACATCATAGGGAAGATTACACCAAAAGCTTCAAACGGACATGAGTTCATCCTGTTTGCCATCGATTACTTCACCAAATGGGTCGAAGTTGAATCATATGCAGTATTGAATGCCAAGAAGGTGGATAAATTCATCAAGAAAAATATCATCAGTCGATATATGGAGTTCCGCACGAGCTAGTGTCAGATAACGGTTTGCACTTCGAGGCAGAAGTCACAAAAGTAGCCAACGAGTATGGGATGCAGAGACACAAATCTTCTCCCTACTGACCTCAGACCAATGGTGCAGTTGAGGCCGCCAACAAAATCCTCGAATCCATCATCATCAAGATAACCGAAAGTTGTAGGGATTGGGCTGATCAGATCTCGTACGCCCTCTGGGGCTATCGAACCTCAATCAGAACTTCTATTGGGGCTACCCCTTACTCTCTGGTCTACGGCATGGAAGCAGTCCTACCTGTGGAGCTGGAAATACCCTCGCTAAGCGTCATGCTCGAAGGCAAGGTTAGTGAAGAAGACTGGCACCAAAGCCGTCTTGATCAGCTGACCCTCTTGGATGAAAGAAGATTAAAATCTCTTTACCACATACAAGCGTACCATCGCCGAATAGCGCGATCATTCAATAAGAGAGTCAAAGATCGCGATGTCCGGGAGGGGGATTTATCCCTCAAGGAGATAATAGAACCCATCTGGGACCCCAGAGGAAAATCCAAGTCCAATTGGAGAGGCCCTTACATTGTGAAAAAAATCTTGTCTGGCGGTGTCTCCATGCTCACTGACCTGGATGGGGAAGAGATGGCTCGTCCAGTCAATCTGAACTATCTCAAGAAATTCTACCCCTAGTTCAAAATCTTGGCGCGCTACGACTCTTCTCATCCCCCTTCTATTCTAAAAAAAAACTCTTCATTTCTCTCTACCCAGAACTACGTGGGCCTGATCCTCTAAAAAACACTATTTTAAAATTTTTCAAAAACCCCGAAGGTACGTAGGCCGCTCATACATCTCACATGAGCACGACCCCTTCTTTTTCATAAAAATATATTCTTTTCTTATCACCAAGAACGATAGTTCATTCTAAACATCTACTTGAACAAAAGGATTATGTATGCCTTAGCGATCAGTATAGATAATTCAAAATACAAAGTTCATCGAAAGGCACAGATGGATGATCAGAAACTTTTTTAATTCATTAATAAGAAATTACAATATGAATTACATAAGAAAAGGAGCGGATAACTCCCTTCCCCCTATTACCATAAAAAGCCAGATAAAATCCCCGACATTTGTTACATAAATAAACTCCCCTCGGAGTCCTACCCATAGCTACGAGAAGAGCCTTCACCCTCATCATCTACATCCTGAGGACCCCAAGTTTCCCCTGCCTGAATAGAGTGTCGCAAACATTCCATGGATCAATGAGCCTTAACCATCTTCGAAAAGACCACAACACCCCTTCCATAGAGTCAGATAAAATAAACCACCTTTGACCAGTCTCTACTGCCAACATCTTGCTGACTACTTTCCTCTACAACCACTTCATTTAATCATTGGAGACATTCCAAACCTTCCCGAAAGACTTAGAGGGACGGGTCGACGGATGCCGATTTTCCCACAGAGATCCAAGCAACAGACACAGACGCTCAGTCAAATCCTCTACTGGAAAGAAATTTGAGGTCCGAGGGGGCACGACCTGCACCCAGCCAAATTGGCACAAAAGCCGCCAAGGGAAATAAAAAGAAGTCTGGCTGAGCCAACTAGAAGCACATATGAATACTCTCCTAGCTCCAGAATAAGCTGCAACTGTCCCCACCAAGGCACTGTTCAATACAAACCACGGGCCCCATACTCCACAAACCAATTCTCCCAATTCTCAACATACAGGCCAACATTAATGAAGTAGAGAGAAAAGAAGTTGGGTACGGCCGACAAAGGATATTCTGGAGGAGTCGACAAGTGAAATCTTTCAGACAACCACATGAACAGCATCATAGAGCTACCCCTCTAAAAGTCAGAACATCCCTCTCTCCAGGCATCCATTCCATTCAGAGTCTCCACCAATATCACCGCCGCAGGATTGCGATGGTATGATATCCATGAAGTAATGGAGGAAAGTTGAAGGTCCACGCGCACCTCCCCAATCACCAACAACAATTTTGAAACCAAGCCCAAAACAACGGCTCCAGCATAGCCGGCACCACCTACTTCCCGTAAATGCACGGATTGCAGCACCACCGGGAGGGAGATCATTCCTCCAGCAACCAATGACCTGGCCACCGACGACGAGATATGAAGAAGCCCGGCCAACAAATCCATAAGAGAGCGGGAAAATTCGGGCAAAGCCGCAGCAACACTGGGATTCACACCCAGTATGGTAGAAAATTCCTCATAGGTAGGACAAACTTCTTTTAACCCAAAGCGGAATACATGGTCTTCGGGGTACCATAATTGTACCACCGCTATCAGCATACTCCAATCAAAAGACCGATTGTTCCACAAGGAAACTCGACGCATATTGAAGGCATCATAGTCGACATTATAAGAGAACATGGCTTCCAAGGCTTTAGGTAACTGGCAAACTCAATGCTACGAGGGAGAGCCATCTTGCAAGACTAAAAGATAATTTGTAGGAAGATGAGGATGCAAAGGTGTGATGAGAACACTCCACCCTTCTCCATTTTTATACATAAAAATCCTCACAAGGGACATAATCCCTGCAGAAATTGGAGGGAATACTACCCCACAAGGTACCAAGGGCTGAAGAGGATACCAATCAAAACCTTCAAATGATGGGACTGGACTAAACTGCCGATAGGCAGGTCAGGGTGCTTGCCGATCGGTAACCCCCCATTTTTGGAAATTTCCTCCTTTCCTCTTTTGTTTAATCACAAAACTCAATGAAAATAAATTGATATTCTCAAAAGAATTTCAAGAATCCTATTTTCTCCTTATAGGATCCCCCCCCTTTTTAAAAAAAAAAAAAGAGCTTTCCTTTGAAAAATTCCAAAAATATTCCTTTTTATGGTCTCAGCAGCAAATTAAAAAGCACATGTGCATGCATTCATTCATCATTAAAATAAAAGATAGCCAAAAAACTACATCACATTGCATATATCTGTTTTCTGTGTTACATCATTTTGCAGGAAATAGAAAGAAAAGCCAAAAACAACAGGACTCAGCCCGAACCCACATTCTCTCTCTCTCTCTCTCAAGAGCTTCCACCCCTGCGATGCGCTCTCTTCCCCCTACGACGAGACGACGCGCCCCCATTACCCGAGCTAGAGTCTTCCCCGGATGAGGCTAAAGACACCAGGCAAAAAGGAATAGGGATAGCATCCCAAATGTGGGCAGTCATTGATGATATCCAATCTCTAGTGTCTCTCAGCCAAGTGGTCGACACCCGAACTTGCTGCAAGGAAAAGGCAGAATCAGTATCAAGCAAAAGAAATCAAAAAGAGGAAAAGGGCCGAAAGGTTTACCGCTGGACGAAGGACCTCCTCTGTCAAACCCAGCTCCTCAGGATCCATCGCAATAGGATGGTGCAGCATCGTAACTATCCCTCCATCAGCCCGCCGGATGTTGTACGAGGGAGTGTGCAACCGCATGAAAGGAACTTCTGAAGTCATCGCCGCAGATGTCGACGGACCTCCGCCGCTATGAGAGGACCCAAATAGTTGACTCGAACCCGCATGAGGGAAAGGCAAGTCATCATGTATGCTGGGCGCCATCAACCAGCTCATCATAAAGTCCATGTAGTCATACGGCGCATCCGTATTAGTGTACAACGAGTAGGATTTTTCGATCATCACCGTGATACTCTCATCCTCCAATAGCTATCGCTCCCGCCTCATAGACGTAGGAGGCTGCACGGGTGGCACCGCCACCTCTTCCTCAGTAATTTGGCGAACCACCCTCTCCCCGAGATATCAGGAATGGCCGAACTCATGTTCCAACAAATACCTCATCTGCGCGTTCACCCCAGTCATCCTTGTATCCTGAATGGTTGTTCCCCAAGGATAAAAGGTCACCTGAAAATACCCAAACAGGCATGAGTTAATACAAGATCAGAAGGTGCAAAAACCAAGACTGAAAAGGAAAGGACCTTACCCGACCACTGGTCAGGTCATTCAAGACCTGACGCACCGCCTCTAGGGAGAGAGTTCCCTTCGACTGTCGGTTGGCCTTACGCCATCGATACAATCGACAGAAGTCCCCAACAGTGTCGTCCTTTAGAGCAATCAGCGGAGTGTTGCACCTGATTACCTCATAGAACCACATCTGAAATCACAAGAAAAAAGTGACGCATAAGGAAAATGCCAATGCATGAAAGAAAAATACGAATGCATGAAAGGAAAATGCGAATGCATGAAATGAAAAAACGCAAAGTAAAGAATACCTCAAGGAGATACGTGCCTCCAGTAAAATTTTGCCGGCAGCACCGGCTAAATGCATCCAAAGAAGAGTAAATGGTGACCAATGTCAGACTCCCCCAATCATAGAAAGGGATGTTCGAAAACATCCTCAAGTACGGCAGAAACTACAAATGGACGACGTCGCCACTCGATGCCACCATGAAACCTCCCAACACTAGCAAAATAAATAACCGGGCCATTTGCCTCAACTACAGCCCATCCTCCACATCAATCACTCTGCTCAACAGAACATCCGTCACCAGGGACAGCCGGATAGAATCTCCAGAAACTATCCTCCTCACATCACCATGTACCGCATGCACCGCCTCTAGCCTTACCCGCAAGTATCGATCCACCTCTATCTGCTCCTCATCACAATTTAGCCCCAGCAGTTACTGCACATCTATGGGAGTCACCGTCATCTCCCCGAAGCCAAAATGGAAGGTGTGGGTAGTGTCCCACTACCTCTCCCCCAAAGCACACAGGACCGCTGTCGAATGAGGCGTCTCATCCAGCGCAGCCTCCAACCTCCCAAAACCCGATGATGATACCATCCAGCACACCACGGGTGGAAGATGCTCCCAAACATCCTTAAGCCCCATCGTCCCCCAGGCACGCATGTTCCTCAAGGAAATATCAGACTGGAAAAAGGAAAAATATCATCAAAAGTCAAGAAAGAAAGAAAAAATCACCCAAAAAGAAAGGAATGCCAAAGGTAAGGTTACTTACATAACCATCGAGAATCACTCTCGAAGAGAGATGACGCGATGGCTCCCACAGCAAGGTCCGATCATCCGCAATCGGCTCAAATGCATCGAAAGCATTCTCGTTCCCCAAAGCAAGGGGCACCCTATCCCTCCAATCCACATTCGCCCAGTCATCAACGGTCAACCACTCCCGATAGACAATGATGATCACAAAGGCGTCAATTTCTTGAAGATCAGAACGTTAGAACAATTCGCAGAGAGAAATCACAGAAAGAGAGAAGGCAAGAAGCTGTGAAAAATGAAGGGGATTCACCCCCTTTATATAGGAAGCCAAGCGCCATGTCGATCGGCACCTCCCCCTTCCATACCGATCGGCACTAACTCCTCACCTTCCCGAGGCAGTCCAAAAGTCCGTGCCACTGCCGAATGGCACCCCTCAGTCTATGCTGGTCGGAACCCCCCATAAAATTTCATACAGAAATTCCTGGAAAATGCTAGAAAACCCTAAAAAATCCTCAAAAAATTCTTAAAAATCCCAAGAAGGATTTAGAAAATTTTCATCAGGAAAATTTCGCACTTCTTCAGGCGAAACCTACTTTTCCCCAACGAAACCCTCAAAATCCAAGCGAATGACCTCTCGAGCAATCACCTCCTCAGCAGAATTTACAACCTCAAACCGCTTATCTCCCCAACATTCACCTCTTTCGCTCAAATCTAGGACACAAAACCTCCCCAGGCATCAGCTACCCAGTGCGAAACAATATCGCATGATATTTTCCCAGCAGAATTCAGAAGAGTCACTCGCCCCAGGAGATCTCTCCCAAGGGAAGATCCCAATCTTCCCCAACTCATCCATCGTTCCCCAGCGAAACCTCAAATCCAATTCTTATCCCCAGCAGAACCTGAAAGCAAATTCTTACCTCCAGTGGAACTCTCTTCTTTTCCCAAGGAAATGCAATCACTCTTGGGTCAGAATAGACCCCGATCTTGGATCGTCACCTGAGCTAGGTCAGAATTGACCACGGTTCTCGATCGTCACCACTTTTTGGTCAGAAATAACACCGGTCTTGGATCATCACCTGAATTAGGTCAGAATTGACCTCGGTCCTCGATCGTCACCACTCTTGGGTCATAATTGACCCCGATATTGGATCGTCACCTAAGCTCGGTTAGAATTGACCTCGGTCCTTGATCGTCACCACTCTTAGGTCAAAATTGACCCCAGTCTTGGATAGTCACCTGAATTAGGTCAGAATTGACCTCGGTCCTCGATCGTCACCACTCTTGGGTCAGAATTGACCCTGGTCTTGGATCGTCACCTAAATTAGGTCAGATTTGACCTCGGTCCTCGGTCGTCATCACTCTTTGGTCAGAATTGACCCCGATCTTGGATCGTCACCTGAGTTAGGTTAGAATTGACCTTGGTCCTCGGTCGTCACCACTCTTAGGTCAGAATTGACCCCGGTCTTGGATCGTCACCTGAGTTAGGTCGAAATTGACCTCGGTCCTCGATCGTCACCACTCTTGGATCGTCAGCTGAGTTAGGTCAAAATTGACCCCGATCCTTAGTTGTCACCACTCTTGGGTCAGAATTGACCCCGGTATTGAATCGTCACCTGAGTTAGGTCAGAATTGAACTCTATCCTCGGTCGTCACCACTCTTGGGTCAGAATTGAACCCGGTCTTGGATCGTCACCTGAATTAGGTTAGAATTGACCTCGGTCTTCGATCGTCACCACTCTTGGATCAGAATTGACCCCGATCTTGGATCGTCACTTGATTTAGGTCAGAATTAACATCGATCCTTGATCTTCACTACTCTTAGGTCCTCAGAACTGACCTCGACCCTTTGAATCGGTCATCCTCGCTTCCTTAGGTCCTCAGAACAGACCTCGACCCTCTGAATCGGTCATCCTCGCTTCCTTAGGTCCTCAGAACTGACCTCGACCCTCTGAATTGGTCACCCTCGCTTCCTTAGGTCCTCAAAAATGACCTTGACCCTCTAAATCAGTCATCCTCGCTTCCTTAGGTCCTCTGAATCGGCCTCAATCCTCTAAATTGGTCATACTCTCTCGAAAGCATCATGCAGTGTCTAATCGACGGTTATCATTTATTCCAAACTCACCCATCGAGGGGCTCTATAGACACCTCATTTTGTTACCCCTAACTCTCCTTTGGTCCCTAGTACCTCCACTCATCACCACAAACCCAGGTCATGTCCCGAGCACTGACCTGGAAGCCATCGGGCCCTTCCCGACTCGATTTGACCAAAAGTCAAACTCTTCATCTCGATCGCAACTCAATGAATCTTCTAAGGGCACTGAATACCCTTTCCAACGGTCTGTCCTGTGCACAATTCTGACTTACCATGCAGACAAACGATCCATTTGCGTTCGAAACCCGACCTAGAGGCCACCGGGAGCTCCCGGACTCTGTTTGACCTAAATCAGCTCTTCAGCTCAACCGAGTCTGAATGATTCTTTGAAGGGAACTAAATACCCTTTCCAACGGTCCGTCTCGTGCGCGATTCTGAATTTCCATGCCGACGAACGATCCGTTTGACTCCGAGAGGTCACCGAATGCTTCTCGAGCCCGGTTGACCAAAGTTAACTCCTCGAACCAGGTCAAACTCTTTGGAATGTTGAATTACATCTCCTAAACTTTCTAACGATCCACCCTATGCGCGATTCAGACTTACCGTGAGGACGAACGATCCATTTGCGTCCGAACGATTCCCCGTTCGACGAACTGACAAATGATTCTGAGCCACATTTGACCCAAAGTCAACTCTCGAACTCGGGAGCAGTCCAAAGTACTTTCGAAGGTATCTTTAATATCATTCCAACAGTATGCCTCGTACGCGATTCTGACCAATGGTTTGCCCTCGGCGACTAATTTTCCAAAAAAAACTGAAGCACGTTGCCAAATGGCAGGTCCCAGACCCTGCCTATCGGCACCTACCGATAGGTAGTGCCATGGCAATGCCGATCGGCAGACCCCTAGGCCTATAAAAGGAGGCCTTGGCCTCATTTGCAAGGAGAGCCCAGATCATAAGGAAATCACTCTCAGCGAATCCCAGAAACCTCTCTCGAAGGCAGCGTGATTTCAACTTCCAAATCCTCCCTTTACCCCCACTTTTCATCATCCCTTTCATCAACATGATGAATTAACCACCCTCCATCATCATCCAAGTACAAGGGTTTCTTTTCAACATTCAAGATCAAGCTCAAGATCTTCAAGAAGGTCCAACTTTCTGAAACTCTCGCTTAAATTCTCTTAAATTCCCAATAACTTGTTTTCTTACTTAGCACTTTTATTATCTCATCTCACACATCCTAATATACTTTTTTATTTAGTATTATTGCACATATCTTATTTTCATATAAATAAAAAACCCAAAAAATAAGAAAAAGAGAGTTTGCTCATAAATTCCAAGTAGGGATTCTCACACTTTTTCCACACTTTTCTCACAATTAAAACACTTTTTCTACACACACATACACACTCACAAATAAGAGATCCCAATTTGGATTTATGGGATAAACCCCACCCCTCATTTTTTATGCGAACTACGTGGACTTTGATGCCTTTATAGGCTACGTAGGCGTCTCGGGGTAAAACCCGAGACTCGAGTCCTTTATCTCCCTTTTTCTCTTTTTTTCTATCTTCTCTAAATTTATTTTCCTTATATTCTATATACTTGATCTTAGTGACGTATTACTCCATATGCGTTATCGTTCCATTATAATGATCCACGCAAGGGTAATCGCGTAAATTCTATTATTCTAATATTAATCTTATACCTTCCTACGGATGACTCGCTTTATCCTTTCCATGATACAAGTCGAGGATTCCTACCTCCATTTCTATATATACACAAGCACACATATCACGGGGGGAAACATAAAGGAAAATAGCAAATATTCATGAGAGGCTGAAAGAGCGGAATGGGTGCCTAACACCTTCCCATTTCGTAACGAAGGCTCCGAACCCTTCTCGAATCATTTTGGTTTCGCATGCACCAGTATGTCTTTGGATGCCATCCTTTGGGGTGGCTTCCATTTTTTCTTTTGTCTGTTTTGAGTAAAATAGACTGACGACTCTGAATCTCTCTACATTTTTCACACCTCACAAATCGACGCCGGCCGAAGCGCTCTCCCGAGAGGGACGCACAGGACCCGAAGGATCCTTTTCCTCCACGGCGGGGATGGGGGATGGACACAGTTTTCATCCGTACTCAGATGAGTGCCACCTTCTATGACGTGTCCTGAATGATGTCCAACCGAAACATTATGTGATCCTCTAAATCTAATCAATGGCTCAGTGAATGACATGGTCGTCCATACAACTCCTCGTAAGGTTCCATACCAATATTCTACCAATGACTATTATTATAAGAAAACTTCACGAATGGTATCTAACACACAACTTGAAGCATATCCTCCATAATCTAGTTCACTCAATCAGTCTGACCATCCTATTAAGGGCGAAACATAGTGCTCAAGCTTAACTTCACTCCCATATCATCCTAAAAACCCTCAAGAACTGAGAAACGAACGTACTGCCCCTGTTGGACACAATATCGAACAGTAACCTATTAAGATGCACAATCTATGGAATGAAAAGCTTGGCATACTTCTCTGTGGTGCAGTCTATCTATACTGGAAGGAAATGAGCGACATTTGTTAATTTATCGATGATAACCCAAACAGAAGCATAGCCCTATGGGACCTCGACAATCCCATAATAAAATCCACGGAGATACTCTCCCACATCGATGTGGGAATATCCAACGGTTAAAACTCTCTCGTCGATATCTGGTGCTCCATCTTCAATAACTGACAGGTGGAAAACCTAGACACAAACTCTGCAATATCCATCTTTATTTTCCCACCGAAATTACCTCCTCGTGTGCTTTTACATCTTGCCCAGTCCGTGATGCACTGTGAACTATGAATTACGTGCCTTGGATAAAACTTCCCTTAGTAACTCGAGGCCCTCTAGTGACACTAAATGTCCATGCGACCTCAATCCTCCATTCGGGGTGATCGAGTAAAAAGAATATCACCAATATAAAATCTCTCTCACCTTCTCTTGACAAAAGCAATTTAAATTCTGAGCCTGCACCACCAGTGGCATAATAGTAGGCGTAACGTTCACAATTGCCAAAAGAGCATTTGACAAATCCATATCATGTAAGGTGCTTCATCTCTCCACCCAAAAATTGGGTAACTCATCCCCACGTTCTTCCCAAAAGGCTACCAAAGTGACACTTGGTCTGTGACTCAAAGCGTATGCCACCACATTCGCATTCCTTGGATGGTCATGAATCGATAAGTGGTAGTCCTTCATAAACTCTAACTACCTCCTCTATGTTCTTTTTAACAACCGCCGAGTGAATAAATATCAAAGAGTTTTGTGATCTGCAAATAATGTGAACATCTTACTGTGAGACCTCGCTTATTAAAATAAGAGGTGTCCAACCCGATACTCCAATAATTATAGGAATCATAGATGGTCCATTCTTAGAATCAAAATAATATCATAAATATACGAGATTACCACCCATTATTTTAGAAAACAAATTGTCAAAATTTATTTACTAAGATAAAGAAATAATTTAAACAGTCCAAGTGATAAGAAGGTGGACACAAATAAAGATAGATAGACATATAAAATCCATACAATAAAACAACTGAATAAATTATCAGTTGACAAACATATACAACAGGGTTACACCCAGTATTAATGTAAAGTATCACATATATACAACAAGTACAAAACTTGGGCAACACGCCCGAAGGGGTGACTGAACATAACTAGACTACAAAACGATGGAAGCGTCTAGGTGAAATATCCCATAACATCTGCAAGGTGTTACAGCTCCAGGACACTGGAATATGAAAGTCAATACGGGCATCCTTACGGCGGAGCACCTGGATGAAGAATGAGTTCATGCAAAAACAGAGAGATATAAACAGGTCAGGGCCCGATTTGATATGATCACCATGTGAATAAAATGTATGACAGTTATGGAGAATCTAATCATCATGAATAAGCTTGTTTCGTTCACCATAAGTAATGATAAAGAATCTAATTTCTCATCCTAAAATCATAACATAACGTAATATTCATAACAATGATCAATATTCATTTGTACATGAGAATATAAATAATTCTTACTTAATCAAATTCCATTTCAGTTTTACACTATTTAACTTCACAGTTTCTTTTCTCTTTAGGAAACATAATCAACGCAAATTATTTCACGAAATGCTTTACCATCAATATAAGTTCCACTTTATTATGAATAGTTATATTTCTCAACATATAACGATTCTAAGACCGTCCTTCCGAGTTTCCCCACTATATGCACCCCTAAATAGCTATCATCTTCCAGGGCTTATCACACAAGACAAACTGGGCATCCTACATCGCATAACATCAGGAAGCGGCCATATACCTTCAACAATGAGTCATAACCACACTCAAAATTACCTCTCTTCGAACAATAATCACACAACATATATAACAACCGGTCCTATGGTCGAGGACTATATTCACCCTGCATTCACTATCCAGGGGACTTCACCTCATGCGCGTAACTTCCCCTATGATAGCATTTAGAGAGGTGTGTATATACAATTTTATTATTCACAATTTGATCTCATTTTAAAATATACATTACAATTTTATCCGGAGCCATACGTCATTAATATCATCATTATAAATCTCAATGTTTAATCATCTCCAATACAAATATCTATGAATTAACATTCATTCCTCAAACCATAAGGTATAATATCACTACAACCGAATTAGATAAGCCCACATTAAATCATTCCATTTCCCTTTAGACCTAAACTAACTCATTTCATAAAAGAATCATTTATCTACGTCTAAATTAACTAACTAAATTAATTCCCAATCCAAACCCGACTCTCATTTCTACTTAGGTTTCGAAATACATCATTACTAGACTCTAATACTCTAGTTTTACTTCATTCAAGAAGGTTCCTAAGTCCCTATCTTAAAAGAAAGAACTAGAAGAAACAAAATAATTTAAAGTGAAAAATAGGGGACCGGTCGACCGATCATGGGACCGCGGTCGTTTGCGCCCCAAGGGTCTTGCCAAGCAAGGAATGCAGAAATCTCATTTTGGAAGGACCGGTCGATCAGTCCTGGGACCGTAGTCAACCGCGCTTTCATTTTATACTTATGTATGAAAATAGTAGGCTTTCTCCTGAGGGACCGGTCGATCGGTCCTAAGACCGCAATCGACCGCGCCTAGCAGACCCACGATTCTCTCTTCTTCTTTAATGCTAGATCCAAAACCTAAACTCCATATTATTACAATTCTTTCATTTTCATGAACCAACAACACAACCACGACATCTCTACACCATAACAAACTCATATGACCAACTTAAATTATATAAACAACAAGATCCAATGGTTTATATATCGAAATCTAACAAAACCTACTATTTGTTGTAATTCTCCAATTTCATAACTATCACAACAATTTATTCACATTAAATCATATACTAACAAGTAAGAAGCTTTCCTTAAGCTTGCAATTTCATATTTTCTTCCGGTAGCAACAAACCCAAGCTTCAATATTTAATTCTCTCCCTTTTCTTCTTCTTTCTCTTCTTTTCCCCCAATTCTCTTTCTCTCTCTTTCTCTCTAGGTTTGGAACATATAAGAGGGATAAAATGTTGTAAGGCTTAAATCGTGCCCTAATTATGAATTCCCATCTTTAAAATGTTAATACACCATTAAAATGACTCGTAACTACATAATTAAGTCATAACCTGTTAAAAATGCTAGGAACCCAAAAATACAATATGGCCCTTATTTTGACCATCTCGACTATTTCGGGACTAACTGCGACCTCTAAATTGGCATCCGAAATAATGTAAATCATTTCAAGTTCCAACTTTATTTAAACCATAATTTCCGTTTAAAGCACAACGACACCATGAATCGTAACATAATGCTATTTACATTCACATAACAGTAAATAAGCAATATCTAGTAAATACTATCTTTAACTCACTTAAAATAATTTTTACTCCACTATCCAATATTTCATATAATTACCTCTCATATCAAATTAACATAAATTTTAAATACTCCAAAGTAAGGGTTATTACACTCCCCACCTATAAGGGAATTTTGCCCTCAAAATTAGGCGTACCTTGCAAAAAGGGATGTGGATACTTTTCTCGCATATTGTCCTCACGTTCCCACGTTGATTCCTCAGCATTGTGATTCCCCCATTGGACTCGAACCAATGGAACCACTCGAGATCTTGGCCTACGCTCCCCGTGATCTAAGATTGCAACTGGTTGTTCCTCGTATGAAATGTTAGGCTGCAATTCGATGTCATCCAGAGGAATGTGCCAATGAGCTCTTTCACACCTCTTTTACTTTTTCAAGGATGAAACATGAAACACATCATGAATCTATTGTAAGTGTGCCGGTAAGGCAAGTTGGTAAGCGACTGGGCCTACTTGAGCAATAATAGGAAAATGGTCTACGTAACGCGGTGCAAACTTTCCTTTCTTCCCAAATCGCTTTATACCTTTCGTTGGTGATACTCGCACCAAAACTTGATATCCAACCTCTAAATCCACATGCCTTCTATTAGCATTGACATAACTCTTTTGACTATCTTGAGCTATTCGGATGCGATTGCGAATAAGTTCGATCTTCGAAGAAGTATCCTGGATCATTTCAGGTCTAAGAAACTTATTATCCCCTACTTAGGTGATCTAAACGGTCGGTCATACAATTCTTCATAGGGTGACATCCTAATAGTGAATTGGTATGAATTATTATAATCAAATTTGACCAAGGGACGGTATTCTTCCCATCCTCCTTTGAAATCAAGCACACACATTCTGAACATATCCTCTAACATTTAGTTGACTCTTTCTATCTGCCCATCTGTTCGAGGGTGATAGGAGGTACTCAACTTCAAATCAGTTCCCATCGCTTCTTGGAAACTTTGCCAAAATGGGAAATAAATTTTTTGTCTCTATCAGAGACTATATTAATGGGCACCCCGTGGAGTCTAACAATCTCCGCAATGAATAGCCGAGCGTAACGAGCAATATTATAGTATGTGCGTACCGGTAAGAAATGTGCGAACTTAGTTAAACGATCGACAATGACCCAAATGGAATCATGACTGCTTTGCAACATTGGCAACCCCGTGATAAAATTCATCGAGATGCTTTCCCACTTCCATACTGGTATTTCCAAGGGTTGTAACAATCCCGTCGGTCGTTGATAATCTGCTTTCACCAGTTGACAAGTGGTACATTGGGAAACAAATTAAAAAATGTCCCGTTTCATACCCGCCCACCAATATTGACGGTGCATGTCTTGGTACATTTGGTCCCCACCAGGATGTACTATAAATTTGGACCCATGAGATTCCGTCATTATGTCTCGTCTTAAATCCCCTTCATCCGGGACAACAAGTCTCCCGTGGAAATGTAGCCCACCCTCAGAGCTTATAAAGTAGGATTCCACTCCCTCGGTTAATAATTGGTGTATGCGGTTCTAACAACTTTTGTCCCTTACTTGAGCTTCCACAACCCTTGCCACTATAGTAGGCGTAACGGTCAACACCGACATAAATGCCCTAGCAACATCGTCCCCTTGGCTAAGTTCCTTCCATTTAGCCTTCCGTACTGTTGCTAACTCCCCCTTGGGTTTTCGACTCAACGCATCCGCCACTACATTAACCTTACCTGGGTGATAATGAATATCAAATTGGTAGTCCTTCACAAACTCTAACCATCGACGTTGCCGCATATTCATATCCTTTTGTGAAAATAAATATTGCAACGATTTGTTGTCCGTGAAAAGACTAAATTTCTCCCCCAGTAGGTAATGTCTCCAAATCTTCAAGGCAAAAACCACTGCCGCAAGTTCCAAATCATGAATCGAATAATTCTTCTCATGGGGATTTAGTTTGCGAGAAGCATAAGCAATAGCCCGATGATCTTGTTCTAGCACACCTCCCAACCCTTGCAGAGATGTGTCTATAAAGATCAAATATTCTAACCCCAGCCTCGGTAATGCAATCACTGGAGAAGAAGTCAACTAATGTTTCAACTCATCAAAAGCTATCTGACAAGAATCATCCCAAACAAACCTCACCCCTTTTCGAGTTAAATTTATCAGAGGGCTAGAAATATTGGAAAAACCCTTGATAAATCTGCGGTAATAGCAAGCCAAAGCCCGAAAACTGCGAATTTTAGTAGGTGTCGTGGGCTGACCCCATTCCCTCACCGCAACAACTTTACTCGGGTATTCCGAAATACCCTCAACGATAATAATGTGGCCCAAAAACTGTACTTCTTGTAGCCAAAAACCACACTTCTCAAACTTCGCATATAATTGATGATCCCTCAACGTCTGCAGGACCAACCGTAAATGCTTAGCATGATAAGCTTCTATTTGAGAATACACTAGGATGTCATCAATAAACATGATAACAAACTGGTCCAGGAAGTCTCGAAACACTCTATTCATAAGGCCATAAACACTGCAGAAGCATTGGTTAGCCCGAAAGGCATAACCAAAAATTCATAAGACCCATATCTAGCCAGGAATGTAGTTTTGGACACATCCTGTTCTTGTATTCGCAGCTGGTGATACCCAGTCCTTAAATTTATTTTAGAGAAGTACGACACTCCCATAAGTTGATCAAACAAATCATCAATCTGAGGTAGTGGGTATTTGTTCCTGATGGTAACTTTATTCAACTCCTGGAAATCAACACACAACTAGAGATAACCATATCTTTTCTTGACAAAACAATACAGGAGCTCCCCATGACGACATACTACGCCTAATAAACCCCTGTTCTAACAACTTCTGAATCTGAGCTCTTAATTCCCTCATTTCAACAGGAGCCATCTGGTACGGAGCTCTAGCAATCGATCGCGTTCCCGGTGCTAAATAGATCACGAACTCAATCTCCCTACTTGGAGGGAAACCCTGTATTTCCCAAAAAACATCTTCAAAGTCTCTAACAATCGAAATTGAATATAAGGAAACGACTACATCCCGAGAAGTCTCCTCCCTAATAAAATAGAAATAAGTGCTAGAACCTCCCTCATAATGAGGCATAGCTACTAAAAACATCTCTTGCCCCGAAGTGGAAAGAACTATACTCTTCCCATAACAATTTACTATTGCACGGTACTTCACTAGCCAATCCATACTCAGGATTACATCGTACCCGACCATATCAAGGACGAGCAAATCGGCCTTAAAACATAAATTACCAAGATTTATTTCTACTTTTTTACAAATAAAGAAAATAAGTGAACCATCACCCACAGAAGATTCGACACTAGTGAAAGTACTTTCTGTAGATTTGATTAACTCCGTAGACTGAGCAAAACTTCTAGAAATAAACGAGTGTGTCGCACCCGTGTCAAACAATACACAACCCATATGCCCATGAATGGGAAACATACCCTCGATAGCTGGTGGCTCTAGCGGGGCTGGAGGAAGCATAGCATCCCGTATGTGGTAAACATGCCCATACTGTAGCTATCCCTGTTGTGGAGGGGTGACCAGATTAGGCACTGGTGGCGGTAGTTGTGCCTACTGATGCGGTGGAACTCTAGGAAACTGTCCCCTAATTAACTGCGGACACGCCTTCCTATAATGACCCTGCTCCCCACATTGAAAACAACGACCCACCATATTATCCTAAATACTCCCCCTATTATTCTTGAACTTCCCAAATCCTTGGCTCAGTTGGCCTCGACCCCCATTGTTACCCCGACCAGTCTATTGTTGTTGATGGGCACCTTAACCGTGCCTGAAATTACTGCTACCAAAATTAAATCCTTCAAAACACTGTCTTTTGGGCAAATCCCCTAGCCGGGTGTCCCTCTCCTTTTACTTACCTCCCGATTGGGACGAGGGTAGTGCTCCTCCTTTTGCACCATTACCTCTCGGATTACTTGCTTTCCCCACAATTGAAACTTTCTTACTTCCCTGTACATGAAACCGATGATCTTAACAATAAAGCAACGTAGCATTCATCACATCCTCGAAAGTTTGTAAAGCTGGATTGCCCAGCAAATGTTGTCGTATCCTCCAATGTAAGCCCCCAATGAACTTTGATATTCTCCTCTTCTCCGGAGTTACCTCTTCCAGCACAAAGCTGGCCAAACGAGTGAATTCCTCCTCATACTCTAACACCGAACGTTCATCTTGAACTACATCTTGAAGCTTTCTCTTCATCTCCCTTTGAATTGTGGGAGGAAAATACTTTCGGTCAAATAAAACCCAAAAGGCAGTGATTGTCATAGTATCTCTTTGCTCTGGCATGGTCATCGACTCCCACCAATGCAAGGCTTCTCCAACTAACTTAAAAGTAGAAAAGGATTTGCTTCTGTTCCTCACTGCACTCTATCAAGTGAAGATGGTGTTGCATATCCTTTTTCCATTAGTTAGTTACTCTCACGTCGGAGCCACCCTGAAATTATGGGGGATGACCCATTAAAAAAAATTCCCTGACTCTTTCCCAAGGAGAAGGTCCCGCAGGGACTTGTACCTCCTGAGCCCGTGGTTGTTGGTCTTGGGGAAATTGATGAACCACGGCAGTCATCGCAGCATTGACCGCCTGTGACAAAATATTGGCCACCTCAGCGACGTTAATAGTTCCTTGCTGAGGCGGTGGAGGACCTACATCATCTTCTACAACTCTATTTCTTCTCGCAGGGCGACCTCTCTTAGGCGACATTTGAGATAAAGAAACAACTAAATTAGAATACTATTAAGAACAAGTATCTTACCTGAAGATCGTGCTTATAGGCAAACAAAACAGTCCTAACATTTAGGCTCTATATCAAAGAACGCTACAGTAGAACGTGATAAGTCCGTATAGATCCAAAAGACTCTAGAACCTGAAACTCTGATACCATCTATGACACCCCGCTTATTAAAATAAGAGGTGGCCAGCCCGATACTCCAATAATTAAAGGAATCATAGATGTTCCATTCTTAGCATCACAATAATATCATAAATATACGAGATAACCACGCATTATTTTAGAAAATGGATTCTCAAAATTTATTTAGTAAGATAAAGAAAGCATTTAAACAGTCCAAGTGATAATAAGGTGGGCACAAATAAAGATAGATAGACATATAACATCCATGCAACAAAATAACCGAATAAGCTGTCGATTGACAGACATATACAACAGGGTTACACCGAGTATTAAAGTAAAGTATCACATATATACAACAAGTAGAAAATTTGGGAAACACGTCCGAAGGGTTAACCGAACATAAATAGAATACAAAACGATGGAAGCGTCTATGTCAAATATCCCATAACATCCGTAAGGTGTTACAGCTCCAGGACACTAGAATAGGAAAGTCAATACGAGCGTCCTTGCGACGGAGCACCTGGATGAAGAATAGGTTCATGCAAAAGAAAGGGATATAAATGGGTCAAGGCCCAGTTTGATATGATCACCATGTGAATAAAATGTATGACAGTTTTGGACAATCTAATCATCATGAATAAGCTTGTTTTGTTCACCATAAGTAATGATAAAGAATCTAATTTCTCAATCTAAAAGAATAACATAACGTCATATTAATAACAATGACCAATATTCATTTGTCCATAGGAATATAAATAATTCTTACTTAATCAAATTCCATTTCAGTTGTACACTATTTAACTTCAGAGTTTCTTTTCCTTTTAGGAAACATATTCAACGCAAATTATTTCACAAAATGCTTTACCATCAATATATGCTCCACTTTATTATGAATAGTTATATTTCTCAACATATAACAATTCTAAGACCGTCCTTCGGAGTTTCCCCACTGGATGCCCCACTAAATAGCTATCATCTTCCAGGGCCTATCACACAAGACAACCTGGGCATCCAACATCGCTTAACATTGGGACGCGGCCATATACCTTCGACAGTGACTCATAACCACACCCGAAATTACCTCACTTCGAATAATAATCACACAACATATATAACAACCGGTCCTATAGCCGAGGACTATATTCACCATGCATTCACTATCCAGGGGACTTCACGTCATACGCGTAACTTCCCCTATTAGAACATTTAGAGAGGTGTGTATATACAATTTTATCGCTCACAATTTGATCTCATTTTAAAATATATATTACATTTTATCTGGATCCATACGTGATTAATATCATCATTATAAACCTCAATGTTTAATCATCTCAAATACAAATCTCTATGAATTAACATTCATTCCTCAAACCATAAGGTATAATACCACTACAACCCAATTATAGAAGCCCGCATTAAATCATTCCATTTCCCTTTAGACCGAAACTAACTCATTTCATAAAAGAATCATTTATCTACGTCTAAATTAACTAACTAAATTAATTCCCAATCCAAACCCCGACTCTCATTTCTACTTAGGTTTCGAAATACATCATTACTAGACTCTAATACTCTAGTTTTACTTCATTCAAGAAGGTTCCTAAGTCCCTATCTTAAGAGAAAGAACTAGAAGAAACTATATAATTTAGGGTGAAAAATAAGGGATCGATCGACCGGTCATGGGACCGCGGTCGATCGCGCCCCAATGGTCTTACCTAGGAAGGAATGCAGAAAGCTCATTTTGGAAGGCCCGGTCCACCGGTCCAGGGACCGCGGTCAACTGCACTTTGATTTTATACTTATGTACGAAAGCAGTAGGCTTTCTCCTAAGGGACCGGTCGACCGGTCCTAAGACCGCGCCTAGCAGACCCACGATTCTCTCTTCTTCTTCAATGCTAGATCCAAAACCTAAACTCCATATTCTTACAATTCTTTCAATCTCATGAACCAACAATACAACCACAACATCTCTACGCCACAACAAACTCATATGACTAACTTAAATTATATAAACAACAAAATCCAAGGGTTTAAATATCCAAATCTAACAAAACCTACTATTTGTTCTAATTCTCCAATTTCATAACTATCACAACAATTTATTCACATTAAATCATATACTAGCAAGTAAGAAACTTGCCTTAAGCTTGTAATCTCAGATGTTCTTTCGGTAGCAACAAACCCAAGCTTCAATCTTCAATTATCTCATTTTCTTCTTCTTTCTCTTCTTTTCCCCTAATTCTCTTTCTCTCTCTTTCTCTCTAGGTTTGGGAACATATAAGAGGGATAAAAGGGTTGTGAGACTTAAACCATGACCTAGTTATGAATTCTCATCTTTAAAATGTTAATACACCATTAAAATGACTCGTAACTACATAATTAAGTCTTACCTGTTAAAAATGCCCGAAACCCAAAATTACAATATGACACTTATTTTGACCATCTTCACTATTTCGGGACTAACCGCGCCCTCTAAATTGGCATTCGAAATAATATAAATCATTTCAAGTTCCAACTTTATTTAAACCATAATTTTCGTTTAAAGCACAACGACGCCATGAATCATAACATAATGATATTTACATTCACATAACAGTAAATATGCAATATTATCTTTTAACTCACTTAAAATAATATTTACTCCATTATCCAATATTTCATATAATTACCCCTCATGGCAATTTAACATAAAATTAATTACTCAAAAGTAAGGGTTACTGGTTGGAAACCCGCGCGATGCGCGAATTATACATTGAGCGTACGATAAACATTTATGGAATTATCAATACATGAAGGGATGCTAAGTAAAAATAAAAAATTAATTAAAAACTTCAGAGTATCTGTGATCACAAATTATGTAAAAAAAATATAACTACAAATTAACCTCCAAAAATAGAGCAAATTTTTATTTAAAAAATAACTTTTTTTTATAAAATAGTTATAACATTTTTTTTATATAAAAAGAACAGTTCTTAAAAAATAAAAATAAAAACTATTTTTATATAAGATATATTGTACTTATTTTATTAAAAAGGAACAGTAAAATAATTTTTATATTAATTTATTTTTCTTATATTAAACAATTAAATATTTTTCTTTAACTTTGAAACAGTTTCTTAATTTCATAAAACAATTAGAAAACGGTTGTTGATACCAAATTTAATCTGCTGATGTGGACCAATCATATGAAGACACGTGGCTGTCTACATGGCAACTACAAACACTTCCGAGGAACTCCCACGCTCCGAAGAACAAAACTTCTTACCCGAGGAACTCATAGTTCCCCGAGGAACACTGCTTACCCGAGGAACTCACATGCTCCGAGGAACTCATACGCTCCGAGGAACAAACCTCTCCGAGGAACTCTTGAATACCAAGAAGCTTAGGCTGTCCGAGCAACTCAGGCGGTCCGAGCTGCATCTCGAACAAAGCATTAATAGCTGGATATCCAACAGTTCAACGGATTCATTAAATGCTTATCATTTGGACGCACACGCAAAGAGGGCATTAAATGTATTACCCTTTCATATGCATATCATTTAATGTATTACCCTTTCACATTACAGCCCCAGGGCTATAAATACATTGTACAATCCTCATCGGGGGAGGACCCCCAGACCAGAATTTCTGTAGATAACTTGTAATCGAGAATTCCCATACAAACAGCAATAAAACAACAGTGGATCTAGGCCATTCTTATAAGGCTGAACCACTTAAAAATATTTTGTCTCATTTATTTATCTATGATTGAATTATTAGAGTGATCTAATTTTTTACATCAACATATTGGCGCCGTCTGTGGGAAACGACTGGTAAAATCGTTTTCTCATAAAAAACAATCCATTATCAATGGTTGATATTCCTGAATCCAGCAATCGAAATGCTGGAACCCCTCCAAATCCATCTGCTCCACCAATTGTTCCAGATCTGACTGGAATAATGGAAAATCTGGCTCTGGGCCAGACCGTCATGCAAG
The DNA here is from genome assembly GCA_949130495.1 of Sambucus nigra. Lineage (NCBI taxonomy): Eukaryota > Viridiplantae > Streptophyta > Magnoliopsida > Dipsacales > Adoxaceae > Sambucus > Sambucus nigra. Next base: position 509,287,500 of record OX422212.1, read on the forward strand.
AAACAATGCGACAACTTATCCAAACCCTCCATGGCGGTGCATCAGCCCATTCCGGACCACGAAGCATTCAAAGAAATACCCGTGTGCCTTTTTCGCGTACTAGGCGTACTAACTAACATCGCAATGAGGAATCTGATGATTTCTCCTATCAACCTGGGTGAACTTCGTCTGTGCGAGCCACAGATACTGAACAACATGTCACCCTCTCCCCAGAAAGGGCCAGCGCATTGGAAAGATTAAGTAGGGCCTCTCCTTTCGATCGATTAGGCCCTAAGAGGAAAAAAAGTCCTCTTAATGCAGCGTCGAGGAGCTTTTGACGACCATAAGATTTAAGGGAAGGATCTGCCCAGTCGCGACCAGCTTCTCGTCAAGATGGATCCTATAACCGACCAACTGCTCGTCGAGATAAATCCCAGGAAGCCACTTCAACGCGATCAGTTGCTCGAACCAATAGGCCCGAGGAAGGAAATGATGCATGGGAAGGATCTATTCAGAGGCTGGAGGATAGATTAGGGAAAATGGCTAAGGCCAAGAACCCTCTACAACGAACCTTTGTTTGAGGAACACCTTTTGTCCAGGACATTATTGATTTTCCAACACCTTCAAAGTTCAAAGCACCTGTTGTGACTCCCAAGTATGATGGGAGGACTGACCCTGTCCTTCATATAGAACAATATCAAGCTGCTGCCGGCATCTATGCTGTCCCAGACGAGATGAGATGTAGGGCATTCTCGGGAACTCTTACCGAATCTGCTCAGATATGGTATAATAATCTTCCTCGGGGTAAGATTTCAACTTTTCTTCAATTGGCCGAGTTATTCATTTGAAATTTCTGCTTTGGAGCAAAGCCAGTTAAACGAGTAGCACATTTGTTAAGTGTTAGACAAAAGGCTGGTGAGAGTATCAGAGATTATACAACTCGTTTTAATAATGAGAAATTCGAAGTCATTGATTACGAGTAGAAGACAGCTATTACTGCTTTGATGAGTGGACTACTGCCGAACAAGTTGTACTACACTTTGGCCAAAGATCCACCTCGAACCATGTAGGACCTGATGGGAAAAGCGTCCAAGATTATGAATGCCGAGGAGGCTATGTCTGCGAAGAAGAATATGGACGCCAAAAAAACCAAGGTGGAAGGTGATAAAGCTAAGAAGAAAGAGCATAAGAACAATGGTGGTGACAAACATTCCAAAAATAGGTCTTCATGGGAAGTCTTGAGGAAATTTGATAATTACACACCTTTGAAGGCGAATATCAACCACGTCCTGGAAGAAATTAAGAACAGCGAGGAGTTAAACTGGACAAAGAAAATGAAATCAGACCCTGACACGAGGAATAGGGAGAAATATTACGAGTTCCACAAGGATCATGGCCATATGACTAAAAATTGCATAGCTCTTCAGAATGAGATTGAAACACTCATCCAATGAGGAAAGCTATCGAAGTATGTTGATCGGGGAGGCTAAAGAGGAAACAATGACCGAACTAGAGAGAGATCTAGATCTCCTCGTCGAGCAGAGGAGAACAAGAAGAGAAACCATGAAGTTGATCCAGAGGATGACCCCGATTTTCCTAAGAAACCAAGGCAGCCAGAACGAGAGGTATTTTCAATACGCTTTGGGTCATTTGATTGTAATGTTATTACAGGGGGAGATGAAGGAGGAGGAGACCTTACTGCAGAAAGAAAAGCTTACCTCGGTGAGGCTCAAGCTTACTCGTACATTCAGCGAATAAATTTAGCTGAGGAAGATCGCCCGAGAAAGGTGAACAAGGAGAAGTTGGTCATTGGGTTCTCAAAGAACGACCTTGCAGGTGTTCTATATCCTCATGATGACACGTTGGTGATCAAAATGAGGATGAAGGAGGTTATGATTTCAAGAGTACTGGTCGACAATTGTAGCTCGGCAGACATCATGTTCTACTCGTGTTTCGATAGTTTAAACCTAAAGCTATCTCAATTAGAGCCTTACCACAGACCCCTCATCGGTTTTACTGGCGAGAAAGTATTTCCACTTAAGATGATCAAGTTGGATATATTCATTGGTACGTGTCCTGCTTGTCGGACAGAAAGAATACATTTCTTCGTGATGGATAAGAATGTCCAATCATCGTACAATATCATCATGGGAAGAGTAGGATTGAAGAAATTCGAGGATGTGCCATCTACAGTGCATCAGTGCCTAAAATTTCCTACAAACTTTGGAGTAGGAGTTGTGAAAGGTGATCAGAAGGTAGCTCGGGAATGATATTATTCATCCGCCGAGCAAGAAGAACTGGAAGAATTAAAGAAAAATACTACGACCTATCAAGTGGAGGAAGGTACATAAATTGAAACATTGGATCCTCGAGATGAGTCGTAACTCGTGAAGGGTCAAGTGGTGGAAGCTACTGAAAACATCATTCTGGAATAGGTTCATCGTTGGAAGCCTCATTAAAACAAGAATTGATAACTTTCCTTAGAAGTAGAAGACAAACTTTTGCGTGGAGTCATGAAGATATGCCTGGGATAGACCCAAGCTTCTTATGTCACGAGCTCAATGTGAATAAGGAAATCAAGCCTGTGAAGCAGAGAAGAAGAGTATTCAGGCCTGAGAAGAATTAAGCTATACAGGAGGAAGTCGAGAAACTCCAGAAAGCTTGTTTCATTGAAGATGTTAAATATCCAGATTGGTTAGCCAATGTGGTGATGGTAAAGAAGAAAAACAACAAGTGGAGGATGTGTGTGGACTTCACCGACCTCAACAAAGCATGCCCAAAGGATCACTTTCCATTGCCCCGAATTGATCAACTGGTGGATGCTACCTCGGGACACGAGTTTCTAAGCTTCATGGATGCTTATTTTGGCTACAATCAAATTAAAATGAAACCTGAAGACAGGGAGAGTACTTCTTTTATTACCCCTAGGGGAACTTATTATTATAATGTTATGCCTTTTGGTTTGAAAAATGCAGGTGCGACATATCAGAGGCTGATGAACAAGGTCTTTGATGAACAAATCAGTGACAACATGGAAGTCTATGTTGATGATATGCTGACAAAAAGCAAGAAAACTGCCGATCATCTAGTTGACTTAAGACAGACTTTTGATCAACTAGATAAATATCAAATGAAGCTGAACCCGACGAAGTGCATCTTTGGAGTACGAGAAGGCAAGTTTCTCGGGTACATTGTCAATCAATGAGGCATTGAAGCAAATCCTGAAAAGATCAAAGATCTATTAGGGTTGTGATCTCCAACAACGAAGAAGGAAGTACAGAGTCTCACAGGACGAGTAGCGGCACTCAACAAATTTGTGTCATGAGCAACTGATAGATGTCTCCCATTCTTCAAGACACTCAGAAAGACTTTTGAGTGGAATGATGAATGCGAGAAGGCTTTATAAGACTTGAAGAAATATTTGGGAGCACCTCCACTGTTGTCCAGGCCGGTGATGGGAGAAAAATTGTATTTATACCTTGCAGTATCCGAGAATGAAGTTAGCTCGGCATTGATCAAAGTGGAGAATGGAGTACAAAAGCCAATTTACTACACAAGTAAAGCCTTTCGAGGAGCAGAGATCAGATATCCATGGATGGAGAAATTGGCACTGGCACTAATTGAGGCGAGTAGGAGAATGAGGCCGTACTTCCAAGCTCATACGAAAGTAGTATATACTGATGTTCCATTGAGACAAGCCCTTCACAAGCCAGAAAAATCAGGGAGATTGATGTACTGGGCAATAGAGCTTGGCGAATATGATATAATTTATGAACCCCGATCATCACTAAAAGGGCAGGCTGTAGCAGATTTCATAGTGGAGTTCACCTATCCTGAAACCCCCGAGGAGCAAAAGTTGCTCGCTGATCAACCTGTGGATGTTACAGGATTAACAAACACAAGCCCAGACCAATTTCGATTGGTAAAAGGGCGTGTGGATGTTACGGGATGTGATGCAGAGAGAGTTGGGGGGACTCCGGACGAGGAATAGGAGTTGCTCGCTGATCAACCTGTGGATGTTACAGTATCGATAAACACTAGCTCAGACCAACTCCGGTTGGTAAAAGGGAAAATGGATGTTACAAAATCATTAAATTCGAGCCCATACCAACTCCGGTTGGTAAAAGGGCAAGAAGAAATGATTGACGAGGAGCGAGAAAAATCTGGGGAGGATGAAAAGAAGCAGCAAATATTTCACCGAGGAACTCTGACTGATTCGACATTTGAAGATGAGTTACCTATATGGAGGCTATATGTAGATGGCTCATCTTGTAATACAGGATGTAGCGCGGGGATAGTTTTGAGCACTCCGGACGAGGTCGACATGGAATACGCTTTGCGTTTCCAATTCAAAGCTTCCAACAATGAGGCTGAATATGAGGCCATGATTGCAGGGCTTAATTTGGCAAAAGTTATGGAGGCGAAGCAAGTTATGATCTTCAGTGAATCGCAACTGATTGTAAACCAAATGATGGGAGTATATACAGTTAGAGGAGAATTAATGATCAGATATCATGCAAAGGCAAAGGAGCTGGTGTCAGAATTTGCTGCTATTGAGCTGGTCAGAATACCAAGAATGGAGAATGCGAGAGCAGACCCCCTAGCTCGACTAGCATCAGCTACTCGCGCCGAGTTACGATGAACAATCCCAATTGAAGTGTTGGCTGGTCGGAGTATAGATGAAGATCCGACGATGAACTTTATCACCCTTGATTTAGGTCCATCTTGGATGGATCCCATCATAGCGTATATCAAGGAGGGAGAATTACCAATTGACAAACTCGCAGCCAAGAAATTGAAGTTTAAAGTTGCTCGGTATGTACTAACTAATGGTGTTTTATATCGACGAGGAATAATGGCAGGTTTGCAGAGATGTGTACATCCCTTCGAGGTGAAAGAATTAATTAAAGAGATCCACGAAGGGTCTTGTGGAGCACATGTAGTAGGTCAGACGCTTTTGCAAAGGGTGATGATGCAGGGATACTACTGGCCGACGATGAGGGCTGATTGTATAGCTTATGCTAAGAAATGTGACAAGTGTCAGCGTTTCTCCTCCATCCGAAGAACTCCACAAGCATTGTTGACACCCATAACTTCCCCTTGGCCATTTTCCAAGTGGGGAATTGATTTGGTTGGACCACTGCCAACGACCCGAGGAAGGTTCAAGTACCTCGTCGTCGCAGTGGATTATTTTACTAAGTGGGTAGAAGATGAGCCACTCATTGATATGACGTACGAGAAGGTTTACCAATTTGTTTGGAAGAACATCATTTGCCGATATGGTCTCCCTCATGCCTTCATCACAGACCATGGAACACAATTTGATAACGAGGAGTTTGCCGCCTATTGTCATCAGTCAAACATTTTGAAGGTTCATTCAGCACCAGGCCATCCTCAAAGCAAATGGACAAACTGAAGTGACAAATGGAATGCTGCTGAACGATTTGAATAAACGATTGGACGATGCAAAAGCAAACTGGATCAACGATCTACAATCAGTACTTTGGGCTTACCGAACTACTCCCCGAGTAGCAACTGGAGAATCACCATATATGCTGGCGTTTGGAAGTGAAGCTGTCATACCTGCCGAGTTGGGCCTCCCAACACGTAGGGTACTGAATTTCAATTCCCCTGTCAGCGACTTAATGAGAAGACTGGATTTAGACATGCTCGAGGAATTTAGAGAAGAAGCAGCCATTAGAAATGCTGCTTACCAGCAGCGAACAACTTTGTTTTACAACAAGAGGGTGAAGAAGTGCGACCTGAAAGAATGAGACTATGTGTTGAAGATAGTAATTCAAAAGCATAACAAACTGGAGGCAAACTGGCATGGACCATACCGAGTTACAGAAGTTGTTCGACCAGGAACTTACCGAATAGCAACTCTAGAAGGCGAGGAGTTTAAGAATTCATGGAACCCAGAGCACCTGCGCAAGTATTATCAGTGATGTATATGTAACGCAGTTCCATCAGTATGAATAAAATAAAAATATTCTGCAAGTCTCTCTGTTTATTGAAATTTTTTTGGGGAATACTAGTGCTACGCACTACTCGGCACAACTCGGCAGACTACTCAAGAAAATATTCCAAACTGTACCAACATAGTTGGTCGACGAGGAGAAAATATTCCAAACTGTACCAACGTAGTTGGTCGACGAGGAGAAAATATTCCAAACTGTACCAACATAGTTGGTCGATGAGGAGAAAATATTCCAAACTGTACCAACGTAGTTGGTCGATGAGGAGAAAATATTCCAAACTGTACCAACATAGTTGGTCGACGAGGAGAAAATATTCCAAACTGTACCAACATAGTTGGTCGACGAGGAGAAAATATTCCAAACTGTACCAATGTAGTTGGTCGACGAGGAGAAAATATTCCAAACTGTACCAACGTAGTTGGTCGACGAGGAGAAAATATTCCAAACAGTACAAACGTAGTTGGTCGACGAGGAGAAAATATTCCAAACTGTACCAACATAGTTGGTCGACGAGGAGAAAATATTCCAAACTGTACCAAGTATGGTTGGTCGGGGATAAAAACCCACTAACTACAGTTGGTCGACGAGTAGAATTTATTGACCTTGGTTGGTCAGACACATTTTATGAAAAAGATAAAAATTTACCAAGTATGGCTAGTCGGGGATAAAAACCCACTAACTATAGTTGGTCGATGAGCAACAATTTAACAACCTTGGTTAGTTGGAAAAAATTTAAACATTTTTATACTCATTACTTTATTATTAAGTGATCGAGCAACGTTACTGATACTTGTAACTTTTTTTTACTAAGTTGGTCGATGAACAACACTATTATTATCTTTTTAACAGATATGCATAAATGTAATGTGTTTGATATTTACAAGACAATAGCAATTAAGATTTTCAAGCAATAATGAAAGTCTTTCATTAAATTCGAAATAAATTACAAGTTACATTGATAATAAAATTACAATTACATTGATATGTATACTAACTGTTACATTAAAAATTCCTATTCTATTGGTCTTTTCCTCTCAGCTTTCGATACAGGTTCCTCGCCAGCAGGCGAATCATTTAAAGACTGAGGAGAATTGATGAAGTTCAAATCCTTCAGCATCCTGACGTTCATCATAGAAGGTCGATCTAAAAGATGCTCGGGACGAGATACTTCGATTTGAGAATGTAAACTGTAGTCACCCAGATACTTCAAAATTAAGCTCCGAGGAATGGCACGATCAAGGATCCATTCCATCTCCAAATTGTACGGTGGCACAGGCAAGTCGAGCAACCCGGGATCATGGTAGTCCCACAGATAGTGTCCTTATTCGAGCTTCAGCACACCTAAGGCATTCAGCCAGCCTTGTTTGTATCCCTCATTGCTGGCATTCTGGATACGATCGTCCAAGTGGAATAGTGCTTCATTGTATCCAGCCATCCAGAATTCCCTGGGCTGTTTGTGGAATTGATATGTTAGCCTTTCTAGCTGCTCATGGAGATTCTTGATGAAAAGCTCCTTATTCTCCAAAACTGATTTCTGTGCAGAGAGCTGTTTCTCCAAGTCCCTTATCTTCTTTGACATACCAGATAACGCCTGGTTCTTCGCCATTAGTTGGAAGGCCTGGTTCTCTAAGGCAAATGATGTCCTCTGTTCCTCGACAAGAACCCGAACCGCTCTTCCTCATCCCCGAGGAGCTTTTCCTCGTCCCCGAGGAGACATAGAAGGGCCTGACCTCCTCAAGGTATCCAATTTGTCCCTCAATTTGGCATTCTCAACTTCTAAGAATGAAAATCCCTCGTCAGTCACTGGGATTAGGGTTGTTGAAGAAGAGGCTGCAGATTTTAGCTGTGCTAGTTCCTTCTGTAAATTGTTATTTTCTCGCTCCAACAGCTCGGAAATTTGTCTACATTCTTCAACTTCACCCCTTAGGGTTCTCTCCCTGACATCATATCCAGTGAAAAGCTTCTCGTAGCCCTTGTCGGCGATGATCAACTTGTATTTCTTTTCATAACTCTCATGAAACAAGGCAGTGGATTCTTTGTATTGAAGCTGAAGGTCTTCGATGGTGCCTTGAAGATCCTCGATCATTTCGTAGTAAGCCACATTATTGGCCACCGCTCGATCAAGCAGACACTTCAGGTACTGATATGCTTCCACTGCCTGTTCTGAAGCATCCTGTCTGAGGATGTCGACAACTTGTGCAGCACTCAGATCTGTATGACCAGCCTTGAAGTACTCATTACATTGCTGCAACAACTTTGTATCATGGGCAGATAGCAGTTCCATCCTGGCCAGAAACTAGCAGATAAAGATTGAGCAATCATAAAAAAGAAGATCAAGACAGAGTATAAATAGAAAAGAGACAACCGTATGGAAGAAAGAGTTCAAATTTTATTAGATCATAGTTCAGGAGTACAAATTCTGGGTTACATTTGACAAAAAAGAAAAATAGAAAGGTAAACCGAACAACATTACACCTTTTCCTTATCTCCCAAAACCTTCTCGGAAGGTTGGGAGGAGGAAGCAGGTTGCTCGGAGGGAACTGTGGGTTGTTCAAAAAGCACTAGTTGTTGCTCGGAAGAAGAAACGACTTGCTCGGGAGCAGGCTGGTTGGTTAGGGCATGTTATCCCATTACCATTGAAGACTCCTCAGAGGTAGCTTCGTCCTCTTCTAATTCTTCTGGAGTAGGAGGGGGACCAGGGATGTGTCTCTGGAAGAGCTCGGATGACTCGTCGACCTTCATTTCCTGAAGGGCAGCAACCCATCCATCCCTAAAATACTTTAGACTGCCATAGTCCACTTGAGAGACCATGGCAGCACACCCCTTATCCCACCCCTTGTCCCAGCCAGAGCTAAAGGACTTCTTCACAACAGCTTTCCTTTTGGCCTTCTCCAAGTTAAGCTTCTCGGACAGCAAATCATCAGCAGCTTTCAGTTTTTGTTCTGCTTCCTCCTTCTGCCGAGTTACTTCCTGGAGCTAGTCCAACCTCTCCTCAGCAATTTTGAGTTTATTTTCCAGCTCTCCAGTGGCTTTGAGCTTTTCCTCAAGATCTTTATTTGCCTTCTCCAAGGCATTCTTTTTCTTCTCCAACTCCTTAGATGCATCAGCAACTCGAGCTTTTTCTTGCTCGGAGGAGGAAAGTTTTTTCTCCCAGATAGCCTTATCAGTGGCATACTTCTGGCGGGAGTCTTCCAAAGATTTGATAGCCTCTTTCATAGCTCCCTCCACACTGGATGAGGAGCATGAGGCTTTAATGGCTTCATCCTTTTTCAGGATTATGTTAAAGCAGCTCGTCAACTGTATACAGAAAAAGAAAGCAAGTTAGAAATAAGAAATGAAAAAGGAAACTACGAAAAGTTTAAAGTAAAGAGACTTACTGAAGCAAGGTAACGAGCAGCCAAAGAAGTAACCATGTCCTGAGTATGGTTATCTTCAGTACCTTGGACCTCGGGAATGGTTAAGGACTTTACCGAGCTCATGTTAGAGCTCGGGGGAACAAAAGTGGGAACTTCAGTCCCAACAGCTGGGGGCTGAACGATGGTATCAACCAAATTGATCGAGGAAATCTTCTTCAGCCTCCTCGGGGGAACAGGTATAGCCAAGGAAGAATCTTTGGTCGGTGTAAAACAATCACCTCTCCAGGAGCAGCAGACCTGCTCGGAGCCACTGCGGTCTTCTCGGCAGTTTTTGCAGGAGCAGCTGGAGGAGCTGCAGCAATTTTCTTTGTCCCCTCCTTTGGGACATCAATATTAATCCTTTTTACCTCCCCAGAACCGGAGGCAGTTTTCTCAAACAGAGCAGGAGTTCTTCTCTTCTTCATCCTTTCGCTCAAGGGAATATGAGATTCGGGAGAAGAACTTGTAGAGGCTGGAACTGGCTCTGCTTCACTGATCACTGGACGAGCAGTGAAGGAGGTTGTGTAGCTCTTGTAATGGAGCAGATAAAAAGCCGACCTGATGTGCTCGTCAACAACCCTTTGATGCAAACCCCAGATAAGTCCCAAATGCCTTATATTGACATCTGTTTCTTTTGGTCACTTTCTCTTGCTATCAATTGCAAATAAACAAACATTGTTATCAGTGACACATTTTATCAAACATAAAACAAACATGATTTCAAAATAAATAAAATAAAATAAAAATAACCTATCCCATTGCCATAAAGAGGGCATCTGGGACCCTGGTAAACCTCATCTTCGGTTAATGGAGGGTGTTGCCAATTTTTTACAACAACCCTGTGTTCAAAATAATCCCTATTGGCATCAGGGAGGTTGACTACTAAGGCTCTATTTATAAACCTAGTTTTTAAATAATAAATATTATCATTAACTGCCCATCTATAGGTACATGATTTCTGGAATTCCTATACGAGTTCCATGCACTTGATTTAATTTATGCACCCCATTAACTATTCTCCATGTGTTGGGAGCTATTCGTGCAGGAACAACATCAAAGTACTGACAGAATTCCAGACACAGAGGATTTGGTGGAAAAGAAAATCCACACTCAGCAAAAAAGAGACTGGGGAACCAATGTCCCTCAGCCAAATTGAAATAATTTGAAGGCTCAGAAAGCTCTTCCAAGACAACCCAAGAGGGAATGGAAAAATCAGATCGAAATTTGTCAAGAGATTCAACAAGGTAAACCATGGTGATTAAAAGAAATGAAGAAGAAAGAAGAAGATCTTATAGGAAAAGAGTAGAGTTGATGACGACAGACGATGGAAGATATGAATACACAAGAGAGTAGAAGACAATGAAAAACTCGAAGACGAAAATTTGTAAAGATAGAAGACGATGGGAGTGTCTGTGAAGTTTAAATACCTTACCTTGGGAACTGGCGAAGTAATGATTACAAAAAAGGATGATTACGTTAACGGCGGCTAAAAGGGCATTAAATATTGGCGCGGGAATCAAAGCGGGAAATAGCGGCTAAAAAGACGAAAAGTAACGCGGGAATTGAAGCACGCAAAAAAATCCAAAAAAACATGATTCTACGAATTTGGAAGAAGAAATAAATACAAGGTAAATGCTCCTAAAAATCAGGAAGACTATTTAAAGCTATCATATTCCGAGAAAGAATGTTCCATACTCCTCAAATTTCGAACTATGAAACATTGGGGGCTTCTGTTGATACCAAATTTAATCTGCTGATGTGGACCAATTATATGAAGACATGTGGCTGTCTACATGGCAACTACAAACACTTCCGAGGAACTCCCACGCTTCGAGGAACAAAACTTCTTACCCGAGGAACTCATAGTTCCCCGAGGAACACTACTTACCCGAGGAACTCACATGCTCCGAGGAACTCATACGCTCCGAGGAACAAACCTCTCAGAGGAACTCTTGAATACCAAGAAGCTTAGGCGGTCTGAGCAACTCAGGCGGTCCGAGCTGCATCTCGAACAAAGCATTAATAGATGGATATCCAACAGTTCAACTGATTCATTAAATGCTTATCATTTGGACGCGCACGCAAATAGGGCATTAAATGTATTACCCTTTCATATGCATATCATTTAATGTATTACCCTTTCACATTACAGCCCCAGGGTTATAAATACATTGTACAATCCTAATTGGGGGAGGACCCCCAGACCGGAATTTCTTGAGATAACTTGTAATCGAGAATTCCCATACAAATAGCAATAAAATAACAGTGGACGTAGGCCATTCTTTTAAGGCTGAACCACTTAAAAATCTTTTGTCTCATTTATTTATTTGCGATTGAATTATTAGAGTGATCTAATTTTTTACATCAACAACGGTAAAAATAGTTATTTTAAAACATTTTTTTAGTTCAAAAGTTAAAAAATCCTTAAAACCATATCTTTTATGTATTAAAAAAATCTTTCAAAAGTAATTTCTTTATAAAAAAATAGTTTTTAAATAGTTTAAAACATTTTTTAACACTGTAAAACAATTTATTTTCATTAGTGGTGATAATTTTAGAAACGACACGAAAACACGACACGTAACGAAACGAAATTGACCCAAAATTGACACAATATGTCGTGTTCATGTCGCGTTTTTTCACAAAGTCGTGTCGTTTCACAATTATGAGTCGTGTTATCGTGTCTTATCATGTTAATCATATTTTTATTCGGGTTATCGTGTCTATTTATGTTTAATTTAGCGTGAAATTTTAAAAAATCGGGTTATTCGTGCCATGTCATGTTATGTAATTTTTATTTGGGTCGTGTTTGTGTCCAAAAAATCCTTGTTGTGTCATGTCACGTCGGCCCGAAACATGACCCAAATACACGAATTTTCACATCCAATTTTCATGGTTAACAGTTTTTTATTTTTGTTAAAAAATAACTTTTTTTATAAAACACTTAAAATGATTTTTTTTAAATAAGAAAATTCTTTTTTTTTTAAATTAAAAGGTTGTTTTTTATTTTAAAAAATATTTTACGTAATTTATAAAAATAATAAAATAATTATATATATGTTGTCAAAAATACTGTGCGTAATTTTAAAAATAGTGTAGGGGAGATATTTAAAAAAATATTGAACGTAATTTATTAAAAACAATAGTTTTGAAGAGGAAATAAACGGGTGGAAAACCAAAGGAGCAGGAAAGAATGAGAAAAGCTTCACAAGAAGGCTTATAAGTGATAGATATGATGAAAGTGAATTAAGATGCCACGTGGCATAATATGGTGGTGACAATTTTAGAAAGGACACGAAAACATGACACTTAATGAAACGAAATTGACACAATATGTCGTGTTCGTGTCGTATTTTTTTGACACGAAGTCGTGTCGTGTGTGTTCGTATCAAAATTATGAGTCGTGTTATCGTGTCTTGTCATGTTAATCGTGTTTTTATTAGGGATATCATATCTATTTATATTTAATTTAGCGTGAAATATTAAAGAATCACGTTATTCGTGTCGTGTCATGTTATGTCATTTTTATTTGGGTCGTGTTCGTGTCCGAAAAATCCTTGTCGTGTCATGTCGTGTTGGCCCGAAACATGACCCAAATACACGAATTTTCACCCCTAATTTTCATGGTTAACATTTTTTCTTTTTGTTAAAAAACAAATTTTTTTTATAAAACACTTAAAATGATTTTTTTTAATTAAGAGAATTTTTTTTTAAATTAAAAAGTTGTTTTTTATTTAAAAAAATATTTTACGTAATTTATAAAAATAATAAAATAATTATGTATATGTTGTTAAAATACTGTGCGTAATTTAAAAAATACTGTACGTGAGTTATTTAAAAAATATTGAACGTAATTTATAAAAAAACAACAGTTTTGAAGAGGGAATAAGCGGGTGGAGAAGCCGAAGGAGCAGGAAAGAATGAGAAAAGCCTCCCACGAAGGCTTATAAGTGATAGATATGATGAAAGTGAATTAAGATGCCACGCGACATAATATGGTGAAAGTGCATTAAAGCTCCTTGTAGAGAATTTTATAGTATATAATGAATATAATGATAAAGATAAAGATTACACTTACCCAACATATAATGTTTCCAGATACAAAGATCAAAGACTACCGCCGCTAACTCAAAATAGGGTAGTTTCCCTCATGAGGCTTATATTTATGTGAAGCATAAATAATGGGCCTCTCTTCCTGCATTAATACTCCTCCAAACCCCGAAAGTCATGCATCCGCCTAAACCATCCACTCCACTCCATCCCTTGGTAAAGCAAGAATGGGTGCGATCACGTGTCTCTACTTGATCTCCTAAAATGCTTTTTGAAAATCTGTGCTCTAAACGATTGGCACCCTGATGAGTACATTATTTTGTATGAATTATGCCCAAATCTAGACCTTGTTAGGCCCATTGTATCATAAATAATGAGTTTTTAGAGTCGTTTTCATAAAATAAAAGAAAAATGCAAGTTCGAATAAAATTCGACTTCAAAATATAATTTTAGTAACATTGGGGGGTGAAATCATAATTTTAAAAACTTGATGGGACTAAAATTAGTTTTTAAATACTTCTCTAGGCAAAATAAAGTTCTCTCTGAAATTTTGTGGAATTTTGGATTAAAAGGAGCAATTTATGAATTTCAGGGGCTAAAATGCAAATATGGGTAATTATGTAATTTTCTAAATATTTATGACCCTAAACTTGAATTAATTATTTTTAGTTTGCATTTTTACAGGTACCCCGAAAATTTGGACAAAAAAGGAGTTGAAGTGCAAAAATTGTTACGATACATCGCGATACGACACTGTTCATACAACTGTTCTAAATATTTTTTATAAAATCGCTCGAGTATCCGTTGAGTCTGTGCCATAGCTTTTCGGAAAGGTCTTGACAAGACTCACAACTTTGAAGTTGGAAGAAAATGAGATTTTGAAGTTTTGGAGGTCAAAAATACGATTAAAGCTGATGTTGTGAATGGTAACGTGAATAGTGATAAAAATGGGGATAATTATTTAAAGAAAAAAGACTTCTCAATTATCTTCAACTCTTCCCAAGACTCCATGAGATAATTACCAACTCAAATACAACCAATCAAAGAGAATTTAACTCCAATTCAAACACCTCATTCCTAAGCCTATAAATAAGACCCCTTGATTCATTATTTTGAGGAGAAATTTAGAGAGAGAGTAATTTTTGAGGGATTGTATTCAATTTGAGGGAAAGTCTTTATCATTTTTTGGAGGATTGAAGATTGTTTTGAGAGAACTATTTGTAAATTTGATTTATTAATGAAAATCTATATTCATTCTTGCAATTTCTCTTTTATTATGATAGCTTGATTATTCTATTAGGATTATGGTGAAGTTTATCATAGTTAGCTAATATTGTCACGTTAATTTGATCGTTGTTTATTCCCTACTTGTTTCAATTGTTATCAAATATTCGGATTCATTTTAAAACGACACGAGAGTGTGTTTTAAGACGTTCAAATTTTTTTTGTCAAATCAAGTTTTGAGATTTAAAATTAATAATTTTTTATGGATTATGCTTGCACTTTGATTGTTTTGATAGTCCATCCTTAAATACATTTGCAAACTTTAAAACTTGTATTTTCTATGGGAATATGAATTTTAGCCGTCTATTAGCGACGTCAAAAATATTTTGATCATAACCGTCATATTTTTCGATTTAAACGCGGTAACAGTCGACTTAATTTGAGTTATAAAAAGGGAATGACAACATTAAATTAGTGTGCAATATTAGTTACGTGATAAATGGACCCCGAATCCTAATTATTTCCTAATTGTTTACAAATATCTTGTGTTACCCTCATTTATCGTAGTTGCTTTTAGTTACTTTAGTTCATAATCATTCTCTATCCCATTTAGTCTAGTTGGACAGTCACAATTATTTTGAACCAAAAAATTGACAAATCTCTATGGGTTCGATCCGTACTTACACTCCCTATTCTATAATAGACCGTGCACTTGCGGTATTTTAAAAAATTGACAATAAGTTTTTGGAGCCATTACCGGGGATTTGTTCGATTTTTTTAAGAATTGTGACTTTCGGACTAGTTTATTCTAAAATACAAAAAAAATTGAAAAAAAAATATTTTTCTAGAAATTTCCAGATTCGTTTTTTTTAGTCAGTAGTCCATAAAAAATTCAAAAATTTAAAAAAAATATTTTTTTTCCTAGTAGTAATTTCCAGAATAAAAGAAATAAAAAAAATTGTTTCATAAGTGTACTTGGTCATTTTTTTGTGTTGAATAAACCATTAGTTCGAGTGTCGTGTAAATGTTTTTTCTTTTCTTTTCCATTTTTTTTGTGTGTCACACTTTATGTTTGGTGTAGTTTATTTTGTATTTTTTTAGAAGCACATTCGAAAAAAAAGAGCAAAAGTGAAAAGAAAAAAAAATGTGCAACAATGATCGAACGTGAAGAAAACTTGTGCAATCTTTCTACGAGCACAAGGAACTCTCGGAGATGACTGAAACATAGATGAATTTTTTCTTCGTTCGACGTCAACTTAAACTTCAGTCCGGCGTAAGCAAGTGATCGTAAAAAGTCCACGCTGGAGGTACGTTTTTGTGTGCTCCTACGTGATTTAATTTCGCACTTGATTTAACATGTTGCATAAATTGACTTAAGGACAAAACTCTTAATGAGGCTAGAATTAAAAGCTACTCCAACACGAACATATTAACTCGATTTCGTTTTACCTTGTCTAGGATTGGTGTTTTTTAGTGAGTCTTCGTACCGACCACCTTCCTGGAGGGAAACGCGAGATTTGAGGCGATAACCGTAATTGGCCGTCTTTTAAATTCTCTATTGTCAAAGAGTATGGGCTGTCTAATTAGATTTTGAGTCAATTATAATTGCTTTTGCATTTCAAAAAAATATAAAAAATAAAAATAAAAAATCGTTCGTTGTAAATTACAATGGGTGATCCTCATATTGTTATCCCATCATCTTTCTCATATTTCTCAATTGATCCTGTGGACGTGTTTTTACAAAATACTGAAAATTTAGATGGCTACGTATTTCAATTTGAGTCAGATGAGTCAGTAGTCATTTTAAAAATTAAAGAAGGTATAGATGAGAATCCAACCCCTGTAATTACTATTTTTCCACTAAAGTGTATCAATTGGAAAGAGGTGAACAAATGTTATAATAAGCTATTTCTAAAAATAATCATGAATTAAATGGGGATAATCAATTTTGTGAGGAGAAAAAAATTGACAATCTTGACACATATAATAGTGTTGATGAGTTGGATGTTAATTTTTTGTCGAGATTTTTCTCCTAATTTAACTGAGAAAAATGCTAATTCTTCTTATATGTGGAAAAATTTATTTGAGTATTCTTCATCCAATTTTAGTGATACTTCAAGTAATTATGAAGGTCCTCCCATTTTTTATGAATAAAGTGTATCACCCCATGGTAACTCTTCTTCTCAGGCTTTTCGTAAAGTCTCACGTTTAGGAGTGGAGTATGCATCCCCAATTTTACGTGACTATTTTCGAAAAAGGAATAATAAATATTTAGATCCTTATTGCAATTTGCTACACTGATGTGATGCATTGACATATGATTCATGCGATTCAGATTTGTTTGTTATTGATGATGTCAGAGCACACCCTTATGATCATAGATTTATGGTTGAAATTTGTGTTGTGCGATTATACTCTCAAATTTATGATGTTTTGGCACTTAATGCTACAAAGTTTTTTAATTGGAATGACGCACAACTCTTTCGATTATTAATTTATGGTGATAATGATAATTTTCATGGGTTTGTATATTATTAGTGTGTTTTTTTCTTGTTATTTTTTTGTGTGTTTTTCAACATACACTTGTTACTTTGGATGTTGGTAGCAAAGTGAAGTTCACATGTAATATTATCATTTCACTTCTTTACTTTATTTTTTTTCCATATTTTTATTTGAGCAGACATCGAGGACAATGTAAAATTTCGGTTTGGGGGTAAGGATGATATTTTTGAAAAGAAAGAAAATAAGAAAAAATCCAAAAAGATTTTCAATATAATTGAGTTCTGAAATAATTTCTTAATATATAATTAATTCGTGAATCTCTCATCTTATGAAATTTTTACACATTAGCCATATAATAGATCGAAAATCGATATTGAGGTGAAAGTTAATGTGCTTAACGAATAAATGTGGAGATTTTAACCCAGTGAGATTTTGTGCCATTCATCGTTTTCTAGAGATTTAAATCAATCCGAGTTAAAATAACTCAAACTTTCTTTCAGTGATAAATTCGTTGATGATCTCAAATTCTTTGTTTTGTTCGATTACTGAAAATTAAAAGTTAAAATGTGAATCTTAAGGCACTAAAAGTCTTAGTAAGTCATCTTGAGACACAAATCAACCTAATGAGACTTGATAAATGAGATTAGGCCATCGTTTGAAAGCCCAAAATTAAGCCTAAACTCCAATATTTTTTTCATTATTCCGTTGCAAGCCCATTTGAGCCAAAAAAAATACGCCTTTTTGTTGAAAACCCATTATCCTACCTAACTCCAACGGGGAGTCTAAAGCCCATAAAAAGAAGCCATTTCCATTTTCTGAGAATACTAGGATGAAATTACGGTTGAAAAAAAAGGCAAAAAAAAAAGGTTTGCAAAAGAATGACGTGTGAAAAAAAAAGAAAGGAAAAAAATATGAAAAAAATGTGAGTAGAAAAGAAAAAGGAAAGAGAGAAGAAAAATGGGGGTGAGAAAAAGTGCAAAAAATTCAGAATACCGAAAAAATCTCTATATTCTCGAAAATTATGAATTAAAAAAAAACATTCTTTCTAGCCAAACCCGAGCCTACAATACAACCAAAGAAAGTCCTAATCGATCTCAAGCGAAGTTATTTATAGTGTGGAGAGAAGATAAATAAAATCTATTATGCGATTCAACATTTTCAATAAGTAATCAATTTTCCATTTATGAGATCATATTCATCCATTATAAAAAATCCATTTTTGATCATGTATATGTGAAATTTGTTCATATAAATTTACTCTCTTATTTACAGATACCGAGAGAAAATAACCCATTTCCGAGTATTCAACTGTGAGTGCATTCTGTGTGATTTTGAAATCAAGATGAACTTTCGAATAAGAAATGTAACAATCAAATCTTTTGAAATGGACGGTTATATTGGCTATGTACACACACATGATAAGTTGAGATTGAAAAGCGAAGGCCTACTATATTTATGAAGTTTGCATTCAAACTTGGTTATATTACTTTTGAGTCTCTTATATTGAGTTAAGTTTTTGAATTTTGTGGGTTTATTCAATACGAACCCTCACGAGATAAAATTCGTCCACTATGGTAACCTAGAGGTTTAACGGCTTGTTGCACATGCTAAGTGCAACCGTGATTCCTACGAAAGTGAGTTAGATTTTAAAGTTTTGATTTTTGGTCGAGGACTAGAAAATTTTAGGTTTGAGGGTAGTTGATGAGTGCATTATTTTGTATGAAATATGCCCAAATCTAGACCTTGTTAGTCGTTTCCATAAAATAAAAGAGAAATGCAAGTTTGAATAAAATTCGAGTTAAAAATGCAATTTTAGTAACATTGGGGGGGTGAAATCATAACTTTAAAAACTTTATGGGACTAAAATTAATTTTTAAATATGTATCTAGGAAAAATAAAGTTATCTCTAAAATTTGGTTGAATTCTGGATTAAAACGAGCAATTTATGATATTCAGGGGCTAAAATGCAAAGATGGGTAATTATGTAATTTTCTAAATATTTATGACCCTAAATTTGAATTAATTGTTTTTAGTTTGCATTTTTATAGGTTCCTTAGAAATTTGGACAACAAAGAGTCGAAGTGCAAAAATTGTTATGATACATCGTGACACGACACAGTTGATACAACTGTACTAAATATTTATTATAAAACGATCGAGTATCTGTTGAAGCGGTGCCATATATTTTCAGAAAAGGTCTTGACAAGACTCACAACTTTGAAGTTCGGATGAAAATGAGATTTTGAAGTTTTGGGGGTCAAAAATTTGATTAAAGCTAATGCGGTGAATAATGAGAAAATTGGGGATAATTATTTAAAAAAAAAAGATTTCTCAATTATCTCTAACTCTTTCCAAGACTCCATGAGATAATTACCAACTCAAATACAACCAATCAAAGAGAATTTAACTCCAATTCAAACACCTAATTCCTAAGCCTATAAAAAAGAACCTTTGGTTCATTATTTTGAGGAGAATTTTAAAGAGAGTAATTTTTTAGAGATTGTATTCAATTTGAGGGCAAGTCTTTATCAATTTTCAAAGGATTGAAGATTGTTTTGATAGAACTATTTGTAAGTTTGATTTATTAATGAAAATATCTACTCATTCTTGCAATTTCTCTTTCATTTTGATAGCTTGATTATTCTATTAGGATTAGGGTGAAGTTTATCATAGTTAGCTAATATTGTCACATTAATTTGATCGTTGTTTACTCCCTACTTGTTTTAATTTTTATCAAAGATTCGTTATTCATTTTAAAACGACCCGAGAATGTGTTTTAAAACCTTCAAAATTATTTTGCCAAATCAAGTTTTGAGATTTAAAAGTAGTAATTTTTTATGGATTATGCTTGCACTTTGATTGTTTTGATAGTACATTCTTAAATACATTTGCAAACTTTAAAACTTGTATTTTCTATGGGAATAGGGATTTTAGCCGTCTATTAGAGACGTCAAAAATATTTTGATCATAACTGTCATATTTTTCGATTTAAACGCGGTAAGAGTCATCTTAATTTGAGTTATAAAAAGGGAATGACAACATTAAATTAGTGTGCAATATTAGTTACATGATAAATGGACCCCTAATCCTAATTATTTCCTAATTGTTTACAAATATCTTGTGTTACCCTCATTTATTGTAGTTACTTTTATTTACTTTAGTTCATAATCATTCTCTATCCATTTAGTCTAGTTGGACAGTCATTTTGAACCAAAAAATTGACAAATCGTTGTGGGTTCGATCCGTACTTACATTCTCTATTCTATAATAGCCCGTGCACTTGCGGTATTTTAAAAAATTAACGACATACCCCCTTACGGATGAGGCCAGCCAGCAGCCCAAATATCTCTGAGAACCCTTGAATCAAACCTCCTCTAGTACATAACCAAACTAAAAAAACTTCTAACCTCCGTAGGTGTCGTGGGTTGTCCTCAATCCATAACCTTCGATACTTTGCTAGGATACATCAAAATCATAGCCTAAAAAATAATATGGCACAACAACTGCACCTCTCGTAGAAAAAATACACCACATGGTAAGGGTTCAAACTCTTTAGCACAAGTATTTTGGCTCTTCTAGTAAGGCATGTGGTTTTAAGTTGTCTTCCCTTAGTGTTAAAATGTCTTACTAGTAAGGCATGTGGAGATTAATATCAAGGCATTCTAAGCTGGTAAGGCACTAGCTTAAAATGCCCCGATGTTAAAATGCACCGGATTAAATTATGATTTTTCCAAATATTACGTATTTTTTAAATGGATTGTTTTGTATGCTCATGTTTATAGTAATATTCACATTTATGTTAGATTAGATGCCAAACGTAGGCTGTAATTTATATTTTTTTAATATTAGATGTATGATTAAGTTATATTACTAATATTCATGTTTAGTTGGATTAGATGCCAAATGCAGGCTATAATTTGTATGCATGGATATCAAATTTATGATTTCATTTTTAATACCAATAAACATGTTTAATTGCATTAGATGCCAAAATCAGAGTATAGTTCATATGTATAAATATTGGATGTACGGTTCATTATTAATGCTAATATACATGCTAAGTTATATTAAATGACAAACACATGATACAGTTCATATATGTCAATATTGCTTAATTGACTTATTTAATGTTAGTATTCATGTTAAGTTGACTTAATTGACAAACGCATGCTACAATTCATATGTGTGGATACTAGATTTATGATTTCATTAGGATACTAATATTCATGTTTAAGTTGGTTTCGATGCTAAATGCAGGCTATCATTCAAATGTGTGGATATTAGAGGTATGATAATGTTTAAACTCTAATATTTATGTTTAGATTATATGCCAAATGCAAGCTATATTCTAAAACTGTGAAAATTAAACTCATGTATGTGAATGTTAAGTTTCTAGTGTATTATGTGCATTCACTTAATCATAATTAATATTGTTGGACGTCAAACGCAGATGCCCCACATATGGTAAATATGATTAAATGAACATTATTAGTGACATATAATTTATTAAGAAATTATAGGACATCAAATGCAAACGCCATGATTTTTGAAATGAATTACAATTCCACCAAATCAAGTTGCCTGAAAAAACATCAACAACTTAATATTCTTTTCGAAATAATAATATTATATATTAATATAACCATGAAGAATTTTTGGTCTTTTTTGTGTAATTCAGTCCTCATACATAAGTTTTGACATTCTGCATGATGAAGTGAAAGTAAATAATTTATGTCTCACTCATTTATTATTATTATTCACCTAATGTCTCATGCTATTTGATTTTGACATTATCCTAAATAAAATATGTTGTGAATTTGAAATTAAGCAACATAATTTATTCATGCATTATAGGTATTTATGCACATGCATGTTTATCTCTTATATTCATATAATGTAAGGTTTGGAGCTCATTATAGTGCTCGATTCCAGAAGTGGTAAACATTAGACCTATGCTTTCATATTATGCATGTTTTGGTTCCCTATGGGTCCATTTATGATATTGAATGTTAGGATGTTGATACTTTATGATATTGCATGCATATTATTAGTTATTCAGTCATTGTGATTTGGTAACCTACATGTCCAATTCCAATAATAGTGCAAAAATTAAGTAGTGATAGATATTTTGGGAATGGATATAATGGTCATAAAATGCAGATGCCATAGTTACTTTCATTATAATATCACCAATTAAGTTTATAAAAAGATAAACATGAATAATTAAGTTCATTACTCATGCGATATTTAATGAACATAAATGGAAAGTTTATTAGCATGTGTATGAAAGTCTTTACTTAATGTAATATTGATATTATGAAATGTTTGGCAGTCACCACAATGACCCATTTAGAATGACAATGGATATTAAGTGTAAAGATGATGGTTCTGGTAACTCATGATGCTTATAATTGAAAAGATATTAATGCGATATGTTGAGTTCATTTCTTCAAGAAAGATTATTCCTTACATGATTTTGAGTGATTTAACGAACATCAAATATCACATACACTATCAAAGTATATAAATTGTTCACAAATATCGTGTACATATAATAGAATAACATTATGCCCAATAAAGTAATGTACTAGCATCATATAATTGATATTTCATGATTATTACTGAAGAAAAATCACGATTATGCACTCCATGCATTATAAAGTTATTAAACGCGTCTTATTAAATCAAAGCATTAATGTAGCGAGAAATTTATATCATTATTTTATCATATTATTATATCTCATTTTGTTTATCCAAAAATGAATATCTCAAATGTCTTAATTTTATTGAGACTAACTTCTTAGAATGAAGCAAAGGTGTTAAGTTTCAATTATTGTGTTATATCTTTATGTGAAACTTTTAATTATGAACCCACTTATGATGATGAAGAATGTGCGTAACACTCTATATAAAGTTTCAAGGGATTAAACAAATTAAGTTTTATTCTACTACAAATGATATTTCACACTCGTACAAGTAATTCTATTAAATATATATATATATATATATATATATATATTAGCTATCGTATTCACATTAGTAGGTACCTATTATGTAACATATTCAAGCTTGTTAAGGTAGATTGTGTGAAGTATAATGTATAGTTCGAAAATAATTTTAAGTATTTAACTTATGTATATTTCAAATTAAACTTAGGGTGCTACGAAAATGTTTAAATTCAATGCAAGGATTCTTTACAAAACAAATCAGAAATGCATATAAGATTACTTTTCTTCTGTTCTTGGGGAATGAAATTTCTATTTATTTTTTCACCAATCTTCTTGGAATATCTTTGTATAAGCATGATCATTAGGGATTTTTATTTGAGTTTCTAAAGATTCTTTCAGTATATATATAAGAGTACCCTTTTCAAAGGTTATGGTATTCCCTTTGATATATTGAATAAAATAATGTTTAGACAGATTTCTTTTAATGAATTTTTTGATCATGTACACAATCATAGCCTTATTTATGAAGCTCTTTAATCTTATACGAAAGTAAATCTAGAATCCCTTTGATAATTTTCATGGACAATTTTTTTCAAATATCTCTTATAAATCTTGATAGTCGAGTTGTGCTCTTAAGGTCTTATGATGTCTATCATCAGGATAATGTGGCCCAGGTGAGAGATTATGAGGGATTTCATTTAAAGTAGACCTACATATATCATACAATCGTCATTGGCATGCACCTATTGCATTAAATAAAAGTGAAAATGTCAAATTCCTTATGAATGGTGAAATTAGTGGAAGTAGAAAATAATAAATTATGGTTATAAAGTAAGGTAGGGTAATATTCTCATTACCCGTTCAGGAATAATTATTCTCTTAGTTGTTGGATTGTCTAACAACAAAGAACAAATAAATGATTAACAACTAAATAATTTTATTGACATCGTTAGATAAAATCATAAGGAATAGTATTAAGAAGATCGTAAAAGGGGTCTACTATCTTGAATGGTTATGTGGTGTATCTTCAAGAATATTATTTTGACATGGCGATAAGTAGTGACTCAGTGTTGTTGTCATAAGTCATAAGAAAAGAAACTAATGGACTAAAATTAAGTTTAATATCTCATTCAATTACCTTATTGAAACACTAAAAATGGGTATGAGTGGTCCGTTAAGACCAAATGCGACGTTAACGGTAATTAAACGATATAAAGCTAAATTTGTAGTGAAATATTTCACCATTAATGAGAAAAAAAGTTACAAATACACCTTCTCACTTTCATCTAATGACATGGAATTTTTTTTTGCAGTAGTATTTCATTATGATTGAGAGTTACATTAAGTGTATATAAAAACTACTTTTTAGAGTTTAATAAACCATGTTTATATGTTTAGGAGATCATTATTTTAACATAAGTAAGCTCCCACCTATGATATTTAGAAATACTAATATTATTTCATTAATCGTTATATATATGTATACACCTTAGGATCAGAAGGAGTAAGTTTATATATTTAATTTCTTATTATATAATTGAGAAATTGGAAAGTAGAGAAAAAAATATATTATATGGGTTTTAAGAGCATGATGTATGAAGTAATGATATACTTAAACGATTATATGCTCACATTTATCATGACTGTTCACTTAAAAGAGTATCATTGATTAAAACTCAAAGTACTATATTGTATGGATAGTATGAAGTCCAATCTTGATTAAGTATGTTTGTTTTGGTTCAACGAACAATATAATGAAAGAGTGAAAAAACTTTGTTAACTATTATGAAAATGGAGTTTGTAGCATGCTTTGAGGCTACAACTTATGCATTATGGCAACGTGACTTCATTTTAGGACTTGGAGTTATCGACACTATTACCAAGCTGTTGAAATATTATGATATTATCGAAGTAATATTCTTTATAAAGAAGTGTTAGGTATTCTAAGAGTAACTAAGTACATTGAATGTAAACACCTTTCAATTAGAGAAGAAGTTTTGAAACAATGCGTGTCACTTGAACATATTAGTACAAGTGTTAAAATAAAAAAATCCACATAAATGGCCTATAACAAAAACATTAATGAAGAATTCTTAAGATATGGGTCTTAAGTGTAGCCAATAAAGTTTTGATGTTGTGGATTGCTAGTGCTTATTTTTGACACTACATTATGATGATAATAATGTATTTTTGGATTCTATATTTCTATCTTTATTTTATATATGCATGTGAATAAATGAATGTGACATAAATAGAATTTTCATAAAGACATTATGTGACCATTATTGACACCCCACACTTTAGTCCTAATTGAATATGACATTAGTGGTGTAATAAATGGAAGGAACCATGCTCTTGAATTAGTATGGAACCGCCATGACTCATATTGGTGGATTATTAATTAAGGTATGCAATTAATTATGAAAATTGTAAAGTTTATTGCGCACCTTATTGTAATACCCCGTATTTTTATGCTATATTAATTTGGGGTTTTATTGAATTTAATGTGAGTAATTTATTTAATAAAAATCCACAAATTAATTATGTTATAATTATTAATGTGACGAGAGTTAGTAATTATGGGAAATTTGTTGAATATTACTAATGAGCAAAGTAATATATTATATTGGTTATATTGAATGTCATGAGTGAGTTAAATGACAATTTCGAAAATTTAAGTCGGAACGTGCTCGTGTCGCATCGGGACTAAATTGTGTTAAATTAAAAAGTGAATATTTTATAAGTTGCTCATTTGGTCATTTTGAGTGCGCCAACGCGTCCGGAAGGGTCGATATAGTCAGAAAAGTGTACCCGGGGGTGTAGTTTGGGTCTCAGGGCGTTTTTAGGCCTAATTAGTACCCCGGGAGGGCATTTTAGTCATTTTACATATTTGGGTAATTAAACCCACGAAATTCAGCAACCTATATCAGCCATTTAGGTTGACCATTTAGGGTTAGAATATTCAGAACCCTAGTAAGGCCATTGGAGAAGAGAGGAGAAGGCTCTAAGGGCAATTCAAGGCCAAAAAGTCACCGGTTTGCACCGCCGCCACCACCAACGCGTAGATCGCGAGAAGAGGAACGCAACCATAACAAAATCAGCCGTAAATCAGAATACCAGAAATCCCAGGCAAGTGTTTAACTTGCTATTTTCGTTGGTGCAATCTTCATATTAGTTTAGGAATGGTTAGGGATGAATTATGTAGAAGAAAACCCAATTTGTGATAGGAAAATCCATGTAGTATTGGTTGATATGATGATTCTGGAAACCCTTGCCATGTAAAGGAAATTAACCACGAAATTTTGATGATTATAAGAAAGAAATTCTGGAGAAAGACTTGCTAGAAAACTGTTTAAGAAAATTCTAGGGTTCTTGATAATTAGATGTAATTTTGGGTGGAAATTCCATGTTTAAATGATGAATGTGTACATGCCTTACGTTAGAAACATCTGGTATACTGTTATAATGTTAGTAGTAGAATTCTTGGACGTTTGGGGTTGGAAAACATGTATTTGGATGAAGAAAATTGGTAGAACCCGTAACTGCAATTCTGCAGAAAATCGAAATACCTGTTTGATCGATCGATCGAGCATAGAGCTTCGATCGATCGATGGTTCGATCGATCGAGCCCCAAACCTCGATCGATTGACCCCTCCTGGCAGACTCTTATTTCCCTTTGTAAATGAATTAAAAATCGAATTTTCTTGATATAATTCTTGGGCATTCTTAGTATAATGATTTGGGAGACATGGAGGACCAGTAGGGCCTATGAATAAATGTTGGGATTATTAATATTCGTCGAGAATGGTATTTATGGGATATTTACTATAGGGTTAGTAAATTGATATATTAAAGGGTGAGGCGCGTAAGAGAGTTACGTTGAAACGAAATAATGACACCTACTGAATTTTTCTATTTGGGAGGATAAAGTCCACGAGTGTCACGAAATAAGTGAGAAAACCCTTCGAGGTAAGGTTAGAGATGAAACCTTATACATAGTACTAATAATGTGAAATTAAGGATAAATGTTGTAATTATGGGTGACGAGAGGAACCTATATTAATATGATGAAAGTGGTATATTTATATGATTGTATGTACATATATTATATACATGTGAAAAATATACCGCGCTACTTGCTATCCTTGAGGTTACCGCGCTGGGACAGTCTTATCTAGATGGGAACTTTATGGGGGTTATTGACTTGTACCCTAGAAGATAGATATCCTTGGTACAGGCTATCGAATCGATAGTTCAGACGGTCCCAAGAGACGCGAGTATGTGCCATCCTCTTAGAGACTTGGAATCTATGCTTCGCCTCGATATTGTTTGTGTATGTGTTAATACAATTCGAGAGTGATTCCGAATTTGTATTCCCCTTGATATGAGTGTTATGGGGTTTGGATAGTAGAAGTATGCACGCACCATAGTTTTATGTGGGGTGCTGTTATTTTATATATATTATACGAGTAGGTAATATATATATGAGATTTGGAAATTTGAAACTGCCTACTGTGATTTGATAAGTAGGACATGGTTGATGACTCAAATGGTAAATACTTGCTTCGTGAAAGTAAAATATGACACTGGGAAACTTTATAAATTATTAAAGTTAAAACGAGAGTTGTGCTTCTAATTGGAAGTATTATTTTAAACTTTGTTATTGTTCGGTTTGGAAATCTTATGAGTAAGTTAAGATAAGTTATATTATTGGGAAGGTTTGTAAGTTATATGATAAGATAAACCGTTGAGAGGGTTAGTACGATAGGCGTGCACATTAGAAGAGAGGTGAGAATTTCTCAAGAGAGGGTCGCTCTAGTATGTTGTTGCATTGGCCTGTATCAATTTAAATACTTGCTAAACGTATTTTAAATCAAACACACTTTCGGGCTCTGACCCGTTTCTCTCTCTCTCTCTCTCTCTCTCTCTCTCTTGTATATATATGTATGTATTACAGGTGCCCAGCCACAGGGGCGTCTTGCTTAGGATCTCTTGGAAGGAACGCGCTGCAGCTTAGGTGGGAGTTGCAGGTCTCTTGATTAGACGACTTCGTTCATTCGGATCCACTCTTAGTATTTTCACTTAGTTGAGCATGTGTAGCTCTTTCCATTATTCCATTTTATTGGGACATTTGTATTTCAGTTATTTCCAGTATTGTTATTGTGAGATTTATTCAGTTTGGATTGTGATACTTTATATTTCGCATGTTAACATTCGATTGACGAATGTTTTAAATTAATTGGATTATGTTGCAGATATTTAATGTGGTGTAATTCTTACTTATTGAATGTTGTTAATAAAATAAATGTTTTTCTTTAAATAAAATTTGGAAAGTTATGTATGAAAATGGTTTTGACACTTAGCTTAATTATTTAGGGTGTTAAATTGGAAAAATTATTTTTATCGACAGTGATGCTGAGAATGAACCAACTATTTACCTTGATTTAATTTATTAAAGGAGTGATCGCCCGGTATTTAATTAGGCGGGGTGTCACAGGTGGTATCAGGGCATCAGGTTCTAGTGTCCATAGGATCTGTACGGCTTATTTCGCTTTCAGCTTAACGTTATTGCTATAGAGCCCTATTTTTAGGATTGTTGTATTCTTGCTTTTATGTTTAAGTCTTCAGCTATTTGATATTTGATAATAACTGTAGACTAATAAACTTGTTCACGTTTCAGATGCCTCCGAGATGTGCTCCGAAAGATAGACGTGCCCAGGCCGAGTAGCCAGCAGCTCCGGCACAAGGCACGATGAATGCAAACGAAGTAGCCGCCATTGTTGCTCAAGCGGTGAATGTCGCACTAGCGGTGGTTCAGTAGGCTCCACCCCAGGTTCAGGCAGTGGCGCCAGTACCAGCACAGCTTCCATCTGCATGGGAGAGGGTTCGGGATGCTTTTCAGAAAGCGCATCCCCCTGAGTTCTCTGGTAGCTCCGATATTGTCACAGTTAGCCAATGGAAGAAAGACATCCAGCGGCATCTCCGTATGTATGAGTGCTCTGACGTGCAAAAGCAGTTATTGGCTTCCTTTAAGCTGGTGGAAGCCGCCTTGCAGTGGTAGGAATCCACTACCACATTAGAGGAGAGGGACACGATCCCTATTCAGTTGTTCTGGGAGCGGTTTGACCGCAAGTATTTTCCACCCGCCATGCAGACTGAGATGAGGCGGAAACTACTGAATCTGAAGCAGGAGAGTCTTACTGTAGCGGAGTATGAGGAAAAGTTCACGAGACTTCTCACCATTGTGCCAGATGAGGCACTTACTGAGAGCAAGAAGATTTTGCTGTTTGTCGACGGGTTAGCTTGGAGGATCCGTCAGCACCTTATTGGGAATTTATCCCTGAGTACTTTCACTGATGTACTCAATGCAGCGTTACTACATTGCCATGATCACCGCTTCCATCTTCAGGGAAGCAAGAGAGCAGGAGAGTCCAGCCAGCAGGGCAGGACCGGGGGAAACGGTGCTAATGGGGCACCATCTCATGGACAGACTCGTCAGCACGAGCAGAGTTCCCATTAGGGGGACCCTGCTAAGAGATTCCGTTCAGGTGATTCTAGGCAGGGATTCAGGGGTTTTAGGCAGGGCCATCAGGGCCAGCCTAATCAGCAGGGCCAGCAGGGCCAACACCGACAGCACACTACACCAAATCTGCCCATTTGTCAAGGTCATTGACCTTGACAAATTCACCTTGTCAAGGTCAATGACCGTGATATTTCGAGGCGAGACAACTTTTTTTGTCACGGTCGTGTCACGGTCGTGTCAAGGTCAATGACCGTGACACGTTTGTCACGGTTCTAAACCGTGACCCCAATTGTCACGGTCAATGACCGTGACACGTCCGTGACAACTTTGTCGCGGACTTGTCACGGTCAATGACAGTGACAATTCTGGGCAGAATTTAAAAAAAATCTGATGGGCAGTATGGCCACCGCCACTGCCCAGCAGTATATTTGTACATGTTATAGCAACGTTGTACCTGTTCCAAACATCATATATCCAACACAAACTAAAGATAATGAAAATATATATTCATGACGATATAATCCAAATATTCAAAGTAAAAACAATATACATGACGATATAATCCAAATTTAATTAAAATGGACAAACTTAAAAATAATGTTACTACATGTCTTGGATAAAACTGAGGAGGTGAGTAGGCCACACGACATACGAATTGACGCACCCACTAATATACGTCGTGCCGCATTATTCGCGCAACCACAATAGGGAGTTCTCCTTCCCGGGTATGACATGCGTGACGAGCACCCTGGACTCCATCTCTTGAAGCACACGTCCATGGACTATTCCACCCTCGACGATATTCGGGTCCCTCAACCCCCTCCCTATCCGCTGGCCATCAAATACGTCCAATATGAACACGCTCGACCAACCAATTGTCGACAATGTTCTGTTGGAGGGTGTCAAATAGGGAAGTGGATCGTCGAAGTACGAACGTGTCGGTGATGAAGCAGCGAGGTCCACATCCTCGTCATCCTGCGCCTCGTCCTCCCGCACCTCCTCCTCCACCTCCTTCTCCTTCCCTTTCCCTTTACGGTCTCCACCCAACGTACGCTTCATGAATGTGTACATATCTTGGACCGTCGCCTCCAAACGGGACAGCTTCGCGTCGTGTGAATCCACCGTTCGAGACAATCCGGTGTCGCTCGTCTCCAATCCGATGATCCTAGATTTGGCCACCCGCGAGATCACTCCCCTTGTCCTCCCTTTGCGATCAGAGCCAAGCACTTGGCTGAGTGCGTCTGTGGACAAAGATGCCTTGTCGGCATCAGACTGCGACTCATGCACTTCCTTAAGCTTTGCCTGAAACGACAAAAAGCACATGATTAGTAAAATAAGTAAACTAAAAAATTATAACGTAATTATAAATAATTAAACTGTCGGATTACTTACAATCGTGGCCGCGACGCTCGGGGACACCTCCTTGTCCTTCCCCTTCTTCGTCCGAAGAGCCACATAAGTATCGAGCCTATGTGGCTTACCCCCTGGCCCACTCCCTACCCCCTGAAATAAAATAGAGTAAAGTAAAATTAGTATCGGCCCCATAAAGTAAAATAATATCCAATAATATATTTCTGTAGTTATAGATAAACTAAATCTTACCTGCATCCTATGCTCCACCTCAGCGTAAGAGGTCCGGCCGGAGTAGTGCACGTCCGTCTTTTTAGCCCGATTTTCCCTCCCCGATTGGCGAGATGCCAATTGTCGATCCTCGATCTCATTGTCAATGAACTTTTGCCATTGTGCCAATGAGATCGGCTCCTTGGGCGGGACAGATCCGCGCCATTGTAAAATGGACTCTCGTGTTTTTCCAAAGTACCGTGTCCGCATATTTTTCTTCCACGTCTTGTGCTGCTCCCTCAACTGCTCCAAGACGGAATCGCGTAGCTTTGGATCCAAGTTGAATTGTTCCTGTCCAACAAATACAATGTTAGTTGCGAATAAATATAAATATAAATATAAATTGAAATATTCATATAAATATTACCTGTAGTGCCGCCCAAACAGCTAACTTGAGCTCATACGGTACCTCCTTCCAACTCATAAACCCCGGGCCGATGACCGTCTTTAGCAGCTCGAGGGATCTCGCTAAAAGCTCCGACTTGTTTTCGTCACCTCCACCCCACCCCACCCCACCCCCTGCCCCCCTCCACCACCCCCTCCCCCACCACACACCACCACACACACACACACACCCCACCCCACCCCCTACAAGTCTAAGGATGTTCTTGATTAAAAATGGGAAATCTCATATCGTTTGCAAAAAGTTCATAGATTCTTAATCCCTAGGGTTATGGATATCATATTTCTTTCACAATTATTTCTTCGATTGCGATGGGTGAAGTTCAATTATATGTTAAAACAATAGATCCTCGCAAGTTGGTCAATCATTGTGTGAATAGGTATGAGATCATAATTTGGAGGAATTCACGTCCAAGAAATAATTTGGATTGTGATACCCCTTGATAGACTTATATGTTTTGTTTACCCGACCGATGAACTATTTTATAATCCTATAGAATTAAGTCTTAGAATCAAGGATTTGATCAGATATTCATTATAATCGGTTAGTAGAAAATTTATTTAACCAAGAGGGTATCGAAAACATAACGCGGGGAATCATAATATACCGTAATCAACTTTAATAATAAGAACACATTCTTTCGAGTCATTTATAAATAATTAAATTTGAGTGCAATCATGATTATTTAGTGGAATGAATCGTGATTAAATAAATAAAGGATATAAATTAGACGATTATAAATTGGGATTTCCTAGTATTTACTTTGAATCCAGTTTATTTATTTATCTTTGGTCCCTAGTATAGTCATTGAACAAGTAGTAGGAGCGAAACTCTATAAAACCCTAGTTTAGCTAAAGCCCGTGAATTATCCCTCCCCCACCACACACCACCACACACACACACACACACACACATCCCACCCCACCCCACCCCCTGCCCCCCTCCACCACCCCCTCCCCCACCACACACCACACACACACACACACACACCACCCCACCCCACCCCCTTCCCCCCTCCACCACCCACTCCCCCACCACACACCACCACACACACACACACACACCCCACCCCACCCCCTGCCCCCCTCCACCACCCCCTCCCCCCCCCCTCCACCACCACACACCACCACACACACACACACCCCACCCCACCCCCTGCCCCCCTCCACCACCCCCTCCCCCCCTCCACCACCCCCTCCCCCAAAACACACCACCACACACACACACACACACACCGTACCCCACCCCACCCCACCCCCTGCCCCCTCCACCACCCCCTCCCCCACCACACACCACCACACACACACACACACCCCACCCCACCCCCTGCCCTCCTCCACCACCCCCTCCACCACCCTCTCCCCTAAAACACACGACCACACACACACACACCACCGCACCCCCCCCCTGCCCACCTCCACCCCCCCCCCCCACCCTGCCTCACCCCGCCCCATCCCCCACACACGTACTCACATACACACATATATATATACACATACACACATAAATATACACACAAATATATATATAAATGGAAGAGAGAGAGAGAAATTGGACCTGAAAGTAGAGAGAGAGAGAGAGAGCAGCGTCGAGAGAGAGAGAGAGAGAGAGAGAGAGAGGGAGGGAACGGTGGGAGGGAAAAAAGAAGGGGGAAAGGGTTTTTGCTGGAAAAGTTGTCACGGTCGTGTCAAGGTCATTGACCGTGACAAGAATTGTCACGGTCAATGACCGTGACAAGACCGTGACAATTAAATTTATCACGGACTTGTCACGGTCAATGACCGTGACAATTAGTTGTCACGGTCGTGTCAAGGTCAATTACCGTGACATAAAACGCGTGTTTTTTTGTCACGGTCAATGACCTTGACAAGGCTGGCCGGCTGAAAGGTGACAATTTCCCCATTTTGGTGTAGTGGCAGCAGGGCCAGCAGCGCGCTAATCAGGGCCAACAGGGCCAATGGCGGGGAGGTAACGGCCCGCCGGGCCATGGTCAGCAGGGACAGAGGGGAGGAAACTTCAAAGGCCGATGTTTTGGGTACGGTAAACATGGTCATAGGCATCAGGATTGCCCAGAGGGCGATCGGGCCCCACAGCAGCAGGGAGCCCATAATGAGCCACAGAGACCACTTTTTCCACCAGCCTCCCAGCTCCAGCCCAGGTGCCAGCCCTACCAGCCATTCCAGCAGCTCCAGTGCAGCAGGGGCAATTACAGTATGGACGTGTCTATAACATCCACCAGGCAGCAGTTCCACAGGCACCACCCTCGATTGAGGGTATGTTTCCTATCTATGGTACTATGGATCAGGTTTTGTTTGATACGGGGGCATCACATTGTTTTATAGATACGCATTTTGCGAAGGCCTTAGGGTTGTTAGCCACAGCAGAGAGCACAGTGACATGCGTGGACTCACCACTGGGGAGTGGGTCACTTATTTTCTTTATATGCCGGGGAGTGGGGGCAGAGATCGGTAGTTTGGTATTACCTGCGGACCTGTTAGTCTTAGACATG
Organism: Sambucus nigra; assembly: GCA_949130495.1. Lineage (NCBI taxonomy): Eukaryota > Viridiplantae > Streptophyta > Magnoliopsida > Dipsacales > Adoxaceae > Sambucus > Sambucus nigra. Next base: position 509,321,634 of record OX422212.1, read on the forward strand.
CACGAGCATGATGTGATTATTGGTATGGATTGGCTCGCAGCTTATAGAGCCATGATTGATTGCTTCGGTGGGAGCATTGTTTTTGCCATTCCGGGGCAAGAGATGTTTGTAGTGGCGATGCCTCGCCCAGAGGGAGGTTCGACCGCTCATTTTTATTACATAGAGGAGGATACCTCTAAGGAGGTTGTGATTCCCTTAGATTCGATCCCAGTTGTCAGGGAGTATTCCGATGTGTTCCAGGAGATACCAGGCCTACCCCCCAGTCGAGAGATAGACTTTGTTATAGATTTATTGCCAGATACGAGACCTATAGCACGCGTACCATACCGTATGGCTCCGGTAGAGATGCGAGAGCTACGAGATCAGATAGAGCAGCTGTTAGGTCAGGGCTTCATTCGTAGGAGTACCTCACCTTGGGGCGCTCCAGTCTTGTTTGTGAAGAAGAGAGATGGTTCACTGAGATTGTGTGTGGACTACCGAGAACTGAACAAGGTAACGATACGGAATAAGTATCCGTTGCCTCGAATCGATGATCTGTTCGACCAGTTGAGGGGAGCAACTTTATTTTCGAAGATAGATCTGAGGTCGGGGTACCATCAGCTACGTATTAGAGAGCAGGATGTTTCAAAGACTGCCTTCTTGACGAGATATGGGTCCTATCAGTTTAGGGTGATGCCCTTCGGACTCACAAATGTTCCAGCCGTTTTCATGGACTTGATGAACCGAGTATTCAAAGAGTTGTTGGATCAGTTTGTCATCGTCTTCATATATGACATTTTGATATATTCACACTCCGAGGAGCAGCATGCCGAGCACTTGAGACAGGTTCTTCAGACTCTACGAGAGCATCAGTTATATGCCAAGTACGAGAAGTGTGGATTCTGGTTGCGAGAGGTACAGTTCTTGGTCCATGTTGTTTCTGAGCAGGGGATAGGAGTTGACCCGAGTAAAGTATCAACGGTGAGGGAGTGGGGACATCCCACGATATCGACGAAAGTGCGTAGTTTCTTGGGGTTAGCTGGTTACTACAGGAGATTCATTCGGGGATTCTCCAAAATAGCGGGTCCATTGACGAATTTGACTCGCAAGGGGGTACCATATGTTTGGGATGACACTTGTCAGTTGGCTTTCGACGAGCTGAAAGACAAGCTTACTTCAGCGCCAGTCCTTGCGTTACCGAAGCCGGGAGTGGAGTACCTTGTTTACACCGATGCCTCTTTACGGGGACTTGGGGGAGTACTTCAGCAGGAGGAGAAGGCTATAGCTTTTGCCTGCCGCAAGCTTAAGCCACATGAGAAGAATTACCCCACCCACGACCTGGAGTTAGCAGCGCTCGTCTTTGCGTTGAGGATATGGAGGCACTATTTGTTGGGAGAGAAATCCCGTTTGTTCACAGACTATAAGTCACTGCAATACCTGTTCACTCAGCGTGAGCTGAATATGCGCCAGCGCAGGTGGTTAGAGTTTGTGAAAGACTATCAGTTCGAAATACAGTATCATCCAGGAAAGGCCAACGTAGTTGCTGATGCGTTGAGTCGTAGACCGGTAGACGAAGTAACAGACGTCTGAAAAGCAAAGTGGAAGGAGTTGGGTCATCAGGAAGCAGTGGCACGTTCTTTTATGTCCGTGATGTCAGTCACCCCCGAGATTGTTACGAGGGTAATACAGGCACAGACCACAGACCCGTTTTGCCAAGAGCAGATTGTGCGACTTCTTGTCGAGGGTGCTGATTCCTATTCTGTTAGTTCCAATGGAGGTTTACGGTTTAATGGGAGATTGGTAGTTCCAGAAGGAGCAGAATTACGTCATGCTGTGATGACTCATTCCCATGGGTCCCGATTTGCAGTACACCCGGGAGGCGATAAGATGTACCAGGATATGAGGCGACAATACTGGTGGAGTGGGATGAAGAACAACATTGCCGAGTTCGTGTCCAAGTGTTCTACCTGCCAGCTGGTGAAGGTGGACCATCGGAAACCGTCAGGATTGCTTCAGACCTTGGAAGTACCCGCGTGGAAGTGGGAGAGTATTTCCATGGATTTTATTATAGGGTTGCCTACATCACAGCGGGGCCACGATTCTATCTGGGTGATTGTAGATCGTTTGACCAAGGTGGCTCATTTTCTGCCGGTGCGGACAGATTATACCACGGATCAGTATTCTCAGTTATTCATCACCGAGATTGTCAGATTACATGGGGTGCCCCTGAATATTGTGTCAGATAGGGACAAGATTTTTGTGTCACGTTTCTGGGAAAGCTTTCAGGAGGCTATGGGTACTGAGTTGAGGTTGAGTTCAGCCTACCACCCACAGACAGATGGACAAACAGAGTGTACTAATCATATGTTAGAGGATATGATACGCATGTGTGTTCTCGATTTTGGAGGAGGTTGGGAGCAACATCTTCCACTGGTAGAGTTTGCCTATAATAACTCTTATCAGTTCACGATTGGCATGGCTCCATTTGAGGCTTTGTATGGCAGACCTTGTCGTTCCCCAGCTTGTTGGATCTAAGTGGGGGATAACAAGTTGCTAGGACCAGAGGTGATCCAGGAGACCTCCGCGAGGATTGAGATGATCAGGAGTCGCATTCGGGTAGCCCAAGACAGGCAAAAGAGCTACGCCGATGCGAAACGGTTCTTCCGGGAGTTTAGTGTGGGGGACCAAGTGTTATTGCGTGTATCTCCTATGAAGGGAGTGATGAGGTTCGTGAAGAAGGGGAAGTTGGCTCCGAGGTACGTGGGACCATTTCCCATCATCGAGAGGATTGGGACGGTTGCATACAGGTTGGGACTGCCAGAGCATTTACATCGCATCCACGATGTATTCCACATCTCGTCGTTGAGACGATATCTTCGGGATGATATGGCCCATACTCACATTGCGATAGATGATATCGACTTACAGCCTGATAGCTCTTACGAGGAGAGACCGATGGCTATCTTAGACTATAGTGAGAGGAGATTGAGGTCGAAGATAGTTCCACTTGTGCGGGTCCAGTGGGAACATCATAATGTGGCGGAATCCACTTGGGAGCGCGAGTCAGATATGCGCGAAAGATATCCAGAGTTTTTTTTACCAGGTATGCCTTATTTTCCGAATTTCGGGACGAAATTGCGTTATTAGGGGGGAAGTATGTAATACCCCGTATTTTTATGCTATATTAATTTGGGGATTTATTCAATTTAATGTGAGTAATTTATTTAATAAAAATCCAAAAATTAATTATTAACGTGACGAGAGTTAGTAATTATGGAAAATTTGTTGAATATTACTAATGAGCAAAGTAATATATTATATTGGTTATATTGAATGTCATGAGTGAGTTAAATGACAATTTCGAAAATTTAAGTCGGAACGTGCTCGTGTCGCGTCGGGACTAAATTGTGTTAAATTAAAAAGTGAATATTTTATAAGTTGCCTGTATGGTCGTTTTGAGTGGGCCAACGCGTCCGGAAGGGTCGAGATAGTCAGAAAAGTGTACCCGGGGGTGTAGTTTGGGTCTTGGGGCGTTTTTAGGCCTAATTAGTACCCCAGGAGGGCATTTTAGTCATTTTACATATTCAGGTAATTAAACCCACGAAATTCAGCAACCTATATCAACCATTTAGGTTGACTATTTAGGGTTAGAATATTCAGAACCCTAGTACGGCCATTGGAGAAGAGAGGAGAAGGCTCTAAGGGCAATTCAAGGCCAAAAAGTCACCGGTTTGCACCGCCGCCACCACCAACGCGTAGATCGCGAGAAGAGGAACGCAACCATACCAAAATCAGCCGTAAATCAGAATACCAAAAATCCCAGGCATGTGTTTAACTTGCTATTTTCGTTGGTGCAATCTTCATATTAGTTTAGGAATGATTAGGGATGAATTATGTAGAAGAAAACCCAATTTGTGATAGGAAAATCCATGTAGTATTGGCTGATATGATGATTCTGGAAACCCTTTCCATGTAAAGGAAATTAACCACGAAATTTTGATGATTATAAGAATGAAATTTTGGAGAAAGATTTGCTAGAAAACTGTTTAAGAAAATTCTAGGGTTCGTAATTTTGGGTGGAAATTCCATGTTTAAATGATGAATATGTACATGCCTTACGTTAGAAACATCTGGTATACTGTTATAATGTTTGTAGTAGAATTCTTGGACGTTTGGGGTTGGAAAACATGTATTTGGATGAAGAAAATTGGTAGAACCCATAACTGCAATTCTACAGAAAATCGAAATACATGTTTGATCGATCGATCGAGCATAGAGCTTCGATCGATCGATGGTTCGATCGATCGAGACCCAAACCTCGATCGATCGACCCCTCCTAGCAGACTCTTATTTCCCTTTGTAAATGATTTAAAAATTGAATTGTCGTGATATAATTCTTGGTCATTCTTAGTACAATGATTTGGGAGACATGGAGGACCAGTAGGGCGTATGAATAAATGTTGGGATTATTAATATTAGTCGAGAATGGTATTTATGGGATATTTACTTTAGGGTTAGTAAATTGATATATTAAAGGGTGAGGCGCGTAAGAGAGTTACGTTGAAACGAAATAATGACACCTACTGAATTTTTCTATTTGGGAGGATAAAGTCCACGAGTGTCACGAAATAAGTGAGAAAACCCTTCGAGGTAAGGTTAGAGATGAAACCTTATACGTAGTACTAATAATGTGAAATTAAGGATAAATGTTGTAATTATGGGTGACGAGAGGAACCTATATTAAGATGATGAAAGTGGTATATTTATATGATTGTGTGTACATATATTATATACATGTGAAAAACATACCGCGCTACTTGCTATCCTTGAGGTTACCGCGCTGGGACAGCCTTATCTCGATGGGACCTTTATGGGGGATATTGACTTGTACCCTAGAAGATAGATATCCTTGGTACAGGCTATCGAATCGATAGTTCAGACGGTCCTAAGAGACGCGAGTATGTGCCATCCTCTTAGAGACTTGGAATCTATGCTTCGCCTCGATATTGTTTGTGTATGTGTTAATACAATTCAAGAGTGATTCCGAATTTGTATTCCCCTTGATATGAGTGGTATGGGGTTTGGATAGTAGAAGTATGCACGCACCATAGTTTTATGTTGGGTGCTGTTATTTTATATATATTATACGAGTAGGTAATATATATATATGAGATTTGGAAATTTGAAACTGCCTACTATGATTTGATAAGTAGGACATAGTTGATGACTCAAATGGTAAATACTTGCTCCGTGAAAGTAAAATATGACACTGGGAAACTTTATAAATTATTAAAGTTAAAATGAGAGTTGTGCTGCTAATTGGAAGTATTCTTTTAAACTTTGTTATTGTTCGGTTTGGAAATCTTATGAGTAAGTTAAGATAAGTTATATTATTGGGAAGGTCTGTAAGTTATATGATAAGATAAACCGTTGAGAGGGTTAGTACGATAGGCGTGCACATTAGAAGAGAGGTGAGAATTTCTCAAGAGAGGGTCGCTCTAGTATGTTGTTGCATTGGCCTGTATCAATTTAAATACTTGCTAAATGTATTTTAAATCAAACACACTTTTGGGATCTGACCCATTTCTCTCTCTCTCTCTCTCTCTCTCTCTCTCTCTCTCTCTCTCTCTCTCTCTCTCTCTCTCTCTCTCTTGTATATATATGTATGTATTACAGGTGCCCAGCCACAGGGGCGTCTTGCTTAGGATCTCTTGGAAGGAACGCGCTGCAGCTTAGGTGGGCGTTGCAGATCTCTTGATTAGACGTCTTCGTTCATTCGGATCCACTCTTAGTATTTTCACGTAGTTGAGCATGTGTAGCTCTTTACATTATTCCATTTTATTGGGACATTTGTATTTCAGTTATTTCTAGTACCCCACCCCCTTCCCCCTCCACCACCCCCTCCACCACCACACACCACCACAGACACACACATACCCCACCCCACCCCCTGCCCTCCTCCACCACCCCCTCCCCCCCTCCACCACCCTCTGCCCCAAAACACACCACCACACACACACACACCACCGCACCCCACCCAACCCCACCCCTGCCCCCCTCCACCACCCCCCCCACCCTGCCCCATCCCGCCCCACCCTGCCCCATCCCGCCCCACCCCGCCCCATCCCCCACACACGTACACAAATACACACATATATATATATACATACACACATAAATATACACACAAATATATATATAAATGGAAGAGAGAGAGAGAGAGAAATTGGACCTGAAAGTAGAGAGAGAGAGAGAGAGCAGCGTCGAGAGAGAGAGAGAGAGAGAGAGAGAGAGAGAGAGAGAGAGAGAGTGAGGGAACGGTGGGAGGGAAAAAAGAAGGGGGAAAGTGTTTTTGCTGGAAAAGTTGTCACGGTCGTGTCAAGGTCATTGACCGTGACAAGAATTGTCACGGTCAATGACCGTGACAATTAAATTTATCACGGACTTGTCACGGTCAATGAACGTGACAATTAGTTGTCACGGTCGTGTCAAGGTCAATGACCGTGACATAAAACACATGTTTTTTTGTCACGGTCAATGACCTTGACAAGGCTGGCCGGATGAAAGGTGACAATTTGCCCATTTTGGTGTAGTGGCAGCAGGGCCAGCAGCGTGCTAATCAGGGCCAACAGGGCCAATGGCGGGGAGGTAACGGCCCGCCGGGCCATGGTCAGCAGGGACAGAGGGGAGGAAACTTCAAAGGCCGATGTTTTGGGTGCGGTAAACATGGTCATAGGCATCAGGATTGCCCAGAGGGCGATCGGGCCCCACAGCAGCAGGGAGCCCGTAATGAGCCATAGAGACGACTTTTTCCACCAGCCTCCCAGCTCCAGCCCAGGTGCCAGCCCTACCAGCCATTCCAGCAGCTCCAGTGCAACAGGGGCTATTACAGTATGGACGTGTCTATAACATCCACCAGACAGCAGCTCCACAGGCACCACCCGCGATTGAGGGTATGTTTCCTATCCATGGTACTATGGGTCAGGTTTTGTTTGATACGGGGGCATCACATTGTTTTATAGATACGCATTTTGCGAAGGCCTTAGGGTTGTTAGCCACAGCAGAGAGCACAGTGACATGCGTGGACTCACCACTGGGGAGTGGGTCACTTATTTTCTTTATATGCCGGGGAGTGGGGGTAGAGATCGGTAGTTTGGTATTACCTGCGGGCCTGTTAGTCTTAGTCATGCACGAGCATGATGTGATTATTGGTATGGATTGGCTCGCAGCTTATAGAGCCATGATTGATTGCTTCGGTGGGAGCATTGTTTTTGCCATTCCGGGGCAAGAGATGTTTGTAGTGGCGATGCCTCGCCCAGAGGGAGGTTCGACCGCTCATTTTTATTACATAGAGGAGGATACCTCTAAGGAGGTTGTGATTCCCTTAGATTCGATCCCAGTTGTCAGGGAGTATTTCGATGTGTTCCAGGAGATACCAGGCCTACCCCCCAGTCGAGAGATAGACTTTGTTATAGATTTATTGCCAGATACGAGACCTATAGCACGCGTACCATACCGTATGGCTCCGGTAGAGATGCGAGAGCTAACAGATCAGATAGAGAAGCTGTTAGGTCAGGGCTACATTCGTAGGAGTACCTCACCTTGGGGCGCTCCAGTCTTGTTTGTGAAGAAGAGAGATGGTTCACTGAGATTGTGTGTGGACTACCGGGAACTGAACAAGGTAACGATACGGAATAAGTATCCGTTGCCTCGAATCGATGATTTGTTCGACCAGTTGAGGGGAGCAACTTTATTTTCGAAGATAGATCTGAGGTCGGGGTACCATCAGCTACGTATTAGAGAGCAGGATGTTTCAAAGACTGCCTTCTTGACGAGATATGGGTCCTATGAGTTTAGGGTGATGCCGTTCGGACTCACAAATGCTCCAGCCATTTTCATGGACTTGATGAACCGAGTATTCAGAGATTTCTTGGATCAGTTTGTCATCGTCTTCATATATGACATTTTGATATATTCACACTCCGAGGAGGAGCATGCCGAGCACTTGAGGCAGGTTCTTCAGACTCTACGAGAGCATCAGTTATATGCCAAGTACGAGAAGTGTGGATTCTGGTTGCGAGAGGTACAGTTCTTGGTCCATGTTGTTTCTGAGCAGGGGATAGCAGTTGACCCGAGTAAAGTATCAGCGGTGAGGGAGTGGGGACAGCCCACGATACCGACGGAAGTGCGTAGTTTCTTGGGGTTAGCTGGTTACTACAGGAGATTCATTCGGGGATTCTCCAAAATAGCGGGTCCATTGACGAATCTGACTCGCAAGGGGGTACCATATGTTTGGGATGACACTTGTCAGTTGGCTTTCGACGAGCTGAAAGACAAGCTTACTTCAGCGCCAGTCCTTGCGTTACCGAAGCCGGGAGTGGAGTACCTGGTTTACACCGATGCCTCTTTACGGGGACTTGGGGGAGTACTTCAGCAGGAGGAGAAGGCTATAGCTTTTGCCTGCCGCAAGCTTAAGCCACATGAGAAGAATTACCCCACCCACGACCTGGAGTTAGCAGCGCTCGTCTTTGCGTTGAGGATATGGAGGCACTATTTGTTGGGAGAGAAATCCCGTTTGTTCACAGATTATAAGTCACTGCAGTACTGTTCACTCAGCGTGAGCTGAATATGCGTCAGCGCAGGTGGTTAGAGTTTGTGAAAGACTATCAGTTCGAAATACAGTATCATCCAGGAAAGGCCAACGTAGTTGCTGATGCGTTGAGTCGTAGACCGGTAGACGAAGTAACAGACGTCTGGAAAGCAAAGTGGAAGGAGTTGGGTCATCAGGAAGCAGTGGCACGTTCTTTTATGTCCGTGATGTCAGTCACCCCCGAGATTGTTACGAGGGTAATACAGGCACAGACCACAGACCCGTTTTGCCAAGAGCAGATTGTGCGACTTCTTGCCGAGGGTGCTGATTCCTATTATGTTAGTTCCAATGGAGGTTTACGGTTTAATGGGAGATTGTTAGTTCCAGAAGGAGCAGAATTACGTCATGCTGTGATGACTCATTCCCATGGGTCCCGATTTGCAGTACACCCGGGAGGCGATAAGATGTACCAGGATATGAGGCGACAATACTGGTGGAGTGGGATGAAGAACAACATTGCCGAGTTCGTGTCCAACTGTTCTACCTGCCAGGTGGTGAAGGTGGACCATCAGAAACCGTCAGGATTGCTTCAGCCCTTGGAAGTACCCGCGTGGAAGTGGGAGAGTATTTCCATGGATTTTATTATAGGGTTGCCTACATCACAGCGGGGCCACGATTCTATCTGGGTGATTGTAGATCGTTTGACCAAGGTGGCTCATTTTCTGCCGGTGCGGACAGATTATACCACGGATCAGTATGTTCAGTTATTCATCACCGAGATTGTCAGATTACATGGGGTGCCCCTGAATATTGTGTCAGATAGGAACAAGATTTTTGTGTCACGTTTCTGGGAAAGCTTTCAGGAGGCTATGGGTACTGAGTTGAGGTTGAGTTCAGCCTACCACCCACAGACAGATGGACAAACAGAGCGTACTAATCATATGTTAGAGGATATAATACGCATGTGTGTTCTCGATTTTGGAGGAGGTTGGGAGCCACATCTTCCACTGGTAGAGTTTTCCTATAATAACTCTTATCAGTTCACGATTGGCATGGCTCCATTTGAGGCTTTGTATGGCAGACCTTGTCGTTCCCCAGCTTGTTGGATCTAAGTGGGGGATAACAAGTTGCTAGGACCAGAGGTGATCCAGGAGACCTCCGCGAGGATTGAGATGATCAGGAGTCGCATTCCGGTAGCCCAAGACAGGCAGAAGAGCTACGCCGATGCGAAACGGTTCTTCCGGGAGTTTAGTATGGGGGACCAAGTGTTATTGCGTGTATCTGCTATGAAGGGAGTGATGAGGTTCGTGAAGAAGGGGAAGTTGGCTCCGAGGTACGTGGGACCATTTCCCATCATCGAGAGGATTGGGACGGTTGCATACGGGTTGGGACTGCCAGAGCATTTACATCGCATCCACGATGTATTCCACATCTCGTCGTTGAGACGATATCTTCGGGATGATATGGACCATACTCACATTGCGATAGATGATATCGACTTACAGCCTGATAGCTCTTACGAGGAGAGACCGATGGCTATCTTAGACTATAGTGAGAGGAGATTGAGGTCGAAGATAGTTCCACTTGTGCGGGTCCAGTGGGAACATCATAATGTGGCGGAATCCACTTGGGAGCGCGAGTCAGATATGCGCGAAAGATATCCAGAGTTGTTTTTACCAGGTATGCCTTATTTTCCGAATTTCGGGGCGAAATTGCGTTATTAGGGGGGAAGTATGTAATACCCCGTATTTTTATGCTATATTAATTTAGGGATTTATTCAATTTAATGTGAGTAATTTATTTAATAAAAATCCAAAAATTAATTATTAACGTGACGAGAGTTAGTAATTATGGAAAATTTGTTGAATATTACTAATGAGCAAAGTAATATATTATATTGGTTATATTGAATGTCATGAGTGAGTTAAATGACAATTTCGAAAATTTAAGTCGGAACGTGCTCGTGTCGCGTCGGGACTAAATTGTGTTAAATTGAAAAGTGAATATTTTATAAGTTGCCCGTATGGTCGTTTTGAGTGGGCCAACGCGTCCGGAAGGGTCGAGATAGTCAGAAAAGTGTACCCGGGGTGTAGTTTGGGTCTTGGGGCGTTTTTAGGCCTAATTAGTACCCCGGGAGGGCATTTTAGTCATTTTACATATTCAGGTAATTAAACCCACGAAATTCAGCAACCTATATCAACCATTTAGGTTGACTATTTAGGGTTAGAATATTCAGAACCCTAGTACGACCATTGGAGAAAAGAGGAGAAGGCTCTAAGGGCAATTCAAGGCCAAAAAGTCACCGGTTTGCGCCGCCACCACCAACGCGTAGATCGCGAGAAGAGGAACGCAACCATACCAAAATCAGCCGTAAATCAGAATACCAAAAATCCCAGGCATGTGTTTAACTTGTTATTTTCGTTGGTGCAATCTTCATATTAGTTTAGGAATGATTAGGGATGAATTATGTAGAAGAAAACCCAATTTGTGATAGGAAAATCCATGTAGTATTGGCTGATATGATGATTCTAGAAACCCTTGCCATGTAAAGGAAATTAACCACGAAATTTTGATGATTATAAGAATGAAATTCTAGAGAAAGATTTGCTAGAAAACTGTTTAAGAAAATTCTAGGGTTCTTGATAATTAGATGTAATTTTGGGTGGAAATTCCATGTTTAAATGATGAATATGTTCATGCCTTATGTTAGAAACATCTGGTATACTGTTATAATGTTAGTAGTAGAATTCTTGGACGTTTGGGGTTGGAAAACATGTATTTGGATGAAGAAAATTGGTATAACCCATAACTGCAATTCTACAGAAAATCGAAATACATGTTTGATCGATCGATCGAGCATAGAGCTTCGATCGATCGATGGTTCGATCGATCGAGACCCAAACCTCGATCGATCGACCCCTCCTAGCAGACTCTTATTTCCCTTTGTAAATGATTTAAAAATTGAATTGTCGTGATATAATTCTTGGGCATTCTTAGTACAATGATTTGGGAGACATGGAGGACCAGTAGGGCGTATGAATAAATGTTGGGATTATTAATATTAGTCGAGAATGGTATTTATGGGATATTTACTTTAGGGTTAGTAAATTGATATATTAAAGGGTGAGGCGCGTAAGAGAGTTACGTTGAAACGAAATAATGACACCTACTGAATTTTTCTATTTGGGAGGATAAAGTCCACGAGTGTCACGAAATAAGTGAGAAAACCCTTCGAGGTAAGGTTAGAGATGAAACCTTATACGTAGTACTAATAATGTGAAATTAAGGATAAATGTTGTAATTATGGGTAATGAGAGGAACCTATATTAATATGATGAAAGTGGTATATTTATATGATTGTGTGTACATATATTATATACATGTGAAAAACATACCACGCTACTTGCTATCCTTGAGGTTACCGCGCTGGGACAGCCTTATCTCGATGGGACCTTTATGGGGGATATTGACTTGTACCCTAGAAGATAGATATCCTTGGTACAGGCTATCGAATCGATAGTTCAGACGGTCCTAAGAGACGCGAGTATGTGCCATCCTCTTAGAGACTTGGAATCTATGCTTCGCCTCGATATTGTTTGTGTGTGTGTTAATACAATTCGAGAGTGATTCCGAATTTGTATTCCCCTTGATATGAGTGGTATGGGGTTTGGATAGTAGAAGTATGCACGCACCATAGTTTTATGTTGGGTGCTGTTATTTTATATATATTATACGAGTAGGTAATATATATATATATATATATGAGATTTGGAAATTTGAAACTGCCTACTATGATTTGATAAGTAGGACATAGTTGATGACTCAAATGGTAAATACTTGCTTCGTGAAAGTAAAATATGACACTGGGAAACTTTATAAATTATTAAAGTTAAAATGAGAGTTGTGCTGCTAATTGGAAGTATTCTTTTAAACTTTGTTATTGTTCGGTTTGGAAATCTTATGAGTAAGTTAAGATAAGTTATATTATTGGGAAGGTCTGTAAGTTATATGATAAGATAAACCGTTGAGAGGGTTAGTACGATAGGCGTGCACATTAGAAGAGAGGTGAGAATTTCTCAAGAGAGGGTCGCTCTAGTATGTTGTTGCATTGGCCTGTATCAATTTAAATACTTGCTAAACGTATTTTAAATCAAACACACTTTCGGGCTCTGACCCATATCTCTCTCTCTCTCTCTCTCTCTCTCTCTCTCTCTCTCTCTCTCTCTCTCTCTCTCTTGTATATATATGTATGTATTACAGGTGCCCAGCCACAGGGGCGTCTTGCTTAGGATCTCTTGGAAGGAACGCGCTGCAGCTTAGGTGGGAGTTGCAGATCTCTTGATTAGACGACTTCGTTCATTCGGATCCACTCTTAGTATTTTCACGTAGTTGAGCATGTGTAGCTCTTTACATTATTCCATTTTATATGGACATTTGTATTTCAGTTATTTCTAGTATTGTTATTATGGGATTTATTCAGTTTGGATTGTGATACTTTATATTTCGCATGTTAACATTCGATTGACGAATGTTTTAAATTAATTGGATTATGTTGCAGATATTTAATGTGGTGTAATTCTTACTTATTGAATGTTGTTAATAAAATAAATGTTTTTCTTTAAATAAAATTTGGAAAGTTATGTATGAAAATGGTTTTGACACTTAGCTTAATTATTTTGGGTGTTAAATTGGAAAAATTATTTTTATCGACAGTGATGCTGAGAATGAACCAACTGTTTACCTTGATTTAATTTAATAAAGGAGTGATCTCCCGGTATTTAATTAGGCGGGGTGTCACAGGTGGTATCAGAGCATCAGGTTCTAGTGTCCATAGGATCTGTACGGCTTATTTCGCTTTCAGCTTAACGTTATTGCTATAGAGCCCTATTTTTAGGATTGTTGTATTCTTGCTTTTATGTTTAAGTCTTCAGCTATTTGAGATTTGATAATAACTGTATACTAATAAACTTGTTCACGTTTCAGATGCCTCCGAGACGTGCTCCGAAAGATAGACGTGCCCAGGCCGAGTAGCCAGCAGCTCCGGCACAAGGCACGATGAATGCAAACGAAGTGTCCGCCATTGTTGCTCAAGCGGTGAATGCCGCACTAGCGGTGGTTCTGCAGGCTCCACGCCAGGTTCAGGCAGTGGCGCCAGTACCAGCACAGCTTCCATCTGCATGGGAGAGGATTGGGGATGCTTTTCAGAAAGCGCATCCCCCTGGGTTCTCTAGTAGCTCCGATATTGTCACAGTTAGCCAATGGAAGAAAGACATCCAGCGGCATCTCCGTATGTATGAGTGCACTGACGTGCAAAAGCAGTTATTGGCTTCCTTTAATCTGGTGGGAGCTGCTTTGCAGTGGTGGGAATCCACTACCACATTGGAGGAGAGGGACACGATCCCTATTCAGTTGTTCTGGGAGCGGTTTGACCGCAAGTATTTTCCACCCGCCGTGCAGACTGAGATGAGGTGGAAACTACTGAATCTGAAGCAGGAGAGTCTTACTGTAGCGGAGTATGAGGAAGAGTTCATGAGACTTCTCACCATTGTGCCAGATGAGGCACCTACTGAGAGCAAGAAGATTTTGCTGTTTGTCGACGGGTTAGCTTGGAGGATCCGTCAGAACCTTATTGGGAATTTATCCCTGAGTACTTTCACTGATGTACTCAATGTAGCGTTACTACATTGCCATGATCACCGCTTCCATATTCAGGGAAGAAAAAGAGCAGGAGAGTCCAGCCAGCAGGGCAGGACCGGGGGAAACAGTGCTAGTGGGGCACCATCTCATGGACAGACTCGTCAGCACGAGCATAGTTCCCATCAGGGGGACCCTGCTAAGAGATTATGTTCAGGTGATTCTATGCAAGGACTCGGGGGTTTTAGGCAGGGCCATCAAGGCCAGCCTAATCAGCAGGGCTAACACCGACAGCAGCAGGGCCAGCAGCGTGCTAATCAGGGCCAACAGGGCCAATGGCGGGGAGGTAACGACCAGTCGGGCCATGGTCAGCAAGGATAGAGGGGAGGAAAATTCAAAGGCCGATGTTTTGGGTGCGGTAAACATGGCCATAGGCGTCAGGATTGCCCAGAGGGCGATCGGGCCCCACAGCAGCAGGGAGGCCGTAATGAGCCACAGAGACCACTTTTTCCAACAGCCCTCCGAGCTCCAGCCCAGGTGCCAGCCCTACCAGCCATTCCAGCAGCTCCAGTGCAACAGGGGCAATTACAGTATGGACGTGTCTATAACGTCCACCAGGCAGCAGCTCCACAGGCACCACCCGCGATTGAGGGTATGTTTCCTGTCCATGGTACTATGGGTCAGGTTTTGTTTGATACGGGGGCATCACATTGTTTTATAGCTACGCATTTTGCGAAGGCCTTAGGGTTGTTATCCACAGCAGAGAGCACAGTGACGTGCATGGACTCACCACTGGGGAGTGGGTCACTTATTTTCTTTATATGCCGGGGAGTGGGGGTATAGATCGGTAGTTTGGTATTACCTGCGGACATGTTAGTCTTAGACATGCACGAGCATGATGTGATTATTGGTATGGATTGGCTCGCAGCTTATAAAGCCATGATTGATTGCTTCGGTGGGAGCATTGTTTTTGCCATTCCGGGGCAAGAGATGTTTGTAGTGGCGATGCCTCGCCCAGAGGGAGGTTCGATCGCTCATTTTTATTACATAGAGGAGGATACCTCTAAGGAGGTTGTGATTCCCTTAGATTCGATCCCAGTTGTCAGGGAGTATTCCGATGTGTTCCAGGAGATACCAGGCCTACCCCCCAGTCGAGAGATAGACTTTGTTATAGATTTATTGCCAGATACGAGACCTATAGCACGCGCACCGTACCGTATGGCTCCGGTAGAGATGCGAGAGCTAAGAGATCAGATAGAGCAGCTGTTAGGTCAGGGCTTCATTCGTAGCAGTACCTCACCTTGGGGCGCTCCAGTCTTGTTTGTGAAGAAGATAGATGGTTCACTGAGATTGTGTGTGGACTACCGGGAACTGAACAAGGTAACGATACGGAATAAGTATCTGTTGCCTCGAATCGATGATCTGTTCGACCGGTTGAGGGGAGCAACTTTATTTTTGAAGATATATCTGAGGTCGGGGTACCATCAGCTACGTATTAGAGAGCAGGATGTTTCAAAGACTGCCTTTTAATGAGATATGGGTCCTATGAGTTTAGGGTGATGCCGTTCGGACTCACAAATGCTCCAGCCGTTTTCATGGACTTGATAAACCGAGTATTCAGAGAGTTCTTGGATCAGTTTGTCATCGTCTTCATATATGATATTTTGATATATTCACACTCCGAGGAGGAGCATGCCGAGCACTTGAGGCAGGTTCTTCAGACTCTACGAGAGCACCAGTTATATTCCAAGTACGAGAAGTGTGGATTCTGGTTGCGAGAGGTACAGTTCTTGGGCCATGTTGTTTCTGAGCAGGGGATAGCAGTTGACTCGAGTAAAGTATCAGCGGTGAGGGAGTGGGGACAGCCCACGACACCGACGAAAGTGCGTATTTTCTTGGGGTTAGCTGGTTACTACAGGAGATTCATTCGGGGATTCTCCAAAATAGCGGGTCCATTGACGAATCTGACTCGCAAGGGGGTACCATATGTTTGGGATGACACTTGTCAGTTGGATTTCGACGAGCTGAAAGACAAGCTTACTTCAGGGCCAGTCCTTGCGTTATCGAAGCCGGGTGTGGAGTACCTGGTTTACACCGATGCCTCTTTACGGGGACTTGGGGGAGTACTTCAGCAGGAGGAGAAGGCTATAGCTTTTGCCTCCCGCAAGCTTAAGCCACATGAGAAGAATTACCCCACCCACGAACTGGAGTTAACAGTGGTCGTCTTTGCGTTGAGGATATGGAGGCACTATTTGTTGGGAGAGAAATTTTGTTTCTTCACAGACTATAAGTCACTGCAGTACCTGTTCACTCAGCGGGAGCAAAAATATGCGTCAGCGCAGGTGGTTAGAGTTTGTGAAAGAATATCAGTTCGAAATACAGTATCATCCGAGAATGGCCAACGTAGTTGCTGATGCGTTGAGTCGTAGACCGGTAGACGAAGTAGCAGACGTCTGGAAAGCAAAGTGGAAGGAGTTGGGTCATCAGGAAGCAATGGCACGTTCTTTCATGTCCGTGATGTCAGTCACCCCCGAGATTTTTACGAGGGTAATACAGGCACAGACCACATACCCGTTTTGCCAAGAGCAGATTGTGCGACTTCTAGCCGAGGGTGCTGATTCCTATTCTGTTAGTTCCAATGGAGGTTTGCGGTTTAATGGGAGATTGGTAGTTCCAGAAGGAGCAGAATTACGTCATGCTTTGATGACTCATTCCCATGGGTCCCGATTTGCAGTACATCCGGGAGGCGATAATATGTACCAGGATATGGGCGACAATACTAGTGAAGTGGGATGAAGAACAACATTGCCGAGTTCGTGTCCAAGTGTTCTACCTGCCAGCTGGTGAAGGTGGACCATCAGAAACCGTCAGGATTGCTTCAGCCCTTGGAAGTACCCGCGTGGAAGTGGGAGAGTATTTCCATGGATTTTATTACAGGGTTGCCTACATCACAGCGGGGCCACGATTCTATCTGGGTGATTGTAGATCGTTTGACCAAGGTGGCTCATTTTCTGCCGATGCGGACAGATTATACCACGGATCAGTATGCTCAGTTATTCATCGCCAAGATTGTCAGATTACATGGGGTGCCCCTGAATATTGTGTCAGATAGGAACAAGATTTTTGTGTCACGTTTCTGGGAAAGCTTTCAAGAGGCTATGGGTACTGAGTTGAGGGTGAGTTCAGCCTACCACCCACAGAGAGATGGACAAACAGAGCGTACTAATCAGATGTTAGAGGATATGCTACGCATGTGTGTTCTCGATTTTGGAGGAGGTTGGGAGCCACATCTTCCATTGGTAGAGTTTGCCTATAATAACTCTTATCAGTTCACGATTGTCATGGCTCCATTTGAGGCTTTGTATGGCAGACCTTGTCGTTCCCCAGCTTGTTGGATCGAAGTGGGGGATAACAAGTTGCTAGGACCAGAGGTGATCCAGGAGACCTCCGCGAGGATTGAGATGATCAGGAGTCGCATTCGGGTAGCCCAGGACAGGCAGAAGAGCTACGCCGATGCGAAACGGTTCTTCCAGGAGTTTAGTGTGGGGGACCAAGTGTTATTGCGTGTATCTCCTATGAAGGGAGTGATGAGGTTCGGGAAGAAGGGGAAGTTGGCTCCGAGGTACGTGGGACCATTTCCCATCATCGAGAGGATTGGGACGGTTGCATACAGGTTAGGACTGCCATAGCATTTACATCGCATCCACGATGTATTCCACATCTCGTCGTTGAGACGATATCTTCGGGATGATATGGCCCATACTCACATTGCGATAGATGAGACCGACTTACAGCCTGATAGCTCTTACGAGGAGAGACCGATGGCTATCTTAGACTATAGTGAGAGAAGATTGAGGTCGAAGATAGTTCCACTTGTGCGGGTCCAGTGGGAACATCATAATGTGGCGGAATCCACTTGGGAGCGCGAGTCAGATATGAGCGAAAGATATCCAGAGTTGTTTTTACCAGGTATGCCTTATTTTTCGAATTTTGGGACGAAATTGCGTTATTAGGGGGGAAGTATGTAATACCCCGTATTTTTATGCTATATTAATTTGGGGATTTATTCAATTTAATGTGAGTAATTTATTTAATAAAAATCCAAAAATTAATTATGTTATAATTATTAACATAACGAGAGTTAGTAATTATGGGAAATTTGTTTAATATTACTAATGAGCAAAGTAATATATTATTTTGGTTATATTGAATGTCATGAGTGAGTTAAATGACAATTTTGGAAATTTAAGTCGGAACGTGCTCGTGTCGCGTCGGGACTAAATTGTGTTAAATTAAAAAGTAAATATTTTATAAGTTGCCCGTATGGTCGTTTTGAGTTCGCCAATGCGTCCGGAAGGGTCGAGATAGTCAGAAAAGTGTACCCGGGGGTGTAGTTTGGGTCTCGGGACGTTTTTAGGCCTAATTAGTACCCCGGGAGGGCATTTTAGTCATTTTACATATTTGGGTAATTAAACCCACGAAATTCAGCAACCTATATCAGCCATTTAGGTTGACCATTTAGGGTTAGAATATTCAGAACCCTAGTACGGCAGTTGGAGAAGAGAGGAGAAGGCTCTCAAGGCAATTCAAGGCCAAAAAGTCACCGGTTTGCACCGCCGCCACCACCAATGCGTAGATCGCGAGAAGAGGAACGCAACCATACCAAAATCAGCCGTAAATTAGAATAACAGAAATCCCAGGCAAGTGTTTAACTTGCTATTTTTGTTGGTGCAATCTTCATATTAGTTTAGGAATGATTAGGGATGAATTATGTAGAAGAAAACCCAATTTGTGATAGAAAAATCCATGTAGTATTGGTTGATATGATGATTCTGGAAACCCTTGCCATGTAAAGAAAATTAACCATAGAATTTTGATGATTATAAGAAAGAAATTCTGGGGAAAGATTTGCTAGAAAACTGTTTAAGAAAATTCTAGGGTTCTTGATAATTAGATGTAATTTTGGGTGGAAATTCCATGTTTAAATGATGAATATGTACATGCCTTACGTTAGAAACATCTGGTATACTGTTATAATGTTATTAGTAGAATTCTTGGACGTTTGGGGTTGGAAAACATGTATTTGGATGAAGAAAATTGGTAGAACTCGTAACTGCAATTCTGCAGAAAATCGAAATACCTGTTTGATCGATCGATCGAGCATAGAGCTTCGATAGATCGATGGTTCGATCGATCAAGCCCCAAACCTCGATCGATCGACCCCTCCTGGCAGACTCTTATTTCCCTTTGTAAATGATTTAAAAATCGAATTGTCGTGATATAATTCTTGGTCATTCTTAGTATAATGATTTGGGAGACATGGAGGACCAGTAGGGCGTATGAATAAATGTTGGGATTATTAATATTCGTCGAGAATGGTATTTATGGGATATTTACTTTAGGGTTAGTAAATTGATATATTAAAGGGTGAGGCGCGTAAGAGAGTTACGTTGAAACGAAATAATGACACCTACTGAATTTTTCTATTTGGGAGGATAAAGTCCACGAGTGTCACGAAATAAGTGAGAAAACCCTTCGAGGTAAGGTTAGAGATGAAACTTTATACGTAGTACTAATAATGTGAAATTAAGGATAAATGTTGTAATTATGGGTGACGAGAGGGACCTATATTAATATGATGAAAGTGGTATATTTATATGATTGTGTGTACATATATTATATACATGTGAAAAACATACCGCGCTACTTGCTATCCTTGAGGTTACCGCGCTGGGACAGTCTTATCTCGATGGGACCTTTATGGGGGATATTGACTTGTACCCTAGAAGATAGATATCCTTGGTACAGGCTATCGAATCGATATAGTTCAGACGGTCCTAAGAGACGCGAGTATGTGGCATCCTCTTAGAGACTTGGAATCTATGCTTCGCCTCGATATTGTTTGTGTATGTGTTAATACAATTCGAGAGTGATTCCGAATTTGTATTCCCCTTGGTATGAGTGGTATGGGGTTTGGATAGTAGAAGTATGCACGCACCATAGTTTTATGTGGGGTGCTGTTATTTTATATTTATATATACGAGTAGGTAATATATATATGAGATTTGGAAATTTGAAACTGCCTACTGTGATTTGATAAGTAGGACATGGTTGATGAATCAAATGGTAAATACTTGCTTCGTGAAAGTAAAATATGACACTGGGAAACTTTATAAATTATTAAAGTTAAAACGAGAGTTGTGCTGCTAATTGAAAGTATTCTTTTAAACTTTGTTATTGTTCGGTTTGGAAATCTTATGAGTAAGTTAAGATAAGTTATATTATTGGGAAGGTCTGTAAGTTATATGATAAGATAAACCGTTGGGAGGGTTAGTACGATAGGCGTGCAGATTAGAAGAGAGGTGAGAATTTCTCAAGAGAGGGTCGCTCTAGTATGTTGTTGCATTGGCCTGTATCAATTTAAATACTTGCTAAACGTATTTTAAATCAAACACACTTTCGGGCTCTGACCCGTTTCTCTCTCTCTCTCTCTCTCTCTCTCTTGTATATATATGTATGTATTACAGGTGCCCAGCCACAAGGGCGTCTTGCTTAGGATCTCTTGGAAGGAACGCGCTGCAGCTTAGGTGGGAGTTGCAGGTCTCTTGATTAGACGACTTCGTTCATTCGGATCCTCTCTTTGTATTTTCACTTAGTTGAGCATGTGTAGCTCTTTCCATTATTCCATTTTATTGGGACATTTGTATTTCAGTTATTTCCAGTATTGTTATTATGGGATTTATTTAGTTTGGATTGTGATACTTTATATTTCGCATGTTAACATTCGATTGGCGAATGTTTTAAATTAATTGGATTATGTTGCAGATATTTAATGTGGTGTAATTCTTACTTATTGAATGTTGTTAATAAAATAAATGTTTTTCTTTAAATAAAATTTGGAAAGTTATGTATGAAAATGGTTTTGACACTTAGCTTAATTATTTAGGGTGTTAAATTGGAAAAATTATTTTTATCGACAGTGATGCTGAGAATGAACCAACTGTTTACCTTGATTTAATTTAATAAATGAGTGATCACCCGGTATTTAATTAGGCGGGGTGTCACACTTATGTTGATTGAATTAAATAAAAGAGTGAAATTATTATACGAACCAAGTGGGAGATTTATGGAAATATTTAATTATTTTTAATTTCGAAATTAGGATAATTTGAATTAATTATTTAATTAAATATATGTGGCCTACTTAATGTGGTCCACATAAGAATTTGGATTTGATGGGATTCTTTTAGATAAATCATTTAAATATTAAGGATAATGATGGTGGGTTAGTTCCTAATCAAACTCTACTGTGATGGATGGTAGAATTCTAGCCTAACTATAAAATCGAATACTCTTGTGATGCCCCCGTCTAATAAAATACCGGGAGATCAGTCATATATCAAATTAAACAGGACTCTCAATTGGTTCGATCTTAGCATCACTGTTTTACATTCATTAATTACTAACCACCTAGTCGTTCATTAAGTTGATGTCAAGTATTATCTTTATTAATTCAACCCAACAACTTAGTAAAACAATAAAAAAACCCACAACAAGAATGAAACTAATACATGCCACAAAGTAAGTAAAATAGTCCGTCGAACAACGTCGACTACAAGCCATCCACAAATGCGAATATAAAAGTATCTCAATACATGCCAAGACCGAAGATAAAAGTACAAGTCCAAAAGTACAACTGACAAGATTCCTATCTAAGATAGAATGACATGAGTGACTACATTAAAGAAACCACAACACTCCTCATATTTGCAGCCACTTACCCTGTAGGAAGGAATCATGCCTGACACCCTTGTGGGAGGACACCAAAAAGGTTTTTGAAAATATTTTAGAGCAAGGGTTAGTACCCAAAAATATTTAAAAACATTTAGCAAGTGAATTTAAATGCAAGAAATAAATATGCGAATGCTCTTCATATTTAAATTAGTGTCGCGCACTCCCTTGAGTTTACCTCACCCCTCAACTAATGTGCACACTTAACGAATTAAACCTAAGGTCCCTAGCCACTTCTCTCATAACTAGACTTTCCCAAATACTATACTAATTACCCCACTAATACACCCCAAGTGCGTATATTATTTTACTTATTAAGTTATGAGGCTTTGTAAATTTAGGACCTATTGTAATATGTATTTTGGAAATAGGACAACAAACATTTTATTTATGGTTTTAGTCCCTATTTTTGAATAAAGCCGCTGGCGCGGACCCATATTCATAAAACGTCAACCAATCACAGCATGCCACGTGTCCCTTTAATTTGAAAATAGGGACTAAAAATGGAAACGAAACGTTTGTTGTCCTAAATCCATAATCAATATTATTTTAAGTCCTAAATTTACATAATCTATTAAGTTATTATGCACATTAACTTACAAAAAGCATCATTTCTCATTTAATCCCATATAATCATTTCACAAGTTATATAATTAATCGGATTTTCCATCATGTACTACTAACCCGTAATACAAAATCTCTCTCTCTCTCTCTTCCTAAGGAGAATGCACCACCTATCCCTAAACCACCAGATCTTGATCGTAACTTTGCTAAAAGCTTTGCATCCCTTTTATCATAATCATCATCAACTTTGTCCCTTTTAACTAAACCGTTAACCTCCTTCAAAGGGGAACCATCTGTTGAATTCTCTCGCGAAGAAACTGAACATCTTGCCTCTCCTAAAAATATTCAGTAATTGGAAGATTCCTTTTTGGTCGACCATCAATGGAAACTATACGCAAGGCTATGCATGGTTTCTCACTGAAAGCTTCTTTTTCAGTTGGTTTACTCGATGACCAACATATCTTAATCAAATTGTTTCGTGAAAAGAATTTTATGCGCTTATGGTTGCATGATCAATTATATATTTTTAAATCCCCTATGAAAGTCATGAAATGGACTCCAGATTTTATTCCGGGATATGATTGTCCCATTTTTCCAGTTTGGGTTAACCTGCCACACTTACGAGTTCATCTATTTGCTAAACTTTCTCTTTTTGCTACATGTAAAAGAATTGATAGCCCATTGAAAATGGATGAGTCAATGACCTTTGTCACATGACCTAGCCAAGCATGCTTATGTGTTGAGGATGATGTTCTAAAGCCTCTGCCTCATAGAATTTGGATATTTAATGGTGATAAAGGATGATGGAAGAGAATCCAATATGAAAATGTCCCAAAGTTTTGTGGATCGTGCATGAAAATTGACCATGCATCACGAGAGTGTGAATCTCTAGGGTTAGCTGTTAACCCTAATTCTCTCATCCATACTCCCAGTGAACGTCAAACTGCTCAGGAGGAGAAGATGCAAACTGCTTTAGAAAAAGAGACAGTTGAGGCTCAAAAAGTGGTAACCAACTAGCAAGAAAAAAGGAAGCCCCAAACAGGTATTGTTATTTATTAAGGAAGTCCAGCTGTCTAAAGAAGTAAAAAATGAGGAGGATTCTAACGCTTCTAATAAACAGAAAGATTAGTGTCAATGGGTAACTAAAATTTAAAAGCTCTAGCTGATGCGGCTTGTGGCATTCAAGAAATAACGCCACATGGATTAGCGTCTTCCTTTAAAATCGAGACTGCTATCTACTCATCCAACAAAAATATCCTCTTATTCAAGGAGTTTTGGAAGAAGTCGACAATAGTGATTTTGAAGGGGACATCATTACTCATTATTCATTTGTTTCTTTTATGGACGTTACAGATAATGAAGAAGGTGAATTGACCCATCAACCAAATCTCAATAAATTCATTAAACCTAACCTCATTCACTCTCTTGCTTTATGAGATGCTCCAATGAAGGATTCCTCATCAAACTTATTGCATGCAAGTTTACTTCCATTACGGAACACTACAGATGATCTGGCCAATATAAACATGCAACACTCCTCCATCGAAGAATTCAAAGCGCTATTGAATCATCTACAACAAAAGTATTCTTGGTTGGGTAAGAACTCTAATGTGGCAGCCTCCTGTTTAGTTATCAACAATGAGAGTTCATCTTCTCAGAAGGTAGTCAACAGTATCTCAAAAGGAAAAAGACGGAAGAAAAAATCTAACTCCCATTCAGTATCTTTTATAACAACCAGGTATGCTACTAAGAACTCTCAAACTCAACGTAAGTCAACTTTTAATGATTAGCCTTCTTTTTTGGAATATCAGGGGAGTTGGAAATAACTCATCTATTCGAAGACTTAAGAGAATCATAAATAAATTTAAAATTTGCATGATTTCAATCCAAGAGCCAAATATTAATGCAGGGAATTTAAACTCTCTGCTAAGGAAGATTGGATTTTCTAGTGGTTTATATAATGCTGGAGGAAAAATATGGATTTTCTGGAACTTTAATTGTATTGTTGATATAGTTAAATACATGGATCAGGTATTAACAGTATCAGTTAAATTTCCTCAATCTCCTACATCTTATTTAATTTCCCGTGTATATGCGAAATGTAGCAAAGAGGATAGAAGGTTCCTTTGGGAAGAAATTAATTCATTATCCACTCTTGCCTTTGAGTATTGGTTAATAGGAGGTGATTTTAACATTGTGGCTAATCAAGAGGAAAAAATGGGGGGCAACTTGGTTGATAGGCAGGCTATTATTGACTTTAATTCCACTATGATTAATGCTGGGCTACAAGAGGTGCCTTTTTTGGGTTCTAAGTTCACATGGTGCAATAACAGAGACGGTGATGCTAATATTTGGACTCGACTTGACCGTGTTTTTGGTAATGAGGGATGGTTCAACCTGTAATTTTCTTCTTCTGTTGAGCAACTTCATCGATTAAATTCTGATCATGCTCCTCTTGTTTTGAAATTAAATTACAAAAGTGATATAGTCCCTAAGCCATTTCGTTTTCAAAACATGTGGGCTTCTCATAATTATTTCCTAGAAACTGTTGAAAGTGCATGGAGTTATGATGTTTCAGAACCCCCCTATGGCTTTATTTTCCACAAAACTGAGGAATGTGAAATCTATGCTCAAAGAGTGGAATTCAAATGTTTTCTCAAATATTTTCCCAAGAGTTCAAAAAGCAGAAGAAGATGTCATTCTTAAGGAAGAAATGTTTGATATTAATCCTTCTTCTCAAAATAGGGAAACTTGGCATCTAGCTAAAGCTAACTTTTATAATGGGTTGAAAATCGAAGAGATATTTTGGAAGAAAAAAGCTAGGGTGAAATGGGCTTAGGATGGAGATTACAATTCAAATTTTTTTCACTCGGTGATTAAAAAAAGGAAAAACAACCTTCTTATACATCAAATTCAAAGAGAAGATGGTACTATGATTAATATATCGGAAGAAATGGAATAAGAAGTTGTCTATTATTTTCAAACTCTTTTGGGGGAACAATCGGTGTATGATGAGGATAATTATATCTTTGATCACATTCCAAAGTTGATTAGTGGCGAGGACAATCAAATTCTCTCCTTGGTTTAGAATGAAGAAGAAATAAAAAATGTCATTTTTTTTCCATGGATGGTGATAGTGTAGCGGGCCCGGATGGATTCAATGGTTTTTTCTATCAAACTTGTTGGAATATCATTGCCAAAGATATTGTAAATGCCATCCAATCATTCTTTATTGGTAATGATATTCCAAAAATTTGGACTTCCATTAACATCATGCTTATTCCTAAAATGGACAATCCAAAAAATTGTTCAGATTTGAGACCCATTAGTCTTTGCAATTATTTCAAAAATCTTAGCTAAACATATTGGTTCTTTGCTTCCAAAAATAGTTTTTAATTCTCAAGCAGGTTTTATTCAAGGAAGATCAATCACATACAACATTCTTCTAGCCCAATAGTTAATGCCCCAACTCAATAAAAAGTCTAGAGGATTAAACGTGGCGGTTAAACTCGATATGACAAAGGCCTACGATCATATTTCATGGATATTCATAATCAAAGTTCTTCGAGCTTATGGATTTTCAAAAACATGGATAGACATGATATGGAAAATTCTTTCAAATTGCTAGTACTTGATTCTTTTTAATGTGAAAACTTGCGGGTATTTTAAATCGGGTCGTGGGGTGAGCCAAGGGGACCCTCTTTCTCCAGCTTTATTTATGCTTGCAGTGAAAGTCTTAAATCATGGAATTCAGAATCTCATATATTCAGGTAGTATAGACCATTTTTCCATTCCAAGTGGTTGTCCGCTAGTTTCTTCTATATCATTTGCGGATGAAATGATAGTGTTTCTTAATGGTTCAACTATATCAATTCAAAAATTCATGTTATGCTTATCAACCTATGACTCTTACTCGGGGAAGCTAGTTAACAAAAATAAGAGCAATGTGTTATTTTCTACTCACTGTAAGCAGCGTCAGCGGAAGAAAATTATGGAGATAACCGGGTTTAAGCAAGCTGCTGGTCCATTAACATATCTAGGCATTCCTTTGTTTGTGGGAAGGAAAAAAAACATTTCTTTAATGGTATATTATCGAAGGCTATTGACAGGATTAAAGGATGGAGTTCTACTACTATGAGCCACGCAGGTAGAATGGTTCTTATTAAAACAGTGTTACACTCTATGGGATCTCATGTGTTTTTTGCTTTAACCCCTACAAAATCGTTTTTTAAAGATTTTCAGAAAATCTGCTTGAATTTTTTTTGGGGACACATTGAAGATTCTTATAAACATCATTGGGTTTCATGGGACGCCATATCCAAGCCTAAAAACGAAGGAGGTATCGGTCGTAGAAATTTACTTGATATTTGTGATGCATATGCATGAAAAATTTGGATCCGATTCATTCAAAATAACTCCCTTTGGGCCAATTTTATGCATTGAAAATATAAAAAACTTATTCATCTAAATTTCAGAGGTGTTCCACCCTTTGCTAGTATCACATGGAAGCGTATGAAAATGGTCAGGGACATTATTGATGAATTTTTTTTCTCAGTGGAACAAAATTGGATTCGATAATGTTTCTCTCTCTAAATAGCTTGGGACTATATATGGAAAAAGTCTTGCATTCAATTCTCGTTTCCTATGATTTGGGACACGAGGATTATTCCTAAACTATCATTATTTATGTGGCGTATTCTTCATAAGGCTCTCCCAATTGATGAAAATCTCAAGAGAATTCATATACCTATGGTTTCAAAATGTAGATGTTGTTATTTCCCTCAAGAGGAAAATAACGATAATTTATTCCTTTATAGTGACATTGCTAAGGAAGTGTGGAATCATTTTGATAACATAATGGGCGTTAACATTCCTAATAAATGTTTGCGGAATCAGCTCTTGTGGTGGTGGTTTTATAGTAGTGGCAATAATATTCGAGCTATTCTATGCAAGATTCTTCCCTCCTACATATGTTGGCAGATTTGGTGTTCCAGGAATAAAGCTATTTTTTAAAATATTCATATGAAGGCTAATTCTATCATTAAGGAGATTCATAGTGAGATTGTGTTAGCTTTTAAAGTTAGACCATACTCGGCTCATTCATCTAGATTTTTCAATGCATTTATTCTTGATTTTGATATTGCTACTTCCTACTTATGAGCCCCGGGAGAAAGGTTGTTTTTCTCCATGGTTCTAATAAATTTGGGGTCTTTTCCTCTTTAAAAAAAATAAACAAACCCGTATATACTTATACCATTTATACGAAATCATACTACAACATCCACATGTATATGCCGTAGATATGTATATAACTATTCCCCCAAGTAGACACTCATCGGGTATTCTCTAGATGCTATCATAACCGAGTATTCTCACCCACTTGAAACTCTGATACGATTGGCTCCCCGTCTCAGAAAAAACATACAATTACTATGGAGGTGGATATATTTTCCCACGGTAGTGAGTTCGAATTAGGCACCATTCGTCTCACTCTTGAACACGAATTCTATTACCTGGGGACTATACTCGCCTTGCTCCTCAAGCCAGGGGATTCACCCACATCGCTCAACCTCCTATGATAGCATTTATTGGTATTGGTTTACTATATATATAATTCACACAAATATATATATATATAACTAACATGTGTACTACACACCGACATATATATAAATATAGGCTATTGGAGTTTTATGCCCATACCCAAGCGTAAAATATTTAAGTTTACGCCTCGACTTCTTTATTGCAATTATTTACACATTAATTTCCCTTATCTTAATGTAACCTCTTTTGAATTATAACTGGACTCCCCATCTCTCGACCCGAAATTAAGTGGTTCTAATCCACCCTTTAATTTACTACAATCAAGCTTAATCACTTTAAATAACAAGATTATAATATACTAAATCATGAGCTTACATATCCCATATCATGCAATTTAGTTAAATAATTCCAAGGTTAAGTAATTCAAAATTAATCCTATTTCAATATTAAATTTCACAATTTCAGTTAGGGCACGAATTTTAACTTTCCAACATAGCAGGTCTGAACCAGGGGATTTTAGAGATCTGGCAACCATCGGAGGTGGTTAGAACGAAGAGCCCTATCGTTCGAACAACAGTGGATCTCATTCGAACGAATTACTACGTCGATCGAACGTCCATGGTAATTCCTCCTCCCTCTTGCTTATGCATAAACCCAGTCCTCCATTGATGAATTTATAACCCCTGTTATGATCAGGTTTCTGCTGAAGTGTTCCCCAAATTCATCCTAAGTCCCTTTCTCCATTATAGAAATTTGAACCCTAGTAATCTCATGAATTTTTAAATCCTATATCATCAAAATCATCATTTAACAAATCATCTACAGATTTATAATCCTTATAAGGAGAAAACCCCAATTTATGCCAGAACTAACCCTAGAATTTCAATTGGATTCCACCTCTTTTGATATGAATAGCAAGATACAATTTAATACTTAAAATTTAAACCAGTCTCCTTAACCAATATGATCTAAGGCTTTGAAAGATGAAGTTGAATTGCAATTGTCTCTTCAAGATCCCCCAATTTACTTTTCCTTTGGCTCTTCCTTGCTTCTCTCCCTTTAGTCTTCTATTATGACTTAATGATGTCTAACCCCTTACACATCTTAGGGTTAAAACACTAGTCACGTTTTGGGCCTATGGGCCCTAATTAAAATGGTCCAAACTCTCTTTATTAAGTTCACACATGTGTAATTGGACCCCCAATACCCAATATATGTATGTACCCACTTCTTTTGGACTATTTCAACCCTACCGGACTCAACCGCACACTTAGAATCGCTATCCGGATTATATTATAAAATTAACTCCTCACTCATTCAATTTATTAAATATATTCACTTTTAATTATTCCCTTTAATTAATTCTCATTAATTAAGAATCACTAATTACCTAATTAAATTAATTAGAATAATGACCCAGGAATTACGAGGTGTTACACCTCTCGCATCCTATATATAATAGGTTATATTCCAGCAATAATTTAAATTACAACACACCATATTGGGCAAGAGAGACAAAAATCTGAGATTCTAACATTATTATTTTTGTCAAAGTGATGAAGGTTATGCTATAACAATTATCAAGATGATTCGAAGGGATTTGTACAACCAACTTGGTTGATGCATTAGATTAAGGTAAGTCCTTTCTTTCTATCATTTAGCCATATTTTTTGAAAACATAAATATCCAAGATCCTTTTATTAAGAATGAAATTATTCTAAAGTTTAATTAAACTAATGTATTCTTGATTAATATTAAGGGATTTTCTTTAGAGAAGAGGGACAGTACCCCCACAAGTTTTATTAATTAATTAGGGAAAAAAAGATTGTCCAATGGTAGAAAAGCTCAAAACTACACCTATAATCAATCGAATGTTGAGCCCAATGACTCGATTGATAAAAGCAATAAATATGGGCGTTTATAAGTAAGACCATTACAAGGAAATAAATAAAATAAAGAAGGATTTTATAAGAGAATCCTCTATATAAAAAGAACTATTTACTGATCCTAATTTGGGGAAAATTCGGTCTACATAAATTTAAATAACCTTTAATGATAAAAGTAAGACTATGAAAAGAATAATAAATTTCCAGATTTTTCAGACAGATCCCATGATTAACAAGTCCATCTGCCACTGAATTTTCTTCTCTACAATAATGAGAAATAGATTAATCAAGCAACTTAAGCATTTCATCAATCTTTGCCATTTTCTAAGAAGATGCCAAGGAGGTTTCCAATTATTCTTAATGATGTTAACCAAAATTTTATAATATGATTCAATATCAATGAAGAAGAAACAACATTGAATAGCTAAAACTAGACCTTGTTTAAGGGCTTTAGCTTTAGCAAAAAGATTATAACCCAAACCAGGATGTTTAGAAAATCCCAGTTTAAAGTATCATCTATAATCCCTAATCAGCCATCCACAAGAACAATAGAAGAATAATGATTCTCCTTAACTAAAGAAACTGTTGATTTGAATGAAAAATTACCCGAGGGGGTAGCTTTCCAAATGGTAGAGTACTTATCTTATGAAAAATTATGATGAAACAAATATCAAACTTGAACCATACACTTCCATGTTGAAGAGCTAGTAGGGGAGTAAATATTTCTATATGTAAGTTTCATCAATTCTGACCACAAAGACCTATTTTCATACCACTTCCAACAAAACCTAAGAGAGGCTGCATTTGTGACATCAAAAAGATTTTGAATCCCCAATCCTCCTTCTTCTTTAGTTCTGCAAATCATCTTCCAATTGACGCACTAATGCTTCCAACCTGAATTTTCATTTCCTCCCCAGAAGAATTTAACAAACAAACTATGAATATGGTTTAGAACTGCCTTAGGAGGCTTTAGAGAATCTAATATATGCATGGGATTAAAGCAAAAGACATGCTTAATTAAACTCAAATTCCCACCAATAGAAATCAATTTATTCTTCCATCTATGTAAGGACATAAATTTCCAATTGAGTTATGTATTGTTCTGACTTAATTCCGTGAACAAAATTGTGTTTGTAATATGCCATAGGGAGATTTTATTTTGTCATGATCCCACTTGGTCTATAACGTATTGAAAAAAATTAAAGACGTTGAGGCAAACCTTCAAAGAAATAATCATGCCGAAGTTTAATTGGTGCAAGTTTATTCATCTTCAAAGTTAATTGCATTCTGAGATCACTCAGGTATGAATGCGTATAATTAATAGTACTCAGAATTGTTTTTATAAAAGATAAGGATGTATTTTTATAAAGAAAAATGTTTTAAAATGTTTTAAAGTGTTTTAAATGGTTTACACCACATTTTAATTCTGATGAGCTCGAAATAGAGTTTGACTAATTTGGATCTCTTTTGTAAGAGACGTTTTGGACTAAAAGTCAAAAAGTTAAACTTCGCCAGCTCTTTCAAAATACATAAGGATCTCGTTCGAACGAGATGCCTATGTCGCGCGAACGACGTGACCTTGTCATTCAAATGACACATTTTTTGAGGCGGCGCTTAATTGTTATTTAAAGCGTGTTTTTATCAGAGTTTCGTAAGTGTGCATCTGGAAAAAAATAGTATACCATTTAGTACGTGTTTTCACATGTTTTCTAAGGTTTAAAAAGCATAAACACATTCTTAGAGTTTGCTCCGATGTATCTTTATTATATGTTTACGTGATCTTGCTGCACCAAAAGTTTGTTCTATCATTGAACATCAAGGGTTTTGCGATGAAAAAAAGAAAAGGACTTCTTGTTCGACATCATAGATGAATCAAAGCCAATAGGTGGACACCAAGACATATGTGGACACGTGTGTTGTGGATAGGTATCGTGAAAGAAGGACTTTCTGCATGGGCACTGTGAGAGGAGTGGTTGAAGATCAGAAGAGCATCAAGACCCGTGGGGATCGAGTCGTTGAGTGAGTCTTTGTCTATTCATTATAATTCCATATTCATAGTGATTGTCTGGCTTGGGCCGTCCGAGGTTATTTTCCCGTCTTAGGTTTTTTCCTCGTATCTAGCGTTGTGAGTATTATTTACTTTACTTTACTTGCTTTAATCACTAGATGCATGTTTAGTATTAATCAAGATAAAATTGGTTTAAAGTAAGAATTGGATTTTCACAACTTGGTTTGGTGCACATTAAAAGTTGGATCATTTTTGGTGAAAATTGGTTTGATTTGAAACACATGAAAAAAGTTGATTTTGGTTTTTCAAATTGGTATCAGATCTAGAAAACATATTTTATTTGTTTTGTGATCCCGTGTGTTTTCAAAGATGAATTTTGGATTTAATGAACTTTCTCGAACTCCTATTTTTTATGGCACTTATTACACTTATTGGAAGATAAGAATGATAAGTGCTTTAAAATCAATTGATGAATGTGTGTGGTTAGCAGTTGAGAAAGGTTGGACACCCCTGTCACTATTGTAGATGAGGTCACTAGTTTAAAGCCTATGGAGTCATGGATCGAAACTGAACATAGACTTTCACAATATAATTATATGGGCCTGTACGTTATTTCTTCACATGTCACACCGAAAGAATATAATAGAATTATGACTTGTGAAACATCAAAATAGGCTTTGGATATTTTGTCACTCACCCACAAGGGCACTAGAATGGTTATGGCGTCAAAACTTCAAAATCTCACTACACAGTTTGAGACCATTAGGTGGTTAAGGAGTGAGACTTTTGATGATTTTTGTGCTAGGTTGTTCAATATTGTCAACTCGCCTTTTAACCTATGTGAGAAAATTACCGACAACCGTGTCATTAAGAAAATCCTTAGGTCGTTGCCTAGTAGGATTGAAACGAAAGTGACCATTTTAAACTCCTTGGGTAAGTTAGAGTCAACGAAATTAGAAGAGATTATAGGTGACTTACAAACCTAAGAAATTGACATGATTACCTCCAAGCAAGTGACTAAGAAAGAAAAGGGTATTTCTTTGAAAACCCGAAAGGAGGAAATTAAAGTTTCGGATTTTGATTTCGATTCCGATTTTGAGGATGTTGCTTTGTTGGAAAAGAAATTTAAAAAATTTATTAGGTTTCAAAAGCAATAAAAAAATGCCAAGAATTTTGAAAAATTCAAGAACAATGATTAAGTGCGAAAAGTAGCGTGTGTCAAACGCTGGTCGTTGTTTTCTGTTCACCACCTCAATACAAAAACCTAAATTACGACCATACTTGCGGGGCAATTCTAGCGGTAAGTTGTGTATAGAAAGATCCTTTGGGACAAGATGCTAGAATTTATATGATTTACTATTCCGAAATAAAAGTGTAAAAGGTTATTACAAACTAAAAAGGGAAAGATGCATAATAGGGAAATGATTATTCTAGGCAAGGGTATTGAAACTTGATTAACAAAGCGGTAAAACTATAGGTTGCGTCGAATATCCCTCACCCGGGTTAATTTATATAAAATGGTTACATGGGTCGACGAGTTATTTATAAGGCGTCTCGTTTCGACAGTTAATTGAACCAAGGGTTGTCACACCCCTAAATCCTCATAAAAGCCTAATATGATTTTAGCGTCAACAAATATCCCGAAAATTGCGCACGAAATGTCGTAAGCACGAGACATACATGATATGCTCCGTCAAATCTCCTAGGCGCAATAACTAGGACAACGCACCTGAAATACACCCGTAAACACTATCACCAAGCAAATCAACGCGTTAACTCGAGTGAGTTCCATTCAAACACAACCTAATTTAATTTACCTAGAAAGCATTGTAAAAACGCGATAAATGAACGCAATAAAACTACACTAGAAAGCACGGTAAGAAGCACGTAAACCTAATTAGAAAGCATGTAAATTACACTACAAAACAAGAAATTAAGAAATACAACTATATTAAATGGTAGAGAAGATGAATAGTGTAACTTACAACCCAATTGGGTCTGAAACCAAGAAGAATTAAAGCCAAACTCTTCAAATCCCCAAAACCATAGGCTAAACTAACCTAAAAATGTATATCTTTGTTATTACAACCAAAATTGCTTTATATAGTAAGTTGGAATTAAATTAGAAAAGAAAAGAGAAAAGAAAGGAAAAGGCAAAATATCTACAGAAAATAAGGGATCGATCGATCGACCCTTTTTATCGATCGATCAATCAAAGGCGAAATATCAACTGCAGAGAAGGATCGATCGACCAAAATCGTCGATCGATCGATCAAGCAGGGCAGATTCAAGCTACACAATGCATTATTCTTTTCTCCCTTTTCTCCTCCTCTTTTGATTTCAATGCTTTTCTCCTCCGCTAAAATTGTCGTAACTTCATCATACGAACTCGGAATCGCACATCGTTCACGACCAGGGCTGCAACTTCTGTGAAATGTCAGGCCAGGTACCCAAGCTGTGAAAAGACTAAAATGCCCTTGAACATGCAATTGCGTACGAAACTTGAGCGAAATGCGTCTGAACTTCATACTTAGCATCCAATTACCTATAAAATCTCAATTAATCCCTACAAAATATGTTAACGCAGAAATTCGAGGTTGTGTGGTTAATGAGCATAAATATAGGGAATAAGATACCCGAGGGGGATAAAATGCGTCCGTTCGGAGGATGAAATACACAATATTTGCGTATCATCACACCCCCTAACTTACACATTGCTAGTCCTTAGCAATGAAATAGGATCCAAGAAGAACTACAAGAAAACAAAAAGCAGGAGACAGTACAAAAGTATGGTATAAAAGCAAAAGAAAGATAAGGCACTTTTGCGGGCGATTCGATTGCATTTAGCATATGCAATAAGCCGTTAAACCCCTAGGTCACCCTAGTGGACGAGTGTCGTCTCGTGAGGATTTTCAGGGATGGTACCCACAAACATCACATGGTTTCCTCAAATATGCCCAAC
Organism: Sambucus nigra; assembly: GCA_949130495.1. Lineage (NCBI taxonomy): Eukaryota > Viridiplantae > Streptophyta > Magnoliopsida > Dipsacales > Adoxaceae > Sambucus > Sambucus nigra. The sequence goes on from OX422212.1 coordinate 509,356,592, forward strand.
CCAACATGCGACAAGCCCAACAATGGCGAAAAGAATTTCATACGCATTATTAGATCATTGAATGAATTCCAAAAAAAGTCCAAATCATTAACATTATAGAATGCCCCTCATAGAATTGAAACCTTAAAATGTGGGAGGGGATCGAGCACATGCAAAGTGTGATTTGGAGAAAAATTAAATAAATCGAATAAACGTTAAAGCAAGCATACATTCAATCCTCACGGGCATCACACTCATCAAGTGAATTCACTCGAAATAGGGAGGTAACACATGGAACATGTGGGCTAAAGAGTAAATGGAAATGGAAACTAGGCCGCACACATGTCGCATATGAAGAACGCTATATATAAAATGAAAAATTGTAATCTCAATGAAAGATATCGCACACTAAAAGAGGCGAAATGTATTTTCACAGATTATCAAAACTATATTGACTTTTAAATTACATCAACCTAAGATCACATAGGACTTTAATAGGGTTATAATGTAGTCTAGTCTAGGGTACGAAATGAAGGAATGTATGTACGGATTCAAAGTGTTCAGGATGAAAACTCAGGATAATGGGAAAATGCGGGCAATACCAAAATTGGAAAACAAGTTCCAAAAAGGCGTTGAAAATATCATCGGGGAGAGTAATCAAAGCTTATTGAACTATATACAACATTTACAACTTTCTCTTTCTTTTTTTTTCTTCTTTTTTTCATTTTTTTCTTTTGCTTTCTTTTTCTTTTTTGCTTTCTCTTTTTCTTCACTTTTTTTATTTTTCTCTTTTCTTTACTTTTCAAACTCTCACATGCCTGAATTTCAATCGACATCACAACCACATAATTTAATCCCAAGAAACATTCCAAACAAAGGTATGTATGGTCTAAAACTCCAATATAGAGTTAGTTATGGGAATGGGGTATGAAATGAAATGATATATTCAGGCTCAAAAGGGTCAACGAGAGTAGACATATAAGGGTGAGGTCAAGGCTAATATGGGTGGTATAACAAAGATGGCATATGATCATTTTCAAAAGTTTATGCAATTATCGAATCAAAACCATATATGAAAATCATGCTCAAGTAACACATTTCAAGTATGAACTCAATTAATGAACAGTCAAATGAAAGAATAGTGAGATTACCGACGAATTCAACGCTTTCAATGAGAAAAGAATAGTGTATACATTCATAAACGACGAAAGGTACAAAGTTTACTCGGTGTAAGTATATACAATGCAATAAAAGATTACCGAGTTATTAAAATCTTAAACCAAATCAATATAACAATAAAAGTGCATGTGCTCATGGGATTAAAGTTTAATTCATGAAGTTATTCATAATATCAATAAGTGAGACTAAAGTCTAATAACTTCTAAAATTGAGAACATGCAACGTTGGGTTGTCTATTGGATCGGACAATTATTGAAATTTATCATCGAAAACAAAGGCAAAAATGCCCAAAAAAAGAGAAAAAAAAAAGAATTTTTTTTTGAAATTTTTTAATTTTTCTAAGAAAACACACTTATTAACTAAAATGTGAGCGAAAACATGGACACTACCAATGAATGGATAGAATATCCCACACCCCATAACATAAAACCTGACATTGTCCTCAATGTTAATTAAGAACCAAGTTAAAGAAGCAAAAGAGCGATATTACCCAAAATGGAGCGATCTCCAGAAATTGCGAGTCCGATGATTCTACAAAACAAGTTAGTAACAAGCATAGCAAAAAAAAGTAACAAAAAGTTACTAATTACACTAGACTAAATTAAAAAGGAAGTAGAATAAAAAGAAAGAAGGAATAAAAAGCTAACTATATACAACCTACTATTTAGGCCTCACACTAACTGCACACTAGAAGTCTAAATAGCCGAGGGTCCACTGTGAAAACGATTTGACTTTGGAGGATAACCGGTGTACCCTCACATACAAGCATGCCTTTCGAAAAATATGAATTTCGTTTTAACAACAGAAGGCATGTGTAAGGCGTAAGAAATGAACCATCGCCAATTAAAATTTTCGGAGGGACGATAGGGGGTTTGGATTGAATGGGTGACAAAAACAAGTGGGGACCGAGAAAATCCGAATATCCTCCCAATGATTTGGAAATTGGAATAGGAGGCGGCGCACACAAAGGCAAAGATGCGATCGTGGAGGGCGACTCGAGCAAGTACTCCTCATCAGTGAAAAGGTTTAAAACATTAAAGTTTGAAACCAAATCATCGGGTACTTGTTCTGGTGTGATAATAGAGAATGAAAATGGGGATTAAAGAAATTCAAACTCATGAGACGAATCATCATCGCATGAAGTTTGAGTTTGGAATGAAATAATATCATTTCCAATGAAATGTTCTTCTTTGGGGTCCAAAGAAGACATCATTTCATTGCAAATAGATATTACGTCATTTTCATCCTCACTTTCAATATCTATTACGCAATGGGAAAAGTCTAGAATGGCTTGTTCCAAGGTAGGTAGGTGTACCTCACTTGGTTCAAAACATTCCTCGATTTCGAAAGTCTCGGAAGAAAAATCATCATCGGACTCAAAAAGTAAATTCAGGTCATGTTCCCACGAATAATTTTCTTCCCGATAACGATTTTCAAGTTTCTCATTCTCATACATACGCAAACCCTCACTGAATGTCATGGGTTGAGGTGCGGATGCATGAAAATGGGAACTTTGAAAATTACTATCGGACTTAAATGAAACCTAATTATTATAGGAATTTTGAAAACTATTGCAATTCATTTCAAGATTCCTATTATAAGGAGGTAAAGGCCCAAAATCATTGTCATCATCATCAAAATTCCAATAACCTAAGTTTTTACTTGCGTTATACTCGCCTAGTGTCATATTTGAATTTGTTATACTTTGGTATTCTAAGTATTCACCGAAAGTCATAGGTTTACGAGAATTTTGAGAATTATAACAAGGATTACCGAAAGAATTGGAATAAGACATGCTTACCAAAAAAATGGCTCGAAGTGGCAGATTCCACAAAGTAAGTGCGCGCGAGAAAAATTCGAGCGTTTCTAAGTGCTCAAATGTGGAAGTCCTGTAAAAAGGTTACCAAATGATACAAATAGAAAGAAAATACTTTGAAATAATATATCAAATAAAGTCTAAAACAAACTAGTCCCCAACAATGGTGCCATTTTGATCATGTGCGAAAAGTAGCGCGTATCAAACGCTCGCCGTTGTTTTTTGTTCGCCACCTCAATACAAAAACCTAAATTACAACTACATTTGTGGGGAAAGTCTAGCGGTAATTCCGGTATCGAAAGATCCACTGGGACGAGATGCTAGAATTTATATGATTTACTATTCCGAAATAAAAGTGTAAAAGGTGATTACAAACTAAAAAGGAAAAGATGCATAAAAGGGAAATGATTATTCTAGGCAAGGGTATTGAAACTAGATTAACAAAGTGGTAAAACTATAGGTTGCGTCGAATATCCCTCACCGAGGTTAATTTGTATAAAATGGTTACATGGGTCGACGAGTTATTTAGAATGCGTCTCATTTCGGCAGTTAATTGAACCAAGGGTTGTCACGCCCGTAAATTCGCATAGAAGCCTAATATGATTTTGGCGTCAACAAATATCCCAGAAATTGTGCAGGAAAGGTCGTAAGAACGGGACATACATGATATGCCCCGTCAAATCTCCTAGGCGTAATAACTAGGACAACACATGCGAAATACACCCGTAAACACTATCACCAAGCAAAGTAACGCGTTAACCTGAGTGAGTTCCATTCAAACATAACCTAATTTAAATTACCTATATAGCATCATAAAAATGCGATAAATAAATGCAATAAAGAAACGCGATAAAACTACACTAGAAAGCACGTAAACCTAATTAGAAAGCATGTAAATTACACCACAAAGCAAGAAATGAAGATATACAACTATATTAAATGTTAGGGAATATGAATAGTGTAATGTACAACCTAATTGAGTGTCAAACAAAGAAGAATAAAAGCCAAACTCTTCAAATCCTCAAAACCCTAAGCTAAACTAACCTAAAAAAGTATATCTTTGTTATTCCAACCAAAATTGCTTTATATAGTAAGTTGGAATTAAATTAGAATAGAAAAGAGAACAGAATAGAAAAGGCAAAATATCTGCAGAAAATAGGGGATCGATCGATCGATCAAAGGCAAAATATCAACTGCAGAGAAGGATCGATCGATCGATCAAGCAGGGAAGATTCAAACAGCTTGCTGAATTATTCTTTTCTCCCTTTTCTCCTCCTCTTTTGATTTCAATGCTTTTCTCCTCCGCTAAAATTGCCTTAACTTCATCATACAAACTCAGAATCGTGCACCGTTTGTGGCCACGTGAAGCTATCAAGGAGGGATACAACTTTTGTGAAATGTTGGGACAGGTAACCAAGCTATGAAAAGACTAAAATGACCTTGAACGTGCGATTGTGTACGGATCTTGAGCGGAATGCCTTCGAACTTCATACTTAGCATCCAATTACCTATAAAAGCTCAATTAACCCCTGAAAAATATATTAATGTAGAAATCCGAGGTTATCTGGTTAACGAGCATAAATATAGGGAATAAAATACCCGAGGGGGCTAAAATGCGTATGTTTGGAGGATGAAATACGTAATATTTGCGTATCATCAAACAACAAAGTAGATCCTACCTCTAAGGATAAGTTTGAGAAGCCTAAGAGAAATGAGTCGAATAAGTGTTTTGGGTGTGAGGGGTACAGTCACAAAGTTAAGGAGTGTCCCACTAGACTTAAGAAAGAGGGCAAGAAACCCATTGTCTATAGTGCTAGATTAAGTGATAGTGATCCAGAAGAGGGAGAGAGTTCCCCCATTGATTGTAACTTTGTTGCGTTTATGGCATCTCATCTGAGCGACGACGATTCTCATGTGCATGACACTTCTGAGGAGGTTTGAGTGAATACCATGTTAGTGAGGGTGGAGAGAGTGACGAGGAGGAGGTAGATGTGAAAGAGTTGCAAAATGCGTTTAATGAGTTGTATGCCGGAACGGTGAAGGTAAAAAATGCTAACTCAAAATTGCAAGCTAAGTTGAATGAGCGTGCCATAGAAAATAATGATAGTTTGATTGAGGATCTTAGGGCATGAGAGAAGAAGTTTAGGGAGAAACCTGAGTTTGTGGAGAAAGAGAGAGATAATCTCCGTGGTTTGATGGAGTCCTTGAAAAAGAAGATTTTATAGTTTGAGGAGTCTAGGCGTTTGCTCGAGTCTAGGATTCACGAGTTGGAGGAGATATTGGGAGACTCGTCTAGAGTCAAGTTTGATTTGGAGGCTAGGTTAGAGAAGTTAGGGGAGGTATAGGTCTTAATGAGAGAGTTGTTCCCATTCCCCCTGCACGTGTGAGAAACACTAGGAAGGTTAGAAAAGGTCCACATATATGTAATCATTACCCCCACCACTACACTTGCACATTTTTTTGTAGGAAAGGTCACCTTAGGCGTTATTGTTACGATCTAAGAAAAGCTCCTAGGAAGTTTAGGAATAAAGTTGCCCCGGTTCTTAAAACCCCAATGCGTCTTTTTACACCTACTTGGGTTAGGAAATCGGATATAGTGGCTTTAGGAATTAAATTTCATGATTCTCGTTTGGGTGCACTTGATTCTTCCCATGCTAAATCTAAAGAATGATAGTGTTGCCATGTTTGTCATATGCTAGTTTGCTTCTTGATATATTCATTTCTAGTATAATGACGTGTGTTATCATTTTGTATTATAGTTTTCATTTGTTTGAGTCGTATTGAAAAATACAAAAAGATTTCATTTTTTAGAATTTTTTTGAAAATCCAAAAAGATTTTTTTGAGAAGCTTTTGAAAATACAAAAATATTTTTCTTTTATTTGAGTCAAAATATGAAAATTTAAAAAGATTTTTGGTTTTTGTTTTTGAGTTTACATGTTTGACGTGGTATATTGGTGTGCTTGGACCCCCCCAATCGTTTCATTATCCATGTGGCTAGGACATTTGATCATTATTATCGATGCTTAGAATGATCTTAACCATTGTTTATATGGGGTAGTTTCCAAGTTGATATGAATTTTGATTCGACTTTGTATATATGCCAACATCGCACGCATGCACGAGTTTATATGGATGTTTGACTTCTCTTTGCATATTTGAATTTAGTGAGGCGTTCTTATCTCAATCTTTCCATCTATGCGTAAGTAGACTTAAGGAGAAGTGTGCATGTAAGAACTGTTTACCGTGAGGATTTAAATTGGTAAAAATAATGAGTGATTGACAGGAAAGGGCTGCGAGAGTTCAAAATTGACTCGTCGTGAAAGCCACTGTTTAAAAGAGCCCAACTAGAAAATGTTATATGCTAAGAAAATGGAAAAATTAGTTTAGTTCATTGCAAAGAAAATATTATATTATTGAGGGAGTTTGGATGGATTACATATTTTAACGGGTTTGCACAACTAATCCTAATGTTGAAACCTTGCAATTTGATGCTATTGTTTGTAGAATCGTCAAAATTCTGGATTTGTGTGCATGTAATATGTTTAGTTCATTAAGCTCACATTTTAATTGTCATATGGCTATGATAAAGTTTGATGATTTATCGCTATCAATTAGATCTTCTTGATCTTTTTGATGTGATGTAATTGTGACTCATTTGTTGTAGTTTTACGCCCATTCATTCCATATCCATGTTTGAGCACATCGATACTATGTTTGCATGTAGCTCACATTATTAGTTTTTATGAGTTTTTTCATTTAGTATTAAAAGTCTACTGTTTTAAAACTGTTTTGCTATTGTCAGTCCCTTCTACTGATTTTTTTACGGAAATTTTTTCACTGGGCAAAAATATAACATATTTCTGGGAAATCGTGAAAATTTGGCAGGTCATGAGAAGTCGTTCAAATGACATATCCATGTCGCGCGAACGATATATGTACTTCGTTCGAGCGATGTCCTCAACTCGTTTGAGCGACGTCCCTAGTTCGTTCGAACGACAAGCAGAATTATGGCTTTTGTTTGGTTTGCAGTCCACTGGTTTCAATTGGTATATTTTTAATACTGCTAAAAGTGTTTCTGGAGTGACTGGTTTATATGAAGGATTTATTGGTTCTGAATTGATATTTTGCATATAGTCCGTTTATCACACCTCTTTTAGATTGCTATATTTTTTGTGTGATTCATTGGTTTACTAGCTACTGCATTGTAATTACATGATCATATTTAGCTGGTTGTTTCATGATTATCTAGCGATTTCACATTGATTCAAATTGATATATTCTCATGCTAGATACTTGATTTGGTTATCTTTTCACCGGATTGTCTATTCGAGACAAAAGGTGGAGATATGTATGTGATGTAGGGGGAGATTTGAGCATGCTTTGGTTTTCATATATTTTACATATTGGTATCTCATATTGGTAGTTCACATTGGTATCAATTTGTTGCTCATATTGTTTAACAAATGATTTTTCAGAGTTTATTCATATTGGTATCTATTATCGTTTGGTATCATTTGGATATATATTGGTTTCATTTGTTCCTCCATACTTCACTGGGTATTTGTTTGTCTGTTTCATGTGTGTAGGTATGCTTCAGCGATTCGAGATTTCAAGTCTACATCACATTCATACAGTTTATGCTCGTCGGTGCTACATATACTAGTCCGGCGACTGTATTTAATATTTTGGGTTTATGGGGTGGGATTCAGGTGTTATACGGGTTAACGGCCCGACTTAGGCATTTCACTGGTAAAAAATATTCCTGGAATAGTCAAAGGGGGAGATTTGTAATGACATAAATTTCCAATTGAGTCCCTGTATTTTTCTGACTTAATTCCGTGAACAAAACTGTGTTTATAATATGTCAAAGGTATATTTTATTTTGTCACGATCCCAATTGGTCTATGATGTATTGAAGAAAATTGAAGACGTTGCGGAAAAGATTCAAAGAAATAATCATGCCAAAGTTTAATTGGTGCAAGTTTATTCATCTTTAAAGTTAATTGCATTCTGAGATCACTCTGATATGAATGCGTATAATTAATGGTGCTCGGAATTTTTTTTGTAAAAGATAAGGATGTATTTTTATAAAGAAAAATGTTCTAAAATGTTTTAAAGTGTTTTAAAAGGTTTACACTACGTTTTAATTCTGATGAGCTCGAAATAAAGTTTGACTAATTTGGATCGCTTTTGTGAGAGATGTTTTGGACTAAAAGTCAAAAAGTCAAACTTTGCCAGCTCCTTCAAATGACATAAGGATCTCCTTCGAACGAGATGCCAATGTCATGTGAACGACGTGGCCTTGTCGTTCCAATGACATGTTTTTCGAGGTGATGCTTAATTGTTATTTAAAGCTTGTTTTTATCAGAATTTCGTAAGTGTTCATCTGGAAAAAAATAGTATACCATCCAGTACATGTTTGCACATGTTTTCTAAGGCTTAAAAAGTATAAGCGCATCCTTAGAGTTTGCAAAAATCCGAGATATCATTCTTATATGTTTACGTGATCTTGCTGAACCAAGAAGTTTGTTCTATCATTGAACATTAGGGGTTTTGCGATGAAGAAAAGAGAAGGACTTTTTGTACGACATCATAGACGAATCAAAGCTAATCGGTGGACATCGAGACATACGTGGACACGTGTGTTGTGGATAGGTATCATGGAAGAAGGAATTTCTACGTGAGCACTATGAGAGGAGTGGTTGAAGATCAAAAGAGCGTCAAGACCCGTGGGGACCGAGTCGTTGAGTGAGTCTTTATCTGTTCATTATAATTCCACATTCATAGTGATTGTCTGGCTTGGGCGGTCCGAGGTTGTTTTCCCATCTTGGGTTTTTTCCTCGTACATCCGACATTATGAGTATTCTTTACTTTACTTTACTTGATTTAATCACTAGATGCATGTTTAGGATTAATCAAGAAAAAAATAGTTCAAGTAAGAATTGAGTTTTCACAACTTGGTTTGGTGCACATTAAAAGTTGGATAATTTATGGTGAAAATTGGTTTGATTTGAAGCACACGCAAAAAGGGGATTTTGGTTCTTCAATCTATAAAGCTTAAGCCTAATTTTTTGAATTAAAATAGCAAAGTGAGCAATTTTCATTGTACCACTGAATAAAGGGCACCCTAAGTAAGATACATGATGAATTTTATAACTAAGGCCAAGAACATATCCAATATCATTTCTCCTTACTTTAGATATATATTTTTGAGCGGTGAAACATGATTTATCAAAATAAATCCTCTGTACAATACCTTATTCAGAAGTCTTCTCGAAATTCATTAAGTTTTTGTCACTTTTTTAACCATTGGAGAAAATAATGAAGTCATCCACATAACTCATTCTTGAAATCAATGGACTTACACTAGAAAGAGTAAACTGATTAAAAAATGAAGTTTTATTTTATATTTTATTTGTTTAGAAAGAATTTCAGTAAACCAAATAAACAGGGGGAGAGATGGGGTCTCCCCGCCTTGGGCCTTTTGAAGCTTTGAAAAAACCATGAACACGGATAGATAACTAGTTATTAGATAAGCACCTTCAAATAAGATCAATGAAAGTTTCTCTAATACCAAGTTTCCTTAAGACTTTTAGAAGCACCATCCACTCCATTATGTCATATGCTTTAGTTGTATCAAGTTTAATCACTATATTTGTGCCAAATTATTTCTTCACCAAACTGTGAAATTTCTTTAGCTAACTATAAATTATCCAAAATAATTCTATGTTTAATAAAATTACTTTAAGAGGGGGAAACCACTTCAGGAAGTAAAGACACTAATCTGACAATAATGATTTTGTAAATCACTTTGTAACAGAAGTTACATAGGCTAATATGTCTAAAATTAGAACACATAGTAGGATTCAAGAGGTGTAAGATTAACTATAATACTAGCCCAAATTCTAGGAGGTTCATTTCTAAGGAAAAAAGATTGGATAACCATCATACAATCAAATTTGATGATGCTCCAAAAATTATCGTAAAAAACTACTGCAAAACCATTAGGATCGGGAGCACTGTCCTCATTCATTGAAAAAATAGAGTCCCATATTTAGTTTTCTTTAGGATTAGCTTCTAGAATTTGGTTCATAGGGGTATTGGTCTTCTCATCAATATAATCAATCATATTGAACTCATCCGAAAAAGGTTGTGCAGACAGGAGATTCTCGAAATGATCTACAAAGATTTTCCCATAATGACTGCATCTTCCACCTCATGACCTTCATCATCTTTAATACTTTTGATAACCATATGGTCCCTCCTTTGATTCACAATAGGATGGAAGAATTTATTATTTTGATCACCTGGTTTAAACCATTTGACATTAGCTTTCTGAGACTAAAAGGTTTCTTCATTCTTAAGAGTATCCATAATCTTATCCCTTGCTTCAAAAATATTGTTCCTATTAGTATCACTAGGATTTAGTTCAAGAAAAAAATCCCTTTGTAGCACCAAGTCTTCTATGCCATTAACTGTTTGAAAATTATTTTTAAAGGTGTTTAAATTCCACTATTTGAGATCCAACTTCAATCTTTGCAACTTCAGAGAAAAAGACCTTAAAGGTTTAGCACTAACTAATTTCGCCCAAGATAATTTAATAACCTCCATCAATACTTTCTAGTTAAACCACATTTTTTGGAACATAAACCATATAAGAGTCAGCTCAAATGGTTTTAATAGTTACTAAAAGGGTCAATGAGAGGAGCAAGTTTTGTTTAAATGAGATATGAAGGATTGGGGGAATAATTGCTTCTATAAGGTATTACATATACCTCTATCAAGCCTTTAGAAAATAGCCTATGATCTAGTTTTTTTGTTCCACGAAGTATATTTTGATCCCACATATCCTGTATTAAGGTAAGGAATTCCTAGATAAAACATAATTGAAATCTTCCACTGCTAGGGAATCCACCTAATTTCCACTACAGTTTTCCTCACTATGAGTCACAATATTAAAATCACCTATTACAAGGTGAGGTATATGGTGAAAGTCATCTTATAAATGATCCAAATAATCCTAAAGTTCCAACCTTTCCTCTTTATAATACTTAACATAAACCATAATAATCAAAACCTTAATTTGAAGCTAAGGAAGAGATAAAGTAATAGAAAGAAAGTGATCTTTATCTTTGATAACATTTAAGTCAACTCCAAATATACATAGAATCCAAATCTTATTAGATTTATTACTGAAGCCTTCATCATAGTTTAATTTCAATTTTATCTTTATTAGAGACACCTCTAGGATTCCAACGAAGTAAATTAATCATTGAGAAAAATTGGGAGAAGAGCTTTTGTTCACCTTCACAATTGATCTGGTTACACATTTAAAAAGAGGATCAAACAACCTCTGAGTCTTTTTTATGGTTTTTACTAACATTAATAAACTCAGGATTAAGGAATTGAGGTTCTTGATAGTTGGCTTTCAGTTTGTCTCTTGACTTTTTGTCTTTCTCTAACTTCTTGCCAATGTTCGAGGAAAATATCTTCAGCTCTTCCATCATAACATAACCATGATCTTGATCTTCTAAATCAAATAAAGAATAAACATTTGGAAGCGATATGTTCTCATAATTCGACAAATTAGTTCCCCATGGATAATCTCATTATTAAGCATTTCAAATAAGTTTTATTACTTTCTTGCTACTTTATCTAGTTGGGAGATTGAATTTTGTCAAATTTTAATGGGTTCTCTTTTCTCTTAATCATCACTGCTAACTTTTTTTCCTTTTACTTAGACAATGTTCCAATTAGTGTTAGAATTATCATGGTATTAAACTCCTCCTCCTTTATTATTATTAGCATAAAATGGTTTAAGTGGGTTATAAGCCCTTTTCGTTTGCATAATTAAAGGGACTTTGATAACCTGCTCTCAGTAATTTATTTTAGAGTGGCTAAAGCATTTGTAGTAGGAGCAAAGAAAATGAAGACAAGGATACTTAAATAAAACTTTAGTTAGACAATGATTCTCTTTACATGTATCCATCATAAGATATTTAAGAGGATCTTATTGTGGGTTAAGTGACACATACACCCCTACATATGCCAAGATTTGTCTCTTTTTAGTTGCTCTATGAAATTTCAGAGGTTCTTCACAACACTAGCAATATATCTTATACAATCATGGATCCAAATCAGTTAGGGGAGATCATAAGAGCATACCCACACTGGGATATTCGTAATTTCTTTCTTCACGTCTTACAATTTTTTATTCCGCATGGGAAATAACTTCATCTTGTCACTAATTTTCAAGTGTCCTATCTTCTTAAAGAATGAATTTAAAAAAGAATTTGATATCATTAAAGAGTGTCTTAAAGGAAAATCTCCATTTATCTCTCCACCCGCTTTAGATAGATTTTTCTATTATGCTCCTAATTCGTCTTGAATATTTCATTTATTTACCCTTTTTACTTACGAATTTTGGACCCCTTGGGTACCTTAATTCCTATATTTATGTTCATTAAGCGAACAAACTCTTTTATGTATGTTTATATGCTTTGCGAGGTATAATTGAGATTTCGTATGTATTAAAGTGTTTAGCATGAAAGTTGGTCACATTTAGGGAAAGTTCCATCATAAAGTGCACATTCAAGGGAAGTCTAGTCATTTTATCATTTAGGTTTTTGGCCCAATGTCTTCATAGAATTATAGCCCTGTGATCTAGCTTCGTGTGTTCTCTGACCACGCATGATTTCGATTTATAACAAAGAAGTTACGACATTATTCGTACATTTTCGAGAAGAAAAATCGAGACCTGAACGGGTGAATCGATTCAAACATATAGGGAGAATCGATTCGGATTAGACCAGAATTAAATTTCCCCTATACTCGAATTGATTTGGCCCTTGAGTAGAATTGATTCGGCCATGTAGATTTTGACTTTTTGTTTTACAAGTTTGCCTTTAAGGTTTTGTTTAAATAGGTTTTTTCTCTCATTTGTTTGGGATATCAAATTTTTGTAGTTTAGAGTAGGATGTGGGTTTGGGAGCTCTTTCTTTCTCTCTCTTAGGGTTTCATCCCCTTTGTTTATAAGTATGGTTTTTGTTATATTCTTCATTAACATAGTTTCATTTCTTGTTTCAAGCTTTGTTTAATTAGCTTTATTTCCTTTGTTAATTAGTTGTTTTCATTGTTTGCGTTGTACTTAGTTTAAAGGATGGGGTTACGTTCCCACCATTAATGGGTTTTGAGATTTAGAGTTGATTTTGGTTTGAATGAATTTTAATTGAAACCTTGTGTATTGATGTCGGGATATTATGCGTTTAACTTCATTTGTCAGGCAACGTTAGTGTTTATAGCGATGTTGCGATTTCAATCCATTTTGTGACCATTTTTTATTGAAAGTTTAATCTTTCATTTTTTTAATCGAATTTCTTAATGTTTCATGTTGTTAATTAATTGAATATGCTTGGTTAATTATTTTCGAACCAAAATCCTAATTACGTGTTGTTAGCCCATGGTGGGATGTGATGCAAAACTCATTTTCAAATTTAATTTAGTTTACTCATTGCCTAATCTTAATTCACGTTCTCACCATATAATCGTTTCTTTTCCCCCTTTTTCTAAGTACTAAGACAATTTAATCCTCAAAATCGTTCCCTATGAATTTGATCCCTACTTGCTACTACACTTTCATATATAGCGTGCGAAGTTTTGGTATTTGTTTTGTATAGGGCATAAACACCCATCAACAGATATTTTACATACGAAGTTTATGCCTCATACCTTTATAAGGTCGTATCTCTAAAAAAATTTACTCGGGTTACATATATGAGGTGGGAACTTAAGGAATCCTTCCTTCATTATAACATCTTTGTAATGTCCTGTGACCAGACATTTATTTAGCACAATCTTAGTAAACAAAGAAGACCAAGTCTGATTAGGTTGATAATTATGAGAAATGCCATTTATTTCCCCACAACTACCATCCCACTCAACGAGAGAATTAATTAAGGTTCCCCTAACCAAACCAAAAGAGAAATCTAATAAGGATTGTTATAAAACATCCAGATTATCCACTAAACACACAAGAGGAACCGCCGATCCAGATGAGGGTTCTATTAGCATTCCCCAACTACAAGGGGATCTTAAAAGGTGAAAAAGATAAGGTGGAGGACAAAAAGGATTCAAAAAATTAAGGAAAGTACAATAGGAAATCCCAAACATATAATGGTTTGTTATAAAAGATGTTTAGTTTCCATAGAGATGTTATATGTTGGTTTTAAAATACGCCTTTACGGATACTATAAATAAAGGTAGATTTTACAATTTTATCCTGAGGATAAAAGAATATAATGTCCACAATAATATGGGTGTGAAAAAAATTCAAAGTCCAAGATTTAATAGTTTCTTAAAGGGTTAATATAAGCTAGTATTAAAATTCAAATTAAAAAATTTTCTTTTTACACTCCCTAAAAAATGAATTACTTAAGATGGTGAATTTCCAACCACTAATGGTTGATCACCACTTCCTAAAAATATATTTTTTTGTTGAAACTGAACGATGGATATACTATAAGCTAATTTCAATGGTCTATGCCATTTGAGAACCTTAAGAGAATTTTAGCCCTTTATACGTATTCATAAAAAATAAAAAACATGTAGTTTTTTTCAACAAAGTGAAAAACACACATCTAAAAAGTAACCATCAAATTACAATCAAAATATATGTTAAAAATAACCAATTGAAATTTTAAAAATAAATAACTAGTAGAAATTTGTTCCTTTAGTGTTTCGAGATGAAACCTTATCAATAACCTCATCAAATTCAATTTTATAACACATATTTATCACTATCAGAAACATGTTATATGGTAACTATATTAAAAAATAAACATATAAATATTTATTTGAACATATACATACAAGTCACAAAAAAATAAAAAATATAATCTCCTAAAAGTTTGAATACGTTTGTCGATTGTCAGTACTCACAATTTTATTTGCTATGCAGAAAAAACTGTATAATTAATTGTTTATGAATTTTGGAATATATATATATATATATATATATAGAGAGAGAGAGAGAGAGAGAGGATCTCATGAGGTCCCCAGTTTGAGGTCTCTGAATGAGGTCCATTTTTTTAAAATAGTAAAAACATATCTTAGGACTGATTTTTTTTTTTTATGGTTTTTAAACATTTTAGTAGGATCATATAAAAAAATCAACTATAAATGAATTTTTTACTATTTAAAAAAAATCGATAAAACTTTGTCAGTTAATAAAAGCTTAAAAACTCATAGAGTTTGGCCAATTTGTTTTTCAAATAGCAAAAACAATTTCATTTTAAGCTGATTATTTTTTTATGGTCTTACTGAAATGTTTAAAAACCATAAAAAAATTCGCCCCAAATTATTTTTTTTACTTTTTTAAAAAAATGAACCTCAAACTGGGACCACTCTCTCTCTCTCTCTCTCTCTCTCTCTCTCTCTCTCTCTATATATATATATATATATATATATATATATATATATATGTTGGAGTTTTTCTCAAATCTTTTTTCTTTCAAATTAAATACATAATTGCCCCAAAATAATTATTTAATTGCGACCACATACGTTAAATTTTTTATCCAAATAACTAAAGATAAAAAAAAGTTATTGACCAGTGCCCAAGGCTCCCGCTTAACTGCAGGGTTTGGGAGAGGCGGATGTCGATTGACCTTACCCCTTGATATTTTGAGCCTATTTTAAGTGGTTAAATAATTTTTTTGTTCTTATATATTCATTTTTTCTTCCTTTACAATTTGTTGGGATTTGTGGGCCGTGGCTAATCAGGGGCTCTAGGAGGCCAGATGAGCCTCCTATAGCTAGGGTGCTTCTGATGAAGAAATAATTTTAAAATAAACATTTTAATGTGACAACCCGCTCACCAAAATAAGGGGTGGCTAACCCCATACTCTAATAATAACAGGAATCATAGATGGAACGTTCTCAGCACCACAACAATACAATATGTATAGGGGACAACCACCCTATATTTCAGAAAAACGAGTTGCCAAATTTTTTTTTATGAGTTAAAGAAAACATTTAAACAACCCAATATAAAAATAAGGTGGATGAAATCTGCAAGAATAAAATTGAACAATACATGTATAACACAATGACCAAATAGTCTGTCGGTTAACAGTCTTTTACAACGTATTACAACAATTTAATTAAGTTACATAATACAATACAGTAAGCAAATACAAAAGCTTGGGCCACACGCCCGAGTAAATGACCCGATCATAACTAGAGTACAAAAATAAAGGCGTCTATAACAAAATATCCAGCAACATTCGCAAGGTGTTGCAGCTCCATGACACAGGAAAGGAAAAGTCAGTACAGGGCGTCCTTGCGGCGGAGCACCTGAGCGAATATAAGATTCATGCACAACAAGAAATATGAACGGGCCAGGGACCGATTTTATATGATCACCATATGAATAAAGAGTATGAAAATCATGAATAATTAATCATGATAGATAACGATAAGAATCTACCTACTCAATCTCAAAGCATAAACTAAGGCAATTTAAATGATCATAAGTTTAATTTAGTTATGCAAGAGGATATGAATGAATATCATTAATTAAAATCTCCATCATTTACACTGTTTCATTTCATTGTTCCATTTCTCATTAGGAAATATAATCACAGTTATTTGCTCTTTATGGCATTTATCATAAATCAAGTCCCACTTGAATAAGAATAGTTATATTCATCTATATATAATGATTCTAAGACCGTCCTTCTGAGTTTCCCCACTAGACGCGCCCTTAAATGACTATCATCTTCCAGGACCTATCAAACAAGACAACCTGGGCATCCTAACGCATGTCGGGAAGTGTCCATATACCTGCGAGTGAGTCATAACCACACTCGGAATTACCCCACATCGCACAATAAATACAACATACATAATAACCGATCATATGGCCAAGGACTATATTCACCTTGCATTCACTAGCTAGGGGACCTCACCTCATGCGCGTACTTCCCTTATGATAGCATTTAGAGGGGTGTGTTTAAGTAAATTATTATTTACCATTTTCATTTCTGTTTTATTAGATACATCACATTTTATCCGGGGCCATACGTATTTCAAACCATCGTTATAACCTCAATGAATGAATAAGCTCTCAATGTATTCTCCAAACATTTTACGGTGTTATTATAAACCACCAAGACTAGCATCTCCCAATAACGTGACAAATACTCTTCAATTATTTATTTCTACATCATGAAATATTACATTAACTAATTAAGGGAAAAGAACACCTAATCTTTTATTCACTAATCCCCAAATAAGTCCTAACTATCCCCTTCTAATATAAGGTATTTTCCTAACCAATATAAGACTCTAGGACACTGAGTTTACTTCATACAAGAAGGTCCTTAAGTCCTAAGCCTAAAAGAAAAGGGTTAAAATTGAGTTAGTAAAATAACTCAAAACAACAGGATTTTGAATCGATTCGCCCTAGGGCCGAATCGATTCTCCCCAAGCAGCGAATCGATTCGCCCAAAAGCGAATCGATTGGGATGGAGAATCCAAGTTTCTGCCCCAGCCGAATCGATTCGGCCTTAACCTGAATCGATTCGGGTTTGCAGACCTATAGCCTTACCCCTTAGCGAAACGATTCGCCCCTACGAATTTGCCAAGAAAGGGGATACGGGTTATGAACCCTAGTTTTCCCCCAAACCAATTTCTCCTCCATTTTTTACACACATCAACCACCATTAATCTACCCAAAACCATCCTACATGATTTCTAACCACTATACTCCACATAATCATCCAAGTAAACTATAATTAGGGCTAAAACACCACAAGTTCCATAAAATCCATATTTATTCATTTGATCCCAATACATAACTATCAATACAATTTATTGATCTTAAATCACATATTAGCAAGTAGAAAACTTGCCTTGAGGTTGAAATTTCATATTTCCTTTGATAGTAACCACTCCAAGCTTCAATCTCCAATCTCTCTCTCTTCTCCTCTTTTCTCCACAAATTCTCTTCCTCTCTCTTTCTCTCTAGGTTAGTAAACACACACTTAAGAGAAATGTAAGGCTTAGCAAGACTAAATCGTGACATTAGTCTAAATTCCCAACTTAAATGGTTAATACCACATTAAAATGACTCACAACTACACATTTATGTTAAAACCAGTCAAAAGTGCTAGAATCCCAAAAATACAATATGGCACTTATTTTGACTATCTCGCACATTTATGGACTAACTACGCCCTCTAAATCGGCATTCGGCAATATTTAAGTCATTTCAGGTTCCGGTTTCATTTAAACCATAAATGTCGTTTAAAGTATGCGACACTATAAAACGTAGCATGATGTATTTACATACACATACAGTAAATATGCGACAATCTAGTAAATATTATCTTTCAACTCATTCAATTAATATTTACTCCATTTTCCAACATTTTATATAATTACTTCACACAGTAAATTAATATAAAATAAGTTTCTCAAAAGTGAGGGTTGTTACAGTTAAGTAACTATAATTAATAAAATCAACATTTTGATCATTATCACATGGATATACATGTACATTAGATATAATAAATAGTTATGGGTAATCACCATATCAAATTTAAAAACTGATTTTAGATATGGTTAAATGAAAATCAAATCAATGGACCGCATTGAAGCTGACAGCGAGGCCTATTTTGATTTTTGAGTATTTAGAGAATTGAGAGTTAATTTTTGAAATTTATATAAAAAAATTAGTGATGAATTTTAAATACATTATTTTATATATGGCAATATATAAAATGGTTCATAATCATATATGTTGTTACAAATGGGTTAGTAGAGCTCTACGTACTTTCCCACTTGAAATTACTCATAACTGTCTTTGTTATCCTCTCTCACCCTTCACAACTAAAAATTAAAAAAATATTGATTTCACACATACAAACACGCTAAAATAATTACTTATTTGGTCATATAATGACTCAATTATAAGATCTTAAAGTCTATTCAATTAAATTCTAGCGCATTAATTTGTAAACTAATTTTAAATGGAATGTCTTTTATCTTTAGCATGGAAAGGAAATGAGTAATTACATTTTGAGCTTCCTAATTTAGTCTCCGATAAATAGGATTTTATAATATCTAGTAAACTAATATATTCTTTTGACACTGGGGTCTCTCACGCCTTAATGTATACCTTATATGTGAAAATATACACAAACATAACATGCATGTACTACAAAATTTATGTATACATTATGATATAGCATATATAGATATAAAAATTCATATACACATTACAATATGTAAGGACATATTTTTCATAGTCCCTAGTTTACATTGAGTATGTCGTATGCCGCTACAAATGTCAAATCCATTCACGTTCACACGCTCAAGAAGACGAATTCGAATATCACGCATCTCCAACATATATACGACATGAGGTATACTTTGGTATAGAGTTTGTTTTGAGTTACTTGGATTTTTTTAACTAAGTATTGGGATACTTTTCTAAAATGTTTTATTTCAAAATAAAGTGTTTTTCGAATTTAAAATGGTTTTTTAAATACCTATAGGCGGACTTTAAAATATATTTTTTTCTCTCATGTCATTCAAATTACATGGGCATGTCATTATAATGACATTAACATGTCATTAGATTGTACAGATCGAATATGGACCAAACGAGAGCGTACTGTTTCATTTTTTAATAGGTCATTTTAATGGTCATTCAAACGACATGAGGAAATCGTTCGAACGACATGCGCCGCCTCAATTTTTTTTGTTATCCTATAAATACATGTTTCTTGAAGATTTTCAATGAAGAATTTTCATTTACGCAAACTGCAGAACCGCTGTAATTAATTTTTCACTTTATAGGGCTAAAAACCTTATTCATTAACATAAACACATCCCAGTTACTTTTGTGAATCATCTTTGGAACCCAAACACTTCTTTGTCGAAGTTTATTCTTGTGGAGTGTTGTCTCTATTACTGGACTTGGGGAAACTCAAGGGCCTTCACTGCTGAAGGAGGAACTGCGGTTCTTGTGGTTGTCTAGGGAGTCATTGCTTGTTCAAGGTTGCAGTCTTTGTGGGTTATTGCGGGACTTCATTATAGTATTTCACTTGTAAGTTTGTAAGTTGCAATATACATTTTATTAGTGGAATAAAAGGATTGGCCCAGCGAGGATTTTTTCTGAAATTGTTTGTTTGCATGATTATATGATTTAATGTTTTCAATCACTAGATGCGTGTTTAGGGTTGAATAAAATTGGAATTTGGTTTGTCTGAGATTTACATCTAGTTCAATAACTTTAATCCATTGAAATATTACGAATTTTCAAATTGATATCACACACGCCTTCAAAACGAATCAAATGCTATAAAACACGAAGATGAAAGTAGTGAATGTAAGAATCGTTGCCCGTGGGAGTTTATTTATTATTGGAAAATTATGATTGGGCATGAGAAAGGACTACGAGAGGCAAGTGAATTCACTGTGAAAGCCATCATTTGGAGCCCAGAAAAAAATTAAGGCAATAAAAAGAAAAATATGCTGAAAAGAGCCAATAGGAAATCTCTTAAAAAGAAAATTTAGCACCTCATTACAAAAATAAAAAGGATTATTATTTATGAGGGAGTTTGGTTGGAAATCAACGGGTTTGCACATCATGACAAAGTCTTGAAAAAGCATTTAATAATTTTAGATGTTATTGGTGTGAAAATAATTTTAGACTTTGATTTGTCGATTAGATTGAGTCAATTTCATATAAATTAACATTTTTACACCTAAGGACGATATTGAGTTCATTCGTTAGGAGTATCCAAAATTCATCGCGCACATACGTTATGATTTTTTGAGTTAATTTTCCTATCAGAATTTTTTCACACCCATTTATTCTGTTTTCAAAATTTGGCTATCTTAGTGTTAATTTATGGTGTGTTGTTTTCTTAAAATATTTGAAAAATAAAAAATATCTTGTGGAGCCTTTTTGGGTTTATCATTGCATGAGCTTATGTGATATATGTTGGTGATAATTTGCTATGCTTTTTGTGACCCACTCCACATCTATTATTGTTCATTCTTTTCCTTTTCTATTTAGGACAAATAAAAAGGGGGGTAACGAATTATGAATTATGGGGGACAATTGATTTACTTGATTTGATTTATGTTTTATCATATTTCAAAGTCGATACGTCATGAATTTATTTTCTTTCTTTATTGTGTGCAGGACTTTGATGATCATTTGAAAAGCACATAAAAAGAAAATCAAGAGAAAGATATTTGAAGATTTGAGAGTTGAAGATTTTTGAAGACTTGCATATATAGTATCTTTCCACTTTTGTGTTCATGGGACGGTATTAGATTTGTATAGGACATTTTTTGATAATTCAGATATTTTTATTTTGTACCGAAATAGACATAGGGGAAGATTTGAAGGACATATTTTTCATAGTCCCTAGTTTACATTGAGTATGTCGTATCTCACTACAACCGTCAAAGCCATACACATTCACATGTTCAAAAATATGGATCCAAATATCACGCATCTCAACATATAAGTGACATGAGGTATACTTTGGTATGGATTTTTTTTAGTTACTTAGATTTTTTTACAAAGAATTGGGATACTTTTCTAAAATGTTTCATTTCAAAATGAGGCATTTTTCGAACTTAAAATGGGTTGGAAATACTTGTAGGTGGACTTTAAAAAATATTTATTTCGCTCGTGTCATTATTATGACATTAGCATGTCGTTAGATTGGTCGTTAGATGGCCAAGATCAAATATGAATCAAACGAGGGCGTACTGTTTCATTTTTTAATAAGTCACTTTTATGGTCGTTTGAATGTGTTTCAAACGACATGGGGAAGTCATTCGAATGACATACCCCTCCTCAATTTTTTTGTTAGCCTATAAATACATGTTTCGTGAATCTTTTCAATTAAGAATTTTCATTTACACAAACTGCAGAATGGATGCAATTAATTATTCACTTTTTCGGGGATAAATTATTTTTAATTCACACAAACACATCCCAATTACTTTTGTGAGTTATCTTTGGAACCTAGACACTTCTTTATCAAAATTTATTCTTGTGGAGTTTTGCCTCTACTGCTGGACTTGGGGATACTCGAGGGTATTCACTACTGAAGAGGAACTGCGAGTCTTGTGATTCTCGAGGGAATCATTGATGGTTTAATGTTGCGATCTTTGTGGGTTCTTGCGGGAATTAATTGAAGTATTTCACTTATAAGTTTGTATGTTGTGATTTACATTTTATTAGTGGGATAAAAGGTTTTGCCCTCTTAGGATTTTTTCTGAAATTGTTTGTTTGCATGATTATATGATTTAATGCTTTCAATCACTAGATGCGTGTTTAGGGTTTAATATAATTGAAATTTGGTTTGTTTGAGATTTACATCTATTTAAATAACTTTAATCCATTAAAATATTGTGAACTTTCAAATTGATATCACACACGCCTTTCAAACGAATCAAATGCGGTAAAACAACATAATGAAAGTAGTGAATGTAAGAACCGTTGCCCGTGAGAGTTTATTTATTATTGAAAAATGTGAGTGTACATGGCAAAGAACCGCGAGAGGAAAGTTAACTCATCGTGAAAGTCATTGTTTAGAGCCCACGAAAAAATTAAGGAAATAAAAAGAAAAATATGCTGAAAAGGGGCCAATAGGAAATCTCTTAAAAAGAAAATTTAGCACCTCATTAGAAAAATAAAAAAGGATTATTATTTGTGAGGGAGTTTGGTTGGAAACCAACGGGTTTGCACGTACTGACAAAGTCTTGAAAAAGAATTTCATAATTTTAGATGTTATTGGTGTGAAAATCATTTTAGACTTTGATTTGTCGATTAGATTGAGTCAATTTCATATAAATTCATATTTTTACACCTACGGACGATTTTGAGTTCATTCGTTAGGAGTATCCAAAATTCATCGTGCACATATGTTATGATTGTTTGCATGCTTATATGGTTTAATGGTTTCAATCACATATATGCATGTTTAGGGTTTAATAAAATTGGAATTTGATTAGTTTGAGATTGACATCTAGTTAATAAGTTTAATCCACTAAAATATTGGGAACTCTAAAATTGATATCACACCCACCTTTACATAATATTTCATGTATACATTACAAAAATATTTGGTATACGCTACACGTAGTGATCACACCAAAAAATTAATTCTTCATTGAATTCTACAACTAGAACATCTTATCTACAAGGAGTAAATCCCCAAAAAATATTTTTTATTAAAATTTGACTGGTGTTTAGTTTATTAGATTTTATGTGAAAATATATACTTTAAGAATTTGTTAATTATAAAAGACATAAAAAGACAAAAGGGTGGAAAACCCTTCACGTACTACAATTCAAACTTTATGTTGGAATAAATTATTAACCCCCTAGATATTTATATTTAATGGTAAATATCATGAAATTAAGAACTCTAAGGAGTACGTGGTTCGGTCGTTGCTTGACCTATGTCCTTGGCGTAAAGTGGAGGTGGAGTATTGCATTGAGTTGGAAAAGTCTACAAAAGTTGTACAAATTGGACTTATTTCATTTGATTCCCATAAGGACCTATATAATGTTCATACAAAGGGCTTTAGCCTTATATGGATGTCATGCAATTGTGTTCGAATTGGTTTGGAAATTGGGATAAAACTCGTAACAAAATGAAGTAGATTGGGATTTTATATAACAACTAGATCGAATTGGCATAGGACTGGATCAAACCAGACCCAATAGTTTTTCGAGTGTCGGCTTGGTCATTGTTATAGTTCAGGTTAGTTCTGGGTTGATTTGCGAGTGTTCTTACTTGATATGAACCAATAATTTAATTAAAAATGGAAGGTTTAAGATTAATACAGTTTCCACTTCAAATCATGAGATATATTATGTAAAATGGATATTGATAGATTATGTAAAATGAGCGTTAATGACTATCTTAATGAGAATGAATACAATGTTCAATGAGATTAATGTAAAAAACTTTTGTATATTTTGAGAGTGTATTCTTGATTGATATTAATCCATAATTTAATTAAATTGGGGTTTAAGAGGTGAATTGATTGCAAACTTAAATTAGGATTTTGATTACGTTTAGAGAGCATTTGGGAATAGTTTAGGAAAGATCACACCTACAAAAATCAATGTGAAACAATTATAAATAAGAACTTAGACCAGTAAATAAACTTATATTTTTGAGTAACTTTGGGACGGTGGCGATGTTTAATGTATATTATCTATTGAGATGTACAATCCTTACATAATACATGTAAGTTGTTGATTTTTTGACTTTGTGGATGTCCAATGTATATTATGCATTGATTAAATAATCCCTACATAATATAGGTAAGTTATTGATTTTGAAGACTATCATGATGTTCTTATATATAAGGGTTGTCAGGATACACTTTATACGTTACATTTGAGCCGTGGGTGAGGCCCTATGTAATATATGCGAGCTGATGCTCAACTAGACTGTAGGCTGTGAAAATGGCTTACATGTCACGTTCGATTCTTTCTATGTGATTCTTATTTATATGATTTATAAAGAAAATTAAGATATCTTAATTCAATCTACTATGTTGAAATTGATTAATGCATTAATGTATTTTGAGGATATATAAATGGAAACTAATTGGTTGATAAGGTTCCATGACTGGTATAGCTAGATCTAGTGATATATCCTTTAGTTGTGAAATTGATTAAATAAATTAGAATGGATTATAGTCGTAATATAAGGGTTACGGTTAGACTTCCGACTATGTATAAGGAGAGGCTAGCTATTATTAGTTACTTTAGAAATGGACAGTATATTGCGATAGGTATCGATGAGATTGAGGTTGAGATATAACAACCATTAGCTCTTGATACTAGTTGATCTACACATAAGTTTAATCGAGAATGTTCCTTATTTGGATTTCATTTATGATACATCCCAGTTGTGTATTTTATTGATGATTAGGAGATGGGAGATAACTTAATTATTTAATATCAAACTATTAGATATTATTAGTGGTTGATGGGGTTAGATGTCTAGGAGGATGTGAAACTTAATGCGTGATGTTCAGGTAATAATGAATCATGATAGAACTATTTAACTCCAGTTAAAAATATGGTACTCAATGGTAAGTTGTCCCTTAGAAATTGTCATAATTAATAATAATTTATCAAACTTATTGAGATATTACCTTAGAAACTATGTATACTATATAAGATTTTGCAATAACATGATATTGTTTAGAGGTCATTGATTATTATTTTGGATTCTCATATTAATTATTCTTGAGGATCATATGTGCTTCTAACATACTCTATTCTTATTACTGTTGGGTTAAACATAAGATTTCTTGTGAGGCTTTTAACCATCTTTCATTGACTAACATTTTTTGTATCTATTGGGGGAGTTTTGATTGCAACTAGGGAGTTGCCACATGTATAAATCTTTAATTTCAATAGAATAGGATTTTGTCATGTATGAAGTTATGTTCATAGACATGTACTTTATTCATTTATTAGTTTGTACTCAAAGGATTTTTAATGATGTTGGACTTGCATCAGTTAAACAATTTTATTTTTAATTATTGTTGGATTCATATGATTTTAGTTTATTGATGATTATTGCACTCTTATGTTATTCCACTGACTTAGAATGATATTAAATTCTCGGCTCTCATAAATTGGGTATTTAGGACTGATCAACCTATATACGGAATTTACGGGGTGTTACTATTAGTATGAGAGCATGGTCTAAAGCTCTAGGATTTGTGAGAGTCTGTTATATTTTTCCCTAACTTTATTTGATATGATTAGAGTATATCATGGGATTTTTTACTCTTTTATTGTGATGAGGCATGCGTCGAAATTGTTCGATCCAGATATTATGATAGAATGGGCATTAAAACGATTTTTTGACTGTCCGTACTCCTTAACAAATAGGATATTTGAGAGGAAGAATCGAATGATTCAACAGATGGCTAATTCCATACTTTTTGGGAGAAACGTGCCCGGATGTTTTTGGACAGAGGTGGTTAATACCGCATGCTATATGGTAAATAGGGTATATCTTTGTAAACACATGTTAAACACACCATATTAGTTGTGGATAGGTAAGAAACCCAACCTATCGTATTTTCGTGTCTTTGGGAGTACTCGCTACATCTTGATAGATAGAGAGCACTTAGGAAAGTTCGACTCTCGGAGAAATGAGGGTATATTTTTAGCTTATTCATCATCGAGTAGGGATTATAGGGTGTTTAGCCTTTAAATCTCTAAGGTTATGGATTCAATGAATGTCATGATTAGATACGATGAGCCTCTAGCATCTGTTGATCCTATCACACATAGTGAGGATGATGCACCCACCCCTCAATGATGATCTCATCTTTCCTTGTACTACCCGAATGGACCCCACTCTAAATTTAGAGGATCCATTCCCTTGGTTTCGAAAAAGTCATGAGTCTTACACTATACTTGGTGATCCCACACTAGGTTTCAAGACTCGAGCTCAACTTGAGAATGTGGTTAGTTACTTTTGCTACACCTCCTTATTCGATCCGAAGAATGTGAAAGGATCACTCCAGGACAAGCATTAGATATCCACTATGTAAGAAAAGTTGATTTAGTTTCACAAGAAAGATGTCTGGGAGTTATTCCATCAACCTAGAAAGACCAATGTGATTGGTACCAAGTGGATTTACAAGAATGAGACGGATGAGAATGGTACCATAGTTGACAATAAGGCTAGGTTGGTCGCTCAAGGCTATACACATATTGAGGGTGTAAAATTTGATGAGACATTCGATCTTGTTGCTAAGCATTTATCTTCTTATTACTCGCCATAGCACGTTATCTGCACTTCAAGTTATATCAAATGGATATCAAGAGTGCCTTCCTTAACGACATTCTACAGGAGGAAGTGTACGTGGAACATCTAAAGGGGTTCAAAGACCCAAAGCAACCAGGACACGTCTTTTATCTTAAGAAGGCCTTGTATAGTTTGAAGTAAGCACCCCGTGCTTTATACGAGAGGATCATTTTTTATATCTTCGCTCGTGGCTTCAAGATAGGGAGAGTGAATAAGACATTATATGTGAGGAGAGAGAGTGGTGGGATATTGGTCTCCCAAGTCTATGTGGACAACATAGTATTTAGATCCACATACTTCTGACATGATCGAACTTTTGGGGATGAGATAAAGAACGAGTTGATATGAGAATTATTAGTGATCTTATGTTCTTCTTAGGTCTCCAAGTGAGTTATCTTGAGGACGGGATATTCATATGTCAATCCAAATATGCTAGGGACCTAGAAAATAAGTTTGATTTATACTCTTGTAATCATTCATGCACCCCAATGAGTACATCAACTAAGGTTAGCAAAGATGCTTTAGGTAGGGATCTACCCTTATAAGAGCATGATAGGTCGTCTATTGTACTTGACCACTAGTCGTCACGACATTGTCTTTAGCATTGGAGTTTGTGCGTGATACCAAGGATCCCCAAAAGACTATCACTTACTCACACTTAAACATCTCATCAAACATGTGAGTGACACTTTTTCTTATGGTTTTTGGTATTCCTTTGATATCGATAACTGTTTGTTTGATTATTCAGATGGCGATTGAGCCGGGGATTTTGATGGTTATAGGATCACCTCAAGTGGGTGATTTTACTTTGTGAGTGCTCTAAATTTTTGCTGAGAAAAAAACAAAAATTCATATCTTCGTCTATGGAAGACGCCAATTATCTAGCCGTCGGGAGTTATTGCACGCAACTCTTATGGACGAAGCAAATGTTAGAAGATTACGGGATTTTTAAAGGCATAATGACTATTTCATGTAATAATACGAGTGCAATTAATATATCTCATAATCCGGTCCAATGCTCCCACACAAAGCACATTAGAATACGTGAGCATTTCGTTCATGATCTAGTTTAGGATAAAGTCGTATCCTTGAGCTTTGTGAGCACCGAATTTTAATTAGCCGATATTTTCAAAAAACCTTTAGATGCACTTAGATTCGAGAATCTTAGGAAGTCTTTAGGTATTTACTCCGTTGATTGAGTTCGGGTACTTTATCTAGTATATGGTGATTATCATGTTCATATCTTTTATCCTTATTGCTAGATTGTATTTCTATGTATTTATAAAAAAAAAAATTGACAATGAATTCATATATATGAGAAATTTTGAGGCTGTTATAAAGTAGAATATTACTGGGGTTTCACAACAAACTCTTTTAAATAGTATTAAATAGTTTGGCACTATTGATTTGAGAATCATTAAAATTCATGGCATGTTGCATAACTTGAGTCAATTTCATATAAGTTTAACACTTTTACACCTAAGGATGAAATTCAGTTATTTCTTTTAAAGTATCTCATGACTTCGTGTACCTATGCTATGAATGCTTATGTTGATTTTCCCATGGAGAATATTCACAAAATAACATTCCATTTTTATGATTAAGAGATTTTAGTGGTATTTTAGGGTGTTGTGTATTTTGAACCTATATGTACCTCTTATACATATATTTGTTTTTATACTTAAAAATTGAAAAACTTCAAAAATATTTAATAGGGCTTTTGAAATTTCATCGCATGTACTCAAATGATAATCTTTGTGATGATTTCTTTGCTTCTTTGCGTGATTCTAATGCTTTCATGTTTAGTTTCTAACTCTTTGTCTATTATGGGTAAAAAGAGGGGGGGAAATTGAGGGGGAGTTTATTTATTATTTATTCCTTTAAACTTGTATGCATCACAATATTTTGTTGGTCTCATGTGTATAGGTCACTTTCGCCTTGATGACGATTTCTTAGATCTCACAAGATGAAGACTTTTTAGCTAAAGACTTACACATTTATTCATTTTCGTTTCTTAATTTGGGAGAGAATTAGTTGTATTTATCTTAGGGGTTAATTTGGCCTCGGTTTGTAATTTTTAGTAGAATAGACAAATGGCGAGATTTACAAGAGAAAGTTTTATAATTTCTCATTTTTATTTTATTTTGGCTTATCCCGTTATACCCCACTGCACCTTCATGACTACTTGACTTTGGAAGATTGAAGATTGTTCGTCTCAACAACATTCAAAAGAGTTACGAGGTGATTTGGTAAAGTCTTTAAATATCCAGAGGCTATACTTTAAAAAGAGTTTGCAACAATGATTTTTAATTTTTTTTTTGAAAACTCACTAACTCATTTGAAGGATTTTGATAGGTCCTTCGAATAAGTTACATAGTGTTATAAGAACGAGGTTCCTTCGTTCAAATGAAATTTGGAACGTCGCCTTTTTGTTTAGTTCTAAAATGTAATTCGATGTTTCATTGGATGTCATTCAAATGAGATTAGGCATGCCGTTAGAACGAGTTTTCCACATTTGAATAAGATCGAAAGTGATGCCTTTTTGGCATGCTCTAGAATGCCATTCATAGTTTTTTTAGAACTAAAATTGAATGAGATAAGGTACGTTGTTCGAACGAAGTACCAGGTCGTTCAAACGAGTAAATGAGTTTTTGTTTTTGTAATCAAATCTTATCTAAAGAGCTAATGCCTATATCTTTGCGACAACTTTCCCTATAATAGAGATACATTATTTGATTTTTTTTTCCCAAGCATTTTTAGAGTTCTTTTTGTGATCAAACTCTATTTTTCATCCAAAACCCTTAGATCTTTAAGGATTACTATTCCAAATCAAGAAGAACATTGTCCAAGTTTTAGATACTTTCTCTACTATTGAATTGTGGAGTCAAGTCTCTACTGTTGAAGAAGATAGGAATTAAAAATTCTTGAGGTTGATCGCTGGATACCGAGGGAAGAGATACTTCCTATGGATGGTGCTGGATTGTGCCATAACTGTTGGAGACTTGAAGAGCCCCGTATTATTTTTAGTGGAGCTCTAAGTAGTCTATAAGTCAGAGAGTCTATCAAATTCTCTACACGGCTGAAATATAGATTTTACTCGAAAGGTATTTTTCCTTAATCTTCTTCTATTTGCGTTGTTTTGTTTATATGGTTTGGCGTACTTAATTTGGATTCAATTTTATATTCACACTAAATTAAATCAATATAAAATTTTCTAAAAAGTGATTTTGTGTGTTTGGACTAAGATACGAGAATTTGATATAAGTCCCTACTTTCTCAGTTGTAAATTCCTTGAGAGGATGATCTCGAGTTACACCTAATTTGAATAAATAAGGATAATAAGTTTTGTCCATTTGACATTAGGTTGGAAAAGATAATGTAGCATTGGACCTTTGAAGTAAGGTTTGTGTAATAGAAGTTACAATTTACAAAATTAGTGGTAATGGCACCTAAGTATGTGGAAATCGAGAGGGAGAAATTAAGAGTTTTGTAGTTTGGGTCGAGTGTTCGTTATGAAAATGTTATTGACTTGTATAGTTTAAATGTTTATATACAAATAGTTAATGTGGAGTTTATATATAGATAAAGAATAAGATATTTTCTAGGATCTTTGAGAGTGAAGTGATTTAATTGAGGTTCATAGTTGGAAGAGGGCACGAGAGTATCCATGTCATAGATAGTTAAAGAAGTAAACAAGAAACACTAGGAGGTGCTAAAATAATTTACAATGAAAGAGATCCTAGTCAAATTAATGAATATTGTTATAGGTATCGAGTGAAGAGTCAAGAAGTTGGCAGATGTTCAAGAGTAGGTTCAGGACATCATGGTTAGAATCCACAGAGGGTTCATCCATTATATGTGATTGTAATATCATTATTTCCTATCGGCACCCAAGGGGTAACTATAGATTTTGTGTCACTTTATTGTTCGTGTTGAATCTTGCTTGGGGAGGGGGAAACCATCTGTGAATGAGAGAATACATTTAAATTATGTATGACTTGTTAAATTTATCCTTAATTTTTTATTCCCATCATTCCTATCATAATAGGATTTTGAGTCTGCCCAAGAAGTGAGTTAACCTAGGACGAGATATTATATTATATTTAGGAATATGTTTTAGGTATTCATGCCTAATTTATGTTATTATAGAAGGGTGATATTAGAAAGGCGGGTGCCAAAACATGTTTTGATGATACGCTCGCTAATGATGCAGCCTCTCATTTATGGTATAATGAAGTGCATGATTCATTATATCTTAGGGTTTTATGTGTGTTGGTTAAAGTGTAGGCATATCTTACTTTCCTAGGGAATTATTAATTCGTCTTAAAATTTTAATGTTTACTTTAGCAAGTGACACAATTAGTATAATAGTGAAACCATGAGACTGAAGGTACGTGCGAGGTCCATAATGAGATTTTTGTTACCTGACGAGCAAGGTTTTATGGGATTAGTGACATGCATACTTCTGTCATTTTATTATATAGTTCTCACTATAATATGGGATGGTTTGCTAATATATTACATATACATAAATGTAGAGGGATTTATAGTAGCATAGTGGGCCAAAAGTCATTAGGCCTGGGTAATTTTTTGAGTTATTGGAGAACAACGATAGTTAGGAATATTTAAATAATTATTTAATTGAATTTTTGATAAATAAAATTTGATAATTTTTTTATAAATTTAAATTAGTTATTTTTATTAAATCAAATTGGATAAATTTATAAATTAAAATCGAAAGATTTTTGATAGCAAATTAAATTAGATATTTTATAAGATTAGTTGAACATTTTTTGGGTAAAATAATTGAATTAAAGGCTAGAATTCTTTTTTGGTTTGCCACTCTCGCGTGTGATTTATTGGACTATTTGGAGACCCAAATGGTGTTTAAAATATGTGGACTTGGGCTTATGGGTTGGGTAACTGATTAGGGAAAGTTTAGAGTTATTTGTGTTTTGTTTTGGGGACTATAAGTTATAGATAGTTGGGCTTAATTAAAATGATGAACATTATTGTAACACCCCTATAGTTTTAATTGTATTCAAATTAATTAATTCGCAAATTGGAGTAAAATTAAATTTTAGATTTAACTATTTTTAGTAATTTAAAATGTTGAATTTTATATTTGAAAAGTAGGATTTTTAATTGGAATTAAAATCGGAGTGAAATTGGGATTTTAGTTTTTATATAAAATAGCAGATCTGGGCGCCTTAGTAGGGGAGAATTGATTCTGCGATATGCCGAATCGATTCGGTTTTGTACAGGGTCGACGGGGGAGTTGATTTTAGATTAGAGTTCTTTTATCATTAAAACTCTTAATTAGTATAAATACAATTCTAATTCATGGGTGGGCTTCATAAATCACTTATTCATAAACTTTTTGCCCGGAACACTCCTCCAAAATATTTACCTCTCATCTACAAACCCCAATCTCAATTTTTATCAAGAGTTTAACCCAAAATTGGAAGACTTAATGTGTGTTTACTCAAAAAGGTGTAAGAACTAATATTTGCTAATTTTCGAGAGGAATCAAACCGAGCAATCAGATTTACATTGGAACTCTGATCAAGCATGAATACTCTATTCCTTTCCTTTAGTATTATGCAATTTAAGTGTCTCCTAAACCATTAATTACATGTTTTTCTTAAAATAAATTAGTAACCTTAATTAGAGAAAGTGGACATTTTTTTGGTAATGTTTTTATGAAAGTTTTTAAATCTGAATTAATATTCATAACCCTTGGATGCATAGGTTAGAGATGAATTTTGGGTTTATTTTGGTGTAGGATTGCATATTGGGGGTATTTTATTTAAATTAAATCAGGGCACGTACACATTCATAAATTATGTAGTCATGATAGGAAGTGATTTATTTTGGAATATTTTAAAAATACTCGCATGTTGATTAAAATAGTATGGTTAAATGAAAATATTTATGTTGAAAACGATGACGTTGATTATTAATTAATGTAAATTAAATTGTGACCTCATGGAAAAATGGCATTTATTTACGCTCGTGTTGTGTGATTTTTGTCGATATTATTTTGTTATCGCTGGTATGACGGGATTTTGTCTTGTATGCTCTCACCTATATTTTTGGATGCTTACTAGGTATGGGACTAGTGGGTAGGCCTTAGTGCGATTTATTATTTCTAGGTATGGTACTAGTGAGTGTAGATTTTTACGGATGGGATATTCCGGGGTGGGGTTGATTTTTATCATTTCGTCGATTTGTTAGCCTAGGCATAAGACTAGGAAAAGAGTAATCATATAAATTCATCCTATATAATAGGGCAGGACGTATTTTTATGTTTTGGAGACCTTTAGATATTGGACTAAGGGTATGTTGATCATCTTGCATCGATAATAAAGGTGGGGTAAATTAAAATAAATAATACATTGAGAATTAATACCTAAGATAATAAAACGGGCATTAAAATATATTTAAGTCGTTGATGAGTGCATAACTGATAGTTAAACGGGTGGGCTGGATATTATGGCATGGTGTGTGTTAGCATCGTAATAAGTGCAGGGCGGACAGTTAAATAGGTCGACTGGCTAATATGGCTTGTCCTTCATGGAACCTCAGACATAAGTGCATGGTTGACAGCGTATCGGGTCGGATGGCTATGGCGAGGGGACGGGTGTGGTGTAGAACAACAGGAGTCCCACAACAAAACTATGAGATTTAGTGGGAGTCCCACATATGATATAAATAAAGTTGAAAAATGATAAATTGGTTAATTAAATTAAATTAAATAAGTTAAGACTTGAGGGTAGCTTTATTGCAGGCTGTAGCTCTTGTTAAGTTTTTACTCATAGTGTACTTTATTATCCTGTTTAATTTAAAATGTTTTATTGTGATATTTATCATGTATAATGCTACTGTCTAGGTTCAAGGACCCTAATTGAGGAGAGTAGCGTGTATTCATGATCGAGGATCTGAACCTATGCGTTGACTAACCTTTTTCACGTTTTAACACTGGAGTAGCTACATAGGATTATTGGAGATTTATCGTGGAGGTGCAACTGGAGTTTATTTCTTTTACGATTAGTAGTTTAGTTTTGTTTTCCATTTCTTCGCATTAATTATGAGACTCAGTTTATGGATTTGGTGGGCCATTCGGTTCTACGATTATTACAGTTTTTATTCAGATTTTCATTATGGATTAAGTTTATTGGCGATTTTATTTAATTTGAGATTTGGATATTATTGGAGTTTAGCATGGTGATGGATTTTATATCTCATTGATGGTTATTATTTATTGGGATTTTTTTCATTATTATCTTGTGGAATAAATTTTATATTCCTCATATATGCCACATGATAAGAATGGTATTTAATTTAGAGATGCCCGACATAGTTGTGGTGGCAGCCGACGCCAGAATTACGCGGGGTGTTACAATTATATTGAAATGTATAAGTTATCTTAATTACTTAACCTAATGCCATTATTCTCAAAAAACCTAACCCTAGTGAGAGGTTAGAGAGAGAATTGAAGGCTATGGTGGAAGCATTCTTGGAGAGGAAGATTTAGAGATTTAGAGAAAATATCTAGGGAGATCAAGTTCTACACGCTTGAGATTCATCTCTAAATGAAATATTTCTTCTATTTGGTCCATTTGATTATATTAGTGTATATTAGAACACAACTAAATGATTTAATTAAAGTAAATGGTTTAATTAAATAAAGTGTGATGTTCGGTTAATAAGTTTTTATATTGGAGATGAAATATATATGTTGATTTGTTTGGAATCACACTTGGGATCGAAATTATAGATTTAGGATTTCTATTGTTAATTCGGATTGCTTGTGATTTTTTTTGTATTAATCTAAAAATACTTCATCATATAATGGAAATCATGTTTGAATTGTTATCTCATGTTATATTGTGCTAGATGATTGAGAATTTATAGGAACAATCATGAGAATTTTATAAACTAGGGTTTTGGTGATTAATTGAGAGTTTGGTTTTTATGGAATAATATTGTTTTGAGTTTAGATCGTGTTAAGAAGCATGCTAATGGGTATATGTTGACAAATGTTGTTAGATTCATGGTTTAGGTTATTAAAAATGTTAGTTTTTATCTCCTAAATAATGATTATACTGTCTGCAGCAAATTCAAAATGATTGGGTTTGAATTGAGGTTGGAAATTGGGGTAAAAATCATAAAAAAATAAAGCAAATTGCAAATTACTACCAGAGTCGGATCGAGCCAGTCCCGAACTATTTTAATGGTCGGTTCGGTCATTGCTATGGTTCAGGATGGTTCTGGGCTTATTTGAGGGGTTTTTAATTGATATTAATGAATAATTTAATTGAAAACATAATGATTAAGATGAAAATGACTACCACTTTAAATTGTGAGATAGATTATATATATCGAATGTTAATCAATACCTTAATGAGGATGAATTCTATGTATAATGAGATTAATATAAAATATTTATATATTCTAGAGGAAATTCTTAATTGATATTAATTGATAATTTAATTAAATGATTTACAAATTAAATCGGGATTTTAGGGAATGCTCGAGAATAATATATCAAGTAAAATAATGCCTAAAAAGATTAATGTAAAATATTTATAAATTAGAACTTGGACCAACAAATGAAGTATTATTTATTTATTTATTTATTTATTTATTTTGATATTATGTAATTTTCTTATGTATATTATGTATGTATTGAGCTAAAGAAGCCATACATAATATACGTAAGTTATTGATTTTGGGATTGTGTTGATGTCCTATGTATATGTAAGGATAAATTTTTGAGATTTATTCTGTGTTTGGATAAAACTTGTTTGATTCATAGTTAGGACTTGAGTTGTGTGTCCTTTAAGCCTACGATGTGTGATTGAAGACTATGCGGCAAAGCTAAAGCTACACCGAGGTTACATTGGATTGCATGAGGAGTTTTCATCTTCAACAACCGAGGGGTATCAATAAAGATATGAATGAATATTAGTGTTTGATCACTGGATTTTTTTTAGCTGTTAAGGATTTTATAAAAAAAATTATTTGTCTAAAAATGATTTTACCCTTTTAAAAATTTATTAGAAGAAAAATATTTTTTCCGCAAGGTCGTTAGAACGACATTGGTATGTCATTCGAATGAGGTATATTACTTCATTAGAACATCTTCGAACGAGATTTCAAAGGAGATCAATTTTGGAAAACGTTGGTCGCTCTAGGATCTTGTTGTAAATGTCATGAGATGATATACTTCGTTCGAATGACATGTACCTCATTTGAACGATCAGGCGAGTTTTTGTTTTATTTAAGATTTATCAAATGTTTCTTCATCCTTATCCGATATTAAAAAAATCTCCTACAAATAGGAGTGTGGAGAAGCAGATTTTAGAGAAACTTTTCCAAGATTTTTTAAATTCCTAAACTTGTTTAAAAAGCTCTTCATGTTTTTGTGTTTGTTTACAGAGGGAGTCTTCAAAAACAAAACCCTATTTTACACCCATTTAGAGATCCAATAATCATACATATATATGTCATTTTGAGATCTCCAGTTTTTCACCAAAGTGGTTTTCTTTAAATACTGTGAGCATTTCCTATGGTGGACATCGTGTTTGTGTTGAATGACGGCTAGAATGGTCACGACACAAGTAAGATCGGTGGGATACCGAGACATGCAAAAGTTCCTGCATTGTGTGACTATTAAAAGGCATTCAACACTGGATGCAAGGAAGATTACAAGGATTAAGGAAGCCCATCAAGGCTTGAAGGTGTCAAGTCTCTGAGTAAATATAAATTGGTCTTGTAAAATACCTATTTACTATGTTAGATCCCTGTTTAGTGCTTGTGTAGGGTTTAAATGGATTTTAATCGAGAGAGTAGTTCTATTATTTAACATCAATTGTTTGATGCGTGAAACTATTATTACCAGAAGGCTCGTATGTGATTTTTCTTAAAATGGATAAATGAGAGCATTTGAAACACAATTGAGTTTTGATGGTCTCCTCCCACTGAAGGTGGTGCTCCGAAAGCGTATATGTCCGGGACAACGGCGAAAAATAATGCCTCAATTTTTAAATCTAGGGGTATGAACCCTTTTTTTGTGTTGTGACCACTGAAGAGTTTAGACGCATTGTGACTTGCGAGAGTGCTAAGGCTGCTAGAAATATTTTGTGTTCCACACTCAAGTGAACATACATTGTTAGGGTTTCCATGTTATAAAATCTTAAAACTAAGTTTATGACGATTAAGATGTTATAGAATGATTCCTTTGATGAGTTCTATGTCAAATTGTCAAATATTTTTAACTACTCATTTAACTTAGGTGAGATGATACTCGAGTCTAGAGTTGTGCAAAAAATCTTACGACCATTTCCAGAATGTTTCAATGCCAAAGTCACGATCATAGGTTCCTTAGGAGGTGTAGACACTATGAGAGTCCAAGAACTTGTAGATGACCTTTAAACCTATAAGACTAACATACTTCCTTTAAGGAAAAAATAAAAAGAAGGGCATTTCTTTGAAATCTCGAAAAGAGGACTTTTTTTATTCTAATAGTGATGGTGAGCTTGATGTTGAAGAGATAGCTAGGTTGTGACACCCCGCCTAATTAAATACCGGGCGATCACTCCTTTATTAAATTAACATCAAGGTGAACCGTTGGTTCATTCTTAGCATCACTGTCGTAAAAATACTTTTCCAATTTAAACACCCTAAATAATTAAGCCAAGTGTCAAAACCATTTAAAACCTTATTCTCATTTTATTAAATTCAGTTACAAAAACTTTTAACCATTTACATTTTTAAGAGTCACACATTAGGAATGAGAATAGAAATGAACATTCAAGAATTTAACCATCAATAAATAGTCCCAACATTTAAAACACTAAAGGAAAACATCCTGACAGTAATAAATCCCGAAATAAAGATGCTGGAAGTAAAAATAATTACAGTCTCTGACAATACCAACTAAATAATAGAAAGAGGGCGACACATGCCACTGCTGGATAAAACCGAACTAGGAGTA
Organism: Sambucus nigra; assembly: GCA_949130495.1. Taxonomy (NCBI): domain Eukaryota; kingdom Viridiplantae; phylum Streptophyta; class Magnoliopsida; order Dipsacales; family Adoxaceae; genus Sambucus; species Sambucus nigra. Next base: position 509,394,457 of record OX422212.1, read on the forward strand.
GAGTCAATAATGAGGTCGTCTAATCAATGGCCTGCAACTCCCACAAAAGCTACAACGCGTTCCATCCCAAGAATTCCAAGTAAGACGCCCCTGTGGCTGGGCACCTGTAATACATATATATATATACACAAGAGAGAAAAGGTGACAACAAACGGGTCAGAGCCCGAATGTGAAGCAGTTTGAAAAATAGTTTAGCAAGTATTTAAAATGCTACCGGCTAATGCAACAGTCATATTAGTATGCAACCCTCTCTTGAGAATTCTCACCTCTCATCTAGTGTGCACATCTATCGTACTAAGGAACCCCATCTCTCTCTCTCTAACTTATTCTCCATAAGTTTTAACACGTGGAATTAAGGTTATGCTATTCACATTTAGAAAATCTAACTCTTCAAGATTTCTTACGTTATTTAGAATAATTTCGTATTATTATAACATTTTCGAATGCTTATAATGAAGCTGATTAAATTTCACTTTCCTTATCTACTATTTTACTCAGTAGAAGGTTCTCATATAGTTACACGTATATATATATTTATTTATTTCTCGTATAATATATATATATACCAACAGCACCCCACATAAAATCTATGGTGCTAGACTTCCATATATAAGTATATATATACCAATCACTCATAAATTATATATATACTAACGGCACCCCACATAAAATATATGGTGCTGGCATACTCTGCTATGAAGTCCCCGTATCACACAAACTAAGGGAAATACTAGTTCGGAATCACTCTCGAACTGTATTAACACAAACACAAACAACATTGAGGCGAAGCATAGATTCCAAGTCTCTAAGAGGTCAGTACATACCCTCACGTCTCTTAGGACCGTCTGAACTATCGATTCGATAGCCTGTACCAAGGATATCTATCTCCTAGGGTACGAATCAATATCCCCCATAAGGCAACACAGGATAAGATCGTCCCAGCGCGGGTACGATTTTTACACAGAAATAATATATATGCACAATCACACCGTCATATATAAAGATGTATTCACATCCACATTATTAACTTAGGTACTCTCACGACCCAAAATTATCATTATCCGTTATTACATGTTTTACTCAATTATATCCTATAACGGCCTCATTCTTCTTTATTCTCATTGTTAACTCACTTCTCGTCTCTCGAAGTATTTCCTTTATATAAGTGCAATTTCAGTAGGCCCTCTCTTGCCTTATAATCCAACTTAATAGATGTTCCGATTATTTAATCACCACACGTATGATTTCTTAAGTCTGAAAGTCTCCCCGTTTACCATTTTCTTCCACACATTAAAGTTCCACTTTATGGGATTTCTCTTGACCCTACTGGTCCTCTTTATATTCCATTATATTCTATCAACCCTAACCAAGGTTTACTACGCATAAAATCGGATTAAGGTAACACGAGCAAAAATTTAGTTTTCCCAGGAGGGTCGATCGATCGAACCTTCGATCGATCGATGCTCTGTGTTCGATCGATCGATCAAGCAGTTATGCAGATTCTGCAGCCAACCCAATTACGGGATTCTCACCCCAAACTCCTACAAATCATCATGTTACAGTCCCAAAATCCCAATCAATTATACTATAAGTGTTGTATACGCATTTAAACAATTTCCTACGTAACACATGCGAATTTTCCTTAAGAATCATCGGTTAAAAAGGGGCAAATTCTACATAATTCTTATGAACCCTAATCTTTCTTTTAACTTAATCTCTTTCATTCTTTTTCCAGATTTTCTATCTCTAATATCATGGAATTTCGTGTCTCATCCTCTATATGAGAAATGGGTTTCCAAAAATATGATCTCTAACATTATAACATGTAATTTGTGTCACCAATTTATGTTTTTCTTCAAGAATACTAATCTAGTCAACCTAAGACTAATATAAAAGGATGCATTAACTTGATAAAAGCAAGATAGATACTTGCCTGGAAAAATATTAGTTCTGATTTGCGGACGATTTTGATGTGGTTGTGCTCCCCGTCGCTCGATCTATGCGTTGGTGGTGACGGCGGTGCAATCGGAGGTGTTCTTGGCCTAGAACTCCTTGGAGAGCTTCTCCTCTTCCTCTGCAATGGCCGTCATTAGCATTAGGTTGTGTTAACCCTAAAAGATGACATTTTCCATCTGATATAACCCTATAAAATTCGTGGGTTTAATTACCCATTTTTGCGAAATGTCCAAAACGCCCTCTCGGGGTACTAATTAAGCCTAAAAACGCCCCGAGATCCAAACTAAACCCCCGGGTACACTTTTCTGACTATCTCGACCCTTCCGGATGCGTTGGCGCACTCAAAACGACCATACGAACAACCTATAAAATATTCACTTTTATTAATCCACTTTTAGTCCCGACACGACACAGGCGCGTCCTGGCTTAAATTTCCACAATTGTCATTTTATTCACACATGACAATTTTATAAAAATAAATCTCATATATTACTATACTCATCCAGTAATATTCAACAAATAACAAATTTCCAATAATTACTAACTCTCGTCACGCTAGTAAATATTTAAAACAACATTCCGGATTAAAATTAAATTAATTTATCTCAATTAAATTTAATAAATCCCATAATTTAAAAGCTATAAAAATACGGATATTACATAGGTTTGCTTGAAAGTTCATGAAGTTTCATAGGGTTAAATATGAGAAGAACTTTGAGAATAGTTTAGACAATAAACCTAAGAACTTTGGTGATCATGATAGGAAGAATAGTAATTTTCCTAAGAAGGTGGATGACCGAGACAAGTGTATTGAATACCAAAGTTTTGGGCATTATTCTTATGAGTGTCCCACTAGACTAAGGAAAGAGGGTAAGATATCGAAGGTATACAATACCACCGTTAGTGATAGTGAGGCAGAAGAGGAAGTTAATTTACCTAATAATTGCGTTCATGGCCAGTCATGTGGGCTAAAATTAAGTGTCATCCCCCGTTTAAGATAATTATGTGTATGAAGGTTATGAGGTACGATCTTTAGGTTACCAAGAAAGTGAGTAGAGTAGATATAAAGAAGAGCATGAGGAGGAGAGTGATCTCCAAGTGGACTTTCAGGAATTTTACACCGAATCTTTAAAGTTGAAAAACCTAACTTGCGTTTAGAAAATAAGGTGGGAACGTACCATAGGAGATGATAAGGCATGTGAGAGGACTCTTAAAGAGAAGATAAAGTACGCTAAGGGAGAGAGATAATCTTCATGGTTTGATGAAGGATTTGAATAAGGATATTATCAAGTTTGAAGAGTCTAGGCATTGTTTTGAGTTTAGGATTATGGAGTTAGAGGAGAAGTTAAGAGACTCGTGTAATGTAAAATTTAATTTGGAATCTAGGTCAAGGAGATTAGATAAAACGATAGGCGCTGTCCGAATAAAAGATGAAAAGTGTGGGATTGACTATAATGATATAGATACTTCCGTTGCTAATGTCCACACCATGCATTTGAGAGATCCAAACAAAGCTAGGGATGTTAGAAAAGATCAACCTAGAGGTAACATTGCTCGTCTATTCACTTGCACATGTTGTGGTAGGAAAGGTCACCCTGGGCGTTTCTATTATGATCATAGAAATGTTCCTGGGAAAATTTTCTTTTGTCACGAAGGTTCCGAAGCTCGAGTTCATCGTGTTATACCTTTGTGGATTAGAGATCCGATTAGAGGCACTAAATATTAGTCTTGTTGACTTTCTTTGCTTTCACGTGATTCATCCCACAATACATCTTATAAGTGATTGTTATTACATGTTTGTCATACACCAGTTTTGTTCTTCATGCTATATATTTTATTATTAGTGTGGTGAGGTGTTTATCTATTGTATTTCAATTTTCCACTTTTGGGGGTCTTAATGAGAAAAATAAAAATTGATTTTGTTTGTCTTTTGAGTTGGTTTTTTTAATTGGTATCATTTTGAAAAATGTTTAAAAACTCAAAAATATTTTTAGTTTTTGTGTATTTTAGTTTTACACATATTATGTGACATATCGGTGTGTTTAAATTCCACTCCTTCCATGTATCCATGTGACTAAGACATTTTATTTCGATTTTCAATGCTTTGATTGTTCTTAATAATGTTTACATGATGTAGTTTGAAATTGATTTTCATGATGGGTTCACTTTGTATATGCCTCCCCACACACTTTACACGAGATCTTTTAGGTTTTAACATCATATGTCATATTAGCTAAGTGAGGTGTTCTCCCAAACAATCTTGTCATATAGATAAAAAATTTTACTAAGTTGGAGTTGTCCATGTAATAACCGTTGCTCGTGAGTTTGTTTGATATTTTTTTTGAAAAATATGAATGTGCACGAGAAATGACTATGAATGGAGAAATATCCTTTTTATGAACGACCGCCGTCTAAAAATATTAAGAGGCAATAAAAATAGAAAAATTAGTAAGGATAAATTTTTTGCATTGATGCTTCAGAAAAATAGATATCTTCGAAAGAAAAAGAGAGAAAATGATATATATATTTTAGGGTGTTTTAGTTAAATATCAATGGGTTTTCACAATGATTCCTAGTTGAGGCTAATTTTTTTGACGCTATTGATTCGAGAATCATCAAACTTTCTAGGAAAGTTCACATTATGTGTGTTTGTCCTTTTGAGTTATTTATTTGACATGTGAGGCTAAATTGAATGTTGATAAATAATTACAGTTAAATATATCTACTTGGACATTTTAGAGTGATTGGATTGTTTTCTCTTATTTATTGTTCATGCCCATTCACTTCTTACCACTATGTTTAGACACAATGATACTATGCGAGTGTGTAAAGCTTATATGTTTATGCCTTTTGTGGTCATTTATATATATATATATATATATATATATATATATATATATATATATATATATATATATGTATGGTAAGTTTTGAGTTTTGAGTCTTTGCGTTTTTATTTAATCCATATGTTCCTTATTGGCATGCATTATGATCATCTTGGTATCTTATACTTAAATTCTTGCATCTTAAAATATATCATTTGTTCGTAATTTAGATGATTTGTGCTTTAGTTGCAAACTAAATGTCGTTGCATGTCATACTTCATACCATTGCATGATATATTTATTCTTTCCCTTATGATTACCCATGTTTCACTTGGGGGAGATTTGGTTTTGTTGGGGGAAACATTTTATTATTATGCACCTTATTCTTTATCTATTCTTGAACAAAATGGGCAGAAATGGTATCTAACTTTTTTAGTGTGGGAGTTCTTTAAGTTAGGAAGAGATGTCCTTTCTTAGGTAGAGTTGGGTAGACAAAAGGGGAGGGTTTTTCATATACAGTTTATATATTGTTATATTCTCTTTGCAGCAATGCAAAAAAGGTTTACACAAGTGCAAAGCTAATTAAGTCTGTGTCGATTAAGAGTCAATAGCTCTTTTCCTTTTGGAGTTAGGAATAGTGAGCTTGACATCCCCATAGGTTTTTCTTTTTGAGTTTTGTTCCAGAATGGAGAAAGGGGGAGATTTGTAAGGAAACATTTCCTAATCGACTGAATTTGTAAGCATTGGCTTTATTTTATGTTTGGACAAATTTGTTTGAGTCATATATTAGAACTTGTGTTGTGTGTCCTTGAAGTCTATGATGTGTGATTAAAGATCGTGCGGCAAAGATAAAGCTACATCGAGGTTACATTGGATAGTGTGTCAATATTTTGTCTTCAACAATCGAGGGATCTCAATGAAGGTATGAATGCATAATAGTGTTTGATCCTTATATTTGTTTCGGTTATTAGGATTTTATTTAATTTTTAAAAGTTTATTTTACCATTTTTAAATTTTTTAGAAGAAAATATGTCTTTTGCAAGGTCGTTAGAATGACATTGGTATGTCATTCAAACAAGATAAAATGCCTCGTTAAAACAACTTCGAACGGGATTTCGAAAGAGATCAATTTTGACAAACGTTGCTCGCTGTGGAATCTCACTGGAAATGTCGTTGTATAGGTGTTTGAGTGAGATGTTATACTTCGTTCGGAAGACATATACCTCGTTCAAACAACCGCGCAAAATTTTATTTTATTTGAGATTTGTCAATTAATTTTTCATCCTTTTCTTGTTTTCAACAAACTTCCTACAAAATAGGAGTTCAGAGTAGTAGATTGTAGAGAGGCGTTTCAAAGCTTTTTATGTTACCTAACTTGTTTAAAAAGATCTCCATGTTTTTTACTTTGTTTTGAGATAAAGTCATTTAATCCAAAACTCTAGTTTACACCCATGTTTTGATATCCAATAATCATACATATATATATATATATATTTATATAGTTTTGAGATCTACGGTTTGGTACCAAAGTGCTTTGCTCTATATACTATGAGCGTTTCCTGTGATTGACACCGTGTTTGTGTTGAGAGGTAGCTGGACTGGTCATGAGATAAGTAAGATCAGTGGAATACCGAGATGTGTGAAAGGGACTGCATTGGGTTCTTGTTAGAAGGTATCCATTAATGGTTGTGAACAAGGTTACAAGAACCAAGGAAGTGTGCCAAGGCTTGAAGGCATCGAGTCTGTGAGTATGTTTAAATTGGTTATGGTAGTGGACTTGAGTGGCTGGGTCATATAAGGTTTTTACCATTTTGGTTCTCCTCGTACATCGCCATGTTGTGAATTGCTTATTTTATTCTTCCTTATACTCACCTAGATGCATTCTCAGGTCAAGACTAAAATTGGCAAAACTGTTTCACACAACACTTGTGGTTTTATTCGATGCAAAGTTTATTAAAATTATGATAAATTAAAAATTAATTTTTTCTCTTCAAACCCTAGGGAGCACTAGCTTTCTCAATATATTATGTATTGAGCTGAATAATACCTACATAATATACATTGTTGATTTTGAGGACTATTGGGATGCCCTTATGTATTATATATTGAGTTGAATAAGACTTGTATAATATTTGCAAGTTATGAGGATGCTCGATGGATAGGGTTATTGGGATACCCTTTATATGTTATATTTGATTCGTGATTGAGGTCGTACATAATATATGTCAACTATTAGAATTCTCAATTTGTATGTGGGTTATGAGGATGACTTACATTTCATGTGTGATTCTTATATGTATGGTTGATAAATAAGAATGAGATATATAAAGTTAATCTAATATATTATAATTGGTTAATGTCTTAAGGTTATAGTTGTGTACGTGTGTTCATTCATTTGAGAAAAGACCAAGGCGAGCAGGACCACATGGAGGGGTTGCCTCTGCTTAGATTATCAAGGGCTCACCATGACCAACCCTCATTCTAAAACTCAAGTCACAAAGAATAAATACGGACGAGGAGGGCCCATTATGAGCAACCCCTTGTCCTAAGACTAAATCCATGGATAATAGGAAAAGAAAAGGATGGATCATCATGAGAAGCCCCTCTTCCTAAGACTCAGGCCATAGAAAAAGGCCAAGGCAAGGGGACTCACATATCACAGATATAAAGGAAGGGTGAGGAGGTATACCTTGAGTGGACCTTCTACCTAAAATGACCTACCATAGAAATGACACAGGGCGAGGAGGTCCACCTAGAATGGCTTTCTCCCCAAGATTTGTTACCCCAAAAATAACAAAGTACTAATATTTACTTTCTTGTACAGGTAGCCTAGTTGAGCAAGTAGGGCTCAAAATGTCCAATTGGGATCTCCTGGGAGTTTTAGCTTGGTGGCTAAGAGACAAGGTTTGTTGAGCAAGATCAACCACATAACACTTTAATATAGAGAGAATACTAGTAGAGAGACCTTAGGAATCTTTAAAGTCCTCCCAAACCTCATACTTAGTCATAACTGAAGTGAGTAGTCAAGAGGCTGTTCACAAAAAATAAACTTTTTACAAAATGATTTTACCGTGGGTGGTCCTCGAGGCCACTCTCAAGTTTACAAAGTTTGTACAACAAGTTACCATTTAAAAATATATTTAACAAATAGGATATTTTTCTCCATTAGGAGAAATATTTGCCTTTTGACTTTGGGTTACACTAGGTATCATGTGTCAGAAAGGACGGGTGGTGGCAGACCTAGTAGGGATAAAAGGTACATTGCAAATCTTATCCCTCTAAGTTTTCCCTCTTAGTTTTGGCACCCAAAAGGACCAAACCAGCCTTAGTATTCACCTATGAATAGGAACATTGGTGAGGTAAAATCATAGATCAGAAACTCAAGTTAAGTCGTTACTCTGTCAAAATCACATTAGGCCACCTAATATTCTCTCCCTACTCTCTCTCTAAGTGTTGAGTGCTTGTTTCTTCACTCCCACCTTGACATCCATCATTCGCACGAGATTATTTTCTCCATGTTACTATTATTAATTGTAAAGTTCATCTTCTTGTAGGAAGTGGTTCTAGTTTTGACTCCATTTTTACCAAAAAAGGAAGGTTTTACCAGGATCTTCTTATTAAACTTTTTGAAGATCTTATAATCAGAGACCATTGGAGTGGGTCATGCCTCACCCATTTCAATTTCTTATCAGAACCAAGTCACACTACCTTCCTACATTTGTTGACTCCGCTTGGGAGTTATCTAAGAAGATAAAAAGACAAAATAATTATCTGATATGGTTCCATGATTAGTATCACAAGAGTTAGTGGTATATTCTTTAGTTGTGAAATAAAATAAATTAATTAGGAGGCTTTACATCCATAATAGGTGAACTATTTAAATAAAATATGTATTATTTGGATGAGGTCTAGGGTTAGACTCCTTAGGATGTAGAATGATGGGCTATCTAGTGTTAGTTCCTCTAGAAATTAGTGGTAGATTAAAAGAGTTATTGATAAGATTGAGGTTGAGGTCTAGTAACTGTTACCTATCGATAACTATTTGATCTAAACAAAAGTGTATTGGAATGTTTATTGTTTGTATTTCTTTTATGAGATGTGCCTTATGTAGGGTCGAAAGGTTGGGAGTTAGGCTAAAATGTGATGTTGTGATGTCAAAATATTAAATCTTAACAGTGGTTGGGAGTTTTAGATGTCTAGGAAGGTGCGGAACTGACCCGTCATGTTCGAGTAATAACGAATCATGGTAGACCTAGTAGCTCCAGTTGAGAATAAAGCCCTCAATGGTAAATACTTCATAAATAATTTGTTATTGAGAACAAACCTTAATGTTATTTCCCCATTTATGTGTTATTTTACCTATAATAAACCAAATTTTAAGTGATTTATTAAATGGTTTAATAATGATTGTTGATTATTAATTGAGAATATATGAATCGAGATAATATTATATGGTTCAAATTTAAGTAAATGAGTGGAATTGAATTAATATTTTTGGAAATTTTTCTCTAATTAATTATGTAAATTAGTAATTTATTTAATTGGGTTATATTCCGTAATTTGGTTTGAACCCCAGAGGCATAAGGATATTTTTGTTTGTTATCGTGACCAAGAAAGGGTTTAAAGGTATAAAGTTATAGTGTATGTTTTTGGATGATTTTAGTTGACAATATAAATAAAGAGAAGAGAAATTGGAAAGGGAAATGAAGAGAAAAAAAGTATAGAGAAGCCAGGACCTGGCCACTATAGTGAAACCATGGGCCACCATAATGCTTCAATGAGCCTCTATAGCGTGTGCCATGGTCTCCTATAGTGGTAAAATATTTAATGGGGTGCTTTCGGGTTTTGTGATGCGGCCGATATGTATATTTTTATAACCATATTTTATTATCTTGACGAGTACCTAAACTAGACCATATACCTTATTAAAAATTCATATTCAAGCCTTTATTTGAGGGCTTTAATCTTTGATTTTAGGAGCACTTCAAGAGGAAAAGTAGTTTAGATTTTTGAGAAGATCAAAGAACTGAAGTCGGATTTAAAAAATGGTTAGTAAAGAATACTCCACTTTTCCCCTTTAGTTCTTTATGACTTATATATTGCATAATCAGTGATTATTGTTAATTAAAAATGATTATATGCTTAATTAGGGAATGAATAACCAAATTAAGTATCTATTTATGCTATTGTAGATTTAAATTAGTGAAACCCTTCTTATAATCAGAATGCCAAGAAAATATTTATGTTAACAAAATGATGTGATTGTTGTTTAAATGAGAGAATTAATCTGGCCAAGAGTTGAGTTACATACCCTATGAACTTGAGAATTGAATTATGAAGTTATGTGTATACTCATTCCATGATATTTTTTAGTCATTAGAAAATATTATGAGACCCAATTGAAATGTATTTGAATTATTGATGTATGTAATGGTAATTGTACCCGTGGAAATGAAGATAATCCACATGGAAATTGACGATAAGAACATCATAAAAAAATAATATGTTATTTGAGATTTTGAATTGTATATGTTTTTCGAGAGGAGTATTTTTTTTCAGATCTTCGTTGTTGATGTTAGTATTTTGATGTTGATTAGTTGTAATTGTTAAAGAATATATGTTGCGCGATATTGACTTTCCTTGTGAGGATTATAGTTATTGGCTTTGTGATATATTTAAGTGTTTAAGAGGTATTAATGGTATTGTTTTGGAAATTGGGATGTTGGGATTGTTAAATAGAGGGTGATATTTTGTTTTTCTAAGTTGTCAATGGGACATAGATATGTTAGATGATATTTTTTGTAGGTGATATTTGACCTAGATAATTATGGTTGGAAATATGGTCTACAATATTGATTATACATTATTGAAAAGGTTGTGGATGATGTTATCTTATGATGTTCGTCTCTGGGGAGCTATGACACTTGGGGTTATATTTTGTTGAATTATAGGTTATAACATATGGGTAATGTAGACGTAGGTTTTGAAATCAATGTAGGGAATATTGTTTGAGAATACTTGTTTTAGCCCAAATATATGACTTGAGAAATTAAAGTAGAAATGTCTACACAAATTCTTAGGATAAATGTTATTGGGGGAAAGGTTTGGTTATGGTAAGGGTGAGATTTAAGAGTGAATTTTATTCTTAGGAGAGTGTGACCACATTTTATGAGAGGGATCGTTTGATTTAGGGGTAGTTTATGGCAAAGTTTAATGATAAGTATTTTTTATTCTTTTATTGGGTTTCGGAAGGAGGGGATTTTTCTCACATTAGGTCAATGTGAGCAATAGTTCATGGGTCATTTGATGTTTGTACCATAGGAAATGGACCCAGAGTGAAGTTGTAAGGTTATATAAATTCAGTTCAAATTCGTGAAATACACCCCGTCATACAAATTTTCAACATGGTATACAAATTAGGATTAGGTCTGCATGTTGATACTTTCCGAATTTCAATCTTAGTTACTAAGTCTTACATGAGCATAATTTCGATTACGCAAAAGAAAACACAACCATAATGCACCAATGTACAAGGAAACCCCAATAGGAAAAACCCCATACGTCTAGGACTAGACAAATTCCACTACGAATATGTTTTTCATAACATCCCCTCCCGGATTAATGGGTTACCCATAGTCAACCCTGTCCGACATGAGCATTAGGTGTGAAGTGCGATGAAATAACCTATATAATGTTCCTAGTCCAGATTTATTTTAGTTAACAATTTACTTGTTTAGTATGCGATTCTAGTTTAAAAATAAACACGTGAGGGACGGACCCATGGTGAGCACCCCAAAGTTCAAGCATAAAGAGCATCTAATAACGTAAAATAAAGAAAGTACTTGCATATAGATCTCAAAATATGAAACTGCTCTGCTCAGGGGGGAAATATACAGATGCGGTATAGAATCGAATGGAAGAAAGGAGACTATAACACGTTATGCCTACATGTACATGAAACTACCTTGTATACAGATATATACATACGTCTACACATACTTAATACATGAAATAATTTATCTTCTGAAAACTTTATTTATCCAAATTAATTTAACTTAATCTTATAAAAGACTTCATTTTTCTCATTTTAGCATTTCTCGCTTTATCTAACACACGCGATTGAATACTTGAAACCACTACACTTGATTTAACCGAAACCATTACTTTACCTAAATCACACTTTTTGTTTTATCCAATGCATATTAGTATTTTCATTGAACCCACCCTTTCAACAAACGCAAACACCCTATTAGAAAAAACTCATTTAAGCCTTGAAAACCTTTTACAACACATTCTTGTGTTAATTATGGCTTTACCCTCTTAGGTTTCTTAATCACCCATTTACCCACTTACTTTACCTTTTTTCCTTACCTTATGGACATTAATCAATTATAAAACTACTTGTCCCTTTTAACCTTTACCAAAACATTTATTAATTCAATCAAGTTAGGTTGTATTAACACATTTCACCACACAACCCCATTTCTTAACATGTTCCTTATTCCTTTATCTTTTCTCAGAGTTATTCAAATATCGCATACTTCAACGGGCTCCACATTGCCAGCTTTGCACACCATATGCTCTGGACAGTTGTTTTGGGCCTTTCACCCCCAGGCTCCAGGGCCTCCTTAATTATCCCGGTATCATCTGAGTTCCTTTCAATGTGTTTCAACATTTTTATAAATGTTCACATTATTCCTCTTTTCCTTTTGACCCCGTTGAAGCCAAAACCCGAGGTCACCCCAACGTGTGTCACACTTTGAAAGTATCATTTAATGTCCTTTACACTTTATCCTTGATTTTTATTCCAAAAAACATATTTATTTAGGACCCATTCGTGAAACACCTTTTCCAACATTTTTAATTCATAAAAATGTTCGACTTTAAGTAAAATTATCATTTTATCCATTTGTTTCCAAACTTATCTTTTATTTTATTTTCGCAAGCCTTAATTTTTTCAAAGGACTATTAAGTTATCCACACTAACTTCTTAAGTGTTCTTAAGTGTTTTAACACCTTAAAGTCCTTTTAACCTTGGAGTAATATTTTTCTTAATTAGAGATATCTTTATTTCTTTATTTCCTTTCCAATTTCATAAGTGTTAATCTTTACAACATTATTGATTTACACACAAATTTTCCAATGTCCACCCTTTAACGCTTATTCAATACCTTTATTAACCATTTTTCCAAACTAGACATTTATTTACATTCTACATTCAAGAAATCCATTTACACTTAAAGACTACTTTTATAAGAAAAATACCATTTCTCTTTATTTTACATGTAATCTTGCAACTTTGTACTCATCACACTTTTAACCCATTTTTCACATACTTTGAAGACAATAATTTCTACATTTCTTATTTCATGTTTAAACATAACAAAAAATTCTTTAAACTTGTTTAGATACTTAGTGCCAAAATAATACAAGTTTATATGCATGAGAAGATGGACTTTAAACCTTAAAATCCAATTAAATGGGTTAATCCTATTTTTCATTTTAGAAATTCATCATACTTGCAAAAAATACATTTTCAAGGCATAAAAGACATTAATTTTTTTCAAACTCAACAAATGTCTATTTCTCATAAAATCTGAATTTTTGTAAGAAACATTATTTCACCAATGTTTACCAAAATAAAAATTATTTGCAAACATTTTATATCATAAAATGTTTAACATCAATCTTTCTGGAAAATACACCAATTTCATAAAATACTAACTTTTATACTTCAAAATTTTGAAATATTTATTCATTCTCTATTTTTAACAAAATATCGTTTTTTGAACATTTTTATTCCATAAAAATGTTTCTTATTTACTACACATAATTTTGTCATATAATCATATGCATACTACTCACGTAATCTAACTACAAGACTACAAATAATGCAAAATAGAGTCTTAATACTAAAGATAGATTTTCCCACCTGTAATTTCTCCAATGGTGGTAGAAATATTTGTGTAGTAGGAGAAAACCCCTCCCCCAAAGGTGGCCTCAAGGGATTACCAAATTCATCATCCTAAATGCTCCAAAATATGCTCCTTCCAAGCTTCCAAGCAAGACCGACTTCAAACTCCATGGAAGCTCCATCTTCATCTTTCCCAAAAACTCATAACACTTCTCCAAAATTCATAGATCTTCTTCAAAAATGGTGGAAATGAGTGTAAATACTTCAAACATAGTGGAATATACTAAGAAGATGGTGTTTTATGGTGGTATAACGGTGGAGCAATGGTGGTTTATGGTGGGAGGAGGTGGAAGACCACCCACCTCTCTCTCACACTCGCTCCTTTCATTTTTCTACCAAAAATGCCCAAACACACCTTTATAAAACCCTCCCAAAGTCTAATTTCTCATTTTATCCAATATGGGTTAATCTGGGCTTGACAACTCAATGATCTAATGGTAAAAAAATGTAATAGCGCACAAGGGCAATCAGATATAAACATTTTGATCTACGTTGTTCGAACGATTATCCCATGTTGCTCGAATGACTTCTCCATCTCGTTTGATGTTTGGTTCGCACGACCCTTTGTGAGACATGCCATTGTAAAGCAATGGTATCTCCTTTGAAGCCATGCTTCGCACGACCTCCAACCTCACTTCTAACAACCCTCCAATGTCATTTTAACGACCTATTATATTTTCTATTCTTTTACTTATTCAATTTTTGACCCATAATTATTCTTATAATCATAATTATCCCCTTTTTAGAATAATGTATACATACTTTAATTGGATTATTGGGACAGGGTATTAGAAGCTCCCATCCATGGGGAATTTTGTCCCCGAAATTCTCGATCCTTTAATGCTTATGCTTATGGGGTTCACCAACTTCTATTCTAAGACATAGAAATCCTCCTAGACATATTCAACTAAGTTCTCAACACTAAGGTCACCAAAAAATCAACATGCTCATTGCTCACTATCCTGCTAACCATGAGCTTCGCATAGCCGACTCCGAGTCCCACTCACTTGGTGACCATGTACAAATAATTTCTAGTATTACCGAAGATAGTATACAAGGCATACCGATGGCTCTACGAGCAAACCCTTTATAGCGATCGACACTCACCAATATGAATCTTAATACAACCAACCGTTGCATTCAACATCAAAATCAATCCTATCTTAAGACCATACATCCTGTGTTCCACAAGTTTTCAGGATATCCTGAGTACACAACTCGCATGAGCTTGCCGATAACCATACTATGTTACTATCTCACTCCAATGGGTAATATTCTTATCAAGTCATACCCGTACATTGGTCTAACACCTTTTGCTGCATCACTCTGATGAAGCTAGTACTACCCTAGGTGTCTCACCTTTGAGTACTCGTTAGATCCTAGTTCTAATCCACTTACCGTGGAAAAGCAACATTGTATGCTAAGTTTTCTCTCGATTTCTAACATTAAACTTTATTCTCTAGTCATCATCCCGCTCTTTGTGACCCGAGCTACTGACTTCCATGTCGGCCAGTCGAAAGTCAACTAATCCTAAGAAAGATCAATATTACAAGTAAACTGTGTGGCCGCAAACGCAGCCGCCCGAACATAGAACTTTATGCAATAGCACGAATACCTCGGATGGGCGCATCTGGTTATCGAGCTATATTAACCACACCCAATCCAACATTCTACCCTGGGCCCAATTGCACCATACCCTGATATGGCACCAATCTGAGTCACCTCATAGGTGATAATACCGATCCCCGAATACCGAAACCAAAAGGAACACATGAGAGCCGAAAGGAATAAGAAACCATCTCGAGAAATTTTTTCCATAAGCATCCGACTATGATTTATGAATCTAACCTACTCCATGTTCTTGAAGTCACATAACTCATCCCCTACATTCTCACCGAGTACAAATCCTATCCACATACCCTGGCTTGGGGGACTGGCCATGAAAAATCAACTCACAACCATTCATTCTCGCAACATGAAAGAAATTTACGAATCGTTACTCCTTTATGAAGCTAGTGCCCAACTTCCCTCCTTGGAAGAAAGTCCCTAGCTTTCACATCCTTGGCACACATGGACCATCTCGATTGGCGAACACCTCATGCACTTGTCTACATTGACCTTTCCCAATTTCTAATGATGATGTCACCAACCTACTATACCTAGGTTATTATTCTCCTTATCATATCATGATCGAAATACCTAACCCCCATAGGATTTACTTCGTTCAATCAAGTCACTTACCTAACTGTGTTCTTTGACCATACAAGGTTGCCACCAAACTTATTTTCGACTTTTACTCACATATATTTTACGTGGAGACCACACCCACCTCCATCGACATTCTAAAGGTAGTAAATACCACACTGGATACAGTTTTTAACTGATACTATCTTTATAAGATGTGTTAATAACCAATTCTTTCCTTGCTAAAGCTACACTAGCATATACCGTCGACCGTCGACATAATAATCATCTTTCGATGTGACCCCACCTCGGTTGCCATTTTTAAGTCTCCACATGGCGTCATCACTCGAAGTCTTGAATACATTTCCTAGTACATCCCGAAGACGAGTATCACCACACCCATAATAGTCATTCCATGACATTTAAGCACCACTCTTATAATGACACAACTATCACCCTACCTTAGGGATCATACCAGCCATCTGTGCCGATTTGGGATGCCACACCCGTCACATACACTACACGACCAGCAATCTGGTATCATCACCTGACCCTCAACACAATCATTACTAGAATGATAAATCTCATTCATAACGGACTAATCGGTCTCCTAAGGACACTAAACACATTCCATGTAATCGTCCTCAAGACCCGATAAGATTTCATTATCCATACCTTTATCATCATAGATGCGCCCTATAAACCCTTCATACCGACATCACGATTACTTAGTGCTCACAAAGACACTAGTTTATGAGCTTTTGACTATAGAGAAACTTAACTACAAAACACCTCAAGGCATCACGACGTTCAATATTTATCCTCTATGACGCCACACACAATTTTTCCTATAAGCATCACAAAGTCCCAATGAACTACTCTACACTAGGATTACCTCGCACCTAACCATTACCTCAGCGGATAAAATAAGTCTCTACACCTAGATTATCATCTTATCTTTCTTCCACGCGGTTGTGACTATAAGTCACATACAAACCATAAACAACGATAGTATGGGTTATGGCAAAGTACAGAGCATCGCCTACAACCTGTAAACCTTAAGGTTTACCCCACCTAATCCTTAATAAAAGCTCAACCGTGACAACTAGATGGCCTCACTATGTCAACATCACACCATGGTTTGACTTAAAAGTTAACATAACTATACAGATATTGGTAAGATATGGGACGTCGGGTAATGCCTATAAATACTAAGGCCTACACCGTGGATGCCACACGGGATCATATTCCTCAATACCACATTATAATTAAGGTCAACCAACTCAAGTCCTCAACTAAGGGACTGTGACACCCCTACTAATTAAATACCGGTTAGCTGCTCCTTTATTTAAATTAATACAAAATGTCAAGTTGGTTCAGTTCATAGCATCATTGTCAAAAATATTTAATTAATTACTAATCACCTAATATTTAAAATAGTGAAGTGTCAAATTTTTTACATTAAAATTAACCATCAACTAAATAATTTAAATCATCATCCAACAATCACTTGAAAAATCTCATAAGGTAATCAACGGAATGAAATAACTGATGCCCAAAGTAAACTCTCCAATAATAGTAGCAATGTAAATAAACCCAATACACAGTTCTAAATGAAATAAATAAATCCCAAGACTGAAATAAAATGAAGGTATAAAACTATTGTCTCTGAATAAAAGTGGGCAATAGGCCCTAACTTAAATAAATTACTCCGAAAAAATCATGGATAAATGTGGCGGCGTCTAGTAACGAGATCCTGTATCTTCCACAACAGCTACAACACGTCAATGGAATGGAACTCCTATGCTTGTTATCCCCATGGCTGGGCACCTAAAATGTTTTTACAAAAAGAAATGGATTTGGAAGCAAACGAGTCAGAGCTCGAGGTGAAAATAATTTAAAAACAACAAGCGTTTAAATTACAATATTAAACAACACATATAGTAAACATGTTATTCACGTTCCCTCCCTTGAGATCCTCACCCCTCAACTATTGTGCACGCCTAATGCATTCTCTAAATTCCATCTAGTTATGCTACTGTCTGACTAGTCTGTTCTAATCCTGTCAAGTCGATCTCATTTTTTATGCCACCCATATTATTCAAATAAATTATATTCATAAGTCACACGTTCATTAGGTAATTTACTTATCTCAAGTATTTGTTAATTTCACATTATTCTTGACCCGATTGAATCTCGTAGTCATTCGCATATACTAAGTAATAGTAAAATAATCACAAGTACATATATAAGTCACTCTCATTACATATATACATATATGGCACCCCTAGGCTAAGTTGCGGTGCAAGCATACTCTTCTATCGAATCCCGTTACATCACGTACATAAGGATCACGTGTTCCGAATCACTCAGGAACCATTTCAATAAAAGTCACACATATTGGAGGTGAACATAGTTCACATACCCATAGATCACCCACATACCTACGATCCCATGGTCAGCTGACTTATCAACTCACAGATAAGTCATTCACAACCCTATGTTCTTAAGGTACCAATCTAAATCCTCCCGAAGGCACACAAAGATAAGATGGTCCTTTCCCGAAAAATCAACCTCCCGTGATAGCAAGTATGGTAGGTATGTCTTACACATAATCATCCATATACTAAGTAATCACACACTTAGGTAATTATCATACCAATATGGGTGTACCCGATCCCTATATAATAAGTCTCATATGTATTATAGTATCATCTCGTTTACCCCATGTAATAAGTTTAGTGCAATAACTCTCTTAGTATAATTCCAGGTACTCACCCCTAACCCAAAAGGTTACTAAATTTCTCTCTAATCTCTAAGGTTATTTTAGTAATTAAGGTCCCCCTAATACAGTATCTAACCTTAACTTATTGTTTGTGCCAATTTATTTCAAGTTCTCACAACTTCCAAATGTAACTCACTCGTCGGACATTCGTACGTTTAACATTTAATCCCAAACTAACCTAATATCTTTCGGGCTTAAAATACATCCCTACTGGTCTTCCCTAATTACCAATATGTTCAATCAAACATCACTAAAGGGTTTTAAAGGTTGGGGGTCAGTCAATTATTCAAGGGAAAAATATCACAATTTTGAGAGGGATCGATTGCTCAAACAATCGATCGATCGGCATTCTTTAGTCGATCAATCGACCGAGAAGTTATCTGCTCAGAATTCCTTTAACAGTTACGGCTAACCTATTTTTACACTTCCAATTCTCCATTACAATGTCCTAAACTCCCAAACAAGTATACTAAACATTAAACCAACATATTTACACAAGCTTTAATGTTCAATATTCATCAAACCATCACAACATGTCGATTTCTTGGATCAAAAGTCATGAATATTACTATAACCCTAATTCTTCCACGTCTCTTCAATAATCATCATAATTCTCAATTTAATTTCATGATTTCATAATCTTAGTTTATAAATTCATTCATTTAATATTTCTAGAAGATCCACTACATGCAAACCTATCCAATATCAATAATTTAGTCTCCAATTACACATTATTACAATTATTCATAATTTGTCTTCAAATCTAAAATATATGCCGTAAATCATTGCAAGATAAATCACTTCCCTGGAAATAAAGATTCTAATCCTTTGAAGTAGATGATATGGAAGGGATCCTCTCTTCCCGATCTACCCGATGGTGGTGACGGTGGTGCAAAAGCCTCTAACTGGTGGTTCTTCTTTGGGACTTCCTTCACTTCCTCGCTAATGGTCGGTTATGATTTTTAGTTGTGAAATACCTAGGAGCCCTAGTTGTTGGATGATATAATCAGTCTAAACTTTGTGGGTTACTATTCCTTAAAAACTCAAAATGACGAAAATACCCTCCCGAGTTGCCGGTTACGCCTAAAATGCCCCAGGACCCAAATTAAACCACCGAATTGTGTTTTATGACTATCTCGACCCTTCTAAAAATGTTAGCGCACTCAAAATAACCATACGAATTATATAAAAATAATTTAATTTAAAATCCAATTAATTGGTTCCTGAAACGACTGACACGCGCATCCCAACTTAATTTCTGAAATTGTCGTATTTATAATACGCGACAATTTAATAAATTCAATAACCATGTATTACCATATTCACTCAGAAACATTCAACATTATTATCATAATCAAATACTAAATCTCATCTCGCTAGTATTTAAATTCGGATTAATTTCCAATTATTTATCCCATTTAATTTAATTAATTCCAATAAATAAAATTTATAAAAATACGGGGTATGACAGGGACCTAATACGTTCTCACCATAGAATCAATACTTATGAATGGAACTCACTCATCTAACCTTAACATGTGAAACATATAATGATTATAGTTAGGTCGCAAAGAACACTACTCACTGTTTCCACTACCAAGGCTACTCTCATTACCAAAGTCATCACACAATACATCTCACACAATGGATCACGGAATTGCCACTGTTAGCATACACAACTTCATATGTTCACTGAACTACCATGAATTGCAATATCACCCCAAGGATCAATTTGTCTAATTACTTTACCAGCGTTAACGACTCGTAAGCGCCACCCTTAAGGTCTATATACCTTTCAATCACCAATCATCAGTACCTAGTCATGACACCTTAACCATCAACCCTACCGTTGACTATATGCAACTCGTGCCACTTGCCTAATGAGCATCATTTTACTCTATTAACATCTTTGAAGGCTCTACCTCATTAAGGATTGGAACATAAGGACCTCACACTAACAACCCAGCCACCACTATTGGTTTGCATGGACACCCATAAATTACTAACAAATCTAATCATAAGTCCAAAATCGATTAATAACTATCAACTTGATCGTGTGGAACTTATCACCAATTCACTTGTCATGCTAAACTATTTAATTTTACCGTTGAGGACATGAACTAAACCGTCATCAAACTAGCACGATCGACCAAAACCAATAGCGATGTGGAAAGATACAATACCGTCCTCACCACGTCACTCTCAAAATGAGCCATGGACCTAGAGGTCTGATACCAATTGTAACGCCTCGGCCCAGATTTATGGGTTACCCGTAGTCAACCCCGTCTGACCTGAGCTTTAGGTACAATGCACACAAGCCTAGAATATTGATGATTATACAAATCAATAGCATCATGACAAAATAAACATAACTAGGATTCATAGTGCAAACCAGTTGATCTTCAACTAAACACCCTCAAAAGATAAATATATTTCATATTTTTTAAGTTATTTCTTTTGAATGATCAATCATTAATCTAAATTATGTTGGCCCCTTTTTGGCATTTTTTTTTTGTTTTTATTGCCTTTAATCTCTTTATTGGGCTCTTAGCAATGGTGGCTTTCCCAAGAAGGAAATTTTCTCCTTCGTATCACTTTCCAGTGCACCCTCATAATTTTTTCAATACTAAATAAACACTTTCACAGGCAACGATTCTTACATGCACAGAACCCCCATAGTCACATAAACACGTAGATGATAAAATTGATGGGAGAATATCTCACCAAGCTCAAATATATATGTGAAGTTAAAGTTCCAAAAGCTCGTGCATGTGTGTACGATGGCACATACACAGTCGAATTCATAACGCAAATCAAGTTCGAAAAAACTCCATAAAAAATATGGTTAAGATAAATATAAGTATCTAAAGTCATAACCAAATGTCTTAGTCACATGGAAGTTACGAAGTGAATGGAATTAATACAAACCAATATGCCATACCAAATGTGTAAAGCTAAAGTACACAAAAACCAAAAATCATTTATGAGTTTTTCTACAAAATTTCAAACAAAAATACCATTTTTTTTAATTTTTGAAACAAACTCTAACTCAAAAGACAAACAAAATATTTTTTGTTTTTTCCCAATATGACTCAATAAAACTAAAATATAATACATAAGATAAACATGTCATAACACTAGGAAACAAATATCATGAAGCATAACTAGAGTATGACAAACAATGCAATCACAATCATCCATTAGATATAGCATGAGTGGTATTATGTGCAAGCGAGCGAGAATAAAAAAGTATAATACTTAAAGCCTCCAAATCCAATTTTCTAACCCAAGTAGGTGTAAAATGAGGCTTAGGGGTTTTGGGAACCATAGTGACTCTATTATTAGACTTTCTAGGATCGTTCTTAAGATAATAGAAAAAATTCTTAAGGTACTGCAATGAGTGCAAGTGTAAACACAATGAGGAGTCTTACCTAAAGGTTGACCTATCCTAAAGTTCCTAGTCAACTCTCTTAGATGTATGTTCTTGGCTTTAAAAATGGGAAAAATATGATCATCAAAGCCAATTCCACACTTGTCATCTTTGATTTTGACGGTATCTAACATTCTATCCATTTTTTCTGACCTAGACTTCAAATCAAATTTTACACAATTCGAATCTCTTAATATCTCCTTAAGCTCAACCATCCTAGACTTGAGTAAATGCCTAGACTCCTAAAACTCTAGAATATATTTCTTTATAGTCTCCATCAAACCACAAACACTATCTCTCTCACCCTCAACATACTCTATCTTCTCTCGAAGAGTCCTCTCATGTGCCCTAAGATCATCAATAAATGCATTATCATAATTTCCTATGGCACGTTCTTTCAACATAAATTCTAACATTAAGTTAGCCTTCTTCACCTTCAAAGTTTACACATACAACTCATGTAAGGTAACTTGTATCTCACTCTCCTCCACCTATTCTTCATCCTCACTATCACATCCACTCTCTTGACCATCACTCGGGATTAATAAACCATGGCCTCAAAAGTGTCATGCAAAGGAATATCTTCGTGGGAAGATTTCTCATCAACACTCACATGACTAGCTATAAATGCGATAAAGTTGTGCTCAATGGTGAAATAATTTCCCTTTTCCAATCACTATCACTAACGGTTGCATTAAATTCTATATATTTTTCCCCTCCTTCCATAGTTTAGTGGGTCATTCATCTACCCTATGGCCAAAACTCTCATAACCCTAACATCTCTCTGAATCATCCCTATTAAAATTCTCACTCCGATTCTTAGGGATGTGATCGGCCCCGTTGATCTTATTTTTCTCAAATTATTTTGTATCTTTCGATTGCTTTTGGAATTTGAGAATTTTCTTGAATTTCTTTACCAACATGGAAACCTCCTCAGAATCGACGTCAGACTCATCATTCAAAACTAGTGTTTCCTCCTTCTGGGCTTTTAAAGTAATTTCCTTTTCTATCTTCGTCACATTCTTGGAGGTAAGCATGTTAAGCTCCTAAGGTTGTAAGTCCCCTATAATCTCTTCAAGTTTGGTCGAGTCAAGTTTACCCAAAGAATTCGAAATAGTCACCCTTGGATTAAATTTATTAGGCAACGACCTTAATATTTTCTTTATCACTTAGTTATTGGGTATCTTCTCTCCCAAGTTAAATAATGAGTTAACTATGACGGATAATATAACGTAGAACTCATCAAAGGTCTCACTCTCTAACATCTTAATCGTTTCAAATTGAGTGGTGAGGTTTTGGAGTTTGGAAGCCTTAATAACACTAGTTCCTTCATGGGTGAATTGGACTATATCCCAAGCCCCTTTTGACGTCTCACATGTCATAATACGACGAAATTCTTCTGGGGTGTCAGAACATAACAAAGCATTTAAACCTCGAGAATTATACTATGATAATTTATGCTTAGCCTCAGTCCACGAGTATACAGGTTAAGCGAGTTACCTCTCTATCTCTCATGACTAGTGGTGACCACATATATAGCCTTAAGTGCTGGCTTCATACGCATTTTTCAGAAAGCATAATTCGACCCATCAAGCATAGGCAATATAAAACCATCAAAACCTCCAAAATTCATGCCTAAAGACACGGGATTGCAAATAAAAACAAAGTGTTCTAGCTCTGATACCAATTTGTGAGCACGCAGCAGCCCCTATGGTGTACTCTTAGTCAAGAATGAATTGAATAAACATAAGGTCAATATTTTTATATTTTTCAAATTTTAAAGATTGAACCTTTAAACCAAACTAGCCAAAATAAACTTAGCATCAAATTTAAATATTTCTTGTGGAAAAGTAATTTACCAAATTTTATTTTTACCCTATAGAAATCATCTAAGGTGATAAGAAGATATAATAAATAAACCATACCATAAGACGTCGATATACGAGAAAAACCACAAAAGGAAAAACCTTGGACGCACCAGACAATACATCACTATAATATAGCTTTACAAAGCATAGACAATAGACTTACACAATAACATGATCCCCCATATGCCTTGACTCTCTTTTATCTTCAACCATTCCTCCATAATGCAACGTAAGAGTGATTGAGTCAGAAATCGAGCGTCCGTGTAAATACGCTAATCGTTGTTATCGGCTTCCAACCACAATACAAAAACCTAAACTTTAACTACACTCTTGTGGAGTATAGTGGCGAGTCTGGGTATCGAATCCTCAGGGAACTAGGACGAGTGAACGTGACGACAAAGGTAAGACTGTTAACCCTAACTTGACACTAAAAAGAAATAAAAATAAGATGATTGAGTGAGAAAGGGAAAAGGAAAAAATAAAGAAGTTAACTAAAACTAATTGGAAAATTAAGGTAGAGACACAATCCCCCAACCCTAGAGTATTGATGGTATAAAACTAATCGTAAATTTAACTGATTAATTTGACCCGGAATTTAGTACTCCCAAGCATTACGTATACGAGGTTCAAGCCCGCGTCATACTTAATCTGAGGATGAGTAAATCAGTATCGCGATAGTTGCACTCGAATTGCACTCTAAATCATCACGAGTACCCAGAGGCAAACGAGATATAAAGATCTACAATTATTGTGTAACTACGCAATACGGTCATAATCAATCACTAAATTCAGAGGACTAATTTTATACACAAGCAACTACAACATCAGGTTGGGTTCATGCATCCCAACCTTTAAAAACCTAGCCTAACATGGTGAATAATGATAAAAGTGCTGGAAATAAAAGTTACCACGATTGAAGAACAAGAACATGCAAGAAGAAATCAAAGATTGAAGAAAACCCGGAAAAGCTCTTGAATTAATGGTGCAAAGTATGTGAATCTTTCTCCTAGATGTTCCTACTTGTTATGGAGCTTTTACATGAATGAAATCTTAATAAAAAGAGTCCTAATGACTAAATATATAGGCTAAGGGTCGTTTAGAAGAGTCCCCAAAATATAAAACTCTTTTGGCTAAAAGATAAGCACAAAATAAAAATCCCGTATCTGCCAATTTGTCACACTTAGAAAGCGTGACTAATTTCGTAACGGATCTGGAGCGTGGCTAATTTAGTAATGGATATGGAGCGTGACAAATGGGCGGACCGGTTTTTTTTCTCAGCTTCGGTTCGGTTTTGGTCTGACAGCTTTTTTCTTGAATTTCTTCTCAACTTCAAATGGGTATAACTTATTCACCGTAACTCGGATTGAGGTGCAATTTTTTCCAGTGTTCTTGTAATTGAAAGATCTTCAACTTTCCAGTTGGCCCCACCTCCGGACTAAGGCTACAAAATAACGAAAATGCCCCTCAACTCCCCGATTCTTGGTTTCTTTCACTATTTTGAGTTCTCTTTGGCACTAACTTGCATGAAATATCTGTAAAACATATAGGAGATACGCAAAATACGAAATACTTGCCAAAAAGGGTTAGTAGCATAAATATGAGACAAATCCAATCTATTTACACCGCACGGGATCATAAAAATACCGAAATTAAGGGGATAAATGTGAAGAATTTATGCCTAATCAAACCCCCCTAACTTAGAACTTTGCGCGTTCCGAGCAATGTAAAAGAACGAGAGTATGAGTTAAGGACCCTTCAAAAACTTTATTGGGATAAAGCACCTCTTTCGCGGGCAAGCGATTGCATTTAGCGCATGCAACAAGCCTTTAAACCTCTAGGTTACCCTAGTAGGACGAGTTGTGTCTCGTGAGGGTTTGCAGTAAATATACCCACAAAATTCGACTCAAAGAAAATTCAAAATATGCAAAAATTGTGCAATTCAAACTTTTCCAGAAAATAGTCATCATCAAGTCATATTTACGAGTCTCAAACCATAGTGTGTGTGTGCGTAGCCAGAAATATAACCGCCAATTTCCACTGATTGATCATTACGCTACTTATCCGAAAATTCGTTTTGATTTCAAGTTCTCAAAGAATGATCTCTCAAACGAATCACTCGGAATGTGGATATTCTCTCGGTATGTGTGATATAAAGAGTAAATGTAATGGACGCAAAGTCACGCATACAAGTAGAAAGACGGAAATTTCATAGTGATAGGATCTCATCAATGGATTACGGTTTTAAAAACGGGAACATTGCCTCTTTTTCGCACATTTAATCTCTTATATTATCTTTTGGTGTCTTAGCTCTCCACGCGGTAATCAATTTCGCAATTTGGACTCGGTTAGGACTTTTTCGGGGTTTAAGGTATATTGGGTAACATGGAAATGGTCGAGAAATTCGGAATTGGAAAAGTTATTTAGGATGTCCATTTGTGCTTTTTTTTCCCGGGCTATTGCTCATTTTTTTTTCTTTTTTTTTCCCTTCTTTTCTTTTCTTGCTATTTTTTTGTTGAGCATTCTTCTATTTTTTCTTCTTGCCCCTTATTATTGCACTTTTCGGACTTAATTGCTGAATTTTTTTATTTTTCACAATTCCTGCTATTTTGGGGTTTTTCGGGTTGTCAAACGAAAGGGAAAATTATTCGGCTCAATTTGGGTTGCAAAGGGTAATTTTTCTCTACTTTTTCTGGCCAATATTTTTGGGGTGACAAACGATGGCCTACTTCATTGTCCAAAATGCCAATTGCATTACCATATGCGTTTCGAGATGAATTTAAGTTTAGAGACTAATTTGACACGTTTTTCAAGGTAATATTGCACACATTTTTCAAAACCGATCAAAATGAAAGGATTGAGATCCTTGACAACTTATTAGGCGCTAAAAAGAACTTTGAGTTAACAATTAACTCGGATTGATTTAAAAACTCGCAAAACGTGATAGGCTCGAATCTCACCGGGTTTGTTAATCTCCACATTTATTCGTTAAGTCGTCAATTTTTGCTCAATTTCCATCTTTGGTCAATTTCGGCTTTGTGTCTGTTGGATGTTTACAATTTGAGACTCCAATTCGACTTTTAATGATATTTTTGAAAAATTTGAATTCCAATTTTTATTTATTTTGAACAAAAATATTTTTGGATTTTTCAAAATTTTATGATTTTTTTTTTTGAAATTTTTGATTTTTTTTTTCTAAAAAAAACATACTTGGAACGAACACGTGATCAAATCAATGAAACTAAACAATAAATGGGAAGAATATCCCACACCCCCTAACTTAAATGTTGCATTGTCCTCAATGCGAATCAAGAACACAATATAAAGAGAGGAAAATAAAGATATTACCCAATTGGAGCGATCCCCGATGAATGCGAGTCCATTGAATCTACAAAACATGTTAGAACCAAGCATAGCAAAAATAATAACAAAAACTCTAAACTAAAAAATTTTAAAAAAAAAAATAAATAAATAAGTTAACTATTGTACAACCTACGATTTTCAAATTCTAATAAATTATAAACTAGAAGTCGAAAAATTTGAGGGTCCACCCAAAATACAATATGACTTTGAGGGATTAATGGTGTACCCTCACTAGGATGCATGCCTCCCGAAAAATAAGGATTCCGTTTGAACAACGGAAGGCATGTGTGAGATGGAAAAAATGAACCATCACCAATTAAAATTTTTAACGGAATGATGGGGGGTTTGGATGCTAGGTGGGACAAGTACAATTGAGATCCAAGAAAAATATAATCACCTCCCAAAGATTTTTCAAGTAGTATGGGGAGAGGGGCACACAAACATAAAGAGCCCATCTTGGAAAACAATTTAAGCATAGAGTCCTCGTCCTCAAAATCTTCTCCCCCAAAATTTTCAACTGGATCTGGTGGAGTGACACATCTAAGTGTATGGCCCGTAAGATGAAGCATCTCAAAAAAACATTCCCATATAAGAATCGGATCAACATCCTCAAGACATTCATCCACTTCTTGTAATGGATTTAATGGTTCGATAATAGTGGTGACACAAGGAGACAGTTGATCCTCAACCTCAATAGATTTTGAAATATTTATAATAGGTTGAGATTCAAAAGTACTTGGATCACTCTCAATGATTTCGTTCTCAAAATTGTTAGGGGAAGCGCAAGTCCCGACTTTCTCTAAGCTATCCAAATAATCATTGAACTCCTTGCAAGTTGCTCTAACTTTCAACTCTAAAGTAGAAAGGTCGTCGGATTGCTTTTTGCTAATAAGCATGAGTTCTTCCAAAGTAGGCTTCCTTGGTTCTAGCACCTCGGATTCCTCATTTGGTTGAAAACATTCTTCAACTTCAAAAATATCGGAAGGAAAATCCTCATTGGGTTCAAATAATGCATCTAACTCTTGCTCCCAATAACGATTTTTTTCCCGATATTCTTTTTCAAGTCTTTTTTCTTCAAGCAATTCATTTTGATAAATTTGGATGGCCTTAGCACTTGGCTTGTATTTTTTATACTCATCTTTAGTGATATTGATCCAATGTTTATAAATCTTGAGCGCCTCCTCCGCCTTACTATTATCATAACAATTAAACCCACCAAAGGAGTTAAAGTAAGACATTTCAAATTAGGCAATTAAAAAACGTGACACCCATATTTTTGAATTTTTTTTTTTAAAAGATCAAATTCGGGATTAACCAACCTAACCTAAAGTCTACCAAATTCCCCGGCAACGGCGCCATTTTGATTGAGTCAGAAACCGAGCGTCCGTGTAAATACGCTAATCGTTGTTATCGGCTTCCAACCACAATACAAAAACCTAAACTTTAACTACACTCTTGTGGAGTATAGTGGCGAGTCTGGGTATCGAATCCTCAGGGAACTAGGACGAGTGAACGTGACGACAAAGGTAAGACTGTTAACCCTAACTTGACACTAAAAAGAAATAAAAATAAGATGATTGAGTGAGAAAGGGAAAAGGAAAAAATAAAGAAGTTAACTAAAACTAATTGGAAAATTAAGGTAGAGGCACAATCCCCCAACCCTAGAGTATTGATGGTATAAAACTAATCGTAAATTTAACTGATTAATTTGACCCGGAATTTAGTACTCCCAAGCATTACGTATACGAGGTTCAAGCCCGCGTCATACTTAATCTGAGGATGAGTAAATCAGTATCGCGATAGTTGCACTCGAATTGCACTCTAAATCATCACGAGTACCCAGAGGCAAACGAGATATAAAGATCTACAATTATTGTGTAACTACGCAATACGGTCATAATCAATCACTAAATTCAGAGGACTAATTTTATACACAAGCAACTACAACATCAGGTTGGGTTCATGCATCCCAACCTTTAAAAACCTAGCCTAACATGGTGAATAATGATAAAAGTGCTGGAAATAAAAGTTACCACGATTGAAGAACAAGAACATGCAAGAAGAAATCAAAGATTGAAGAAAAACCGGAAAAGCTCTTGAATTAATGGTGCAAAGTATGTGAATCTTTCTCCTAGATGTTCCTACTTGTTATGGAGCTTTTACATGAATGAAATCTTAATAAAAAGAGTCCTAATGACTAAATATATAGGCTAAGGGTCGTTTAGAAGAGTCCCCAAAATATAAAACTCTTTTGGCTAAAAGATAAGCACAAAATAAAAATCCCGTATCTGCCAATTTGTCACACTTAGAAAGCGTGACTAATTTCGTAACGGATCTGGAGCGTGGCTAATTTAGTAATGGATATGGAGCGTGACAAATGGGCGGACCGGTTTTTTTTCTCAGCTTCGGTTCAGTTTTGGTCT
Source organism: Sambucus nigra (assembly GCA_949130495.1). Lineage (NCBI taxonomy): Eukaryota > Viridiplantae > Streptophyta > Magnoliopsida > Dipsacales > Adoxaceae > Sambucus > Sambucus nigra. The sequence goes on from OX422212.1 coordinate 509,424,262, forward strand.
GACAGCTTTTTTCTTGAATTTCTTCTCAACTTCAAATGGGCATAACTTATTCACCGTAACTCGGATTGAGGTGACGTTTTTTCCAGTGATCTTGTAATTGAAAGATCTTCAACTTTCCAGTTGGCCCCACCTTCGGACTAAGGCTACAAAATTACAAAAATGCCCCTCAACTCCCCGATTCTTGGTTTCTTTCACTATTTTGAGTTCTCTTTGGCACTAACTTGAATGAAATATCTGTAAAACATATAGGAGATACGCAAAATACGAAATACTTGCCAAAAAGGGTTAGTAGCATAAATATGAGACAAATCCAATCTATTTACACCGCACGGGATCATAAAAATACCGAAATTAAGGGGATAAATGTGAAGAATTTATGCCTAATCAAACCCCCCTAACTTGGAACTTTGCGCGTCCCGAGCAATGTAAAAGAACGAGAGTATGAGTTAAGGACCCTTCAAAAACTTTATTGGGATAAAGGACCTCTTTTGCGGGCAAACGATTGCATTTAGCGCATGCAACAAGCCTTTAAACCTCTAGGTTACCCTAGTAGGACAAGTTGTGTCTCGTGAGGGTTTGCAGTGAATATACCCACAAAATTCGACTCAAAGAAAATTCAAAATATGCAAAAATTGTGCAATTCAAACTTTTCCAGAAAATAGTCATCATCAAGTCATATTTACGAGTCTCAAACCATAGTGTGTGTGTGCGTAGCCAGAAATATAACCGCCAATTTCCACTGATTGATCATTACGCTACTTATCCGAAAATTCGTTTTGATTTCAAGTTCTCACAGAATGCTCTCTCAAACGAATCACTCGGAATGTGGCTATTCTCTCGGTATGCGTGATATAAAGAGTAAATGTAATGGACGCAAAGTCACGCATACAAGTAGAAAGACGGAAATTTCATAGTGATAGGATCTCATCAATGGATTACGGTTTTAAAAACGGGAACATTGCCTCTTTTTCGCACATTTAATCTCTTATATTATCTTTTGGTGTCTTAGCTCTCCACGCGGTAATCAATTTCGCAATTTGGACTCGGTTAGGACTTTTTCGGGGTTTAAGGTATATTGGGTAACATGGAAATGGTCGAGAAATTCGAAATTGGAAAAGTTATTTAGGATGTCCATTTGTGCTTTTTTTTTTCCCGGGCTATTGCTCATTTTTTTTTCTTTTTTTTTCACTTCTTTTCTTTTCTTGCTATTTTTTTGTTGAGCATTCTTCTATTTTTTCTTCTTGCCCCTTATTATTGCACTTTTCGGACTTAATTGCTGAATTTTTTTATTTTTCACAATTCCTGCTATTTTAGGGTTTTTCGGGTTGTCAAACGAAAGGGAAAATTATTCGGCTCAATTTGGGGTGACAAATTGGGGTGACAAACGATGGCCTACTTCATTGTCCAAAATGCCCATTGCATTACCATATGCGTTTCGAGATGAATTTAAGTTTAGAGACTAATTTGGCACGTTTTTCAAGGTAATATTGCACACATTTTTCAAAACCGATCAAAATGAAAGGATTGAGATCCTTGACAATTTATTAGGCGCTAAAAAGAACTTTGAGTTAACAATTAACTCGGATTGATTTAAAAACTCGCAAAACGTGATAGGCTCGAATCTCACCGGGTTTGTTAATCTCCACATTTATTCGTTAAGTCGTCAATTTTTGCTCAATTTCCATCTTTGGTCAATTTCGGCTTTGTGTCTGTTGGATGTTTACAATTTGAGACTCCAATTCGACTTTTAATGATATTTTTGAAAATTTTGAATTCCAATTTTTATTTATTTTGAACAAAAATATTTTTGGATTTTTCAAAATTTTATGAATTTTTTTTTTGAAATTTTTGATTTTTTTTTTCTAAAAAAAAACATACTTGGAACGAACACGTGATCAAATCAATGAAACTAAACAATAAATGGGAAGAATATCCCACACCCCCTAACTTAAATGTTGCATTGTCCTCAATGCGAATCAAGAACACAATATAAAGAGAGGAAAATAAAGATATTACCCAATTGGAGCGATCCCCGATGAATGCGAGTCCATTGAATCTACAAAACATGTTAGAACCAAGCATAGCAAAAATAATAACAAAAACTCTAAACTAAAAAATTTTAAAAAAAATAAATAAATAAATAAGCTAACTATTGTACAACCTACGATTTTCAAATTCTAATAAATTATAAACTAGAAGTCGAAAAATTTGAGGGTCCACCCAAAATACAATATGACTTTGAGGGATTAATGGTGTACCCTCACTAGGATGCATGCCTCCCGAAAAATAAGGATTCCGTTTGAACAACGGAAGGCATGTGTGAGATGGAAAAAATGAACCATCACCAATTAAAAATTTTAACGGAATGATGGGGGGTTTGGATGCTAGGTGGGACAAGTACAATTGAGATCCAAGAAAAATATAATCACCTCCCAAAGATTTTTCAAGTAGTATGGGGAGAGGGGCACACAAACATAAAGAGTCCATCTTGGAAAACAATTTAAGCATAGAGTCCTCGTCCTCAAAATCTTTTCCCCCAAAATTTTCAACTGGATCTGGTGGAGTGACACATCTAAGTGTATGGCCCGTAAGATGAAGCATCTCAAAAAAACATTCCCATATAAGAATCGGATCAACATCCTCAAGACATTCATCCACTTCTTGTAATGGATTTAATGGTTCGATAATAGTGGTGACACAAGGAGACAGTTGATCCTCAACCTCAATAGATTTTGAAATATTTATAATAGGTTGAGATTCAAAAGTACTTGGATCACTCTCAATGATTTCGTTCTCAAAATTGTTAGGGGAAGCGCAAGTCCCGACTTTCTCTAAGCTATCCAAATAATCATTAAACTCCTTGCAAGTTGCTCTAACTTTCAACTCTAAAGTAGCAAGGTCGTCGGATTGCTTTTTGCTAATAAGCATGAGTTCTTCCAAAGTAGTCTTCCTTGGTTCTAGCACCTCGGATTCCTCATTTGGTTGAAAACATTCTTCAACTTCAAAAATATCGGAAGGAAAATCCTCATTGGGTTCAAATAATGCATCTAACTCTTGCTCCCAATAACGATTTTTTTCCCGATATTCTTTTTCAAGTCTTTTTTCTTCAAGCAATTCATTTTGATAAATTTGGATGGCCTTAGCACTGGGCTTGTATTTTTTATACTCATCTTTAGTGATATTGATCCAATGTTTATAAATCTTGAGCGCCTCCTCCTCCTCACTATTATCATAACAATTAAACCCACCAAAGGAGTTAAAGTAAGACATTTCAAATTAGGCAATTAAAAAACGTGACACCCATATTTTTGGATTTTTTTGTTTTTAAAAGATCAAATTCGGGATTAACCAACCTAACCTAAAGTCTACCTAATTCCCCGGCAACGGCGCCATTTTGATCGAGTCAGAAACCGAGCGTCCGTGTAAATACTCTAATCGTTGTTATCGGCTTCCAACCACAATACAAAAACCTAAACTTTAACTAAACTCTTGTGGAGTATAGTGGCGAGTCTGGGTATCGAATCCTCAGGGAACTAGGACGAGTGAACGTGACGACAAAGGTAAGACTGTTAACCCTAACTTGACACTAAAAAGAAATAAAAATAAGATGATTGAGTGAGAAAGGGAAAAGGAAAAAATAAAGAAGTTAACTAAAACTAATTGGAAAATTAAGGTAGAGGCACAATCCCCCAACCCTAGAGTATTGATGGTATAAAACTAATCGTAAATTTAACTGATTAATTTGACCCGGAATTTAGTACTCCCAAGCATTACGTATACGAGGTTCAAGCCCGCGTCATACTTAATCTGAGGATGAGTAAATCAGTATCGCGATAGTTGCACTCGAATTGCACTCTAAATCATCACGAGTACCCAGAGGCAAACGAGATATAAAGATCTACAATTATTGTGTAACTACGCAATACGGTCATAATCAATCACTAAATTCAGAGGACTAATTTTATACACAAGCAACTACAACATCAGGTTGGGTTCATGCATCCCAACCTTTAAAAACCTAGCCTAACATGGTGAATAATGATAAAAGTGCTGGAAATAAAAGTTACCACGATTGAAGAACAAGAACATGCAAGAAGAAATCAAAGATTGAAGAAAACCCGGAAAAGCTCTTGAATTAATGGTGCAAAGTATGTGAATCTTTCTCCTAGATGTTCCTACTTGTTATGGAGCTTTTACATGAATGAAATCTTAATAAAAAGAGTCCTAATGACTAAATATATAGGCTAAGGGTCGTTTAGAAGAGTCCCCAAAATATAAAACTCTTTTGGCTAAAAGATAAGCACAAAATAAAAATCCCGTATCTGCCAATTTGTCACACTTAGAAAGCGTGACTAATTTCGTAACGGATCTGGAGCGTGACTAATTTAGTGATGGATATGGAGCGTGACAAATGGGCGGATCGGTTTTTTTTCCTCAGCTTCGGTTCGGTTTTGGTCTGACAGCTTTTTTCTTGAATTTCTTCTCAACTTCAAATGGGCATAACTTATTCACCGTAACTCGGATTGAGGTGCCGTTTTTTCCAGTGTTCTTGTAATTGAAAGATCTTCAACTTTCCAGTTGGCCCCACCTCCGGACTAAGGCTACAAAATAACGAAAATGCCCCTCAACTCCCCGATTCTTGGTTTCTTTCACTATTTTGAGTTCTCTTTGGCACTAACTTGCATGAAATATCTGTAAAACACATAGGAGATACGCAAAATACGAAATACTTGCCAAAAAGGGTTAGTAGCATAAATATGAGACAAATTCAATCTATTTACACCGCACGGGATCATAAAAATACCGAAATTAAGGGGATAAATGTGAAGAATTTATGCCTAATCAAAGAGTCCACCCATGCAAGATTCCATAGAACACGAGTCCACGCGCACCTCAGTATACACCGGTAAGGCTCACCAACTGTTAAACACTATGATCAACACGTAAGAAGTCCACCAACAAAAATAAGTTCTCTTAAGATGAAAATAAAAAATTTGGTGCCCAAATAAGATCTCAAAGCTTATGAATTATGAATCTTGGATCTTGAAAAATAAAGGGTTAAATTTAGGGCTTGTAACTTTTGTAAACATATGCAGAAACATTTTTTGCCAACAGTTTCTAAAAATTATGAGTCCAAATGTCTTAAATACGAGAACACAAATTTCGAGAAACAAAGCTCATCGGAATGAAGACTAACTTCGTTTGAACGAGATTGCATTCTCATTTAAGCTAGCTTCAAACGAGCTTAAAACGAATTCCAATAGTGTGGCATCGTTTGACGTTTGTTTGAACCCTCCTTCGAACGAAAAACCAAATTCGTTATAACGACCTATAAGTTAATTCGAACGATAATTAAATTTCATTCTAATATCCGTATATTTCATTCGAATGAAAATAAACTCAGAAAAATATTTTCGTAAAAAATATTTTTAAAAAATTCCAAATGAATTTATAATAAAACACAACAGCCTTAATAAAAATGCCAAGGACTTATAAATTATATGCATTCATACTTGCGAGATCCTTAGTAATGTGAAAACAAACACGACACTAAATTCGGCCCGAAATATCCAATCTTTAAAGCTTGGCTGCTACATCTTCATCAAACATCATCATAGGATTACGGGATCATCAACACAAATTTTATCCTATGAATAAATTTTTTTATTTATAATTAAGCATTACATACAAATTGACTCGATTGGAAATTTTCCTTTATAGTTTCTGCTCGTACACATCTACTTTATTTTACCTACATCTTCGGGGATGTCCATTATGGAGGCTATTATAGCCAATTCATAGATGAAGATGTTATGATACCTAGGAGGATATAAGAATTAAACATTATCGAATAGGGCAGTAACTTCCTCCAGGTACTCGTAGTAGGGTAGGTGCTTTTCTCCCCTGATCTTCATTGTCCCAGAATCTGTCATATGATAAGGGTTTGAGCTTGGGTTTATGTCGATCTTTTCTATGCCTCTCCTATAGTATATATTCATTATCACTATGTAGGATTCGTATTCGGAGATGTTATTAGTGAAATTGTAATTAACTTGATGGTCGTTGGTTGATGCGTCCCATATGGTGAAATCAACAACATGTCGATGGCAAAACGAACTATAATATCCATTTATATTCTTCTTAACCCTGCATGACCAGAATATCTTCATTTAGAAAGTGGGTAGTGATTTCATCTTGTTCATCCAGTGGGGGTTCAACTAAGAAGTATGCAATGGTCTACACTCTGATGCCTTTTTAATTTACATACTTGATGTCAAACTTTGTAAGTAGGAATAACCATTTTTCCATCATGCTTGTTAATACCAATTTTTTGAGTAGGTATTTTATAGAACCCATTTGGGAGATTATCTTGATTTCAAGCGTGACCATGTAATGCCATAGATTTATCATTGCTCATATATGGGATATAGAAGATTTTTCTAGGGTTGTATATCATTTTTCACATGCATTGATCTTTAAACAGGCTCATAGCTTGCACTTTGTAGGATTCTTCGGCGCATTGAGCTAACATGGCTCCTAAGGCGGTGTCTATGACCATGAGATGTAAAATAAGAGGATGTCTGGACCATGGTGGAGGTAATACTGGCGGGTTGGTCAGGTAGTGCTCAATTCTATCGAAGGCTTATTGGTAAGCGAAGTTCCATATATGAGTGGAGTCTTTAAGGATCAGCATGAAAATTGGTTCGCATAATGAGGTCATCTTGGAGATAAACATACTGATATACTGTAGCCTTCCTAGATAACCTCTGACTTCCTTCTTAGTGTGTGGCAATGGTATTACTATGATGGCTTTGACCTTGGATAGATTAACTTTGATTCCATTTTCGCTGATAAAAAAATCTAGTGCCTTCTCCTTGGTGACTCTGAAGATGGACTTTTGTGGGTTTAGATGCATTTCGTAGATCCTCAGTCCTTCGAAGAACTTCCTTAATACTGAAATATGTCCTTCCAACGTTTTTCACTTGATAATCATGTTCTCAACATAAAAATCAACTTTTTAAAAGATCATGCCATGCGTTAAGGTGATAACTCCTCGTTGATATGTGGCACCGACATTCTTGAGCCAAACAATATTACTGTGTTGAAAAAAATACCCATGCTTGTATAAATGACATTTTTTCTTGGGCCTCTGAGTGCATTTTAATATGATTATGGCCGATGAAGCCATCCAAAAAGGACTTGAGAGCATGATATGATGTGTTACCAATGATCATATCGATGCTCGATAATGGGTAGTCATTTTTGGGACAAGCTTGGTTCATATGTCTATAATTGAAGCACATCCTCTCCCTTCCTCCTATTTTAGGATAGGCACGATATCGGATAACCATATGGGGTGTTTGACTACCCTTAGAAAGCCTACGTTGAGATATGTCATGACTTCATCTTTTACCTTGAGAGACCATTTTGGTTTGAGCTTTTGATGGACATGTTTGGATTTTGGATACATAAGTAAGCAGTGAACAATGATCTCTGGATCGATTCCTGGCATATTAGTATAAGACTAAGTGAATATGTGTTCTTTGAGGATTTGGATGAGTGTGAACCTTTTTAGATCATCTAAATAGGTTACTATTTTAATTTCTTTTATGTCGTCAGAAGACCCTATGTTTACCATTTTCGTTTCGTCACCAGGTTGCACGCATTTGGTTTGTTTATTGTTAAGCTCTTTTAGGTGATCTTCTAGTTCTTCATTTTATCAATATAGTTCGTTACTTTGATTTTAACATTTATCATTATCAATTTTTTGTACTCAAGGATATTTAAAATTAATGCTTATTTCATCAACAATGGGTTACATGATCAAGTACATCAAAGTAGCTCGCTGTAATGGCCATTTCCTCAAAATGGAAGGATGCACATGGTAACTAAGGGATTTTTCTTAATCATATAGGTAATATCATATTCGAAACGGTTTTCAATCTTTGGCAGGTGGAAAAAGTCCCAGGTGCTCTCTTTCATCATTTCTCTGAACATTTCAGTGTTCCTTAAATCCTCTAGAGGTCCCAGTTGGTAGGGGGTTTGTCTAGTTTTCAAATCAAATCTATAATCTTGTGCACTTAATCTTATATCCATGATGGATGATCCTTAAAGAATAACTCCCATCCCTTTATTTTCTTTCTACTATCATCCCCTATCCATGTTTCTATAATTTCATAAAAAGTGAATTTATCCCATTCCTTGACGAAGTGCCTGTTGAGGCTCGAGCGGTGGTTTACGAAGGCAACCCTTGACATCTTAATTTATGGATTCTTGACTTTTGCCACTATGAAGACAAAATCCTCACCTTTTATCTTGTATCCCATCCATTGGGTGTTGGATTATCGTGGTACCATGATGGGTTCATTAATTACTTGATGATTTATCCCGAGCCCCAACCTTGGTAAGAAATTCATTATTTTCATCATGTGGGTAACATTGCAACACCAATATTTGGAGTATGGTGGTGGTATTTATTCTTCATGTCTACTGAGATTATTTATACTAGAGGATCTATACGGAAACTACTGATGTATATATTCCCACTTTCATGATGCACTTTAAGGATATGAGTTCCGAGTCCTTTCCTTTTGAGGAGGTTGGATTTTTTGAACACTGTGATCCGATTCTCTCTATAGAAGAGTTTTAGTCTCTTGTGTAATAATAAAGTAGTGTCGTCGATCTCGTGGAGCCACGACCTTCCTAGAAGGAGGTTGAAGGAAGAAGGTATGTCGATCACTTGAAACTCGATTTTGATGTCAGGCATGCCAATTTTAAGGTTGATTTTTATAGATCCAATCACTTCTCGATTGGTATAGTATAGGCCCTAATATCTCGAATGTTAGGGGTGAGATCTTAAGGTTTGATTCCAAGACATCTGGTAATCCTTAGCGGCCAGACATTCCCAGCGAAGATGTTATCCACAAGTACCATGGGGATTATTTATCCTTGGACATGACACTAATGTTCAGGACCATGTTGTGATACATTCCTCTTTTGTGTAGTTCTGTACTAGAAAAGGGAATATTTTTTACAAAGTTTAGGCTATTGATAACCTCCATGACCTCTTCTTGATGGGAAGAGATCGATAGAACTTTTGGGTTTTTTCTTGGATGAAATCTCGATGGGGGTTAGGAGGACATGAGAAGTTCCTGTATGTAAATGTTGCATTGTGTTTTATTTACCTGTTATAGGACTCCGTTCTCCTCGATCTCTTTTATGGTATCCTCTTTGAGCATTTCCTTTCCTTTGTGTTTTTCCCTCTCTCTGTGGGAACGAGGTTTAGGACAGGGTCCTTATAGAATTGTTCGGAGTCGGTTATATGATCAATCTCATTTTGGAATGAGAAATTCAAACATTATTGCAAAAAAAACTCAAGGTGTAGATATGGTGTTCCTCTTCCCATGGGAGGACACAAGTATATCATCGAAGTGAAAGATCATGTCTTATTTCATAGAGATCTCAGATCATCGAAGTGAAAGATCATGAATCTTAGTTCTCTTTAATTTAAAATTACTCACCCCAAATGACTGGCATGATTTCTTAGTCTTTTGGTCCTCTGATATATCTTATAGCTTGTTGTTCTTCATCATAAATTACCTCCCAATAATCATGGAGGTTCTCGTCTTTATGCACCGTGGCTGATAGTAAAACATCGGAGTTTTATAGGAATACAAAATAGATAAGCTAATATAGGCTCATCTCTAAAGGATTTTTCCTAGTGGTTTTCAAAGCCCCAAGTGTTCAAGCCATAAGATCCATATGGGCTTGTGTTAGCATAATATGATCCAAGTGCTGGTTAACGAGTCTCTTCAGGTGTTATTATCTAAAACTAGTATATGAATTTATGGGCCTCAGCGTGAATATACCAATTATAAACTATAAGACATAAGAGATTATAACTACTGGCTTGCCAATTTAGAATGATTAGTAAGAAAGATGAGAGAAAAAGAAGTAAACGAGGGTTTATGTGGTTTGGTTAAAAGTGGTGCCTATGTCCATAGATCTAGTGATGAATGTATTGATTTCAGTAAGCAATAGCTATGGAAATGTGATGGATACAAGTTCTCATATTTACTCTCAATCTGGGTAGCATAACAGTAGGGAAACATATCTTCTTATTTATTATTATGAGGGATTGTGATCTATTTATAGTCTATTATCGGAGAGCGAGTGTAGTCCGATAGGTGGCGTTACTTTACAGATTAGGCAGTTACACCTTTTACATTCTATTAGGTTGATAATCATGAATTTGTTACAATAGGATAAAGGGCGAATATTGCGTAGCTCCCTCACATGTGCAGGTGGTGTAAGTATGATAGTTGGTATTCCATCATACGATATAAATTGGTACAAGCTAGAATTGATGGGATTAACTAATAGTGTTAGTTAACACTGTTTTAATGGTAATGAGAAGATTGATAATACGACAAGGCGAGCACATTCTTTCCTGGTCCAGCTCATTATCATAGTTGATTAGATTCAGTTCTTGGCTGAACTCACAATATGACTTTAATGAGGACATGTGTCATCTCCTGAGAGGACCACAAGGTATCTCATATTCATGGTATAACAAAATCCCTAAGACTTCACTCATGGATGGGACTTATAGTAGGTTCTCTGGAGTATTGGTTCTTCAGAGTAGTTGCTAGGTGAAATGAATGAATGGAGTGTGAAATAGAAGAATTATTGTTGACCTTCATGAATTCGTTCATCTTAAATTCTTCTCGGTGTGCATCGAGAAGATAAACTTATAAAATTTTGGGTTTTGTATTGACTTTCCACATGTTTAGTGATAAGAGCTGGCATTGGGTGCAATCATTATGAGCACATGGGGCAGTGTGCACATCAGTTTTGATGGAATTTATTTACTTTCCTTGGATTGACATCACATGTAATGAGTGGATGTATATTACCTCCAAAAGAAGATATAAAAGCTCAGGACTTAAAGCGTTTGAAATTCTGTAACCTTTCAAAATTCATTAAATTTTCTAGAGGGAGAAAACCCTCCTATTCCAAGAAACTCCTTCATCTCCAGCCAACGTCGTTAAACTCCCTCCATCTCCAATGAGTGTTCTTTGTTTCTCTTGTTCTGTGTCAAAGACTAGGCATTTTCTTAGTCATCTTCAACGTTTCTTAGGACTTCTAGGTACGTCATTACTTATCCTCTGAGTTTCTACGGTTTTGGATCAATCTTTTGAAATATCTACGTAGTTATTTCTATTTTCTTTTTTCTTATTGTTAGATTCAACTATGGTTGGTGTTTATTTGTAAGATCAATCGTTTAGGTGGACATTGAGCTAATTATCACAGGGTTTCATTTTTTTAGGGATTTTTTTGGTTTTACACAGTTTAATTCTATCTAAACCTGTAACTTTTGACACTAAATAACCATTAAGCTTTAGTGTACTCCAATTCTCATTTTATTATGAATTATGAACCCTACGTTCAGAGGTAGTTACAATAACTATCTGAATTAAAAGAGTCTTGTCCAGGTCTCCTTGTTAGGAGATTTACAAACTCCTTTAGGTTATTTAACTCGAAGGAAAACCTAGGCATCCTAAATATACCCCTACCATATCCTTCTCTGGTTGTTTTGCGCATTACCTGTTGGTGTGGAATTTGAAGGCCAAATGTGTCAGTCTAGAAGTGGTTGATCAAGCAGGTTAGTAGACTGGTGTAGGTAATTTTTTAAACACTGTGTTGGACATGTATATTATTAATTTAGATTCATCACCTGAGAGAGTTATGTTTGAGAGAGAAATGCCTGAGAGTCCCATGCCCTCCCCTTCCCCTATTGAAGTGCTTATTGTTAAGGATAGTACTTTAGGGGATTCATCTAAATCTTATGATACCTCCACCATTGATGCCAGATGGCATGGTTGTGACATTATATAGGATGAACTAGATGATCCGAGGGAGAAGTACGACATCCCAATTAACATTTTTACTAGGCTGTCCATTAATGAGGAGAGAGTTTATGATACTATATGCTCGGATGAAATCTATCTACCCTTATGGGCACTCCAAGTGGGGATCCATTAACCTCTTCACCCTTCGGAGGACGATATAATGACTTTATCCTTACTGATGCTCCAACTCAGGATTTCATTGTTGATGAAACTGGCGATGTCCTTTTGTCATAGTCGTCTTGAATCTCTCTTTTTCAGTAAAGCTCTTCATATTTTTGCGATGAATGTTTTTACTCATTTTCACATGTTTTGGTTCGTAATGAATAGGTTAATATTTTTGGTTTGCAATGAGTACTTTATTTATGCTTGCTTCGACATATGTCACTACCTTATTGTCTCCGTGAGTGCATATGTTCATTATTTGTATTTCTTGCTAACACTTTTTTCTAAGCTATTTTGACCATCACTTGTGCTCAATGGTTGGATCTTTTTGACCTAGTTAGTTCTATTTTTATGGATTTTCTGTAGTATTTTTCCTAATCTCTATGTCAACTTACTAGATATTTGGTACTAAGATGGACCTCCTAGTAGTTTATTCTTATGACCATGTGGTCGACTCTTGCCTACCTGATCTGACTTACTAACTACTAGTTTTGGACGAATCAGTGTTTCCCTGACATAGGTTCTACTAACGCTTATCCAACTTACTTATTGTATGTATGAATCTTATCGTCCTGACCACATGTCAACATTGGTTACCTAAGTCAACTAAATATGTTAGGATATATCCCCACATTAGTCAATTATGCTCGGATCTTATCGTCCATATCACTACAACAGAGCTCCTTGGTTTAGTTAAACTTCTTGTTCGTGGAACGCACATAGATGAATCTATAGATGAAGTTAAACTTCTTGTTCATGGACCATCCGAAGACAAAGTCGTACATTAAGTTTAATTTTGTTTATGAACATTGAGATGTATAACTAATATGTCTTCTTACACATCTCATATATCGACGAAATAGTCATTGAAATAAGTAGTAAAATTTGAAATAACATCATGCGTGGGGGAATTTTTTATTTTCATTTATCACTGAATTGAACTACAAAGGTATGAAAAGACTTTACATTTTTTATTTCAACTATTGGTAGTATTTCCCCAAAAGTTTGGAGTTCCATGGATTTTCAAACTATTAACCTTTTAAGGTTTCAATTCACTAAGTCCCTTGTCACACAATAGCATATAATATGTACGGACCGTGACAATTAGGTTCCAGTTTGTTTCCTTTTGGATGATCTTTTTTCAGTGCATAGTCTCCTTATTTTAAAGTGCTAGGTTTTTACTTTTTTATTATAAAACTGAGCAGTCTGCTGTTAGTATACTGCTAGTCGAAGTTTTTCGTACTCCATGGACTCTTCTGCTAAGTCTAAATCTAGTTTTCTCATTAGGTATATCTATGGTGAGTTAAAGTGTAAGACTTGAGAATTGGGCAGGACGATTTTTTTTGTTACCACTACATCTGTTCCAAAAGCCAACATACAAGAGGTCTCTCCCATTGATGTTCTCGTTGTCACCGTATATGATTAGAGGATGCTAGAAAGCTCATTGTTCCAGTTCCTCTTGGCATCATCAAATATTTTCTTCATTCCATCCAGTAAGGTTTTGTTTGTCACCCCTGTCTTTCTGTTACATTGTGAGTGCCTTAGCGCCGAGTGCAGCTTCTAGATTTTAGAGTGTATGCAATAATTTTCAAATTGTTAGTAATCGAACTGAGTGCCATGATTTGTGACGAAGTCATAAGACATCCCATAAAGATAAATAATATTATTCTAATTGAAATAAAAGGCCTTATTGTATGGCATCTCCACTGGGGGCTACCCGTTTGGTGAAATAGTAAACTGCTAGAACCAAGTATTTGAATCTGCCTTTTGTCTTTGAAAGGTGCTGACCAGATAAATACCCCACATGGAAAAGGCCAAGGGGATGTGATCGATGTGAGTGAGGCTCCCAAAATCTTGTGGATTGTGGAATTTTTCAGGAAGTTATCACATCTCCTTGTATAGTTTACCATCTTTATGGGATAGTAGTAGCCTTGTGTGGCTAGCCATTTCACTAATGATCTGCCCACTGAGTGGGATCCACGTGAACCTTTATGAACCTACTTTATCAAGTCATTGACTTTGCATGGATGGACATATATGATCAATGATATGATAAATCCTCTCTTGAACAAGATTCCCCCTTTTGGAACGTACCTCCCCGCCTTATACCAAAGTCTCCTTACTTCTTTTCGATCTGCTGGGACTACGTTGATCTCTAAATATGCTTATATGGAATCCATCCAAGATGGTACCAAGTATATATCCATAACACTAATGTCCTATTTGTCGGTACTAAGATGCATAAGGATTTCTATAGGTACTCTTCACCCTAGTTTCGTTCTTGTGTTGATACCATACGAGCGAGCGCATCTACCTGTGCATTCTCGACCCTTAGGATTTGATCATTCAGACTACTGATAATTATAATAATAATTCATTTTCTTTGACAACATACCTCACCATGGATTCCTCCTTTGCCTCATAAATATCTAGGACCTAGATTATTACGAATTGAGAGTCTCTATATACAACCAGCTGCTTGGTGCCAAGTGATGATGCTAGTCCAAATCTTGATATGAGGTTTTCGTACTCTGCCTCATTATTGAAGGCCTCAAAATGTAACCTGAAGGCGTACTCCACATCGCCCCCATCAAGCATTGTTATTATTAGGCCAGTCCCACTACCAACACCGCAAGATGAACCGTCTACGAATAGTTGCCAAACTGGAGGTTCCTCTTCAAAGATTCCATCAACCCATCATCCATTTTTTAATAACCTTTTCATTTGCTCTAGATCGCGAGATCTTTCTTCTTGCTAAGATGATGACTCTGGTATGCCAATGGCCTGGTCGGCTGGACTTACCACTAAGTTGTCTTTCATAGAAGTCTGCGCATCTAGTCAAATTATTAGTAACACCCCATATTTTTGTGATATTAAATAATTATGAGATTAATTATTATTGTTGGATTAATTTAATTAAAAAGGTGAGAATTAAATTGTTAGTTAATTAATACGGATTTAAATAAATATTAACTAGCGTGCCAAGGGTTAATACTTATTGACAAAAAGTATTGAATATTACTGTGTTGTTTAGTAATATGGAATTATGAATTTATAAATTGTCGAGAGTGTGAAACATGACAGTTTGGTATATTAAGTCGGGACGTGCGTGTGAGTCGTGTCAGGACTAATTTAGTGGATTACGGAAGTAAATTATTTTTAAGTAACTTGTATGACCATTTGGAGTGCACTATTGAGTCCGGCAGGGTCGAGATAGTCAGAAAACTATACTCGGGTATTTTATTTGTGAAACACCCCGTAATTTTAGGCATTTAATATTTAATTAACTTGGGAAATTTTAAATTACTTGTGTGTCGTAATTTTAATTGAATGAATTATGGTAATATTTATTTAAATATTAATCAGAGAGTGAATGGCTAATATTGAGGGAAATTTAATTAATACATGAATACTAATAAATTATTTACGTCATGACGGGTATTAGTGACAGGGCATTTATTTATCTCAATCGGGAGTCGGTATAGGTTAATTTGGGTGTGAGATAAGGATTTTATAAATTAATTCGGATGCCAATTCTGAGTGTACGATTGAGTCCGAATGGGCCGAGATAGTCGGAAAAATGTACGAGGGGGTAGTAAACGGGTCAGGGGACGTTTTTAGGCATAGTCGGGCCCATATGGGAGTATTTGCGTCACTTAGGCTTGGCCCATTAGGCTAAAAATGGGATTAAGCCTAATTACTTAATTAAAAGGAAAAGGGGAACGACTGATTGGAGATTAGAAAACACATAGTGGGAGAGAAAATCCTGAGGAGCAATTAAAGGCACTAGGAACCAATTTGGGGGATAAAGGAAAGAGCCAAAGGGGGGATTTTATCATCAACATTGAGAATCACAACTCCGGATCAGACCCTAAGAAACAATAAGGCAAGTGGTTAACTTGTTGTAGCATTTATTTGTGTGTTTCAATTCATATTTATGTTATGTGAATACCAAAAATTCGTTTTTAGGGATAAACGGGTACAAAAAAATGGGGTTTTCATAATTGGAACATAAAATCAAAATTGGTATAGGAATTTACGGTGTTACATGATTCCGAATAGATATTCACCTTAGTGGTGATAAACCCAGACTGATTATGAATGAAATTGAGTTGGAAATCTTGTGTTGTGGCTAATTTACGAATAACTCGGGTTTTTGCCCCAAGTTATGAAAACAGTATAGAATGGAAATTAAACGCGATTTGGGAACTTTATGGGGGTTCCTTATGATGTTCTGGGAGTGATATATTGATGAGAGGACTTGGGTTAGGCTGTAGAAGGAGTTGGGGTTTTAAGGTCTTCGTCCATGGAGAAGCAGACTGTGATACCCCGCCTAATAAAATACCGGGTGATCAGTCCTATACCAAATTAAAACAGGAATCCCAGTTGGATCATCCTTAGCATCACTATCGAAAACTTTTTAAAACTTACTAACCACCTAGTATTCCAAAAATTGGTGCCAATTTTAACTTTTTGATTTAACAAAACAGTACATGCGGAATTAAAATATAAACCATTCACACAACTGAATGAAAGTAAATAGAATAATAATTACACAACATGCCGAATAAATCACATGCCACCAAAGAAATAATCCAAATACAAATATTCAACACCTGAAAACCGTACCGAGAAGTCTGGGCGACAAGCCCTAAATAAATCTGAAATGGATACAAGATTCCAACTCTAGGAATGAATGAATGATGCGTCTAATCCAAACTCCTGCTAGCATCCACATATGCCGCAGCTCCGTGTCCCTGGAATAGAATATCAATCCTGGCGTCCCTGTGGCTGGACACCTAAAAGGTTTTGAAAATAGTTTTATAGCAAGGGTTAGAACCCAAAACATTTTGAAAATATTTAGCAAGTGAATTAACTGCAGTAATTTGAATTGCATGAATGCTCTTCATATTAAAGTTAGTGTCGCGCTCCCTTGTGGACATCCTCACCCCTCCACTATTGTGCACACCTAACGGTTATCTTAACCCCACCTAGTTGTACTATCTCATCCAACTAGTCCTGGTATAACCTCCCCTTTTCCATGCTACTCTAACCCGAGTAAAATTATTCCTGAAATATAAGTTATCTCACTAATTAACTTATTTAATTCCTTCTTACTTAAAAGCATATAACCGTAACATAAGTTATATAAATTAAATACATCACGCACTATATTACCCATATATGATTAACTTAATTAATTTCTCATTAATCAACAGCATATAACTGTAACCCAAGTTATATAAAGTAAATACATCACACACTGTATTATCATCTACGTATAATATTCACTACTACATTATACATACCTTTACCAATAACCACACATATCACACGTGTACTTATCCTTCCGAGTATGTCCTCACCGGATGATTTTCTCTAAAGTGCCATCTCACTAGGTGTGCTCACATAACCTAGTTACCCAAATTGGATTCGCTCACCAACCGGGTTCAAAACCAAACGAAGTGGAGGCGGTCATATTCCTTCCCTGGAAGTGAGATGCCCCTCATTCCATATAACGGACGCTATGACCTGGGGATATACTCGCCCTACTCCTCGAGCTAGGGGATTCACCCACATCGCGCAACCTCCCATGATAGCACTAGAGTATAACTAAAATAAATATCTAATCATTGATACTTAATAGCACAGACAATATATATACACACATATATATATATTTATATACTATCACTACACCGTATATATATATAACATAAACTCCGGCTCCTCCGTGTACTCATCACCTGTAACACTAGCCTATAATGTCCTGAGTCTCTCGCCCGACTCAACTAAATAAGTTTTCTCACTTATTAGATTATCATTATCCCAAGCCTATGGTCCGACTCCAATTTAATTAATTCACACATTAATTAATTTATACCGATCCGAGTTTGTAGTCCGACTCTCTTTTAATTAATCTCATGTTAATTATTTTAACACTTTTCCGAGTCTACAATTCAACTCCCATTTAAATTAATTAACCCACCTATTAATTTAAATACCTTCCCGAGTCTACAGCCCGACTCTAGCTAATTAATTATACATTAATTAATTTAACCCTTGGTATCGCCCAACCATTACCCGGACTCACTCACTTGGCCCATAACTTGACCCTTCCCGAGTTTAAATTCCAACTCCAAATTTACTTATTTTCTCAATAATTAATTAAATACCTTGGTGTCACTTAACCAACATGCCCGGACTCGCTCACGTGGCCCGAAATTAAATATCACCCGAGTCTAGTCCCCGACTCCAAATTAATTAACTTAAATGAGTTGCGTTACCCTACTACTATACCCGAACTTATTCACCGATTTCGTTATCTTATTTTCTCAGAATTTATTCGCCAAAATTCATTTGCAAAGTGTCACATAAAATACCCCCACTACCCTCAATTATACTCCCTTATAATTGTTAAGAATTAACTCCCATAATAAATTTTTCTCTCTTAATTATGCTAGGGGAAATTTACAACTAAAATCTTAACCCATAAAAATCCATAAGGCAAACTGCCAAAATAACTGAAGGGTTGATCGATCGATCCCCAACCGTCGATCGATCGATCGAACAGGTGGTCGTCTTCTCCACCGATCTGTTTCTGCCATAGTCGAATTTCCAAGGTCCTATCTCTCTGATTTTCAACCTTAACTCATTATTTTTAACCAATCAATTACTCCCAAAACGAGTCCCAATCATCTACAACTGTTTTAGCATGCTCTATTCATACCATAACTCTCTATTTCTAAAATGGGTTTTCTCTGGTTAATTTCCATCAATTCATCTCAATTTTGTTCATAATTCCTACTGGATTTCACATTCCAATCAGACATTCATTTTCAGAATTATAAAACACAACTAATTCTCACTTTGAATCTCATTCAATTATTCTATTACCCAAAATCCCATTTTTGTACCCATTTATCCCCAAAACGAATTTCAGTATACACGTCACTAAAATATGAATTGGATATCACAGTTTAGGGGTAAAAACAGTTAACCACTTGCCTGGAATTTCTCGTAGGGTCTGATCCGTTGTCGACATCCCTTAATTTGGCTCCAAAATCCCCAAATTAGCTTTTGATTGTTTTCCCCCAATCTTCCTCTCAAACCCTAGGTTAGAATGATGTTGGCTGCTCCTTTTCCTTTTCTTAGGTTTAGGTTTAAAAACACAAATCCCGTTTTCAGCCTAATGGGCTAAATTAAAATAGCCCAAATCACCCCGTGCGGGCCCGGCTATGCCAAAAAATATCCCGAGACCCAATCGCTACCCCCGGGTACTCTTTTCTGACTATCTCGACCCATCCGGAATCAACCGTGCACTCAGAATCGCCATCCGAATTAATTTATAAAAATCCTTACCTCATCCCCAATTTAGTCTATACCGACTCCCGGCTAAGATAATCACATACCCCGTCATTACTACCCGAAATGACGCAATTAGATTATTACTATTCACTTAGTAAATAAATTTACCTAAATATTGACCATTCACTCCCCGATTAATATTTAACATATATTGCCATAATTAATTCAATTAAAATTACAACCCACAAGTAATTTGAAATTCTCGAATTAATTAAATATTAAATGCACAAAATATGGGGTGTTACACAGACATGGGGAGAAGAAGAAGACCTATTCGATCGATCGATGACTGGGATCGATCCATCTATGGCCCGGGATTTTTTACAGTTTCACCAGTTTTAATATATAAGGGAAATGAATTAAAAATTCTTCCCCATACTTTCGTTAGTGAGAAATAAGTATGGAACATTAATTCCTAACAAATATGAAGGAAAGTAATTGGGGTTGGGACGAATTTATGTGTGATACCAAGGTGTTCAATTAATAAATACGGATCGAGTGGGAAAGTCCGGGTATGTTGGTTGAGCGATACCAAGGTGTTCAATTAATTTAGATGTAAAACTAATTAATTTGGATTTGGGGATTTAGACTCGGGTTTTATTTTATTTCGGGGCACGAGAGCGAGTCTGAATATATTGGTTGGGCGACACCAAAAGTAATCTAATTAATTAACATGCAAATTAATTAATAATCAGAGTTGGACCATAAACTCATGATAAATTGTTTAGGCTTGTGTTACGGACTTAGTACATGGGATAGCCGGGGTATTTTATTTCTCTCTCTCTCTCTCTCTCTCTCTCTCTCTTTATATATATATATATATATATGGTGTGTGCATTAATATCAGTGGCTAGATATTATTATTATATCTACTCTAGTGCTATCAGGGGAGGTTACGCGTAGAGGGTGAATCCCCTAGCTTGAGTAGTAGGGCGAGTATATCCCCAGGCCATAGCGTCCATTATATGGGTGAGGGGCATCTCACTTTTAGGGAAGGAATATGACCGTCTTCAGGATACTTCGGCAAGGATTGAGTTGATTCGGAGTCGCATTCGGGTAGCTCAAGACAGGTAGAAGAGTTATGCTGATGCGAAGAGATTTTTCAGGGAGTTCCAAGTAGGGGACCAGGTTTTGCTCAGGGTATCTCCTATGAAGGGGATTATGCGTTTCGGGAAGAAGGGGAAGTTGACACCAAGGTATGTGGGGCCGTTTCCTATTATTGAGCGGATCGGACCGGTTGCGTATAGACTTGGGTTACCGGAGCATTTGCATCGGATTCACGATGTGTTCCATATTTCCTCGCTGAGGAAATACCTTAGAGATAATTTGGCTCACTCTCACATTGCTGTGGAGGACATCCATCTCCAGCCGGATAGCTCCTACGAGGAGGGGCAAATTGCTATTTTGGACCGAAGCGAGAAGAAACTGCGGTCAAAGATAGTACCGTTAGTGCGTGTTTAGTGGCGACATCACAATGTCGAGGAGTCCACATGGGAGCGCGAGGATGAGATGCGTGAACGTTATCCAGAGTTGTTCATACCAGGTACTTTCTAGTTTCGAATTTCGGGACGAAATTCAGTTATTAGGGGGGAGTATGTAATACCCCGTACTTTTGGCTATATTTATTTATGGGATTAATTAATTAATGCGTATTATTCGAAAATTAATCCGGGTAAAATACTAACGAGATGCGAGTTGGTATTTGATTATGTGCATACATGTTTTTAATATTAATATTGAATTATGAAAAATTTGTCGTGAGATTGATATACGGCATCTTGATAATCTATCTTAATTAAGAGTTAAAGGAAAACCCATGAAATTGGAAGTTATTAGCTTAATTTTGGGTATAGGTTTGCATGTAGAAACATTGCTTGAAGATTGAATTCAGAGATTTCATTTTTATGTAGTGGAAAAACGGATTAAATTCTGGGATTTGATGATGATAAAAATCTAGGGTTCATGTTCTTGAAAAATTGGGGAAAAGTATGGAATCTTGTGATTTAATGATGTTTAGGATGCATTAATACCTTAAAAGATGTTAGTATATGACCTTAGAATGTTTTAGGATGATTAGAGAACTTAAAACATTGTTGGAACGAACTTTGGAGAAGATTTGAGGAGTAAGAAGGGTGAAAAATGAAATTTAGAGAAATCTGGGACGAAACTGGTAGGTCGTTAGAAGTCCCTCCC
The DNA here is from genome assembly GCA_949130495.1 of Sambucus nigra. Lineage (NCBI taxonomy): Eukaryota > Viridiplantae > Streptophyta > Magnoliopsida > Dipsacales > Adoxaceae > Sambucus > Sambucus nigra. The sequence goes on from OX422212.1 coordinate 509,445,897, forward strand.
CAGGTCGTTCGAACGAACTCGTTCGAACGAGCTTCTAACGAGTTGACCAGTCACTTCTAACGAAAGGGAACTTCGTTCGAACGAGATCTCATTAGAAGGTATAGTTCGTTCGAACGAACTGGATCTCGTTCGAACAAGTCTCGTTCGAACGAGACTTCTAATGAGCTGACAGTGTAATCTCGTTCGAACAGTCTCGTTCGAATGAGACTTCTAACGAGCTGGCAGTCTGGGTCTTTTTGGACTGTTTTGATTTTTGGAGTCCCGTAAACTTGTTCGAGGATATAGATAACATTCCGATGATGATGTAATGATAGAATTGGGACTTTTGGGTATTTATGAGAAGGAAATTATATACGAGAATTAAATTAAATGGACGGTTTGGGTTGAGACGTGAGTGTCTACTACGACGAGAGAATAAATTATGGCGCGTATGATTATAAACCGGAATAGTATAAATTGTGATAATTATAAGTTGGTACGAGAAAGCAATATGTACTACGATTAAACTACGGGGTTACTAAGATGTGTGTTTACTTAGTATTGGTATATGAATTGTGTGTATGACATACCTACTATACTTGCTATCACGGGAGGTTTGCGTTCGCTTAGGGCCCTCTAATCCTTGTGTTTCCCGGATTTAGACTGGTTACCTTGATGAACATAGGTCATAGAAAGAATTATTGGGATATTAATAAGTCCGCTGATCGTGGGAGCGTAGGTATGTGCGTGACCCATGTGATGTGACTGTGTTTGCCTCCATTATTTGTGATGTTGTTATCTGTGAACTATTCCTGAGAGATTCGGAATATGTAATCCTTATGTACGTGATGTACCAGGATGGATAGCAGAGTATGTGTGCACCACAGCTTAGTTCTCGGGGTGCTTGTATTGTATATTTATGATGTGAATAATATACACTTAATTAATGGGAACCTTCATGTTAATATTGTGAATATAATTACGGTATTGTTTCGAGAAAAACATAACGGGTTAGCTAATAGTGAAATATATTGTATTTTGAGCATCTGAGTTTACGTTAAACCCCTAATTAATTACGAGCGTTATAATGTTAATAGAACCGAGTAATATGGGTAGGACCTATGATAGTCTAGCTAGAGATGATGGCACTTAGCTAGTGGTTTGTGTCGTTGTAGATGGGTACTTACGTTAGGAGTGCACAGTTAGACGAGAGGTGAGAATATCATGTGAGTGCATGCCCTAACATGTACTTTGCATTTAATGTTTTAAATGTTTTTAAAGCACTTGCAGGTTTTTAAAATATAACTCCACATTCGGGCTCTGAACCGTTTGCTTTTCAAATCTATTTTTCTTTGTAAAACCATTTTAGGTGCCCAGCCACAAGGACACCATGCATAGGATACTCATTCAGGTGACGAGCTGTAGCTGTTTGTGGAAGCTACAGGGATTTTCTTGTAGACGCTTCTATCACTTGGATTCCAGATTCATTGTCTATCAGTTGTAGGGCATGTTGCCCATTTCTATTGGAGTTACATTTCCATTACAGTTTTCAGACTTTGGCATGTATTGATTTAGTATTCAGTTACTTATTAGTTGTGGGATTTGTAGTGAGGAGTTTTCCTCCAGAATTTATTTACGTTATCATATGGTTATTCTATTTACTACTTTATGGTGAATGGTGCTATTATTCTTTATTACACTTGTTGCATGTTAATCAGACTTTAAATAAAATTTGGCACTTACTTTTTAAATACTAGGTGGTTAGTAATAATAATAAAAATGTTTTTGACAGTGATGCTATTAACTGAGGCAACTTGGCATTTTGAATTAATTTAATAAAGGAGTAGCTACCCGGTATTTAATTAGTCGGGGTGTCACAGGTGGTATCAGAGCATCAGGTTCTAGTGTCCTTTAGGATTTGACGGCTTATTATGTTTCCGCTAAGTTTCTTTGATATAGAGCCCTATATTTTAGGACTGTTGTATTCTTTTTGTGTATGCTTCGTTCTTCAGCTATCTTAAGTTTATAAACAGCGAACTTATAAACTTTGTTCTTATTTCAGATGCCTCCACAACGTGCACGACGAGTTCCCAGGGATGCAACGCCCGAACCCCAGCCCGCTCCAGTTCAGGGCATGATGAACGCCGCTGAGGTTGCAGCTATAGTAGCCCATGCGGTAAATGCCGCGATTGCCGTTGTTCAGCAGGCACCACCTCAGGCGCCGGTTGCCGCGCCAGCATAGGCAAATGCATTCCTGTCTGCTTGGGAGCGTGTACGTGACGCTTTTCAGAAAGCGCATCCGCCAGAGTTTGCAGGTAGCTCAGATGTGGTAGTCTCGAGCCAGTGGAGGAAGGATATGCAGAGGCACTTGAGGACGTATGAGTGCACGGATGTCCAGAAGCAGGTACTAGCTACTTTTAAGCTAGTTGGATCTGTGCTACAGTGGTGGGAGTCTATTACCACCATGGAGGAGAGGGATACTCTCACTATTCAGGACTTCTGAGTGCGGTTTGACCGCAAGTACTTTCCGTCGGCTATTCACACGGAAATGAGGAGGAAATTGATGAGTCTGAAGCAGGAGGGTAAGACTGTGGCCGAGTATGAGGCCGAGTTCACGAATCTGTTGAATATCGTTCTAGATGAGATACCAACAGAGAAGAAGAAGATTGAGAAGTTCACCGACGGGTTGACTTGGAGGATCCGTCAGCATCTATTTGGGAACCTTTCGTTGGCCACGTATTCTGATGTGGTTAACGCTTCTTTGTTACACTGCCAGGACCACCGCTTTCATATGGCTGAGGGCAAGAGGTCGGGAGAGTCTAGCCATCAGGGCAGGACGGGAGGACATGGTGCCGGTGGGGCACAATCTGTTCAGGGGCAGAGACAGGGTGAGCAGGGTACCGAGCAGGGGGATCAGAAGAGGTTCCGATCAGGGAACTACAGACAGGGACAAGGAGGTTTCCGTCAGGGCCATCAGGGTCCAAACGACCATCAGGGCCAACAGGGGCAGAATGGGCAGCAGTTTCACCAGGGCCAGCAGGGCCAAGGGAGGAACGGTAACGGCCACTAGGGCCGGGGACAGCAGGGGCAGAGAGGAGGGAACTTCCCAGGGAAGTGTTTTGTTTGTGGCAAGACTGGTCATAAGCGACAGGATTGTCCTGATAGGGGCAGGGCCCCACAGCAGCAGCAGCAGGGTGCTCGCCAGGAGCCACATAGGCCTATGTTTCCCGCCGCTCTTCCCGCACCGCCACAGATGGCAGCATTGCCACCCATTCCAGCAGTCCCAGCTCAGCAGGGGCAACTACAGTATGGACGTGTCTACAACGTCCACCAGGCTGCAGTTCGACAGGCACCGCCCGCGATTGAGGGTACGTTTCCTATCCATGGCACTATGGGTCGGGTGTTATTTGATACGGGTTCTACACATTGTTTTATAGCTACACACTTCGCGAAAGCTTTAGGATTATTAGCTACGGCAGAGAGCACAGTGACGTGTGTCGACTCACCATTGGGGAGTGGGTCACTTATTTTCTTTATATGCCGGGGAGTGGGGGTAGAGATTGGTGGTTTGGTATTACCTGCAGACATGTTGGTATTAGATATGCATGTTCACGATGTGATTATCGGTATGGATTGGCTCGTAGCTTATAGGGCCATGATTGATTGCTTCAGCGGGAGCATTGTTTTTGCCATTACGGGGCAAGAGATGTTTGTAGTGGCGATGCCTCGCCCAGAGGGAGGATCGACCGCTCATCTGTATTACATTGAGGAGGATACCTCTAAGGAGGTTGTGATTCCTTTAGATTCTATCCCAGTAGTCAGGGAGTATTCGGATGTGTTTCAGGAGATACCAGGCTTACCCCCCAGTCGAGAGATAGACTTTGTTATAGATTTGCTACCGGGTACGAGACCTATAGCACACGCACCGTACCGTATGGCTCCAGCTGAGATGAGGGAGTTACGGAATCAGATAGAGCAGCTGTTAGGTCAGGGCTTTATTCGCAGGAGTACCTCACCTTGGGGCGCTCCAGTTTTTTTTGTGAAGAAGAGGGACGGTTCACTGAGATTGTGTGTGGACTACCGAGAGTTGAATAAGTCCACGATACGGAATAAGTATCCGTTGCCTCGAATCGATGACTTATTCGACCAGTTGAGAGGAGCTTCTTTCTTCTCGAAGATTGACTTGAGATCGGGATACCATCAGTTGCGTATCAGGGAGGAAGATGTCTCGAAGACTGCGTTCTTATCGAGATATGGTTCTTACGAGTTTCGGGTTATGCCTTTCGACTTGACCAACGCTCCAGCTGTGTTTATGGACTTGATGAACTGAGTGTTCAGGGATTTCCTAGATCAGTTTGTCATTGTCTTCATCGATGATATTCTGGTTTACTCCCAGACAGAGGAGGAGCACGCCGAGCATTTGAGGCAGGTTTTGCAGACACTTCGTCAGAACGAGTTGTATGCAAAATATGAGAAGTGCGGGTTTTGGCTGAAGGAGGTCCAGTTTTTGGGACACATTATTTCCGATCAGGGAATATCTGTTGATCCGGGGAAGGTATCCGCGGTGAGGGAGTGGGGATAGCCCACGACACCAACGGAAATTCGTAGTTTCTTGGGTCTAGCAGGATACTACAGGAGGTTTATTCGGGGTTTCTCGGAGATAGCAGGTCCTTTGACACATCTGACTCGTAAGGGTGTGCCATACATCTGGAGTGATGCCTGTCAGTTGGCATTCGATGAATTGAATGACAAATTGACCTCAGCACCTGTGTTAGCATTGCCGAGACCGGGAGTTGAGTATTTGGTTTACACCGATGCGTCTTTGCAAGGACTGGGAGGCGTATTGCAGCAGGAGAGACAGGCCATAGCTTATGCTTCCCGTAAGCTTAAGCCTCATGAGAAGAATTACCCCACGCATGATTTGGAGTTGGCGGCAGTGGTATTTGCCCTACGGATTTGGAGGCACTATCTTTTGGGGGAGAAGTTCCCACTGTTCACGGACCACAAGTCCCTACAGTATCTGTTCACGCAGAAGGAATTGAATATGCGGCAGCGTAAGTGGTTTGAGTTTGTGAAGGACTACCAGTTCGACATCCAGTATCACCCGGGAAAGGCTAATGTGGTAGCAGACGCGTTGAGCCGTAGGCCAGCAAATGAGGTGGCAGAGGTGTGGAAGGCTAAGTGGAAGGAATTGGGACACCAGGATGCAGTGGCCCGATCTTTCATGTCTGTGATGACCGTTACACCGCAGATTGTCACGAAGGTAGTACGGGCACAAGCTAATGACTCGTTCTGTCAGGAGCAGATAGTTCGATTACTAGCAGAGGGAGCCGAGTCCTATACCGTTAGCTCAGACGGGGTATTACGCTTCAATGGGAGATTGGTAGTTCCGGAAGGGGAGGAATTGCGACACGAGGTGACGGCAGAGTCGCACGGCTCACAGTTCGCGGTACATCCCGGAGGGGACAAAATGTACCAAGACATGAGACGCCAGTATTGGTGGAGCGGTATGAAGAGAGATATCGCTGTTTGTTTCGAAAAGCGCCACTTGTCAGCTTGTAAAAGTGGATCATCAGAGACCGGCAGGATTGCTACAGCCGTTGGAGGTCCCGATGTGGATGTGGGAGAGCATATCCATGGACTTTATCACGGGGTTACCTACGTCGCAGAGGGGTCACGACTCCGTTTGGGTAATTGTGGACAGGTTGTCCAAAGTCGCTCACTTTTTACCCGTAAAGACTGACTACACTACGGGACAGTATGCCCAGCTCTTCATTTCAGAGATTGTGAGACTTCACGGTGTGCCCCTAAATATCGTGTCTGACAGAGACAAGATATTTGTTTCAAGGTTTTGGGAGAGTTTCCAGGAGGCCATGGGCACGGAACTGCAATTAAGTACGGCTTATCATCCGCAGACCGATGGGCAGACCGAGCGCACAAATCAGATTTTGGAGGATATGCTACGCATGTGCATTATTGACTTCGGGGGTGGATGGGAGCAGTATCTTCCACTGGTGGAGTTTGCTTACAACAACTCCTATCAGTTTACTATTGGCATGGCTCCGTTTGAGGCATTGTACGGTAGGCCTTATCGTTCCCCAGCATGTTGGTTAGAGGTGGGGGACAACAAACTGCTTGGGCCGGAAGTGATTCAGGATACTTCGGTAAGGATTGAGTTGATTCGGAGTCGCATTCGGGTAGCTCAAGACAGGTAGAAGAGTTATACTGATGCGAAGAGATTTTTCAGGGAGTTCCAAGTAGGGGACCAGGTTTTGCTCAGGGTATCTCCTATGAAGGGGATTATGCATTTCGGGAAGAAGGGGAAGTTGGCACCAAGGTATGTGGGGCCGTTTCCTATTATTGAGCGGATCGGACCGGTTGCGTATAGACTTGGGTTATCGGAGCATTTGCATCGGATTCACGATGTGTTCCATATTTCCTCGCTGAGGAAATACCTTAGATATAATTTGGCTCACTCTCACATTGTTGTGGAGGACATCGATCTCCAGCCGGATAGCTCCTACGAGGAGGGGCAGATTGCTATTTTGGACCGAAGCGAGAGGAAACTGCGGTCAAAGATAGTACCGTTAGTGCGTGTTCAGTGGCGAAATCACAATGTCGAGGAGTCCACATGGGAGCGCGAGGATGAGATGCGCGAACGTTATCCAGAGTTGTTCATACCAGGTACTTTCTAGTTTCGAATTTCGGGACGAAATTCAGTTATTAGGGGGGGAGTATGTAATACCCCGTACTTTTGGCTATATTTATTTATGGGATTAATTAATTAATGCGTATTATTCGGAAATTAATCCGGGTAAAATACTAACGAGATGCGAGTTGGTATTTGATTATGTGCATACATGTTTTTAATATTAATATTGAATTATGAAAAATTTGTCGTGAGATTGATATACGTCATTTTGGAAATTTTGTTGAGACGCGTGTGACCGTCGCGTCACGGTATAATATTTTGATTATAAAAGTGAATTTAAATTCTATAAACCGTATGGTCGTTTTGAGTGCGCCAACGCGTCCGGAAGGGTCGAGATAGTCAGAAAACACTAGCCGGGGGTGTAGGTTGGATTCCGGGGTATTTTTAGGCCATACCGGCAACTTAAAGGGTATTTTGGTAATTTTGTATTTTGAGGAATTAATAATGACGAAAATTAGGAGTCTTAATCTGATGTGGATTTAACCCACTAAACCCACTAACCAACCCATATTAACCCATTAAGCTACGGAGGTTATCATTTAGGTTTCCAACTTTCCCAAAGAAAACCCTAGCCACCATAGCCACCTTTGGAGAAGAAGCTTGGAGAAAGAGAGAGAGAGGGAATTCTGCAGAAATCTTCACCAAACCAACACCAAAATCAGAAATCGAATCAAGGCAAGTGATTTAAATTACATTCTTTATGCAGTGAATGCTTCTTCCATGTTAGAAATCTTGATAATCTATCTTAATTAAGAGTTAAAGGAAAACCCATGAAATTGGAAGTTATTAGCTTAATTTTGGGTATAGGTTTGCATGTAGAAACATTGCTTGAAGATTGAATTCAGAGATTTCATTTTTATGTAGTGTAAAAACGGATTAAATTCTGGGATTTGATGATGATAAAAATCTAGGGTTCATGTTCTTGAAAAATTGGGGAAAAGTATGGAATCTTGTGATTTAATGATGTTTAGGATGCATTAATACCTTAAAATATGTTAGTATATGACCTTAGCATGTTTTAGGATGATTAGAGAACTTAAAACATTGTTGGAACGAACTTTGGAGAAGATTTGAGGAGTAAAAATGGTGAAAAATGAAATTTAGAGAAATCTGGGACGAAACTGGTAGGTCGTTAGAAGCCCCTCCCCAGGTCGTTCGAACGAACTCGTTCGAACGAGCTTCTAACGAGTTGACCAGTCGCTTCTAACGAAAGGGAACTTCGTTCGATAACTTCGTTCGAACGAGATCTCGTTAGAAGGTACAGTTCGTTCGAATGAACTGGATCTCGTTCGAACAAGTCTCGTTCGAACGAGACTTCTAACGAGCTGACAGTGTAATCTCGTTCGAACAGTCTCGTTCGAATGAGACTTCTAACGAGCTGGCAGTCTGGGCCTTTTTGGACTGTTTTGATTTTTGGAGTCCCGTAAACTTGTTCGAGGATATAGATAACATTCCGATGATGATGTAATTATAGAATTGGGACTTTTGGGTATTTTTGAGAAGGAAATTATATACGAGAGTTAAATTAAATGGACAGTTTGGGTTGAGACGTGAGTGTCTACTACGACGAGAGAATAAATTATGGCGCGTATGATTATAAACCGGAATAGTATAAATTGTGATAATTATAAGTTGGTACGAGAATGCGATATGTACTACGATTAAACTACGGGGTTACTAAGATGTGTGTTTACTTAGTATTGGTATATGAATTGTGTGTATGACATACCTACCATACTTGCTATCACGGGAGGTTTGCGTTCGCTTAGGGACCTCTAATCCTTGTGTTGCCCGGATTTAGACTGGTTACCTTGATGAACATAGGTCATAGAAAGAATTATTTGGATATTAATAAGTCCGCTGATCGTGGGAGCGTAGGTATGTGCGTGACCCATGTGATGTGACTGTGTTTGCCTCCATTATTTGTGATGTTGTTATCTGTGAACTATTCCTGATAGATTCAGAATATGTAATCCTTATGTACGTGATGTACCGGGATGGATAGCAGAGTATGTGTGCACCACAACTTAGTTCTCGGGGTGCTTGTATTGTATATTTATGATGTGAATAACATACACTTAATTAATGGGAACCTTCATGTTAATGTTGTGAATATAATTACGGTATTGTTTCGGGAAAAACATAACGGGTTAGCTGATAGTGAAATATATTGTATTTTGAGCATCTGAGTTTACGTTAAACCCCTAATTAATTACGAGCGTTATAATGTTAATAGAACCGAGTAATATGGGTAGGACCTATGATAGTCTAGCTAGAGATGATGGCACTTAGCTAGTGGTTTGTGTCGTTGTAGATGGGTACTTACGTTAGGAGTGCACAGTTAGACGAGAGGTGAGAATATCATGTGAGTGCACGTCCTAACATGTACTTTGCATTTAATGTTTTAAATGTTTTTAAAGCACTTGCAGGTTTTTAAAATATAACTCCACATTCGGGCTCTGACCCGTTTGCTTTTCAAATCTATTTTTCTTTGTAAAACCATTTTAGGTGCCCAGCCACAAGGACACCATGCATAGGATACTCATTCAGGTGACGAGCTGTAGCTGTTTGTGGAAGCTACATGGATTTGCTTGTAGATGCTTCTATCACTTGGATTCCAGATTCATTGTCTATCAGTTGTAGGGCATGTTGCCCATTTCTATTAGAGTTACATTTCCATTACAGTTTTCAGACTTTGGCATGTATTGATTTAGTATTCAGTTACTTATTAGTTGTGGGATTTGTAGTGAGGAGTTTTCCTCCAGACTTTATTTACGTTATGTGATGGTTATTCTATTTACTACTTTATGGTGAATGGTGCTATTATTCTTTATTACACTTGTTGCATGTTAATCAGACTTTAAATAAAATTTGGCACTTACTTTTTAAATACTAGGTGGTTAGTAATAATAATAAAAATGTTTTCGACAGTGATGCTATTAACTGAGCCAACTTGGCATTTTGAATTAATTTAATAAAGGAGTAGCTACCCGGTATTTAATTAGTCGGGGTGTCACAGTTATTACTCGGGAGAATGTTCATTATTAGTTATTATTTCAACATATGTGCGATTGTTGTAATATGACCATACGTATATAAAGGGATGAATAATTATATACGAATAAATTAATACATGCTGTGAATTGTATTATATCTAGTTTTGGGATAAATAAGTAGGAAAATTAATTAAGGCGTTAGTAGTGCACATATTAAAGGAGGGGTGAGGATATCCTCAAGGGAGTGCGATACTAACTAAAATATGAAGAGCATGTATACATATTTATTACAGTAAGTTAATCATTTGTTAAATTTTTCCAAATATTTTGGGTCCTAACCCTTGCTATAAATATTTTTAAAAACCTTTTAGGTGTCTAGCCACATGGACGCCAGACTTGACTCATTCCAGCGATTCGTTGCTGCAGCATATGTGGATGATGTAGGAGTTTGATAGGAGCCTCATTATTTTTAGTTATAGTGTAGAAATTCATGTTAGTTACTTGAGCATGTCGCTCACAGCTTTATTTCGAATTTATGTCAGACTTGTGGAGATTTTTATTATCTCTCTTTACATTTGTTGGATTTGAGCTAATTGTTTATTCGGTCAGTTTATTTAGATGTTATTGGTTGATTTCAGTTAATTGTGATTATTTAAATTATTATGTTTCCGCATGAGTATCTTCTTTGAAGTAAAGTAAGATAAAATTTGGCACCAGTCTAATTTTCTCACTTAGGTGGTTAGTAATTAAAAAGGCGACAGTGATGCTAAGAATGAATCAACTGAGAAACTTGTTCTAATTTCATTTAGGACTGATCACCCGGGGTTAATTAGGTGGGGTGTCACAGATGGTATCAGAGCATTTGGTTCTTTATCCTTCGGATTTGTGCTGCTTACTATGTTTCAGCGTAGCGTTCAGTTGTTATAGAGCCCTATTATTAGGACGGTTAATTCACTTTTCGCTTTTGAGATATCATATTTTTGCTATTAGATTTTTGTATAATTTCTGTACTTATACGATTCGATCTATTTTCATATGCCACCTAAGAGACAGAGAGCGGAGAGGGTTGAGGCTAGGGATGAGTTCAGGGAGGCTCATCAGGAACCACAGGTACCACCACCACCACCCCCACTCGAGTTGATCTCCACTACTCAGGTGGTAGTGATAGTGGCCCAGACAGTTGAGACAATGGTGCAAGCTATGGAAGCTCATTTCCCAGAGCCCCAGGCACCACCTCCAGTGGCACCGGATGTTTAGGCTCTAGTAGTACCACTTTCTTGGCAGCGAGTTAGGGGGACCTTCCAGAAGGGTGACCCACCAGAGTTACGGGGTAGCACCAATGTGGTAGAGTCTTGCGATTGAAAGAAAAATATCCAGCAACATCTACGCATGCTAGAGTGTACCGATGTGAAGAAATAGATGCTTGTTACCTACCGTCTATCGGGGGTAGCCTTACAGTGGTGCGAGTCAGTTACCACCGCTGAGGAGAGAGATTTGATGATGATATCCGAGTTCTGGGTGCGGTTTGACCACAAATACTTCCCACTGGTAGTTGAGGCATAAATGAGAAATAAGTTTAGTGAGTTAGCACTGGGTGACCGTTCAGTGGCGGACTAGGAGGAGGAGTTCACCCGTTTGGCAAACTTTATGCCAAATGAGGCGAGCGATGAGGAGAGGAAGAAGTTAAGGTTCATGAATGGCCTAGCCTGGAGGATCAGGCAACACTTGATTGGTAATCTGACGTTGGTGATGTATATAGATGTCATTAGTGCCGCTCTTGTACATTGTCAGGATCATCGCGTCCATGCGAAAGGAAGTAAGAGGGTAGGAGAGACGAGCCAGCAAGGCAAGGCAGATGTTGGTGGTTATATAAGTGGTACTCAACAGCAGACTAGTAGTCAGTAAGGGAATTAGGCTAAGAAATTTAGGCCTGGTGGTATCCGATCGGGAGGACAGGGATTTAGGCAGGGTCAGCCTGGCCCAAATCAGCAGCAGTAGGTTCTTCAGGGTCGTCAGGGCCAAGGGAACAATGGGAGAGCCCAGCAGGGCCAGCCACATCAAGGCCAACGATAGGGGGACGGTCAGAGATGCTGTTTTGTTTACGGCCAGACCAAACACTTCAAGAGGGAGTGACCGCAGAGGGGCAGAGGTCAACAACAGGGTGTCCAACAGGGGTAGTAGGGACAAATACCAACAGTAGCATCGACTCCACTAGCCCCACAGTAGCAGGGGAAATGCACTATGGGTGTGTGTATAATGTCCGTAAAATTACCAATCCTCCAACACAACAAGTGCCGCCAGTAGTTGAGGGTATGTTCCTCATCCATGGTCATGAGGGTAGGATACTTTTATACAAGAGCATCTTATTCATTTATTAAATCTAAATTTGTTAAGCGGGCGGGGCTACTAGAGATCGCAGGTAGTCTCCGTATGTGTGTAGAATAATCAGTAGGCAGCAGGACATTTATTCACTCGATTTGTCGGGAGGTCGACATTTTGATTAGAAGGATTAGTTTAGCGGCAGACCTCTTAGTGTTAGATATGCAGGGGTACGATGTCATCCTAGGTATGGATTGGGTGGCAAGTTATCGGGCAACTGTAGATTATTACGAAACGATAATCGTGTTCTCCATTCCGGGATAGGAGATGTTCCTAATAGAGACGCCTCTACATGAGGGAGGGTCGCACACCCACTTATATTATATCGAGGAGGAGACCTCATAGGAGGTGGTAGTTCCATTGGATTTGATTTCGGTAGTGAAGGACTTTGAGGATGTGTTCTAGGAAACACCAGGATTTCCACCTAGCAGGAAATCGAGTTGGTAATCGATTTAGCACTGGGGACGAGACCGATTGATCAAGAACCTTACTGTAAGGCCCCTTTAGAGATGCGTGAGCTGAGAGACCAGATTCAGCAGCTCCTGGGCCAGGGTTTCATTCAGCGGAGTACATCGTCGTGGGGTGCACCGATGTTATTTTTTAAGAAGCAGGATGGTTCACTTCGGTTGTGCATGGACTATAGGGAGATGAACAAGGTGACAATACGAAATAAGTATCTGTTGCCTAGGATTGATGATTTATTTGACCAATTGATAGGGGAGTCTTACTTCTCCAAGATCGATTTGAGGTGAGGGTATCATCAGCTGCGTATCCGAGAGGAGGATGTTCCTAAAACCACTTTCCTATCGTGGTATGGATCTTACGAGTTCAGGGTGATTCCATTTGGGCTCACCAATGCGCCAGCAGTGTTCATGGATCTCATGAACAGGGTTTTCATGGAGTATCTCGACCAGTTTGTCATTGTGTTCATTGATGACATCCTGATTTATTTGCGCACTGAAGGGGGAGCACTCAAAGCATCTGCGTATGGTTCTAAAGACGCTGCGAGATCACCAGCTTTATGCCAAGTTTGGGAAGTGTGGATTTTGGCTACGGGAGGTACAGTTTCTTGGTCATGTGGTGTTAGACCGGGGTATTACGGTGGATCTGAGTAAGGTATCGACAGTGAGGGAGTGGGGGTATCCCATGACACCAATCGAGGTGCGTAGCTTCCTGGGATTGGAAGGTTATTACAGAAGATTCATTAAGGGCTTCTAAAAAATTACTGGCCCTTTGATGAATCTGACTTGGAAAGGGGTGCCTTTTAGTTGGAGTGATCATTGTCAATTAGCTTTTGACGAGCTAAAGTACAAGTTGAGATTTTCACCCGTACTTGCATTGCCAAGGGGAGGACTAGATTATCGGGTTTACACCGATGCATCATTACAGGGACTTGGGGGTGTGCTTCAGTAGGAGCAGAGGGCTATAGATTATGTGTTCAAAAAGTTAAAGCCCCACGAGAGGAATTACCCTAGTCATGACCTAGAGCTAGAAGTGGTCATTTTTACCTTGAGGATATGGAGACATTATCTACTGGGAGAGCAGTTCACCCTATTCACGGATCATAAGTCACTTAAGTATCTATTCACACAGAAGGATTTGAATTTGAGGCACAGGCGGTGGATAGAATTCTTGAAAGACTAATAGTTTGATATTCAGTATCATCCTGGTAAGGCTAATGTGGTGGCAAATGCATTGAGCCGAAGTAAAAAGCGAAGTGGAGAGAGCTTCGATATGAGAATGATGTAGCCAAGGACTGCATGTGAGCTTTATCCATCACACCGAAGATCATTATGCGAGTTGTCAGGGCTCAGGCAGAGGACCGAATCTTCCAGGATAGTGTATGCCAGCTATTAGCTGAGGGAGCGAAAGGTTACTCTATCAGCTCGCAAGGAGGCCTACGCCTAAATGGGAGGTTAATTATGCCAGAGGGTGAGGAGTTGAGGCACGCCGTTATGATAGAGTCCTATGATTCAAGATTTACAATACATCGTGGCGGGGATAAAATGTTTCAGGACACGAGGAGACAGTATTGGTGGACGGGAATGAAACGTGACATAGCAGAGTTTGTCTCAAAATGTATCACATGTTAGCTCGTGAAAGTTGACCATCAGAGACCTCCAGGGATGCTACAGCCTCTAGATATTCCTGTGTGGAAGTGGGAGAGTATCTCCATGAACTTCATTACAGGGTTACCTCCATCGCAGAGGGGTCACGACTCCATATGGTTCATTGTGGATCGGTTGACCAAGGTGGCCCACTTCCTACCTATTCGCATAGACTTTGAGACAATGCGTTACGCGTAGCTATTCATAGCAGAGATTGTTAAGCTAAATGGGGTACCGGTAAATATTGTGTCTGATAGAGACAAGATTTTTATGGCCCATTTTTGGCAGAGCTTTCAGGAGACCATGGGCACAGATCTACGTTTGAGTACAACTTATCACCCACTAATCGACGAGAAGACTGAAAGAGTCAATCAGATGCTAGAAGACATGCTCATAATGTGAATTTTAGACTTTGGAGGAGGATGGGAGAGATATCTTGCTTTGGTAGAGTTTTCATATAACAACTCTTACCAATTCATGATTGGCAAGGCACCATTCGTGGCACTGTACGGTAGATTGTCTTTCACCCACCTGTTGGTTAGAGGTGGGGGACAACAAGTTATTGGGGTTGGATATTCTCTAGGAGACGTCTGCCAAAATAGAGATGATTCGAGGACGGATTCGAATAGCTCAGGATAGGCAGAAGAGTTATGCTCATGCTTCACGAAGACATGTGGAGTTAGAGATCGGGGATCAGGTAGTAGTTAGGGTATCCCCTATGAAAGGGGTGATGAGGTTTGGCAAGAAGGGTAAATTAGCACCGAGGTATGTGGGATCCTTTCCTATTATTGAGAGGGTGATACCGGTAGCATATAGACTGGGATTGCCAGAGCATCTTCAGCGGATACACGACGTGTTCCATGTGGCATCACTAAAGAAATATCGAAGGAGCGAGAGGTCCTTCTAGAACATTCCACTCAAGGAAATTGATTTACAGCCAGACATCTCATATGAGGAGAGATCGATGGCTATTCTGGACCGTAGTGAGCGCAAGTTACGATCCAAGGTTGTTCCACTAGTTAGAGTACAGTGGGGTCGTCACATAATTGACGAGTCTACCTGGGAGAGGGAGGAGGATATGCGAAAAAAATATCTAGAGATATTCACCACAGGTACGACCTAATTTCGGTGACGAAATTCCTTTGTACGGGAGGAGTATGTAACACCCTGTAATTTTAGGCATTTAAGATTAAAGTAATTCAAATTTTTTTAAATTACTTGTGTATCATAATTTTAATTGAATTAATTATGGTAATATTTATTTAAATATTAATCGAGGAGTGAATGGTTAATATTTAGGGAAATTTAATTACTACGTGAATAGTAATAAATTATTTATGTCATTAAGGGTATTAGTGATGGGGCATTTATTTATCTCAGTCGGGAGTCGGTATAGACTAATTTGGGTGTGAGATAAGGATTTTTATAAATTAATTTGGATGCTAATTCTGAGTGTATGGTTGAGTCCGGATGGGTAGAGATAGTCGGAAAAGTGTACCCGGGGGTAGTAAACGGGTCACAGGACATTTTAAGGCATAGTCGGGCCCACATGGGGGTATTTGGGTCACTTGGGCTTAGCCCATTAGGCTAAAAACGGGATTAAGCCTAATTACTTAATTAAAAGGAAAAGGGGAACGAATGATTGGAGATTAGAAAACACATAGTGGGAGAGAAAACCCTGAGGAGTAGTTAAAGGCACTAAGAACCAATTTGGGGGACAAGGGAAAGAGCCAAAGGGGGGATTTTATCATCAACATTGAGAATCACAACTCTGGATCAAACCCTACGAAACAATTAGGCAAGTGGTTAACTTGCTATTGCATGTATTTGTGTTTTCAATTCATATTTATGTGATGTGAATACCTAAAATTCGTTTTGGGGATAAACGGGTACAAAAAAGTGGGGTTTTCGTAATTGGAACATAAAATGGAAATTAGTATAAGAATTTATGGTGTTACATGATTCTGAACAGATATTCACCTTAGTGGTGATAAACCCAGATGAATTATGAATGAAATTGAGTTGGGAATCTGGTGTTGTGGCTGATTTACGAATAACTCGAGTTTTTGACCCAATTTAAAAAACGGTAGAGAACGAAAATTATGAAAAACGTTACTAATGCCGTTTAATACAATGATTAAACTGTATAAGCAACTCCGAGTTGTTTGTTGAAGAAACCCTTTTCTTTTGAAAATAAAAATGATAAACAACAAGATGTGTTTACAAAAACTTATGTACGAGAATAACCAAGACTTTGTAATCAGTTTTAAAACTAAGATAGTTTCAAAATATCCGCACACTATAGAATGAGATGAGGAGATGAAGATAATCAGAACACACTATTTTTAACGTGGTAAAACCTCTCCCAATAGAGGAAACATCCACGGTGACTTCTAAGTCAAGAAAGTAAAAATCCACTAAAAACAAATAGCAGTTACAAACAATACAACATACATGCACACAACTCAACCTATTCTAAGTTTAGGAATATACCCCACTTGGTGTCCTTCTAACTTCTTTGTAGATCTGATTGTTGATGATGTTCTTACAGTTTGATAACTTCCACTTTGCTGTAGCTTTCTTTTCGTCGACTCAATAATCTTTGATCTTATTCTCAACACTTTCAGTGTGTCAAGTGTTTGTGATGTGATTTCTATCCACATGCATGAACTCACACACACTTAGTTTGTACAGACAATCCTAGAAAATTACATATAAAGACTATATGTTGTGATTTTCTTTTCTTTCTTTCTTACAAAACATGGAACCTTTTTGACCTTTTAATCTATCCCAGATTCCACAGATATCTTGCTTCAAAATCAGTCAAGATCTTAATCAATCTCAGTTTTGAAAAGATTTTCGAGATTGAAAACCTCCAAGTGAGAATCCAACTAGGTCAAGGTTTAGTTTCAGAAGAACAAGAAATATAAAACATTTACAGATCTAAATCAACAAATATTTTCTTAAAATGAGAAACAAATATGCAGATCTAGTGATATATAACATGCAATAGTGTAGATCTAAGATTTCTATGAAAAAGAAATACAGATCTCACCAAAATGTCTAAGTTGGTAAAAAGATCACAGATCAAGAGGTTACAGCTACAAACGATCAAACCAGTAACACCAATCTCTCTCAAACACTCAAGGTTGTGTTTGGATTTCTGAGAGTACGCAGGTTTGAATATGGTTTGAAGTTGTTTAGGGTTAGGGTTAGGGTTTCTAACTCAGTTTCCCTTTCTCTCTCTTTTCTTTTATCTCTTCTCTCTCACTTCTCTCTTCTTTTTTTTTCTCTCAATTTAGACGACTCCCAAAAGTCTTAAAATGCTAAGAATAAGAGGGTTTATATAGGAGCCAAGGAAGGTTCTGGATCGCTGATAGCAATCAAAGGTTGAGATTCAGTCTTCCTTATAATGACTTGATCCAAGGGTGCTAAGATAGCGGTTGGTTAAAACGAAGGTGATTGGTCCACAGTGATAACACATGGATAGACTTAAAACACATACAGGCCATAGATAACGTTTGATTTAACGATCCACAATACACCAAGCAGCTCTCTCACAAAACAAACACAAATTAGATAACAAGAGCATGACAAGTGTTGGCATTTCATTGGCTGGCAAACGCGCGTCCAAACTAATTACATGCAACACCCTAAAGTCTCTGGCGCATTGATATTCTACCCAATCAAACACTCTAATGAAAAACTAATTTTTCATAATAGCATTTTAACTACACAAAGTTTATAAACACACTTTTATTAAAGAAAACATTATTTTAAAAATGTTTAAAAAATTCCCAAAAAATTATTAAAACAACATTTTAAGGGGAATTTAACACACAATCAATATGAGCAATATATACACATGTATGCACTTCTAATGTGTGTAGTGTGATACAATTTATACCTTATTTGGATCATTGAAGAGGATTAGAGAGTGAACAAGTCTGAGGTTCTTTGGATTCTAGGTTAGACAACAAATTTTTTCACTATTTCCAAATTAGATGAACACTTATATAATATAGACTTAAGTAAGTCAAAGGTATAAGGTGCTTCAAATTAAACGGGGTTTAGGGACTTTATGGGCATTCCTTTTGATGTTATGGGGGTGATATATTGATGAGAGAACTTGGGTTAGTCTGTAGAAGGAGTTGGGATTTTAAGGTTTTCGTCATGGAGAAATAGACCTGCGTAGAAGAAGAAGAAGATTCGTTCGATCGATCGATCGATGGTTGGGATCGATCAATCGATGGTCCAGGATTTTTCACAGTTCCGCCAATTTTAATACATAAGGTAAATGAATTAAATATTCTTCCCCATACTTTCGTTCGTGAGAAATAAGTATGGAACATTAATTCCTAACAAATATGAAGGAAAGTGATTAAGGTTGGGAGGAATTTATGTGTGACACACTACGGTAAATTTTGGGAAGAAAGATTCCAAAATAATTAAATACGGATCGAGTGGGAAAGTACGGGTATGTTGGTTGAGCGATATCAAGGTGTTAAATTAATTTTGATGTAAAACTCATTAATTTGGAGTTGGGGATTTAGACTCAGGTTTTATTTTATTTCGGGCCACGAGAGCGAGTCCGAATATATTGGTTGGGCGACACCGAAAGATATCTAATTAATTAACGTGCAAATTAATTAATAATCAGAGTTGGACCATAAACTCATGATAAATTGTATAGGCTTGTGCTACAGACTTAGTACACGGGATAGCCGGGGTATTTTATTTCTCTCTCTCTCTCTCTCTCTATATATATATATATATATATATATATATATATATATATATATATATATGGTGTGTGCATTAATATCAGTGGCTAGATATTATTATTATATCTACTCTAGTGCTATCAAGGAAGGTTGGGCGTAGAGGGTGAATTCCCTAGCTTGAGGAGTAGGGAGAGTATATCCCCAGGTCATAGCGTTCATTATATGGGTGAGGGGCATCTCACTTTCAGGTAAGGAATATGACTGCCTCTAATATTTATGTTATTAACCAAGTTAGTGAGCGATTCTGCCTTGGGGTAGCTAGGTTATGTGAAAACACCTAGTGGGATAGCCATTTAGAGAATATACATCCGGTGAGTTATTACTCGGGAGAATGTTCATTATTAATTACTATTTCAACATATGTGCAATTGTTGTAATATGACCATACGTATACAATGGGATGAATAATTATAGACGAGTAAATTAATACAAGTCGTGAATTGTATTCTATGTATAATGTGTTTAGAAGTTATATGAATTTGAGAAGGGTAATGATTAAGTAAGTTAATGTTGATAATAACTTAGAAGTCATAATTATTGCATACTCGGTTAGGGTAGGGTGGTGGCAAGGGGTTGTATCGGCTATCTAGTTTTGTGATAAATAACTAGGGAAATTAATTAAGGCGTTAGTAATGCACATATTAGAGGAGGGGTGGGGATATCCTTAAGGGAGTGCGACACTAATTAAAATATGAAGAGCATGCATACATATTTATTAGTGCAAGTTAATCATTTGCTAAATAGTTTCAAAATGTTTTGGGTTCTAACTCTTGCTATAAATATTTTTAAAAACCTTTTAGGTGTTCAGCCATAGGGACACCAGACTTGACTCATTCCAGTGATTCGTTGCTGCAGCATATGTGGATGTCGTGGGAGTTTGATAGGCGCCTCATTATTTCCATCTCTAGTGTAGAAATTACTATCAGTTACTTGAGCATGTTGCTCAAAGCTTTATTTAGAATTTATGTCAGACTTGTGGAGGTTTTTATTATCTGTCTTTACATTTGTTGGATTTGAACCGATGGTTTATTCAGTCAGTTTATTTATATGTGATTGGTTGATTTCAGTTAATTGTGATTGTTTACATTATTATGTTTCCGTCTGAGTATCTTCTTTGAAGCAAAGTAAGATAAAATTTGGCACTAGTCTAATTTTCTCACTTAGGTGGTTAGTAATTAAAAAGGCGACAGTGATGCTAATAATGAACCAACTGACAAACCTGTTCTAATTTAATTTAGGACTAATCACCCGGGGTTAATTAGACGAGGTATCACAATTTGGACTTTGGAATATTTTTAGGCCTAACTGGCACCCCGTAGGTGTATTTGTGTACTTTGAATTTTTAGGGAAATATTATGGGTGAAAATTAAAGAAAATAATTAAGGTAAATATTGGGGCCAAAGGGTACGTCGGTTCCAAACCTATGAGAGAGAAAATAGAGAGACACATAGGAATGAAGAAGGAGTCCATAGGTATTCAAGGTGTAAAATTGAAGGATTCACATCACAAATCCCACCAAAGCATAGATCAAAAGACGAGGAACAAGTCTATGCCAATTTTATCAACGGATGAGAACATCATAATCAAGGAATGTGTTTATTACTCGCTTTCTTTAGAAATAATTGTGTTCATGTTAGACTCAGTAATTACTCCATTACTATGAAGATGAATATTGTTGAAAATTTGATGAATTGATCATAAATTAGGACTGATTTGAATAAATTTTGATTCCTCATGTAGATAGGATTATGTACACAAAATTATGATAAATTGATGACTAAATCTGGGCTTAATTGGAGTTTTGCATATAAATTTGAGAATTAGGGTTCTTGATATATTAATTTGGGGATTTCGAATTTACTGATGATTAGTGATGATTTAATGATGATATATTGGTTGAAATCGTATATGGATGTTAGGTAGTTGATGGGAATTGAATGATTGGTGTTTGGGTTGATTTCTTTAGAGGTTTTAGGCTTAAATATGGTGGAAAACGAAACTGTTAAGGGTGTAGAACGTAATAGGTCTAGTGGGGGAGAAGACAACTCAATCTTGTTCGAACGAGATTGATCTTCTTTCGAACGAGATTGATCTTATGAGAAACTAGATGTCATTTGAACAACATCTGACCTCGTTCGAATGACAGGTCCAAAAATCTGGGAATCCTCCAATTCGAGTTACACAATTATTTTGAGTGGGGAAAACTGCCAGTTGACGAATTTAGTACAGTGCGGAATTGTTGGGAGGTAATTTCATAATGATATTTTATATATTTTGAAAAAGTGAGTTAACCGTGGAAATTTTGAGAGAGAGAATAATCGAGATAATACTATAATAGGTTGTAATGAGAGAATACTGCGTATGGAAAATACATGTATGGGACGGGTGAATAATATGATTTTTTTAGAGGATGTGAGAATGCCTATTATATGATTGTATTTGTGTATATGGAATACCTACGCTGCTTGCTATCGGGATGATGTTTCGCGCAGTGGACAGTCTTATCATGGGTGACCCAATGGGGGGATATTTGACTTTTACCCAGAGCATATGAACTTAGATACGTGCTATCTGTTACATATGATAGTTTCGACGGTTAAATGGGAGCGTAGATTTGTGTGTGACCCATTTAAATGGTGAGTATGCTCGCCTCCAATATTTGTGTTATGATATTTATGGTTCGTGAGAGATGCTGAACCAATTGTCCATATGTAACGAGCGATGTACCAGGACATTATAGCAGAGTATGCATTGCGCCAAGTGGCCTTAACCAAGGGATGCATGATTAGTGTATATATATATATATATATATATAAGCTTGTGATTATGTCTACTTTGTATAACTAGTAGATATGGTAATAATGATAATTGCTTTGCACCAAGTGGTATTAACCAGGGGGTGAAGGTGTAGTATACATATATAGGGATGATGTTACTTTATATATGAATAAACTTGGGAAAATTCTACTATGTGAAATTAGTAGATAGAATAATAATGAGAAATATAAAGATTTCAGAGAAAAAAAGTTTACCCATTTGAACGGGGAATATAATGATATTTAGTTATGTGGGATAAGCTATTTCAATAACGTATTGTATGGGTGATATGGATATACTACTAGTGAGGTAGATAATGGCATGTTGACTTCGGATTAGTTAGGCTGAGTAGCGTAACTAATAGGGGTAGATGCGCGTGCACAATAGATGAGAGGTGAGAATCTGATGTGAGAGTTCGAAACTCACATGCCCATATTACTTCATTCATTGTAGTTTTAAATACTTGCTAAAACAAATATTTTTACAACTCGGGCTTTGACCAGTTTCTTGCTATTCTCCTCTCTTTTGGTATGTGTGTGTGTGTATATATATATATATATATATTATTTATCTGGTGGCCAACCACAGGGTTGCCACCAGACTTAGACACATGGATCATTTGGCGAGTTGTAGCTATTGTGGAAGCTGTAGGTTATTGAGATTAGATGCTTCTATCTTTCCATTCAGTTCTAGATCAGACATTTCAGTTAGGGCACATTTAGCCCGCTTCTAGTTTAGTTATTCAGAGATTGTACTTTTTTAGTAGCATTTCTTCTCTTGTTGGATTGAGTAGGGTTACACTTTTGGTTTTAGACTTTGAACTGGAATGTTTTATCCAGTCTTATTTAATTCAGTAATTATTTTTCTGTTCAGTATATATTTTATTCCGGTGGAATGCAAATAGTTTTTGTTTTAATAATGAAAATTTATTAACGGATTATTTGGGTATAATTAAAATTAAATGTTTTGACACTTAGCTTAATTACTTATTAGGTGATCAATAAATAAAATTATTTTCGGCAGTGATGCTCAAAATGAACCAATCGGCCACTTAAATTTAATTTAATAAAGGACTGAGCACCCGGTATTTCATTAGGCGGGGTATCACATATGGTATTAGAGCATCAGGTTCTAATGTCCTTAGGATCTGTACGACTTTCTACATTTTCAGCACAACGTTCTTTAATGTAGAGCCTTTTTATATGATTGTAATCTTCCCTTACGCATGCGACTTACGTTATTTTTCTATGAATTATAATTGACCTGACTTATTATATGAAATAATTTGTACTTTGAGCACTGAACATTATTGGACGACCAGCAAGGGGCATAAGAAGGACTGTAAGAAAAGAAGCCCGACATAAGACATAGAGTAATATGGGAATGGTGGTCGTGATAAAAGTCACCACGAGTATTATGTAAGCAAGTGAAAATAGAATCATAACTCGACATTCCCCCAGGCACCATCGTAGGTAACTATGGAGAGATTTCAGGATCATCTAGCTTAGTTGACAAGAGGGGAATTAGAGGGAACCTTTTTAAAATTCATCGCTGAAGATGCGAAGAAGAAAGAGAAAAAGTGTAACATGCCAATGGAAGTAGAAAGTTCGAAGGCAATTGTGTAGAGTGGAGTGCAACGACACTCAAAATTAAAATTGGAGTTAAATTTGTATCTCTTAGGAGCGACATAAAGTTATTAGATTCAATCGCCACATATAAAGATGTGTGTTTGAGAATTAAAGAGAAATTTTGGTACGATTTCACCGTGAGGTCTTCCATTCGATGCTATAACAGAGATACTAGTGAATTTTTGAAACTTTGCATAGTGGGAAGGTTAGAGAACGATTGTGAGAGATAGGTTGAATTTCCTAATGAACTTCATACCTAGAAAATGGGCATAGAATATGAAAAGGTTTATAGTCGATAAAGGGTCGTGTATAGAATACGAGGATGGATGAGAAATCTAGCTAGGATGACTGATGTTGATGTCATCAAAGTTATACGTTTACAAGTTATTTCAGCACTTCTAGAAGAGGTGAGCTAGGAGGGTTAGAGAATTTGGCCAAAAAGCAAAACTGAACTTAACGGTGTCAGTGAAACACCACATGAGAGTATGCCCAATAGGGAACTCATTTAAATAATATTGATTGATTAACTTCCTACCAAGTGATGATGAAATAAATCAGGGTTGTAGAGGCCAACAATAATTTCTAAAGGCTCGCATAGCCGAAGGGACAATGGGAGAACAATTGGGAGCTAAGATTGCCAGTCCAAGGAAATGACATTCCAAAATGGTCAGTGGGACCAGTGATGGGAAATGGCTGGGGAAGTTTCCCTATTTGTAGAGAGTGGGACTATCAGTGTTGAATGTGTCCATGTTGAGAAGTGCAACCGATAAGATTTGAGAATGGTAAATCATATTAATTAGGCATAACAATTAGATGAGTGAAGTTTTCATAGGAGGAATTGGGTCAAGAGAATTGAGCCCAAGAAGTTACAAACCGAGAGTGGTGGGTTCAGGCAGGACCAGTAGAGTCCTCGATAACAGTAGCATACCGTATTTTAGGGTCGATGGGGCCTCAGATGAAATAGGTTGGCCAGTAAGGCCATGATTGAGGTCCCAAGATTTAGGCTAATGTTTCAATGGTGGGTGTGTAAGACGCAGAACATAATAATTTTTCCCACAACGAGAAGGGGGAAACTATTAGGTGAAATACTAGATGTATAAAGATTGAAAATGCTCATGGGTCGTGTTGGAAACTACGTGCTGGGAACCTACGACCAGGTGAGCCTGATGAAGTTTTGTTTCATACTTGCGAGGAAAGGATTAGGTCAGGTGACTTGCGTGTGTCACATTACATATATGAGTTGTTAACACTAAAGTTCACGTGCGAGTCGAGTTTAGTGGGTACGTTAGTTTTAACTGTCTGGTTACAAACATATTTATTATGGGTAATGGGGCTTTCTGATGTCGTCCATGACTGAGCCGGGTGGGACCTAAAAACATAATTTGTTATTATAATTTACTATTGACTGAGTTAGAAAAGTAGAGCTTGTTATGGTAATGTGTAGTGATAATTACTGAATGTTTGAATGATAATAGATTGAGTGATAAGACTATCGTGCTAGGTACTCCGGGTGAGTAAAATTACTTGTGTGTTGTGCCACCTGAAATAGGGATGGACCTATATATATATATATATATATATATATGAAAGTTTCATGATATCATAGACTCCAGCGACCGTGTCGCCTAGTTATATATGACCCCAATGTGCAGGAATTTATTTACTGATGTGACTCCAAATAAATTGTGTTCTTTATCAAGGAGTGAGAGATAACTTGTTATATATAGAGCCAAAACTTGGGATAGTGAGAGTGTCATGTTTCATGTTATTTTATGGACATATGTAGATTAATATGTTAACATACATATATTTTGGGAAGGTACATGTTATGGACTCGGGGACTTATGGATCTCGATGACCGATGATGTTAGGTAGTAGTGTATCGGGAGGGTTCCTTTTTTGGATTTAGCTTTGTGGGACATCCCACGTATGGAACTAACGAACGTCGGGAGTTAGAGAGAAGTTAGGATGATAGTACATGGGATTCACACCTTTGTAATTATACATTCATAAAGGTATAATTAAGAGTGCATAATCCCACTATAATGTGAGAATATAATTCATTTGTGCAAAAATGCGCAAGGAATAGGGTGCATGGGTGCCCTAGGTAATTGAATCTTGATTTTGTTTCCGTTCAGAACATATGGAATGAGGTAAATGAAGATAAAAGTGGAGATATCAGGACTTGATTGCACGCTCACGAGAATGGCATTGTATTAGGTAGTAGATTTTGATTGTCATGAGAATTCGACAACATTTAGCCAGCGGTTGAAGTTTATTCCGTAAGATTCGTTAGAGACTTACGTTTCACGAGAAACTGATTTTTAGAGAAAGGGAAGGAGCTATGACACACGGTGAGGCAAAGTCACATGGATCAATGTTAGCGGTACATTTGAGAAGAATATCATATGTATCATGTTATAAATGACAGTTGTGATGGGATTTAAGGAGGAGAAATATGGCTAAATTCATTTTGCAATGGGTCACCTGTCTATTGAAAAAGGGTGGACCATCCGAAACCAGCAGGGGTTTCTTCAAACGTTAGGGATTCCTAGGTAGTAATGGGAGAATATTCCCAAGGATTTTATTGAGAAAGGGGTTACGATCCTATATGGGTGATAATGGATCGATTGAACGAAGTTGCTCATGTTACGCCAGTTAGGACTGGTCATATTATGGGACAATATAAGTAGATCTTATTAAATAAGATAGTGAGGTTATATGGGTACCGCTTGATATCGTGTTTGATTGGGACAAGATCTTTATATTTCGATTTTGGAAAAGAGTTTACGAGGCTTTGGGTACCAAGTCGTGATTGAGTACTACCTATCATCTGCATACGAATGGGCAGAACAAGCGGACTAGTCAGATGTTGGAGAATAAATTATATGTGTACCCTTGAGCCTCAAGGGAGGACGAGAACAATCCCTTCCACTAGTGGAGTTTGTGTACAATAATTATTATAAGCTCACTTTGGGCATTGTGCAAGTTGAGGTATGGCACAGTAAGACTTGTTGTTCTCCTGCTTGCTAATTAAAGGTGGAGGACCAAGTGATATTACGAAGATCGGAGATGAGTTAATACTTATAGTATATTATGTGTGCAAAAATATATACTGCGCAAATAACCTACCTATGTACGATCATTGCAAGGCGATATCGAACGTATCTAAAGAATGATTAATCTACTAAGGTGAAAATAGTAGAAGGCTAGATGGTGCATGTCTAAAATTAAGATTAAGTAGTTAAACTTAAACAGTAAGACTTGGACAAGAACCAATGTGACAGGGTAACCTGGAGTTTAAAACGAACATATGTGAAGTGTTCATTATGAAAGGTATTGAATAGCGTACTATATGGGTGGTACGGAGTAGTTTACTTGGGAGCACAATGATGTGACGCACAATATATAAATAGTGTTGTTTGTACCTGGTATTCTTTTTCCAAATTTCGGGATGAAATTTCGTTGTAAGGGGGGAAGTATGTACCCCCCCGTATTTTCATGATATTATATAATTATGAGATTAATTATTATTGTTGGATTAATTTAATTAAAAAGGCGAGAAATTAATTTGTTAGTTAATTAATCTAAATTTAAATAATTATTAACTACAATGCCAAGGGTTAATAATTATTGACGAATATTATTGAATATTACTGCGTGGTTATGTAATATGCAATTATGAATTTTATAAATTATCAAGAGTGTGAAACGTGACAGTTCGGTATATTAAGTCGGGACATGCGTTTGAGTCGTGTCGAGACTAATTTAATGGATTAAAGAAGTAAATTATTTTTAAGTAACCCATCTGACCATTTGGAGTGCGCTATTGAGTCTGGAAGGCTCGAGATAGTCAGAAAAATCTACTCGGGTATTTTATTTGGACTCGGGAATATTTTTAGGCCTAATCGGCACCCCGCAGGGGTATTTTTATCCTTTGAATTTTTGGGGAAACATGGGAGAGAAAGGGTCTGTCAGTTTCAAACCTATGAGAGATAAAAGAGAGAGAGACAGAAGAAGGAAGAAGGAGTCCATAGGTGTTCTTGGTGCAAAACTCAAGGACTCACATAATAAATCCCACCAAAGCATATATCGAAAGACGAGGAACATGTCTATGACAATTTCATCAATGGATCAGAACATCATAATAGAGGAATGTGTTTATTGCTTGCTTTCTTTAGCAATAGTTGTGTTCATGTTAGACAAGGTAATTACTCCATTATTATGAAGATGAATATTGTTGAAAATTTGGGAGAATTGATCATAAATTAGGACTGATTTGAATAAAGTTCGAATCCCTCATGTAAATAGGATCATGTCCACAAAATTATGATAAATTGATGATTAAATCTAGGCTTAATTTGGGGTTTTGCATATAAATTTGAGAATTAGGGTTCTTGATGTATTAATTTGGGGATTTATAATTTATTGATGATTAATGATGATTGAATGATGATATATTGGTTTAAATCATATATGGACGTTAGGTAGTTGATGGGAATTGAATGGTTGGTGTTTGGGCTGATTTCTTTAGAGGTTTTAGGCTTAAGAATGGTGGAAAACGAAACTATTAATGGTGTAGAACGTAATAGGTCTGGTGGGGGAGAAGACAACTCAATCTCGTTCGAACGAGATTGATCTTCGTTCGAACAAGAAACCAGATGTTGTTTGAACAACATCTAACCTCGTTCGAATGACAGGTCCAAAAATCTGAGAAATCTCCAGTTCAGTCCACAGTTATTTTGAGTGGGGAAAACTGGCAGTTGATGAATTTAGTATAGTACATAATTGTTGGGTCGTAATTGCATAATGATAGATTATATATTTTGGAAAAGTGAGTTAACGGTGGAAATTTTGAGAGAGAGAGAATAATCGAGATAATAATATTACAAGTAGTAATGAAAGAATACTGCGTGTGGAAAATGCATATATGGGTTGGGTGAATACCTTAATTTTTTAGAGGGTGTGAGAATTCCTATTATATGATTGTATTTGTGTGTATGGCATACCTACGCTACTTGCTATCGGGAGGAGGTTTCACACATTGGACAGTCTTATCATGGGTGAACCAATGGGGTGATATTTGACTTGTACCCAGAGCATATGAACTTGGATACGTGTTATCCATTACATATGATAGTTTTGATGGTTGAATGTGATCATAGGTATGTGTGTGACCCATTTAGCTGGTGAGTATGATCACCTCCAATATTTGTGTTATGAGATTTATGGTTCGTGAGAGACGCTGAACTAATTGTCCATATGCAGCGAGTGATGCACTAGGACATGATAGCAGAGTATGCATTACGCCAAGTGGTCTTAATGGAGGGGTGCACGATTAGTATATATATGTTTAAGGATGATGTGACGATATATATATATATATACACACACACACACTAGGGTATGGCCGTGCCTAAAGGCACAACGCTAATTTTCGAAAGTGTACGTCGTTGATAGGACCATAATTCTAAATTAATTCGCAATAGATAAACATTTTTTGAAATAACCTATTCTACGAACCAATTAATTTAAAAAATTGGAAATATTTTGAAAGTTTTTTACATACACACATACATACACGTGTTTATATACATACATAAATAACCTTGGTATGAACAAGTAATTCAAAACAGAAAAAGACAGTAATAATGGAAATAGAATTGAACACTCTTTTATACTCAAACAATAAAGTTAGACTTACAATCTCTTTGAGTGAATTCCATGTATTATCTTGTTTCACGGACAAGTCCTCGGTAATTAAAAGTGCAAATGCAGTCCTTTCATGAATATAAGAATGTAATGAATAGACGCTTTTGTAATACCCCGTATTTTTATCCGTATTCTATAACTTTTAATTATGAGGTTAATTAAATGGAATTACTTTTAATTCTGGGATTTATTAAATTAATTTGGGATATAATTAATTGGGAATTAATCCGGATATAAATACTAGCGAGATGTGAGTTGGTATTTGATTATGATGTTAAAGTTGAATATTTTCGAGTATGTATGGTAATATATGAGTATTGTTACATATTAAATTTGTCGCCAGACTGAAATACGACAATTTGGGAAATTTAGTTGGGACGCGCGTGCCAGTTGCGTCATGAATGTAACTATTTAAATTAAAAAGTGAATTTTATTTTTATCAACCAAATGTTCATTTTGAGTGCGCCAGCGTGTCCGGAAGGGTCGAAATAGTCAGAAAACACTAGCTGGGGGTTTAGTTTGGGTTCCAGGGCATTTTTAGGCCATACCGGCAACCCAAAAAGGGTAGTTTGGTAATTTTGAAAATAGGGGATTTAAAACCCACGAATTTTAGAGGTTATTTTTATATTAGAAAATAACCCACTAAGCCCATTTCAACATTTGGTAAGTTAGAGGGCTACGGGAGTTATAGGGGGAGTTTGAAGAGGCTCCAAAAGAAACCCCTAACCACCATCACCATCTTTAGGAGAAATATGTAGAGAGGAAGAGGAGAATCAACCTTCAATCCTTCAACGACTAGTCAGAACATCTAAGGCAAGTGGTTTAATTACATAATTTCAAGAGAATGTTTCTTCCATGCTTAGATTTGAACATATGTCTTATATTGAAAGTTTGATGAAACCCATGAAATTAGAGATAGAATTCATGATCTATTTAAATAGGGATTGCATGTAGAATGTTTATGGACAAATTTCATATAAAAAAAATATTGATGATTTAAAAAAACATATTTATAAGAAATAGTGGTAGATATTAAATTATGTGTTCATATTTGTAGGGTTTGAGATAAGATTCGGGAAGTTTGATGATTTCATGTTAATTTAGGAAGATTTGACACAAAATATATGTTAAATAGTGACCTAGGATAACTTGGAGTAGTTTATTCACATTAAAACTCAATTGGGATGATCTTAGTATGGACTTAAGAGAGAGAAATTGAAGAAAAATGAATTGAGGAAATTTCTGGGCGAAAACTGTAATCTCGTTAGAAGACCTGCCCAGGTCATTCGAACGAGCTTCTAACGAGATGACAGTGTCCCTTCTAACGAGTTGGTAGTTCGTTCGAAGCCTTTCGTTCGAACGACCTCGTTGGAACAAAACTTCTAACTAGTTGACAGAGTGGCCTTTTTGGCCTAATTTCATTTCTAATGTCCCGTAGACTTATTTAATTGGAGTATTAACCTTCCCTCATTGATTAGTGGGTATAATTATGAGAATTGGGGTACGTTGAAGAGTAGAACTTAGAACCTTATAGTAATTCGGATGACATTTGTGGAATAAGAAACGAATACCTAATTACGACGTGAGAAGGGTTGACAACGTTAATATACAAATCGGTGACTTGTAAACATATAACATTAAATGACGGTATAAGAACGAGAAGTATACCTATATTAATAATTCGAGATATCTAAGATGTGCGAATGCTTAGTATATGTGGTTTTATGTGTAAAACATACCTACCATACATGCTATCACGAGAGGTTTGAGTTTGATTAGGTCAATCTAATCTTTGTGTGCCTACAGGGGGGATTTAGATTGGTACCTCGAGGACATAGGTCAAAGAAGGACTTATTGAGAAGTTAACAAGTCTGATGATCGTGGGAGCGTAGGTATGTGCATGACCCATGTGATGTGAACTATGTTCGCCTCCATTATTTGTGATTGTTGTTATTTGAGAACGATTCCTGAGAGATTCGGAATGCGTGGTCCTTATGTACGTGATGTACCGGGATTGGATAGCAGAGTATGTGTGCACCGCAGCTTAGTCTCGGGGTTCTAGTATTGTATATTTATGATGAGAATAATATACTGTTATTAAAATGAACTGTGATGTGTAAATGTGAGTATCTATAATATCAACGTTTTGTAAAAGATAAAATGGAAGATCTCTAGTGATTAGTAGTACTAAAACGGGAAATTGTGTAGAAGAGTAAAACACTCTGTTTAAAATAAGATGTCGGGAATTAAATCGTGAATCGTATAGTAATGTTAGATTTTATATTGGACCAGTTAGATATTGACATAATTAGATTCGATTTCGGATATGTTAGGAGTGCACAGATAGTCGAGAGGTGAGGAACTCATGTGAGAGAACGTCCTAACATGTATTTTGCATTCATTGTTTTATGTCATTAAAACACTTGCTATATTTTAATCTGTTTTCCACAATCGGGCTCTGACCCATTTTCTTTCAAATATATTTTCTTGTAAAAACCTATTAGCTGCCCAGCCACAAGGACACCATTCATAGGAGTTCCATTCACGTGACGTACTGTAGCTGCTGTGGAAGTTATAGGACCTTGACAGTAGACGCCTCCACTTTCGATTTTGACTCTATGTTATCAGATTTTTCTCATCTGTTGGGCATGTCGGCCCATTTCTCTTAGACACTTTCGTATTCAGTTATCTCAGATTTTGGGTTGTAATTAATTTAGTGATGCAGATTTAGTAATTGTTTATTCCTGTATTTGGATTGTTGGGAGGAGTATCCCTCCGGACTCATTAATATTTCATGGTTATTCTATTGTCATTATGTTGTGGTGGTTATGTTAGTAGTTCATAATCTTCTCTTTACATGTTAATCAGATTTCAATTAAAAACTGACAACTCACTTTTGAAATATTAGGTGGCTAGTAATTGTTAAAAACGTTTTTCGACAGTGATGCTATGAACTGAACCAACTTGGCATTTTGTATTAATTTAATAAAGGAGTAACTACCCGGTATTTAATTAGTCGGGGTGTCACAGGTGGTATCAGAGCATCAGGTTCTAGTGTCCTTAGGATCTGTACGGCTTGTTATATTTTCGCTGATCTTTCTTTGATATAGAGCCCTATGTGTAGGATTGTTGATTTCTTTGGTGAAATTTTGTTCTCCTACTATGAGATATACGATAGTGAATCTTATGTGCATTCGGGTATCTTTGGGTGCCGAACAATGCAGTACGGCAGGCGAAGATTGTTGGGAAGACAACCAGAGGCAAAGATTGGTTGAGGTTATTTGATTTATTAAAGAAGGATGACCATAGTTGAAGTCACCCATAATTATGGCACGGAAGTCCTGGACGGTACAGATGGCCAAGGTGAGACTTGTGACTTTCAGGCACAGCTATAGTAGAAGATGGTGTCGAATAAGAATCACCCAACAAGGTTGGAATAAGAGATAAAGAGTTAGGTGAAACATTAAAGAGAACCAGTAGTGGAAATACTCGAAATGTGGAGATGGCGTGTGTAGGCCTAACGAACGTAATATAACCAAAGGCTTGGACATATGTCGGGGTATGGCCATTGGGAGTGAAAATTCAGTGTAAATTTTTTCTTGACTCGTAAGAGCGGAGTGTCAATGGTGAGAGGTAATCACCACACTTAGAAGTGGAATGTGGAATCGAGAGAAGGCGTACACGTGTGGTTTGACCATAAGTTCCTTCATCAAATGTTCAGGGTGAAAGGAGAATGTTATTCTGAACTCACACCAGAGGGATGGACAGAGGTCCCTTTGTGAGGAGAAATTTAATTATGTAGCAAACTTTACACCGGGTAAAGTAGGTTAAATGGAGAAGGGGATATTAAAGGAGAAATTACACACAAAAAGACTTGTTAACTGTTATGAGGAAACTGCTTGGACAGACAATACAGATGGAAATAATGTCGCATAGTGTTAATTTGGAGGTGAACGTTTCCTTGGGTGGGGGAGATGCAAGAATCGAGGATCTTTATAGAGTAAAACTGGGAAAATGGTGTTGGAGAAGCACCACAAGGGGAAGACTCAACGGGGAATCCGTTAAAATGATTAGAATAACTGAATTATTACAGAGAGATGGTGATGTCAGTAAGAGATGTGGAAACTAGTCGCTTGTTCTTAGGTTCGTTAAGCTAAGGGAACAATGGCCTTAGGTTCGTTAAGCTAAGGGAACAATGGAGGTAGTCAATAGAGCCGAGACTACCAACGTCCGAGAGAAGGACCACCTTAACATGGTCAGTGTGACCAAAGATAAATGGAGTATGTGTAGAGGTATTTTGTGGGAAGTGAAACCCGAGCATTATAAATGTTTTACGATACAAGTGTAAGGATAAAGGTATTGTGCCTGGAAAGGGTATCTGTAATTAAAATATTCGTTTTGTTACGGATAGGTGTGTTAAGTCCAAGAACAATTTGAGATGTCTGGATGATTGTCAGGATAGAAGTATGAGTTATATCCTCAGATGATGTTGCATGTTGTTTGTGGCATGAACGGGTTGCTACAATTGTTATTATTGTTGTTTATGCTGGAGAGTCGAGTTTAGTGAGTATCGATAATTTTATTATTTATGTGAATATCTCCCCTGATAGTGTGGGGTTACCTTTATTGACATCTGCGGAGGATGAATGAGTATATTGATGGCAGTATATACTTTATTGAAATTACTCGTTTTAGTACTATTTTATACGAGGATGATAATATCCTAATTGTGGTTTTATATATAATTGTACCGGTAGTGTACTGGTATTGTAAGCTTATCGGGGTTACTACCTTGGGGTAGAATGTTTTGATTCTGGCGAGGTCCCATCTGTGAGAGGGTCGGGCTCGCAATATTACTTTTGTATATACGTATATAATATTATATATTGTTGTGATTGAAAATAGGTATAATAGACTCGGATATTTAATTCCAACATGTGTAGGGATTTAAATTGATACAATTCGTAAGCAATTGGTTTTCTAATCAGTGAAAAGGCTTAGCTAATTATTATATTAACGCTCAGGTTATCGTAATAAGAAGAGTGCATTGTTTTATCACCCTTTAGAGATTTGGGAGTTTATAATCATAGTTGTGTGTCTGGGGATGGGATTTTGAGAACCCCAATTATATTTGCATGATGTATATGAAGTGTGATTACCATCAATGTCAAGAGAAAATGTCTTTTGGAAAGAGTTACTTGTTTAAGTGTAATTGAGGAAAGAGATGTAACTTTGTTGTTGAGATACGGGAATATAGAGGTACATGTTATGGACTGAGGGCTTAATGGATCCTGATGACCGACAATGTTAGGTAGAAGTGTATCGGGGGGGGTTCCTTGTTTGGATTTTGCTTTGCGAGACATTCCACGCATGAAACTTAGCGTAAAGTTGGTAGTAGGGATATGTTTGACCATTTGTCCATAAATTGGATACCTCGATCCTTATGTAGGAAAGTAGTTATAACGGGAAGTTAACAAGTTAAATTACGATGTAATGCCAGTAGAGCCAGTTGTTAGTAAATAAGTACTGATAGTGTTGGTTTTGTTATGACGGGTTGATGGATGCATTGAGGTTAAGGAGGATTTAGAATTTCAAATTCAGAGGTGATTGGGAACGCCCAAGTGGTATAGCCACATTGAAAATGCAGCGGCAATAAAGAGTTTGAAATCGTATGAAGCGTAGATAATGTTTAAAACCATATGAGTGGGTTATAAGGGGTGTAGACATCTTGGTTTGCTAATGTAGTAATCGAGAAAATACGGGATGTAGATGGGATTAAACATCACAAGTGAAATTGTTAATGAATATCATGTGCAACCAGTGTAGCGAGCTCGAATTTGGTGAAAAGACAGTGAAAAGCCATTTAATAAAGGGTATCTCTTGAGAAGGCAAATATTTAATTATTATGGACAATTTGGAGTATAGATCCGACCAATCGAATGTTAAGGGTGAATCAAGAGTAAATAGAATGAGGATGTCAATAAGGTATAAAGGGTCCGGATGTGCACAACGTGGTGAAAATTGCAAGGGTCAAAACTTTTGGTATACGTCGAGAGGAGAACATTAAGTATCACTTAACGGGAAATATCATACGTGAAAGTCGGCATTGAAAGGGGTATACTAAATAGTAGATCAGTTGGGGTAAGATGATTGTTGATGTAAAAAACTAGATCGCTCTAATTATTCAATCACAGATAAATAAAATGAGACAAAGATTTTTAAAGTGGTTCAGCCTTATAAGAATGGCCTACGTCCACTGTTATGTTATTGCTGAGTGTTTGGGAATTCTCGATTACAAGTTCTATCAAGAAATTCCGGTCCCTTCGAATGAGGGTGATACAAGGTATTTATAGCCTTTAGGCTGTACATGAAAGGGTTGATACACTAAATGATATACATATGAAAGGGTAATACATTTAATGCAGCGTGTGCGTCAAGATCCAAACATTCAATGAATAGTTGAACTGTTGATATTCTGGCAATTAATGCTACGTCCGAGATGCAGTTCAGACCGCCTCAGTTGTACGTTGATCAGGAGTTCCTCGGACCGCTAAGGTACCTCGGAGTACTAAAGTTCCTCGGTATATCATCGTTGCTCAGAGAGAATGTAGTTGGTCGGGGAAATGAAGTTCCTCGTTGTTATTGTGCCACGTTGATTGACAAATGTCTTCGTATGATTCGTCCACATCAGCATATTAATTTTGGTATCAACAGAAGCCCCCAATGTTTCATATTTCGAACTTTGAGGAGTATGGAATATTCTTTCTCGGTATATGGCAATATTGAATGATCTTCCTGGGTTTTAGGAGCATCATATTTGAATTTACTTCTAAATTCAAAGAATCCGCCTTTTTTTGAACTTTTAAAAGCGCTTCGATCTTTGTGCCCTTTTTGTCCTTTTAGCCGCCAGAAGTTCAATAGTTTCTTTTTTCTAATCATTTCCTTCGCCGCTTCCCAAGGCAAAGTATTTAAACTTCTTAGGTAACCATACCGTCTTCTTCTTTTACCAATTTCTTTCATTCAAGCTTTCTATTCTCTTCTTCTCTCTTGTGCGTTCATCCTTGTTTTCGTTCGTTGTCAACATACTTCCTTTCTTCCTGTAAGATCTTCTTCCTTTCTTCTGTATCTCTTTTATTCAGTATGGTTTATATTGTGGAGTCTGTTGAGAAATTTCGTTCTGATTTTTCCATTCCTTCCTGGGTAACTCTAGAGGTTCTTTCTGAGCCTTTAGATTATTTTCGATTGGCTGAGGGACATTGGTTCCCCAGTCTATTTGTTGCTGAATGTGGATTTTCTTTTCCACCAAACCCATTGTGTCTTGAGTTTTGTCAGTATTTCGATCTTGTCCCTGCAAAAATAGCCCCCAATTCATGGAGAATAATTAATGGGGTGTACAAATTAAATCTAACTCATGGGACTCGTATAGGGATCCCTGAAATTATGTATTGCTATAAGTGGGCCACTCTAGATAATATTTATTATTTAAAAACTAGGTTTCTGAATAGAGCTCTTGTAGTTAGCGTCCCTGATTCAAATAGAGATTATTTTGAACATGGGATGATTATTAAAAATTGGCAATATGCCCCTTTAATCGGAGATGGAGTATATAACGGTCCCATATGCCCCCCATATGGCAATGGGATAGGTTTATTTTTCATTTTATTTTACTTATGAAATTATGCTTTCATCATGTTTGACAAAATGTATGACTGATATCTCATTATGTATTTATTTGCAGTTGATAGCAAAAGAAAAACTCCAAAAGAATCAGAGGTTAATATCAAGCATCTGAAACTTATCTGGGGTTTGCATAAGAACGTTGCAGACGAGCACATCAGGTCTGCATCATATTTGCTGCAGTATAGGAGATATACAACCTCTTATACTGCTCGCCCTGTTGAGCCAGCTTCAACTCTAGAGGATTCTTCTTCAGATTCTCATCTTCCTTTAAGTCATAGAATGGGCAAGAAAAGAGCTCCTCCTGCTCTATTTGATGACATTACTTCTGCTGCTGGGGCTAAGAAAAGTAAAACTGATGTCCCAGAGGGGACTAAGAAGGTGGATGCTGCACCCTCCAAAGCTTCCGAGAAGCCCCCAGTGGGTCCGAGCAAGAAAGTTGCTCCTATGGAAGTGATTACTATCTCCCCGACCAAGAGTTCTTCCTTGGTTGAAGCTGCTGAAGTCCCTTTGAGAAGATTGAGGAAATCATCCTCAGTCAATTTGGCTGAAACTGTCCCTTCTCTGCCTGCTAGTGGTGTTGGTATTCCAACCATCATTCCTCCGAGCTCTGCAATGAGCTCGGTAAAAACTTGGATCATACCCAAGGTCCAAGGAATTGATGAAAAAATTTCTAGGGATATGCTGACATCCCTAGCTACTCGTCATCTTGCTTCGGTAAATTTCTCACCTTCTGAATTTTCTTTCTTTCTCTGAATGCTTGCATTTTGTATTGACTTTACTATTTTTCTCATCTTTCAGCTGGTGAACTGTTTCAATAATATCGTGAAGAAAGATGAAGCTATTAAAGCTTCAAGCTCCTCGTCAGGTGTAGAGGATGCTCTACTGGGTTTGACCCAATCCCTGAAGGAATCTCGCCAACAGTATAGTGAGGACAAGGCTGTTTGGGAGAAAAAGTTGTCTGCAGTTGAGGCCGAGAAGGTGAAGATGGCTGAGATCTCCAAGAATTTGGAGGATAAAGTAAAAGGTTTAGAGGTCGAACATCAGAAGTATAATGTCAAGCTCAAGAACTTGGGAGAGCTTGAAGATAAGTTGAAGAAGGCAGAGGAGAAGTTGTCCGCCCTGCAAGATATCAAGGTCCAAAAGGAAGAATTGGATGTGAAGCTCTCCTCGGAGAAACTAAGAAGAAAAGTCGCAGTCAAAAAATCCTTCAGCGCTGGCTGGGAGAAAGGATGGGATAAGGGAATTACTGCGATGACATCCCAAGTTCAATACGGGAAGTTGAAATACTTCCACGATGGCTGGGTAGCTGCTCTGCAGGAACTGAAGATCAAGGATGATTCTGATCTATTCCAGTTGCACCTCCCTGGTCCTCCTCCACCAATTGTGGAAGAAGAAGAAGATGAGCCCGCCTCTGATGAATCTTCTATGGCTATAGGTGATCAAGTCCCTGCCTCTCTTCCTGCTGCCAGCGAGGACATTTCTTCCATGCCTCCTCCTTCTGACAAAATTTCAACTCCTGCAGACCAAGTCGCCGTTACCACCGAGCAACCGAGCTCCTCATTCCAGCCTCCCGAGAAAGTCTTGGGAGACAAGGAAAAGGTGTGAAGTTGTTCGGTATCATTTCTATCTTTTATTATTTATAATCAAACAATGTAATCTTTTGATGATCTAATAAAATACATCTTCGTTCCTCTTCATTGTTGATACTCTGTCTGCTTTTATTTATTAACTCCTGCTTTCTTCTTTATTAGGTTTTGGCCAGAATGGAATTGATATCTGCTCCTGATACTGAGTTGATGCGACAATGCAATGGATATTATAAAGCTGGTCATACAGACCTAAGTGTATCAGAGATTGTCGACATCCTTGGCCACGATGCCTCAGAGCAAGCAGTTGAGGCTTACCGGTACCTGAAGGATCTACTTGATAGATCTGTGGCCAATAATGTGGCATACTACGAATTGATTGAGGAACTTCATTGTAGCTTAGAAGATCTTCAGAATCAATATAATGAATCAACTGCTTTGCTGCACAAGGAATATGAAAATAGATATCAGCAGCTTTCTTCTGAAACAGGCCATAAAAAGATCCTCGCTGGATATGATGTTAGGGAAAGAACTCTAAAAGGTGAGGTTGAGGCCTGCAGGCAGATTGCTGAGTTGTTGGAATAGGAGAACAATAATTTGCAGAAAAAGTTGGCTCAGTATGAATCTGCAGCATCATCTTCCACTGCTTTAGTACCAGTTACTGATGAAGGTTTCTCGTTCTTAGAGGTCGAAAATGCCAAATTAAGGCAAGAACTGGATAACTTAAGAAGATCTGGCGTTTCTGCTACTGCTCGGGGATGAGGAAGAGGTTCTCGTGGGCGAGGTAGAGCTGTTCAAGGTGTTGTCGAGGAACAGAGTTCTCCAGTTGCTGCTCGGAGTCGATCAAAAGTTCTCAGCCGTAATGTTGAAGAGACTCGCACTCAGTCTACTCTGGAAACTCAAGCGTTCCAATTGAATGCAAAAGACCGTGCTCTGACTAAACTGTCCAATAAAAATCTGTCTCTGGAAGATCAACTTACAGCGACGAAGTCTGCTCTGCATACAAAAGACATTTTTGCCAAAAACCTTCATGAACAATTGGATAGATTAACCTTCCAATTCCATAAACAGCCTCGTGAGTTTTGGATGGGAGGTTATAATGAGGCCCTCTGTCATTTGGATGCTCGTCTTGAAAGTGCTAATAACGAAGGTTATAAACAAGGATGGTTGAACGCCTTGGGTGTGTTAAAGCTAGAGCAGGGCCATTTCTTATGGGATTATCATGCTCCTGGGCTACTAGACTTGCCTGTACCACCTTACAAATTAGACATGGAATGGATCCCAGCTCGTTCCATTCCTCGGAGCTTAATTTCAAAATACCTTGGTGACTACAGTCTTCATTCCCAAACCAAAGTATCTCGTCCAGAGCATCTAATGGAGACACCTTCAATAATGAATGTCAGAATGTTGAAGGACTTGAACTTTATTAATTCTCCCCTTTGCCTGGAAGATCCTCCTGCTGGCGAAGAGCCTATTTCTAAATCAAAGGGCAAGAAACCAATAGAATAGGAATATCAATGTAATAGTTAGTACATTCATGTAACCTGTAATTTATTTTGAATTTTAATGAAAAGACTTTCATTTTCTGTTTGCAAATTTTGCTATTGTCTTGTGTTTATCAAACACCTTTATATTTGTGCATATGTATCTGTTAAAAAGATAACAATAATATTGTTCATCGAGCAACTTAATAAAAAGTTACAAGTATCGAGGTTGTTCAATCACTTAATAATAAAGTAATGAGTATAAAATGTTCAAACTGTTTCCAACCAACCAGGGTGGATAAATAATGTTTGTCGACCAACTACAGTTGATGGGTTTTTATCCCCGACCAGCCATACTTGGTTCAATTTCAAATATTTTCATAAAATGTGTCCGACCAACCAAGGTCAATAATTTATCCTCGTCGACCAACTACAGTTAGTGGGTTTTTATCCCCGACCAACTATACTTGGTTCAGTTTGGAATATTTTGTTCTCTGAGGAACTTTTGTAATAATATTACCTCCCGACCAACATAAATTGGCATTTTGAGAGTATAAACCAACCGAGATTGGCATTATAAGAATGTTGTTCTTGCCCTTTTACCAACCAGAGTTGATCGTGGGTTTGAACTATCAGGTTCTTTCGAACTATCTTGTACACTAGTTATTTTACCAACCGAAGTTGATCACGCCAGTGTACGCCTCCTAACCAAAGGAGTATATCAGTTTTTCTCGCCCTTTTACCAACCAGAGTTGATCGTGGGTCTGAACTATCGTGTTCTTTCGAACTATCTTGTACACTAGTTATTTTACCAACCGAAGTTGATCACGCCAGTGTACGCCTCCTAATCAAAGGAGTATATCAGTTGTTCTCTCCCTTTTACCAACCGGAGTTGATCATGGGTCTGAACTATCGTCTTCTTCTTGCTATCAAGCAGCGTGGTGTACAACACTAATATTCCCCGAAAAACTTTCAAATAAAGGAGAGAAAATATGTGAAAAACATCATCGTTTTATTCATATTGATAGACCCGTTGTACATTTTACATCATTAATAATTCTTGCGAAGGTGTTTAGCATTCCAAGCATTCTTGAATTCTTCTCCTTCTAGAGTTGCTATTCGGTAAGTTCCTGGTCGAACAACTTCTGTAACTCGGTAAGGTCCATGCCAATTTGCTTCCAATTTATTGTGCTTCTGAATGACCTTCTTCAGCACATAATCTCCTTCTTTTAAATCGCATTTCTTCACCCTTTTGTTGTAGAACAGAGCTGTTCGTTGTTGATAAGCAGCATTCCTAATGGCTGCCTCTTCTCTGACCTCTTCGAGCATATCCAAATCAAGTCTTCTCATCAAGTCACTGATCGGAGAATCGAAATTCAGCACTCTGTGTGTTGGTAGGCCCAACTCGGCAGGTATTACAGCTTCACTTCCAAATGCTAGCATATATGTGGATTCTCCAGTTGCTGCTCGGGGAGTTGTTAGGTAAGCCCACAATACTGATTGTAGCTCATTAATCCAGTTATCTTTAGCTTCACTTAGTCTTTTCTTCAAACCATTTAGTAGCGTTCTGTTCATTACCTCAGTCTGCCCATTGCTTTGAGGATGACCTGGTGCTGAATGGGTCTTCAGGATGTTTGATTGTTGACAATAGGTAGCAAACTCCTCATTGTCAAATTGTGTTCCATGATCTGTGATGAAGGCATGAGGGAGACCATATCGGCAGATGATATTCTTCCAAACAAACTGGTATACCTTCTCGTATGTCATATCGATAAGCGACTCAGCTTCTACCCACTTAGTAAAATAGTCCACTGCAACGACGAGGTACTTGAATCTTCCTCGGGTGGTCGGCAGTGGTCCAACCAAATCAATTCCCCACATGGCAAATGGCCAAGGGGAAGTTATGGGTGTCAACAATGCTTGTGGAGTTCGTCGGATGGAGGAAAAAACGTTGGCACTTGTCACATTCTTAGCATAGGCTATACAATCAGCCCTCATCGTCGGCCAGTAGTATCCTTGAGTCATTACCCTTTGCAAAAGTGTTCGACCTGCTACATGAGCTCCACAAGACCCTTCATGGATCTCTTCAATCAATTCTTTCACTTCGGAGGGATGTACACATCTCTGCAAACCTGCCATAATTCCTCGTCTATATAAAATACCATTAGTTAATACATACCGAGCAGCTTTATACTTCAATTTCTTGGCAGTGAGCTTATCCTCCGGAAATTCTCCCTCTTCAATATATACCCTGATAGGATCCATCCAAGATGGTCCTAAATCAAGGGCAATGACATTCATCGTCAAGTCCTCATCTATGCTCCGACTTTCCAGCAATTCAATTGGTATTGTTCTTTGCAGCTCGGTACGAGTAGTTGATGCTAGTCGGGCCAGCGCGTCTGCTTGTGCATTTTCTATTCTGGGTATTCTGATCAACTGAATCGCATCAAATTCTGCCAATAACTCCATTACCTTGGCATGATATTTGACCATTAATTCTCCTTTAACTGCATACGTTCCCATCATCTGATTCACAATCAATTGAGAATCACTGAATACCATCACTTGTTGCGCTTCCATGATCTTTGATAAATTAAGACCTGCTATCATGGCCTCATACTCAGCCTCATTATTGGAGGCTTTGAATTGGAATCGCAAAGCATATTCCGTGTCAATTTCGTCTAGAGTGTTCAAAACAATTCCTGCCCCACAACCTGCTGTGCAAGATGAGCCATCTACATATAATCTCCATATGGGCAACCCGTCTTCAAATTTCTTATCTGATAGAGTTCCTCGGTGAAATATTTGTTACTTCTTTTCATCCTCCCCTGACACTTGTCACTCTTCGTTGACCATCTCTTTTCGTTCTTCATCCAACCGGAGCTCATCCGAGTTTGAAGTTGATGATCCTTCTACATCCACAAGCCCTTTTACCAACCGGAGTTGGTCTGGATTTACGTCTGTTGATCCTGTAACATCCACAGGTTGGTCAGGGAGCAGCTTTTGTTCCTCGGGGGTATCAAGATATGTAAACTCTGCTATAAAATTTGCTACAGCTTGCCCTTTCAATGATGATCTGGGCTCATACACAATATCATATTCACCGAGTTCTACTGCCCAGTACATCAATCTTCCTGACTTTTTTGGCTTATGAAGGGCTTGTCTCAATGGTATATCGGTATAAACGACGATGGTATGGGCCTGGAAATATGGCCTCATTCTTTTACTTGCTTCAATTAATGCCAATGCCAATTTTTCCAGCTTTGGGTACCTGATTTTTGCACCTCGGAAAGCCTTACTTGTGTAATAAATTGGCTTTTGGACTTCATTCTCCAATCTGATTAATGCTGAACTGACTGCATTCTCTGATACTGCCAGATACAAATACAACGTCTCTCCTGTTATTGGCCTGGACAATAATGGAGGTGCTCCCAAATACTTTTTCAAGTCTTTAAAGGCCTTCTCACATTCATCAGTCCACTCAAAAGTTTTTCGAAGTGTTTTGAAGAATGGGGGGCATTTGTCAGTTGCTCGGGATAAAAATATGTTGAGCGCTGCAACTCGTCCTGTAAGACTTTGCACTTCTTTCTTTGTTGTTGGAGATCGCAACCCTAAAAGAGCTTTGATCTTATCTGGATTTGCTTCAATGCCTCGCTGATTGACAATGTACCCGAGAAACATTCCTTCTCGTACTCCAAACGTGCACTTCGTCGGGTTAAGCTTCATCTGGTATTTATCCAGTTGATCAAATGTCTGAGCTAAATCAACTAGATGATCTGCAGCTTTCTTACTTTTTGTCAGCATATCATCGACATAGACTTCCATGTTGCAACTGATTTGTTCGGTGAAAACCTTGTTCATCAGCCGCTGGTATGTCGCTCCTGTATTTTTCAAACCAAAAGGCATAACATTATAACAATAAGTACCCCTAGGGGTAATAAAAGAAGTACTTTCCCTGTCTTCTGGTTTCATTTTGATCTGGTTGTAACCAGAGTAAGCATCCATGAAGCTAAGCAGTTCGTGCCCCGAGGTAGCATCCATTAGCTGGGCAATTCTGGGCAATGGAAAATGATCCTTTGGGCAGGCCTTGTTAAGATCAGTGAAATCAACACACATTCTCCATTTGTTGTTTTGCTTCTTCACCATCACCACATTCGCCAACCAGTCCGGGTACTTCACATCTTTAATGAATTAAGCTTTCTGGAGCTTGTTGACCTCCTCTTGAATAGCTTGATTCTTTTCGGGGCTAAATACCCTTCTTCTTTGCTTTACAGGCTTGATCTCCTTATTCACATTGAGTTCGTGACATAAGAAGTCTGGATCTATTCCCGAAATGTCCTCATGACTCCATGCAAAAGTTTTCTTCCTGTTTCTCAAGAAAATTATCAACTCTTGTTTTAATGAAGCATCCAATGTTGAACCTATCTGGGTTACTCGTTCAGGGTGCTCGTCGTCTAGAATAACATTTTCTGTAGATTCCACCACCTGTCCTTTTACAAGTTGGGATTCATCTCTGGGATCGAGAGTTTCAATTTCT
This sequence comes from Sambucus nigra, assembly GCA_949130495.1. Lineage (NCBI taxonomy): Eukaryota > Viridiplantae > Streptophyta > Magnoliopsida > Dipsacales > Adoxaceae > Sambucus > Sambucus nigra. Next base: position 509,490,299 of record OX422212.1, read on the forward strand.
GTACCTTCCTCCACTTGGTAGGTAGTAGTCTTTTTCCTTGATTCCTCAAGCTCCTCTTGCTCGACAGATGAATAATAGCATTCCCGAGCTACTTTTTGATCACCTTTCACAATTCCTACTCCAAAGTTTGTTGGGAATTTTAAACACTGATGCACTGTAGATGGTACTGCTTCGAATTTCTTCAAACCAACTCTTCCCATGATGATGTTGTAAGCTGACTGCACATTCTTATCCATCACGAAGAAGCGTATTCTTTCTGTTCGACAAGCAGGCCAAGTTCCAATGAGTATATCCAACTTGATCGTCCCAAGTGGAAAAACTTTTTCGCCAGCAAAACCCAGGAGGGGTCTGTGATACGGTTCCAACTGAGATAATTTCAGATTCAAGCTGTCAAAGCATGAATAGTACATGATGTCTGTTGAACTTCCATTGTCTACCAACACCCTTGAAATCACTACCTCCTTCATCCTCATTTTGATCACCAAAGGATCATCGTGAGGATAAAGAACACCTGCCAAGTCGTTTTTTGAAAACCCAATGACCAGCCTCTCTTTGTTTACCTTCCTCGGACGATCGTCCTCGGCCAGGTTTATTTGCTGAATATATGAACAAGCTTAAGCCTCCCCGAGGTAAGCCTTTCTTTCTGCAGTAAGGTCTCCTCCTCCTGCATCTCCTCCTGTAATGACATTACAATCAAATGACCCAAAACGTATTGAAAATACCTCTCGTTCTGGTTGTCTTGGTTTCTTGGGAAGGTCGGGGTCATCTTCTGGATCATCTTAATGGTTTCTCTTCTTCTTCTCCTCTACCCGACGAGGAGATCTAGACCTTTCTTTAGCTCGGTGGTTATCCTTTCTTTCACCTCCCCGATCAACATATTTTGCCAGCTTTCCTCTTCGGATGAGTGTTTCAATCTCGTTCTGAAGAGCTATGCAATTTTTGGTCATGTGACCATGATCTTAATGAAATTCGCAATACTTATCCCTACTCCTCGAATCAGGGTCTGACTTCAGTTTCTTTGGCCACTTGACCTCCTCATTGTTCTTGATTTCCTCCAAGACATGATTAATACCCATTTTCAAAGGTGTATAATTATCATACTTCTTCATGACTTCCCATTTATTCTTGGAAGGTTTATCTCCACCATTGTTTTTATGTTCTTTCTTCTTAGATTTGTCGTCTTCCACCTTGGTTTCTTTATCCATATTCTTCTTTGCAGCCATAGCCTCCTCGGCATTCATAATTTTGGCCGCTTTTGCCATCAATTCTGATATAGTTCTAGGTGGATCTTTCGCCAGGGTGTAATACAATTTATTAGGCAACAACCCACTCATCAAGGCGGTGATTGCTGTCTTCTCTTCGTAATCTATGTCTTCTAGCTTCTCGTTATTGAAACGAGTTATATAATCTCTAGTACTCTCACCAGATTTCTGTCTAACACTTAGCAAGTGTGCTACTCATTTTACTGGCTTTGCCCCAAAACAGAAATTGCCAATAAACAACTCGGCTAACTGAAAGAAAGTTGAAATCTTACCCCGAGGAAGATTGTTGTACCATATCTGGGCAGCTCCAGTAAGAGTTCCTGAGAAGGCCCTGCATCTCATCTCGTCGGGAACAACATAAATGTCGACAGCAGCTTGATACTGTTCTATGTGTAGAACGGGATCTATCTTTCCATCATATTTGGGAGTTACCACGGGTGCTTTAAATTTCAATGGTGTAGGAAAATCCACAATGGCCTGTACAAATGGTGTTCCCCGAACAAAAGTTCGTTGTAGGGGGTTCTTTGCTTTAGCCATTTCTCCCAATTTATCCTCCAACCATTGGAGAGATCCTTTGCACGCTTCATTTCCTTCCTCGGGCCTATTGGTTCGAGCAATCGATATTTCTGAGGTAGCTTCTTGAGATCTATCTTGACGAACGACTGGTCGTGATTGTGCTGATCCTTCTCTTAGATCTGATGGTTGTCGGAAACTCCTTGACATGGTCTTAGGTGGACTCCTATTCCTCCTAGGGCCTAATCGACTGAAAGGAGACGCCCTACTCAGTCTTTCTAAAGCACTGGGCCTTTCTAGAGAGAGGGTGATATTTTGATCAGTATCTGTCGCCCTTATTGACGAAGTTCGCCCAGGTTGATAAGAGAAATCATCAGATTCCTCATTGCGATGTGACTCAGTACGCCTGGATCGTGAAGAAAGTAAATAAGTTTGCCTCTGACCACTTTGCTGTCCTGAACGTGCAGGTGCACCACCATGAAGGGTTTGTAAGAGTTGCCTCATTGTATCTTGCATGGCGGTTTGTCCTTGAGCCAGATTCGTCATAATTTCAGCCAGATCTGGAGGTGCAGAGGGATTTGGAGGATTTCCAGCATTTCCAACGTTTCGATTGCTAGATTCTGGATTGTCCGCCATTGATGATGAATGAATTTTGGTGAAAAACGATAATAACAATCGTTCCCACAGACGACGCCAATCTGTTGATGTAAAAAACTAGATCGCTCTAATTATTCAATCACAGATAAATAAAATGAGACAAAGATTTTTAAAGTGGTTCAGCCTTATAAGAATGGCCTACGTCCACTGTTATGTTATTGTTGAGTGTTTGGGAATTCTCGATTACAAGTTCTATCAAGAAATTTCGGTCCCTTCGAATGAGGGTGATACAAGGTATTTATAGCCTTTAGGCTGTACATGAAAGGGTTGATACACTAAATGATATACATATGAAAGGGTAATACATTTAATGCAGCGTGTGCGTCAAGATCCAAACATTCAATGAATAGTTGAACTGTTGATATTCTGGCAATTAATGCTACGTCCGAGATGCAGTTCGGACCGCCTCAGTTGTACGTTGATCAGGAGTTCCTCGGAGCGCTAAGGTACCTCGGAGTACTAAAGTTCCTCGGTATATCATCGTTGCTCGGAGAGAACGTAGTTGGTCGGGGAAATGAAGTTCCTCGTTGTTATTGTGCCACGTAGATTGACAAATGTCTTCGTATGATTCGTCCACATCAGCATATTAATTTTGGTATCAACAATGATCAACCAGATAATTTTGTGTCAAGCCGAAGAATCCAGGGATGGAAGATTCAAGTTGGTAAATTTCCTTAAGGGGATGCCAACTTATAGATAAATATCGAGTTCTTTCGAATATGTGGGACATATTGTCCAGAAGGAGATAAATTGTTATATACTTTCGTGATTTACAGTATTAGATAGTGAGCACGCCAGTACGTGGTTCGAAGTAAAATTATTTAGAACTAAGAAGAGATCCCCGAAATCCACCTTCGACGTGGGGTAGCAAGAGGTAGTAGAAATATGTTTTGTTGGAGAAGGTTGTATCACCTATAGCCTGAGGTGTAGGCACGAGGTGGTTCACGACTGGAAGATTGTATGAAATAAATTTTGATTCAGTGCGATCTTTTTCATTTCCAAATCGGGTATAACTAGTAAGTAAGGTACATTGTATTAATGGGGAGAAGATATTACCTAATGGTAGAGTTGTGGGGGGGGGGGGGAGCACCCGTATCTATTTATAGTGGACAACATGCTCACAAATGTGTTGTGTAACACCAACCGGCTGAAGTGGTTTTCCCTTTTGTAAAGGTTACAACGTCGGAAATAGAGATACAAAGAATGGGCAAGAGTAGTCATATGTCTTATTGATTTCTTTCAGGATGGGAGTTTGGTGTGTTGTTAAACGCGGGAGTAAATGCGTAGTGAGGTGCGGACTCAAAATTTTATTGAGATAATGCAGCCAATGATGTCTAGAATATTTTTATTCGAATATTATTTAGTAAGAGCACAACATGAAGTACATCTATTGTAGTGTAATCTAATGAAGTATCAATACTATTAAACATGCTTATTGTTAAGTGAGGGCTTTAGTGATTGGGCCTTTCCTTATATTTTGTTTGAGTACCGAAGGATACCTAATTTTCAAGGTATGCCTTACTTTTCCGAATTTCGGGACGAAATTCCGTTATTAGGGGGGGAGTATGTAATACCTCGTATTTTTATTCGTATTTTATAACTTTTAATTATGAGGTTAATTAAATGGAATTACTTTTAATTATGGGATTTATTAAATTAATTTGGGATATAATTAATTGGGAATTAATCCGGATATAAATACTAGCGAGATGTGAGTTGGTATTTGATTATGATGTTAAAGTTGAATATTTTCGAGTATGTATGGTAATATATGAGTATTGTTAAATATTAAATTTGTAGCGAGACTGAAATACGACAATTTGGAAATTTAGTTTGGACACGCGTGCCAGTCGCGTCATGAATGTAACTATTTAAATTAAAAAGAGAATTTTATTTTTATCAACCAAATGGTCATTTTGAGTGCGCCAACGTGTCCGGAATGGTCGAAATAGTCAGAAAATACTAGCCAGGGATTTAGTTTGGGTCCCGGGGAATTTTTAGGCCATACCGGCAACCTAAAAAGGGTAGTTTTGTAATTTTAAAAATAGGGGAATTAAAACCCACGAATTTTAGAGGTTATTTTTATATTAGAAAAGAACCCACTAAGCCCATTTCAACATGTGGTAAGTTAGAGGGCTACGGGAGTTATAGGGGGAGTTTGAAGAGGTTCCAAAAGAAACCCCTAGCCACTATCACCATCTTTGGAAGAAATCTGTAGAGAGGAAGAGAAGAATTAACCTTCAATCCGTCAACATCAAGTCAGAACATCTAAGGCAAGTGGTTTAATTACATAATTTCAAGCGAATGTTTCTTCCATGCTTAGATTTGAACATATGTCTTATATTGAAAGTTTGATGAAACCCATGAAATTGGAGATAACATTCATGATCTATTTAAATAGGGATTGCATATAGAATGTTTATGGACAAATTTCATATCCAAAATATATATTGATGATTAAAAAAATGGATTTATAAGAAATAGTTGTAGATATTAAATTATGTGTTCATATTTATAGGTTTTGAGACAAGATTTGGGAAGTTTGATGATTTCATGTTAATTTAGGAAGATTTGACACCAAATATATGTTAAATAGTGACCTAGGATAACTTGGAGTAGTTGATTCATGTTAAAAATCAATTGGGATGATCTTAGTATGGACTTGAGGGAGACAAATTGAGGAAAAATGAATTGGGAAAATTTCTAGGCAAAAACTGTGATCTCGTTAGAAGACCTGCCCACGTCGTTCGAATGACCTCGTTCAAACGAGCTTATAACGAGATGACAGTGTTCCTTCTAACGAGTTGGTATTTTGTTCTAAGCCTTTCATTAGATTAAACTCGTTCGAACGACCTCGTTTGAACGAGACTTCTAACGAGTTGACAGAGTGGCCTTTTTGGCCTGATTTCATTTCTAATGTCCTGTAGACTTATTTGATTGGAGTATGAACCTTCCCTCATTGATTAGTGGGTATAATTGTGAGAATTGGGGTATGTTGAAGAGTATAACTTAGAACCTTATAGTAATCCGGATGAATTTTGTGGAATAAGAAACGAATATCTAATTACGACGTGAGAAGGGTTGACAACGTTAATATACAAATCGGGGACTTGTAAACATATAACATTAAATGACGATATAAGAACGAGAAGTATACCTATATTAATAATACGATATATCTAAGATTTTTGAATGCTTAGTATATGTGGTTTTATGTGTAAAACATACCTACGATACTTGCTATCATGGTAGGTTTGCATTCGATTAGGGCCATCTAATCTTTGTGTGCCTACGGGGTGGATTTATATTGGTACCTCGAGGACATAGGTCAGAGAAGGACTTATTGAGAAGTTAATAAGTCTCCTGATCATGGGAGCGTAGGTATGTGCGTGACCCATGTGATGTGAACTATGTTCGCCTCCATTATTTGTGATTGTTGTTATTTGAGAACGATTCCTGACAGATTCGAAATGCGTGGTCCTTATGTACGTGATGTACCGGGATTGCATAGCAGAGTATGTGTGCACCACAGCTTAGTCTCGGGGTGCTAGTAGTGTATATTTATGATGAGAATAATATATTGTTATTGAAATGAACTGTGATGTGTAGATGTGAGTATCTATAATATCAATGTTTTGTAAAAGATAAAATGGAAGATCTCTAGTGATTAGTAGTACTAAAACGGGAAACTGTGTAGAAGAGTAAAACACTCTGTTTAAAATAAGATGTCGAGAATTAAATCGTGAATCGTATAGTAATGTTAGATTTTATATTGGACCAGTTAGATATGGGCATAATTAGATTCGATTTCGGATACGTTAGGAGTAAACAGATAGTCGAGAGGTGAGTAACTCATGTGAGAGCACGTCCTAACATGTATTTTGCATTCATTGTTTTATGTCATTAAAACACTTGCTATATTTTAAACTGTTTTCCACAATCGGGTTCTGACCCGTTTTCTTTCAAATATATTTTCTTGTAATAACCTTTTAGGTGCCCGGCCACGAGGACACCATGCATAGGAGTTCCATTCAGGTGACGTACTGTAGCTGTTGTGGAAGTTACAGGACCTTGACAGTAGACGCCTCCACTTTCAATTTTAACTCTATGTTATCATATTTTTCTCATCTGTTGGGCATGTCGCCCTATTTCTCTTAGACACTTTCCTATTCAGTTATCTCAGATTTAGGGTTGTAATTAATTTAGTGATGCAGACTTAGTAATTGTTTATTCCTGTATTTGGATTGTTGGGAGGAGTATCCCTCCGGACTCATTAATATTTCATGGTTATTCTATTGTCATTATCTTGTGGTGGTTATGTTAGCAGTTCATAATCTTCTCTTTGCATGCTAATCAGATTTAAATTAAAAATTGACAAATCACTTTTTAAATATTAGGTGGCTAGTAATTGTTAAAAAAGTTTTTCGACAGTGATGCTATGAACTAAACCAACTTGGCATTTTGTATTAATTTAATAATGGAGTAGCTACCGTGTATTTAATTAGTCAGGGTGTCACAGCTTTACAATGTTTTGTAGATATTTTATTGAAATTACATATATCCTATATCTAAATTGAAGGTATTTGTAATGTATACCATCAATGAAGATATCTTCTTGTTATTTTGATGATTCATCATAATAACTAAAAGTATCTAGACTTCTATCATCATTTTTAGTTTCTAGGGACAAAACATTATGAGAGGGGAAAATATGTTTAAAAAGCTAAAATTATTGTAAGAAGTCGATAACTCATTCTCTCTTGGGGAATTTAAAACCCGTTCAAAAGTGCATTTAGAACATTTTCAAGATAATGAGAATTATAAGAATCTTGATACTATACAAAAATGCATACATACGCCATAACATGTCATTTCAAACTAAAATATAATACAAGTCATATGAACAATAAATACCCTTGAATATATGGACAACAATTTTTTCAAAATCACTAAGTCACATGGTATATAGTTATGGGGTTATTGAAATTTTAATGATTTATATTCCTCAAATTCTTTCCACAATTCTTCTGACACTAAGTAAGAATACAAAACCACTTCAACGCATAATTCTTCCACTTGGTTACCGCTAGCATGATTGCCAACATTTCCTTATGATAAACTGGCAACCCTAAGCTTCGAGTGCTCAAGGCCTTGCTAATAACATACTATGAAAGTTCACCATTTCGTGCCAGCATCTCTTTCGTCACAAAATTTTGAAATTCTGCAAGCCTGAGTGCCCCCAAATGGTTCTCCTTCGTGAGTAATATCCGTGCATCGTTCGGTGCACCAAAGCCTTCAGTAGCATATCACTTTTATGTCAACCTATATTCTGAACCACAATTAAAAAAGGATCAAGATATATAGTTATTAGAATTACCAAACATAAATAAATAAATTTTATTTTATCAAAACTACATACATAGTATTAAATCACAATACATTTTTCTTACCTAACATGACTGGTGTTACTTTCGAGTTCCCTATATCTTAAAATTATAACATAAAACAGGGTGATTTCAAAGTAATAGAAATAACAGGGAAATCATTTGACTAAAATCGTATGTTCAAAATAAGTATGCCCAATAGTTACCAAAATAATGCCCAACAGTTTATAGTTACCAAAATAATGCCCAACAATTACTAAAATAATGCCCGATAGAAGTATTCCCCAACAATTACTAAAGTTAGTAAAGGAACAAATTTACTACAGATATACAATTATGCATATACAAACTCTCTCCTCACTTAGAGTTGTCATGAAACAAATATGCCAAAATCTAAAAATCTAAAAATCCCATCTCAATCAAACCACATCTCACAGACAAAACCATAAATCGATGAACCATTTGAATGCTAAGACGATGGTCAGTTGCACCATATCGACCCACCTCGAGACACGTATGGACTTGCATAATGATAGCTTTAAATCATCTACTACATCAGTAACCTAACCAAAATATAGCAAATATATAGCTTTAAGTTAACAGGAAACATTTTAAACTTTAAGAGAGGTCTGTATATATATAAGAGAGGCGTGTATATATATATATGTGGGGGGGGGGGTATATCTTTAAGATACAGAACTTTCAAACCACTTATGTGGGTATAAATTAGAACGTGGAGCGCAAAGAAGATACTGACCTTTTTTCTCTATTTCAACTGTGTTTCAAACGTGAAGAGCAAATATAGCTTTAAATGTTAGAGTAAAATTTAATATATGGGCTTATACATAAAATAAATATGAATTATAGGCTATCAAATAAAAGTAGGCCAATTAAAGTGATTAATTTAAGTTTTGGGGCCTTACTAATGTATTATTAAAGAGTGGGTTTTATTGTGTAGAGACAAGCGTAATTTCTATTTTTATGATTGGTTAAAATAGAAATATACCAAATATGAAAATACACGATTGTGTTATAAATAGGGATCATGGTCCCGAGATCACACAACACCAATCTTGTGATTCCCATTATCAGAGAGAAATTTATAGAGGAAATAAAAGTGTCGATCTGGAAGAGCATAAGACTTCAGACTCAAATATTTTAACTTTCTGTCATGGATTCAGGTACGCTTCCGCAAAATCAATATTTTTATTTCTTGATAATTCAATATGAATGTTCCTATTTGTGATAGTTTTCACAAAATAGAAACTAATCCATCATGTGCTATCAGAGCTATTTCATGTAGAATTGTTGAGAATATATTAGGCAGGTATTGATATTAATTTTTGGCTGCAAATATTTTTTCAAAAAGGTTTAATATTTCAGAAATGTTTTGGATTCAGAAATATTATCGTTTCATTATGATTACAACGCTATAAAATTCATGAAATTTGGACTAGCGGTGGAAGGTTAAAGGTTCGACTCTTGGTGTTTAATATTTAAGCCTCTTAAATGATGAAAATTATGAAGGATCTCAAGAGGTTTTGAACCCATGACCTTTCAAGTCTGGATCCAAAGGGGTTTTGAACCCATGAACTTTCAAGTTGAATATTACTTTCATGCCCCATACAAATTTAAATTCAAATTTTGGTGTATTTATATATATATTTCGAGATAAATTAATTTAAACAATATGTCACCAAAGTGGCATCTTTTCTTCAAATTTTATTTTATTTTATTTTGAAATATAAAAGAATTACGTGCATGTAATTTATGTGAATATTAATCGACCCAAAGGAAGATTATTTTTTAACAAAATTACATGTGCCACTTTAATAATAAGCACGTGATAATTATTGAGTTTTTACATATGAATAATAAATCGGCCCGAAGGAAGAGTTATTATTCAATATGTTCTTATTATCAGTGTTTGATTATTACGGCAAGATATCACTTACAAGTTAATATTTTTTCCAAAGATCAAATATTAATAGAGTGTCCGATATCTTAAAATCGGATGTGTCCTTTATTTGAATTTATTTTTGATTTAAGACTTATATGAGCTAGTTTTATTCCCATGCTTAATGTCTAATTTATACCCACATAAGTGGTTTGAAAGTTCTCTTTCCATGATTTAATTTATACCCACATATGAGTTGGAACGTGAAGGTTCTCTTGCCATGATTTAAGACTTGTGTCAGATGGAATTCTAGATTCCCTTGATTTTTCAGATTTTAAAATTTGCAAAAATTGCATAAAGGGAAAACAGACAAACATAAGGAGATCTGGTGCTAATAGGGCTACATACATCTTAGAACTAATACATACAGATATTTGTGGGTCATTGCATATGGTTTCATGGAACGGCCAACAATATTTTATCACATTCATAAACAATTTTTCACGTTATGGCTACCTTTATCTCATCCATGAAAAGTTCCAATCTCTGGACGTGTTCAAGTCATTCAAGGCTGAAGTTGAAAATCAACTCAGCAAAAGGATTAAAAGCGTCAGATCTGATCATGGTGGTGAATACAATGGTAGGTATGAAGGTTCAAGTGAACAACGCCCAGGACCATTTGCTAAATTCCTAGAGGAGTGCGGTATCTTTCCGCAGTACACCATGCCAAGTTCTCCAAGCATGAATTGTGTTGCTGAAAGGTGTAACATAATGCTTAAAGACATGGCAAGGAGCATGATCAGTTACTCTAACTTACCAGGTTTACTCTGAGGTGAAGCATTAAAGACTGCAGTGTATATCCTTAACAGAGTGCCAACTAAAGCAACTGCTAAAACTCCTTTTGAACTTTGGGTAGGCAAGAAACCTAGTCTGAAGCACCTTCCTATTTGGGGATGTCCAGCTGAAGCGAGGCCTTATAGCCCACATGAGAAGAAGCTGGATTCCAGAACAGTTAGTTGCTATTTTTTTGGATACTCTGAAAGATCTAGGGGTTACAAATTTTATGATCCTACTACCAAAATAATTTTTAAGACTGGAAATGCCCGATTCTTTGAGGATGTTGAGTTTGTCGAGGGGGATAAGGTTAAGGATTTTGGTTTTGAAGAGGAATATGTTGATATTCCCACAGCTGTTATTAACATTGATCAAGATCCAATTCCTGACATTGTTCAAGAAGTAGATCCTAATCAAAATAATATCCAAGAATCTCCCATTTTAGAAGAACAAACTCTACCACCTCCAGAACCTATGCCATTAAGGAGATCCACTAGAGAAAGAAGAAGTGATGTGCCAGATGATTACATTGTATTTCTCTAAGAACATGAGTTTGACATTGGTGCAGTGGAAGATGATCCTATCACCTTTTGTCAATCCATGGAAAGTTCTAAAACTCAAGAGTTTATTGATGCCATGAATGAGGAGATAAAGTCCATGAAGGACAATGACGTTTGGGATATTGTCCCATTACCCGAAGGTAAAAAAACCCATTGGTTGCAAATGGATATTTAAAACCAAGAGGGATTCAAAAGGTGATGTGGAGAGATATAAAGGCCATATTGTTACTAAAGGCTTGAAACAGAAAAAGGCATCGATTATAAATAGACTTTCTCTCTGGTTTCATATAAAGACTCTTTTAGGATAAAAATGGCACTTGTGGCGCACTTTGACCTTGAGCTTCATCAGATGGATGTTAAAACTGCATTTCTCAATGGTGACATTGATGAAACAATATATATGGTGCAACTAGAAAACTTTGGGTCGAGAGATGCAAAGAAAACAGTTTACAAATTAAATAAATCCATTTATGGGCTTAAATAAGCTTCTCGTCAATGGTATTACAAGTTTCATCAAGTTGTCATCTCGTTTGGTTTTGAGATGAGTCTGGTTGATGATTGTATATACCACAAGTTCAGTGGGAGTAAGCATATTTACTTGGTTTTATATGTTGCTGAAATTTTGCTTGCCACCAACGATATAAGTATGCTTCACGAAACCAAGAGATTTCTTTCAAAGAGATTTGAGATGAAAGATTTTGGTAACACTTCTTTTGTGTTGGGTATATAAATACACCGAGATCGCTCTTGGAGCACACTTAGTTTATCACAAAAGAGCTATATCGAGAAAGTTCTTAAAAGATTTGGCATGCATGATTGTAAACCAGGTAACACCCCTATAGATAAAGGAGATAAATTTAGTCTTAGTCAATGTCCTAAGAATGATTTTGAGATTCGGGTGATGCAAAAGATTCCTTATGCATCAGCAGTAGGAAGTCTTATGTATGCTCAAGTATGTACGTGTCCGGATATTGCGTACATTGTTGGCTTATTGGGAAGATACTTAAGTAATCCTGGAAAGGATCATTGGATAGCAGCCAAGCGAGTCATGAGGTACTTACAGAGAACAAAAGACTACATGCTCACCTATCGAAAGTCAGAACAGTTAGCGATCATCGAATATTTTGACTCCGATTTTGATGGATGCCAAGATAGCATGAAATCTACTTCAGGTTATATCTACTAACTTGCTGGAGGTGCTGTATCATGGAAGAGTGTTAAGCAGTCTATTATAGCTTCTTCCACCATGGCAGATGAGTTTGTAGCTTGTTGTGAGGCATCCAATCAAGGAATATGGTTGCAAAATTTTATCACTGGGCTGCGTATTGTGGATGGCATTGAAAGACCACTTAAGTTTTTTTATGACAATAAATCATCAGTACTTTATTCCAACAACAACAGGAGTTCTACGAAGTCAAAGTTTATTGAAATTAAGTTCCTATTTGTAAAAGAAAGATTTAAGAGTGGACTTATATCTATAGAGCACATTGGAACAAACTCCATGATTGCGGATCCGCTGACTAAGGTATTACCACCCAAGGTCTTTCATGAGCACACTACTCATATGGGTGTAATTTCTTTTCAGGATATGTCAGTTTAGTGGGAGTTTGTATTTTATATGCTTTCATAAACATATTTGATTTAATGGATATTGTATGGTTATTTACTGCAGTAAAGCATTAAGTTTATATTCACTCTGACTTTATATGGTTTGATCTCACTAAGGTTTAAGGAGGACCAGTTGAAAATAGGCATGTTAAGATCACATTGCATGATATTTCCATGCTACACATCCACACTTGATATTTGTCATTAGTTGCATTGATATATGTGATCATTGATGGGTCTACTTACGAAATATGTAATGACGAACGCTTTGATTCTATATTGGTGCAATTAATGGACAAGATTGTTAAGATACATAAAGTATTGATAGCTAAAAAACTCATGAGCTCATAAAGTATAATTCAAATTTATAAAGTTACATATATATATATATATATATATATAGCCCAAGTGGGAGATTGTTAGAGTAAAATTTAATATATGGGCTTATATATAAAATAAATATGAATTATAGGCTATCAAATAAAAGTAGGCCAATGAAAGTGATTAATTTAAGTTTTGGGGCCTTACTAATGTATTATTAAAGTGTGGGTTTTATTGTGTAGAGACAAGCGTAATTTCTATTTTTATGATAGGTTAAAATAGAAATATACCAAATATGAAAAGACACGATTGTGTTATAAATAGGGGTCATGGTCCCCAGATCACAAAACACCAATCTTCTGATTCCCATTATAAGAGAGAAATTTAGAGAGGAAATAAAAGTGTCGATCTGGAAGAGCATAAGACCTCAGACTCAAATATTTTAACTTTCTGTCATGGATTCAGGTACGCTTCCGCAAAATCAATATTTTTTTTTCTTGATAATTCAATATGAATGTTCCTATTTGTGAGAGTTTTCACAAAATAGAAATTAATCCATCATTAAGAAGATACACATACTTGTTTAACTGTTAAAAAAACTTCAGAATAAATCAGCAACAGAAAAGAAGAATCTCTATATTACTTATTTAACTGTTAATTTGCAAAAAAAAAAAAAAAAATTGAAAGTTCATACTCGCATAACCAAAGACGATACATACCTTTTCTCTCCAAGATGGTAGCACATGACAAATCTAAGCCAAAGTATAACCAAATTTGATTTAGGCCATTAATCAAGCATCTTGCATGCAAATTCAACTAAAATGTAAAAGATGTAAATGTTCGAAATTAATACAATGAGAAGAAATCGAGACTCATGTATGGTCGGAGATGCGAAAATCACTACTCACAAAAATTCTAAAACCCCTGAATCCCTCAAAACCCTTACAAATAGAACCTTAATCGAAACCCAATTGTTCTAAAATGTGCCATAACAAAATTGAATATCTCAGTGTTTGACGAACGATTCAAACAGAGTTTGCCTGAATTAATGATGGTGGGGCGTTTATGGTGGTAGAGAGGTTTTAGAGAGGGAAAATGGGGTTTCAAAACCATAAAACCCAAAGAATCGTGTTTCTAAACTACCACATCACCAGTCTCAAGTTTTGTTTAACACTATGGAAGATGAGAGAATATGAGAGGGAGAGAGTTGGCGTGGAGATGTAGAGAATTTGACATGATCTGTGTGTAATGTATGGGTGAAAAAGGGACCGGTGGAAGGCTCGAGGCTAACATATCTTTTTATTGAGATCTGCATCACCCGCAAAAGCAGTCCTCCACGTGCCACTTTTTAAGCTCATTAGATACAAACCTTTAAGATTTAATCCCAGCCTCGTGGTAAATTATAGGTCCTTTGAGTGTAATTTACTTTGGAAAGTTCAATTTACTTTTTTACCCATAATTTTGAATTTAAAAAAAAGAAGATAAATTATAGTGTGTTAAAAGAGGGGGAACTTAAATATTTGGAGGACAAAAGAGGTAGTTCATGAAAATTCCATATAGATGACATCATGAACCAAACTTGTGACATATTATATATATATATATATATATATATATATATATATATATATATATATATATATATGTGTGTGTGTGTGTGTGTGTGTGTGTGTGTGCGTGTGTGTGTGTGAGGGTGTGCTTGTGATTATGTCTACTGTGTATAACTAGTAGATATGGTAATAATGATAACAGCTTTACGCCAAGTGGTATTAACCAGGGGTTTCAGATGTAGTATACATATATAGGGATGATGTGACTTTATATATGAATAAACTTGGGAAAATTCTACTGTGTGAAATTAGTAGATATAATAATAATGAGAAATATAATGATTTCAGTGAAAAAACGTTTACCCATTCGAACGAGGAATATAATGATATTAAGTTATGTGGGATAAAATATTTTAATAACGTATTGTATGGGCGATACAGATATTCTACGAGTGAGGTAAATGATGGTATGGTGACTTCGGACTAGTTAGGCTGGGTTGCATAGCTAATATGGGGTAGATGTACGTTAGACATGCACAATAGATGATATGTGAGAATCTCATGTGAGTGTTCGAAACTAACATGCACGTATTACGTGCTTCATTACACTTTTAAGTACTTGCTAAAAAAATATTTTTACAACTCGGGCTCTCACCCGTTTCTTGCTATTCTCCTCTCTCTCTCTCTCTCTCTCTCTCTCTCTCTCTATATATATATATATATATATATATATATATATATATATATATATACTAGGGTGTGCCCGTGCCGATGGCACGGTGACAAAAAAAATTCTAGTTAAAATTCATTACAATAAATGTCTTCACAAAAATTATTAGAATAAGATTTCTTTTGTTATAAACAAATGCTATAAAAACAATTTTTTTAACAATTTTTAATTTATAAACAATATTTTGTGTTAAACACCTTTTTTAAAACAATATAAAAAAATTATTGAATGTGGGTCGGCATCAGAAACACTAATTAATCGCAATATTTTTAAAAAAATATCGCGATTAATTAGTGCCGCTGGCGGGAACCCACATTCAACAAATGATGTGAGTACGAAAATGTGGATCTGCATCAACGACACTAAGTAATCGCGATATTTTTTTTATAAAATATTGTGATTAATTAATGTCACTGGCACTGACCCACATTTAACAAATGATGTGGGTCCGAAAATGTAGATCCGTGTCACCGGCACTAATTAATCTCATTATTTTATTCTCAAAATATCGCGATTAATTGGTGTCGATGGTGAGGACTCACATTCAACAAATGATGTGACCCAGGAATGTGGGTCCGCACCAGCGACACTAAATAATCGCAATATTTTATTGAAAAAATATTGCGGTTAATTAGTACCGCTGGCGCGAACCCACATTAACAAAAGATGTGGGCGCGAGAATGTGAATCTGCGCCAACAACACTAATTAATCGCGATATTTTATCAAAAAAATATTATAATTAATTAGTGCTGCTGGCGCAGACCCATATTCAACAAATGATGTCGGTTCGAAAATATGCGTCCACGCCAGCAACATTAATCAATCGCAATATCATGTTAATAATTTTTTTTATTTATGAAAAAAATATATTTTTTAATTTAAAAAAATTGTTTACATTACAAAAATTATTTTTTAATACTAATAGAAAACCAATTTTTTTTATATAAAAAATAATTTTTATATTAATTGTTATAAACAAAACACGAAGAAAGGTAAAAAAAAAAGAAAAAAAGAAAAGAAAAGAGGGATGCAGTCCCCAAGACAATCCCTTTTGACGGTTCACCTATAATTTCCCAAGAAAAAAATAAAGTTAAATTGTCCTCACCCAATCCATTTCACTGATTTGATCGATTGTGCCATATAGCTGTGAAGAGCTTTATGGAGATATCTTTGACTGATTGGCCGTATAAGACTTAGCTTTACCTTGGGTTGAAATTGATTAATAATAGTTTATTGTTTTGCTTTTGTCATTTAAGATGACTGATTATAACTAGCATGTTTTTTTAGAAGACATAATAGTCTATAGATTTTGTTAATACACATGTAAGCGTTGGTAGCATAGGATACATGTACGCTACAATTGTCCATCACTCCAACTGTCACCTCGATCCCTTCAAGTTGGTGCCTTGGAACTTTGAAAAAAAGTAAGTGGCTTAAAATAATTTTGTAAAACCAATATTAAACTTCATTGTCTTTTACCCACTACAAATTTTAATATATAAAATATATATGATATACCCATGACTTGACACCTCGAGCTTTTAAAAATGCACTTTAATCACTTTCTGCTGCATAATTTTCAGTTATTTTAGAAATTTGATATTGTACACAAAAAATAATCAGATAAAAAGTGTAAATAAACATCCCTCCTCTTCTAATTGCAGTAGCCTGCACTTAGAGCATCCACAATGGTGGAAGGTATGGACAAAAAAAATGGTAAAGTTACCAATTTGTAGGGTTGCAGTGGGGATGGGTAAGTAACAAAAGAGGAGAGAGGAATGGTAGGGGGTTTGTAAATTTACCGGATGGCTACTGAATCAGTAAGAACTTCTTGCGAACTTCTGAAGTTCGTAGTAACTTCCTACGAACTTCTTTTCTTCGTAGGAAGTTCCTACGAACTTCAGAAGTTCGTAAGAATTCCTACGAAGAAAAGAAGTTCGTAGGAAACCCTTTTTACCACAGTAAAACCTAACGCCGTTTGGGAGGAATTTCTTTATAAATAGCACACTTCCTTCTTCCATTTCTTTATCAGACCCTATATCCTTCTTCCATTTTCTTATTTTCATTATAAATATTTTATATTTTTATAAAAAATATGTCTTCTTCTCAACCAATTGGTACATCTCGACAACCTAATATGACTCCTTTTGAGGATGAAATATTATGTACTGTTTATGCAAAATATACAGCTCGAAGTATTGAAGGAAACTCAATATCATCGGGCACATTTTGGGACACTGTGAAAGATGAGTATAACGTCACGCATGGAATTACAATTACTCGTACGAGATCCATGCTATCAACACGTTATAATCATATATCGCATCAAATAATGCTATATATTGCAAAGCTTTCTCACCAAAAGAATAATATAGGAAGCGGGATGAACGAATTCCAAGCGGTTACTAAAGCACGCGACGCGTACCGCGCCGAAACCAACAAACATTTTACGTTCGATAACTGCTATCAAATTTTAAAAGATTTGCCAAAATTTGACTTGGAAAATACAGCGGGGAACAACGACAACCCTACACCTGTTGGCGAAGATGATACTCCGGGGGTACGAGACGTACCGGATAGACCCCCAGGTAGAAAGGGTGAGAAACAACGTGCACGTCAACGAGCGCGTTCTGACAGCTTGGATTGCAACACGACAGTACTCAAACATTGCGAAGACTTCAATGCAATGTTTAAAAGCAAGCAAGAGTGGAAGAATGATCGTGCCCTTAAATTTGACTCTCAAATGGATGCGTTCATTCAGATGAAGCGAGCTGATCAACTCACCAAAAAGCAGGATCAACTCGTGCGCCTAGGTCGAGAGCAATCGTACATCATGGAGCTGGATATGACCCATATGAATGAAATACAAAAGCAGTTTCATTTTAAAAGGTTCAATGACCTAACAACGATGGTTGTTGCGACCGAAGCTGCGATATCTGAGTTGCAATCGAACTCCGCCGGGTCGTCTGGTCCAAGCGGTTCAATTAATGATTTGTAGTGTTTTTAAATGATGTATTGAACCCTCATGATCGTAATTTGTTTTTTTTTCGGTATATGGAGAGTGATTCACTATCCATCTTAATAAATGAAATGCCACCCTTAAATAGATGAAATGTGATTATTGTTTAATAATTGTCCGCTTATATAATATTGTCGATTAAACCATTATTTTATATAAAATAACAGGTATATGATCACTACGACAATCCTACAAATACAAATTGAAAATGGAACAAACATAACATTTAACCACGGTTAAAATAAAAATTACAATAAATTCATCATCCGACCATTTCATCACCGTGGGTGTTCCAAATGTGCTCTACCAAATCATTCCGTAACTGTTGATGTTTAGTTACATCTCTTATCTTCGCATCCCGAATGAGGTAGTCGTAGAAATTAGTTTGGCCCCTCATAATTACAGGTGTTTCATCATTCTGTTCGTACTCATTTTGCCATGGACAATCTCTGCGTTCATCGTCAATAATCATATTATGCATTATAATGCACGATTTCATAATGGTTGATAGTGACGCCCTATTCCATAATTTACAAGGTTCCCGAACAAAAGCGAATCGAGCTTGTAATACACCAAACGCACGTTCTACATCTTTTCTGCACGCTTCTTGGTACTTGCAAAAAAATTTCTGTTTTTGTGTAATACCATTTTGGTTCCTAAATGTTTTTACTATTGAAGCGTACGGAGGGTAAATGCCATCTCCAAGGTAGTAGCCCATGTCGTAAGAATTTCCGTTAACATTGTAATTAACGGGAGCTGCCGTCCCATTACGTAATTCTTGAAAGACATTAGATCGGTGCAAGACATTCAAATCATTGCAAGAACCAGGCACCCCAAAGAATGATTTCCAAATCCAAAGATCGTAGGAGGCAACCGCTTCAAGGATTATAGTTGGTGACTCTTTACGACCACTATATTGAGCGTGCCATGCTGTTGGACAATTTTTCCAACGCCAATGCATGCAATCTATGCTCCCTAGCATTCCTGGGAAACCTCTATTTGCATTTTGTTCGAGTAACCTTGTAACGTCGCCTTGTGTCGGATTTCTGCCGTACTGGGGACCGAAAATTCGTACAATTGCCTCTGTAAATCTAATAACAGTTTCTAATAGAGTGGTTTCACTCATAGCGTACTGCTCAGACCACACGTCATGGGAACCCCCATTAGCTAACAGTCGAATTGCCCCCAACACTTTCTGATGAGAGCTCAAACCTTGACGACCGCAAGCATCATTCTTCTGAACAAAGTAGTTATCATAATGGCAAACAGATTCAAGGATGCGATTGAAAACACTATACCGCATCCTGAATCTCCTTCGGAAAAAATACTCATTGTATACCTTATCTTCCCCAAAATAATCTTCCCATAGTGTTGCATGTCCCCTTTCTCTCCTACGATTCACTCGACGCCTCGTTTCGAGTTCTTTCCCATCGCGAATTATATTTTTTTCAGCACACCACCTGGTAATCTCCATCATAATAATCATTTCCTCGTCTGAATCATCGGATGATCCACCGTCATTAAATTGTGCATATTGTAGCATAAGATTTCGGCCCTCATCGCTAGAACTGGAGGAGTCCATGATATAATATGCTTACAAATTAATTTAGGTGTAGATGAAAAATTATACTCTACCTGTATAGTTTTACGATACACACGTATTTATAAGTTTAGATGTAGACGAGTAAATTATACTCTACCTGTATGATATGTGTCCCTTAACAATTATTATATATATTTTTTATCATTGTAAAATAAATATCTCTGTCCTTTCGTAAAAATTATATTGTATGATATTGGTAAGTGTGCTACTGATTGATATTGGTATGTGTGTTAATTTAGAAAGTTACCTTGTACAGGTTCTTCAGGCAATCAAATAAGTGACAATTGAAAAAGTTACCTTATACAGCTTTATGTGTGGCTTGGTATGTGTGCCTTGATATAGTTTTACTTCTACATTGGATATGTCTGCCTTAACAATTATTGTAAAAAAAAATTATCATTGTAAAATAAATATCTCTGTCCTTTCGTAAAAATTATATTGTATGATATTGGTAAGTGTGCTACTGATTGATATTGGTATGTGTGTTAATTTAGAAAGTTACCTTGTACAGGTTCTTCAGGCAATCAAATAAGTGACAATTGAAAAAGTTACCTTATACAGCTTTATGTGTGGCTTGGTATGTGTGCCTTGATATAGTTTTACTTCTACATTGGATATGTCTGCCTTAACAATTATTGTAAAAAAAAATTATCATTGTAAAATAAATATCTCTGTCCTTTCGTAAAAATTATATTGTATGATATTGGTAAGTGTGCTACTGATTGATATTGGTATGTGTGTTAATTTAGAAAGTTACCTTGTACAGGTTCTTCAGGCAATCAAATAAGTGACAATTGAAAAAGTTACCTTATACAGCTTTATGTGTGGCTTGGTATGTGTGCCTTGATATAGTTTTACTTCTACATTGGATATGTCTCCCTTAACAATTATTGTAAATATTTTTTATCTCTGACCTTCCGTAAAAATAAATATCTCTAACCTTCCGTATTATAAATATCTCTGACCTTCCGTAAAAATTATCATCACAACATATTGGTATGTGTGCCTGTAAAATTATTGGTATGTGTGCCTTTACAATTACCTATAAATATTTTAGCAGGATTGCAACAATTATTTATCTACCATTATCTTATAATTCAGAAATGGCTTCATCTCCCTACTATTCATCCATTTACAATGGCTCTTACACAGATATTGTTGGTAACGATTGGTATGGGAAAAAAATAATTTTCCAAACATATCCAATTGATACTTCTCGACGTTTTCTCAATGACTTTGGTCATATATTCATAATCTCTCCCAATTCGGAACCTGAAGACGGAGTTGTGTATCCGTGGGAACACCTCACATGGCCAGATAAATATAATGAAAGGTGTGACCTGGAGGTGCTTTGCCATTACCATCACATATCCGTGCCAAAAAATCGGGCTGCCGCACTTTGGCCAATATCGTATCCCGAAGAAGCGGATATGTTTTGTCTTGATTTATTGGAGGAAGAGATATGGCAGATGGAGAGGCGCCTACAACGTTATCACAAAGCACAACGCACGATGCTATCAGGTCGTCACATTCAAGAACAATTAATTAACATATATAACGACTCTACGTTGGCATCAGATAACGATATTTCAGATTACACGAATTCCGGTTATGATTACTTTTCGGAATGCATATATGAAAATGATGGGGCAGAGTACGAACCAAATATATCAAACTACAACAAAGAATATGTTGATTCAGATACGCAACGATCTTACTTACCTAAATGTTTAGTGCGCAATGGGAAACCATATTGTTGTACTTCTACTAGGTTCGACCTAAGCGTTTGAACACATACTCCTTTTAATCATTTTGATCGTGTATTATTGTTTTTACTACTTAAGTCAATAATAAAAAATGATATCAGAGCAATCGCAATAAATAGGAGACATCAAAACATTTATCATCACAATTACATTAAGACAACAATAAGAAAATTTATTCTTAATATTTTTCAATTGTACATTATACATCACTGGCGCCCCGGGCCAAACTCAAAATCAGCACCTAAATCTGCATGTGAACCCGTGTAAGGGTCAGACCCAAATAAATTACCCCAACCTTGTTGGGCCTCATATGACGGTACCGGGTCAGAGGGTGGGGCTGGTCTGTAAACGCTCGGACGACTAGAACTAGTACCACCTTCCTCAAACCCTCGACTAGGCATAGTAAAACGTGCTAGTCTACGCTCCAACTCATCAATGCGATCATCGCGTGCTTTGAGTTGATCCTCTCGCTGACGTGTCTCGTGTAATATTAAATGGCGTAGACCTCGAATGTTATCTGCTGCCTCGACGTAGGATTGACGCCATTCTAACTGCGTCAAAGATTGAGCTGGAGGTGCGTTGGTTGAAAACTCAGGTCTCGGCACATCTATAGTATATGAAGCCCCCTCCGGTAGGCCTACGTCAACCTTCCAATTCTGCCTCGGTGGTTGGATGTGCGTAGAACCACCCACAGAGAACTGTGTCTCATACACATGCGGATCATTTGTCGGTGCTGGTGCTTGCGGGATTCGCAACGTCGAAGGTGCCACTGAACCAACTCCAATCAAATCTACATTAACATATCTGGCAATCGGCGGTAGTATTGGCCCGAGTGCTACTGCCTTCCAATATGCATTATACTCTTCTTGTGACACATCTCTTACGTATTGATTTGCGATAGGCCAATTTTGGGCGGCAGCTGCTTGGAAATCATTTTCTGAGGCAGAACACAAACTTGATGGTGGGTTGTCTGCGATACATATCCTCCCAGTCAATTGCCGGATGGCCCGATCACCCAAGTACCAAAAACCCTTAAATAGGGGATCCCAAAAAATAATCCGTAACCCCGATATCTCTCGAGCATATAAGATGACATCAGAGTCACGGTAGGCAGAAGTCTCGTATGGCTGCCATATAATGGACTCGGGTGACCGCATCTCAAGCTGATGTTGACTGCTTGAGATGTTAAATCGCTGTGCTCCCTTTACTTTCTTTCTATTCACCCTCGACCAACGAAAAATGCGGGGCCACACATCAATAGACGGATCAACGAGAATAGGACATGCCGTGGCCATGTACTCGTGATGTAGATACTGCAAAATTTGTCAATAAATTTAATTCATTAGAATAAGTTGACATATATTGTAATGAAACATAGATTTCATTAAATAAGATGAAACAAAAATATACCTCGAGTATTTGCCACATGCATTCAACGCTAGTCAACGATCGTCGACTGGCTTTGTCCAAAGACCATAAAATACGGGCATAAATAGCCGAACCCCAGTCGTATGTGCCGATGGCAGGAATATCCTTCAGATAATGTAAATAGCCGAGGTCGGAAGTGGAGTGAGCATTTGGAAAAAATACACTCCCCAATACATAAAACCAAAATGCCCGAGCTATGATTGGGGACATATAATCCGGTAAAGGGTCAACCTTGACAAAATTTTCTATGTATTTTTTAAGGTCAGAAACTGGAATTCCCGCACCAGTAAATCTCTGTATATGAATTTCTGGGAAAAATTCATTTACGGTATTAACAAAATTTGTATATTGTTCAAATCGTAGATTTTCAATCCGTCGTCCTTGTCCAATTGGAATGCCTGCACGAAGGTTAAAATTTAGTCATATATTTAAATAACTATGAATATGAAAACCATAATAAATATTTCAAACAATCATTTATGAATTTAAGTACAACTATTTATTTTCACATATTGAAACATTAAGTGAATATGAATAATTATTTTCATATATTGACATAATCGGAATGCGGGTACATTTTTCAATTTATTTGTCGTATATTGAAATAATTATGAATATAATTACCTAAAAATATTTTTCAAACATTTAATTATGAATTTAATTACAACATATTATTTTCACATTTTTATACAATTCTGATGCCGGTACACGAAGGTTAAAATTTTGTCATATATTTAAATAACTATGAATATGAAAACCATAATAAATATTTCAAACAATCATTTATGAATTTAACTACAACTATTTATTTTGCACATATTGAAACATTAAGTGAATATGAATAATTATTTTCATATATTGACATAATCGGAATGCGGGTACATTTTTCAATTCATTTGTCGTATATTGACATAATTATGAATATAATTACCTAAAAAAATTTTTCAAACATTTAATTATGAATTTAAGTACAACATATTATTTTCACATTTTTATACGATTATGATGCCGGTACACGAAGGTTAAAATTTAGTCATATATTTAAATAACTATGAATATGAAAACCATAATAAATATTTCAAACAATCATTTATGAATTTAAGTACAACTATTTATTTTCACATATTGAAACATTAAGTGAATATGAATAATTATTTTCATATATTGACATAATCGGAATGCGGGTACATTTTTCAATTTATTTGTCGTATATTGAAATAATTATGAATATAATTACCTAAAAATATATTTCAAACATTTAATTATGAATTTAATTACAACATATTATTTTCACATTTTTATACAATTCTGATGCCGGTACACGAAGGTTAAAATTTTGTCATATATTTAAATAACTATGAATATGAAAACCATAATAAATATTTCAAACAATCATTTATGAATTTAACTACAACTATTTATTTTGCACATATTGAAACATTAAGTGAATATGAATAATTATTTTCATATATTGACATAATCGGAATGCGGGTACATTTTTCAATTTATTTGTCGTATATTGACATAATTATGAATATAATTACCTAAAAAAATTTTTCAAACATTTAATTATGAATTTAAGTACAACATATTATTTTCACATTTTTATACAATTATGAATATAAGTAGAAATCGAAATAACCCATAAGTTATTACCGGAAAGCATTGTGAAGTCCAGCGGAGTGAACGCAAGCTCGACATATGGTAGCTGGAAGGTATGCGTCGTGTCCCACCAACGTTCGATCATCGCCGTCACAATACATTGATCGGAATTGGGCATCACAACAGAAAAGAAATTCGACATAAACCCGACACTGTCGATAATTGTTTTGATATCGGGCTTTCTCTCTTGAATCAATTTGTACAATTTCATTGGCCCCGCCCAATTCCCCCGAAATTCGAATTTGTTT
Source organism: Sambucus nigra (assembly GCA_949130495.1). Taxonomy (NCBI): domain Eukaryota; kingdom Viridiplantae; phylum Streptophyta; class Magnoliopsida; order Dipsacales; family Adoxaceae; genus Sambucus; species Sambucus nigra. The sequence goes on from OX422212.1 coordinate 509,515,342, forward strand.
CCGTTTATTATCGGAGTTTCGCCGTCCGACGCGTGTGATACTCCGTCGTAAATACGAGTATAGTTGTCAATTGCGGGATTCGACGGTTGAGTCGGCGCGAAAGAATCGGGAATTGTCGTTGAAGTCGACCCGTGTTTTTTCGATTTCCCGATATTAATATATTTCTTCCATTTTCTACCTATTTCCATCTTGTTGACAAGATATGATTTGGAGGATTTTTTAGATTGGGCCTGATTTGAAATTATATTTGGGAATAAATGAAATGATTTTTGAGAGTATATGAAAAATTAGGACCGAATTATATGAGATTGGTACAAATAAATATTGAGTAAATGAAGAAAATAAAATGGAGAGAAAGCAGAAGATAAATGGGAGAAGAAAGGAGAAGCTGGAATAAATAAGCAGTATAGGAATAATGGAGAATAATGAAGAAGGAAGAAGAAGTCTGGTGAGAAGTATAGGAATAATGGAGAATAATGAAGAAGGAAGAAGAAGTCTGTTGAATATAAGAAGGGCTGAATGTTACCGTTTGTTACCGTTTGTATTCGACCGTTAAGTTCTTACGAACTTCTATAGTTCGTAACAACTTCCTACGAACTTCATTTGTTCGTAAGAAGTTGTTACGAACTATAGAAGTTCGTAAGAACTCCACCACTATTTGCTGCCCATTTGGGCGATAGGTAGCACTCACACACGCGCTTCAAACGCTCTTAAATTTACCATTCGCTCACTTCCACCACTACGGATGCTCTTAGAGATGGATTTCCAATGGTGGACATTACCAGCAATAAATAAATATATATATAATCAGGTGTCCGTTACACATTATTACCTTCAAAAGGCCTGTGTTTGATCTGTAATGATAGGACACCACATCTATAAATAAAGAGGTGAGGGATTGACATGTATTTAACAAAACATAAGAATGAGATAAAAAGAAGAAAAACTACCAGGTTGCAACTACCATTTTACATTACTACACAGCATACCCCACATGAATATTCTCCTTGTTGACAAAAAATAGTGAGACTAAAAACCAGAGATGAAAAATAAGTAATTGATACCTAAAAATTTGCAAAATGTGCATAAACTATCGCAGAGTTCCCATGAACAAATTTGCAAATATCACGGCGATATATATATTTGCTGAAGGCACGAACCAATCAGCAAAATGACCTTATTTCAAAATAACATCAAACTTTACAACTAACCACCCATTCACATCATTTTGACTCAACCAAACAACTTAATATCAGAATAATAATAATAATGTTCAATTTACCTCAAGAATAATAGTAGAAGAATGAAGGGACATCTGACCTTAAATAAGAAAGAAGAGCGCACCCAAAAATCCTCCAAACACCCCTTACCTTAAATTCCTTAGCTCCTAATTTGAAATCGCCAAATACCAAAGCAGAAAACACTTAAATTCCTTCAAACACCCCTAAATTTAAAATCCCAAAACACCCCTGGCTTCTAATTTGACCATTAAACCTAACCGTAGGTCCATAAATCTGAACAATATACACAATAAAAATAAGGAACCAATCTCTTCAGAATAATGTATGAATCGATTCCAAATCTGAACAGGGTAAGCGTTGTTGGGAATAAATTTGGTGATTACTTCCTCCCACCATCTGAACAGAGTAAGTCAGGTGCCCCTAAAGAAAATAGAGTAAGAGTGGTGAGGTCTCTGTTTCACAACCTCATAAAATTAAACCCAAAATGTGAGAACTAAGCTCTCAATATAGCATGTTAGAAAGTGAACGTGTGATAGGTAGAGAAACCCCTATTTTATGTACCTTAAAATTTTTTAGGTTGGCTAGAGAACCCACTGCGTCAAAACACCTTAACCATCAGCGCCTGTGATGATGTATTAAGATTAAAAATGATGGAAAGAAATATTAAGATTAAAAATGATGGAAAGAAAAGGAAATTATGATTATTTTTTAGCTCTTACCTTAAGCGCCTGTGATGATGCAGGTCATTCCGCTGTGCGATTCTCGGCTTTGAGAGAGAAGAGAGGGAGATATGGGGGGGATTGAAGAAGGATAAGGAGAGGAATAACAGGGACGGTGGAGTTCGGTTTTAGAAAGAGAATGGGAAACGTGTGATGTTCTTAACCCATGTGAAGGGTAATCATATTGGGAACGTGTGATAGGTGTGATAGGTATTAGGTGGCTCTCGAATTTCGTGGTGGAGTTATGTTTTAGAAAGATAATGGGAAACATGTGATAGGTGGGCTGATTTCTCTTCGAAGAGATTGCCCTATTTTTTGAGCCTTGCGCTCTGTGACAAAGTACGACAGAGGAGTTTGGGAGCGTGCCATCCTTCTTTATTCTTGAGATACACACAGTCAATCTGAAGCGTGTCACGTGTGATTGTACATTATACAATCAATCTGAACCGTGAGTTGATAAACACTAAATTTCTCAAGTTTTGATCTCAACCGTCAATTGGGGAGGACAAAAAGTCTCTCCTCCTTTATTATATATATATATATATATATATATATATATTATCAGGTACCCAGCCACAGGGTTGCCACCTGACTTAGATGCATGGATCATTTGACAAGCTGCAGCTGTTGTTGAAGCTATAGGTTATTGAGATTATACGCTTCTATCTTTCCATTCAGTTCTAGATCAAACATTTCAGTTAGGACATTTCTCACCCACTTCCTGTTTAGCTATTCAGAGATTGTACGTTTCTTAGTATCATTTCTTCTCTTGTTGGATTGAGACTTTTAACTGGAATCTTTTATCCAGTCTTATTTAATTTAGTAATTGTTTTCCTATTCAGTATTTATTTTATTCTGGTGGAATGCAAATAGTTTTTGTTTTAATGATGAAAATTTATTAACGGATTATTTGGGTATAATTAAAATTAAATGTTTTAACACTTAGCTTAATTATTTATCAGGTGATAAATAAAATAAAATTATTTTCGACAGTGAAGCTAAGAATGAACCAACCGGTCACTTCAGTTTAATTTAATAAAGGACTTATCACCCGGTATTTAATTTGGCGGGGTGTCACATTATTGAGCACTTTTTCGAAGATGTCTTCTCGGTCTTCTTCGCGACTGATCTCTCTTCCGTAGAAGTCTACTCGACAGGATTTTCTTCATAAGTAAATTATTCTATGAAATAGGTCACAACCTGGACCTTGATTGAAATATGCATACTGAATGTCAGACTCACCTAACTCTACTGTCCAGGCCATCAGTTTAGTGAATAACTTGGCGTAGAGGTAGGTCTATATAAATGACAACAATATGCACTTAAATGTACAACTTCATTTTTCTAGAGGCTTCAATTAGGGATAAGACTAACTTCTCTAGCCTAGGCTATCGAATGTTTTATCCACGGTATGCCTTTTTAGTATAATATACAGGACTTCTCACCCCATTTTCTTATCGAACCAATGCTGAACTAATAACTGACTCAGACATGACCAAGCATAGATAAAGATTTTGATACACCAAAATAGGTGGATGGTCACAAATTTGGGTCATGGCCATGCTTCTGGGTTATAGATACCATCTGTGACCAAAAGAGGCGTAGTGTAAACTACTGCTCATGGACCTTATCCATGACAAAAAGGAGCAGTCATAGACCAAAGCGTGTGGTAGTATAAGGCAGGCTAGTCGAGGACAAGGTCCATGACAAGGCAGTCATGGACCAAATTTGTGACCAACTTTGAAACATAGTCAAGGACTAAATCCGTGACTCAGTGTCCTCACATGCTTTAATATGGTCACAAAAAAAAGTCATGTCCAATTGTTCAACATGGTCACGGACTATAGCCATGACCCACTTTTACACATGCTTCAATTTGGTCATAGGTCAAATTCGCAACCAAATAATTACCACAAAAAAGAATAAAACATGGTCATGGTTCAAGTCCATGACCATATTTAAATGAAAAACAATATGGTTTGTCTTCAGTCCTATTCTTAAATAGAAAGTCTTGCAACTACGCAATCGGTTGCTACGAGTTACGTTGGCCATGTGTGAGTTGTTCGTGCCCCTTGCAAGGCCGTTTGGGGATTGTTCATGATTTTCACCATCTAGCTGGATGTTTTAAAGCGTAAGTGCGACTACTTTTAATTCCAATCCTATTCTCAAATCAGGAGTCATGTAGCAACACGATCGGTTGCTACGAGTTATATTAGTCACGAGTGAGGTGTTTGTGCCCCTTATGGGGGCTATTGGGGGTTATTCTGGGTTTTGGCCCACTAGCAGCACGTTTTCAAGCCTAAGTGTGCCTATTTTCAAATTTTTGATCCTATTCTCAAACCATGAGTCGTTTGGCTATGCGGTCAGTTACTACTAGTTAAGTTTGTGATGTGTGAGATTTTCATGCCCCTTGCAGGTCTATTTGGGGGTTGTTTGTGGTTTTGGTCCACTGGCGACACATTTTTATGCCTAAGTGTGACGATTTTCAATCTTCATTCCTATTCTCAAACTGAGAGTTTCACGGTGGTTAGTTACTATGAGTTATGGTTGTCACATGCGAGGTGTCCGTTCCCTTTGTAGGGTTGCTAGGTTTTTGGTCCACCAGCAGCATGTTTTCAAGCCTAAGTGTGATTATTCAAAAATTTTGGTCCTATTCTGAAATCGAGAGTCCCACAACTATATGGTCTATTGCTATGAGTTAAATTGGTCGCTTAGGGTGTTCGTGCCCCTTGCGAGGCCCTGTGGGACTATTCGGATTTTGGCCTAGTAACGAAATATTTTCAAGAATATGTGTGCCTATTTAAAAACTTTTTTCTTGTTCCTAAACTAGGAGACCCGCGACTATGCAGTCGGTTACTACGAGTTACGTTGGTCATGTGCGAGGTGTTCATTCCCCTTGTGGGGTTATTTGTGGTTTTGGGCCACTAGTATCACATTTTCAAGCCTAGGTGTGCGCATTTTCAAATTTTTATCCTATTCTTAAATCAGGAGTCTCGTGACTATGCGGTTAGTTACTACGAGTTACGTTGGTCACATGCAAGGTGTTTGTGCGCCTTACGAGGTTGTTTGGGGGTTATTTGGGAAGCCCACTAGTTGCACGTTTTCAAGCCTAAGTGTGCTTATTTTCAATTTTCGATCCTATTCTCAAATCGGAAGTCCTGTGGATACATGATCGGTTAATACGAGTTATGTTGGTCACGTGTGAGTTATTTCTACCCCTTGCGGTGCCGTTATGGTTGGTTTAGGGTTTTGACCCACTAGTGGCACGTTTCCAAGGCTAAGTGTGCCTATTTTCAAATTTTGGTCTCATTATCAAACTGAGAGTCCCACGGCTACACGATTGGTTGCTATGAGTTATATTGGTCATGTGCGAGGTGTTTGTGCCCCTTGCTAGGCCGTTTGGGGATTGTTTGTGGTTTTGACCCACTAGAGGCGCGTTTTCAAGCCTAAGTGTGCAAAATTTTAGATTTTGGTCCTATTCTCCAACCGAGAGTCCCGCGGCTATGCTACCAGTTGCTATAAGTTACTTTGGTTATGTGTGAGGTGTTCGTGCCCATTGCGGGACCGTTTGGAGGTTGTTTGTGGTTTTGGCCAACTACTGGCATATTTTTAAGCCTAAGTGTACTATTTTTAATTTTCACACCTATTCTTAAATTTGGAGTCTTACCACTATGTGTGTAAAACATGATGACGGTGTGTGGTATCGATTCAAATTTAATTCCCAAGTTTCCAAGTAAACCTTATTTAATTAGAGTCTACCTTTGAGCAACCAAAAGAAATAAAAATCAGCCCCTAAACATGCATCTATATGTCAATAAAGAAACCCATCAAATATAAATCATGCGACACAATAAATATGATGAGACATAGATTTCAGGAAAAAAAACCTTTTGGGTAAAACCTTTATTTCACTATGAATTCGTATAACGCAACTTACAATTATATAGAGAAATCTGCAATGGATCAACGCGCAGCCAACCCACAAAGACTCGCAGTCTTGAACTCAGTAAGAGACTGCACACAGCACCCACCAAGGACTCGCATGCCAATCTTCAGTAAAGAATCTTCACGCAGTAAGATCCTCAATAACACACAGCCATATGGTGTAGAGACGTACTCCACAAGAATGAACAAAAGAAGTTGTGTTCTATGGGTTACAAAATATTCACAAAATTATATGGGAATTTTTGTGTGAATCAAACATGAGTTTTGGGACTCACAAATATGAAGACTTGAGCTAATAGAACTGTCAAAATCGACTTGCCAAGTCTTAAAAAATTACTCCCCCGAAGTTGGCTTTTATAGGAACCCGACATGAATTTTAAAACTTTGGGACTCTTTCCAGCGTCATGTACCCTGAACCGGTTTAGGTGTACCACGAACCGGTTCTCCCCCCAAATCGGTTCACCCTTAGTTTCGCAAAACTTCATTGGTTTGGGGCTTAAACACATAGCATTCTCCATAAGATTTTTCTTCGAATTTTCTCCAATTTCAAAGGGCCATAACTTCTTCACCATAGCTCAGATTGAGGTGACGTTTCTTTTAGTATCTTCGTTGCATTAAGCTCTTCAAATTTCTAGTTGACCATAACTCCTAACGGTGTATGTAAAATTACCAAAATTCCCTTAAACTTCCATATCTTACCTTCTTTCACTGTTTTAACTTCTCTTGCGTACCACTTGCATTAAGTCCCTAAAATCGTGGAACGTGAAGTTATTGAGGCAGATGTGGGACATTTGATGGAGATTTTTAATGCTTGATTCGGATAGAATACGTCATGTGATAACGTGAAGTGAGGTACCAAATGTAGCGGCGTACGACATACACAAATGTAACATATCGGACTTGAGAAACATGTCGTTTGAAATCTCCCCTATGTCTATGCCGGTACATACATAAAAATATCCAAATTATTATCATACAATTGACCTATCCAAATCTACCCTCCCATGAACCCAAAAATGGAAAGATACAAAAGAATAAGTCTTTATTGTTTGTTCTTCAGATCTTCAAGATCTCAAATCTTTTCTCATCAGGGTGTGCAATCCAATGATCATCAATGTAGTACCTACACACATGAGATAAAGAAAAATATCAAGTGACGTATCGAGTTTGAAATGAGATAAACATAGATAAAGGGGTTCCTTGTTTGGATTTCGCTTCGCGAGACACTCCACGCACGAATTGGGCATAGTGTTGAGACTGGGGAAAAGTTAGCCCTTAGTACTTGGGTTAACTAAGGAATTTCATTGATATTGCTCTAGGTTGTGATTTTAGAATGAGAGATGAGAAATATTATGTTAACTGGGAGGGAATTACGCACTTAACTGTCATGCATTTTTGTCACAAGGTAATCATATCAAACCGGGCCCTGACCCGTCTATATTTCTATGTTTCTGCATATACTCCTTGCCGTACAGGTGCTCTACCACAAGGACACCCGTATTTACATTTCCATTCCAGTTGTCGTGGAGCTACAGCATTTTGCGGATGTTGTAGGTTATTTGTATTAGATGATTCTTTCAATTATACTCTAGTTATGTTCAGTTATTTATTCGGGCGTGTTTCCCACGCTTTGCATTCATTTATTATATTTTAATAATTGAATTGTAATACTCGGTGCAACTATTTGTATTGTTCTGTTCACCGACAGCTTATTCAGTGATTATTTATTATATTGTCATTATTTATTCATTAATTTTTGATATCCACCATTTTTGCAAATGGGATTGTCTAAGTGTTTTTCTTTTATTTACAAAATTTTAAATTTGATAGTCCATTTTCTAAAATGATTGGTGGTTATCCCGTACTATTATTCTACTCGACAGTGATGCTGAGGATGGACCATCTATGATTCCTGTGATTATTAGAGTACTGGGTTGGCCACCTATTATTTTAGTAGGAGGGTTGTCACAGATGGTATCAGAGCATTAGGTTCTAGAGTCCTTAGGAATTTGTACGGACGTACTTCGGTTTCAGCGTTACTTCTGATTTGATATAGAGCCTTAGGATTAAGATCATTGATTTCCCTTGTGAGATTTCGTTCTCCTGCTATGATATGAGAACCCCAAAAATCTTTTGCCTGTTCTTGTGAGACTCGTAAGTCGGCAGATGAAGGGCATCAAGGAAGGCCGTTGTGAAGGCGTCATGAGACGGGATTACTAAGAGCTATAAGTTATAGTCGCGGATGAGGGTCGCTTTAGAGGTCGCTCCCTTTGTAGAATTATCTTATATTGCTACCACGACTCCTAAATACAGTAGATGTAGTTTTCCATGTGTCGCTGCCAGTAGAGGGTGGTACTAAGCTTGGGACTCCAAGCGACATTGATTTGAAGTTGAGAGGTCCTTAACGAGGACCCCATGTTGAAGTTCGTTCAGATGGAGAAAGTGTAATCTCATTCGGTGGAAGTATAAGGACCAGGATTTTTGGCCTAGAGTGGGGTATAGAAGTGCCCAGGTGCGAAGATTGGAGGAAAATCTTTCACCAATAGGAGTAAGGTTGAAGTGGAGAAAATGATAGTCGCCATATTTTGGTGGAGCGGGAGGTTTTGCTCATAGAGAAACCTGTTAGATGTTTTCAACAGTGAGTTTCTTTAGGATGCCAGAAATGATGAGAAAATGTATTCTCAAGTATACACATGAGGTTTGGTCAGAGGCCGACATTGAATAAAGGGTTCTACGGTTAAGGAAACTATGCACCGAAATAAGGATGTTATACAGAAGAGAGAACCCTTAAGTGGAAATGATAGGCTCATAAGTAAGTGTTGTTAACACGTCAGGAGAAGTGGTGTTCATGAGATCCCATTAGTGGACATCCACCAGGGGAGGGTTTATTAAAATAAGGCTGGGGAGGCTAGTAGAATGTTCTCTTTGCTAAGGAAGTTAAGGGAACTACGTGTTTTGATCTTGTCGTTTAAAGAACAAGGACAAGAATAGGGTGCCTAGTTGGGACATAAATGGAAGTAGTTTGGTTTAGTTAAGACTAGAATAATGTGTCTAGAAACCATTGGTAGTGGCCAAAGAGATTGGCAAGTATGTTGGCGGGAGTTTCCACCGTGGTTGAGGGCGGAGCATTCCTTATAATAAGATGGAATAGTATTATATTTACCCTAGATTCGGGTGTGTAAATCGGGCTTGTGGTAGTATCGATATTATTATAGTGAGTATACCTATATGACTTCCGTGATAGGGAAGTTCTATATTTTTCTTTCTCTCATTATGAGGCGAGTGATGATATGTGTGGTACGTGCTACTTGTATTATACGTATTATACGAGTAGAGATATTCTTGGCTTGGTGGGAGTGTTAGCAAGCGAATAAATCGCGAGGTTATCTTATGTCTAGTTTCAAAGTGGAACTAGTGGTTCTATACTATCTCACCTATGTATAGGATTGAGACTTTATAGAGATGGTTTACGGTATTTAGGTAGTTTTCATTATTTGTTTTGTTTGATTGTTGGCTTGCTTTGTTTGTGAATGAGGTTGCCTTATCTCCACGACCAACAAAGTTAAGTAGTAATGCATTGGAGGGGTTCCTTGTCTGGATTTCGCTTTTGCAAGACGCTCCATGCGTGAACCTTAACGACGTTGGAAGTGGAGATATGCCATTCTTTTTTCTTTTATTATTTTATTGTTAATGTGATGGGTTGGAAGGTTAAGCCGAGAATCACATGATTGAGTGATTAAAGGGCTAATATAAAGTTGATGTGCGAGATATGAGCAACGAAATAGTTTTTCCTCTGAATGATGTGGGGGAGACTAAATATGAAAGTCATATTGAGACTTATGGTTATGCCTTGACGAGAAGGCCATGTATAAAGATATATATGTATGTATATTGGGATCAAGCATGTGTGGCATCTTACAGAAAGTAAATGCCTGATTAGTTAAATTTTTAGTTGATTTGATATGGTAGGACATAGAAGTAGAAGTGCATTAGTAGGATTACGAGTTAGGAAGTTTAGCGATCCCGATCATGTGTCTTCGACCGTTACTTCTCGATGACCAACGATGCGAGGTAGTAGTGTAACGGGAGGGTTCCTTATTTGGATTTCGCTTCGGCGAGACATCCCACGCATGAAACCAAGAAAATGTCAGAAGTTGGTAAAGGTCTTGGACACTAGGGATATAATTAGTATAATACTTATACGGCTCGATTAGGATATAGATTGACCTTAGGATTATTAGGATGTAAGGCCCTTAGGGCATGCAACATTGTTTTAGGAAGGCGGTAAGGAGTTAACCACAATAGGTTTGTGGGTTAACTCTAAGTAGGATTGGGTCCCTAGAACGAAGAGGTATGGGATCCTGAGTGATTTGGAACGGTAGGCTAGAGAAGGAGAGGTCTTTCCTAGATAGAGCGTTACGTCGGTAACCTATCTTCTGAGGAGTTAAAGTATGAGTTGACTTTTACTCCTGCACTGCTGTTGTTAAGATTGGATTTAACGAACGAGTCTCTACGAGGAATGGGAAGTATTAATACGAGAGCATTCATAGCGGTAATATTCACCTTAAATACGATAGAATTCATTGTTTATGCGCCTCACAGACTTAAACGTCGTGAGAAGTATTATCCCTCGCTTGATCTAGAATTCATAGTGGTAGTATTCGCCTTAAAGAAATAGAGGCACTGCTTCCTGGGCAGGAAATTGGGTCATTTTACGGGCAACATGGGGTTGTATTATGTGTTGGAGCCGCTGAGTTGGTGTTAAAAGTCCGTAAAGGACTATCAATGGGATATTCCCTTTCACTAAGGAGATGCGAATGCGGTAGTTGTTCCACCGAGTAGAAAACCGTCGGAGAGAATTAGTTGAGACATGGAATTCCAAGTGGAATGAGCTTCACTGATGGGATGCTATAGTAAGAGCGTTTATATCCGTGATTGACTAATTCACCTACTAGTATTAAGAGACTAGGGGTGGAATGAGAAAGGATGGGAGTAGTAGCTTTTATGGGTCAAATTTATGAACAATAGTTCGGATCGTTTCTTATAAGTATGGTGTCGTTTGTGTGTGGCCTAGTGTAGTTGGCTGAGTGCCTTGCCTGCTCGTTGGGATGGAACCAACGGACAGTCTATTCTTTGGGCTTGGAGTGGTCCGAGAATATTTCTTTAATGATCGGGCTCAGTGAGCCACATACTTTTAAGGGCTACACCAATGCGAATAGAAGTAAGTAGTGTTGGGGTTGAGCGAATATATGTTAGGGTAGTTATTCCCTGGTAAGGACATAATTTGATTCGAGAAGAAAGGAAATTTGTGCCTAGATGTGTAGGTATCTCCTTCCATAGTAGAAAGGTAGGGTCGATAGTCCATGAGGAACTAATTGGTGCTATGCTAGTGCACAAAGATGTAGACTGAGATCAAATAGTGATGACCTTAGTCTGAGTTCAATGGGGATGCCGCACTGCCGAGGGGTTTGTTAAGAATGATATAACGATAGTTTAGTATCGTATACCTTTATATGGTTATTCGGTATGCCTGAATTTTGAGGGCAAAACTCCCTTTTAAGGGAGGGAGTATGTAACAACCTAGTCTTTTGAGCTACTATTTTATATTATTTTGCCCGATGGGCTAATTTGATAAAATAGGGGATGTTGGAGTAAATATCGTTTCCCATGATATTAAGGGATAATATTTACTATGTTTTGTCTATTTACCGTATGAGAAGGTAAATAGCATTATATTGTGTTTTATTGCGTCATTATATGTTATACGATGGTTATGACTCATATATAGATTGGAGCATAATTAATAAAATAAAATGAATTTGGAACATGAAAATGGTTCACGTTATTCGGAATGCCAAAATAGGGGGTGCGGTTGTTTCTAGAATAGTCAAGATAGTCGAAATAAGTGACACGTTGTATTTTTGAGTTTTGGGCACTTTTGGTGGGTTATGACTCAATTATGTGGTTACGAGTCATTTTAATGGTGTATTAGCAATTAAAAGAGGGGAATTTGTGTTTTAAGACCCGTATAAGTCTCCCACTCCTTTTATTTTCTCAATCTTATGTTAGAAGCCAAGAGAGAGAAGAGAGAAGAGAGAAGAGAGAAAGCTTGGGATAAATGGAGAGAAAGACAGAATGAAGATTTGAGGCGAAATCCATTACTACCGGAGGAGGATCCGAGAATACAACCTCGAGGCAAGTTTCTTACTTACTAGATGTTGATTTAATGTGATAATATGCATGTATAGTTAGTTTTTGGGATATTTAAACCATAAATGAGTTTTTGTGGATTTTATTGATTAAACCCTTAATCTTGTGTTTTTATTTGATTTGAGGATAAATTATTAGTTAGTAATTGTGTAGAAATGATTTGGTAGAATTTTTTGTTCTTGTATTTGGTTGGATTTACGGATAAAAGCTTGGAGGGTTCGTTAATGGCCGAAACATCTTTTCGGGGAAGAAGCTATCAGCCAGGATTGATCGATCGAGCCTGGGGGATCGATCGATCGAAGCCTTCGATCGATCGACGACCAAGGGTCGATCGATCGACCCCTTCTGAAAAGGTAAGATTTTTCTAGTTTTGTTTTAGGCCTTTTCTTTTAGGTTCGAGGTTTAGGAACCTTCCTTTGGGAAGTAATGGAGAGTCCTAGAGGGTTGTTTTGGGTAGACTAATGTCCTAGGCTAAGATAGGATAATTAGGCTTACCCGAGGGCTAGTTTGTGTAGGTTAACATCCGAATAATATAGGAAGTTAACCTAAAAGTAAATTGGAGATAAAATGTTAATGTTGAGACTTTTGGGAGTAAATTATTGAGGGAGACTCAATTTGATGACTTAGGAAATTATATGAACTTTTGGAGACTAGTTTGAGGATAATGGCACTTAAGGTCTTAGGTCATTAATCAAATATGACTTAATGAGAATGAAATGCATATTCTAAAACTTGGTACATAACGGCTTAGTATATTTGATTTTTGAGAATATAAAATGGATGTTTTCAAATGAAAAGGAAAATGATTTTCATAAATGTTAAAATATGGATACTCACCTCTCTAAATTGTTATCATAAGGGAAGTTCACGCGTGTGGTGAAGCCCCCTAGCTAATGAATGCAGGGTGAATATAGTCCCTCAGCTATATGAGAATTTAATGTATGTTTTTGCGCTGGTTAGGTGATTCTGGGTGTGGTCATGACTATCTCGCAGGCATATGGCCGCTTCCCGATGTTTTGGTAGGATCCCAAGTTGTCTTGATGATAGGCCCTGGAAGATGATAGCCATTTAGGGGCACGCACAGTGGGTAAAGCCAAACGGGCGGTCTTAGATTCCATTATATAATATGATATATAACTATGGACAATAATGTGGGACATTATTGTTATTAAAGCATTTTATGATAATGAAATGTCTTTAAATTACATTTCCTGAATGGAAGAAGGGAAATGGGATGTTAAATACATTTTCTGGATGGAAGAAGGAAAATGAATGATATAATATGAAAAGGTTAAAGAATTTTTATGATAATAAAACTTTCTATAAAAATGTATTTTTCCTGGATGGAAGAAAGGAAATAAAATTGGTAAAGAAAGTTTTGAAATGAGATTATTTGGTAAACATTTGATAAAATGAATTACCATTTTTATATATATTCCTTAAGAAAGAAATAGGAATTGTGCATGTAGAGTTATGAAATTAGCTTGGTAAACATTTGATAAAATGTTTTACCATTTATGAATATTCCTAAAGAATAATTAGGAATTATGCTCTTAGATGATGAATGGGTTTATTTATGTCTTCTTGAGTAGGTGTAGATGAGACCTCCCATACATATATATATATATATATATATATATATATATATTGATTACGTGCTGAGGGTCTAATGGATCTGGACGATCAACCTTGCCTAGTAGTAGTGTATCGGGGGGGGGGGGGGGGGGTCCTTGTTTGGATTTCGCTTCGCGAGACACCCCACTCACGAATTGGGCATAATATTGAGACTGGGGAGAAGTTATCCCTTAGTACTTGGGTTAACTAAGGCATTTCATTGATATTGCGCTAGGTTGTTCTTTTATAATGAGAGGTGAGAAATATTATGTTAACTGCAGGGGAATTACGCACTTAACTGTCATGCATTTTAGTCACATGGTAATCATATCAAATCAGGACCTGACCCGTCTATATTTATATATTTTTTCATATACTCCTTGCTGTACAGGTGCTCTACCACAAGGACACCCATATTTACATTTCCATTCCAGCTGTCGTGGAGCTACGGCATATTGCGGATGTTGTAGGTTATTTTTATTAGATGATTCTTTCAATTGTACTCTAGTTATGTTCAGTTATTTATTCGGGTGTGTTGCCCATGCTTTGCATTCATTTATTATATTGTAATAATTGAATTTTAATACTCGGTGCAACTATTTGTATTGGTCTATTCACCGACAGCTTATTCGGTGATTATTTATTATATTGTCATTCTTTATTCATTGATTTTTGATATCCACCGTTTTTGCAAATGGGATTGTCTAAGTGCTTTTCTTTTATTTACAAAATTTTAAATTTGACAGTCCGTTTTCTAAAATGATTGGTAGTTATCTCGCACTATTATTATAATCGACAGTGATGCTGAGGATGGACCATCTATGATTCCTGTGATTACTAGAGTATTGGGCTGGCCACCTATTATTTTAGTAGGCGGGTTGTCACAATTAGGGTTTAGTAAATAGGGTTTAGGGTATTTTTGCACTAAATTAGTTTTTAATTACGATTTAGGGTTTAAGAATGGAAAAGTTTCCACTAATTAGGGTTTAAGAATTGAAAACTTTAAATAGAATTTAAGAATTGAAAATTAGGGCTAAAATAAACACACATAAACACACACACACACACACACAGATATATATATATATATATATATATATATATATATATATATATATATATATATATATAAAGACCACACATCGCACTAAATACCACTTATGGAGAGTTTTTTTAAATACCAAAGAGGTGCAGACCCCAAATACCACACAACCAATTCTAGCCAAGGACCAGCCTTGATAGTACTGGTGCAGACCACAAATACCACTCCAACACAAGGAAAATATCCTCACAATAGTAGTTCCATTTGACAGTCTGTTGTAGCACCTTGAAGAATGGAAGACAAGTGTCAGTACCTCTTGATACGAATCTCTTTAGTTCTGCCATGCATCCTATTAGCCTTTGAACTTCCTTCTTGTTTGTTAGGGGATACATCTTGATTAGTTCTTGGATATTGTTAGGTTTAGCTTCAATTCCTAATTGGTTGATAATGAAACCTATAAATTTCTCTTATTTTACCTCGGAGATTAACTTTGACCTCTTGAGCTTCATCTAGTGTTTTTACAGTTAGTCAAAAGTCTATCCCAAATCTCTAATGCAGTCGGTAGATTTTCTCCTCTTTGTCAGCATATCATCGACATAAACCATCATATTTTTACCGATCTGATCATCAAAAAAATTTATTCACAGGAATACGATATGTTTCTATAGTAGTTTTTAGCCCAAAGGGAATAACATTTTAGCAGTAAATGCGTCAACTAGTGATGAATAAGTTTTTTTTCCCCGATCCTCCAGCTTCATCTTGATTTGATTCTATCCTGAATAAGCATCCATAAAACAGAGTAGCTCATTCCCTGCGGTAACATCGACAAGCTGTTCAATCCTATGTAGGGGGGTAATGATATTTGAGACACGCCTTATTCATGTCGGTGAAATCAATGCACGAATGCCAGTTTTCAATATTCTTCTTGACCATAACCTTGTTCGAGAGCCATTCTGGTGACTTGACATCTTCAATGAAGTCTAACTTCTGCAACTTGTTAACTTCCTCTTGTATGTCCATGTTCTTTCCTTGTCTTAAGACACGAAGCTTGTACTTTACAGGCTTGGCATCCTTCACTAAGATCAACTCATGAAAGACGAATTTCAGATATATCCCTAGCATATCCTATTTATTCTAAGTGAACACATTTTTCTATGTCTAAAAACTATGCTAATTCCTTCTTGAGGGTAGGATCCAATGAAGAGATGACCTGGACTGTCTTCTTTGGGTGCTCTCCATGTATGATTACCGGTTCTATCTTCTCTACAACATAGATTTTGACTAATTTATCTTCATCTCAAGGGTATAGTGTCTCGATCTAATAAGTAGTTATCATATTCTTCTCTTTCTATTCTACGAACGTGTAATAACACTCTCGGGATTCGACTTGGTTTCCCTTCACCATGCCAACTCCATTATTTATGTGTAACTTCAAGCACTAGTCAATGGTGGATAGGACAGCTTAAAACTTCTTCATCCCCACCCTGCCAAAAATAATATTGTACGCCGAATGAAAATTCTTGTTTAGTACAAAGAAATGAATTATTTCTATTCGGTATGTGGGCCGAGTCATAATCTCAACTTCTAACTCAATTTTTCCTAGGGGGTACACCTTCTCACCCAAAAAATCAATAAGAGGCCTATAATATGCCTCAAGTTTGCAATCTCTCAAACTCAGGTTCTTGAAATAGCTATAGAATAAAACATTGGCATAACCTCTTTTCATTCTTGCAACATCACCGTGATGGCTAAAGGGTCATCGTGTGGGTAGAGCATGCTAGATAAATCATCTTTGAAAAAACCAACCATAAGGTAGTATTTGTTCGCTTACCTTGGGGGAGTGTCTATGGTGCCTGTCAGGTTGATCTGTCTGATATGAGAACAATCCTTTACCTCTTTAAGGTAGGCTTTCCTCTCTATGATTCCATCTCTGCCTCCAACGTCTCCTCATTTAATGAAATTTCACACAAAAGAGATCATGTTAACCTCAAGTATAGGTACCTTGGGCCTCTTAAGACAGTCTGATTCATCTTCTAAATCATCATACCTGACACTTTTCTTCTCGTCAACCTTTTTGTATGGGGATTCTGATCATCTTCTAGGCTCTTGCTCGTCCAAATGATTTGTTCATCTAATGTTTTCTACAAGCATCGACAACTTTCCTCGCCTGATTGGGTTTTCAATATTATTTTTCAAATTCAGATAGTTATCTATGTTGTGGCCGTGATATTTATGGAACTCACAGTACTTTAACTTATCTCTCCTATTTGTAGGAGCCTTCAACTTTCCAAGCCATTTGAAGTCCTTTTTTCCTCAAATCTCTTCGAGGATATATTGGACGTTAATGGTCAGTACGGTATACTCATCGTATCTCTTCGTCTTATTAACCCTTCTATTTTTTGTCTCTTTCTTCTTTGAACTCTTACCAGTGTTGTCCTTGGAGTGGCTCAACTCCATGGCTACCGTAGCTTATTTGGCATTCATGATTTTACCTTCTTTGGCCAACAACTTAGTCATTATTATTGATAGCTCTTCAGTCAATGCCTAATATAACTTCCCTGGCAAAAAACCACTCATATGTGCAATGATTGCAGTCTTCTCATCATAATCTATCACCTTTAGCTTATTATTTTTGAAGCGAGTGATGAATTCGTTCATTATCTCATTGGCTTCCTGGAAGACACTTAGCAGATGAGCCACCCTCATGTCGATCTTGGCTCCAAAATAGATATTATTAATAAATAGACCAACGAGCTACTGAAAATTCGATATCTTCCACCTGTGGCAAGCTATTGAACCATATTTGTGCCAACTGAGTAATCAATATAGAAAATGTTCGACAACAACTATCATCGAGAATTGAGTGAATGTCAACAACAACTTTTATTGTTCTATGTTCAGCATTATGTATGTCTTTCCATCGTACCTCAAGGCGATGATTGGTGGTTTGAATTTTATAAGAGTTGGATAGCCCAGAATGGATGAAGTAAATGGATATCCTTTCACAAAATCTTTTTATAATGGGATTTTTACCTTTTTCATTTTACTTAGGCGATCCTCCAAACGTTGAATCGACCCCTTCCAGGGTTGTTCTTCCTATTTGGCCTTAACTATGATGAACCTTCCTGATTAGGCTCGATTTTGAGATGAGCTTTTTTCCCAAAAAATCTTCTCGACCCTGGCCAATCTCTCACACTTATCCTTGATTTAGCTAAGAGTTCTATTTTTCTAGTAACTAACCTTCTTGGTTCTTCCTTTTGCTCTATAGGATCCTTAATTCCTTTGTGATGTTACACCCGTGTTGCTCGTGGACCCAAATGATTGAATGCAGAGCCCCTACTTATCCTTTCCAACACATTAGGTCTCTCTTTAGAGTAGGTTTACTTATCACCATAACCAGTCATCCTAATGGTCGAAGTGTCTCCTGAACGGTACGACCTGTCATCTCGTGAATTAGAGTTTCAAGATTTTCTTCCTTCATATAGTGAACCAAAATTTAACTTACTTGAGTTCTCTATCGCTATGTCATGGTAGACCTGCCTCTAATTTCTATAAGGGGCAGGAGGCGGAATTTTTTCCCTCCTTTGGGAGTGCTCACCCCCAGTTAGAGTGATGAGATCTACTCCAGCCTACACCGCTGAACTAGGAAGTCTGCATTTACTTATTTAATCTCTCTTACATTCCCTCTTGTCCTGAGAAGACAGGTTCAAATTGTATTGTGAGATTTTATAGCTTAGAGTCTTTCACAGCACTGGTACCCTCATGAGTGAGTTAGAGGATATCCCACGCTTCCTTAGAGGTGGTGCACTTCATGATGCAGCAAAACTCATCAGGGGTGATTTATTCAGAAATGGAACTTAAATTGAGAGAGTTAAAATTATTCCATTTTAATTTATCCTTAGTCCAAGTGATGATGGGGTTAGTACTTATAACATCTCCATAAGTCATAGTGGGTGCTGTCGACCCTCCTTCACAAACAATCCAAACACGCTCATCAATCTCTTTTAGAGCCGACCTCATTCAAGATTTCTAATAAGCATAATTATACCCATAAAAAATAGGTAGCCTATTATACAAATTATTCATAAAACTCAATTTAAATATCACACAAAAACTTAGTGTAACATGCTCTGATACCAATTTAAGAAAGAGGATTTGTATGGATAGTCCGTATGTTAGCTTACACACACACAAGATCAATTTTTTTTATTCCAAATTTTATCATGATTCAATAAAGGTGTGCATGGAAGATAAAATCTAAATTAAATTTTCCAACCAACACAATCCACCAACCACACATAAGAAGAAACTAAGGAAATATCCCTTCCGGGCAAAACCTTGATATTAAAAAAACATTTTATAAAAAATGCCTCGAGTAAAAAAAAACCCATAATAATTTGACCGAGTAAAATCAAAACCACAAGTTTATATACCTCCATAAAATGAACTCATCTTCAAATGATTGTGGAGGCAGATGCAGATGTATTGTTCGGTTTGTATCAAAGATTTCTAATGAGATATGCCAAAATAAGTAAGCCATGAGCAGTAATAAAACCTTTCTGTTACATGACCTCTAGCCAGATTCAATAGGATTGCCTATAGGTCATCCACACCAATAGGTGTCGAAGGAGGATTTCCCTTCGTAGCACGACGAAGTTTTGAGTTTTCTCCCATTTTTATAGAATTTGCAGAAAATAGAGTATCATAGATGCAGAAAAAAAGTGTACCAAAATAGAAATAAGGATTGTAAGGGAAAAAATATGAAATTAGGGAAAATAGATTAGGGTGATTTAGCAAAAATTGAAATGGATTTGTGAATTAATAACAGGAAGAAATAACAAATGGCTCGTCGAATTCTCACAGACGGTGCCAATCTGTTATCATCTAAAACTAGTATATGGTCCTTTACAATAATATACAAATTATAAAATATAACAGATAATAGATGATAGCTACGAAATGACAATTATGAATGATTATTGAAAGCGATTAGAGGAAAAGAAGGAAACCACGTTGTTCGTCCCAAAGTGGTCCCTACCTCCACAAGTGCAGTGATGAATGTATTGATTTTAGTGAGCAATATCCATGAAAATGTGATGGATACAAGTTCCCATGTTTACTCTCAATCTAGGCGACCTAACAATAGGGAAAAATATCCGTTGATCCGTTGTTATGAGAGATTAGGTTCTATTTATTGGATGTTATCTGAGAGAGAGTGTAATGGGATAGGTGAACTGCCTTTAAGCGTTAGGAAGTTACACCTTTTACATTCCAATAGGTGGATAATAATGCATTTGTTACAGTATAATAAAGGAGGAATGTTGTGTATCTCCCTCACGTGTGCAGGCGGTGTAAGTAAGATTGTTGGTATTCCATGACGTGGTATAAACTGGTAAAAGCTCATATTGACGGGATTGACTAACAGTGTTAGTTAACACTGTATTAACAGTAATGAGACAGTTGATATACAAAAAATTCGAGCACATTCTTACCTGAGGCGACCTTATTGTCCTAACCGATGAAATTCAGTGCTAGGTTGACCTCATTATATGCCTTTAATGAGGACATGTGTCACCTTTTGATGGGAACATGAGGTGTCCAACATTAATGGTGTGACACCAAGATTGGTTGTTCTACTTTTTTCACTGAGTTAGTTGGTTTAATTAAGAGGTACGGGTCCTCAAACTCATTCTCTGTAATGAGAGTAATTACCCTCATGTTATGGCTGGGTAAAGGGTTACTATTTACATTAGGATTTGGCTTTGTTTGATCCTTATTTTTACTTGATCGATTAATTCTTGGATAGAAAAATTTATAGCTCGACACCCCTATATATTATGTCCCATTATCTGGTGCAATTCAAAGTAAAGATTATTCCTGAAGCCTTCTGGGAAGGGATCGGGTACGGATTTTGGATATCGAGGTTTGAGGATTCCTTTCTTTTTTAGAGATCGGTAAACTTTATCTATGTGAGTGTACATAGGATGGAATAGGAGATGGACCCTCTCAGTATTCCATGCTGTTGGTACAAGTGCAGATGTTGGGGTTTGAATGGCATTGACAGTGGTCATGCCAGGCTTGTCAATCCTCCTGTTTGTGAATGGCAGGATATTCATGCGGCCATCGATCTCACCCTTATAGGGCTTATTCATGAGATCGTACTCTAGTTGTTCTCCCACGTCAATTAAGGCTTTGAAGTGGGGTAAGTATTGTGTCTTTAATTGGTCCCGATAAGGTTGAATTATGTTCTTCTTCACAATGGCCACTAGTTCTTCCTTTGAGTGTCAATTCACCATTTGACCATCCTTGTTCCTTGAATGGGCTATGAAGGTGTTTAGCTTCTCATTGATCTCTTTACTTTTCATTTACATGTCTCGATGAGTAATCTCTAACTCTTTGTTGTATTTGTACTACTTCATAAATTCTCAACATATGTCAATCTAGCTGGTGGTCCTTTAATCATTAATGGACAAGAACCACATGAGTACTCTACTTGATAAGATGTTCCAAAACATTTGTTCCATGAATTCATTTTAATACCCTAAGGCTTTCATGTCTTAGACATATACCTTGAGGTGGACATGTAGCCTGAAATCGGGGTAGAAAGACAGACATTGGATGTATGCGAGGTCATCGGTAGGGCATAGCTATTAAAAATTATGCTGGAGTGTTTAGAGTTACATTCAAAGGCACCAATATCCGTTAAAATCTTTGTTGAAGCACGAGGCCACCAATTTTAAAATCATTCACTTTAATTTCCTTTTTAAATGTGTAATAAAGAAGGTTCCTAACACAATTTAATTTTTCGAATTTTCTTTTCTTTTCTTAAAAGGATGAAAAATAACTTAAAACAAATTTTAATTTCTAAAAACAAAATTAAATTAAACCTAAATTAGTGAATTATGGTGAACACACACACACACAAAATTCACACAAACCAGTATTAGGATTTTCTCACAGACAAAACTAACACATGAAGTTAACAATGAGAAATTTACTTTTAGCCCAAAATTAATTTAACATAAGTCCTAAAATTTGCCTACATAATATTTTCAATATTACCAAATTAGGCCTAACCAAATTTTAGCAAATATAAATTACGGACTTGAATTAAATCAACTTATGTTTCATCCTAACTTATTTTAGCACCAAATTAAACTAGAGAAGTGAATTAACCCATATTTTATCTTTTAATACTAAGCATGCGTTCTAGGTGATTTGCAAAATAAAATAAATTTACAACCACAACGCCGTGATGTCGGAGGAAAAACCCATAGTGGGAAAAAACCTTGGACGGACCAAGACTTAAGTCCACTAAGTACGACATTTTACAAGTACAAGAAAAATGACTTACTCAACTCGACTCGAATTCCTTCAATCCCCTGACGCATATTCTTGTACCAACCTTTGCTTAGTCGGCAATCCCGAAATCCATCGGAACCTTTGAATCCACCAATGATGCTTTTGGACAACCGTCAACCCTCGCACAATGCCTTTCACCGTGTGAGTACACCACATCAAAATAATGAACTTCTTCTTTATGGGATGTAGAAGTAAACCCAAACTCTTTTCTTCGTAGGTAGAAAAATGAACTCGGTGACAAACACTCCAAGCTATTATATATATGAGGAAATACTTGGAATTCTAAACTAAACCATTTTATGGGTGTAAACACATGTGTATGAGAGACTTTTCTAGTTAAATTTGACACATGAAAATTGGGTCTTTTGTTATGAAATATTGTCTCTCAAAAATCTCGCAAGGATGTTCCAAAAGTCATAGAAAAAGTTTGTCCCGAAAATGCTTTTAAAACTGTCAAAAGATAGTGGGACAAAGTAGTGGGAAAATGGGTTAAAATTGCCAAAACTTCTCTCGCCCAAAAATCTCGTTCGAACGAGGTTTTCATTCGAACGAAGTCTCATTCAAACGACCTTCTAATGAAGTTTTAGTGGCCAAAATGGAAAAGTCATTGGAAAACTCTTTCGAACAAAATTCTCATTCGAACGACATTCTCGTTCAAACGACAATTTCGAACGAATTGCCAGAATGGTCATTTTCAAAATGAACCCCAAAAACTTTTTATACAAAGTTCTAAAAATAACCTTCTGAAAATAAAATTCATTTAAAAATAATATTACACCCATTATAAAATTATTCTAAGTCTCGTACAAATATATAAAATCATCCATACCTTTAGAGACTTGAAATATGATGTTGATGACGTGAAACATGGCACTGAAACTCGGTAATGATGTTCTCTTGATAAGTAGTCCTCCACGTATTCAACTCAAACTTGCATAGGCTTGAAGGATACCCAAGAACACTATCCTATGACTTAAATGTTTTTGTTCGGAATTGAGACAAAACTACAAAGGACTCAATTGGAAATTTGTGTCCTTACAAATATCCCCATTTGGCTATTCCGGGACAAAAACCAAAACAAAATCTTAAAGGGCCATCAAGCTCTACTAGACTAAAAAATAACCCACCCAAAATAAAAAAATTACATAGCTTGACTCAAAACCCAAGGATTAATATCTTTGTCGATGAAAGTTGCAACTTAGAAGAATTCATGCACACTTAAGCAAACTATCAAACGCATAGGGAATATCAAGAATATTACATGTAAAATAAATAATCCCCCTAAATACTTTATCAACTATGATCAACTCAAGAAGATAGTGCGCTCTCCCCCTAAGTTAAATCTCCTAAACTAATATATGAGTATAATAGGATTAGATACCATTTCTCCCCCTATCATTCTTCCCCTTTTATTCAGTAATAAACAAAGGATAAAAGAACTAATTATACAAGATGAAGCATAAAGTGATAAGAGCATGAAAGAATATGGGCAACAAAATAATAACTAATCCATACAAATAAAAAGATATCAACTAAGATGCAAAAAAAATGATACCAATTTGATACATAAGATACTAAGCATGTGATATCAACCAAAATATTGAATAAGATATATATCAATTATGAATTAAAGCATAGATGGACTATCAAGCAAGGCAAAGATAAAAATTTTTTTACCATATATATAGGAATAAACAAAACACATGACACAAAAATACATTAAGCTATTCACACTCGAATGGAAAAAATGTGTCCAAATACATGTGGTAAACGGAAGTGTAGGGGTGTGAACTAGTAACAACTACATTTAGACCCAATCACTTAAAACATGTTCACAGAGTTCTCATTTGATTGCAAAACTTTTATCACATTTACATATAGCCTTATGTGACAATATAGATTGAACTCAATGAACAAACATACATAATGCATACAAGCCTATAATTTTGATGATTCTACAAACCAATAGAGTCATGAAAATGAAAGCGCAACTAGGATAAATGGACATTGTGCAAAACCGTTGACTATCCATCCAAACTCCCTCAGTATAAGCTTATTATTTTAATCTTTTGAATGAATAAATCAACTTAACAAAATAGGACTTGGTAAGTATTTTCTTTTAATGCCATTATTCTTTTAGGCCTTTGGACCACGTATTTATTTTAGGTCCAAGCAAATGGTGGCTTACTCACAAATGATGATATTTCCTTTCGGAGCCCTTCCCCATGAACATATCATATATTAAATTTTTAACATCACACAAATCTCACGTGCAACGAATTTAACATGCACAAGTCCTTCTAGGTCATATAATATGTTGATGACTAGATTGGTAGGAGAACACCTCACAAATCTCAAATATACATGTGAAGTTAAAATTTCAAGTGAGCTCGTGCATGTGTGAATTGAGGCATATAAAAATAGGATCCTAAAGCAACACAAAATCCAACTACTACATGCATGCATGACAAAGAACATTTTAAGGATTGACAATCTTAACGAAAAGTTCTAGCCATATGGAAGCGTAAAAGAAGGAATTCAAACACAAGTATATGCCACATAAAGTGTGTCAAACTAAAATACACTCAAAACACAAATCTTTTTCAGTTTTTTAAATTTTCAACCAAACAATAAAAATATTTACTCAAAAGACAAACAAAAATCATTTGTAATTTTCATTAAGCCTAAATTCCAAAAATAAAAAATAAAAGACAAATGATAAGCAAAAATCTTTTTGTATTTTTTTCATTTAATGCAAACTAAAATACAATTAATACAAAAGAAAAAAATAACATGTGATAAATCATGGAGTGTGGACTAGAAACATGATAAATAAGCATACAATTAGCATGATAATGTAGCATGAAGCACAAAAGCTAAAGTATGCAAATAACTAACACATTCCACCTTTAGATTTATCAAAGGAGGAAGCATGTGAAAGTAAATGAGAATAAACAATCCTAGTTTGTACAGATACCAAGTCGGATCTCCTAACCCAAACTAATGAAGAATGACTATCTCAGGATATAGGAATCTTGTCTACCTCGATTTCCTTACGATGGGATTTTCTAGGACCTAATTTAAGATCAAAGCAAAACTTCCTAAAATGACCTTTTCGACCACAATGTGAGCACCTAAAGACTCAGCGAAAAGACTTTCCTAAGGAATGATCTATAACATTGTTCCTAGAGGATTATCCTAAAACATTGGTTTTGACTTTATGAATTGACTCATTACAAGTATCGAAGCCTAAACCACAAGTGATATTTTTAATTTGAACCATTCATAATATTTTATCTAATTTCTCCGAACGACACTCCAATTCAAATTTGACTTTACTAGAGTCTTTCAATTGTTCTTTTAATTCTATAATTCTAGACTCTAACAAAACATTTCTCTTTTTGAACTCAAGAAGCTCTTTTTTTTATTGACTCCATTAAACCTCTAAGGTTGTCTCTCTCTCCTTCTACATGTTCAAGCTTCTCTCGAAGAGCTCTCTCACGTGTCCTAAGGTCTTTAACCAACACACTATCCTCAACGACCTTGACAAGCTCTCTTAAACTAGATTCTAACTTCAAATTTGCTCTTTTTAATTTAATAGATTCTTCATACAGTTCTTGAAAAGCAATTTTAAGTTCACTCACATCAACCTCTTCTTCATTTTCACTTTCTCTCTATTCTACACTCTCACAACCATAAAAAATAAGGGAATAATACACTTTGACCTTGGAAGTGTCATGTATTAGTATATCTTCATGGGACGATTCATTATCGGTGCTCACATGACTTTCCATGAACGCGACAAAGTTATGCTCAATGGGGGAATTTTTACCCTCTTCCTTATCACTATCACTAGGGTAGCATTGTATGAAATCGATTGCTTACCCTCTCTCCTTAGTTTAGTGGGGCATTCAAAAGCCTTATTGCAATAACATTTCCAATTGAGTCCTTTGTAGTTTTGGCTCAATTCTAGACAAAAACATTTGAGCCACAGGATAGTGTTCTTGTGTATCATTCAATCCTATGACAAGTTTGAGTTGAAGACGTTGCGGCCTACTTATCAAGAGAACATCATTACCGAGTTTCAGTGCCATGTTTCACATCATCAACATTATATTTCAAGTCTCCAAAGGTATGAATGTTTTTATATATTTGTAGGAGACTTGGAATGATTTTATAATGGGTGTAATTTTGTATTAAAATGAATTTTATTTTCAGAAGGTTATTTTTAGAACTTTGTATAAAACGTTTTTGGGCTAAATTTTGAAACTGACCATTCTGGCATTTTGTTCAAAATTGTCGTTCGAATGAGAATTTTGTTCGAACGAGTTTGTCAATGACTTTTCCCTTTTGGCCACTGGAACTTCGTTAAAAGGTCCTTCGAACGAGTCTTCGTTCGAACGAAATCTCGTTCGAACGAGATTTCTGGGCGGGAAAATGTTTGGTAGTTTTAACCCATTTTTCCACTATTTGTCCCACTATCTTTTGACAGTTTTAAATGCAACTTCATGAAAGACTTTTTCTAAGACTTTTGCATCATCCTTGAGAGCTTTTAGAGAGACAATATTTCATAATAAAAGTCCCAGTTTTCATGTGTCAAATTTAACTAGAAAAGTCTCTCATACACATGTTTTTACACCCATAAAATGGTTTAGTTTAGAATTCCAAGTATGTCCTCATATATATATACTAGGGTATGCCCGTGCCTGAAGGCACGATGAAATTTCAAAACGGAAAAAAAAAATTAAAAGAACGTAATTACAAAACGGAAAAAATTTCCAAAATACGTAATTACAAAATGGTGAAAATTTCGTTCTCCATTAAAACAAAGTGTAATTTAAAAAAAATGGTCTTTAAAAATTTTGATAGAGTTTCTTTTATATATAGTACTATCCACTATGATTAAGAAATAAAAAATACACCAACAAAACTAATATTCCATAATAAAATAGACACAACCTATTTAGCTTCAAAAATAAACAAAAGAACATAATTTTTTTAAACATGCATGTAAAGGTTTTAGAAAATGGTTGAAAATAGTTTTCGAAATGTTTATCGTTTTTCTGTTAAAAATATATAAAAAAAAAACTATTTTTAATAATTAAACTGGAAATAAAAAAAAATCAGATAAAATAAAAATAAAAATATTGCGCATGCCTAAAAGCATGAAGAAAATTCTCTAAAGTATTAAATCATCTATAATTTAAGACAAAAATTTATATAACACAAAACATTGTAAACAAATTTAAAAGTTGTGTATCGCCCTTGTGGATCGGTGTAAAGTTAAAAAAGATGATTGCGTGGCGAAAATAAAAGCTTTTTTCTCATATTATAATTTTGTATGCGAAGAAAATAACGTGTGATGAAAACACTGATTTGAGGCAATAATTTAAAATTAGAAATCTATTTTCCAAATCGTAAAATAATATAACGTCAAGATTTCCTAACACGACATCATCTCATATTCCTGTCAGAATTACGACTCGTGTTAATCTTGTCAATGAGGTGTGTCAAAAAACACATGCTAAAATATATAATCTATAAAAGTGATTAGTTAGTCAAACTCATAATAAAAATTATTCTAAGCCATTATTTCTATTATTATAAATTGGTTTATGTATTTTATTGGACCATTTGTTTTAAATATCAATTGTTTGAAAGATTTCAGTTGTTGTCCTTTTCACGAAATCGTATTGTGTCATTTCGTGTCAAGTTACTGTGAAATTTATAAAATTATGATGTATCCCCATGTTTATTTGGACCGTATTTGTGTCAACTAAAAAAACACGAATTTGAGTCATGTCGTATTCGTGTCCAAAAACTCTTTGTCGCGTTGTGTAATGTCGGCCCGAAATACAATCCAAAAATATAAATTGCCACCCCTAATTATGTTTCACACCTATGTACAAAATTTACCTACCCCAAGTCATAGGTGTTATTTTGCCATTGTATATGGAACCACTATTTTTATCCAACTAATTGTCTCACTCAATTTAGAACCTTAAAAATAATTGAAAGCCACAATTACATAATTATCAACCCAAAAATTATATAAACGAAACACTGTTTTGGCATTTTTTACTCGTAACAAACTGTCTTTTTTAATGAGCCAACTAAGGTCATAATTATTTTATTCACAACAAACATTTTTTAGCCACTAAATTGTCCGATTGAACATGAAACATTATCAACCAAATAATGTACAAACAAAACAGTGTTATTTCCGCCCATTTTTATGTAGAGCAAACTGTCTTTTTATGATCCAACTATGTTTATAATTTTTCTATGCACAGCAAAAAGATTTTTCACTCCGATAAATTATCTCACTCAATTTGGAAACTTAAAAATAGTTTAAAACACCAATTACAAAAATCAGTCGGAGCCAAGCTCTCCACAATCCCAAGAAAAACAAAACACGTGTTATGACACGAAACCAAACAAATTATAAAACTACCTAACCAAAAACCACCAGCGGAAAAATATAGCATGCACCCATGAAGTTAGCTCCGACCAATAGAGGAGTAATGGGAAAACATCTATTTCTTAATCAAGTAACTTTTCTAAACACTTTACAACCATAAACTCCTCTTTCAAATAAACCTCTTAATTATATCTGACACACTTACCTACCCCTGATGGTCTTCCCCTCACTACTGCAACCTCCACCATCCCTCTCCCTCAAGAGACCTCATCCATCAAAATAGATCTGATGTGACTGACGCACTGCCTCGCCCTTCTTGTTTCATTGCACTCCGATAATCTCCATCTACCTGGTAAAAACTTAAAAATATATTAAGTAATAAATCGTCAATTATTCTGTTTTTATAGTGAACTAAGAATACAAAACTCTGACAGTTGCTTTATTGGCATGGGATGCTTTATTGTAAGAGTACAAAATATAATACCCATCTTGAACCAATTTAAATTTTGTAGCTCATTTACAAAATGTAAATGGGTTCTCTGAGAGATCTTGGACCCATTTATATCTCAAACCCATTTACATATTGAACCCATTTATGGATACACACTTCTTTACATCTTAAACCCATTTATGGATTAAGTATGGGATCTGTGAACCCATTTAAATGCGATCTATGAGACAACTGATCTTGAACCCATTTATGGGTTAAGTAAAAGACCGTGCAATACTCTATTTTATGGATACACACTTCTTTTCATACTCCATTTCGTAACGCCAATCAGATTTAGGAGAGAACATTTACACCTATATCTATAGAAACCCAAGTTAGTATTCAAGTTTCAGCATTCATACCTTTCAAATAAAATAGAGTATGAAAAGAAGTCTGTATTCAAGCATATGCTTCGTGTTAAAAAAATCTAGAATGTAAGAGGAAAATGGATTCAATAGGTCAGTTATTTAGAGAGAGAGAGAGAGAGAGAGAGAGAGAGAGAGAGAGTCTAATACCATACCCGGGTAGTGGAGATACATGTTGTTATCCATGTCCTTATCTTCCAAAAACAGAGATGCAAAAATACAAAAATGCAAAAATTAAAACCACGTGATTGGGGGAAAAAATCTCCACTATTGCTTGAAAAAATCAACAATGGTTAATATAATAAAACAGTAGTGGATGAATACTGATATTCAACTAAGACTCTAACGCTAAGAAGGGGGTTGAATAGTAACTGGGTCCCGAATGGATATCTGATGAAATACCAGTAGCGATGGAGGTTCACTCGTAAATAGATCGTAGGAAAATTCAGTCCAATGGAAAAGGCGAACACCAGATCTCAGAAAATCGGAACCCCCAAACCAAGTTCAAAATGAAAACGAAACCAAAGTCCCCGGAATCGACCTTGTCACAGGAAAAACAAACAGATCTTCAAACCGGACCACCTCCAAAACAGAACTCGTCGAATAAATGGAGCTCCGGGAAAAAAAAAACTTACACTAGAGAAAAAAACCAACACCGAAAAAGCTACCACCGATCGGAACTCAGAACAAACAAAACTCCAAAAAAAATTGATATCGGAAAAACCAGAGTACAAAAAAATCTAACCAAACCGAGATCCAAATGAGCTTTAAGATTTAGTCTCTCAAAAAGTATATATATATATATATATATATATATATATATATATATATATATATATATATCTGCACCAAACGAAAACTAAAACAAAAAACAAAAACGTAGAGAAATCGGTGTGGATTTAACCCCAAAGTCGGAGCAGATCTGCCATAATAGAGACTATAATAGAAACCCACCTTGAGCTCAAACAGTTTTACCCAAATATATTCTCCACCTTGGCCCATCCCATGGAGAGGAGCATACCTGTTGACTCTCAACCTTAAAACCTTCAAAGTTTTGTTGTTTGTTTCTTCATATTGAAGAGAGACAATTACGAAAATGAGTTATGCACACTTTATCAGAGATAGGAGCACCAACTAACTCCAGTTCTGAAACTATTAAAGAGGTGTCGGAGAAAGTGCATGAATGGGTGGGCTGTACACGCAAGTTTTCAAATTAAAGTAAAGTGAAATTGGATAATGAAAAAGTGAAGTATACGCATTTTTTCGAGCGCTGTGAACTGTCAATCCAATTTTTTTGAGACCCGTGAAATTTCGTTTGTCAGTCCATTTTTTTGGAGACCCGTGAAAGTTTAGTGGGAACGACTCCAACTCTTGGCTTCTCCCAAAATTAATCACAGCCTTTCCCTGTGTGCCTATGTGGCTTCCATCCTAACCACAAATTATCTTTTAAACTTATGAAACAGTAAAAACACACTTGTAACTTATTATATATATATATATATATATATATATATATATATATATATATATATATATATATATATATATATATATATATATATATATATTATCTTGGAGTGTTTAGCACCGGGTTCACTTTTCTATCCACGAAGAAAAGAGTTTAGGTTTACTTCTACATCCCATAAAGAAGAAGTTCATTGTTTTGCTACGGCCTACTCACACGATAAAAAGCATTGTGCGAGGGTTGAAGTTTGTCCAAAAGCATCATTGGTGGATTCCAAGGTTTCGTTGGATTTCGGGATTATCGACTAAGTAGAGGTTGGTACAAGAAGACTCGTTAGGAGCTTGAAGGGAATCGAGTTGAGGAAGTCATTTGTCTTGTACTTATAAAATTCCGTACTTAGTGGACTTAAGGCTAGGTCCGTCCGATGTTTTTTACCTTTGTGGGTTTTTCCTCGTACATCGCGACGTAGTGGTTGTAAATTTATTTTATCTTGCAAATCACCTAGAACACATGGTTAGGATTAAAATATAAAATATTTGTTAATTAACTTCTCTAGTTTAATTTGGTACTAAAATAAGTTAGGGTGAAACTTAAGTTGATTTAATTCAAGTCCATATTTTATATTTGCTAAAATTTGGTTTGGCCTAATTTGGTAATATTGAAAATATTGTGTACGCAAATTTTAGGACTTGTGTAAAATTAATTTTGGTCTAAAAGTAAATTTCTCATAGTTAACTTCATGTGTTAGTTTTGTTTCTGATAAAGTCCTAATACTGGTTTGTGTGAATTTTGTGTGTGTGTATGTTCACCATAATTCACTAATTTAGATTTAATTTTAATTTTGTTTTTAGAAATTATAACTTTTTTTAAGTTAATTTTTCATCCTTTTAATAAAATAAAATAAAAATAAATTTAAAAAATTAAATTGTGTTAGGAACCTTCTTTATTCCGCGTTTAAAAATGAAATTAAAGGGAAAGATTTTAAAATTGGTGGCCTCATGCTTAAACAATATCTATCATGTTTTCCATGATTGTGCTTTTGATAGTTATGTCCGGGGACTATTTCTAGCTTACTCCGTAGCTGGTGGGGGTATGATGTTAGCAGGGTGAGGATTTGATCCCCGACTCTCGGTGTTCTCCAATCAATTTTGTAGGGAGGTTTGATCCTGACCTAAGATTGTGTAAGGACATGGTTTTATAAATGTCTGTTATCAATTTAGTATGTCATACACCGATACACCGTTGAAAAACGTTCAAGATAAAATATGCATCGATACGGATCCGAATATCAAGTTCTTCAACAATCAAGAATGTGCAAGATGAATATGGTAAAGATTATGTTTTTATTCCATAATTATTGACTTTAATTTTGGGATATTCTTCATAAAATATTTTCTAAGTGTTGGAGCAGAGCTTTAAATGTTTTTTAGCAAAAATATATTTTAGGAGTTTTTGAGGCGGTGCATTTAATGAGGAAAGGTTAAATGAAAAGGTTTTACTTTTAACAATCTCATTCGAACGACACCGTATATCGTTCAAATGACAGTGTGTCACGTGATGTGTACCTGTCGCTCAAACGATAGTGTATATCATTCAAACAACATGTTGTCTCGCTTGAACGACCCACCACCTTAATGTTTATATAAAAGGGTCTTTCCAACTCCGTTTTTCATAAGAAGTCTTCTTCATTCTGCAAACACTAAAAATCGACAAAAAGCTTTTATCTTCTTCCGTTAAGGTTTAATCACCTTGTTTTTAATTCACAAAACCGTCCCAATCTTTCGTGAATTGTTTTGGAACCCAAGAACAAAACTTTGATATTGTTCAACTATTTGTAGAGAGAACAAATCTACACCGAACTGAGGTCAAATTAGGGAGTGCTGCAGTAATCCTAGGCTAAAGATAGGACTGCGGTCTTTGAGGTTCGTTGTGTGTGGATCTTTGCTGAAAATAAAACTGCGTGTTCTTAAGGAGTAGCTACGGTTGTCCCTTTACTGACGACACCGGCCGACACCTGCGGGTATTCATGTGTCAAAAATATATTTCATTATAACCGTGAAAGTTGTGATTTACAATTATAGTGGAATAAAAGGTTTTGCCATTCTTGGTAAATTTTCCTCATATTGTGACTATCTTGTAATTTGGTTTCCTTTGCATGCTTATTACTTTATGATTTCATATCACCTAGATGCATCTGGTAGGACTTAATTAGAACTTGGGTTTAACTAAAATTTGGTTAACACACAATTAAAATTGATTTTATTTGAGAAGTTGCAATTATTCCACTATAGCACTCTTAAATTGGTATCAGAGTGGGTTACGCTAATATATGGCATGATCCTGATTTTTCACGTATTTTTGTTGATACAATTTTGCTACTCACATCATCAAATTGGTATCAGAGCCTGTTGCACTAAGTTATTGTGTTTTGATCCTGACTTTTCCAAATTTGTTTTTGAAATCCTGTTTTTTTTTCTAAATATGCCTTTTGGGGGATTTGACGATTTTAGATGTCACTTGTCTGACGAAACTATTTGGAAATCTCGTTTGAAATCTAAATTTAACACTCTTGTTAAAAAGAAAGCATAAGAGGGATGTTTTTGGTGTGAAGGTAATTGCCATAGCATAGATGAGTGCCCTACCAAAGTTGAGGAAAGTTTTAATAAACCACGCTTATGTTACCACCCTTAGTAAGAGTGACATGAGTGAAGAAATGTTTTGTGAAAGTAAGTGTATCCTTCCCAACTATGTGGTTACTCTTGAGAATGACGATGATACTTCTTCCACGACCACTGATAGTGTATCCCATGAAAGTGAGGATGATGGTAGTGAAGATGGAAGTGAAGATAAGCATAACTTGCAAATAGCTTTCAATGAACTTTATGTTGAAGCTTTTAAAACAAAGAAAGAAAATTTAGAATTAAAAGCTCAATTGAAAGAGCGTGCCTTAAAAATAATGATGTTTTAGTAGAAGATCTTAGGTCACGTGAGAACATTTTGAGAGAGAAGCTTGAGTACGTCGATGGAGAGAGAGATAGTCTTCAAGGGGTGATAGAGGCTATGAAAAATGATATTCTTGCGATTGAGGATTCTAGGCACGTGCTTGAATCTAGGATAGGTGAACTTGAGAAAAGTTTGAGAGATTCGAGTAAAGTGAAATTTGATTTGGAGTTTAGATCTGGAAATCTTGATTTATTTTAGGCATTATCGAAATAAAAAAGGATAGGGGTGGGATTGGCTTCGAAAAATAGGTAGCTCCCATTCCCAAAGCCATCCCCACACGTGTGAGAGAGCCTCCTAGGGTTGTTAAGAGAGAGGCAATGAGGGTTGTCAAGCGAGATCCACCTAGGATCATTATGAGAGATCCACATAGGCATATTCGAAAAGAGCCACCTAGGAATTTGAGGAGAGGGTTGCCTTTAGGTAACACTCACCGCCCGATTTATACTTGCACACATTGCGGTAAGTAAGGGCATCTTAGGCATTTCTATTACAAGATTTTAAAAGGTCCTAGGAAGGTTAATAGAAGAATAAAACTAGGTCCTAAAACCCCCACTCCTTGTTACATATCGATTTGGGTTAAGAAATTAGATTTAGAGGCTTATGGTATTTTTGGGCATCATTGGCGTTTACTGGCACGTGATTCACCCCATGTTAGGAGCTTTGGTTGATCCCATTGGATTTCGTCATACACTGGTTGTGTGTCTTGATATACCTTTGCTAGTGCTATGACTTATTTATTGAGTTTTCTATTTCGCTACTATTTTGACAATGTATCGGATATGTCAGGCCCTTCCTATTAGTGTTTTAGGGAAATTTTTGCACTGGGCAACACTGTTTAAAATACTGGATAAAATTGTGAAAGTGATATTTTCTCGTTCGAGCGAGATTTGATGTCGCGAGAAGCTGTCGTTTGAAGGACAAGCATTCTCGTTCGAGCGACACTATACTTCGTTTGAACGACACGTTTGGTTTTCTGCACTTTTATGTTTACAGTACCCTGTGTTCATCTGCTTAGGTTTTTGGTACTGCTGGTTGCTTTTGGAACATTTTATATGCAGTTATTCTTAGTTTTCATGCGTAATTGCTAATACTGCATTGTTCGTTTAATCACACCTTCTTTGACTGATGATTCATTTGTGTGATTTATGTTGGCTAGCATAGGATGACTTTCATGCTGATATTATACCTATTGCTAGTGTGTACAATGTTTGTATTTATGACTTTTGTTTTTGAAAAACTTTGAAAAATACAAAAAGATTTTCATTTTTTTGGAACTATTGAAAAATCCAAAAAGAGTTTTGTATTTTGTTTACACTGTATATGAATGGACTCTTAGGATGACCAAGTCAAAATTTCATTCCATTTATCCATGTGACAATTTGATAGTGTTTTGAGACAATATATCATGTCATCCATGTGCTTTACAATGTTTGGAGTCATTGAGATGTTATTAGTTGATACTTCCTACATGTTTGACTCATTATTTCCCTTAATGAACACATTCATGCATTTGTTTGATAATTGTACTTGTCTATCACATGTTGGTCGAGTGTTTTAACTCAATCATGTCCTGAAAACGAACCAAGTGCAATAATACGAGAGTAATAAAAGTAGTGCATGTAAAAACCATTACCTGCGAGGAATCTGTTAAAAATTAAAAAAATGATGAGTGACATGGGGAAGGGCTACGAGAGTATAAAATTGACTCTGCGTGAAAGACACCTTTTGAAAAGGGCCCGCACAAAAAATTAGGGCAATAAAAAGATAATATATACCAAAATTTGGGCCAATAGGTTTTCTCTAAGTTGAGAATTTAGAACCTATTTAGATATGAAAATTGCAATATTTTATATGAGGGAGTCTGGTTGGAAAGTAATCAATGGGTTTGCACGTCCTTTGAAAAGTTCTCGAAATGGCATTAAAATTTTTTGGACGTTATTGGTGTGAAAATCACTTAGACTTTGATTTGTTTATTTGATTTGGTCGATATCATCTAAATTCAAAAATTTTACACCTAAGGATATTTTTGATGTTCAATCGATAGGAGTACACTTATGCATCGTGCACATATG
This sequence comes from Sambucus nigra, assembly GCA_949130495.1. NCBI lineage: Eukaryota > Viridiplantae > Streptophyta > Magnoliopsida > Dipsacales > Adoxaceae > Sambucus > Sambucus nigra. The sequence continues at coordinate 509,551,291 of OX422212.1, forward strand.
CTTGATTGATTTTTATTACCTATTGAATTTTTTCACGCCCATTCATTCCATATCCATGATTTGGTTGTCTTAATGTTATTCATGGTGTTTTTTAACCTGTTTTTGTTTGAAAAAATTGAAAAATTGAAAAATAGTCTATGGATCCTTTCAGTATTTCCTCTACATGCGAGTATTTTGGTTCATATTTTTTATGTTTGTCATGACACTCCATGTTTTGATTGTTTATTCTGTTCCTTATCTATTTTGGACAAATAAGAAGGGGGAGAACGAATTATGGGGGAGTTCGCATTATGGGGGAATTTGATTATATTAATTGATTTAATATTATATCATTTCAAACTCGATGCATCACGAAGGTATTTGCTTTATCTCATGTGTGTAGGTATAAAGTTGAGGATTACTGGATTGCACACTCTAATGAGAAAAGCCTAAATATTTGAGGTTTTGATGTTGAGGACTTTTGAAGAAAAATTGAAAGACTTTCATTTCAAGTACCTTTTCACTTTTGGGGTCATGGGAGGGTATTAGATTTGTATAGGCATTTTGATTTGATAATTCAGATATTTTTATTCTGTATGGGTATAGATATATGGGGATATTTGTAAGGATATGATTTTATAAATGTCCATTATTAATTTTGTATGTCATATACCGATACACCATCAAAGAACGGTCAAGATCAAATATGCATCGAGACGGATTCGAATATCAAGTTTTTCAATAATCAAGACTCTGGAAGATGAATATGGTAAAAATTATGTTTTTATTCCATAATTATTCCCTTTAAATTTGGGATATTCTTCATAAAATAATTTATAAGTGTTGGAGCGGAGCTTTAAATGTTTTTTTTTTATCAAAAATATATATTTTTAGGAGTTTTTGAGGTGATGAATTTGACGAGGAAAACATAAATGAAAAGGTTTTATTTTTAACAATTTCATTCGAACGACATCGTATGTCGTTCAAACGATAGTGTGTCATGCGATGTGTACCTATCGCTCAAAGGATAGTGTATTAAGTTCAAACGACATGCTGTCTCGCTTGAATGACCCACCGCCTTAATTTTTCTATAAAAGGGTCTTTCCAACTCCGTTTTTCATAAGAATTCTTTTTCATTCTGAGATTTTAGCTTCTTTCTTTAAGGTTTAAACACCTTGTTTTCAATTCACAAAACCGTCCCAATCTTATGTGAATTATTTTGTAACCCAAGAACAAAACTTTTCAATTCTTCAACTCTTTGTAAAGAGGATAAATATACACCAGACTGAGGTCAAATTAGGGAGTGCTACGATATTCTTGTGTTGAAGACAGGACTCCGGTCTTTGAGGTTTGCTGCGTGTGGATCTTTAGTAAAAACAGAATTGCGTATTCTTGAGGAGTAGCGTGGTTGTTCGACTGACACCTGCGGGTATTCTTTTGTCAAAAATCTATTTCATTGTAACCGTGTAAGTTGTGATTTACAATTATAGTGGAATAAAAGGTTTTGCCCCTATGGAGGATTTTTCCTCATATTGTGACTATCTTGTAATTTGGATTCCTTTGCATGATTATTGACTTATGATTTCATATCACCTAGATTCATGTGGTAGGACTGAATTAAAACTTGGGTTTAACAAAAATTTGGTTGACACACAATTAAAATTGATTTTATTTGAGAAGTTGCAATTATTCCTCTTTAGCACTCGCAGGTTGATATTTCCCCCCTCAGAGCGTTTAGGATAACTAGAATGTTGGCTAGTGACATGATTTCTTTATTATTTATGTTGTTATGATTGCGACATAACAGAGTTTGGGAGTTGAAACTTTCATCCCTTGTCCAATACGCCGACCATAAAGTTAACTAAAATTATGGAATTAAGATTATTGCGATAGGTTTGTTAACGGAACAAATATGAGTTTAAACAAGAATATATTTTTATTATTTTTGGCCTAAGCTCATGCAATGTACTATTTTCCACGGTACTTCTCACTTGTCTTACAACCTCTGATTCTGTCGTGTGGAAACTAAATGGATTCCCTAAGTTTTGTAGTCCCATACAATGTCACGAAATATTTTTAGGGGATACAAAAATCATTTTGAGAAATGTCAGCATTTGGTGAATCTCTTGGGCTAATTATTTATGTTATAAAATTATACTTATGTCCATCCTGGGGTATCGAATTCCTTTCGGTGCATGCATGGGGTGCGCCCTTCCTCGGGGCATTTGCCCATCATCATTGTGGGGGATAATGTAAAGAGATAGATTCGCCAACCTATTTTGCTCAAAACATGTAAAAGAATGTCGCCACCTCGAGAGAACGACATCAAGGCCAATACTGATGCTTATGAAACCAAGTAGTCCAAAGGTTCGGGGACTAGGCTATGAAATGGGAAGGTGTTAGCCACCCATCCCACCCTCTCTATCTCTTATGGGAAAATATTAATCTTTTTCTTTTAGAATCCATGATGTGTGTGCTATGTGTATAATATAGATGGAGAATGGAATCATTCAACTTGAACCATGGAACAGGACAAAGTAAATACATACTTAGGAATGTTCTCAAAAATAAGAATTCAAAATATAATATGGATGTTTAACAAAATACAAGTCGCTATAGGAGTGAGAATGTGTGTATTAGATGAAACACAAACATGTAAGAATATGAGATTCATAAAGAATATTAAGAGTGCGTGATTCTCCGATGGATTAAACTTATTTAATTAGATGTCAAACCCACAAACAAATTCAAATTTTTATTAAAACATAAACATGCAACTATGTGATTCGAATCAAGCCTGCAAGTAACTATGAATTTTAGGAAAACAAACACAGAGAAAAACCTTTTATTTCACTAATAGTTTTACAACTCGCAACTTACAAATAAAATTAGAGAAATCTACCCTACCAATCTCCCGCAAGTGACTATCTGCTTCTTCGATAATAGTTCCCATGAGAACTACAAATATCGCAATCTTCTTTTAGCAATGAATTCCTTCGAGAACCCACAATGACCGCAGTCGTAAAAAATAATTCCCCCAAGAACCATAAGAGCAATAGTAGAGACTCATTCTCTATAAGAGTAACTTCAACATAGATGCTCTTTAGGTTTTAAAGATCATTCACATAAGTATTTTGGATTGATTTTGTGAATTAAAAACAAGTTTTTTCCTATAAAGAGTGAAGAATAAATGCAGGTGTTCTACAGTTTCCGTATATCAAATGTCTTAACAAATTTCATCACGAAAGAAGCTATTTATAGTGGACACAAATTTTGAGGCAGAGGAAAGTCGTTTGAATGAGATTTCATTCTCAGTAGAAGCGACCATCAAACGACCTTTAAAAACTAAAAAAATACTCCCTCGTTTCAACCATATTGGAAGTAGGCCATCAAATGACATATAAAATGACACAGGCCAATCGTTTGAACGATTTGAGCATGTCGTTCTAACGACTATAAACCAAAATTATTTTTTAAGTTTAAAATGTTGTTCAAAAAACTATTTGAAGACACCACAATTTAAAAAACACCAGTTTAGAAAAATATTCCAATACTAAGGAAAAAATCCACGAAAAACAAAATAAAATCCATACCAATATTACGTCTAGTCGAAGAACATGATGAAGATGCTTGATATTCGGATCTGTTTTCTTGAACTTGTGAACTTTAATTGCCATGAAGGATGTAACGGAATACGACACACTCAATGTAAATTGGACTCTATGGATAAGTCCTAGATGCTAGGGGCAATGTTGGAAAATTTTCCCTTACAAATCCCCCCTATGGCTATTCCATTAGAAATTAAAAAAAATCAGATTTTCCAACAAATCATTTCCAAATCTAATGCCCTCCCAGAAACCCAAAAATGGAAAGATACTAAACATGTACAAGTTTTCAAAATCTTCAAATTTCATTTATTTCTCTTGATCTTCCTTATGATAACTTTGTCAAATGTCTACTTTTCATATTCCACCAAAGTGCACCTGAACACAATAGACAAAGAAATTTACCTTCGTGGCGTATCGAGTGTGAAATAAAGTAAAACTAATAAATCAAATGAATTCTCCACCATAATTAAAACTCTCACTCCCCCATAATTCATAATTCGTTCTCTCCCCTTTAATTTCTCTGAAATAAACAAGGGAAAGGAATAATAAACCGGAGTGGGTCACAATAAGCATAGTAAATCATCATAAACATATATCAAATAATCTCATGCAATAATAATCCCAAAAGGCTCCAAAAATTATTTTGATTTTTAAAATTTACAATCAACAAATAATTTTACAAAAACACACACACCATGAACTAACATTAAGATAATCAAATTATGGAAATGGAATGAATGGGCGTGAACAAATTTGATAGAAAAATCAACTCAAACAAGCATAACATATGTGCATGATGAATTTTGGACACTCCTAATAAATAAACTTAAAATCGTCCTTAGGTGTAAAAAAGTTGAATTCATATGATATTGAGTCAAACTAATCAAAAAATCAAAGTTTAAAATGATTTTCAAACCAATGACGCACAACACAATGAAATGCTTTTACGAGACTTTTTTAGGATATGCAAACCCATTGGTCTTCGACTAAAGTCCCTCAAAATTCAAATACATAATATTTCTCTTAACTCTTTTGTTTTGAATAAATTAATGCTCATATGTAGCGAAGAATCAATATTCTTTGAATTTGGCCTAGCAGTTTATAATTTTTTCTTTTAAGTACTTTTAATGTTTTAGGATATTTTCTTTTGCAGATGGTGGTTATTCACGTAAAGATCTTTTTACTTTCACAGGCCGAGCCATTTCTTTTAAATTTAAACATTTACCAAAAATATAGATTTTAATTTTTCAAATATGAGCAATGGTTCTTACAAGCACTACTTTCATTATCTCATTTTATCGCATTTGGTTCATTTTAAAGGCATGATTAACTTGAAAAAACTTTGACTAACATGTGATAAATAATTACAACAATTAAATAAATTCGTGCATGTGTGCATTAAAGGACATAATGAGACAAACAGGTAGAAAGTAATCACTAATTACATCTCAATGACTCCAACACATTGCAAAGCACATGCATGAAATGCTGTTGTGTCTCAAAACACTATCAAAAAGTCACGTGGATAATGTAATGATATTGTGACTTGACAATCCTAAATGTTCATCCACAAATGGTGTAAACAAAATACAAAACTCTTTTTGGATTTTTTAAAAAATTTATCAAAAATAAAGTCTTATTGCCTTTTCACTTATTCTAAAAAATAAATCGAAAATCCTTTTATATTTTTACAAATTTTTGCAAGAAAAATAAAACTTTTTTGTATTTTTCAAAAAACATATCAAAATATAAAAATTTAAATACAATGGTAGTAGACACTAGCAATAGGCATGAATTATGTAAACATGAAAAGCATCTTATGCTAGCAACCAAGTCTAAACCTCAATTATTAGGTCTGGAGGAGTTCTCCAAAGGAGGTGACATACTATGAAAAACACCCATCAAATCATGTGAAATATTGACCAAATACTCATCTTTCTCTAAAAAGTTATCAAAATCTCTCATGTGATGTGCGGGACCACACTGATCAACATGTGTGGGAGTGTGTGTGAGAACACGTGTAGTAGCATATCGTGGAAGAAACCTATGTGACACATTACCCAAATTAAAAAAAAAATCACTAAGGTGTCCTCTTTGCTTGCAATGGGAATAAATATAAATGTGCTTAGGAACATCTCTCTCAAAATGTCCATAACGCTCTCTCCTATGGAAAAACGAATGCCTAAGTGGGTTAGGTTGAGAGTTATAAGGATCTATAATAAACCCGAGAACTAGCTCGGGAGCTACATGGGAAGTGGACGCATCATCGTAACCTATTCCTAGTCTCTCAACATTACTCAAAGTGGGACCGAGGATAATCTTTCCTACCTTCCTAGATGTGTCCTCTAAAGTGACATTGACCTCCAGCGAATGTTCAAGATCTCTCTCGAGTTAGGATACTCGAGCTTCAATTTTCTCAAAAGTCTCCAATGAATATTTAAGATCTCCCGTAAGACTAGACACGGGGGTGGTCAATTCACTCTTTTCCCAGCCTAAGACGATCAAATTCTCACACAAAGAAACTATAAATACTTCTACCTCTCTTTCAAAATCTATCACCCTAAGAGATAACTCATTATTCATCTTTTTCATCTTCAACGTCTTTGTGTTTAAATCACTAAACTAATTGTGGAGATCCACTCACTCGAATGGGTCGAAACATCATCGAGGCTCTCACATTTACAAGTGTCCTAATCGTTGCGAGACAAACTAGACGTTCTCATGCGACTAGTCATGAAAGCAACAAACTTTTCATGTGGTAATTCTCCCCCTGAATTATTCAACTCAATGTCACTATCGCTAAGAGTGGCCTTATTAGCAATCGATTTTCCCTTTCTATTTAGCATAATGGGACACTCAAAAGCCTCGTGCCCTTTTCCCTCGCACTCAAAACATCTTATATCTTCTTCTTTCTCATCGCTATCCTTGACCTCATCTTTCTTTTTATTGGAAGAATTAATTTTTGAAATTTTGAGAAACATTATAAAAAATTCGTAAACAAGGCCAAGTCATCGAAATCAACCTCACCCTTAGATTCATACTCACAAACTATCTCTTTTTTCTTTTTCTTAACTTGAGTCTTTAAATCTATCCCTCCACCCTTAGGCTTAATGGTTTTGGGAAACATGTCAATCTCATAAGTTTGAAGGTCTCCTATGAGTTTTTTTAACCTAAAAGAGTCTAAGACACCTAAAGAGTTAAGCATGATGACCTTAGGAATAAATCGGGAAGGAGTGACCTTAAAATAATTTTAACAACTCTTGACTCCACAATTCTCTCACCCAAATTAAAACTTGTGTTTACAATGTTCGACAAACTTGAATAAAACTCGTCGAAACTCTCAGAATCTCACAAAGTGATAGTTTTAAACTGGGTGGTTAAACTTTTAATTTTAGACACGTTTACAACGTTGGTACCCTTGTGAGTGAGGTGGAGGGTATCCCATGCCTCTTTAGACGTAGTGCACCTCATGATGTGATGAAACTCATCAGGGGTGATAGCTCCAGAAATAGCACTAAGTCCGCGGGAATTGTAGGTACTCCACTTAAATTCCTCATGATTCCAATGAGAAACATGTTTAGGATTAATTTCATTTCCAACCATGATAGTGGGTGAATTCCACCTTCTTCCACATACGAGGCAAACTCTTTCATCGGTTCTTTTAAATAAGATCTCATATTGGCCTTCCAATATGCATAATTTGTGCCATTAAATATATGCATCCGATTATATAAGTTATCCATTAGAAAATTTGCTAATTTTTTAAAATTAATTTTTGAAACACAATTAATATCTCAGTTTTTTTTGGCGAAAAAAGGATCACAGAATAAATTTGTACAACAAGATCTGATAGCAATTTGAAGAGTGTGCGATTCTTTGATGGATTAAACTTATTTAATGCTATGTCAAACCCACAAAAAAATTTCAATTTTTATTAAACCCTAAACATTTAACTATTCGATTCAAATCAATCATGCAAGTAAATCTCTATTTCAGGAAAAAGACCAGAGTGAAAAACCTTTTATTTCACTAATAATTTTGCAAATCGCAACTTACAAATACAATTAGAGAAATCTGCCCGACCAATATCTTACACGTGATTGTCTTCTTCTCCAGCAACAGTTCCCTACCCCCGTATTTTTGGCGCATTTAATATTTAATTAATTCGGGAATTTTAAGTTACTAGTGTGTTGTAATTTTAAATGAATAAATTATGGCAAAATATATTTAAATATTAATCGGGGAGTAAATGGTTAATATTTAGGGGAATTTATTTACTAAGTGAATAGTAATAACTTATTTACATCATTTCGAGTATTGGGTATTCACTTATCCCAACCGGGAGTTGGTATAGACTAAAGGCGTGGGGGATAAGTATTTTTATAAATTAATTCGGATGCCAATTTTGAGTGTACGGTTGAGTCCGGATGGGCTGAAATAGTCGAAAAAGTGTACCCGGGGGTAGTAACCGGGTCACGGGGTGTTTTTAGACATAGCCGGGCCCACACGGGGGCATTTGGGTCACTTGGGCTTGGCCCATTAGGCAAAAAACGGGATTTAGGTTAATTGTTAAATTAGGAGAAGTAAGGAAACGGCTGATAGAGATTTAGAAAAAGACTAAGTGTGTTAAGGAACCCTATTAGCAGTTAAAGGCAGTTTGGGATCACTAGAGAGCCAACAGGAGTCATCTTCAACCTTGGAATTCATCTCCAAATCAGACACTACGAAACCTAAGGCAAGTTGATAACTTGCAATAGTATTGAATCTGTTTTTCAATTCATATTCATGTGATGTGACCGATTAAAATTCGTTTTGGATGTTCATGGCATAAACATGCGATTTTGAAAGACAATAATCTGATTTACGAATTTGGGTGAGGATTCATATAAAACCTGATATTTATGAGTTAATACATATCTGTTGGGATGATATCTGGACAATTAGAAATGAATTTGATGAAAGAATTTGGGATGTAAATGGGTAATGGGTTAAAGATGAACTTTTGTTCAAATTTCAGAAATCGTAGTTAATGGTAAAATTAAAGATGTTTATGGACAGTTTGGAGATCCCTAATAAGGTTTCTAACATGTATTAATGCTAAAAGGGCTTGAGGTTACTGGTAGAAGAAATTAGGGTTTGAGAAATTTTCTCCATGGCTGAATTTGTCGTCGCGAAGAAGACAAAGACCTGCTCGATCAATCGATCGAAGGTCTGGGGTCGATCGATCGAGGGTCGGCAGATTTTGACAGCTTCGCCCAGTTATATATATAAAAGGAAAAAATTATAATATAATCTTTTATGTCATTAATTATTGAGCAATTAATACATGAGTTTAAATCAAGTTAATTATGAGTAAAATTAATTTGGATTTGTGGTCGAAATTGTGTGGCACACCATGATTAAATATGGAGTTCATGGGCAAGTCCGGGAATATTGGTTGAGCGATACCGAAGGTATTATTTTTATTTAAGTAGAGGCTAAATAACTTAGAGTCAGGGATTTAGACTCGGGTGAGGTTATTTCGGGCTACGTGAGTAAGTACAGATTTATGGTGGGGGCGACACCAAAAGTAACTTAATTAATTAATGTGCGAATTAATTAATAATTAGGGTTTGACCATAAACCCTTAATAAATTAAATAGGCTTGTGTTACGAATTTAGTACATAGTGTAGTCGAGACATTTTATATTATATATATATATATATATATACGGAGTGCGATAGTATATATATATATATAGTGTGTGAATTAATATCAGTGATTGAATATTATTAGTGTATACTCTAGTGCTATAGGGAGAGGTTGCGCGTAGTGGATGAATCCCCTAGCTTGAGGAGTAGGGCGAGTATATTCCCAGGTCATAGCGTCCGTTATATGGGTGAGGGGCATCTCACTTTGAGGGAAGGAATATGACCGCCTCTAATCGTATACTAAACCAAGTTAGTGAGCCAATCTGACTTGGGTAACTAGGTTATGTGAATACACCTAGTGGGATAGCACTTAAGATAAATTATATTATGTGAGTATTTTTACTCGGGGGATATTGGTATTAAATGTTGTTTTCAATTATGGTTGTGAATACTACAATATGATTAAATATATAATTAGGTAAATAATTATATATGGGATAATTAATATGTAGTGTGAAATGTATTATGTGCATAACGTGTGTGAATGTTATATGAAATTAAAAAGGGTAATGATTTAATTAAGTTGACATTTTATAATAACTTAAAAATGATGATTTTAGGCATACATGGTTAAAGTAGGTTAATTGCAAGGGTTAACGTAAGTATTGAGTCAGGAGCGTAGGACCTAGGTAAATTAAATGGAAGCGTTAGCAGTGCACATTAGAAGAGGGGTGAGGAAGTCCTCAAGAGAGTGCGACACTAACTAAAATATGAAGAGCATGCATATTTATTTATTACTACAAGTTAATCATTTGTTAAATGTTTTTGGGTACTAACCCTTGCTATAAATTTTTTTTAAAAACCTTTTAGGTGTCCAGCCACAAGGACGCCAAGCTTGACTCTATTCCAGGTATCCGTTGTTGCAGCACATGTGGATGTTGCGGGGCTTTTGTTAGAAGCCTCCTTCTTTCATTCGTGTAGAGACTCTCTAGTAGTTATTTGAGCGTGTTGCTCACAGTTCATTTATTAGTATTAAACTTGTTGAGATTGTCTTCTTGTCTGTACTTGTATTGGATATTTGGACCGATGGTTTATTCGGTTAGGTAGTTTATTTGTGGATGGTTATTTCAGTTAACTGTGATTGTGTATTATTTTATGTTCTGCGTGAGTTTTATTTAATTAATTGAAAGATAAAAATTGGCACAAGTCTACTTTTCTCACTTAGGTGGTTAGTAATTAAAAAGACGACAGTGATGCTAAGAATGGACCAACTGAGAAACCTGCTCTAACTTGATTTAGGACTGATCACCCGAGATTAATTAGGCGGGGTGTCACAGATGGTATCAGAGCATCATGTTTTAGTGTCCTTAGGATCTTTGCGACTTTCTACGTTTCAGCGTATCACTCGGTTGCTATAGAGCCCTATTATTAGGACTGTTGATTCATTTTTCCCCTTGTGAGATATGGTAATTCTGTGATTATTTTTGTGTAAATTGTGTACTTATTCGATTCAATCTATTTCAGATGCCACCGAGGAGATTGAGAGCAGAGAGGGCTGAGGCTAGGGATGAGTTCAGGGAGTCTCACCAGGAGCCACAAGTACAACCACCACCACCCCATCCCGAGTTGATTTCCACTACTCAGGTGGCAGTGATAGTGGCCCAGGCGGTCGAAACAGCAATGCGAGCTATGGCAACTCACTTTCCACAGCCCCAGACACCGCCTCCAATGGCACCAGTAGTTCAGGCTCCAGTGGGGCCACCATCTTGGCAGAGAGTTAGGGTGACCTTTCAGAAGGGTCACCCACCTGAGTTACGGGGTAGCACAGATGTAGTAGAGGCTTGTGACTAGAAGTAGAACATTCAGTGCCATCTGCGCATGCTGGAGTGTACCGAGGTACAGAAACAGATGCTTGCTACCTTTCGTGTGTCAGGGGCAGCCTTACAATGGTGGGAGTCAGTTACCACCGCTAAGGAGCGAGATTTGATGCTGATAGCAGAGTTCTGGGTGCGTTTCGACCGCAAATACTTCCCACCGACAGTAGAGGCTGAGATGAGGAAGAAATTCAGTGATTTAGTACAAGGTGACCGATCAGTAGAAGATTATGAGGAAGAGTTCACCCGTTTGGCAAACTTTGTGCCAAATGAGGTGAGCGATGAGAAGCGGAATAAATAGAAGTTTATGGACGGTTTAGCCTGCGGATCAGGCAACATTTGATTGGGAATTCGGCGTTAGTGACGTATACAGATGTTGTTAATGCCGTACTTATACACTGCCTGGATCATCACTTCCATAAGAAGGGAAGCAAGAGAACAGGGGAGCCAAGCCAACAGGGCAAGGAAGTTACTAGTGGTGAGATAACTGGTGCTCAGCAGCAGACGAGCAGTCAGCTAGGGAATCAGGCTAAGAAGTTTAAGCCTGGTGGGTTTCGACCGGGAGGACAGGGGTTCAGGAAGGGGCAGCCAGGCTCCTCAGGGCCAAGGGAACAATGGGGGAGGCCAGCAGGTCCAGGGCCAGCCGCGTTAGGCCAACATGGCCAACGACAGGGGGATGGTCAGAGAAGTTGTTTTGTCTGTGGCCAGCCAGGGCATTTCAAAAGGGAGTTCCCACAGAGGGGCATAGGTCAACAGCAGGAGGCCCAACAGGGGCAACGGGGGAAAATATCTCCAGCAGCACCAGCCCCACCACAACAGGGGCAGATGCACTATGGGCGTGTGTATAATGTCCGGGATGTTCCCAATCCCCCAGCACAGCAAGCACCGCCAGGAGTTGAGGGTATGTTTCTCATTTATGGTTATGAGGGTAGTATTCTTTTTGATACGGGAGCATCAGATTCATTCATTAAATTAAATTTTTCTAAACGGGTCGGACTACTAGAGATCGCGGGTAGTCTTCGGATGTGTGTAGAGTCGTTAGTAGGCAGCGGGGCTATGATTCACTCGATTTGTCAGGCTGTGGACATTTTGATTGGGAGACTTAGTCTAGAAGCGGGCTTCTTAGTGTTAGATATGGAGGGGTACGATGTCATCTTAGGTATGGATTGGTTGGCAGGTTATCGGGCGATGGTGGATTGCTATGAGAGGACCATCGTGTTCTCCCTTCCAAGGCCGGAGATGTTTTTGATAGCAATGCCGCTACCTGAGGGAGGGTCACACACACACTTGTATTACATTGAGGAGGAGACCTCACAGGAGGTGACTATTCCATTGGACTCAATCCCAGTGGTGAGAGGCTTTGAGGATGTGTTTCAGGAGATACCATGATTGCCACCTAGTAGGGAAATCAAATTTGTGATCGATTTAGCACCAGGGACGAGGTCGATTGCTTGGGCCCCATACTGTATGGCCCCTTCGAAGATGCGTGAGTTGAGAGAACAAATTCAGCAACTTTTGGGTCAAGGTTTCATTCGATGGAGTACATCGTCGTGGGGTGCACCGGTGTTGTTTGTGAAGAAGCGAGATGGCTCACTACGGTTATGCGTGGACTATAAGGAGCTCAATAAGGCAACGATACGAAATAAGTATCGGTTGCCTAGGATTGATGATCTATTTAACCAGTTGAGAGGGGCGTCTTACTTCTCTAAGGTCGACTTGAGGTCAGGGTATCATCAACTACGTATCCGAGAGGAGGATGTTCCTAAGACCACTTTCCTTTCGCGGTATGGATCTTATGAGTTCAGGGTAATGCCATTCGGGCTCACCAATGCACTAGTAGTTTTCATGGACCTCATGAACAGGGTTTTCAGGGAGTTTCTCGATCAGTTTTTCATTGTGTTCATTGATGACATCGTGATCTACTCGTGCACCGAGGATGAGCACACAGAGCACCTGCGTATAGTGTTACAGACATTGCGGGATCACTAGCTCTATGCCGAATTCGGTAAGTGTGGATTTTGGCTACGAAAGGTTCAGTTTCTTGGCCACGTGGTGTCAGACCGGGGTATTGTGGTGGATTCGAGTAAAGTATCGGCGGTGAGAGAGTGGGGGCAACCCACGACACCGACTGAAGTACACAATTTTCTGGGATTGTCCGATTATTACAGGCGGTTCATCAAAGGATTCTCAAAGATTGCGGGACCTTTGACAAATCTGACCCGGAAAGGGGTACCTTTCACTTCGAGTGATTATTGTCAATTAGATTTCGACAAGTTAAAGGACAAGTTGACATCTGCACTCGTGATTGCATTGCCGAAAGGAGGATTAGAGTATCAAGTTTACACTGACGCATCATTACAGGGACTTGGGGGTGTGCTTCAGTAGGAGGAAAGGGCTATAGCTTATGCGTCCAGGAAGCTAAAGCCCCACGAGAGGAATTACCCCAATCACGATCTGGAGTTGGCAGCAGTCATTTTTACTTTGAGGATATGGAGACATTATCTTCTGGGGGAGCAGTTCACGCTATTCACGGATAACAAATCACTTCATTATCTCTTCACTCAGAAGGATCTAAATATGAGACATAGGCGATGTCTAGAATTTTTGAAAAACTACCAGTTTGATATTCAATATCATCCTGGTAAGGCTAATGTGGTTGCAGATGCATTGAGTCGGAGACCGACTCGGGAAATATTAGAAGTCTGGAAAGCGAAGTGGAGAGAACTTCGATACGAGGATGATGTAGCCAGGGCTTGTATGTCAGCATTATCCATCACACCTGAGATCATTATACGGGTTGTGAGGGCTCAGGCAGAGGATCACACCTGTCGGGATAGGGTGAGCAAGTTACTAGCTGAGGGAGAAGAGGGTTACTCGATCAGCTCGGAGGGAGGCTTACGCCATAATCGGAGGTTGATTGTGCTAGAGGATGCGGAGTTGAGGCACGCTGTTATGACGGAGTCTCATGGGTTGAGATTCGTGGTACATCCCGGTGGGGATAAGATGTATCAAGATATGAGAAGGCAGTATTGGTGGGCAGGAATGAAACGGGACATAGCAGAGTTTGTTTCGAAATGTGCCACGTGTCAGCTCGTGAAAGTTGACCATCAGAGACCATCAGGGATGCTACAGCCACTCGAAATTCTCATGTGGAAGTGAGAGAGCATCTCTATGGACTTCATTACAGGGTTACCAAACATCGCAGAAGGGTCACGATTCCATATGGGTCATTGTGGATCGGTTGACCAAAGTGGCCCACTTCCTGCCGGTTCGCACAGACTTTGAGACGATGCGTTATGCGTAGCTATTCATAGCAGAGATTGTTAAGATGCACGGGGTACCGATAACTATTGTGTTGAATAGGGACAAGATCTTTGTGGCCCACTTTTGGCAGAGTTTTCAGGAGGCCATGGGCGCAGACTTACATTTGAGTACAACCTATCACCCACAGACTGACGGACAGACTGAAAGAGTCAATCAGATGCTGGAAGATATGCTCAGAATGTGCATATTAGACTTTGGGGGAGGTTGGGAGGAATATCTTCCTCTGGTAGATTTTGCGTATAATAACTCTTACCAATTCACGATCGGCATGGCACCATTCGAGGCACTATACGGGAGACCTTGTCGTTCACCCACTTATTGGTTATAGGTGGGGGACAACAAACTTTTAGGGCCGTAGATTGTTCAGGAGACATCTGCCAAGATAGAGCTGATCCGAGGGAGGATTCGGATAGCTCAGGATAGGTAGAAAAGTTACGCTGATGCTTCACGGAGACATGTGGAGTTAGAGGTTGGGAATCAGGTATTGGTCCGGGTGTCCCCTATGAAAGGGGTGATGAGGTTCGGCAATAAGGGTAAGCTAGCACCAAGGTATGTGGGACCTTTCCCTATTATCGAGAGGGTGGGGCCTGTAGCCTACAGGCTGGGATTATCGGAGCATCTTCAGCGGATACACGACGTGTTCCATGTGGCATCACGGAAGAAATATCGCAGGAGCGAGAGGGCCTTCTGGCACATTCCACTCGAAGAAATTGATTTACAGTCAGACATCTCATATGAAGAGAGGCCGTTGGCTGTTCTAGACCGTAGCGAGCGAAAATTACGATCCAAGGTTGTTCCACTAGTTAGAGCACAGTGGGGTCATCACAACGTTGACGAGTCTACTTGGGAGCGAAAGGAAGATATGCGGGAACAATATCCAGAGCTTTTCATCACAGGTATGACTTAATTTCGGGGGCGAAATTCCTTTGTAAGGGGGTGGGGGGTAGTATGTAACACCCCGTATTTTTGGTGCATTTAATAATTAATTAATTCGGGAATTTTAAGTTACTAGTGTGTTGTAATTTTAAATGAATTAATTATGGCAAAATATATTTAAATATTAATCGGGGAGTAAATGGTTAATATTTAGGGGAATTTATTTACTAAGTGAATAGTAATAACTTATTTACATCATTTCGAGTATTAATGACAGGGTATGCACTTATCCCAACCGGGAGTCGGTATAGACTAAAGGGGTGGGGGGATAAGTATTTTTATAAATCAATTCAGATGCCAATTCTGAGTGTACGGTTGAGTCCGGATGGGCCGAGATACTCGGAAAAGTGTATCCGGGGTTAGTAAACGGGTCACGGGGTATTTTTAGACATAGCCGGGCCCACACGGGGGCATTTGGGTCACTTGGGCTTGGCCCATTAGGCAAAAAACGGGATTTAGGTTAATTGTTAAATTAGGAGAAGTAAGGAAACGGCTGATAGAGTTTTAGAAAAAGACTAAGTGTGTTAAGGAATCCTATTAGCAGTTAAAGGCAGTTTGTGATCACTAGAGAGCCAACATGAGTCATCTTCAACCTTGGAATTCATCTCCAAATCAGACACTATGAAACCTAAGGCAAGTTGATAACTTGCAATAGTATTGAATCTCTTTTTCAATTCATATTCATGTGATGTGACTGATTAAAATTCGTTTTGGGTGTTCATGGCATAAACATGGGATTTTGAAAGACAATAATCTCATTTACGAATTTGGGTGAGGATTCATGTAAAACCTGATATTTATGAGTTAATACATATCTGTTAGGATGATATCTGGACCATTAGAAACGAATTTGATGAAGGAATTTGGGATGTAAATGGGTAATGGGTTAAAGATGAACTTTTGTTCAAATTTCAGAAATCGTAGTTAATGGTCAAATTAAAGATGTTTATGGACAGTTTGGAGATCCCTAATAGGTTTTCTAACATGTATTAATGCAAAAAGGTCTTGAGGTTACTGGTAGAAGAAATTAGGGTTTGAGAAATTTCGTCCATGGCTGAATTTGTCTTCGCGAGGAAGACGAAGACCTGCTCGATCGATCGATTGAAGGTCTGGGGTTGATCGATCGAGGGTCGGTAGATTTTGACAGCTTCCCCCAGTTATATATATAAAAGGAAAAAAATTATATTATAATCTTTTATGTCATTAATTATTGAGAAATTAATACAAGAGTTTAAATCAAGTTAATTGTGAGTAAAATTAATTTGGATTTGAGGTCGAAATTGTGTAGCACAACATGATTTAATACGGAGTTCATGGGCAAGTTCGGGAATATTGGTTGAGCAATACCGAAGGTAATATTTTTATTTAAGTAGAGGCTAAATAACTTGGAGTCGGGGATTTAGACTAGGGTGAGGTTATTTCGGGCTACGTGAGTAAGTCCAGATTTATGGTGGGGGCGACACCAAAAGTAACTTAATTAATTAATGTGCGAATTAATTAATAATTAGGGTTTGACCATAAACCCTTAATAAATTAAATAGGCTTGTGTTACGGATTTAGTACATAGTGTAACTGGGACATTTTATATTATATTATATATATATATAATAAAGTAGGAAACTTATGTATGTCATAAGCGTAAAAGATGATGTCATCAAGATAAATGTTGTTTACACTTTCTATTTTGCCCTTGAAATTTTTGAATTCTCCCTCTTTTTTTTCTCACTAAATTATTTCCCTCTATCACCTTAATTCAAACACAAGGGCATTTTAATAAAAGCACACACCAAAATGTACAACTTCTCACAACACAAACCCATACCCTCTTTTCACAAGGCCTCTCAGGCTCTCTCTTGTGCATTAATTTGAAGTACAAAGTTACAGAAATCACCATTTCTTATCCATGAAAAGTAGGAGAGAGAGATTCTACCTACAGGACAGCTCACACCCCTTTCCTTCATAATTTCAAAAACCACCACTACTACTAACAGTTCACGAACTTCAGTCGAACCAAACAGTTGAGATTTGTCCTCTATAAAATCAAAGTCCAAACGATTGAGGTATCCCTCATCTCTCTATATGTATCCCTCATCTCTCTATATGTTTTCTAAAACCTGAGAAATTGAAATCACCTCTACTGTTGAAACCTTGATTTCTTATACTAAAACCTTGATTTCTACTACGGTTGAAAACACCACTACGGCTGAGAAATTGAGAAGTAGAAAACTGAGAGAGATGAATTTCAAAAACCACCACTACGGCTGAGAATTCTTCTACAATTTCTCATTCGCGCTCTCATGATTTGCAGGTTTATTTTCACTCTCATTTTATAATCTTAGATTTGGGGGCTAGGGCTTTTTTCCAAGTTTTAAATTATCGATATGTTTTTGTAGATCTACCTACAATTTAATCATCTAACATATATGGTTTTTATATCTATAGCTTATTCATCCCACCCATCTACTGTTTGATATTGAAGGTACTCTCTATCTAAGCTTTTTTTCTCTCTTATATCTCGCGTCATTGCTTTTTTTTGTTTACCAAAGTTTCAATATTCTACAGATTTTTCGATTTTTTTAGTATCTATTATTTTTATTGGTTGAAAAGAGGTTTTCCGGTTCAGTTCATTGGGTGTCTCTTTGGTTGGGTGGGCTTATACGTTTAGACGAGCTGAGTGTATGAATAGGGTGTAGAGTTTTGGTAAGTGATGTATGGGACTTTCTCTTTCTCTCTGAAATGGTGTGGATTTCAAACACAGATGTTGGTTTGTAAACGTTACAGATACTGAGTTGTTTTGTAAAAGTTACAGGTGTGGATTTCAAACACAGATGTAGAGTCTGCATATGGTTTTAGGAGAAATATTTTTTTGGAGTGGTGCTATGGGTACCAAATAACTCCCCCAAATCTCCCCCAAATAGCATTGATGAGTTGTGTCCTGGCGGGACCCATACCATAAGGTATAACACTTAAAGCTATTTGGGGGATGATTTGGGGGAGTTGTTTGAGACACATAGCATTTTCCATTTTTTTGGGGTGAATGAAATTTCTGTTAACTCGCGGTTAGGATTTCTGGTGAAAAATATCCCCCCGCCCGAGCCAAACGGGGCCTTAGGTGCCAATGATCTGTTATGGAACAGTCTATAAGTCAATAATGTACTTCTCTTTTGTCCATCTGTTGAATTTGTATAAAAATTGTTACAGTTTTTTTTTTTTTTTTTTTTTTTTGGGGGGGTGGGGGAGGGTAATACATATCATGATTCATGAATCTTTCTTTTGAGGTAATATACTGGGTGGTTGACTCATTGATGAATGTTATATAAATCTACGAGGACCCTTACATTTAAAGATTAGGGATGCCATGTTTGTGTTAAGGATAAAAATGAACTACTAAATTTGGTCATATGGCACATGAGGGAAACAAAGACAAAATTCTGAACGACTTGAAATTACTAGGGTGTGTTTGATTGACAATTTTGAAAGCTTTCCAAAATTTTCAACTTTTGTTGTGTGTTTGGATATGTGGGTGGATGGTGGGTTAGGTGATGATGATATGATATCTGGGCTGTCTAACTGTATACTTTGTTAGCCAAAAGAAAAATAAAAAATGTAGAAGTTAATAGAAACTATACCCTCTTAATAATAAAAAAATCAACCAAGATTGCACCATGTACCTAACGAAAAGCACAGGGCCCTTAAAGGTACATTCGCAAATAATTTTCATCCACAAACATTGGTTTAATTACAAAAGTTTCAATTGGTTCATTTAAAAAGTACATGTTTTTTACTATTTAGTTTTTATTATAAGAATAAAATTTAAATACAAATATTTAATTGAAATATATTAACAACTAATATTTGCCTTTTATAATCACTCAATAACTGTTGTATTTGATTGTAACTCAAATGTTAATCTTGCAACTTTTAGTATTTTACTAATTAGTATAAATAATTCTAATTTTAATTATTCGTTCATTCATTCAAGTTTACTTTGATATTTTTGTTTCACATTTTGCAGTTAATTTTTGCAAGCATGGTAACTTCACGATTTTGTATATATCTGTTATATCACGTTTTTATTTTTTTGTCTTCGGTAAGAACTTTGGTTGTACATGTCTATTTTTCTGCCTCTGGTGAGAATTGTGTTTTTACAGATCTATAAATACATGTATATTTGTATGAGTTTGAGTTTAGATCTCAGTTACATTTTCTCCCCACTATTACTATCGGCCACCGTGAATACGAAAGGTTTGTAGAGTTTGGTAAGATAACATACATGGTATCGTGTGTTTACGCTTTGTTTGTGGAGTTTGGTAAGATTGATGATATAAATGATTATACAGACCTTTTGTTCTTTTTTGTAATGTTTTTTCAATTACGTATTTTGAATTTTTTTACCATTTTGTGATTATTAGCGTGCCTTCAGGCACTGGTATATCCTAGTATATATATATATATATATATATACAGAGTATGATGGTATATATATATATAGTGTGTGCATTAATATCAGTGATTGAATATTATTAGTGTATACTCTAGTGCTATAGGGGGAGGTTGCGCGTAGTGGATGAATCCCCTAGCTTGAGGAGTAGGACGAGTATATTCCCAGGTCATAGCATCCGTTATATGGGTGAGGGGCTTCTCACTTTCAGGGAAGGAATATGACCGCCTCCAATCTTATACTAAACCATGTTAGTGAGCGAATATGACTTGGATAACGAGGTTATGCGAATACAACTAGTGGGATAGCATTTTAGAGAAATTATATTATGTGAGTATTTTTACTTGGGGGATATTGGTATTAAATGGTGTTTCAAGTATGATTGTGAATACTACAATATGATTAAATATATAATTAGGTAAATAATTATATATGGGATAATTAATACGTAGTGTGAAATGTATTATGTGAATAACAGGTGTGAGTGTTATATGAAATTAAAAATGGTAATGATTTAATTAATTTGACGTTTTATAATAACTTAAAAATAATGATTTAAGGCATACTCGGTTAGAGTAGGTTAATTGCAAGGGTTAACGTAAGTATTGGGTCAGGAGCGTAGGACCTAGGTAAATTAAATGGAAGCGTTAGTAGTGCACATTAGAAGACAAGAGAGTGCGACACTAACTAAAATATGAAGAGCATGCATATTTATTTATTACTGCAAGTTAATCATTTTTTAAATGTTTTCAAATGTTTTTGGGTACTAGCCCTTGCTATATAATTTTTTTTAAAAACCTTTTAGGTGTCCAGCCACAAGGACGCCAGGCTTGACTCTATTCCAGGTATCCGTTGCTGCAGCACATGTGGATGTTGCAGGGTTTTTGATAGACGTCTCCTTCTTTCATTCGTGTAGAGACTGTCTAGTAGTTATTTGAGCATGTCGCTCACAGTTCATTTATTAGTATTAAACTTGTTGAGATTGTCTTCTTGTCTTTACTTGTATTGGATATTTTGACCGATGGTTTATTCGGTTAGGTAGTTTATTTGTGGATGGTTATTTCAGTTAACTGTGATTGTGTAATATTTTATGTTCCGCATGAGTTTCATTTAATTAATTGAAAGATAAAAATTGGCACCAGTCTACTTTTCTCACTTAGGTGGTTAGTAATTAAAAAGATGACAGTGATGCTAAGAATGGAGCAACTGAGAAACCTGTTCTAACTTGATTTAGGACTGATCACTCGGGATTAATTAGGCGGGGTGTCACATAATATACCTCGGGGTACGTGTGAGAGGGCCATTTTGAAATACCTGATTATATGTGAACCGAGCCTCTTGATATACCTAATGGGGAGAGTATGTGGGAGATCTGAATCGATATACTTGAGATATGTGAGTGATGTTCATAAAGAACATATCACTCTTTGTACGCTGTTGAGGACCAACGACGTTTAGACCCAAACCCATGGGTAGGTTCCCAGGGTAATGGGGTATATAGTGATATGCAGATGTTATGCTTGTGAAGTAGTGTGCATTTTTTTGGAAAGTTTTAGAAAAATCCATTTTAACTAAGGATTATTATGTATATTTCCATACATATCACAAACAAGGTTCAAGGAACTCCTCTGGTGTATCCTTATCCCTACTGGAACACACAAACCTAGTTAGGTATGTAGAAAGAATAATAATGAATTTTAATGAAAAAAATATACATAATTGTACAGTAACAACATGCAAAGATAAATATTTTTCTACATTAAATTGAGTTCAATCCTTTTAAAAAAATGTCCCCCGCGAAGTTGTCATCGTGAGAGGCCGAGGGCCTTCTCCTTTTTTTGTTCTCTCTTTTTGAAAAGTTATTGTTTTGGAGTCTCGAGTTTATTTAACTCAAAATTGACAAAATAAGGAGTATGCATCCATAGAGACCTAGTGATTGCAAATGGTGTGCATGATTAACCAAAGAGTCAAAGGTACATGGAACGGGTTACGAATTGGGAAGCTGTAGGGACCCTCTCTGCCCTTTCAGTATTAAATGTAGATATAAAGTATGTGTTCTAGCATGTTATTGTATAAAAACAAACAATGAAATGCAAATAGTTACTGTATATATAAGTCGTGAAATACATTGTGGGATGAGTATGTAGATCACATATACAAAAGGAATAATATAAACAAAGTTGGACTTGTTCACTCGAATGGCAATATGAGTGAGCCTACGTACTCGTAGAAATTAGTTTTTGAACAATTAAGAGGGATTTTACCTTAAATAAAGTCTTGATGGAAGAGATCTAGTCTTTCCTCAATCATTTGAGATGTTTTAAGAGTGAAACACAATCTAATCTAGAAATATATATGATTTGAGTTCATGAGAGAACTTAAACAGGCTTTATTCACTCGTAACATCACTCGATGATGAAGGAATAACCAAACTTTCAACATTAAGTACAAAATGGAAGGCAGAACTCCCGAATCAAGTGATCTTCTAACTTATCTGAAAGCATTTCATGATCTTAAAGATTTTTGTTTATTTTTTTGTAAAGAAATGAAAATGGGTGAATATATATAAGATTTGACATGAGTTTTAGAGATCGAGCTTCTCTAATATGTCTGGTATCCATCGTAGGCGGAATCAAAGTCAACATAGTTCAGAATATGACCTCTAGAGAAAGATTAAGCTTCATAAAACAAAAAAATAGATAAAATATCTTGAGGGTGGTGTTGTAGCATACCACCACCCTTTTTGTTATCAAAATTTCAAAAAAAAAGAGTGAGATCATGTAACTGCATAGTTACGCAAACTCCTGTTCGTTTTGACAAATTTTCGACTCGAATAAGCCTTTTTAGAAATGGATCTACCGATAATTTTAAATAAAAAGTAGATTAAAGAATAAAAAATAGGAAATGTCGAAAATGAGTTTTTTTTTGTTATTTTTAGACTTGGATGATAATAAAGAAATATGGGTAGAAGTTAAAACACTAGATGTGAGCTTAAAGATGGTTTTGGTGGCATATGGAGAGAGTTTAAAGGACTTTCGTAAGGCAAAATGCTAATGGGTAGAATACTATGCATTTAAGATGGTGGAGTTAATACCTTGAGTTATAAGGTGAAGGCCTCTTTTTATGGTTAAGAACTTGGGGTTAATTATCGATCGGTCATAGTTATTTTGCGCGCTTGAGTGATCAGTCAAGTGCAATTATTTTTCGTCTTTTTGGCCGATTCCGGACTAGTTTACTTTTTTGGTTAGTTTCATGGGTTGTTTTAGGTATTTGGATTTTTTAGGAAAGTTTTCATGAGCTTGTGATAGCTTTTTGGTCTTTATAAGTCCATGGTAGGTGTGGCTACCTTTATGGAGAAGAATGGGGTGTCTAGAGCTTATACAATGGCAAATAAACCATGTTAATACTAACCATCCTACCCTTGGAATATTGTCTATGCCGCCAAAAAATAACATTGCTTATCCTACCCTTATATCTTTGGTAAATTATCCAAGCCATGATAACTTTCAACCATGAAAATTCTAACCCACCTACCTAAAGCAATTCATATGTTACATGGAGATTTAACATGTCGAGCCTACGCTCCTATCTTCAACAATTTATCTATGTCATGACAACTCAACCATGCCAATCCTAGCCTACCTACCTTTTGCAATTATTCCATTATATGGAAGAGACAAATAATCCATGTCAAATCTTATGGATTACGCATTACTAATTCAAATTTCATGTACAATGTATACCAAACTTCCCACACCTCGCACAGTCAAATGAGAGATTAAAAAAGATATAAATAATTAAGAACTTACCCTTGTTAACCTAAATTCCCCATGAGTCTATAAGATACTACTTTGACCATTCCTCCCTTTCGTGGTTGTTGTTGTCTCCTTAGCTTTAGTGGTACTAGAGGAGTAAACGAAACATCAATCGGTGTTAGAGGTAATTATGTTTCCAATGCTTACATCTGACGCGGCTCTAATATATTACCCTTTATATTTAACTATCACGAGTTTTCCTTTGGTAACCTCTTAGCAGAATGTCATTCCTTCCAACATCCATGAAAAATATCTTAAAGCTCTATTTTGATCCATATTATGTTGCATCACTGATTCCCCCTTTTTATCCCATGCCTGGTATCCTAACCACTAGCCTTATGTTGTGGTTTTCTATCCTTCCAACTATGGTAGTGTTTTCCCCTATCCTATACACCTTTTATCCTAGGAAGATTTAGAATCCTTCTCCTAAGTCTTTCAATTCTTGGAATTTTGGTAATTGCTACTAGACTGACAATGCATTAAAGCTACATTGACAACCTGGGGATACATGGTGTATGTAGGATTGACCAACAGAACACTCTTGATCCTCCAATTCAATCCATTGATGAAACATTCCATTTTATTTACCTCGGTTTTCACCTACTCACTAGCAAATAAGGATAATCTAGTGAAATCCTATTCATACTCAACTATTTTCTCGGTTCCTTGTACTAATTCCAAAAAATATTTCTTTTTAGCCTCCATAAGTGTATATAAAATGTACCTCTATTGAAATATATCTAAAAAATTTGACATGGTCATAATTTATCTATAATCAGTAGTGGTGAATGATTCTCACCACTATAGAGCATCTTCTATCAACCAAAAAGTAGCTAATATATGCTTCAACACCTTTGTGCAGTATTACAACATCATATGACGCTTAATATAATGTTATTAATGATGGAACAACCTTAAATAGGTGGACCCTAAATGTAAAAGCCCATATTTTGGGGATCTAATGAAAAATATTATTATATTAATTATCATAATTATTTGCAAATTTTATTTATCAATTAGACACTAATTATGTGGCATTTAACTAATTTTAATGTTATTATTTAAATAATATAAGGAGTAAACAAATCAAGTTTCACATGTATATATATGGGCATGTTTTAATTATTTAAAATTTGTGGAATTTATTGAGTTTTTATTTGACTAATTTTTAAATTAGCTAGAACATGACATATTATAGAGGGTGCATATTTTATTTTATTTTTTGGGCATGGTAATTCTACTGTCTATATTTTGTAAATATTAAGAGTCCTTTTAAAATATAAAATAAGAAAAAATAGGCTTAAATGAGTAATAGTTGTAAGGTGATTAATGTGGTGTTAATTTGCTAGTAAATTTAACTTTATTTGTGAGCTGGAGGGAGATTAAGCGATGGTGATGAGAACGTTGAGTTGTGAATGAATTTTATATATTTTTTATGTGCTTATTATGATTATAAATAATAAAAGTAAAATTAGGTGTAAGAACATATTTTATAAGTCATTTTTTATATTAGTGTATGTCATATACCGCTACAAACCGTCGAAGAAAAAGTTAAAGTTTGAAGATACATGAAGATGGATCCGAATATTCAAAGTTCTTCAACATTCAATCCGCTGTGAGATTAATTTTGGTAAGGTTGTATTTTAGTCCCTTAATGGTTCATTTGAAAGTGTTGGGATATTTTTTAAAAATATTTTCTAAATGTTGAGGCGTTGCTTTTCGTCAAAAAATTTTCTAAATGTTGAGGCCGATTTTTGAAATAAAAAATAAAAAATAATTTTTCGCTCCGTCGTTCGAGCGACACATGGATGTCTCGCGCGATGTCGTTCAAGTGACACATGGCTTCGTTCGATCGACATTTGGAAATCATTTGACCGACGCGCCGACTCAATTTTTCTATATAAAGCGTGTTAAATGAGTTCTTTTTTGTTAAGACGACCTGACGATTTTCATTCGGCACAAACTGCAAAACAACATAACACTTTCTCTTTACTGGAACCCACTAGTAGGGTTCAGTCTTTTTTTTTTCAATTCACAACAATACCAAATGCCTTAGTGAATTATTTTGGAAGCCGAGATACATCTTTGCTGGAGTTTTTCTTGTAGGGATGATAACCTAGTGCGGATCTAAGTGCCACTTACGGGAGGTATTAGGCTAACGTTGATAGTGTGTCATAGGGAGTACTCGTGGGTGTTCCTGGCTAATTGGACTATGTGTTTTTGTGGATCTTCAGAGGTTGATTCATTGTTGATTCAGAACTGCGCGTTCTTGTGGGTATATGGGGATATTCATTGTAGATTTAGCTTGTAATCAATGTGGGTATTATTAAGTGAAATAAAAGGTTTTACCTTCATGTTTTTTTTTCCTAAAATCTGCATGTCAGCAATTATTTATGATGGTTTAATTTTACATGTAGTTGCATATTTTAAGTCTGATTTAGTTTGGATAAAAATTCGACTCCAATTTAACAAGTTTCAAATTGGAATTTGCGAATTTATTCAAATCGACATCACATGACAATCACAAATTGGTATCATAGAAGGTTTCTCTAATTTATCGAGTGATCCTGTTTTTCGCAAAATTTTATGATCCTGATTTTTTTGAAAAAATATGATTTTGAAAAGTCGCAATGTTTCTGAATGAAAACTTATATAGTCGGTTGCTAATTTCTGATGGGTCTCATTATGCCTATTGGAAAGGACGCATGAAATAACGTTTAAACGCAATGGATGAGCATGTTCGGGTAGTTTGTTAAAGAGGCGGGACACCTCCAACTGTCACCGCAAATAATGTCACTAATTTAAAACCCGTGGCAAAATGGACTGATGATGTGTTTAGGTGGAGCACTTTTAATTCACGTGGGCTGAGTGCAATTTATGATGCTGTCATTCCTAAGGAGTTCATACGTTTTATGACGTGCACCACATCTAAAAAAATGTGGGATGTTTTACAACTTAAACATGAAGGAACGAACCCGATCGAAGAGTCTAAACCTCAAAATTTAACTACTAATTTGAAATAATTACCATGCTTGAAACTGAGTGTTTTAAGGAGTTTTATGCAGGTTTGTCTGATATTGTAAACACTAGTTTCAATCTTGGCGAACACATTCTTGATGCACGAGTGGTTAAAAAGATTTTGAGATCGCTGCCTAAACGTTTTATCCCTAAAGTAACTTTTTTTGAATTCCTTAGGTAATTTAAATAATTTAAAATTGGAAGAGATGGTATCAGACCTCCACACATATGAGATTAACATGTTCCCCGACACTGTCAAACCTAAGGATAGAGGGATAGCACTCAGAGCCCAATCTAGGAAGGGAAAGGAAGTGTCCAAGAGTGAGAAGAAAAATAAAGTGAGAGTTTGTGAGTCTGATTCTGAGGGCAAGTCTGATTTTGATATGTCCATGATTGCAAAAAAATTCATAAAATTTCTCAAGTTTTCAAAGAAAAATTATTCCAATAAAAGGGTTTTTGAGAAAAATAAAAAGAAAGATGAGGCCAAAGAGAGCGGTGAAAAATAAGGTGAGAAAGAGAAAGAAGAATAAGAAAGATGTTTTAAGTGCGAGGGTAGAGGGCATAGAGAATTTGGGTGTCCCACTAGGCTAAAGAGAAAGGGAAAAAAGACTTCCATGCCAACCACTCTTCGCAATAGTGAGGAAGAGGTGAAGGATTCCGAGGATGAATCTTTACATTGGATGTGAGTTGCTTTTTTAGCTAGTCACGCGAGCACACCTAGTTTATTGCACGACGCTGAGGATACTTGTTCACATAAGACCCCCGAGGATAGTTTAAGTGTTTCTAGAGAGTGTGAGAGTGAGTGCGCTAGTGAGGGTGATAGTGAGCTCTAGATTTCATTTAGATATTTGTACGAAGATTCCTTAAAGATGGAGCAATTGAATAAGCAATTAAGTCTTACGATGATTTATTTGGAGAGAGAGATTAAGAGTTCGAGGGGATTTGAGGTGTCGACAATTCAACTCGAGAAGGTGAAGGTTTCTTTGAATGAGCAGTTGATTGTCGTGAATCGGGTGAAGAGTGAACTTATACCCCATGTGTCACACTTATTGGGAGATCTTGAATGTGCCTGGGAGGTAAAGGTCACCTTGGAGGATACATCTAAGAATGTAGGAAAGATTCTCCCCGGTCCCGCTTTGGGTAATGTTGAGAGACTAGGAATAGGTCACGACGGTGCATCCAGTTCCCAAGTTGCACCCGAGCCGATTCTCAAGTTTTTGATTTACCCATGTGGCTCTCAACCTAACCCACCTAGGCGTTCCGTACCTTAGAGGAGAGTGCGCCGTAGACATTTTGAGAGAGGTGTTACTAGGCCCGTGTATGTTTGTACCCATTATAAGAAGAGAGGACACCTTAGAGAATTTTATTTTAAGTTGGGTAGTGTATCACACTTTGACACTACACATGTTTCCACACACACATCATGCTTTAGATGATTACGTTTGAGAGTTTTCACATATTGGGGAGCAAGTTATGTTTTTGGTCAAGACTTCACATGATTTGATGGAGTTTTTCATAGGATGTCACCACCTTTAGAGAACTCAACCGCACCTAACGGTTGAGGTTTAGGCTTGTTTCCTAGCACACGATGTTTTACATGATGATATTTAATTCTTATTTCTAGTATGTACCATTTTTGTATTTATATTTTCCATTTTTGATATATTTTTTGAAACACCAAAAAGATTTTCATTTTCGAAATTTTTTTGGAAAATGCAAAAAGATTTATTTTCTTTTTAAATTATAAAAGCCAAAAATATTTTATTTTGGTACAATTTTTGGAAAAAAATAAAAATAGTTTTGTATATTGTGTACACCATTTATGGAGGGACATATAGGATGACCGAGTCAAAAGTTCATTCCATATTCATGTGGCTGTGTGATAGTGTTTTGATATGCATCATCATTTCATTTTTGTGCTTTATAATGTTTGGAGTCATTATGATCTAATTCGTGATTACGATCTGCATGTTTGACTCTTAGTTTCCTTTAATGCCACATGCATGAATTTATTTTATTATTGTACATGTGAAATCACATGTTGGTCGAAGTGTTTCCATCTCAATCATGTCTTTAAAACGAACCAAATGTGATACAACTTGACAATGAAAGTAGTGGATGTAAGAACCGTTTATCGTGAGGATTTAAATTCAAAAAATGATGAGTGTTAGCGCGAAAGGTCTGTGAGAGTACAAAATTAACTTGTTGTGAAAGCCACTGTTTAAAAGATCCCAAGAAGAACTTAAGGCAATAAAAATAATGATATGCCAAAAATTGGGGCTAATAGGATTTTTCTAAGGAGAAACAAATAGATCACCTCAAGAAAAAAATAAAAGCATTATTATTTATGAGGGTGTTCGGATGCAAAAAAGTAAAAAACAGGTTTGCACGTCCTGACAAAGTCTTGAAAAAGCATTACATAGTTTTAGATGTTATTGGTGTGGAAATCATTCTAGACTTTGATGTGTCGATTTGATTGAGTCGATGTCATATAAATTTACATTTTTAACACCAAAGGACAATTTTGAGTTCATTCGTTAGGAGTGTTCGTATTCACCCTGCACATATGTTATGTTTGATTGAATTGATTTTCCTATCCAATTTGTTTACACCCATTCATTCCGTTCCATGATTTGGTTATCTTAGTGTAAATTCATGATGTGTGATTTTTGCAAAATTATTTTTGCATTCTTGTATAAAAAAAATTGGAAATTAAAAATAGTTTTTGGAATGGCTTTGAGTATGTCTTAATGATCATAGTTGTTTGCTATTTTTATCGTGACAACTCCATGTTTGTTTTGTTTATTCTTTTCCTTGTCTATTTCAGATAAATAAAAAGGGGGAGACAAATTATGGGGGCGTTTTACATTGTGTGGGAGATTTGAGATTCGATATTTATTTTGATGTTATACTTATCTCATTTTAAACTTGATAAATCATGAAGGTATTTACTTTGTCTCATGCGTATAGGTACAAATATTAATGATCATATGTTGCACACCCCGATGAGAAAAGCTTGAAGATTTGACGTTGAAGATTTTTGAAGAAAATTTTTTATCTTGCATTTTTAGTACCTTTTCAGTTTTGGAATAATGGGAGGGTATTAGATTTGTATAGGCAGTTTAATTTGATAGCTCGTATGTTTTTATTTTGTACCGGTATAGACATATCGGGGATCTGTAACGACATATTTTATAAATCCTGTTTTACATTAGTGTATGTCGTATACCACTACATATGGTCAAATAAAAAGTTCAAGTTTGAAGATACATGAAGACGAATCCGAATATCCAAAGTTCGTCAACATTCAAGCCTTAGCGAGATTAATTTTGGTAAGGTTGTGTTTTAGTCCCTTAATGGTTCATTTAAAAGTGTTGGGATATTTTTCTAAAATATTTTCTAAGTATTGAGGCATTGTATACTTTTCTAAGTGTTGAGGCAGATTTTTGAAACAAAAAATAAAAAAATATTATTTTCTCTGTCGTTCGAGCGACGTATGCCTGTCATTCAAAAGACATTGGCATCTTACGATGTCGTTCAAGTGACATCTAACTTCATTCGAGCGACATTTGAACTTCGTTTGAGCGACGCATCAGCTCAATTTTTCTATATAAAATGTGTTAAATGAGTCCTTTTTCGTTCAGAAGACCTGACTATTTTCATTTTGCACAAACTGCAAAATAGAAGAACACTTTGTCTTCTTCAATTTAGGGTTCAATATTTTGTTTTTAAATTGCCAAAAATCCCAAATAATTTAGTGAATTGTTTTGGAACCCGAGATACATCGTTCCTGGAGTTTCTCTTGTAAGGAGGATAACCTACTACTGATCTAGGTGCCACTTGAGGGAGGTACTGGGCTTACGTTGACTATGTGTCATAGGGAATACTCGTGGGTTTTTTGTGGATGATAGGACGGCATTTTGTTGTGGATTTTCTGAGATTGATTCATTGTTCATTCAGAACTAACTGTTCTTGTGGGTATCTGCTGATATTCATTACAGATTTCGCTTGTAATCATTGTGAGTATTATTAAGTGAAATAAAAGGTTTTCCCTTTTTGATTTTTTCCTGAAATTTGCATGTCAGGAATTATTTATGATGGTTTGATTTTACACGTAGTTGCCTGTTTTAGGATTGATTTAATTTGGATAAAAATTGAATCCAATTAAATAAGTTTAAAATTGAAATTTGCGAATTTATTCAAATCGATATCACATGACATTCAAATTCGGAGTGATATTAGTTATTAAATAATCAATATGGGAGTTAAGTATCAGTTAAAGGGCCATTTATGATTGGGGATTTAGAATATTAAATGAAAAATTAAAGGGATAAAGAGTGAGGAAAAAGTCTGAATGTATTTTCAAAGGTATTAGAGTTATTTTGAACCTATCTAATCTTATACTAACTTAAAAAGAGGCAAAAATGAAAATTAGCTCACTTGACGGTTATACCCCCACTTGATAAACAAACCACCATCACACCCCAATCTCCTCTTTATTGCTGATGATATTTAAGAACATTTTTTGGAATGTCTAATTCCACGGAAGAAAATAATACATTCCCCTTCCCTACCTCTGGCCCTCTTCTCTTCATATGCTCTAAAAACTGATGTTGGATTAATGTTATTATTGAATTGGATTACCCTCTTGGCCTCCCCACTTATTTATAAATAGAGTAGTAAACTTATGGTGGAACTACACCTCTCTCTCTTTCTTTCTCTAAGCATCCTACAAATCTTCCGTATATATATATATATATATATATATATATATATATATATATATATATATATATATATATATATATATATATATATATATGCTAAACGTCTGGTTCATCTTGTGTAATCTTTATATATTGAATCAAACTTTCCTTTTTCTTGATGATTAACTAAAGTTTATCCTATGTAAGTGTTTCTATTTTGTTGTTTCAAATCCTATATTTTGCGCAAATTACTAAGCTATTGTTAGAACTAGAATGAAAGAAACTCCACATATGTTCATTCTTCTCCACCTGTATGTTTTCCAGTCACCAGAGATGAAAATAAATAAATAAATAACCAACAATAAGGGAATTTGTAACATTTATTAATTTAAAAAATCTGCAATCATAGATTTGGGGTAATTTAAATTTGGGTTGCTTGTAAGAGTTAGTAATTTGTGCAATCATGTTAAAAAATCACAAAGTCTAAGACGTAATGAATTTTAATATTTTTTTAATAATATGTGACACCCCGCCTAATTAAATACCAGGTGATCAGTCCTTTATAAAATTATAATCAAGGTGAACAGCTGGTTCATTCTTAGCATCACTGTCGTAAAAAAATAACTTTTCCAATTAAACACCCTAGATAATTAAGCTAAGTGTCAAAACCATTTAGACATTCTTTCCAAATTTTATTTTAAAAACCATCGTTTAAAACCTTATATAATTCACAATTAAGAATCACACAATAATTATACTGGAACATATAATCCAAACAATTAAACATCCAACGAATTAATTCCAACATTAAAATTGAAAGGAAAACATCCTGATAATAATAAATCCCAAAGTATGAATACTGGAAATGAACTAATCCCAATATTTGATAAAATGACTGAATAATGGAAAGGGCGACACATGCCCAACTGAATAAATAGTGCTAGAAGTGGAATCAACGATGATGTCGCCTAAACAAAAGGCCTGCAACTCCCACATAAGCTACAGGGTGTTCCTTCCAGAGGATCCTATGCAAGACGCCCCTGTGGCTGGGCACCTATAATATATACATATATATATACAAGAGAGAAGAGAGAATAGGAAACGGGTCAGAGCCCGATTGTAAAAATAGTTTAAAATTTAGTTTAGCAAGTATTTAAAATATTTACTGGCTAATGCAACAACATATTAGTAACGACACTCTCTTGAGAAAGGCTCACCTCTTTTCTAATGTGCACCCCACCGCACTATTAATCCCAAAAAATTTACTTAATTCAAATTCCTCATTTGATTCCATGCCGACGATTTCTAAGAATAAGATAATTAAATTACAAATATTTAAGGTCTTCACATAACTTTAATTTGATTTAAAAAGTCTTTCAACAGTAACACAACATTTCAGCCATATATAATAATACCGGAACATTTAACCATTAATTAACTTCTTTTCGTCTCGGTAGGAAGTTACAAATTTCAAGACTACATGTATATATACATAATTAGCCATATAATATATATATACTACTGACACCCCACATAATTTTTATGGTGCTAGCATACTCTGCTATCAAGTCCCCGTATCACTCGTACTAAGGGAAATACTAGTTCAGAATCACTCTCGAACTGTATTAATACAAACAAACACAAATTGAGGCGAAGCATAGTTCCAAGTCACTAAGAGGTTAGCACATACCCTCACGTCTCTTAGGACCGGCTGACCATCGATCAGATAGCCTGTACCAAGGATTTCTATGTTCTAGGGTACGAGTCAATATCCCTCATAAAGGTCCCATCGAGATAAGATTGTCCTAGAGCGGAAACCTCAGCGATAGCAAGTAGCGCGGGCATGATTTGTTTACACATATATAAGATATATGATCAATCACATAGTCATATAGATATATAAATATTCACATTCATAAGTTAGGTACGCCCACGACCCAACATTATATTATTCCATTCGTAGTACATTTTTATTTCATTATTTATTATAACGGACTTATTCGTTTTATTTTTGAAATTTAATCTATTCCAACTCACTTCTCATCTCTTGAAGTATTCCCTTTACCTAAGTACAATTTCAGTAGGCCCTCACTTACCTTCTAATCCAATTCCCAAACATTTCGATAATTAAGTCTACGCACGTTAGATTTCTTAGGTACGAATCTTTCCCCGTTTACCCCTTATTTTCCCGTTTTATTAAAGTTTCACTTAGTGGGGTTTACCATGACCCTACTGGTCCTTTCTATGTTTCCTTATGTCCTAATAACCTGAATCAAGATTTATTACGCATTTAATCGGATTAAGTCAGTACAAGGAAAAATCTAGTTTTCCAGAAGGGTTCGATCGATCGATGGAAAGGGCTCGATCGATCGAACCATCGATCGATCGATGCTCTTGGCTCGATCGATCGATCAAGCAGGTATGGCAAAATCTGCAGAATAACAGTTACGGGTTCTATCATAAAAAATGATCCAAATCCAAATTTTTAACTCCCAAATGAACAATATTCTACGTAAGGCATGCGAGTTTTCATCAAGTATCATGGATTAAAGGGGCCATAATCTATATAATTCTCATGAACCCTAAAAATTTCTTTAACTTAGTTCTTCTTATTCTTTTTCCATAATTTCTACTTCTAAACCAATGTAAATTCGTGGTTCAACCTCTACATGTGAAGATGATTTCCATATTGATGTTTATATCTCTACAACATGCGATTTCTAACATCCAACATGGGTTTTTTTTCATTAAAACTCATCCTAATCAACCCTAAACTAATCTGAATGAAGCATTAACTAAATTAAGAAAGACATATACTTTCCTGGGGATTTTTATTTCTGATTTGAGGATGAAATCAGTGTGGTGGTGATCCTCGTTGCGTGATCTATCGTTTGGCGGTGACGGCGGTGCAAACAGAGGAGTTCTTGGCCTAGAACTCCTTGATAAGCTTTCCCTTTCCTTCTCCAATGGTCGTACCTTGTTTTTGGTTGTGTTAAACCTAGAAGGAAACCCTAAGCATATGATATAACCTTATAATTTTCGTGGATTTTCAGGCCCAAAAATGTAAAATGACCAAAACGCCCTCTCGGGGTGTTAATTAGGCCTAAAAACGCCCCGAGACCCAAACTAAACCCCCGGGTACATTATTTTGACTATCTCGACCATTTCGGACTCTTTGGCACACTCGAAATTACCATACGGATGATTTGTAATTTATTCACTTTTATTTATCAACAATTAGTCCTGAAACGACACGGGCGCGTCCCAATTTAAATTTTCAAAATTGTCATTTTATTCACTCGTGACATTTAATAGAACCAATATTATATATTACTTTGCTCATTAGTAATATTCAACAAGTTTCCAATAATTTCTAAGTCTCGTCACGTTAGAAATAAAAAAAAATAATTAATTTCCAGATTTATATTAAATATAACTCACATCAAATTTAATAAATCCCCAAATTACGAAAGCATAAAAATACGGGGTATTACATAATATTTCTCTATTTTTTATTTAAATAAATTGGTATATAATACTTTTAATTAAAATCAGGTTTAATGGGTTCATAATAGTAGTTAAATGATAACCCGTCTCAATACATGTTTTGGATTATAAGTTTGAACAATTTTGTTGTGTGTTTTGTATGAGTTTGGTATGTTATCGTCGTGTGTAGTTGTAATCGCCCGAAGGGCCACCTTTTTAAAATTCTTTAAGAAAGTAATTTTCTTTTTTAAGACACAAATGCGGAAGCATAAAGGTGATTGTTCAATCATAAAACAAAATTTTAATTTCTTTCTAAATTAAAATTAAACCAAGTGAAAATATGATTAATACACACACACACTATTGATTTCACTTAAACACAATTAATTCAAGTCCTAGAATTTGCCTAAGTCATATTTTTCATTTAAACAAATTAGGATAAACCATTTTTAACAAATGACTTGAAATAAATAAACTTTACCCAAATTTAATTATGCACCAAATTAAATTAATAGTGATTTGAACCAATTTTATCTTCTTTATCTAAGCATGCGTTCTAGGTGATATTATAAGATAAAATAAAACAAGAAATCACTACGCCGCGATGTACGAGGAAAAACCCAAGACGGGAAACAACCTCGGACGGCCCTAGCCACAAATACACTAGATACGATTTTACAAACAAGACAAAAGACGTACAACACATGACTCGATCCCTCTCAAGCCCCGACACTTTTTCTTGTAGACACCTCTTCCTAGCAGATAACCCTGGAGCTCCACCGCGGTCTCGGAATCCATCGATAGGACTTTATATGGTCACCGTCACCCGAACTAGGAGCCTTTCTCCAAGTGGGTAAATCAACGTAAACAACTTCTTCTTTGTGGGATTTAGAAGCAAACCCAAACACTCTCTTTCATTCGGTGTAGAGATAAACCCGGTGCCAAACTCCAAGAAAGATGTATATATATGAACTTGGATAAATAAAACTATGGGTGAAAAACTAGAGTGGTAAATGATTTTCTCTTTGAAAATTAACACTCAAAACTTGATCTTTTTCTCTTTATGATTTTGCATTTTACACACTCTCTAAGAGTTAGAAGGATACGAAAAAGATACCTTATAAAAATGGTTTCCTGCACATAATAAAGTCAGGAAAAAAAATCAGTTAAGAAACAAGTGGGGAAGAGGGAGAAAAACTTCTTAAAACTGCCAATAACTGTTCCCGCCTGACATCTCGTTCGAACGACATTTCATTCGAACGAAATCTCGTTCGAACGAGAATTCTAACAAAGTTCCAGTATGAACTTGTTAGAATCTCATTATAAATCTCGTTAGAATGACCATCTCGTTCGAACTATATTTTGAACGAAGTTCCAGTATGCCATAATGGGAAGTCGTTGGCAATCTCGTTCGAACGACTTGTATCATGGAAGAGATAAAGCGAGTCATCCGTAGGAAGGTAAAAATAATATTAGAAAAAAGGATTTATGCGGGTATCCTGATGTTGATCGTTATGATGGCACAATAAACACATATGAGGATAATACGCTATTAAGAACAAATATATAGAATATCAGAGAATTTAGATTAGAGAAAAATAAAAAAGGAGAGAAAAAGTAAAAATAGGACTTGAATATCGAATTTTACCTCGAGACGTACCCTATAGAGGCATCAAAGTCCACGTAGTTCGCATGCAAAACGAGGGGTGGGGTTTATCCCATAAATCCAATCGAGGGATTCTCTTATATGTGTGTGTGTGTAAAAAAGTATTTTAGTTGTGGGAAATGTGTAAGAAAAGTGTGAGAATTCCCGTTTGGAATTTATGAGCAAACCCTATTTTTCTTATGTTTTTAGGTTTTTACTTGTATGAAAATAAGAGATGTGAAATAATAATAAATAAAAGTATATCAGGATATGTGAGATGAGAGAATAAAAGTACTAAGTATTAAAACATGTTAATATGAATTTATGAGAATTTAAGGAGAGAATTGAGAAAATTGG
This sequence comes from Sambucus nigra, assembly GCA_949130495.1. Classification (NCBI taxonomy): domain Eukaryota; kingdom Viridiplantae; phylum Streptophyta; class Magnoliopsida; order Dipsacales; family Adoxaceae; genus Sambucus; species Sambucus nigra. The sequence continues at coordinate 509,588,111 of OX422212.1, forward strand.
ATCTTCTCGAAGATCTTGAGCTTGATCTTGAATGTTGGAGAGCAACCCTTGCACTTGGATGATGATGGAGGGTGGTGAATTCACCAAGTTTGATGGAAATGATGAAAAGTGAAGGTTGGAGAGGGATTTAGATGTGGAAATCACGCTGACTTCGGGAGAGGTTTTTCTGGATTTGCTGAGAGTAATATGCTTCAGATCAGGGATCCCTTTGCAAATGAGGACAAGACCTCATTTTGATAGGTCCAGGGAATTGACGATCGGCATAGCCTTGGTCCTGCCAATCGGCAGGTGTGTTTAGGCACTACCTATAGGCAGGGTCTTTCTAGCCTTTTCAGAAAATCGACCGCAGAGTGCAAACCGTTAATCCGAATTATGCACGGGGTAGACCATTAGAAAGGTAATTCAGAGACCTTCGAAAGTAATTTAGACTGCTCCTGGGTTTGGGAGTTGACTTTGGGTCAAATATGGCTCGAAAGCTCTTGTTAGTCCTTTGGATGGGGAATCGTCGGATGCAAATGGATCGTTCGTCCGCATAGTAAGTCCGAATCACGCACGGGGAGGACCATTGGAAAGTTTAGGAGATGTAATTCGACATTCCAAAGAGTTTGATCTGGTTCGGGGAGTTTACTTTGGTCAACTGGGCCCTGGAAGCATTTAGTAACCTCTCGGAGTAAAACGAATCGTTCGTCCGCAACATAAGTCCGAATCGCACATGGGACGGACCGTTGGAATGAGGTTTCAGTTAACTTTGAAGGTTCATTACGTCTCAATCAATGTGAAGATTTAACTTAGGTCAAATAGATCCCTAGAGCATCCCGTGGCCTCTTGATCAAGTTTTAATGAAAATGGGTCATTTGTCCGCATGGCAAGTCGGAATCGTGCACGGGATGGACCATTGGAAAGGGGATTTAGTGCCCTTTCAGGATTCATTAAGTCTCGATTGAGATAAAAAGTTTGAATTTTTTGTCAAATGAAGCCGACGAGCACCCGATTGCTTCTAGGTCAGTACTCAGGGTATGACCTGGGTTTTAGGGGGTAATAGAATGGGGTGTGTACAGAGCCCCTCGATGGGTGAGTTTGGAACAAATGATAGTCGTTGAATAGACACCACATGATGCCTTTTAAAAGAGGATGACTAATTTAGAGGGTCGAGAGCGATTCTGAGGACCTAAGGAGAAAGGATGACCAATTTAGAGGGTCGAGGCTGAATCTAAGGACGTAAGGAACAAGGATGACCAATTCAGAAGGTCGTGATCGATTTTGAGGACCTAAGGAATAAGTATGACCAATTCAGAGGGTCAAGGTTGATTCTAAGGACATAAGGAACATTCTGAGGATGACCAATTCTGTGGGTCGAAGACAATTTTGAGGGCCTTGAAGATGAGAGTGACCGATTCTATGGGTCAAAGTCAATTTTAAGGGCTTGAGTTGGGGTGACCGATTCTGTGGGTCGAAGACAATTCTGCGGGATTAAGTTGGGATGACCGATTCTATGGGTCGAAGCCAATTCTGCGGGGTTAAGTTGGGATGACCAATTCTGTGGGTCGAAGCCAATTCTATGAGATTAAGTAGAGATGAACAATTCTGTAGGTCGAAGCCAATTCTGCGGGCTCAAGTTGAGATGACTAATTCTGCGAGTCGAAGAAAAATCTACGGTCTTAGGTAGAGATGACCAATTCTATGGGTCGAAGACAATTCTGCGGGCTTATGTAAAGATGACCAATTCTATGGGTCGAACCCAATTCTACGAGCTAATGTAGAGATGACCAATTCTACGAGTTAAAACCAATTATGTGGGCTAAAGTAGAGATGAACAATTCTGCGGGTCGAAGCCAATTCTGCGGGCTTAAGTAGAGATGACCAATTCTGCGGGTCGAAACCAATTCTATGAGCTTAGGTGATGATCCAAGTCAGAGTTCAATTCTGACCTAACTAAGGTGATGTTCGAGGACCGAGGTCAATTCTGACCTAAAAGAGGTGATGATCGAGGATCGAGGTCAATTCTGACCTAGAGAGGTGAGGATCAAGGATTGAGGTCAATTCTAACCTAACTAAAGTGATGATCCAAGACCAAGGTCAATTCTTACCTAAGAGAGGCGACGACCGAGGATTGAGGTCAATTCTGACCTAACTAAGGTGAAGATCCAAAATTAAGGTCAATTCTAACCTAAAAGAGGTGACGATCAAGAACCAATGCCAATTCTGACCTAACTAAAGTGACGATCCAAGACCGAGGTCAATTTTGACCTAAGAGAGGTGACGACCGACGACCGAGGTCAATTCTGACCTAACTAAGGTGACGATCCAAGAACGAGGTCAATTTTGACCTGAAGAGAGGTGTACATTTCCTTCGTGGAAATCAAGGATTTTTCTGGGGATAAAGATTGAATTTTGGGTTATGTTGGTGAATAGTGAATGAATTGGGGAAAATTTAGAGCGTCCTTTGGAGATATTACCTGGGGAGAATGATTGTTTGGAATTCTGGTGGGGAATATTACCTTGCGATGTTGTTTTGAGCCGGGGAACCAATGGCTAGGGAAATCCTTGTGTCTTTTGCAGACTTTACGGAGGAAACTCTAATTTGATGATCGAAACTGCACTGGGAAGTGATTAGGTGGTCCAGTTATTGGATGTATTACTCAGGGAGGTTTGAAACCTTTTGGGGTATAGGGGGTGATCCTTAGAGATTCTCTGAGGATGTTGTCAGGAGAAGATTCACTTGGACTTTGAGACTTTTGGTGGGGAAATAGGGGTTCCTCTTGAGGGAATGCAAAATTTTTTTGGCAGAAATGTTCTAAATCTTTTCAAGGATTTTTAGGAATTTTCTAAGGACTTTTCAGGATTTTTTGGTATTTCCTGGGAATTTTTGTACAAAATTTTAAGGGGGGTGCTGGTCGGTATGGTGCAGAGGGTACCATTCGGTAGTGGAACGGACTTTTGGACTGCCTTAGGAAGGTAAAGAGATAGCGCCGATCGGTGGTTGGGGGGGTCAATGCCGATCGACATGACCCTTGGCATCCTATATAAAGGGGGCAAATTCCCTTTATTTTTTATAGGTTCTTGCTTTCTCTCTTTCTACGATTTTCCTCTGCAAATCATTCTAGCATCCCGGTCTCTAAGAAATGGTCGCTTTTGTGATAACTTCAACGCATAGGGAATGGTTGACTATAGATGACTGGGAGAAAGTGGAGTGAAGGGCCAAGGCACCTCTTGCTTTGGGGAGTGATAATTACTTTGATGCGTTCGAGACGATTATGGATGAGCGAATCGTTTTGCAGGAGTCATCGCGTCATCACTCTTCGAGGGTGGTGAGCCCCGGCGGTTATGTAAGTAACCTAAATTTTGGCATTCTTCTCTTTTTTCTGGGTGATTTTTCCTACCTTCTGGAATTTTTGACAAGGTTTTTTCTTTTGACAGTCTGATATCTCTTTGAAGAACATGCATGCCCATGGGGCGACGGGGCTTAAGGATGTCTGGGAGCATCTTCCACCTATGGTGCATTGGGAGGTATCATCAGCGAGTTTTGGGAGGTTGGCGTCTGTGCTGGATGAGACGCCTCGTTCAACAGCTGTCATATGTGCTTTGGTGTAGAGATGGTGGGATACTACCCATACTTTCCATTTCGGCTTTGGGGAGATTATTGTGACTCCTATAGACGTACAGTAGCTGATGGGGATGGATTGTGATGGAGAGCAGATAGAGGAGGACCGCTCTCTACACGTGAGGCCGGAGGCGGTGCGAGTGACGCTCGACGATGTAGGGAGGATAGTTTCCTAGGATTGCATTCGATTGTCCCTATTGAAGGATGTTTTACTGAGTAGGGTTGTTGATGTGGAGAATGGGCTGTAGGTGAGGCAGATGGACCGATTGTTCATATTATTGGTGCTGGGAGGTTTCATGGTGGCGTCGAGCGGCGACGTCATCCATTTGTGGTTCTTGCCGTACTTGAGGATGTTTCTAACATCCCTCTTTATTATTGGGGGATCCTGGCGTTGGCGACCCTCTATTTTTCTTTAGATGCATTCAGCCGGTGCTGCCGGTAAACTTTTACTAGACCCACATATCTTCTTAAGGTTTTCTTCAGTTTGTGCATTCTCCTTTCATGCATTCGCATTTTCCTTATGCGTCTCTTTTTTATTCTGAATTCGTGTCTTTGGAAGACGTGGTTCTATGAGGTGATTGGGTGCAATACCCAATTGATCATCCTGAAGGACGAGACTGTTGGGGACTTCTGCCTATTGTATCGATGGTGGAAGGCCATTCGACAGTCGAAAAGATCTCTTTCTCTGGAGGCTGTGCGTCAGGCCTTGAATGGACTAACCAGTGGTAGGGTGAGACTCTTTTCTCTTCAGTCTTGGTTTTTACATGATCTAATTTTGTATTAACTTACGGTTGTTGGGGATTTTCTGGTGACTTTTTACCCTTGGGGGACAACTATTCAGGATACGGGGGAACTGGGGTGAACGCGTAGATGAGGCGTTTGCTAGCCCATAAGTTTGGCCATTCTTGGTATCTTGGGGAGAGGGTGGTTCGAAAGATTAATGAGGAGGAGGTGATGGTTCCACCTGCGCAGCCTCTTAGGTCCATGAGGCGGGATCGGCTATTGCCGAAGGATGCGAGGATTACGGCGATGATCGGCGAGTCCTACCTATTGTACACTGATACGACTGCATCGTATGACTATATGGACTTTGTGACGAGCTGGTTGATGGCGCCCATCATATTTGATGCCTTGCCTTTCCCTCCTACTGGTTCGAATCGGGCAGTGGGGTCCTCCCATAGCGACGGTGGTTCGTCGGTGTCTACGGTGGCGACAACTTTAGAGGTTCCCTTCGTTCAATTGCATACTCCTTTATAAAACATTCGATGAGCTATTGGAGGGATGGTGATTCGAGGGAAACCGAGAGTTCATGTAGGGACACTGTCGTTGATTTCGGATCCCACTCTACATGCAAAAACCTAAACTACAACTACACTTGACAAGCAAGCACATCGGTAAGTCGGGTATCGTAAGAAATCCACAGGGAGTGATTGAATTTTAGATTTTAATTGCTTTAAAACTTCAAGAATAAAATTGTAAAATAAATAAATGAAAAGGTGATGGTTGGGAATGGTGACAAAAGAGAAAAAGGAAGAAGTTAAAACTATACTACAACTAATAAAATGAGAGTCGGGATCGCATCCCCACCATGGAATAAACAACTAATAATTAGAATTTCGGTTCGAAAATATTAAATCGAGCATTTTCAATTAAGCATAAACATCACACAATAAGGAATTTAACCAAAAGTTGCGAGATTAAACATTTAATCAAAAATGGTCACACGCGGATTAAATTCGGATTATCGCTATAAACACTAACAATGCGTGACAAAGAAAGTTAAATGCATAATAATCCGACTTTAATACCCGAGGTTTCAATTAAATGCAATTTTCCCCAAAACCTAACTTTCGGAGCTCGACGCCCATTAATGGCGGAAATGCAACCCCAACCCGTTATCTACGGACAATACATGGATTAAACTACTTTAAACAACTAAATAACTAATTCAAGCAAGAAATAAATAACTACAACTAATTATCTAGGAAAGAAAAGGAGATGGCATCAATGGAAATAAATCTAGAACAACAAAAGAGATAATGAATAGTAAACTTACATAACAAAAATGGGCAAACAACCCAAACCAAATGGGGAGGAGGGTGAAGAGCTCCCCTTACAAACCCTTGAATCTAATTAAAATGAGAGATATCTATCTTCAAAATGAAGAGAAAGTGTATTTATACATAAAAAATCCCATGGAAAACTTGTGAATAAAGAAGAAGAAAAACAAATATCTGCAGGACCGAATCGATTTGGGGTGTCCGAATCGATTCAGTACCTACTGGTATGAAATCTGCAGCTTTGCCCCGTTTTACAAAAATTCCGCCATTTCTTCGTTATAAAGGCACGGTCAGAGGCTACGCGAAGATAACTCAAAGGACTACAACATCCAAGAAGACAATAGGCTAAAAAACCAAAATATGAAATGACTGAAATGCCCTTGAATGTGACCTTGAGTGCACTTTTGCAGTAAAAAACATCCTAAAAATACCATAACTCCATTGATACAACTCGGAATCATACACCGTTGGAGGCCGCACGAAGAGAAATCAAAGGGCTTCAACTTTCGTGAATAGCTCGGGATTCAAACCCGAATGCTGAATTTACTAAAATGCCCCCGAACCTGCAAAAGTCGACGAAACATTTCCGGAAAGCGTCTGAACTTCATACTAAGCATCCAAATACCTACAAAAGCTCAATTAACCCCTGAAAAACATGTTAACATAGAAATCCGAGGTTGTCTGGTTAACGAGCATAAGTATAGGGATTAAGATACTCGAGGGGGCTAATAACACGTAGGTTAACGAGTGAAATACGCAATATTTGCGTCGTATCACACCCCCTAACTTACACATTGCAAGTTCCTAGAAATGGAATAGGAAACAACAAGAACCATAAGAAAAACAAAAGCAGGATACAAGTACAAAATGGGATGAAAAAGTAATAAAAAGATAAGGCCACTTTCGTGGGCGCACGATTGCATTCAGCATATGCAATAAGCCGTTAAACCCCTAGGTTACCCTAGTTGACGAGTGTTGTCTCGTGAGGGTTTTTCGAGATGATACCCACAAGCATCACATGGTTTCCTCAAAATATGCCCAACCCAACATGCGACAAACTAAACAACAACGAAAAAGATTTCAAACATGTTATTAGCATATTGAACGAATTGAAGCTAAAGTTCGTTGTTATTAATAGGTTGAATGCACCTCATAGAATTGAAACTTTAAAAGTGGTAGGGGGGAGAGCATATGCAAAATATGATTTGGAAAAAACCTAAATAAACCGGATAAACATAAAGAAAGCATATATTCAATCCTCATGGGCATTGCGCTCATCAAATGAATTCACTCGGAATGGGAGGTAAAACACGGAACATGAGGGCATAAAGAGTAAATGTAAATGGAAACTAGGCCGCACACATGTCACAAATGAAGAACGCTATATATAAAGTGAAAAACTTGTAATCTCAATGAAAGATACCACTCATTAAAAGAGGCGAAATGTATTTTCACAGATTATCAAAACTATTATCACTTTTAAATTACATCAACCTAAGATCACATAGGACTTGTATAGGGTTGTAATGTAGGCTAGGATAGGGTACAAAATGAAAGGAATGTATGTACGGATTCAAAGTGTTCGGAATGAAAACTAGGGATAATGGGAAAATGCGAGCGATAGCAAAATTGGAAAACAAGTTCCAAAACGGCATTAGATATATCATCGGGGAGAGTAATCAAAGCTTATTGAACTATACAGAATATACAACTTTCTCTTTTCTTTCTTTTCTTCTTTTTATCATTTTTTTTTGTTTTCTTTTAATTTTTGCTTTCTCTTTTTCTACACTTTTTTTACATCTCTTTTCTTTACTTTTCAAACTCTCATATGCCTAAAGTGCAACTGACACTAAAATAACATCATTCAATCCCAAGTATCATTCCAAACAAAGGTATGTAAGGTAATATGTATGGTGTATAACTCCAATTTGGAGTTGGTTATGGGATTTTGGGTGATGAAATGAAAGGCTAATATTTAGGCTCAAAGGGGTTGACTAAGAAAATATAAAAGGTGAGGTCAAGGTCAATATGGGCGATATAACAAAGATGGCCTATGATCATTTCATAAAGTTTATGCAATTCTCGAGTCAAAACAATATATGAAAATCATGCTTAAGTAACACATTTCAAGTATGAACTCAATTAATGAACGATCAAATGAAAGAATAGTGAGATTACCAACGAATTCAACGTTTTCAATGAGAAAAGAATAGTGTATAACACTCACAAACGACGAAAGGTACAAAGCTTACTCGGTGTAAGTATATACAATGCAACAAAAGATTCCCGAGTTATAAAAATCTTAAACCAAATCAATATGACAAGGAAAGTGCATATGTTCATGGGATAAAGTTTAATTCATGAAGTTATTAACAATATCAATGATTTGAGGACTAAAGTCTAATAACTTCTAAAATCGAGAACATGCATCATTGAGTTGTCTATTGGATCGGGCAATTATTGAAATTTATCACTAGAAAAAAGGCAAAATGCCCAACAAAGGAGAAAAAAGAAAGAAAATATTTTTGAAAATTTTTAATTTTTAATAAAAAGCATGCTTAGTAACTAAATGTGAGCAAATCCATGAACAAAACAACGAAATGAATAAAATATCCTGCACCCCCTAACTTAAATGTTGCATTGTCCTCAATGCGCATTAAGAACACAACACAAAGAGAGGAAAAAAGCGATATTACCCAAATTGGAGCGATCTCCATAAGAACGAGTCCAATGAACTCTACAAAACAAGTTAGCACCGAGCATAGAAAAAACAAATAACAAAAAGTTAACTAATTACACTAGACTAAATTAAAAGGAAAGAAAGAAAATGAAAAAGCTATTTATTTACAACTTACTATTTAGACTACACACTAACTATACACTAGAAGTATAAATAGTTGAGGGTCCACCCAAAAAGGGATTTGACTTTGAAAGATCAACGGTGGACCCTCCAAAGCGAACATGCCTCCCGAAACATAAGAATTTCGTTTGAACAATGAAAGGCATGTGGGTGGTGAAAAAATTGAACCATCGCCAATTTGAAATTTTTGGGGGACGATAGGGGATTTGGATACTATGGGGGACAAGACTACATTAGTCTCAGAAAAATCAAAATCGCATCCCCAAAATTCTTCAATTGGAAGGGGAGGTGGGGCAAGTGCAAGTGAAAAGCTTATGAGATGAAACATCTCAAAATAACATTCTCGCTCAAGAATCGGGTCAAAGTCCTCAAGACTTTCAATCGATTCTTGCGATAAATATAATTGTTCGAGAATAGTAGAGAGTAAAGGAAAAGAAGGGCCATCAACCTCAACACAATCGGAAGAATTAATAAGAGGTTGAAAATCGAAAGTGCTAAAGCCTGACTCACTCCCAATTATTTCTTCAACAAAAAGGAGTGGAGATGAAACGCAAGTTTCAACCTCAACCCGATTTTGTGAAGAAATAATCTCATCGAGCATGGCATCGGTCTCTAGAAACCAAGCTTGTGAACTTTCGGATCGGTCATTAATTTCCTTAATCATTAACTCATAATCAAACGAACAAGAAGACATTTCATCTTCATGTGCGGGTTGCTCATAGCTAACGGATTGCCCGCGTTCCAAATTACCCTCACAGGGCAATGAGGGATCACTTACATACGCTTGAATTTCACGCTCAATGCGCTCATCTTCAAGAATTTGTAGGCATTCTCTCATTGTTTTGGAAGTATAACTTGGAAAACAATTCTCATAACAATTAAGGTTATCTAAAGCGTCATAGTGAGACATTTCAAAATAATTTATTCAATAAAGCGACAAGAACCAAAATTTCAATTTCTCGAAACAATCTAGCACAAGTCAAAAAGAAAGGGGAAAATAAAGAATACAAATATGAATGAAAGAAATACTACGAAATAATAAAACAATAACAATCTAAAACACATTCCCCGACAACTGTGCCCTTTTGATGCGAGGGAAACCGAGTGTTAGTGTAGGGACACCGTCGTTGATTTCGGCTCCCACTCTACATGCAAAAACCTAAACTACAACTACACTTGACAAGCAAGCACAGGGGTAAGTCGGGTATCGTAAGAAATCAACAGGGAGTGATTGAATTTTAGATTTTAATTGCTTTAAAACTTCAAGAATAAAATTGTAAAATAAATAAATGAAAAGGTGATGGTTGGGAATGGTGACAAAAGAGAAAAAGGAAGAAGTTAACACTATACTACAACTAATAAAATGAGAGTCGGGATCGCATCCCCACCATGGTCTAAACAACTAATAATTAGAATTTCGGTTCAAAAACATTTAATCGAGCATTTTCAATTAAGTATAAACATCACACAATAAGTAATTTAACCAAAAGTTGCGAGATTAAACATTTAATCAAAAACGGTCACACGCGGATTAAATTCGAATTATCGCTATAATCACTAACGCTGCGTGACAAAGAAAGTTAAATGCATAATAATCCGACTTTAATACCCGAGGTTTCAATTAAATTCAATTTTCCCCAAAACCTAACTTTCGGAGCTCGACGCCCATTAATGGCGGAAATGCAACCCCAACCCGTTATCTACGGACAATATACATGGATTAAACTACTTTAAACAACTAATTAACTAATTAAAGCAAGAAATAAATAACTACAACTAATTATCTAGGAAAGAAAAGGAGATGTCATCAATGGAAATAAAGCTAGAACAACAAAAGAGATAATGAATAGTAAACTTACATAACAAAAATGGGCAAAAACCCAAACCAAATGGGGAGGAGGGTGAAGAGCTCCCCTTACAAACCCTTGAATCTAATTAAAATGAGAGATATCTCTCTTCAAAATGAAGATAAAGTGTATTTATACATAAAAAAATCCCATGGAAAACTTGTGATTAAAGAAGAAGAAAAACAAATATCTGTAGGACCGAATCGATTTGGGGTGTCCGAATTGATTCGGTACCTACAGGTATGAAATCTGCAGCTTTGCCCTGTTTTACAAAAATGCCACCATTTCTTCGTTATAGAGGCACGGTCGGAGGCTACGTGAAGATAACTAAGAGGACTTCAACATCCAAGAAGACAATAGGCTAAAAAACCAAATTATGAAATGACTAAAATGCCCTTGAATGTGACCTTGAGTGCACTTTTGCAGTAAAAAACATCCTAAAAATGCCATAACTCCATCGATACAACTCGGAATCATACACCGTTGGATGCCTCACGAAGAGAAATCAAAGGGCTTCAACTTCCGTGAATAGCTCGAGATTCAAACCCGAATGCTGAAATTACTAAAATGCCCCTGAACCTGCAAAAGTCGACGAAACATTTCTGGAAAGCGTCTGAACTTCATACTAAGCATCCAAATACCTACAAAAGCTCAATTAACCCCTGCAAAACATGTTAACATAGAAATCCGAGGTTGTCTAGTTTACTAGCATAAGTATAGGGATTAAGATACTCGAGGGGGCTAATAATGCGTAGGTTAACGGGTGAAATACGCAATATTTGCGTCGTATCAGATGGTCCCCATGTTGCCCCATCCTCATGCGGTGGATTCTAAGGAGATGGGTTTGATAGAGGAGTTTCTTCGACCTGAGGTATATCTTTTCCTGTTCCTCTCTATCTTTCTTTTCTATTTGGATCCATTTCTCTTTGATACCGATTTTTCTTTTTACTTGCAGCAACTCCGGTTGTTGACTACTTGGCTGAGGGACATCCGAGACTGGATATCTTCGATGAATGCCCATATTTGGGATGTGATCTAGATTCCTTCTTGCTTGGTACCGTCTGATTCGTTCGGGGAGGACCCTAGCTCGGGTAGTGGTGGTGCGCCGTCTCGCTGTAGGGGAACGAGAGCGTGTCGTATGGGTGGAATCTCTTAGAGGGGGTGGAGGGTAGGTGAGAAAGAGAGAATGTGGGTTCGGGCTGAGTCCCATTATTTTTTTTCTTTGTTCTATTTCCTGCAAAATTTAATGTAACATAGAATAATATATATATGCAATGCAATAGGGTTTTTTATTATCTTTTGTTAATGGTGAATGCATTCACATGCACTTGTCCTTTGTTGCTGAGATCGTAAAGAGATATTTTTGGGATTTTGGAGGACAGTTTTAAAAATGAGAAATTATATAGGGGTGGTAGAGGATTTTTGAACTTCTTTTGAGAATATAAATTTATTTTTTATTGAGCTTCTGATTTTGATAAAAGAGGAAAAATGAGAATTTCAAAAAATAGGGGGTTGCTGATCGGCAAGCCCCTTGTCTTGCCTATCGGTAGTCAAGTCCAGTCCCATCAATTCAAATCTTTGATTAGTGACCTCTTCATCCTCTTGTGCTTTGTGGGGTAGGATTTCCTCCAATTTTTTCAGGGGTCATGTCTTTTGTGAGGGGTTTCAAGTAAAAAAATGGGTAAGGGTGGAGTTTTTTCATCACACCTTCACATTATTACTTGCCTACTATTTCTTTAGTCTTGTAAGATGGCTCTCCCTGGTAGCATTGAGTTTGCTAAATACCTTAAAGATTTGGAAGCATTATGCTCTTATAATGTCGACTACGATGATTTCAATTTGCGTCAAGTTTTGTTATGGCGCAATCGGCCCATTGAGTGGAACATGTTGATGGCGGAGGTGCAATTTTGGTACCCCGAAGACTATGTATTCTGCTTTGAGTTGGATGAAGTATGTCCTACCTATGAGGAATTTTTTTCCATGTTGGGGATAAATCCTAGTGTTGCTGTAGCTCTTCCTGAGTTTTCCCATTCTCCTAGGGATTTGTTGGCCAGGATTCTTCGTATCTTTCCATCGGCGTCTAGACCACTGGTTGCTGGGGGAATGATCTCCCTTTCGGAGCTATTACAATCCGTGCATTTGAAGGAGGCTGGTGATGCTGGATATGTCGGAGTCGTTGTTCTAGGCTTAGTATCAAAATTATTTCTGGTGACTTGGGAGCTGCTGGTGGACCCACAAATTGTAACTATTCTTTCCAGGATGTCATACCGTCGTAATTCAGCGGTAGTGATACTGGCGGAGACTTTGAATGGCATGGATGCTGGGAGAGAAGGTTGTTGTGACTTCCTGAGGGGTATCCTCGCGATGCTATTCATGTGATTTTCTGAGAGACTCCGCCTGGTGACTCCTCTGGAATACCTTTTGTCGGTTGTACCCAACTTCTTTTTGCGCTATTTCATCAGCGTTGGCTTGGACATCAAGGGTTGGGAGAACTGGTTTGTGGAGCACGGGGCTCTAAATCTGTGCTGGTCAGTACCTTGGTGGGAACAATTACGGCCTATTCTGGAGCGGGGAGAATACCCATATTGTGACAACTCGAATATAATTATGTTTAAATCATGATTGGTATATGTGATATGGATAATATGTTATTAGTATATATAATGTTACATCATTATATTTAGTCTAATCCTAGCGCCATAAAGCATGAAATATTGAATTAGTTACAAATGTGAAATGTTGAAGTTTTTGGTAGGACTGTTCAAGTTTAAGACTAGTTTTGGCCTTTATGACATAACAATTGATTTTAGGTATAAACTATGTAATTGTATATATATGAGTTAGGTTTGTAACACAACAAACGGTCCATCGAATGGACATCCGAATGGGAAGATATTGTCTTTTTATGAACAAGGGCTAAAGTAGTCATTTAGCTTTAAATGATATTTTGTTTTATATGATGCCACATGTTATAAATTGATTGGTTGGGGGTGGAGGTTTTCTTAGCCGAATTAAACCCTTGATATATCCTCCTTTCTTCAGCAGACTCAGTTTGGGAGAGTTTTAAGTTGAGGAAAAACAATTGTGAGGGTTAGGAAGAAGAAAGTGAGGAGAAACATTCAAAAAAATTCATAGAAAATTACGTAAAAGCCCTTAAGGTAATTCCAACCATGAATCTTGTTATTTTTCTTGCATTTATGATTTATATGACATAAATCCTTGATTTTTTATTGACCTTTCATGATTGGGTGCATATGTATGGATATATGCAAGTTTAAGTTAAGTTGAATGTACAAACCCCTAAAATTGCTTTGTTTAAAAACTTTGGTGTAGTATATCACAGGTGGCTCTCCCTTTTTCGGCCAACTTTCGATGGTGGTTGGTGGTGGTGACCTTTGGTCTTTAGTTCTTCTCATTTCCATGTAAACTCTTCTCTTCCCAAGCAACCTTACGCTCTCTCTAGGAAGATGACTTCTCTATTTTGTGTAGAAGAGATGAATGAACCCACGTACACTTAATCTCCAAATATTTATAATAGGACAAAACCCGAAATCACTATTCATTCCCCTTGTAAAAATGACCAAAATGCCCTTTTGGGTTGTCTTTCCATTTCCAAATGACCCGAGACCCAAAACCAACATCCAAATAGACTTTTCTGACTATTTCGAACCTTCTGGATGTAACGACGCAGTCAAAATGACTATAAGGTCGATAGAAAATAAATTCTCTTTTTAATTTAACAAATTAATCCCGACACGTCCCATACCGCGTCCGACTAAAATTTTAAATTACTGAATTATTATCACACCATCATATCATTAAGATCACATTCATAAATTACCTAAATATATTTAAGTAATATTAAGAATCATTCATTTTAATATCCACAATTCGGATAAAACCCAAATGGATTAATTTATAATAAAATCCAATTAATCCACTAATGTAAAATATAACCCATTTTAAAAGTCATTAAAATCACGGGGTATTACATACTTCCCCCCTTATAATAGAATTTCGTCCCGAAATTCAAAAAGATAAATCATACTGGTAAGGTCAACTCTGAGTATAAATCTCACATTGCAAGTAATCTATGTTGTACCGCCCATACAGTGCAATATCAAAAATCCCCATTGATGTTATACTCCAAGCCTCACCATATAGTTTCAACTGAATTGATTTTAAACCTTACCCGATCTTCCCTATACTATTCTCGAGACAAAGTTTGGACGAACAAATGATCCTCACTTATTAAACAAATAAATCCTCAAATCACAACTACTTACTCTTTCACAATTATGAAAACTACTACAATCCAATCATCCAGGGCGCCCGTACACCCTATCGTATATCTTTCATGATAATATGGATATGATTATGTAACAACCCTCACTTTTGAGAGCCTATTTTATATTTATTTTCTATGTGTAGTAATTATATATAAAATGATGGATGTTGAGTAAATATTAATTTAATGTGAAAAAGGTTAATATTTACTGAAATGTTGTATGATTACCTGATGAGTAGGTAAAAATATCCATGTGGTGAATTATTGTGTCATAAGAATTAAAATGACATTTTGGTTTAATGTGAAACTAGAACTTAAAAAAATGAGTTATAAAATTTCCAAATGATAATTTGGAGGGTGTAGTTAGTCCCGGTAGGTGCGAGACAGTCAAAATAAGTGCCATATTGTATTTTGGCATTTCGGGCACTTTTGACTGGTTATAGCTTAAATGTGTATTTGCGGGTAATTATATCGCGTATTAATCATTTAAGTGCACAATTGTATACTTAAGTCACGATTAAGTCTCCCAACCCTATTCCTATTCTTCCATTACACACTTGAGCCCTAGAGAGAGTAGAGAGGGGAAGAGAGAGGAAGGAAACTTGTGGAGAAAAGAGAGATTGGAGCTTGGATTATTGCTTCCACCAAATAAAATCTGAATTTGCAAGATCAAGGCAAGTTATCTACTTGCTACTATGTGATTTAAGGAGAATAATTAGTATTGATAGTTATGAATTATTATGGTTTATCATTTTGGGGTTTTGTTAGATTATTGGATATTAACCCTTAGAAGTGATTTGGATGATAAATATTGTAAATAATGGTAGTTAGATGTATTTATGGTGTATTAGTTCCATGAAATAATCTTGGGTTGGTTGGTTTTGGGTTTAAGTAGAAATTTGGAGTTCAAAACTCCATAGCCAAACTTGGCTTTTTCGCAGAGGTGAATCGATTCGTATAGAAGCAGTTTTCCAGGTCCGTGTACCCAAATCGATTCAGGTTAAGGCCAAATCGATTCGGCATTTACAGAAAGTTGGGTTTGTTCTCCGAACCGATTCGCTTTCAGAGAGAATCGATTCTCCAGGGCAAATCGATTCGGCCCCTAGAGCGAATCGATTCGGTTCCTGTAGTTTTGAATTATTTTCTTGTTTAAATTTTAACCTTTTTCTTTAGGCTTAGGACCTATGAACCTTCTTGAAAGAAGTAAACTTAGAGTCCTAGGGTAGTAATTGAGTTTGGTCGCCACCCTAGACTAGAATTGGGTCATCTGGGGTTTATTTCGGGAAGGTTTAAAGTAATGCTAAGGCATTAGTTCCTTTATTGAAATTTTTAGAAGTTAGGAAGTTAAATGCCCGTGCTTGGAGACATAGGGGCTTATCGAAGTTATATGAACTTTGGGAATTATAGAATCATAATGATTATTTGGAGACTAAGCCGGGACTTGTAATTTGAGGAATATTAAAGATGATATTCGATGAGAATAGGTTCGAATAAAATGAAGCCAAATGTTTAATGAGAATAGGTTCAAATAAAAATGAACCCAAATTTCTTAAAGATGATAGGTTCGAATAAGATGAACCATACTATTTAATGATGAGAGGTTCGAATAAAATGAACGAAACACATGGATAATGGAAATGGAATTTGGTAATGAAATATTGAAAATGAAATTGAGATATAAAATGGTAAATGTTAATTTACTTGTACACATCTCTCTTAATACTATCATAAGGGAAATCCGTGCGCGAGGTGATGCCTCCTGACAAATTAACGCAGGGTGGATATAGTCCTAGGCAATATGAGAGCTGTTATATATATATATGTATTTTTATGTTGTATAGGAGATTCTGGGTGTGGTCTTGACTATCCCGCAGGCATATGGCCGCTTCCCGATGTTGCGTTATGATCCCAGGTTGTCTTATATGTGATAGGCCCTAGAAGATTATAGTTATTTAGGGGCGCTCCCAGTGGGGAAACTCAGAGGGGCGGTCTTAAAATCGTTATATGTATGAGAATATAACTTTTCTGCATCAAGTGGGAATTGATGGATATATATGCCATAAAGAGCATGTGATTGAGATATGTGCCATAAAGAGCACTCGATATAAATTATATTCATATTAAGGAATGGAAATGATGATAAATGATGGAAAGTTTTAATGAATGAAGAGAAATTATATCTTCTTGATTTAACCAAATAAATGGTTTTATTCCTATTAAGGAATGTAAGAAGGAAATGGTAATTGAACGAATGAGAAGAGGTTTTTAATTAAAGATGTTTAATTATTTTTCTCTTGCGTAATGATTTACATTTCATAATTTATTAAACTTTCTTAAATTTTAATGTAGGCTTAACACGCTAGATAACATGCCATTTTATCATCCTTCTCATATCATGCATAATTGTTCATTTCTATCATGCTTTTTATTCTTCATGTGATCATATAAAACCTGGCCGTAACCGGTTTATTTTCCTTGTTGTGTACATGATTGTATCCGCTCAGGTGCTCCACCGCAATGACGCCCGTTGTGATTATTTCTACTCCTTTGCTTTTCTCAGGTTGTAAGATTTTGCGGATATTACAGGACGCTGTATTAGATGCTTCATCCTTGTATTCTAGATATGATCGTGTCTTAACTCGGGCGTGTGGCCCAAACTTTTGTATTTGATTAATGAATGTATTATCTAGATATTAAAATGATTGTAATACATTGTATGTAGCTGTGGACCGACAGCCTATTCGGTCCTTTTGTGTACATTTGTTTTAGTTGCATTATATATATACTCTTTTGGAATTTCACTTGCTTGTCAGATTGGGTTGTAAAATTTAATTTTCTTAACTGGTTTTAAATTTCTAAACTTTTTGGCAACCCGTTTTCTGATTTATTGGGTGGTTTTTACCGTATAATCGGTTTATTTTTGTGATGCTGAGAATGATATCCATCCATGATTCCTGTTACGTTTGAGTATCGGGCTAGCCACCCCTTATCTCGGATCGCGGGTTGTCACAGATTACCCGCATAATACTCTGATTTATCACAAAGGTTATAAACTCATATCCTAAAGACCTAACTTATTTCAACTCCCAACGATTATTAGTTTAATATGTGGGGTGTCTCGTAAGCGAAATCCAAACAAGGAACCCCCCGATACACTACTACCTAAAGTAGTCAGTCATCGAAAGTCCTCAGGTCCTTAGTCAATAGTTTATAACCTCTTTATAGGTTTTATCGATTTCAAATAAAAGTGTACTCATCTACTCTCTTATTAAAGACAAGATGCTGGCTATACGCTCTCAAATACCACAAGTCAACCCACGTCGATAGTCACATCATGATCGGACATGACCAAAGTAAGTAATTCCTCAATAAAAATCAAACCCACATGATGACATGAAAAATATAGGTGTCCCACACCTCTCGGTGAGTCTACGTAAATAACAGTGCTATTGGCTAAGTTTAGTAACCCTTTTTCCCATACAATATTAATTGCTACAAAAATCAATATGCGCCTCATAACTCCTTAGATAGAAAACATGCCCTCATTCGTGGGCGTTGGTTGTTTAATCCCAATATTATAACTTTGCTCCGATGAGTCAAGAAAAATTTTACCCCAAATTTTTAGTTCTAGTTAACCACACTCCACTATATGCCCAAGACTTTGAATATATTGCCTTCGTTAGGTAACACACACCCGCATTTCAAGAACTTATAATGATGAATCACCTCAATTTTCCATAATAGGGGTGACCTCAACTACGGTCATCATACTCGAACATACTTCATAACCTCCTAAGTACGATCTCCGCTATCCGTCCAATGGCCCTCATCTACCATACTTCTTGTACGAACCCGACCAAATGCAAATAAGATTCACTAATATTTACGGAATCTTACCAAAGAAATCAACAATCCTAAACACAGTGCTCTACATCAAAGAACGCTAAGCTAAAAACGCAGTAAGCCATACGGACCCTAAAGGACACTAGAACCTGATGCTCTGATACCACCTGTAACACCCTGTAATACCCCGTATTTTTATGCTAATTTAATTTGGGGATTTATTAAAAATCCGGAAATTAATTATGTTATAATTATTAACGTGAAGAGAGTTAGTAATTATGGGAAATTTGTTGAATATTACTAATGAGAAAAGTAATATATTATATTGGTTATATTGAACGTCATGAGTGAGTTAAATGACAATTTCGGAAATTTAAGTCGGAACGTGCTCGTGTCGCGTCGGGACTAAAATTTGATAAAAAAAAATGAATATTTTATAAGTTGTCCGTATGGTCATTTTGAGTGCGCCAACGCGTCCGGAAGGGTCGAGATAGTCAGAAAAGTGTACCCGGGGGTGTAGTTTGGGTCTCGGGGCGTTTTTAAGCCTAATTAGTACCCCGGGAGGGCATTTTGGTCATTTTACATATTTGGGTAATTAAACCCACGAAAATTCCAAGGGTTATATCAGATATCTGGATGGTCACCTAGGGTTAGAAACTCAAAACACAAGTGACGGACATTGGAGAAGAGAGGAGAGAGCTCTCAAGGAAATTCAAGGCCAAAAAGCCACCCGTTTGCACCGCCGTCGCCGCCGACGCGTAGATCGCGAGAAGAGGAACGCAAACACACCAAAATCAGCCACAATCCAGACTTTTGAAAATCCCAGGCAAGTTCTTATCTTGCTATTTTCGTTGGTGCAATTTCCATATTAGTTTAGGAATGATTAAGGATGAAATACATGGAAGAAAACCCAAATTTTGATAGGAATTTGCATGTAGTAAAGACTTAAACCTTATTCTGGAAGTCCCTTGTGATGTAGAAAGATAACCCATGAAATTTGGTTGTATTTAAGGAAGGAAATTATGGTAAAAACAGATTAGAACCATGATTAAGAAAACTCAAGCGTTCTTGATGATTAGATAAGATTTTGGGTTGATTATCCATGTTTAATGTTAGAAATACACATGCTTTACGTTGAAAACATCTGGTATAATGTTATAATGTTAGTAGCAGAAATTTTGGGACATTTGGAGTTGAAAAATATGGATTTGGATGAAGATAGATGGTAGAACCCGTAACTGCAATTCTGCAGAAATCAAAATACCTTCTTGATCGATCGATCGAACATAGAGCTTCGATCGATCGAAGGTTCGATCGATCGAGCCCCAAACCTCGATCGATCGACCCCTCCTGGCAGACTCCTATTTCCCTTATTAAATGAGTTAAATTTAATTTATCATGAAATATTTCTTGGGCATCCTTCATATAATGTTTTGGGAGATAGGGGAGACCAGTAGGTTATACAAATGAATTTTGGAGATACTTTATGTGGACTAAGAAGTACATTTTTGGGATAATTACTTATAAATCGATTAATTTATGTATTGAAGGGTAAGGTGCGTAAGAGATTTACGTTGGAACATAATAAGGATACCAACTGAATTTTATACATGTGAGGATATAGTTCACGAGTGTCGCGAAATGAGTTGGAGAAACCCTTCGAGTTAAGGTTAGTGACGAAACCTTATAAGAATACTTAATGTGAAAATTTAAGGATAAATATCGTAATTATGGGTAATGAGAGAAAACTATATTGATATCATGATAAGTGGAATATTTATATGGTTGTGTATGTATATATTAGATATGTGTGAAAAACGTACCCGCGCTACTTGCTATCCCTGAGGTTACCGCGCTGGGACAGTCCTATCTCGATGGGACCTTTATGGGGGATATTGACTTGTACCCTAGAAGATAGATATCCTTGGTACATGCTATCGAATCGATAGTTCAGATGGTCCTAAGAGGCGTGGGGTATTTACTGACCTCTTAGAGACTTGGAATCTATACTTTGCCTCAATCTTGTTTTGTGTATATATGTTGATACAGTTCGAGAGTGATTCTGAACTTGTATATCCCTTAGTGTGAGCGATACGGGGATTGGATAGCAGAGTATGCCTACACCATAGTTTGCATGTTGGTGTTGTTAGAATATATATATTATACGAGTGCTTAATATATATATATATCTGAATTTGGGAAATTTAAAATGTTGTTGTGATATAGTAAGTGAGAAATAATTCTGGATTATAAATCGGAAATACTTGTTTGATAAGTATAATGTGCCACTGGGAAACTTTATAAATTAATAAAGCTATGACGAGAGTTGTGCTGCTAATTGGAAACATCCTTTTTAAACAATAATATTGTTCGGTTTGGAAATATTATGAGTAAGTTAAGATAAGCTAAATTATTGGGCAGGTTAGTATGATAAAAATGATAAGATAAACCGTGGGGAAAGTTAGTGCGATAGGTGTGCACATTAGAGGAGAGGTGAGAATTTCTCAAGAGAGTGTCGCACTAATATGTTGTTGCATTGGCCTGTATCAATTTAAATACTTTCTAAACGTATTTTAAAATCAAACACACTTTCGGGCTCTGACCCATTTTTCTCTCTCTCTCTTGTATATATATATATATATGTATGTATTACAGGTGCCCAGCCACAGGGGCGTCTTGCTTAGGTTCTCTGGGAAGGAACGCGCTGCAGCTTAGGTGGGAGTTACAAGTCTCTTGATTAGACGACTTCGTTCATTCGGATCCACTCTTAGTACTTTCACCTAGTTGAGCATGTGTAGCTCTTTCTATTATTCCGTTGTTATTGGGACATTTGTATTTCATTTATTTCTAGTACTGTTACTATGGGATTTTATTCAGTAGTTGTGTTACTTTATATTTCGCATGTTGACATTCGATTAACGAATGTTTTAAATTAATTGGATTATGTTCCAGGTTGTTGTGGTGTGATATTTATTTATTAATGTTGTTAATAAAATAAATGATTTTCTTTAAATAAAATTTGGAAAGTATATATGAAAATGGTTTTGACACTTAGCTTAATTATTTAGGGTGTTAAAGTGGAAAATTTATTTTTATCGACAGTGATGCTGAGAATGAATCAAGTGTTTACCTTGATTTAATTTAATAAATGAGTGATCGCCCGGTATTTAATTAGGCGGGGTGTCACGGGTGGTATCAGAGCATCAGGTTCTAGTGTCCATAGGATCTGTACGGCTTATTTCGCTTTCAGCTCAACATTATTGCTATAGAGCCCTATTTTTAGGATTGTTGTATTCTTGCTTTTACGTTTAAGTCTTCAGCTATTTGAGATTTGATAATAAATGTAGACTAATAAACTTATTCACATTTCAGATGCCTCCGAGACGTGCTCCGAAAGATAGACGTGCCCAGGTCGAGCAGCCAGCAGCTCCGACACCAGGCACAATGAATGCAAATGAAGTAGCCGCCATTGTTGCTCAGGCGGTGAATACCGCACTAGCGGTGGTTCAGCAGGCTCCACCCCAGGTTCAGGTAGTGGTGCCAGTACCAGCACAGCTTCCATCTGCATGGGAGAGGGTTCGGGATGATTTTCAGAAAGCGCATCCCCCTGAGTTCTCTGGTAGCTCCGATATCGTCACAGTTAGCCAATGGAAGAAAGACATCCAGCGGCATCTCCGTATATATGAGTGCACTGACGTGCAAAAGCAGTTATTGGTTTCCTTTAAGATGGTGGGAGCCGCATTGCAGTGGTGGGAGTCCACTACCACTTTGGAGGAGAGGGACACGATCCCTATTTAGTTGTTCTGGGAGCGATTTGACCGCAAGTATTTTCCACCCTCCGTGCAGACTGAGATGAGGCGGAGATTACTAAATCTGAAACAGGAGAGTCCTACGGTAGCAGAGTATGAGGAGGAGTTCACGAGAATTCTCACCATTGTGCCAGATGAGGCACCTACTGAGAGCAAGAAGATTCTGCTGTTTGTCGATGGGTTAGCTTGGAGGATCCGTCAGCATCATATTGGGAATTTATCCCTGAGTACTTTCACCGATGTACTCAATGCCGCATTGCTACATTGCCAGGATCACCGCTTCCATCTGCAGGGAAGCAAGAGAGAAGGAGAGTCCAGCCAGCAGGGCAGGACCGGGGGTAATAGTGCCAGTGGGGCACCAGCTCATGGACAGACTCGTCAGCACGAGCAGAGTTCCCATCAGGGGCACCCTGCTAAGCGATTCTGTTCAGGTGATTCTAGGCAGAGATTCGGGGGTTTTAGGCAGGGCCAACACCGACAGCAGGGCCAGCAGCAGGGCCAGCAGCGTGCTAATTAGGGCCAACAGGTCCAGTGGCGTGGAGGTAACGGCCAGCAGGGCCGTGGTCAGCAGGGACAGAGGGGAGGTAATTTCAGAGGCCGATGTTTTGGGTTTGGTAAGCACGGCCATATGCGCCAGGATTTTCCAGAGGGAGATAGGGCCCCACACCAGCAGGGTGCCCGTAATGAGCCTCAGAGACCACTTTTCCACCTTCCCTCCCAGCTCCAGCCCAGGTGCCAGCCCTACCATCCATTCTAGCAGCTCCAGTGCAGCAAGGGAAATTACAGTATGGACGTGTCTATAACATCCACCAGGTAGCATCTCCACAGGCACCACCCGCGATTGAGGGTATGTTTCCTATCCATGGTACTATGGGTCGAGTTTTGTTTGATACGGGGGCAATGCATTATTTTATAGATACGCATTTTGCGAAGGCCTTAGGGTTGTTAGCCACAGCAGAGAGCACAGTGACGTGTGTAAACTCACCATTGGGGAGTGGCTCACTTATTTTCTTTATATGCCGGGGAGTGGGGGTAGAGATTGGTAGCTTGGTATTACCTGCAGACATATTAGTCTTAGACATGCACGAGCATGATGTGATTATTGGTATGGATTGGCTCGCAGCTTATAGAGCCATGATTGATTGCTTCGGTGGGAGCATTGTTTTTGCCATTCCGGGGCAAGAGATGTTTGTAGTGGCGATGCCTCGCCCAGAGGGAGGTTCGACCGCTCATTTGTATTATATAGAGGATGATACCTCTAAGGAGGTTGTGATTCCCTTGGATTCGATCCCAGTTGTCAGGGATTATTCCGATGTGTTTCAAGAGATACCAAGCCTACCCCCCAGTCGTGAGATAGACTTTGTTATAGATTTACTGCCAGATACGACACCTATAGCACACGCACCGTACCGTATGGCTCCGGCAGAGATGCGAGAGCTACGAGATCAGATAGAGCAGCTGTTGGGTCAGGGCTTCATTCGTAGGAGTACCTCACCTTGGGGCGCTCTAGTCTTGTTTGTGAAGAAGAGAGATGGTTCACTAAGATTATGTGTGGACTACCGGGAGTTGAACAAGGTCACGATACGGAATAAGTATCCGTTGCCTCGAATCTATGATCTGTTCGACCAGTTGAGGGGAGCAACTTTCTTTTCGAAGATAGATCTGAGGTCGGGGTACCATCAGCTACGTATTAGAGAGCAGGATGTTTCAAAGACTGCCTTCTTGACGAGATATGGGTCCTATGAGTTTAGGGTGATGCCATTTGGACTCACAAATGCTCCAGCCGGTTTCATGGACTTGATGAACCGAGTATTCAGAGAGTTCTTGGATCAGTTTGTCATCGTTTTCATAGATGACATTTTGATATATTCACACTCCGAGGAGGAGCATGCCGATCACTTGAGGCAGGTTCTTCAGACTCTACGAGAGCATAAGTTGTATGCCAAGTACGAGAAGTGCGGGTTCTGGTTGCGAGAGGTAAAGTTCTTGGGGCATGTTGTTTCTGAGCAAGGAATAGCAGTTGATCCAAGTAAAGTATCAGCGGTGAGGGAGTGGGGACAGCCCACGACACCGACGAAAGTGCCTAGTTTCTTGGGGTTAGCTGGTTACTACAGGAGATTCATTAGGGGATTCTCCAAAATAGCGGGTCCATTGACGAATCTGACTCGCAAGGGAGTACCATATGTTTGGGATGACGCTTGTCAGTTGGCTTTCGACGAGATGAAAGACAAGCTTACTTCAGCGCCAGTCCTTGCGTTACCGAAGCCGGGTGTGGAGTACCTGGTTTACACCGATGCCTCTTTACGGGGACTTAGGGGAGTACTTCAGCAGGAGGAGAAGGCTATAGCTTTTGCCTCCCGCAAGCTTAAGCCACATGAGAAGAATTACCCCACCCACGACCTGGAGTTAGCAGCGGTCATATTTGCCTTGAGGATATGGAGGCACTATTTGTTGGGAGAGAAATTCCGTTTGTTCACAGACCACAAGTCACTGCAGTACCTGTTCACTCAGCGAGAGCTGAATATGAGTCAGTGCAGGTGGTTAAAGTTTGTGAAAGACTATCAGTTCGAAATACAGTATCATCCGGGGAAGGCCAAAGAAGTTGCTGATGCGTTGAGCCGTAGACCGGTAGACGATGTAGCGGACTTCTGGAAAGCAAAGTGGAAGGAGTTGGGTGACCAGGACGCAATAGCACGTTCTTTCATATCCGTGATGTCAGTCAGACCCGAGATTGTTATGCGGGTAATACAGGCACAGACCACAGACCCGTTTTTCCAAGAGCAGATTGTGCGACTACTAGCCGAGGGTGCTGAGTCCTATTCTGTTAGTTCTGATGGAGGTTTACGGTTTAATGGGAGGTTGGTAGTTCCTGAAGGAGCATAATTACGTCATGCAGTGATGATCCAGCCTCACGGGTCCCGATTTTCCGTACATCCTGGAGGAGATAAGATGTACCAGGATATGAGGAGGCAATACTGGTGGAGTGGGATGACGAAGGACATTGCTGAATTCGTGTCCAAGTGTTCTACCTGCCAGCTGGTGAAGGTGGACCATCAGAAACCGTCAGGACTGCTTCAGCCATTGGAAGTACCCGCGTAGAAGTGGGAGAGCATTTCCATGGATTTTATTACAGGGTTGCCTACCTCACAGTGGGGCCATGACTCTATATGGGTAATTGTAGACCGTTTGACCAAGGTGGCTCATTTTCTGCCGGTGCGGACAGATTATACCACGGGTCAGTATGCTCAGCTGTTTATTGCCGAGATTGTCAGATTACATGGGGTGCCCCTGAATATAGTGTCAGATAGAGACAAGATCTTCGTGTCACGTTTATAGGAAAGCTTTCAGGAGGCGATGGGTACAGAGTTGAGGTTGAGTTCAGCTTATCACCCACAGACAGACGGACAGACAGAGCGTACTAATCAAATGTTAGAAGATATGCTACGCATGTGTGTCCTTGATTTTGGAGGAGGTTGGGAGCCACATCTTCCACTGGAAGAGTTTGCTTATAATAACTCTTATCAGTTCACGATTGGCATGGCTCCATTTGAGGCTTTGTATGGCAGGCCTTGTCGTTCCCCAGCTTGTTGGCTCGAAGTGGGGGATAACAAGTTGCTAGGACCAGAGGTGATTCAGGAGACCTCCGCGAGGATTGAGATGATCAGGATTCACATTCAGGTAGCCCAGGACAGGAAGAAGAGCTACGCCGATGCAAAATGGTTCTTCCGAGAGTTTAATGTGGGGGACCAAGTGTTATTGCGGGTATCTCCTATTAAGGGAGTGATGAGGTTCTGGAAGAAGGGGAAGTTGGCTCCGAGGTACGTGGGACCATTTCCCATCATCGAGAGAATTGGGCCGGTTGCATACAGGTTGGGACTGCCAGAACATTTACATCGCATCCACGATGTATTCCACATCTCGTCGTTGAGACGATATCTTCGGGATGATATGGCCCATACTCACATTGCGATAGAGGAGATCGACTTACAGCCTGATAGCTCTTACGAGGAGAGACTGATGGCTATCCTAGACTATAGTGAGAGGAGACTGAGGTCGAAAATAGTTCCACTTGTGCGGGTCCAGTAATGTGGAGGAATCCACTTGGGAGCGCGAGGCAGATATGCGCGAGTGATATCCAGAGTTGTTTTTACCAAGTATGCCTTATTTTCTGAATTTCGGGACGAAATTCCGTTATTAGGGGGGAAGTATGTAATACCCCGTATTTTCTGCTAATTTAATTTGGGGATTTATTAAATTTAACGTGAATGATTTATTTAATAAAAATTCAGAAATTAATTATGTTATAATTATTAACATGACGAGAGTTAGTAATTATGGGAAATTTGTTGAATATTACTAATGAGCAAAGTAATATATTATATTGGTTATATTGAATGTCATGAGTGAGTTAAATGACAATTTCAGAAATTTAAGTCGGAACGTGCTCGTGTCGTGTCGGGACTAAAATTTGATTAAAAAAAATGAATATTTTATAAGTTGTCCGTATGGTCATTTTGAGTGCGCCAACGCGTCCAGAAGGGTCGAGATAGTCAGAAAAGTGTACCTGGGGGTGTAGTTTGGGTCTCGGGGCGTTTTTAAGCCTAATTAGTACCCCGGGAGGGCATTTTGGTCATTTTACATATTTGGGTAATTAAACCCACGAAAATTCCAAGGTTTATATCAGATATCTGGATGGTCACCTAGGGTTAGAAACTCAAAACACAAGTGACGGCCATTGGAGAAGAGATGAGAGAGCTCTCAAGGCAATTCAAGGCCAAAAAGCCACCCGTTTGCACCGCCGTTGTCGCCAACGCGTAGATCGCGAGACGAGGAACGCAACCACACCAAAATCAGCCACAATCCAGACTTCTGAAAATCCCAGGCAAGTGTTTATCTTGCTATTTTCATTGGTGTAATTTCCATATTAGTTTAGGAATGATTAAGGATGAAATACATGGAAGAAAACCCAAATTTTGATAGGAATTTGCATGTAGTAAAGACTTAAACCTTATTCTGGAAGTCCCTTGTGATGTAGAAAGATAACCCACGAAATTTGGTTGTATTTAAGGAAGGAAATTCTAGTAAAAACAGATTAGAACCATGATTAAGAAAACTCTAGGGTTCTTAATGATTAGATAAGATTTTGGGTTGATTATCCATGTTTAATGTTAGAAATACACATGCTTTACGTTGAAAACATCTGGTATAATGTTATAATGTTAGTAGCAGAAATTTTGGGACGTTTGGAGTTGAAAAATACGGATTTGGATGAAGATAGATGGTAGAACCCGTAACTGCAATTCTGCGGAAATCAAAATACCTTCTTGATCGATCGATCGAACATAGAGCTTCGACCGATCGAAGGTTTGATCGATCGATTCCCAAACCTCGATCAATCGACCCCTCCTGGCAGACTCCTATTTCCCTTATTAAATGAGTTAAATTTAATTTATCATGAAATATTTCTTGGGCATCCTTCATCTAATGTTTTGGGAGATAGTGGAGACCAGTAGGTTATACAAATGAATTTTGGAGATACTTTATGTGGACTAAGAAGTACATTTTTGGGATAATTACTTATAAATCGATTAATTTATGTATTGAAGGGTAAGGTGCGTAAGAGAGTTACATTGGAACGTAATAAGGATACCTACTGAATTTTATACATGTGAGGTTAGAGTTCACGAGTGTCGCGAAATGAGTTGGAGAAACCCTTCGAGTTAAGGTTAGTGACGAAACCTTATAAGAATACTTAATGTGAAAATTTAAGGATAAATATCGTAATTATGGGTAATGAGAGAAACCTATATTGATATCATGATAAGCGGCATATTTATAGGGTTGTGTATGTATATATTATATACGTGTGAAAACGTACCCGCGCTACTTGCTATCCCTGAGGTTACCGCGCTGGGACAGTCTTATCTCGATGGGACCTTTATGGGGGATATTGACTTGTACCCTAGAAGATAGATATCCTTGGTACAGGCTATCGAATCGATAGTTCAGACGGTCCTAAGAGGCGTGGGGTATGTACTGACCTCTTAGAGACTTGGAATCTATACTTCGCCTCAATCTTGTTTTGTGTATATATGTTGATACATTTCGAGAGTGATTCCTAACTTGTATATCCCTTAGTGTGAGCGATACGGGGATTGGATAGCAGAGTATGCCTACACCATAGTTTGCATGTTGGTGATGTTAGAATATATATATTATACGAGTGCTTAATATATATATATCTGAATTTGGGAAATTTAAAATGTTGCTGTGATATAGTAAGTGAGAAATAATTCTGGATTATAAATCGGAAATACTTGTTTGATAAGTATAATGTGCCACTGGGAAACTTTATAAATTAATAAAGCTATGACGAGAGTTGTGCTGCTAATTGGAAACATCCTTTTTAAACAATAATATTGTTCGGTTTGGAAATCTTATGAGTAAGTTAAGATAAGCTAAATTCTTGGGCAGGTTAGTATGATAAAAATGATAAGATAAACCGTGGGGAAAGTTAGTGCGATAGGTGTTCACATTAGAGGAGAGGTGAGAATTTCTCAAGAGAGTGTCGCACTAATATGTTGTTGCATTGGCCTGTATCAATTTAAATACTTGCTAAACGTATTTTAAAATCAAACACACTTTCGGGCTCTGTCCCATTTCTCTCTCTCTCTCTCTCTCTCTCTCTCTCTCTCTCTTGTATATATATATGTATGTAATACAGGTGCCCAGCCACAGGGGCTTCTTGCTTAGTTTCTCTTGGAAGGAACATGCTGCAGCTTAGGTGGGAGTTGCAGGTCTCTTGATTAGACGACTTCGTTCATTCGGATCCACTCTTAGTACTTTCACCTAGTTGAGCATGTGTAGCTCTTTCTATTATTCCGTTGTTATTGGGGCATTTGTATTTCATTTATTTCTAGTACTGTTACTATGGGATTTTATTCAGTAGTTGTGTTACTTTATATTTCGCATGTTGACATTCGATTGACGAATGTTTTAAATTATTTGGATTATGTTTCAGGTTGTTGTGGTGTGATTCTTATTTATTGATGTTGTTAATAAAACAAATGATTTTCTTTAAATAAAATTTGGAAAGTATATATGAAAATGGTTTTGACACTTAGCTTAATTATTTAGGGTGTTAAATTGGAAAATTTATTTTTATCGACAGTTATGCTGAGAATGAACCAACTGTTTACCTTGATTTAATTTAATAAAGGAGTGATTGCCCGGTATTTAATTAGGCGGGGTGTCACACACCCCGCCTAATTAAATACCGGGTGGCAAGTCCCATATCAAATTAAAACAGAATATACAGTTGGCTCATTCTTAGCATCACTGTCGAAAACATTTACAACACACCCAATACCCAATTAAGCTGGTGTTAAAAACTTTCCAAATTTTAATTTCAATAAGATCCATTTTTAGTTTACAAATAACACAACACATATTGTTCTACAACATTAATAACCGAACAGATAACTAAAAAGAATTTAAATGCATTTGGAATAAACATTCCCACATAATAATCCAATACAATAATCCCAACGATAGTAAATGTATTAAAATGACACGAATACAATAGTATTTGAATCCGATAGAAAAGATAACTAAATTCCTTTGGGCGACATTCCCTAACTAAAAGAATACTGTGAATCAAATGAAGATAGGCGTATAAGTAATACTCCATAGCTCCATAGCTCGTCATAATCTGCTAGGGTTGGCATCCCTGCTGCTGGACACCTGATATAGAAGATATAATAGAAAAGAGAATATGCAAGGAAACGGGTCAGAGCCCGATGTGAAAATGATTTTGAAAACAACAAGTATTAAACAAGTGCAATAAATCATTTATTATGTACATGTTGGTATCCCACTCTGACTTCCTATTCTCACCTCTCATCTAGAGTGCACACTTAACGTTTACTATTATCCTCCTAGTCAATGGTTCTTCTTCTCTAGTTTCCATATTATGATTCCGCTCCAAATCATAACCCCGTATGTCCCATACCATACATCATATAATCATTCCAATACGTTTCTCATTAACATGATTCATTTATCATTAATATGAATTAATATTTTCAATTCTATAAGAATAAACATTCATTAACTTAATTTCATTCTCTTTCCCTATTCACCATTATCTATAATTATCACCATAGATAGATTTAACTACTATATACATTCATACAATTCATTATATATATACATATATAATAGGCACCTCGAGTCATAGCTGCGGTACAATGCATTACTCTGCTATCATGTCCCATCAAATTTGGTCGCCGAATAGGGGACTAAAGGTTCCGTAAGGATTTCTCGAACCACAAATAACAACATACAAATTAGAGGTGAACATAGTTCTCGTATCCATGGGTCACGCACATACCTAAGTTCCCACAGTCAGTGGACTTATCAACTCCCCGATAAGTCTTTCATAGACCTATGTTCTTGAGCAACAATTCAAAGATCACATGGATTCATCAGGATATGGCTGCCCTCATGTGTAAACCCCCCGTCGACAGCAAGTAAGCCAGGTAAATCATACACATAAATCATCAATCAATCAAATAGGTATTATCATACCTATAATATAATATTAACAAGGTACTCACATTACCCTAAGATATTTCCCATACGTAGCATTATATCTCATTAAATCCTACGTATTAAAATATTATGACTTTACTACACAATTTAACTATCCCCGAGCCTCACACATTACTCAAGGTTCAACTAGGTTTTCCTCAATGTAATTATTCAGTAAGAAATCACTAATAACCTACTGATCCATACCATCTTATCTCCCAAATTACTACGAATTAAACTCTTCCTTTGATTAGGGTTAAAATCGATAGTTTCAAATCTCTTATAATCACATCCTCTATCAACTAGGATTCAATACCATCATCACATGGCTCATAGTCTATAGTGTTTCATTCACACGATATGACTTATCAATAAAACCAAAATCCTCGCATCCTTTAACATCTCTCCACTCCCGACGTCGTTAAGGTTCATGCGCGAAGCGTCTCGCAAAGCGAAATCTAAACAAGGAACCCCTCCAATACACTACTACTTAACTTTGTCGATCGTAGAGGTCCGTCAACTTCAAATACACAACCAGGATAACCTCATCCCCTCTTTCAAGAAAATGTGTTCTAAACTCCCATCTCTATCCAAGAGCCATACCTCTAAGTGCTTGTACTACACTTGATCCTTACGAAATCAATAATGAGATTAAACTCAGTCCTTCAAATTGTAACCCTAAGGCTACCCAAGTGTTATATTAAATTTCCATTCTGGACCTATCCTTAATCCTAATGAATACCAATTAGAATCCAACAAATGCATCTAGCAACCAAAATTTCTTTCAATTTAATTATCATCCCTCTAATCAATTAAATCCCAATCACATTAATTCGATTATCATCTAGGGCTTACTGATCTTCCCTAAGTCCCATAATATCCAATTAATAATCACCAAAGATCTAAAAAAAGTTTGGGATAAGAACCAACATTAAAAAGAAACAACTTTAACAATTCTGGGGAGGTCGATCGATCGAAGGCAGGGGGTCGATCGATCGATCTCCTAGGTATCAACCCAATTTTTTCTACACTTCTTCTACTAAGGGTTTAACCATTTTTTATCAATCAAACCTTTATACTAACAACCCAAATGACTTATAAACCTTACTACATGATATATCAACATATATAAATGATTTCTAATGCTCTAAACATCCTAGAATCATCAAGAGTTTGAATTAAAGCCTATATTTATCCTTATTTTTCTAGAAAATAATATATATGATATCTTCAAGAACACAACAATGATTCTCATAATTTCTTCAACAACTTATTGATTAGTTCGTGGATTACTATCTACCTACAACATGAGTTTTATTTCCATATATTATCAGTTTCCAGAAATCCATTAACAACTCTATCCTTTCATCTTCCAAAGATGAAAAATCTCCTCTTTTTATTACTATTCTAACATGGACAATATACAAACTTAAATCGCAATTATCAAACACTTGCCTCTCATGAAGGTCTGATCCTTTGGTGTAGTATATCACAGGTGGCTCTCCCTTTTCTGGCCAACTTCCGGTGGTGGTTGGTGGTGGTGACCTTTGGTCTTTAGTTCTTCTCATTTCCAAGTAAACTCTTCTCTTCCCAAGAAACCTTTTGCTCTCTCTAGGAAGATGACTTCTCTATTTTGTGTAGAAGAGATGAATGAACCCACGTACACTTAATCTCCAAATATGTATAATAGGACAAAACCCAAAATCACTATTCATTCCCCTTGTAAAAATGACCAAAATGCCCTTTTGGGTTGTCTTTTCATTTCCAAATGACCCGAGACCCAAAACCAACATCCAAATAGACTTTTCTGACTATTTCAAACCATTCGGATGCAACGACACAGTCAAAATGACTATAAGGTCGATAGAAAATAAATTCCCTTTTTAATTTAACAAATTAGTCCCAACACGTCCCATATCGCGTCCGACTAAAATTTGAAATTACTGAATTAATATCACACCGTCATATCATTAACATCACAATCATATATTACCTAAATATCTTTAAGTAATATTCAGAATCATTCATTTTAATATCCACAATTCGGATAAAACCCAAATGAATTAATTTATAATAAAATCCAATTAATCCATTAATTTAAAATATAACACATTTTAAAAGTCATTAAAATCACGGGGTATTACATACTTCCCCCCTTATAATAGAATTTCGTTCCGAAATTTGAAAAGATAAATTATACTGGTAAGGTCAACTCTGAGTATAAATCTCACATCGCTAGTAATCTATGTTGTACCGCCCGTACAGTACATTACCAAAAATCCCCATTGATGTTATAAGCCAAGCCTCACCATATAGTTTAAACTAAATCGATTTTTAACTTTACCCAATCTTCCCAATACTATTCTCGATACAAAGTTTGGACAAACAAATGATCCTCACTTACTAAACAAATAAATCCTCAAATCAAAACTACTTACTCTTTGACAACTATGAAAACTACTACAATCCAATCATCCAGGGTGCCCATACACCCTATCGTATATCTTTTCATGATAATATGGATATGATTACCCGCATAATACTCCAATTTATTGCAAAGGTTATAAACTCATATCCTAAAGACCTAACTTATTTCGACTCCCAACGGTTATTAGTTTCATGCGTGGGGTGTCTCGCAAGTGAAATCCAAATAAGGAACCCCCCCGATACACTACTACCTAAAGTAGTCGGTCATCGAAACTCCTCAGGTCCATAGTCAATAGTTTATAACCTCTCTACAGGTTTTATCGATTTCAAATAAAAGTTTACTCATCTACTCTCTAATTAAAGATAAGATACTGGCTATACGCTCTCAAATACCACAAGTCAACCCACATCGATAGTCACATCATGACTGGACATGCCCAAAGTAAGTAATTACTCAATAAAAATCAAACCCACATGATGACATGAAAAATATAGGTGTCCCACACCCCTCGATGAGTCTACGTAAATAACAGTGCTATTGGCTAAGTTTAGTAACCCTTTTGCCCATACAATATTAATCGCTACAAAAATCAATATGCGCCTCATAACTCCTTAGATAGAAAACATTCCCTCATTCGTGGGCGTTGTTTGTTGAATCCCAATATTATAACTTTGCTCCGATGAGTCAAGAAAAATTTTACCCCAAATTTTCAGTTCTAGTTAACCACACTCCACTATATGCCCAAGACTTTGAATATATTGCCTTCGTTAGGTAACACACATAATTCCCACATTTCAAGAACTTCTAATGATGACTCACCTCAATTTTCCATAATAGGGGTGACCTCGACTACGGTCATCATACTCGAACATACTTCATAACCTCCTAAGTACAATCTCCGCTATCCGTCCAATGATCCTCATCTGCCATACTTCTTGTACGAACCCGACCGAATGAAAATAATATTCACTAATATATACGGAATCTTATCAAAGAAATCAACAATCCTAAACATAGGGCTCTACATCAAAGAACGCTAAGCTGAAAACGCAGTAAGCCATATGGACCCTAAAGGACACTAGAACCTGATGCTCAGATACCACCTGTAACACCCCGCCTAATTAAATACCGAGCGGCCAGTCCCATATCAAATTAAAACATAATATACAGTTGGCTCATTCTTAGCATCACTGTTGAAAACATTTACAACACACCCAATACCCAATTAAGCTGGTGTTAAAAACTATCCAAATTTTAATTTCAACAGAATCCATTTTTAGTTTACAAATAAGACAACACATATTATTCTACAACGTTAATAACCGAACAGATAACTCAAAAGAATTTAAATGCATTTCGAATAAATATTCCCACATAATAATCCAATATAATAATCCCTACGATAGTAAATGTATTAAAATGACACGAATACAATAGTATTTGACTCCGATAGAAAAGATAACTGAATTCCTTTGGGCGACATGCCCTAATTAAAAGAATACTGTGAATCAAATGAAGATAGGCGTCTAAGCAATATTCCATAGCTCGTAATAATCCACTAAAGTTAGCATCCCTGCTGCTGGACACCTGATATAGAAGATACAATAGAAAAGAGAATATGCAAGGAAACGGGTCGGTGCCCGATGTGAAAATGATTTTGAAAACAACAAGTATTTAACAAGTGCAATAAAGCATTTATTATGTACATGTTAGTATCCCACTCTCACTTTCTATTCTCACCTCTCATCCAGAGTGCATACTTAACGTTTCTTATTATCCTCCTAATCAATGGTTCCTCTTCTCTAGTTTCCATATTATGATTCCGCTCCATATCATAACCCCGTATGTCCCATACCATACGTCATATAATCATTCCAATACGTTTCTCATTAACATGATTCATTTCTCATTAATATGAATTAAGCTTTTCAATTCTATAAGAATAAACATTCATTAACTTAATTCCATTCTCTTTCTCTATTCACCATTATCTATAATTATCACCGTAGATAGATTTAACTACTATATACATTCATACAATTCATTACTTATCTATACATATATAATAGGCACCTCGAGTCACAGCTGCGGTGCAATGCATTACTCTGCTATCATGTCTCATCATCGCTGGTCGCCGAATAGGGGACTAAAGGTTCCGTAAGGATTTCTCGAACCACAAACAACAACATACAAATTGGAGGCGAACATAGTTCTCGTGTCCATGTGTCATGCACATACCTACATTCCCACAATCAGTGGACTTATCAACTCCGCGATAAGTCTTTCATAGTCCTATGTTCTTGAGAGACAAATCAAAGATCCCATGGATTCATCAGGATATGACTGCCCTCATGCGTAAACCTCCCGTCGATAGCAAGTAAGCCAGGTAAATCATACACATAAACCATCAATCAATAAAATAGGCATTATCATACCTATAATATTATATCAACAAGGTACTCACATTACCCTAAGATATTTCCCATACGTAGCATTATATCTCTTTAAATCCTACATATTAAAATATTATGACTTTACTGCACAATTTAATTATCCCCGAGCCTCACTCATTACTCAAGGTTCAACTAGGTTTTCCTCAATGTAATTATTCAGTAAGAAATCACTAATATCCTACTAATCCATACTATCTTATCTCCCGAATTACTTCGAATTAAACTCATCCTTTAATTAGGGTTAAAACCTATAGTTTCAAATCTCTTATAAACACATCCTCTATCAACTAGGATTGAATATCATCATCACATGGCTCATAATCTATAGTGTTTCATTCACACGATATGACTTATCAACAAAACCAACATCCTCGCATCCTCTAACATCTCTCCACTCCCGACGTTGTTAAGGTTCGTGCGCGGAGTGTCTCGCAAAGCTAAATCGAAATAAGGAACCCCTCCAATACACTACTACTTAACTTTGTCAATCATGGAGGTCCGTCAACTTCAAATACGCAACCGGGATAACCTCATCCCCTCTTTCAACTAAATGTGGTCTAAATTTCCTTCTATTTCCAGGAGCCATATCTCTAAGTGCTTGTACTACACTTGATCCTTGCGAAATCAATAATGAGCTTAAACTCAGTCCTTCAAATTGTAACCCTAAGGCTACCCAAGTGTTATATTAAATCTCCCCTATCAGACCTATCCATAATCCTCATGAATACCGATTAGAATCCAACAACTGCATCTAGCAAACGAAATTTCTTTCAATTTAATTATCATCATTCTAATCAATTAAATCCCAATCACATTAATTCGATTATCATCTAGGGCTTACTAATCTTCTCTAAGTCCCATAATATCCAATTAATAATCACCAAACATCTAAAAAAGGTTTGGGATAAGAACCAACATTAAAAAGAAAGAACTTTGATAATTCTGGGGAGGTCGATCGATCGAAGGCAGGGGGTCAATCGATTGGTCTCCCAGGTATCAGCTGTAATACCCCGTATTTTTGTGATATTTATTTATCGGATTAATTATATTAAACGCGTATTAATAGGAAATTAATCCGGATTAAAATACTAGCGTGATGCGAGTTGGTATTTGAATATAACGTGCATATATGATTATATATGAATATTGAAGTATGAAATTTGTCGTGAGATTGAAATACGGCAATTTGGAAATTTTGTTGAGACGCGTGTGACAGTCGCGTCATGGTATATAATGATGATAATTAAAAAAAAAGTGAATTTTATTTCTACAAACCGTATGGTCATTTTGAGTGCGCCAACGCGTCCGAAAGGGTCGAAATAGTCAGAAAACACTAGCCGGGGGTTAAGTTTGGGTCCCGGGTCATTATTGGGCCATACCGGTAACTTATAAGGGCATTTTGGTAATTTCAGAAATTGGGTAATTAAAACCCACGAAAATAAGAGTTAAAATCTAACTTAGTATTAACCCACTAATCCATTTCCAACCCCAATTTAGGAAGTGGGCTACGAGAGAGGTTATAACTTGGCAAAACCTACCTCACCTCCATTAGCACCTTGAGAACTTGAGAAGAAAGCTTGGAGAGAGAGAGAGAGGAGGAATTCTGCAGAGGAGAGAGAGAACCATTCATTAGATTCGTCATCAAATCCAGAGTTACCCTTAAGGCAAGTGATTTAATTTTGTTTTTATAGAGAATGTTTCTTCCATGTGTAGGAATTGATAAAAATCTGATTTGTTCTTGGGAGTTAATGAAAAACTCATTAAATTGGAAATAGAATCTTAGATATTAATGAGGAATTGCAAGTAGAATTATATGTAGGCGATTATTCTGATGTTAATAATATCTTGGATGAAACAAAAACGGATTATAGTAGGTTCAATTATGATGTATAAATGTTAGGGTTCATGTTCATATAAATTGGGAATAAATAAAGAGATTTGAAGATTTGATGATGTTTAAGATGAGTTAGCCCTATATAAACAATTGATTATGACCTAAGAGTGTTTAGTACGAATTATGAACCTTAAAATGATGTTGGGTCTATTTTTATGTGAGATTAGGAGTGAAGAAAATTGGGAAAAACGAAATATGGATTTCTGGGCTCGAAACTGGCCACTCGTTAGAAGACCTGCCCAGGTCGTTCGAACGAGCTCGTTCGAACGAGCTTCTAACGAGTTGACCTTTGACTTCTCACGAGGGTGAAGTTCGTTCGATAATCTTGTTTGAACGAGATCTCATTATATAGCCCAGTTCGTTCGAACGAACTCTCGTTCGAACAGCCTCGTTCGAACGAGACTTCGAACGAGTTGACAGTTTAGGCTTTTTAGCCTGTTTTGATCCCGAGTGCCTCGTAACCTTGTGTATAGGTAGAGATAGCCTTCCCTTGATGAGAAATTGATATATTTGGGATGTTTGGGATATAATGAGGAGTCAAACCTAGAAGTGTAGTTTGAACCTAAAGGAAAATAGGAAGTGGGACGTGAGGGTCTATTACGTTGCGAGAACTATTGACGGCCTAATTTATTATATTAACCGGGAACATATAAATTGTGTAGTATTATATGTCGGTATGAAAATGAGAAGTGTACCACCAATAGATTATGGGGATTACTAAGATGTCTGAATACTTAGTATATGTATTGATTTTATGTGTATGACATACCTACCATACTTGCTATCACGGGAGGTTGCGTTCGCTTAGGGCCTTCTAATCCTTGTGTTGCCCGGATTTAGATTGGTTACCTCGATGAACATAGGTCAGAGAAGGACTTATTGGGATGTTAATAAGTTTGCTGATCGTGGGAGCGTAGGTATGTGCGTGACCCATGTGATGTGACTGTGTTCGCCTCCATTATTTGTGATGTTGTTATCTGAACGATTCCTGAGAGATTCGGAATGCGTCATCCTTATGTACGTGATGTACCGGGATGGATAGCAGAGTATGTGTGCACCGCAGCTTAGTCTCGGGGTGCTTGTATTGTATATTTATGATGTGAATAATATACACTTAATTAATTGGAACTTTCATGTTAATATTGTGAATAAAATTATGGTATTGTTTTGAGAAAACATAACGGGTTAACCGATAGTGAAATGTATTACATATTGAGAATCTGAGTTCAAGTAAAGCCCTCTATTTATTTGATAACGCTAGAATGTATTATGGGAATCGAGTAGTAAGGGGTAGAACTTATTACGGTTTGGTTAGATATGGATGTCTTATAGATGGGTACGGTACGTTAGGAGTGCACATGTAGTCGAGAGGTGAGAATTTCATGTGAGTGCACGTCCTAACATGTATTTTGCATTTAATGTTTTAATGTTATTAAAACACTTGCTTTTTTTAAAATGATTTCCACTGTCGGGCTCTGACCCATTTGCTTTCAAATCTATTTTTGTAAAAACCATTTTAGGTGCCCAGCCACAAGGACACCATGCATAGGATTCTCATTCAGGTGACGAGCTGTAGCTGTTTGTGGAAGTTACAGGACTTTGCTTGTAGACGCTTCATCTATCCTGACTCGATATTCATCAGTTATCAGTTGTAGGTCATGTCGCCCATTTCTTTTAGAGACATTTCATTTATTTCAGTTATTCAGACCTTTGGAATGTAATTATTCAGGATTCAGACTTGTAGTTTTATTTTTCAGTTGTGGGATTGTTGTGAGGAGTCTTTCCTCCGGATTATATTTATGTTGTTGGTAATTCTTTACTTGATTGTAGTGAATGGTTATTATTCTTTCTTTTACTGCATGTTAATCAGACTTAACTTAAAATTTGGCACTTACTTTTAAATACTAGGTGGTTAGTAATTATTAAAATGTTTTCGACAG
This sequence comes from Sambucus nigra, assembly GCA_949130495.1. Taxonomy (NCBI): domain Eukaryota; kingdom Viridiplantae; phylum Streptophyta; class Magnoliopsida; order Dipsacales; family Adoxaceae; genus Sambucus; species Sambucus nigra. Next base: position 509,627,726 of record OX422212.1, read on the forward strand.
TGATGCTATTAACTGAACCAACTTGGCATTTTGAATTAATTTAATAAAGGAGTAGCTACCCGGTATTTAATTAGTCGGGGTGTCACAGGTGGTATCAGAGCATCAGGTTCTAGTGTCCATTAGGATCTGTACGGCTTATTATGTTTCCGCTGAGCTTTCTTTGATGTGGAGCCCTATATTTTAGGACTGTTGTATTCTTTTGTATATGCTACGTTCTTCAGCTATTTAAAGTTTATAACTGTGAACTTATAAACTTCATTCTTATTTCAGATGCCTCCACGACGTGCACAAAGGATTCCCAGGGATGCAACGCCAGAACCACAGCCGGCACCAGTTCAGGGCACGATGAATGCCGCCGAGGTTGCAGCCATTGTGGCCCAGGCGGTAAATGCCGCACTAGCTGTAGTTCAGCAGGCACCACCTCAGGCACCGATAGCCACGCCAGTTCAGGCTCATGCATTCCCGTCTTCTAGGGAACGTGTACGTGATGCTTTTCAGAAAGCACACCCTCCGGAGTTCGCAGGTAGCTCCGATGTAGTAGTTTCAAGTCAGTAGAGGAAGGACATGCAGCGACACCTGAGGATGTATGGGTGCACAGATGTCCAGAAGTAGATACTAGCTACCTTTAAGCTAGTAGGATCTGCACTGCAGTGGTGGGAGTCTATTACCACCGTAGAGGAGAGGGATACTCTCACTATTCGGGAGTTTTGGGTGCGGTTTGACCGCAAGTACTTTTCGTCGGCTGTTCACACAGAGATTAGGAGGAAGTTGATGAGCCTCAAGCAGGAGGGTAAGACTGTGGACGATTATGAGGCCGAATTTACTGATCTTCTGGACATTGTTCCGGATGAGATACCGAAGGAGGAGAAGAAGATACAGAAATTTACGGATGGGTTGACATGGAGGATTCATCAGCACTTGCTAGGGAACCTCTCGTTAGCCACTTATTCTGATGTGATTAACGGTGCATTGCTCCATTGCCAGGATCACCGCTTTCACATGGACGAGGGAAAGCGATCGGGAGAGTCTAGCCATCAGGGCAGGACTGGAGGAAATGGTGCCAGTGGGGCACAATCTGTTCAGGGGCAGAGGCAGGGTGATCAGGGTACCCAGCAGGGGGATCACAAGAGGTTCAGGTCAGGAAATTTCAGGCACGGACAGGGAGGTTTTCGGCAGGGCCATCAGGGTCCGAACGGCCATCAGCACCAGCAGGGTCAGAATGGTCAACAGCAGTTTCAGCAGGGCCAGCAGGGCCAGTGGAGGAATGGTAACGGCCACCAGGGCCGGGGACAGCAGGGACAGAGAGGGGGGAACTTCCCGGGGAAGTGTTTCGTTTGTGGCAAGACTGGCCATAAACGCCAGGACTGTCCTGATAGGGGTAGGGCCCCGCAGCAGTAGCAGGGTGCTCGACATGAGCCACAGAGGCCACTTTTTCCACCAGCCCTCCCAGCTCCAGCCCAGGTGCCAGCTCTTCCAGCCATTCCAGCAGTTCCTGTGCAGCAGGGACAGTTACAGTATGGACGTGTCTATAACGTCCACCAGGCAGCAGCTCCGCAGGCACCACCCGCGATTGAGGGTATGTTTCCTATCCATGGTACTATGGTTCAGATTTTATTTGATACGGGGGCAACACATTGCTTTATAGCTACACATTTTGCGAAAGCCTTAGGGTTGTTAGCCACAGCAGAGAGCACAGTGATGTGTGCAGACTCACCATTGGGGAGTGGGTCACTTATTTTCTTTATATGCCGGGGAGTAGGGGTAGAGATTGGTAGTCTGGTGTTACCTGCAGATATGTTAGTATTAGAGATGACCGAGTATGATGCCATTATTGGTATGGATTAGCTTGTTGCGTACCGAGCCATGATTGACTGTTTCAGTAGGAGTATTATCTTTGCCATTCCTGGGCAGGAGATGTTTTTGGTGGCGATGCCTCGTTCCAAGGGAGGATCGTCCACTCATTTGTACTATATAGAGGAGGAGACCTCTAAGGAGGTGGTGATACCACTTGATTCGATTCCAGTTGTTAGAGAGTTTGCCGATGTATTTCAGGATATACCTGGATTACCCCCCAGTCGAGAGATAGACTTTGTTATAGACTTATTGCCAGATACGAGACCTATAGCACGCGCACCGTACCGTATGGCTCCAGCTGAGATGAGGGAGTTACGGGATCAGATTGAGCAGTTGTTGGGTCAGGGGTTTATACGGAGGAGTACTTCACCGTGGGGTGCCCCTGTGTTGTTCGTGAAGAAGAGAGATGGTTCACTGAGATTGTGTGTGGACTACTGAGAGTTGAATAAGGTCACGATACGGAATAAGTATCCGTTGCCTCGAATCGATGACTTATTCGACCAGTTGAGAGGAGCTTCTTTCTTCTCAAAGATTGATTTGAGATCGGGATACCATCAATTGCGTATCAGGGAGGATGATGTCTCGAAGACTGCGTTCTTGTCGAGATATGGTTCTTACGAGTTTCGGGTTATGCCTTTTGGTTTGACCAATGCTCCAGCCGTGTTTATGGATTTGATGAATAGGGTGTTCAGGGATTTCCTAGATCAGTTTGCCATTGTCTTCATTGATGATATTCTGGTTTACTCCCAGACAGAGGAGGAGCACGCCGAGCATTTGAGACAAGTTTTGCAGACACTACGTCAGAACGAGTTGTATGCAAAGTATGAGAAATGCGGGTCTTGGCTGAAGGAGGTCCAATTTTTGGGACATATTATTTCCGACCGGGGAATATCTGTTGATCCGGGGAAGGTATCCGCGGTGAGGGAGTGGCGACAGCCCACGACACCGACAGAGATTCGTAGTTTCTTGGGCCTAGCAGGATACTACAGGAGGTTCATTCGGGTATTCTTGAAGATAGCAGATGCTTTGACACATCTGACTCGTAAGGGTGTACCATTCATCTGGAGTGATGCCTGTCAGTTGGCATTCGATGAATTGAAGGATAAGTTTACCTCAGCACCTGTGTTAGCATTATCGAGACCGGGAGTTGAGTATTTAGTTTACACCGATGCGTCCTTGCAAGGACTTGGAGGTGTATTACAGCAGGAGAGTCAGGCCATTGCTTATGCATCCCGTAAGCTAAAGCCTCACGAGAAGAATTACCCCACTCATGACTTGGAGTTGGCGGCAGTTGTATTTGCCCTTCGTATTTGGAGACATTACCTTTTGGGGGAAAAGTTTCGATTGTTCACGGACCACAAGTCCCTACAGTACCTATTCACGCAGAAGGAGTTGAGTATGCGACAACGGAGGTGGCTTGAGTTCGTGAAGGATTATCAATTCGATATCCAGTATCACCCAGGGAAGGCTAACGTGGTAGCAGACGCGTTGAGCCGGAGGCCAGCAGATGAAGTGGCAGGGGTGTGGAAGGCCAAGTGGAAAGAATTGGGACACCAGGATGCAGTGGCCCGATCATTCATGTCGGTAATGACTGTTACACCACGGATTGTCACGAGAGTGGTAAAGGCACAAGCAGATGACTCGTTCTGTCAGGAGCAGATAGTTCGATTATTGGCAGAGGGAGCCGAATCCTATATCGTTAGCTCAGACGGGGGACTATGCTTCAACGAGAGATTGGTAGTTCCGGAAGGGGAGGAATTGCGGCACGAGGTGATGGCCGAGTCGCACGGCTCACGGTTCGCGGTACATACCGGTGGGGACAAAATGTACCAAGACATGAGACGTCAGTATTGGTGGAGTGGGATGAAGAGAGATATTGCCGTGTTTGTTTCAAAATGTGCCACTTGCCAGCTTGTAAAAGTGGATCATCAGAGACCGGCAGAACTGCTACAGCCATTAGAAATCCCGATGTAGATGTGGGAGAGCATCTCCATGGACTTTATCACGGGGTTGCCTACGTCACAGAGAGGTCACGACTCCATATGGGTAATTGTGGACCGGTTGACCAAAGTTGCTCATTTTTTACCCGTAAGGACAGACTACACTACGGGACAGTATGCCCAGCTCTTCATTTCAGAGATAGTGAGACTTCACGGTATGCCCTTAAATATCGTGTCTGACCGAGACAAGATATTTGTTTCACGGTTTTAGGAGAGTTTTCAGGAGGCCATGGGCACAGAATTGCGATTGAGTATGGCGTACCACCCACAGACCGACGAGCAAATGGAGTGTACAAACCAAATGTTGAAGGACATGCTACGTATGAGTATCATTGATTTTGGGGGTGGATGGGAGCAGTATCTTCCACTGGTGGAGTTTGCTTACAATAACTCCTACCAGTTCACCATTGGCATGGCTCCATTTGAGGCATTGTACGGTAGACCTTGTCGTTCCCCAGCATGTTGGTTGGAGGTAGGGGACAACAAACTACTTGGAACGGAGGTGATTCAGGATACTTCGGCAAGGATAAAATTGATTCGGAGTCGCATTCGGGTAGCTCAAGATCGGTAGAAGAGCTATGCTGATGCGAAGAGGTTCTTCAGGGAGTTTCAAGTGGGGGACCAAGTTTTGCTCAGAGTATCTCCTATGAAGGGGATTATGCATTTCGGGAAGAAAGGGAAGTTGGCACCGAGATATGTGGGACCATTTCCTATTATTGAGCGGATTGGACCGGTTGCGTATAGGCTTGGGTTACCGGAGCATTTACATCGGGTTCACGATGTGTTTCATATTTCCTCACTAAGGAAATATCTTAGAGACGATTTGGCTCATTCTAACATTGCTGTAGAGGACATCGATCTCCAGCCTGATAGATCCTACGAGGAGGGGCCGATTGCTATTTTGGACCGAAGTGAGCGGAAACTGCGGTCAAAGATAGTTCCGTTAGTACGTGTTCAATGGCGACATCATAATGTCGTGGAGTCCACATGGGAGCGCGAGGATGAAATGCGCGAATGTTATCCAGAGTTGTTCTTACCAGGTACTTACTAGTTCCGAATTTCGGGACGAAATTCAGTTATTAGGAGGGAAGTATGTAATACCCTGTATTTTTGTGATATTTATTTATGGGATTAATTATATTAAAAGCGTATTAATTGGAAATTTATCCAGATTAAAATACTAGCGTGATGCGAGTTGGTATTTGAATATAACGTGCATATATGATTATATATGAATATTGAAGTATGAAATTTGTCGTGAGATTGAAATACGGCAATTTTGAAATTTTGTTGAGACGCGTGTGACAGTCGCGTCATGGTATATAATGATGATAATTATAAAAAAAAAAGTGAATTTTATTTCTATAAACCGTATGGTCATTTTGAGCGCGCCAACGCGTTCGGAAGGGTCGAAATAGTCAAAAAACACTAGCTGGGGGTTAAGTTTGGGTCCCGGGGCATTATTGGGCCATACCGGTAACTTATAAGGGCATTTTGGTAATTTCAGAAATTGGGTAATTAAAACCCACGAAAATTAGAGTTAAAATCTGACTTAGTATTAACCCACTAAGCCATTTCCAACCCCAATTTAGGAACTGGGCTACGAGAGAGGTTATAACTTGGCAAAACCAACCTCACCTCCATTAACACCTTGAGAACTTGAGAAGAAAGCTTGGAGAGAGAGAGAGAGAGAGGAGGAATTCTGCAGAGGAGAGAGAGAACCATTCATCAGATTCATCATTAAATCCAGAGTTACCCTTAAGGCAAGTGATTTAATTTCATTTTTATAGAGAATGTTTCTTCCATGGGTAGGAATTGATAAAAATATGATTTGTTCTTGGGAGTTAATGAAAAACCCATTAAATTGGAAATAGAATCTTACATATTGATGAGGAATTGCAAGTAGAATTATATGTAGGCGATTATTCTGATGTTAATAATATCTTGGATGAAACAAAAACGGATTATAGTAGGTTCAATTATGATGTATAAATGTTAGGGTTCATGTTCATATAAATTGGGAATAAATAAAGAGATTTGATGATGTTTAAGATGAGTTAGCCCTATCTAAACGTTTGATTATGACCTATGAGTGTTTAGTACGAATTATGAACCTTAAAATGATGTTGAGTCGATTTTTATGTGAGATTAGGAGTGAAAAAAATTGGGAAAAATGAAATAAGGATTTCTGGGCTCGAAACTGGCCACTCGTTAGAAGACCTGCCCAGGTCGTTCGAACGAGCTCGTTCGAACGAGCTTCTAACGAGTTGACCTTTGACTTCTAACGAGGGTGAAGTTCGTTTGATAATCTCGTTCGAACGAGATCTCATTAGATAGCCCAGTTCGTTCGAACGAACTCTCGTTCGAACAGCCTCGTTCGAACGAGACTTCGAACGAGTTGACAGTTTAGGCTTTTTAGCCTGTTTTGATCCCGAGTGCCTCGTAACCTTGTGTATAGATAGTGATAGCCTTCCCTTGATGAGAAATTGATATATTTGGGATGTTTGGGATATAATGAGGAGTCAAACCTAGAAGTGTAGTTTGAACCTAAAGGAAAATAGGAAGTGGGACGTGAGGGTCTATTACGTTGCGAGAACTATTGACGGCCTAATTTATTATATTAACCGGGAACATATAAATTGTGTAGTATTATATGTCGGTATGAAAATGAGAAGTGTACCACCAATAGATTATGGGGATTACTAAGATGTCTGAATACTTAGTATATGTATTGATTTTATGTGTATGACATACCTACCATACTTGCTATCACGGGAGGTTGCGTTCGCTTAGGGCCTTCTAATCCTTGTGTTGCCCGGATTTAGATTGGTTACCTCGATGAACATAGGTCAGAGAAGGACTTATTGGGATGTTAATAAGTTTGCTGATCGTGGGAGCATAGGTATGTGCGTGACCCATGTGATGTGACTGTGTTCGCCTCCATTATTTGTGATGTTGTTATCTGAACGAGTCCTGAGAGATTCGGAATGCGTCATCCTTATGTACGTGATGTACCGGGATGGATAGCAGAGTATGTGTGCACCGCAGCTTAGTCTCGGGGTGCTTGTATTGTATATTTATGATGTGAATAATATACACTTAATTAATTGGAACTTTCATGTTAATATTGTGAATAAAATTATGGTATTGTTTTGAGAAAACATAACGGGTTAACCGATAGTGAAATGTATTACATATTGAGAATCTGAGTTCAAGTAAAGCCCTCTATTTATTTGATAACGCTAGAATGTATTATGGGAATCGAGTAGTAAGGGGTAGAACTTATTACGGTTTGGTTAGATATGGATGTCTTATAGATGGGTACGGTACGTTAGGAGTGCACATGTAGTCGAGAGGTGAAAATTTCATGTGAGTGCACGTCCTAACATGTATTTTGCATTTAATGTTTTAATGTTATTAAAACACTTGCTGTTTTTAAAATGATTTCCACTGTCGGGCTCTGACCCATTTGCTTTCAAATCTATTTTTGTAAAAACCATTTTAGGTGCCCAGCCACAAGGACACCATGCATAGGATTCTCATTCAGGTGACGAGCTGTAGCTGTTTGTGGAAGTTACAGGACTTTGCTTGTAGACGCTTCATCTATCCTGACTCGATATTCATCAGTTATCAGTTGTAGGTCATGTCGCCCATTTCTTTTGGAGACATTACATTTATTTCAGTTATTCAGACCTTTGGAATGTAATTATTCAGGATTCAGACTTGTAGTTTTATTTTTCAGTTGTGGGATTGTTGTGAGGAGTCTTTCCTCCGGATTATATTTATGTTGTTGGTTATTCTTTACTTGATTGTAGTGAATGGTTATTATTCTTTCTTTTACTGCATGTTAATCAGACTTAACTTAAAATTTGGCACTTACTTTTAAATACTAGGTGGTTAGTAATTATTAAAATGTTTTCGACAGTGATGCTATTAACTGAACCAACTTGGCATTTTGAATTAATTTAATAAAGGAGTAGCTACCGGGTATTTAATTAGTCGGGGTGTCACATCAGCCCAGTTTTTTCTGCATTTCTTCTACTACGGGTTTAACCATTTTTTATCAATCAAACCTTTATATTAACAACCCAAATGACTTATAAACCTTACTACATGATATATCAACATATATAAATGATTTCTAATGCACTAAACATCCTGGAATCATCAAGAGTTTGAATTAAAGCCTATATTTATCCTTATTTTTCCAGAAAATTATATATATGATATCTTCAAGAACACAACAATGATTCTCATAATTTCTTCAACAACTTACTTATTATTTCGTGGATTACTATCTACCTACAACATGAGTTTGATTCCCATATATTTTCAGTTTCCAGAAATCCATTAACAGCTTTATCCTTTCATCTTCCAAACATGAAAAATCTCCTCTTTTTATAACTATTCTAACATGGACAATATACAAACTTAGATTGCAATTATCAAACACTTGCCTCTCATGAAGATCTGATCCTTTGGTGTAGTATATCACAGGTGGCTCTCCCTTTTTCGGCCAACTTCCGGTGGTGGTTGGTGGTGGTGACCTTTGGTCTTTAGTTCTTCTCATTTCCATGTAAACTCTTCTCTTCCCAAGCAACCTTTCACTCTCTCTAGGAAGATGACTTCTCTATTTTGTGTAGAAGAGATTAATGAAACCACGTACACTTAATCTCCAAATATTTATAATAGGACAAAACCCAAAATCACTATTCATTCCCCTTGTAAAAATGACCAAAATGACCTTTTGGGTTGTCTTTTCATTTCCAAATGACCCGAGACCCAAAACCAACATCCAAATAGACTATTCTGACTATTTCAAACCTTTCGGATGCAAAGATGCAGTAAAAATGATGTAAGGTCTATAGAAAATTAATTCCCTTTTTAATTTAACAAACTAGTCCCGACACGTCCCATACCGCGTCCGACTAGAATTTCAAATTACTGAATTAATATCACACCGTCATATCAATAACATCACATTCATATATTACCTAAAATATTTTTAAGTAATATTCAGAATCATTCATTTTAATACCCACAATTTGGATAAAACCCAGATGAATTAATTTATACAAAAATCCAATTAATCCATTAATTTAAAATATAACCCATTTTAAAAGTCATTAAAATCACGGGGTATTACATTGTGGTTGGGCTTCCTCGATCTCAGAAAGGGTCAGATTCGATTTGGGTAGTGGTGGATAGATTGACGATGTCCGCTCATTTTCTAACAGTCAAGACTATGTATACAGTTGATAGGTATGCTAGATTGTATGTTAATGAAATTATTCGATTGCATGGAGCTCCGGTATCTATTATTTAAGATAGGGACCCTACTTTTACATCCAGATTTTGGGATAGTTTGATGTATGCTATGGGTACTAACTTGAAGTTTAGTACGGCTTTTCATCCTCAGACAGATGGGCAGTCTGAAAGGACAATACAGATTTTGGAAGATATTCTTAGAGCTTGTATGCTCGATTTTAAAGGAAATTGGGATGAATATTTGCCCTTGATGGAATTGCATATAACAATAGTTTTCAATCTAATATTAGTATGGCACCATATGAAGCGTTGTATGGTAGATGGTGTCGTACACCCGTATACTAGGGTGAAGATGGTGAAAGACAGATAGAGGGTCTAGAGTTGATTGGAGTTACCACTGAAAAAGTGGAAATTATTCGAGATAGAATGAGAACGGTTCAAAGCAGACATAAAAGTTATGCAGATAAGAGACGGAAAGATTTAGAATTTCAGAAGGGGGATTATGTGTTTCTTTGGATATCTCCATGGAAAGGAGTTATGAGGTTTGGAAAGAAAGGTAAATTAAGTCCACGCTACATTGGACCTTATGAAATTCTTGAGAAAGTCGAGATGGTTGCCTACAAGATAGCGTTACCAAAGGAGTTAGCTCGATTACATGATGTTTTCCATGTTTTCATGTTGAGATAGTATGTAGAAGATCCTTCACATGTATTGGTGGAACAACCTATTGCGTTGAAAGAAGATTTGAGCTATGTGGAAGAACTACTTGCAATCGTTGATAGGAAAGAACAAATATTAAGATCAAAAGTGATCCCACTTGTGAAGGTTATTTGGTGAAGGCATTCCATGGAAGAAGCCACATGGTAGAGTGAGGATATCATGAAGATGCGTCATCCATATTTGTCAATTTCGGGGACGAAATTTCCTAACAGGGGGAGAATTGTGACAACCCGAATATAATTATGATAAATTATGTTTAAATCATGATTGGAATATGTGATATGGATAATATTTTATTATTATATATAATTTTAAGTCATTATATTTAGTCTAATCCTAGCGCCATAAAGCATGAAATATTGAATTAGTTACAAATGTGAAATTTTGAAGTTTTCGGTAGGAATGTTCAAGTTTAAGACTAGTTTTGGCCTTTATGACATAACAATTGATTTTAGGTATAAACTATGTAATTGTATATATATGAGTTAGGTTTGTAACACAACAAACGGTCAATCGAATGGACATCCGAATGGGAAGATATTGTCTTTTTATGAACAAGGGCTAAAGTAGTCATTTAGCCTTAAATGATATTTTATTTTATATGATGCCACATGTTATAAATTGATTGGTTGGAGGTGGAGGTTGTCTTGGCCGACTTAAAACCTTGATATATCCTCCTTTCTTCATCAAACTCAGTTTAGGAGAGTTTTGAGTTGAGGAAAAACAATTGTGAGGGTTAGGAAGAAAAAAGTGAGGAGAAACATTCAAAAAAATTCATAGAAAATTACGTAAAAGCCCCTAAGGTAATTCCAACCATGAATTTTATTATTTTTCTTGCATTTATGATTTATATGATATAAATCCTTGATTTTTTATTGACCTTTCATGATTGGGTGCATATGTATGGATATATGCAAGTTTAAGTTAAGTTGAATGTACAAAACCCTAAAATTGCTTTGTTTAGAAACTTTGTTTATTCAAATTTCCATATATTTTTGTATACTTACTGGAATTGATTCATTCCAATTGTACATTAACCTGGACTCATATATGTATGACATATACGAAAATCATGTAAAAATACCAAGAAATGAGTCTTTGGTGAGAGTTTGAAGTTTGGGTATGAAATGTTCCCTAAGGGTGAAAGTATGCTTGCCATGTGTTCGGTGTTTTGCTTGACATATCAAACGAACCTTAAAAATTATGAAACTTTAATTTTTAATTTTTAATATGTTTACTGATGTTGGGTGAAATATCATAGAAATTTATGATGTATAAAAATTATGAAAATTCCTGGAAGTTGAATGAACGATAAAAGAGCCTATAGGGCAGATTTGTTATGTGGTAAAGAAATGGGCATATCTTGCCCTAGGAAAATTGAAATATCGCACCGTGTTTTGTATTGGAATCCTAATATGATAAGGATTGAATTACCAAGAATAAATTAATCTATATTTGGTCTATGATTTGGATATGTTAAATATATTAACATGGATTTGGATGGAACTTCACTTGTGATAAATGATTTGAATGGAATCATGTGATGCTTATGGATTGAATTATGTTTAAATCATTCTTTGGATTATTGATATTATTATGATGATACTAATATTTTAAGAATGATAGGAAGGGAAGAAGAGATAATTGAACAAATACCAGATAAAGGCAAGGAAAAAGCCAGTTAAACTATTAAGGTGAGTGTACTTATGATTGTTCATATATAGATATTAAAATGATATGTTGGATTTGAATATAGCTCTAAGAGAGGATTTGTTTGAATACTTCGGTGTTCAGGGTTTCTTTGGATATTCAAATATACAGGATTTCTTATTGCCAATGGGCAAAATTATTTGGATCATATGATCCAGGATTTGTTATTGCCAATGGGAAGAATTATTTGGATCTTATGATCCATGATTTGTTATTGCCAATGGGCAGAATTATTTGGATCTTATGATCCAGGATTTGTTATTGCCAATGGGCAGGATTGTTCAGATTTTATATCCAACGATTCGATATAGCATTGGTATTCCATTGCAGGTAAGGAGTACCTCACTAAGCTAAATGCTTACGGTTTATATTTTAACAATTTCAGGTTTGAACGCTGGCAGCTAGGATACCATATGATCGGTAACTTTGAGAGTTGCACCGTTGGAGAGAGCTGGGGTTTAAATATGGGGATTTTATCATTGTCACATTGAATGTTTTAATATACTCACACATTGTATATATTGAGTTAGCAGGGATTGAGTTGATGATTGTAATATTTAATCATAGTATTGTATATCCGCTTAATTATGACTCTGATATTGATTTCGTTATGGCAAAAGAATAATATTATGTTGATTATGCACATTATGCAGTAAAATATGGATAGATGAATTATATTTCCAATAGGCTCAAGATTATGATTTAATTATTCTAATAATAAATGATTAGTATGGATATTGTGTTTGGGGTGTGACACATATGTCCGGCTAGTTGGTCTCAGACATACCTCTTTCTATTTCCCTTGGTGGCTTCTTCATCAATTTGGTTGGGATCAGGTCGTTCCACCTCGGACAATAGACTTCTTTCCGATAGAAGATTTGACTGAGGGTCTGAATATATGGCTTGGCTCTATGTGTGAGAATCGACATCCGTTGACCCGTCCATCTTAGTCTGTTGGGAGAGTTTGGCATATCCCTGGGGATTATATAAAGTGGTTGTGGAGGAGAGTGGTCAGCAAGATGTTGGCAATGGATACTGGACAAAGGTGGCTTATCTTATTTAATACCATGGAGGGAGGTGTTATGGTTTCTTCGAAGCTGGTTCAAGCTTATCGGTCCATGGAGTGCCTGCGACACTCTGTTCAGGCAGGGGAAGCTTGGGAACCCTAGGATGCATATGATGATGATGGAGCAGGATCTTCTGGTAGCTGTGGATAGGAATCTTAGAGAGTTTATTTTGTAATGGGGAATAAATGAGGGGATTTTATTTTGGATTTTTTAGGAAGGTAGGGGGAAGGGAGTTATCCCTTCCTTTTCTCATATATTCTGTACCGAAATTTCTTATTAGTGAAATAAACAAGTTTTTGGTCATTCATCTATGACTTTTTGACAAGTTTTGTATTTTTTAATTATCTATACCGATCACTAAGGCATATATAATCCTTTTGTTCAAGTATATGTTAGAATGGACTGTTGTTCTCAGAGATAAGAAAAGAATAGTATTTTGTGAAAAATAAAGGGTCGTTCTCATGTAAGGTGAATGAGTTGCCTACGTACCTCTGGGGTTTTGAAGAGTTTTAAATTGTTTGAAAATGTTTTTGCAGAGGCTCAGGCCCACATAGTTCTGGGTAGAAGGAAATGAAGAGATTTTTTTTATTTTTTTTAGAATAGAAGGGAGATGAGAAAAGTCATAGCGCGTCGAGATTTCGAACTAGGGGTAGTACTTCTTGAGACGGTCCAGGTTGATTGGCCAAGACATCTCCTCCCCATCTAAGTCGGTGAGCATGGAGGAACCTCCGGACAAGATCTTCTTGACAATGTAGGGCCCGCTCCAATTGGGCTTGAATTTCCCTCTAGGGTCCCAGATGGGTTCTATTATCTCATTAAAGGATAAATCCCCCTCTCGGACACCGCGGTCCTTGACCCTCTTGTTGAATGAACGCGCTATTTGGCGATGGTACCCTTATATGTGGTATAGAGATTTCAATCTCTTTTCATCTAGGAGGGTCATCTCGTCAAGACGGCTTTGGCACCAGTCTTCTTCGTTGATTTTGCTTTTAAGCATGACGCGCAACGAGGGTATTTCTAGCTCCATGGGTAGGACTTCTTTCATACTGTAAACTATAGAGTAAGGGGTATCTCCAATAGAGGTTCAAATTAAGGTTCGATATCCCCAGAGGGCGTACGGGATACGGTCAACCCAATCTCGACAGCTTTCAGTCATCTTACTGATGATGGACTTGAGGTTCTTATTGGCGGCTTCGACTGAACCATTGGTTTGAGGTCGGTAGGGAGATGATTTGTGTATCTGAATACCATACTCATTGACCACTTTTCTAACTTATGCCTCAAAATTGAAGCCATTATCTGACGCTAACTCGTGCGGGACCCCATATCGACAGATGATGTTTTTCTTGATGAATTTAGCCACTTTCCTGGCATTCAGCATTGCGTATGACTCAGCTTTGACCCATTTGCTGAAGTAATCAATGGCAAATAGGATGAACTCATGCCCATTGGAATAATTTGGTGTAACTTTCCCTATAATGTCGATACCCCAAGTGGACAACGACCAGGGATAAGTCATATTGTATAATTCACGCGGAGGCAGATGCTAAAGGTTGGAGAATTATTGGCATTTGAGGCATCTCCGGACATAGGCGGTGCAATCCTGGGCCATGGTAGTACATTAGTAACCTTGTTGAATGATCTTCTTGGCAAGTATGTGACCATTTATGTGGGGTCCACATTCCCACTTTGGATCTTCTGTATTATCTTTTCAATTTTAGCCTCTGCGATACAGTGCCAATGAGTTCCATCAAAGATACTTTTGAGCAGTGATTCATGACATATGATGTACTAGGCATCCAATCTTCGAAGGGTTTCTCGATTTTCTTGTTAAAACCCTCTGGATACCTACCATGATTGAGGAGGTGCCAAATATCATAGTACCAACAATTGGCTAGTTCGGGATCTTCTATGGAGACAAGCTCAATGTGGTAGCAATGGGTTGGTTTGTCTTATTTTTGAATTTGGAAGGGGGTTATTGTTATTCCTTTGGTCATCTCAACCATGAAGGCCAATGTAGCAAGGGTGTCGATTAGGTTATTCGTTGCTCGAGGTAGGTAATGGAAGGTGATGTCTTGGAATTGGGAGGTTAGCTCTTCTAAGTGGGCATGGAAGGGTTGGAGCTTTTCATCCTTGATTCTCCATTTTTTGAGCACCTGACTAATAACGAGGGTGGAATCCCTATAGACATCTACGCATTGAATACCTTTCTTGAGAGAAACCTTGAGGCCTACCGTGCATGCCTCGTATTCAGTCATGTTATTGGTAAAAGGTAAATCTAGCTTGATGGTGATGGGAGTGTGGGAGTCATTTGGGGCGATCAGAAGTATCCCAATACCATATCCCTTTTTATTAGCAGCGCCATCAAAGAATATTTTCCATCGGAGATTGTTCTAGTAAGTGGAGAGGATGTTTTCATATGGAAATTTGGAGATCTAGACATGGGCTTCATCCATGGGGTAATCAGCGAGGTAGTCAGAGATGAATCTTCCTTTCATGTCTTTCTACGTGATGTACATGATATCAAACTCAAATAGGAGCATCAATAATCAGGCCATTCTTCTGGACAAGGAGGGTTTCTTAAGCAGGTATTTAATGGGTCCATTCGGGATATAAGTTTGATAGGGAAGGCGAGCATGTAGTGTCATAACTTTTGGGTGACCCAAACAAGCGCGGCACATGCCTTTTCCAAAGAAGTGTAATTGACTTCGTACCCGACCAATTTATGACTGGCATAATAGATGGCTCTTTCTTTGCCGTAATCTTCATGGTATTGGGATAACAAAACCCCAGCTATAGTGTCGGTTATGGTTAAGTATAGGAGGAAAGGGAGACCAGGCTATGGTGGCATGAGTACCGAGGGTTGAGTCAGATATTATTTGATTCGGTCAAAAGATTCTTGGCAGGCCTCATTCCAAACCTTAGTTGAAATCGTTTCAGAGGAGATTGAAAATAGGTTCGCAAATGGAGGTTAACTGGCTGATGAACCGGGTGATGTATTGTAATTTCCCAAGGAAACCTCGGACCTCCTTCTCTGTTTGGGGAGATTGCATCTCAAGTATGGCTTTCAGCTTGGGGGGATCTACTTTTATCCCCTTCTCACTGACCATGAATCCCAAGAGTTTCCCCCTTGTAACGTCGAAGATGTATTTCTGTAGATTGAGTCTCATCTGATACTGTCGTAGTCATTTGAAGAACTTCTGGAGAGCGGGAACATGACCTTCTTTAGTCTTGGATTTGATAATATTATCAACCACATAAACATCATCTTCTTTGTGAATCAAATCGTGCGTCATGGTTGTGGCAACCCTTTGGTAGGTACCCCCAATTATCTTGAGACAAAATGTCATAACAGTGTAACCAAAGGTTCCCCATGGGTGCATTTTGATTTGGTTGTATTCGGCAAACCTGTCGATGAATTACTTGAGAGCATGACTGGCTATGTTGTCCACGATCATGTCGATATTGGGTAATGGATAATCATCCTTTAGAGAGGCTTTGTTCAAGTCCCGGTAGTCTACGCACATCCTAACCTTCCCTTCTAATTTTGGCACAGGCATTATGTTGGCTAGCCATGTGGGATATTCGATCACACGAATTAAGCCCACATTTAATTATTTAACCACCTCTTCTTTGACCTTGAGCGACCATTCGATGCGGAGCTTTCTCAACTTTTGTTTAATCGTCTTGTAATCTAGGAGAGTGGGAATCTCATGCTGATCTATTTCAGGATCAATGTCGGGCATATCGCCATAGGACCATGCGAAGACATCCATGAATTCCTTTAGCAATTCTTCGAGTTGTGTGCGCTCATGCTCGTCAAGGGTATCCCCTATCCTAATCTTTCACAGTTGGCTATTAGAACCGAGGTTAATAACAACAGTCACTTCTTCATTAACTTGAATGCGGTTATATTATTTATTATTAACCTTATTTAGACCAGTCAAGAATTTTTCATTGGCAAAATCATCATCATCAAAAGTTTGATTAGAATCTAGACAATTAATGTAAGGCACAGGATGATACTCAAAATCTTCGTTTATTTCATTGATAGGAAAAAAGACATTAAGAACCTCATCAAAGGAGGTATCGATTAAATTTGAGCAAGGATAGATAACAGAAGAATAAATGGAGTAAATATTGAGATTAGAGGATATTTCAACAGGTAGAACTAGCGCAGCCTGCCAATTAAATAGAGGTGTGTCAGTAGCTTTAATCAGTTGGGATGGATCCAGTGATGTAGTGCTTGAGTGAACCATGCAGAGTGTCAACCCCTGTGTTTGTAAGTTGAAGGAATCTTTAGAGTCACTTTCCTTGGTCTCTTCGATATCTTTGATGATCGGTTGTACATGGTGTTAGGAACTATCGACCCATGGGTAGCCGTCTTAGAAAAACATCTTTATTCCAAGATTCATCTTCTTATCAATACGTTCATACCATTGTTCAGGAAAGCCACAAAAGGGGAAGTCTTCTCCCTCTTTATTGAATCGTCCATTCAAGGAGTCACCTGGGATAGTCTGGATGCAATCTAGTCCTCTCTTTGGTCGAGACTGGCGGATCATTCTAAGCTCTTGTTCTGATGGTTGATACCGCAAACCACAAGGAGGGGAATCTTTCTTTAGTTCAATTGGCTCAAGTATCCCTTTCCATATTTGTCCTAGCCCTAGTCCGGGCATGAAGTGCATGTTTCTAAACATCTGAATCACATTGACGTTGCCATGGGGGCCGTATTTTGGAAAAACCCTTTATTTGAAGTCATCCCCTGCTGGGAGTAGAGGTGGTTCAACTCGAAATCCTGATAGGAGAATATCATTTGACCTGTGCTGTATCTCAAGAATTAGACTACTGGTACTTGCACCCTCGACATTGTCATCGTCACCCAAAATGGTGATAACCTGTCCGTCGACTAAGAACATTAATTTCTGATGGAGTGAGGAAGACACACCCTTGATACTGTGGTGCCAAGGTTTTCATAGAAACATATTGAAACAAGATGGGATGTCAATAACTTGGAATTCGATGACAGGGTTTATAGGGACAGCCCCTATTACAAGTTTTATGGCTACCATCACCTCCTGACGGGTATTATTGTAGGCACGTACAACAGTGGAGGTTGGAGCGAGGTCACTTTTTTTTCAGGCCTAAACATTTGAAGGTTCTTAGTGGACATACAATAAAGGCATATCCATTTTCGACAAGAGAGAGTGGTACGACCTTCCCCATAACTTCGATGGAGATGTTGAGTGCATGATTTTGGTTTGGCCCAATATTGGGAATTTCTTCTTCGGAAAAGGATATCATTCGGGTAGAGGTTAAGGATCCGACCAAATTTATCGTTTCTTATAGTGTAGTAGAGGGAGGAACTGTGGGTCCAGTGAGCAACTTGATCAAAGTGTTTCTGTGCAGCTGAGAAGACATGAAAAGCCCCCATAGAGTGTTGTTAGCTTGAGTTTTCTTTAGTTGATCAAGGATCTTGCTTTCCTCGATGGTTATTTCTGGCATAGGAAGGTTTTCAGCGCCCCTCACTTTGTCATTTTATAGTAGTGATCTTGGGATCTGCTAATGCCTCCCTGATATGATCATGTGACTTACTGAAGAAGGGAAGAACATGAATCCCATTTCCTTATCAATCTCGGGTTGTTCGGACACCTTGTTTATTTATCCAAGAATTTCTTCAAATTATATCATCCCACACATGTCAGCTACCATACCAGTTTTCTCGGAAGCTTGCTCTTCGTTTGAATCTTTGAACTCTTCCCCCATCCCATGGCAACAATTCTCTCTTTCTATGTAAAGTCGATGAATTCCAAAATTTCGATGTCTTCTTCATATAAGTTTTGCCATATGTAAGGATGAAGGTACTGTAATACCCCGTACTTTTGGCTATATTCATTTTTGGGATTAATTAATTAAATGCGTATTAATTGGAAATTAATCCGGGTTATAAATACTAACGAGATGCGAGTTGGTATTTGATTATGTGCATACATGTTTTGATATATGTATTTGGTATTATAAAATTTGTCGTGAGATTGATATACGGCAATTTGGGAATTTTGTTGAGACGCGTGTGACCGCCGCGTCATGGTATATTATGTTAATTATAAAAGTGAATTTAAAATCTATAAACCGTATGGTCGTTTTGAGTGCGCCAACGCGTCCGGAAGGGTCGAGATAGTCAGAAAACACTAGCCGGGGGTGTAGTTTGGGTCTCGGGGTATTTTTAGGCCATACCGGCAACTTAAAGGGTATTTCGATAATTTTACATTTTGAGGAATTAAAAGTGACGAAAATTGGGAGTTTTAATCTGATGTGGATTTAACCAACTAAGCCACCCACTAAGCCCATCAACCAAACCATATTAACCTAGAAGGCTACGTAGGTTATTAGAAGAGTTTTCTAAGTTTCCCAAATCAAACCCTAGCCACCTTAAGCCACCATTGGAGAAGAAGCTTGGAGAGAGGGAATTCTCCAGAAAAACTCTATCAAACCATCATCCAAACTCAGAGACAACCAAGGCAAGTGACCTTATTCCATTTAATTTCAGAGAATGTCTTTTCCATGTTAGAAATTGGAGAATTTTAATTGTTCTTGAAAGTTGAATGAAAACCCATGTAGTTTGGAGTTTAGAACTTGAAAATTTTGAAGAGAATTGCATGTAGAATGATAGGTAGATTATTATTCCCATGATAATTGTGATTAGAAGAAACAAAAACGGATTTAATTCTGGGATTTGATGATGATATAAATCTAGGGTTCATGTTCTTGATAAAATTGGGGAAAAGTATAAAATCTTGTGATTTAATGATGTTTAGGATGCATTAATGCCTTAAAAGGTGTTGGTATATGACCTTATCATGTTTTTGTATGATTAGAGGACTTAAAAAACTGTTAGAACGAACTTTGGAGAAGACTTGAGGTGTTAAAAAAATGGTGAAAACGAGTTTTAGGAAAATCTGGGACGAATCTGGCAGGTCGTTAGAAGCCCCTACCCAGGTCGTTCGAACGAACTCGTTCGAACGAGCTTCTAACGAAATGACCAGTCGTTCTAACGAAAGGGAGCCTCGTTCGATAACTTCGTTCGAACGAGATCTCGTTAGAAGGGACAGTTCGTTCGAAAGAACTGGATCTCGTTCGAACGAGACTTCTAATGAGTTGAAAGAGGGATCTCGTTCGAACAACCTCGTTCGAACGAGACTTCTAACGAGTTGACAGAGGGATCTCGTTCGAACAGTCTCGTTCGAATGAGACTTCTAACGAGTTAACAGTTTGGTCCTTTTTGGACTGTTTTGATTTTTGGAGTCCCGTAAACTTGTTCGAGGATATAGATAACCTTCCTTTGATGATGTAAGGCTAGATTTGGGACTTTTGGGTTATTACGAGGAGTAAACTATATACGCGAGTTATATTAAATGGACGGTTTGGGTTGAGACGTGAGTGTCTACTACGACGTGAGAAGATTATGGCGCGTATGATTATAAACCGGAGTAGTATAAATTGTGAGAATTATAAGTTAGTACGAGAATGCGATATGTACTACGATTAAACTACGGGATTACTAAGATGTGTGTTTACTTAGTATTGGTATATGAATTGTGTGTATGACATACCTACCATACTTGCTATCACGGGAGGTTTGCGTTCGCTTAGGGCCCTCTAATCCTTGTGTTGCCCGGATTTAGACTGGTTACCTTGATGAACATAGGTCATAGAAAGACTTATTGGGATATTAATAAGTCCGCTGATCGTAGGAGCGTAGGTATGTGCGTGACCTATGTGATGTGACTTTGTTCGCCTCCATTATTTGTGATGTTGTTAACTGTGAACTATTCCTGAGAGATTCGGAATATGTAATCCTTATGTACGTGATGTACCGGGATGGATAGCAGAGTATGTGTGCACCGCAGCTTAGTTCTCGGGGTGCTTATACTGTATATTTATGATGTGAATAATATACACTTAATTAATGGGAACCTTCATGTTAATGTTGTGAATATTATTACGGTATTGTTTCGAGAATGTAACGAGTTAGCTGATAGTGATATATATATTGCATATTGAGCATCTGAGTTTATGTTAAACCCTACTTAATTACGAGCGTTATGATGTTAATTAGAACCGAGTAATATGGGTAGGACCTATGATAGTCTAGCTAGAGATGATGTCACTTAGCTAGTGGTTTGTGTCGTTATAGATGGGTACTTACGTTAGGAGTGCACAGTTAGACGAGAGTTGAGAATATCATGTGAGTGTACGTCCTAACATGTACTTTGCATTTAATGTTTTAAATGTTTTTAAAGCACTTGCAGGTTTTTAAAATAACTCCACATTCGGGCTCTGACCCGTTTGCTTTTCAAATCTTTTTCTTGTAAAACCATTTTAGGTGCCCAGCCACAAGGACACCAAGAATAGGATACTCCTTCAGGTGACGAGCTGTAGCTGTTTGTGGAAGCTACAGGGATTTGCTTGTAGACGCTTCTATCTTTTGGATTCCAGAGTCACTATCTATCAGTTGTAGGGCATGTTGCCCATTTCTATTTAGAGCATCTTTTACATTTCAGTTTTCAGACTTTAGCATGTATTGTTTCAGTATTCAGTTTACTTTTCAGTTGTGGGATTTGTAGTGAGGAGTTTTCCTCCAGACTTTATTTACACTATGTGATGGTTATTCGTTTTACTTCAGTATGGTGAATGGTGTTATTTATTTCTTCATTACACTTGTTGCATGTTAATCAGACTTTAATTAAAATTTGGCACTTACTTTTTAAATACTAGGTGGTTAGTAACCCTAAAAATGTTTTCGACATTGTTGCTATTAACTGGACCAACTTGGCATTTTGAATTAATTTAATAAAGGAGTAGCTACCCGGTATTTAATTAGTCGGGGTGTCACAGGGACCAGGCACCCTTGTAGCTTCAGAGTATCAAGTAACTCAGTCATACTGCAAATATCATTGGTTCGCCTGAATATCTCTACCATAACCTGGACAACATTATCTAAGCTGACTTTATCGGTTGGTAATACCCAGTTGTCTGACTCTCGAGACCATTTTCGTGCCTCCAAGAACAGTGTACTCAATCTCTGGTAATCAATGATCATCTATGAGGGAAATTTTAACCCGATCTCTAGGAGTTGGTTTAAGACTTCTGGTAATTCCATACTTCCATTATCAAAATGGATACGAACAATGATGCATGCTTTGGTAAGGAGTGGCAGTGCCTGATCAGTGAGGCTAGCAGGGTGTAGGAGGAAATATGGAAAGATTTTGAGAGATTTAGGAGACTGTATAGGTGTGATTTGAGTTGAGGGATCAAATTTTGGGTTCTCTTATAGGAAGATGGCATTGGCATGATTTGGGAGTCTGTTGTGAGTAGTGTTTGACTTAGGATTAGCTGGTGGGGTAATGGGACCCCGGTCAACTAGACCTTGGATTACGTTTTGGAGGTAAAAGCATTGGCCAGTGGTATAGCCAGCTATTTAGTGAAAGGCGCAATGGGCATCTGCCTTGAAGTTTCTTGGGAGAAAATTTGGCAAAGGACGGGGATCCAAGGGTTTGATATGGTTTCGGCTCAACAAGGCTTGATAAACTTTGGAGAGGGGAGCATGGAGCTCAGTGTATTCTTATCGTACTGGGACAGGGCAACTTTTTAGTGCCCATGATGTGGTTGGTTGAGAGATGTTATTGATGGTTGGACTACGGCACCGACATGTTTGTCATATTTTCTGGAGGTGAACTGTCTGGACATCTTCTTTGGTTCAACATCTATTTTATCCATACTCTCCTCGATTTCTACTCCTGATTCTCTGCGAGCTCAGAAGTGGGGATAGTATTGTCCTCCCATGATTGCTCGAACATGGGGTAAGAAGTTCGTCTTAACTATGTTGACTTGTTCTTCCTCGAAAGGCCGATTGGTCATGGTAACTACTTTTTCCCTCCATTGGACTATGAAGTTACTGAATGATTCCCCAGAGTTCTATTTGAGCAGATCTAAATCACGACGAGTTACCTCAAGCTCTTCATTGTATTTGTACTACGACATGAATTCTCGAGCCACATCCTCCCAGCTAGGATTCTAGACTCTTCGAGAGACAAAAACCATCCGAGGGCGCTATCCTTCAAAGTTTGCTGAAACAATTGGGCCATCACTTCTTCATAATAACCTAGTAGAGTCATGAAATCGTGATAACTACGGAGATGAACATTTAGGGGTCCACTTCCTCTAATTTTTTTTATATTTGGCATCTTTAACTTCTCGGGTAACCTCGCTTTAGGATAAGGGGACATGTGGGTGTAGTCCATGTAATTCCCAGAGATTCTGACTTGGTCAAACCTCTTAGTGAGCACCCTTGAGGTCTTCTTTGACCTTGGTAAACTCCTCCTCCTTCAGATCAATGATCATAAGCAAGTTAGCCCCATGTTGGGCAAGGTTCGACATCAGAAGTTGGGCAGGCGGCGACCCATTAGCAGGAGGGGTACATGGAGCGTGCTGATATTATTTGGGAACCCAGATAGTCTCGGGTGGACCCATAGCACGAGGAAATAGGCATCGAGCTCTTAAGGAATGGGAACCTAGTTTTATTGCATCTCTCGTACCTCGGTTATCAATCTTTGACACGAGTTGAGCTAGGACTGCCATTAGATCCAACTGTACAACTGGTACTTGGTCTGTGTTCTCTAAGGAAAGAGGATGGATTTAGAATTCAAAATAAGTAGTAGGGGAACGGATAGAACTCTGGGGTGACTTGAATGAAGATCGAAGCCAATAAGAAGCCAGGCCAAGGGCCTGCGGTCAACCTGAGAAGACGTAAAATGGGATTTATTTTGAGAAAAAAGGGATGAAAATATTTTTGACATTTTTTTAGACTCAAAGACAAAATATTTTTTTCTTTTTGATAAAGAGAGGAGAAATGTTTGTGGATTTTTTTTGAGTGACAGTCTTAGCATGATTATTATAATTATTATGTTCTCACTTATATTAAATTCTCCTAAATGAAAAATGAAATGTCGGACGAGACCTGAGCCTGGAAAATTTGGGTTTCTAACATATGCAAAGCTATGGTTGGACTTATAACCAGGCTCATGGGCAGGGTCCCATTTTAAAAATGCGCAAAAATTCAGGCGGCAGGCAGACCCGAAATTTTGACAGAGTTTCGGGTTGAAACCGACAATCTTATATGTGTATCCTAGGCTTGAAACCTATATGCGGCTATGTAGTTGGTTGGGTGAATCGAAAAGGGTTCCCCCCTTTGGAGTGACTTCCACGATATACGTGTTGCTCTTGCGGGCAATCGGTACGTGTGGACAAGCCAATTGATATACCCGAGTGTACGTGAATTACCTCAGCATATACCTCGTGGGGACATTACGTGTGAGAGAGAATTCGATATACTCGGCGTACGTAAACAAATTCCCTATGATATACCTCCCATCATGACTTCGGTCAAGCGGTATGATGCGGGGGAACCATTCGATATACGTCGAAGGTACTTGGCCAATGGAAGGTGAGATTCATATCGCTTAGGCTAATTGCATACTGCCAGACCAGTGTCCATCACGAAGTGACCCTCAAATTACTGGACACAATTTGATCAATCATAATGCTATCTGGTGATGTCATGTGAATCATGCATGATTCTCTTATTAGTATCTTATGATGAGAGTGTCTTTTGATCATGCCCAACGGGTAGCAAAGTATGCGTACCAATGGTTATCAAGTATGGATGGTTTATGGGTGCAACATAGGGATATATGTGATCCTAGGTGCATGTGGTGCGAAGTGTACATGGTGAATTTTCTACAAGTGTGTGAATAGAAGCATAAGCATGAGGTACACATGAGTAGTAAAGGGGAACATGAAAACAGGGGAATATATAAGAAAATAAAACACCCGTGTAAATAGAGTCTAGCCCTCAAAATAAACATATAGTCCCCAGCGGAGTTGCCACTGTGGCCATCCATGATCCTCGCGGCGGGCGGGAGAGTGAGTATCCTAGGTCCCATGCGTCCCTCTCAGGAGCCCTTTGGTCGGCGTCATTGATGAGGTGAAAAATGTAGAGAGACGGAGTCGCCAGTTTATTTTACTCAAAATAGATAAAGAAAGGGATCCATCCCGAAGGACATCATGTAAAGACATACTGATGCATATGAAACAAAAATGATTCAAAAAGGGTCTGGAGGCTAAGTTAAGAAATGGGAAGGTGTTAGGCACCCATTCTGCCCTTATTTTCCCCGTGATATGTGTTTTTGTTATTTTCCATTATTTTTATTATTTTCCATTATTTTCCCCGTGATATGTGTGCATGTGTATATATAATGGACATAGGAGTCATCAACTTGTATCATGGAAGAGATAAAGTGAGTCATCCGTAGGAAGGTAAAAATAATATTAGAAAAAAAGGATTTACGCGGTTATCCTTACGTTGATCGTTACGATGGAACGATAATGCATATGGGGATAATACTCTACTAAGAACAAATATATAGGATATAAGAGAATTGAGATTAGAGAAAAATAGAAAATGAGAGAAAATGTAAAAATAGGACTCGAATCTCGGATTTTACCCCGAGACGCCTTCGTAGTCTCTAGAGCCATCAGAGTCGACATAGTTTACATGCAAAATGAGGAGCGGGGTTTATACCATAAATCCAATCAGTGGATTCTCTTATTTGTGTGTGTGTGTGTAAAAAAGTGTTTTAGTTGTGAGAAAAGTGTAAGAAAAGTTTGAGAATTCCCATTTGGAATTTATGAGCAAACCCTATTTTTCTTATTTTTTGGATTTTTACTTGTATGAAAATAAGAGATATGCAGTAATACTAAATAAAAAGTATATTAGGATATATGAGATGAGAGAATAAAAGTGATAAGTAATAAAATAAGTTAATGCGAATTTATGAGAATTTAAGGAGAGAATTGAGAAACTTAGAACTTCTTGAAGATCTTGAGCTTGATCTTCATTGTTGGAGAGTAGCCCTTGAACTTGGATGATGATGGAGGGTGGTTGATTCACCAAGTTTGATGGAAAGGATGATGAAAAGTGAAGGTTGGAGAGGGATTTTGATGTGGAAATCACGCTGACTTCGAGAGAGGTTTTCTGGATTTGCTGAGAGTGATATGCTTAATATCTGGGCTCCCTTTGTAAATAAGGACAAGCCCTAATTTTTATAGGCCCATGGCATTGCCGATTGGCATAGGTCTGTTCCTACCAATCGGCAGGTCTGTTTAGGCACACTGCCGATAGGCAAGGTCGGGGTCCTGCCGTTTGGTAGTGTCTTTCTGGCCTTTTCGGAAAATCTCTTGTAGAGTGCAAACCATTGATCTGAATTATGCACGGGGTGAACTATTGGAAATTTAATGCAAATGCCTTCGACAGTCCTTTGGACTACTCTGAGGTTCGGGAGATGACTTTGGGTCAAATGTGGCTCGGAAGCGCTCGTCAGGCTTTTGGACGGGGAATCGTTGGAAGAAAACGGATCATTCGTCCGCATGGTAAGTTCGAATCGCACATAGGGTAGACCGTTGGAAAGGCTAGGAGATGTACTTTGATATTCCAAAGAGTTTGATCCAGTTCGGGGAGTTGACTTTGGTTAACCGGGCCCTGGAATCATTTGGTGACCTCTCGGAGTAAAACCGATTGTTTGTCCGCACCGTAAGTCATAATCGTGCACGGGACGGACCGTTGGAAAGGGGTTTCAGTGAAATTTTAAGATTCATTTAGTATCAGTTGAGCTGAAGACTTAACTTAGGTCAAACAGAGCCCGAGAGAGTCCGATGGACTCTTGATCGAGTTTTGAGGAAAATGGGTCGTTCGTCCGCATGGTAAGTTGGAATCGCGCATGGGTCATACCATTGGAAAGGGGATTCAATGCCCTTTGAAGATTCATTCAGTCTCAGTTGAGCTTAAGAATTTGAATTTTTGGCCAAACGGAGCCTGGGAGCACCCGATGGCTTTTAGGTCAGTACTCGGGGTATGACTTGGGTTTTAAGGGG
Organism: Sambucus nigra; assembly: GCA_949130495.1. Lineage (NCBI taxonomy): Eukaryota > Viridiplantae > Streptophyta > Magnoliopsida > Dipsacales > Adoxaceae > Sambucus > Sambucus nigra. Next base: position 509,654,334 of record OX422212.1, read on the forward strand.
TAATAGAATGGAGTGTCTACAATAATCATTTTATTTTATGGCAGTTGCAAATTGATCATTTATTTAAAAAATCATTTTCTACTTTTGAAAATTAAATAATTTATTATGATTGGTACTTCTTTTAGAAATTGGTAGCACATATATTGCACCTTACTGCCGCGGCTACATGTTGCCGACCAAATTACGCCTGCCGCAGCCCCTAACATACAGGCTATGGCCACAACCTCTCCATTCAACTCCCACAACCTCACTAGCGTAGGATGCAACCCCACATATAGTAGGGTGCGACCCTCGTTCATTCACCTAGCAGGCCGCATCCCCTTTTTACTCTACAACGATATAACATCCACATCACCTATATATAGAGGTCAACACATTGGGAAAGAGGGTGGAGATTCATTTTTTTCTCACCCGGGCTCATTCTCTCACACCTACACTTAGTTCAAAGCTAATTACTCCCCTACGCCACATGGCATAGCTTGGGGGCTACTCACCGGCATCGTAGCCATCTTTTCGGCACTACAGAATCCTCATTACTATAATGTATTTCTCCTTCATTCTCATACTTTACGCCTCTTTAGGCTTGATTATATTGTACTATGCAATGCATATAATGAGAGTGGAGCAACACAGTGGATGTAGGCCTATTTTAAAGGCTGAACCACTCTATATATTGTCTTTTATATCTCTTTACTTGCTCTATCTAATTATTATGCAGTTTACACTTGATTTGTTGATAGGAGAACAATAAGTGGATGATTTCTCGTATCATCAATTTGGTGCCATTTATGGGAATCACGATATTTCAATCTTGTTTCTCTCTATTTCGAGTTCTTAAACACCTTATTTTATTCGTGGGGATCCTTTGGATCATCATCTCACGAGTAAATTCTGGTTATTGAGTTCTATTTTATATTTACACCTTTAAATGGGTATTTCGTATATTCAGATCTTTTATGGGTCTCTCTTTTATTGAGTTCTAGATAATGCTGAAAAGCATGATGGGTTTTAGCCCCGTAAAGATGAGTGCTTAGGGGAGGATTATATTTACTCCCTTTTTTCTATTCTTTGCCTATGATCTAGGGTTTATCATTAGAATTGTGTCGTTTTGTGCACCGAGAGGTTATTTCTCTCATGGATAGACCCTAGTAGGTATGCTCTCCATGAGTTTCGGGAGAAAAACCTAATTTCTGGGTTCCAATTTTGGGATTGTTCCCTTTACTGCCTAGACAGGGATGCAACCTGGCAGTTTAATCGCCTTTCTTATCGCAGCCTATACTGGTGAAGTTGCATTACAAAAGCTTCAAAACATCAAGGAACGGACTCATGTGGTCTCCGGCTCAACCTTGGTGAATTTCATAAAAATGCCATAGCAGTACTCCTATGTGCTTCACTGGCCGCGACCTCAGCAATAATGTCATGCAGCAGTGCAAACGTTTCATTCCAACTTCCTACTTGATTTCTGTGATTACACACTTTTGCTAGTTTTTTCTAAGATTATATATTTTGTAAAGACTAACAAAGCAGAAAATGGAAGGAGAATCTAGCCAGAGCACAGAAGTCAAAGATAAGATTGTGCCGTTGCATAATGACCTCAACCATCTCTACGACATTCATGTTTCACTCCAAACCCAGGTCAACTATTTGACCCAAAGGATCCTCATGCTAGATGACACAGCCTCAACCAATGAATGTACGGAACCCAAGATCATTGCTATAGCTCTTATAACTTCCACGACCATAACATCAGAAATCGAGGAAGTGTCCCAGCTAAGAGCACTATCCGTAGAAGGCAAGGCCACGTCTAGGGCCCTAAAGAGGAGGATGAAACAAGAAGAAAGGGAGCTGCATGAGAACTACACACCAATGAACTCTAGCCTAGAGGATATCCTTGGAAGCATCGGGGAGAAATGCTTAGGCGACTAGAAAAGCAGAGAGATCCGCCTCATAAAGGGATAAAGCCAAGTGGTGAAAATTCCTCCATGATTACGATCACCTCACCGAACAGTGTCATGCTTTGAATAATGAAATTAAAAGGATCATAAGGCAGGGGATGTTGCAGCGCTTTCTCAATAATGGCTAAGGGGTGCGGCCTAGTCTGACAGGACAAATTCCTCTTTTTATGCCCATATTTATATTTCATGTATCTCTACTCTGAGTAAAAGCTCTTTTGAATAGTTCCTTGTTAACTTTGTATTTTCTTAACAAAGTCATGAATATATGAATATATATATGAAATAAAGTTCACTTCATAGTACCATGTTTTGATTCTCATCTTCGTTAAACGTTATCTTATAAAACACGTTTTGCCTTGAACAGATTAAAAATCGAGACAATATGTTATATTGGGAATGATAATATCTAAATGGGACCACAACACCCACCGTGATGCCTGATTATCTGAAAGAAAGTGATAATTGAAATGGCGAAAGAAACTATTGAGAGCAACTATCTAAATTGATTTGGAACATCACTCATAGGGACTATAATCGAGCATATTATGACTACATTCTTGAAAGCATTTATCAGAACGAATCATTAGGCATGAGGTCTTATAATTCCATTTCTAGCTTTTGGGATGCGTCATAAGAATCAGGGGATTTAAGTGCCCGTTATTAGATTTCGGGATGCGTCATTAGCCCTGGGAGGTTACTCCCCCAGCAAACATCATTAACTTAGTGGATAGAGACAAAACATCATTAACTTGGTGGATCGAGAATAAACATCATTCATTTGGTGATCTCATCCCTAAAACATCATTCATTTGGTGATCTCATCCCTAAAACATCATTAACTTTGTGGATATGAGACTAAACATCATTTAGTTGGTGATCTAAAACCAAAAACATCATTGACATGGTGGATAGAGACTAAGCATCATTCATTTGGTGATCATAACCCTAAAACTTCATTGACTTGGTGGATATGATAGTAAACATCATTTACTTGGTGATCTCAGCCAAAAAATATAATTGACTTGGGTGATAGAGACTAAACATCATTAACTTGGTGATCTCACATTAGCTTGAAGAAGCTTCATAATACCTAGCCTGGGGGGGGGGGGGTGAAAATAACCCAATCGACTAACAAAAAGACATGAAAGGCAATCGAAGCGACTAAAGTATGTTGTGTTGCTATCATCATGAATCATTCCAAAGCTACAGAATAAGATGGCCTTAGCCCAGCATGTTGTCATCAATATATTGACAAGGGCTCGAAAAGAGCCGCAACCCTATTAACATGGTCACAACATTCAAAGAGTTCATTTAGTGGATACATCAAAGACCACATGAAATCGGCAACATTTAGGAAGTTCCATGCAATTAAAGTGACCAAAGGTGCCAAGGAATTAGCATCCTAAAGCATGTAATGTGTTGCGACCTATTCAGAGGAACCCTTTTTAAAGGGATTGCTATTGGAGATGTTATCGCGAACCCATACCCCCATGCATTTATTAATAGAAAAGTATTTACTCAAGCTTTTAATTGAATGAAGTGGTCAAAAGACTTAATTGTCCATGGCAAGGGACTTGTTCCCCAATATCCACTACATACAAAAGAAGGCAAACACAACCTATTACTAAAAGGTGCAAGAGATCATCATTTTACAAAAGTCAATAAACGTGTCGCGACCCTATTCAAGAAGAGACCGCTGCCTATCCTCAAGGTTGCAAACATTTCTATGGCATCAGTATACAAGAAAAACAAGTGGAAAGTAAGGTCACAAAAATAGGCCACAACTTACGTGAAGAACGTTTATGCTATGATGTTGCGGAATTAGTCTATTACATGTTCAATCAATTAAGAAATCAATCATAAAACAAAAAAGTATTGAGGCATAGGAGAGGGCATGCAAAAAGAAATGCAAAAATAGTTTAAGAGGGGCAAGAGTCATGTATGTCAAGGATCAAAGGCTAAAGCCTCAGTAAAAATTAAAGTGTTAAAAAGTTACACAAATTATAGGCCGCAACCTTGATGACAAAAATTGGATTGTAAAAGGGATGCAACCCAAATGTTCAAAAACCTAGAAGTGAAGATTGACTCAGAAGTTGCATCATATTTTTCATTTCCATATTCTTCATCCGTAGTTGTCTCAATCTCTTGCTCTTCTGCCGCGGCCTCTGCCTTAACCCTCAGCCTGTCCCTCTCTTCGGTTGCAATTTTCATTTCAACCATGCGGGCATTATGTTCAGCCTACGCCATGATCCAAGACTTAATTGTATTCATGGCATCAGGGAAGTTCTTTGCCACCCTATATCTTAGCTCTTGGTTGACGCGAATATAAGCTGTGTTGTTGATAAGGAAGAAGTATGGGAAACCTTTATATGATCTACAATGTTGTCAATGGATAACTGAAGGGCTTCGCCTTGTTATTCATCTTTTCTGGTAAGGGTCACAGAATGATCTTCCTCCATCTTCTTCATCGCTGCGACATGTGCCTCAGCATCATTGGCAGCTTTTTTCTCCAATTCATCATAGTTATTCTGAAGAAGTCCTAACTTGCTATTAGAAAACTCCCCAGCCTTGGCAGCTTCCACAACTTGAGCTTGGGTAATATTGAGGGACTCTGTAGCTTGCTTAAAATTCTCCTCAGTTTACTCCTTAGCCTTGCATGCGGCTTCAAGGTCCCTCTGAGCCATATGGAGTGCCGAGACAGAAGATTTATTTCCATCTTCAAATGATTCAGTCCTCGCCTTTGCTAAATCGGCTGTGTGAACCCCCTACGCATCCTTTCTAAGTATGTAGAGACCCTCATACTTCATTTTTTGGGTTGCCATAACTTCTGCAGCCTATAAATGTATTGAGTTAGAAAATAAAATTAAAACTATAAAGAATATTAGAAGGCTAGAATTACTTACCCTCAGAAGACTCTAGAGGGCATAAGACTCCATGTCCTCGTGATCCTCGTCCACCAACCGATCTAAGTCGGCTCCATTCATCGCCCTTTTTATTCTATGGATGGAACATGCAGTTGTGTCCCATGAAGACTGAAGATCTAGCCTGCGCAGTTGTGGTAACAAACATCTACTTTATGGAGGTGGCAAATTTGCATTGAAATCAATTATTTATGGAGGCAGAGGATAATTTCTCTCATGAACATGTGAAGTTCCGTGTACATCTTGGTCAAAGAGTGATGACATTAGACCTGCCGCGGACAGATTAGCCCCAATATCATCATCAAAAGTGACCTCAGTCTTCTCATGATGGGCTAACTCCTCAACTGGGAGTGAGGGAACGACAACATCGGCTTGGGGCGCGACAAGATCAAATTGGCCACTAGAGGCGATCGCGATAGGAGCCTTGGACTTGGTCCTTTTCCTCTTACTTTGCCTATCAGTGTTATTAAAGACAACCGCATCATCATCCACCTCAGCAAGCTGAGATGCTAATAGAGATATGTCAATCTTCTCACCTGAGAAGAAATAAAGCAAGGTCAATATCCAAAGATTGAAGACAATTGCCGCGGAATCAAAAAGTAAAAATAATAATACCTTCAGCACCCATCTCTTTGGGAATAGATTTGTTGGGGGAAGTAGCCCACTTAAAAAATGGAGGCAGAGGTTAAAAGTTTGCTGAACTTATTCTCCTCAGCTAGAACTACCACGGCCTTGCCAACTCTCTTCTCTTGCCGCTTACTCAGATGCAAATTGTCAAGAACTGCAAAAAAATACAAAGGTTAGTTAAAAACTAAGTGTGGAGAATAATATGCAACTATAAAGAGGGGACGTGGCCATAATTCAAAAAGTACCAAGTCTGGACAGACACCCCCATTGTCGTGGCCTCCTAAAGCTTCTCTCCCTCTCAGTCTCTTCAAGGTTGATTTCCCGCCCTTCTCTAGAAATATAAAAATAGTTGCCTTTCCAGTTCTTTACATTGGTAGGCCTCCTAGAGTAAAGGTTCTCATCTTTGCTACGGATAGAAAACTAATAGTACCCCACAAACTTCACGAAATTTTCCTTTTGGCGGTAGAAGTGGAAGAACTTAGCGGGAGTAATGTCTCTCTTGAATAAATTTTCCTATAGTGTAATAGCTGCAAGAATGGCTCTCCATCCATTGGGATCTAATTGGCCTGGGGCTAACCTCATTGTTTGGAAAATTCTTCTAATGGGAATAGGGATAGGAAGCCGCAACCCATAAGTGAAAGTGTGTAGGGGGAAGTAGACCCTATCATCGGTAAGTGTCGTGCATGACATCTGTTCCATGGAAAAAGCTGAGCACAGTAAACCCTTAAGAAACTCGAAGGTCTCAGCTACCTGATCAACCCATTCTTGGGTTATAGAACTGCAGACACCAAGTGCAGCAACAGGTATCAACTCTCCCAGATTTGCTAGATGGTATATCCCTCACCTTAGATGGACGACCTACTTCTTCATTCTCATCTATATCCATTGGCTGATTACTTGAATTAGCCTCTTCCTCCATAACCGTGGAATCTGATTCTGAATCTAACACTATAAAGTTAGGGTAATCTCTCAACTGGCACGACCCTATTGTCCTTAAGGGACGCACTAATGGAAGTTCGGGAGGAAAGGCTATAAATTTTTTATTTCAAAAGACTCACAAAAATTTGTCTGGGTCGAAGTTCGTATGGATGCAGTAGTACTTGAAAAGTAGAGAGTCCGCAGTTAAGCGACGCAACCAATATGGTCCTTAGGCCTCTCCTAGGCTGTGGCAGGTGCAGTTATATATCTAGTTGAGGATAAATAAGAAATGTTACAAAAAATTGGCTGGGTTCTAAAGCCCTAGAAGTTAATAGTCGCCGTGGACTTTAGTTTGAGAACCTAAGGAAAACGAAATATTTACATGCTGCAGCCTTTGTTTGATACATGCCACAGATGCTCCTTAAACCAATATTTGAAGGTTGCATGTATGCAGGGCAGCCCTATAGTACTAAAGGGACATTTCATCATGTCGCGTCCTACCACTCAAACATGTCAGTGCTACTTAATGGTGCCGTAACCGTTCATACCCAGGATGTGGCCCTCATATGTTATAGGGTGCAACCCAAGTTTGCTTACGTAACGAGCTGCAACCAATCTCATTCACCATCCTAAGGGTAAATATTTATCGTGCATGCATTTTATGAGGCCACAGCCAGACATGTAACAGGCCACAACCAAACTTTTAAATAGCATAACTCTAAAGATGCTTATTCTAAAGATCAAAGTTCTAGAATACGAAAAGGCCATTCGAGAAAATCAAGAGGAAAATGGTAATTACATTGGTTGAAGAATAATTCAATTCCATGCCAGTTATGTACTACAATCCATTTAAATCACTGGGTTTTAATGAGTTTGATTCAAGTAAGACTAGAAGTATCAATCCAAACAACTACATATTATCATATGGGTTCGACCAATTGAGAAATTGGCAGAAGCAAATATGTTCAAGTAGTAAACAGGATTGAAATTCAATAAAAATTCATTTAAGTAAGTTCGATTCAAGATTGGGTGATTCACAAAGGAAGAAATTTAGAAATTCAGAAGTTCAGTTGGTGAATCATGAATTATGAACTGAGAAATCCATTAAAGAGGTTGTTAATTGGAAAAAAATACATAGGAATCAAGAATCCAGTGATCCTCAGCCTCAAACCACCTTGAATCTCCTCAGAACCACCACACGTAACTTTTTAATGTTACTGGAAAAAGCAAGAAGACGAATGAACAAGGGTTGGATCTCGATGTGCTCTCAAAGATTTAGGAAACGTAATGAAGTCCATGACCGATAAAATTTATATAAGAGGGCGCGGGAAGACGAAGTGTCGGCTAGGAAAGTACCACGGCAACTTGAGAAGATAACTCAATCGCATCACCAATCGCGAACTCTTGGTACTATGACTTGGGGGCTTATTGATATCACATATTGCACCTTACTGCCACGGCTACATGCTGTGGACCATATTACACATGCCGTAGCCTCTAACAAATATTCTATGTCCACAACCTCTCCATTCAATTATCGCAGCCTCACTAGCATAAGATGCAACCCTACATATAGTAGGGTGCGTCCCTAGTTCATTCACCTAGAAGGTCGCATCCCCTTTTTATTCTACAGCGATACAACATCCACATCCCCTATATATAGAGGTCCACATCTCGGGAAAGAGAAGGGAGATTCATTTTTTTCTCAGTCGGGCTCATTCTCTCACACCGACACTTAGCTCAGAGCTGATTACTCCCCTACGCCACAGTGAATAGCTTGGGGGCTACTCGCCGTCATCGTAGCCATATCTTAAGCACACTAGAATCCTCATTACTATCATGTATTTCTCCTTTATAATCATACTTGTACGCATCTTTAGGCTTAATTATATTGTACTTTGGAACGCATATAATGAGAGTGGAGCAACACAGAGGAGATTAGCCTATTTTAAAGGTTAAACCACTCTATATGTTGTCTTTTATATCTCTTTTCTATGCACTTTGCACTTGATTTGCTGATACAAGAACGACAAGTGGATGATTTCTCGTATCATCAGAAAGGTTCAGCTTGACACACATTTTAAGTATTTTTTTATTTTATGAGTGTTACACTAAAAACTCAAGAGAATTCCTTACAGGAAGCCTAGACCTTCTCCCAAGTGTATACATGAGTTAATGACTATTACGGTGATATGGATGGTTTCAATGGATGATTCTGAATGATTACTACAATTGTCACCGCAACGATATGATCCTGGCCGCTCCTTGAGATCCCACTTCACCTACACGCCTAGGTCTATCCATTTCAAAAAATGAAAATAATGGTACATAAAAACTAATATGCTAGAGTACAATCAAGTAAAAAATTAAGGAATGCTATGCGGAAAATCAAAGTGAGCCCATATAACCTATAATACCTAGACCATGCCTTGCTATCACTTGTAACACCCCACTCTACCACCACTGATATTCTTAACTTTCATCACCATACACATACGTATGTCATTTTAATTTCAACTCAGATCGATAAGTGGGTGACATCGAGGTTTAAATTATTAACATGTGCTATTATTAACAACATGACTTATGAGTTGATCTAAAAAGGACTTGGTATAAAAGAGTGAAATTACGTGCATATATGTATTATTATCTCTCCTCACCCAAGTTATATGGGAATTAACTCAATGGCTATCAGTAAAAAATGATATCAACAATATGGATTTTTTTTTATCTTAATCCATATCCACAAACTGGTGCCGACGAGGTTTGAACCATTAACATGTGGTATCACCAACCATATGACTCACTAGTTGATCTAAAAATGATTCCTTGTTAGAGTAGTGAAAACACACACACACATACACACACACACACACACACACACACACACACACACACACACACACACACACACACACACACACACACACACACACACACACACACACACACACACATATATATATATATATATATATGAATGGTTGCAGATTCTTCATCAACCTCATTAGTTTCAACCTCATGGGATCTCTTTTCAACGTCGTCTTCTACCTCTTTCTGATAGAACTCTTTAAAAAAAAATTCCTCGACATCATTTATAAGAATGAAATTGACCTCATCATCCAGGTTAGGATAGAAGTATACCAGACTTCACCTCTGCTCAGCATATCTGATGAAGGTTGAGATTCTAAAAATATCTTGAGGCATGACATGTGCAGCCTCCTTGAGGGACTTCTAATGCTCACCCTGAAGGGTCTTTATATTAGTGTCATGGCGATTATCCAGTTTATTTGAAGCTTTAATATCAATAATAAAATATTTTTCATCATTATTATCTTACTTGTTAATGTTATTGTTATACCATATTTATATAACACCTCATGACATGAAGAGAACTAAGTAAAACTTTTCAATAGTGAGTAAGAGCTCATCCACAATCAAGGAGACTTACTAAGAGATGACCTCGACTTTGTGTAATAGATCGTCCATAGGAAATGTGGTCGGCCATTTTTCCACCTGAACAGACGAGATTGTTTCCAGCAAGGCCAACTAACATAATACAACTTTGATAACATTGTAAAAAGCTTATGAGTATCATGTGAGTGGCATCATTGTACATCTGGATGGTAATCCATTTAAATATTCCACTACCAAATCTATAAGGGAATGACACATGTAAAACCCATACTCTAGGACTTACATACATTCTCTCATAACTCATTCCCTATAAAAATGGAGATCGCCCATTGACATCTGAACTGGTAAAGAGAGATACACACAACCAGATAGTAAAATCATAGAGTGAGTAGAGATTAAGTGAATTGATTGTGCTTAGGCCTATGGTCACCTAAAACATATTACAAAAAGGCTACCCTATGGATGTGGGCTCCTCCTTAAGAGCTGAACCACATAACTCTTAGTGTAATTCATCTTATTCATACCTCTCTCTTTACATATTTGCATTTGACTGCTTATTTATTATTTTTTAATCTTAGATTGAATCTCATCTTGCTAAGAAGAACCTTGAAACCAATTTTAGATGATAACATAATGACGTCGCCAATGGGAACCACTAAGAGAAGTTTTTTCTCACCTATTTTCTAATTTCTAATTTCTAATTGCAAAAATTCTATAAAATACCCCCAGATTTCATTGATGATCAACTCACTGATCAAATCAGTAGATTTGTTTAATTTCCTACTGTAAACCGTTGATTTATAGTTCCATTACATATCTCTCTATAATTCAAACCTAGATACACTATATTCTATCCTAAAATAACTTCTCCACTTTGATTTTCATAATCTTTAAGCATACTCTGTTTTTATGTCATTATACTCTGTTTTTATACAAATCTTATGAAATATTATCGAACATCCTAAAAGTAGTAGGGATAAATAAGTAGCCCAACCCTAAACCCCAATTGGAGTAGGGGATTTAGAAGGATTTTTTCATAGCTTTGTTAAAAGGTAAGAAGCCATACAAACATGACATAGCTCACTCAAAGTGTTCTAGCCTCACATAAGTGACTAGTTCATCTTGAACTAGTTCCAGTGACCCCAACCTTGGAGAAAAACCTAGAAAAGTGTAGGGAAATTCCCCCTCCTGCCCTATACAGGGACAAGAGGCAAGAGATCCACTATAAAGGAGTAAAGAACCCAATGAGGCTAAATTTAGGGTCTAATATGACTAGATCTCTTCGGAGAAATGAGTAACAGTATGAAGGATCCTCTTAACAACTAGGAAAAAACTTAACCATTAGGTCAACTAAATATAATGATGAGCGAATATATTTAGACGAACACACAAGTATCTTTAAGAGGCTCAATAGGGTACTTATCTTTGATAGGATGGGAATGAGAGGGGTGTGAGTATATTTCCACCCTAAAAAAGTAAAATATAAGAAGATTTTAGGATAGATAAAATCCAAGGAGGGAGAATGGATGAAGATACAATATTAGGGAATCGACCAGGTCCAAGAAAGTAGGTTAAATATAAAAGAGTTTGACCGAGAGTTATGGACGAGATAATCGATTTATATTGATGTAAGAAGCCCAATTATGGAGGGTATCAATCCAATGTATAGAGGATTGTCAGGGGAACTCACCAAAACAAAAAAAACTCTCTAAAGAGGATTTTACAGGCATATCCATTTATGACCTTCGTTATTATCTATCTCAGCCGACAAAATCCAATCCACATGTGATCACTCGTACATATGAGGGGATATCATATCCAGTCTTTCACATGAGTAGTACTAGGCATTCTATTATATATTTTCAGTAGCTGATGAGATGTGTTGCAGAGCCTTTTCAAACACTCTCACATGTTTGGCTCAAATCTGGTATGATGGGTTACTGAGAGGAAGATCTCTAATTTTGAAAAAATAGCCAATCCTTTTGTTATAACTTCTATTTTGGATCAAAACCTGGTAAATTGTAGATCACTTCTTAAGCATTCATCAATAGGAGAATGAAATGATAAGGGAATATATTACTAGATTCAATACTAAAAAGTTAGAAGCAGTGGACTACGATGAGAAAGTTTCAATCCTAGAAATTATGAGTGGGATGTTATATGGGAATTTTTACTTGGAATTGACCAAGGAGCCTCCAAATAACATGGCCAAGCTATTTTCCAGGGTAGGAAGTATCATGATGACGAAGAAGTAATGGATGCAAAAGAGTTCAGTCGCAAGAAATTAGAAAAAGGTAATAGTTTAAGGAGGAAGGAAAATCCCAAAGAGGTCTCTATGATAAATAAGGATAAAAGGAAATATTAGAAGTACAATGAGTATACTCTCCTGAAAATTGGAGTTCACCACATCCTCGATGAGATTCTAGGAAATGGTAAAATAAAGTGGATGGAAAAGTTGACAACTCTAGCTGGAAGAAGAGATAAGAAAAATATAGAAAGTTCCACAAAGACCACAGGTATGAAACCAACAATTTCCTAGCTTTGAATGACAAAATTAAGTCCCTCTTTAAAAGAGGAAACTGAATAAATAATGTAATACCCCGTATTTTTAATGACTTTTAAAATGGGATTAATTAGAATTAATTGTGTTATAATTAAAAATTAATCCAGATTTAAATATTATTAGAGAATAAAGTAATATATGATTTATGTTGAATATTACTTACTGATTAAAGTAATATATATGAATATTACATTACAATTGATTGTGACCTTATATAATTGTCGCGAATCATGTGTACGGCAATTATGGTAATTTAGTCGAGACGTGCATTTGAGTCTTCTCAGGATTATAATTTAATAAAATTAAATTGAATTATTATTATTATTATTATTATTATGTCATCCAAATGGTCATTTTGATAGCTCCAAAGTGTCCAGAAGGGTTCAAATAGTCAAAAAGTTCTACTTGGGTGTTTGATTTGGGTCTCGGGGCACTGTGGAATCTAAAAGACACCCCTGAGGTGTATTTCGGTCATTTTACAAGGGAGGTAAATAGTAACTAAGGAAATCTAAGTTTATTTTATAAGTAAACATATTAGAGAGATTAGTTTCATTCACCAAAAATAAGGGGAAAATGTTTAGGTGAGATTTAGAGACTTTCTATGGGAGAGGAAAAAACTTTTCTAGGAAACCAAAGGACAACCACCAAAAACCTCCAAGAACCACCATCGGAGACTGGATGGAAAAAGGAAGGACCACCAGTGGACAATCATACCCAACGGATAATACCTACAATCTAAAGGAAAGTGGTTAATTATTGCAAATTTAGCATGTATATTGCCCATATTAAGTTGTTTAGAAAATTCTGAAAAGATGCACAATCAAAGATGAATTATAGTGATGTTAATTGAATCTTTGAAAGGAGAATGATGTAGGATTAATTTTCTTTTGATTATTGAATTTAATACATGAAATATGGGATTTATTGGTGAAGAAAATCTTAGTTTATATGACGTTCTTGGAGAAATAATAAAATATGAGTTTTCTAGAAATTATGCGAAATAATATGTTTGAATCCAAACTTCTTGATGATTTTAGTTTGTTTGATTATTAGAGATCAATTATATATCTTGGTATATATGGGATGAATTTTGGGGAGTTTGGGATTATTTGATAAGTATTTTTATGATTAAAAAGTATGAAATCCGTAGGTATTTTATGCAGAAAATCTGGGCAAATAACTGGTTAATTGATCGATCGACTCAAGACTGTCGATCGATCGACCAAGATAATCGATCGATCGACCCCCCTAGAAATGTGAAATATTTTTATTTTTAATTATTGATTAAATCCCAAACATTGAGAAATATTTGGTGATGATTTATTGAACATATTGGAACATAGAGAAGGGCAATAGGATATACCTAAGACCCGAAAATTATTAGTTTGGGATTGTGACAGTGGGGAAATTAACGAGTGTTAAATTAAAAGAGTTATTTTGAAGAATTATATTACTGGGAATTTAAATTGGGTATATTATAATTTAAGGTTAGGACGAGTAGTAAGAGAGTCATAAATTACCGATATGACCTTAGGTATAATTGGGATTAACCTTAAGATGGGAATAAAGGGTTAAGAGTGAATTAGGGATTATTGGAGAATAAACCTAATTAAAGTGAATTTAATTCGTATAAATTCGGGAGTCGTGATGACATGGATTTGTAGGACCTTCTGTTTACCTACTGAATGTATTTGAGGATTAAATGATCATCATCGTGTGTTTAGATAAGTTCAAAAATATATATTTTGAGGATTAAAGTCATAATCGAAAAATACTTAGGGTATTCAGGATATAATTATACTATGTATGGGATTTATTATATGGGTTGTGCGTATGCCCTATGATTATATATAGGTATGATTAACACCCATTGTTATTATATATATAGGTGAGATGATTGCCTGTAATTATCATATGGTTGTGTGAATACCTTATTGATGTTATATTTATATAGGTGGAATGCATACCTATATTATAGTTTTTTATATGTATGCTATCGGGGTGGAGGTTTCGTGTTGTGGACAGTCTTATCCTATGCCCCCATTTGGGAGGATTTTAGATTCGTACCCTGAGCATAGGACCTTGCAGACGTGTTATCGGTGTATTTCATAGTTTCAACGGTTGAATGGGAGCGTAGGTATATGCGTGACCCATTTGGCTTGGGAGTATGCTCACCTCCAATATATTTTTGTTATGATATGATTCGTGAGAGCCACGAATCAATAGTCCTCTATACAGTGACATTATGTATCAGTACATGATAGCAGAGTATGCATGCATCGTAGTTGTGACTGGGGAGGTGTTGTATTAGTATATATATAACTAGCGAGATATTATATATATAAATCGTGACGTAATATACTTTGTGATATTGTAGATAGAGAGATGTAATCTTTTGTGTAAAATTGTAGATTAAAAATATAAATTGTGATTTAATCTACTCTGTGGTGTAGTAGATAGAAGTGAAGAATGAAATCTGAATTGAATTAAGTAAGTGCACACTAAATTCCAAGGTTGTAACAAGACTAGTTCATATTAAAGAGAAATGAATATGGGTTAGAATCATAGTGATATTAAGACTAGTTATGAGGAAAACTTAACTTGGAAGATAATAAGATACGATAGGGGTGCACTCTAGATGAGAGGTTAGAATTCTCGAGAGAGAGCCCGAGAAACTAACATGTACATAATAAATGTTTAATGGTAATTGTTAATCACTTGCTATTTTAAAAAAAAAATCTTTTACAATCGGGCTCTGACCTGTTTCTTTGCATATTCTCTTCTCTACTATATCTTGTACATTAGGTATCCGGGAGCAGGGATGCCCATCTTAGAATATGGATGTTTCGATGGATTATAGCTACTAGCAGAGATGAAAATTTTGTTTCGATGCCTCCTTTTTGTTAATTCACTCATCTGTAGCATCTACTTCATTTAGGGCTTGTCCCCCAGGATTCTAGAGGTTATAGTTATTTATATAAGCATTGTGGATATTCGTTTTATTTAGTGTAATTGTTATAATTTAACTAGAAAGTTATTCTAGTCTCATTTATTCTTATTGTAGTTAATTCAGTGGTGATGTGTTGTTGCGTATTATTATTCTGTGTCGTGTAATGGTTTTACTTAAATTAAAAATGGAAAAAGTTTTTGACACTTAGCTTAATTAACTATTAGGTGATTAATAAATAAATTATTTTCGACAGTGATGCTGAGATGAAGAAACTAGATATTCTGATTTAATTAAATGAAGGACTGATCACCCGATATTTAATTAGGCGGGTTGTTACAAGTGGTATCAGTGCATCATGTTCTAGTGTCTTTAGGATATGTGCGGCTTACTACATTTCCGCGTAGCATTATTTTATGTAGAACCCTATTATTAGGATGTTGAATTCTTCTGCGTATTTTGACTTACGTTCTCCTGCTATGAAGTATGTGAGATGTAATGCTTATACGAGTTCGTTGGGGAATAGTGTGCCAAACACTTTGTGACGATTAGCAAGATCCATTAGAAGACAGCAGGAGAAGGACTCAACAAAATATATAGAGTATTTTGGAAAATAGTGTTAGAGATAGAAACCATCATAATTGTTGTTTGGACTGAGAACATTAAGGAAGTCGCTTGGGAACTGCAGTTTCCCAAGCACCATCATAGTTGATGGGTGTGCCATTATTAACTCACTCATCACTGTGTGTGAAAGGTGGGGGAGTCGGAAGGGCTCTTGTGAAGGAAGAAATTCAAAGACAATTGTGAAGGGTGAAGTGTAGTAACACTCAAGATTTGAAAATTTTCTAGTAGAATTTTTTCTAGTAAGAACAAACTTAAGTGATGAGAGTTAGACATCACATATAAAGAACATGTGTTAAGATGGAATAAGAATTTTAGGTACGGTTCGATGGTAAAAAAATTGTTATTTTGATGTTTTAATCAGGATATGAATGGAATTTTGAAACTAATCTCTTATGGGCAAGAAAGAGAGAAGTAACTTGTTTAACTAACTCCTTACCCAAGGAAGAATATGGAACATAAAAGATGAATAGAGTTCATTGTGTCAGAGGACTCATGAGTGAAATACTCTAGTGTGAGTGGAAATCTGACGAAGACGACTAGGATTAACGTCACCAAGAAATTTGATAATGCTTCAAAATGGAGGGGAGCTAGAAGGGTTAGGCAAACTAACCAAAGGGTAAGTTTGAATTCAATATTGTTAATGAAACATCACCATAAGGTGTACCCAGTAGGGGACCCGTTTAAAGATACATGATTAAACCCCTACTTAGTGGCAATGAAATCAACCAAGACTAGTGTAGTCTAGAATGTATCCCATACGACCCGTAGATCCAAAAGAATAATGGGAATAGAAATTGGGAGTTAAAATTGATATGTCCAAGAGAAGGACATTTAAATGGTCATTAACGAGGAAATAATAAGGGAAATTACCTTATGTGTAGAGAGAGAGACTACTAAGTGTTAAATGTGTCCACATTGAGTAGTGAGATCGATAAATTTTGGGAATAGTAAACATACCAATTAGGCATAACAAATGGAGGAGTGAGACATCTAGCGGAGTAATTGAGTCAAGAGAATTCGGCCCGAGAAATTTACGACCCAAGAGTGGTAGGTTTAATTAAGACCAGTGGACACCTCAGTAATTATAGCATACCGTATTCAAGGTCAGTGGGGTCCAAGAAGGAAAAAAAAAGAGGTCGGTAAGACCATAATTGAGGCCGAGATGTGCTGGGCCAACGTTTCAATAATGAGTGTGTAACCACATGAGTGAATAATTTATCCATAAAGGGTGAGTACAACTATAGGATAAAATCCTAGATGTATAACGGGTGCAAGTGATCGTGAGTTGTTTTGACTGTGAGAAGTTGATGTAAGGACCCTATGTGATCAGGAGAGATTGCTGAAGTTTTATTTCATCGTTGTGAATAAAGTATTAATTCAAGTGACATGGTGTGTCACAACATACATATATAAAAAATTGAAAACCCTAAATTTGCATGTGAGTCGAGGATAGTGGGAATGATAATTTTAATAGTCTGGTTACAAAAATATTTCTCATTGATAGCGGGACTTTCTGGTGCCGCCCGTGAGTGAACCGAGTGTGTCCTAAGAGTATAATTTGTTATTATAATTTTCTATTTCTTTGAGTTAGCATAATAGAACTCATTGTGGTAATATGTAGTGATAAATTACCAAATATTTAAATGATAGTAGATTGAGTAAAAAGACTATGGTACTGGAGGGATACTCTGGGGAGAGTAAAACAATTTTTTGTGAGGCTCCAACTGAAATAGGGTTGGGCCTATATTTCATGATATCATAGACCTTAATGAGAATGTTCTCTAGTTATATGAGTGCGTAGGAATTTATTTTACTGATGTGACTCAGGATATATATTATGTTTTTGTTGAACAACGAGAAATAGCTCATTATATATAGCACCGAGAATTCGGGATAGTGAGAGAATCATGGTCTATGTTATTTTTAGGGATATATAAGAATGGACTAGTAGAATTTTGTGTCAACACACATAAATTATGGGAAGGTACAGATTATGGACTGAGGGACATTACGGATCTCGAAGATCAACTATGTGAAGTAGTAGTGTATTGGGGGGTTCCTTGTTTGGATTTTTCTTTGCGAGACATCTCACGCATGAAACTAGCAAACGTCAGGAGTGGGAGAGAAGTTTGGTCGATAGTACATAAGTTCGTACCTTAGTCATTTTAAATATACAAACATATATTTAGAGTTGATAATTCTATTATGACTTAAGATTCGCCTAGTCCTATTAACATTATGAATAAAACAATGTTGCCGCTATTAGAGTGATTAAGTTATGACTAGTGGGGTGATTGAGTGCACCCCTACCATATCCGTATGCCAAGTGAGCGGAAATTTATTTAAGGAGAGTATATGTTATTTGTACAACAATGCGAGAAATATAGGGTGTATGGGTGCCCTAGGTAATTAAATCTGATATTGTTCCCCATTTTGGAGATATGGGATATGGAAAATAAATATAGAGGTTTAGATATTGGGACTTGAATGTCCGGTCATTTATGATGATTAGAGATATATTCGGTAGAATAACAAATGAATCAGGCTATAAATGACTATGGTAATAGGATTTAAATGAAGAGATATTTGGCTAGATTCCTCTTCTAGCGGGCTACCTGTCTGTTGGAATTAGGGTGGACCATTAGAAACCAACAGATGTTTTTCCAACCATTAGGGATTTCTAAGTAGTATTGGGAGAGTATTCGTAAGGATTTTATCGCAAAGATGGTTACAATCCTATATGGTTGATAGTAGATTAGTTGATTGAAGTAGATCACATTATGCCAGTTAGGGTTGATCATACTAAGAGACAATATGCTTTGGCCTTATATAATCGAGATAGTGAGGTTACATAGGGTACCCTTTAATATTGTGTCCAATTAGGACGAGATTTTGTCTCCCGGTTTTGGAAGAACTTTCACAAGGCTTGGGTATTGAGTCGTGATTGGGTACGATCTATCATCCGCAGAATAATGGGAAGACTAAGAGGACAAATATGATGTTGGAAGATAAATTATGTGTGACACCCCGCCTAATTAAATACCGGGCGATCACTCCTTTATTAAATTAAAATCAAGGTGAACAGTTGGTTCATTCTTAGCATCACTGTCGTAAAAATACTTTTCCAATTTAAACACCCTAAATAATTAAGCTAAGTGTCAAAACCATTTAAAACCTGATTCTCGTTTTATTAAATCCGGTTATAAAACCTTAAACCATTAACATCTAAAGAGTCACACATTAAGACTAAAAATAGAATTGAACATACACGAATTTAATCATCAATAATAAATCCCAACATTTACAACACTAAAGGAAAACATCCTGACAGTAATAAATCCCGAAATAAAGGTACGGAAAGTAAAAATTTCAATCTCTGACAATACCAACTAAATAATAGAAAGAGGGTGACACATGCCCCTGCTGGATAAAACTGAACTAGGAGTAGAATCAAATGGATGAAGTAGTCTAAACAACAGGCCTGCAACTCCCAGCTAAGCTGCAACACGTTCCTTCCAAAGGATCCTAAGTAAGACGCCCCTGTGGCTGGGCACCTGTAATACATACATATATATACAAGAGAGAAAAGGAAATAGAAACAGGTCAGAGCCCGATAGTGTATATGATTTAAAAATTCGTTTAGCAAGTATTTAAATTGATACAGGCCAATGCAACAACATATTAGTGCGACACTCTCTTGATAAATTCTCGCCTCTCTTCTAATGTGCACTCCTATTGCACTAACCTTCCCAATGGTTTATCACATCATATATCACACTATATTTCCCCAATGATTTAACTTATCTTAGGTTATTCGCAGGATTTACAACTGAACAACACAAGTATTTAAAACGTAAGATTTCAATTTGTAACCAAGGTTCTCCTTTTAACTTTATTAATCAATAAAGTTTTCCAGTGTCATATTATACTTTCTCAAAACAATTATTTATAATTTGAGTCATCAACCATGCCCTACATATCAAATCACAGTAAGCAGTTCCAGATTTCAGAATTTCATATATATATTAACTACTCGTATAATATATATATCATAACAGCACCCCACATAAAAACTATGGTATGGGCATACTCTGCTATCCAATCCCCGTATCAATCGTACTAAAGGGAATACAAGTTCGGAATCACTCTCGAACTGTATAAATACATACACAAACAATATTGAGGTGAAGCATAGTTTCCAAGTCCAAGAGGTCAGTACATACCCTCACGTCTCTTAGGACCGTGACTACCGATTCGATATCCTGTACCTAGGATTCCTATCTTCTAGGGTACGAGTCAATATCCCCCATAAGGCACATGAGATAAGATCGTCCCAGCGCGATAACCTCAGGGATAGCAAGTAGCGCGGGCATGATTTTCACAAGTATATAATATATGCATACACAATCATATAAATATACCACTTTTATTATATCAATTTAGGTTTATCCAATAACCCACATTCACAACATTTATCCTTATTTTCCCATTATTATTTATCAAGTATAATGGTTCGTTTCTAACTTTAATTTGAAGGGTTTTTCCAACTTACTACGTAACCCTCATGGACTCTGATGATGCCAGAAACAGCACCACCCTTCAAGGTGTTTATGAGCTTAGTTCAATGTTACCAATGGCAGTATGAGGGTATACTCTATGTATATATATATATATATATATATATATATATATATATATATATAAGAGATTGTGATGAGGAGAAGAGGATGAACATATTTATGTAAGGGGTCCAGCCAATCAGGCCTACGTCCACTGTGCAAGTGTATGATGTGTATCACTGTATGAGGGCTCTAATGTCCATGGATACAATCTCTCAAGCTTTCTCTATCTACTGTGTATTTGAACAGAGTTTTAGCTAGGGTTACTGATCTTGGATCCTTTGCAAGGTAGAGGATGACCTCTATATATAGTACATGGGGGGTGTAATGTACCCCCTATGCATGCAATGAGCATGTGTGTGTTGATCTAGCCAATCTGATGAAGACATATGTCACTGTCACAGGTAGAGAATGATGATGAAATATTCCCCCCACGTGAGGGGAATGATTTGTTATAATTGAATTGAGTCCACGTGTGCTTATCCATACATACGCCAATAAGATCTCAGCCTCGATGCTTCGTCATGATCTCGGCCTGGATGAGGCCGAGACTGGTAAGGTCCAATTGTCCGTCCAATCCAAGAGGAGTCATTATGGTCCCGGCTTAAGTGAAGCCGAGGCAAATATTGAGGTCGAGTATGAGCTGCTGTATGAGGGTTATGAGGCTGAGGCCAACGTCTTCTATTCCGACCCTTATCTGGATGACCCTGCTGAGGATTAAGTCGTGGCCGACCCTGTCGAGGCCGACCCTATTGAGTCCAACCCTGTTAAGGCCGACCTTACTAAGGCCGACCCTTATCTGGATGACCCTGCTGAGGATTAAGTTGTGGACGACCTTGTTGAGGCCGACCCTGTTGAGATCGACCTTACTGAGGCTGACCCTTATCTGGATGACCCTGCTGAGGATTAAGTCATGGCCGACCTTATTGAGGCCGACCTTTATCTGGATGACCCTGCTAAGGATTAAGTCATGGCCGACCTTTTGGAGGCCGACCCTGTTGAGGTCGACCTTACTAAGGCTGACCCTTAACTGGATGACCCTGCTAAGGATTAAGTCATGGATGACCCTGTTGAGGCCGACCCTATTGAGGCCGACCCTGTTGAGGTCGACCTTACTGAGGCCGACCCTTATCTGGATGACCCTTCTGAGGATTAAGTCATGGCCGACCTTGTTGAGGCCGAGCCTATTGAGGCCGACCCTGTTGAGGCCGACCTTACTGAGGTCGACCCTTATCTGGATGACCCTGCTGAGGATTAAGTTATGGCCGACCTTGTTGAGGCCAACCCTATTGAGGCCGACCCTGTTGAGGTCGACCTTACTGAGGCCGACCCTTATCTGGATGACCCTGCTGAGGATTAAGTCGTGGCCGACCTTGTTAAGGCCGACCTTACTGAGGCCGACCCCTATCCGGATGACCCTGTTGATGATATGTGAGGCTCTTACGAGATGTGGTACCCGTCGTCCTAAGAGATGAGGGTACATTTTGGTCATATCAATTACCTCTAAGCCCTTGGTCTTCAATGTAGATAGAAGGCTAAGGGATAAAGTATATTTGGGCATATCACTGATTTTTGTCTCTAACCAAGATAAAGGTTTTACAAGTATGAGATCACCAAGTGAATGATGTTTCAGATATGAGGCCACCAAGTTAATGATGTTAACTCTCATGTCACCAAGTTAATGATGTTTTAGATATGAGACCTCCAAGTTAATGATGTTTGTCTTAGATATGAGGCCACCAAGTTAATGATGTTAACTCTCATGTCACCAAGTTAATGATGTTTCAGATATGAGACCACCAAGTTAATGATGTTTGTCTTAGATATGAGGCCACCAAGTTAATGATGTTAAATCTCTTGTCACCAAGTTAATGATGTTTCAGATATGAGATCACCATGTTAATGATGTTAACTCTCAGGTCACCAAGTTAATGATGTTTCAGATATGAGATCACCAAGTTAATGATGTTTGTCTCAGATATGAGGCCACCAACTTACTGATGTTAACTCTCATGTCACCAAGTTAATGATGTTTCAGATATGAAACCACCAAGTTAATGATGTTTGTCTTAGATATGAGGCCACCAATTTAATTATGTTTGTCTCAGATATGAGGCAACCAAGTTAATGATGTTAACTCTCATGTCACCAAGTTAATGATGTTTCAAATATGAGACCACCAAGCTAATGATGTTTGTCTTATATATGAGGCCACCAAGTTAATGATATTAACTCTCATGTCACCAAGTTAATGATGTTTCAGATATGAGATCACCAAGTTAATGATGTTTCAGATATGAGATCACCAAGTTAATGATGTTTGTCTCAGATATGAGGCCACCAAGTTAATGATGTTAACTCTCATGTCACCAAGTTAATGATGTTTCAGCTATGAGACCACCATGTTAATGATGTTTGTCTTAGATATGAGGCCACCAAGGTAATGATCTTAACTCTCATGTAACCAAGTTAATGATGTTATAAGGTCTTAGGTCATCCACTAAGATGTTATCCTCATAAATAATTTTTCACCAAATTAATGATGTCTAAGGTCTGAGGTCATCCAAGTATCATGTCTTACCTCGGACCTCGTCACCAAATTATGATGTTGTAAGGTCTGAGGTCATCCAAGTATCATGTCTTACCTCAGACCTCGTCACCAAATTATGATGTTCTAAGGTCTGAGGTCATCAACCATGATGGAGCAAGAACCCTAGTGTACCTCTTGTAGGACGCGAGGAACCTATATGGGATGAACACATCTGAGGAGAGGTAATAAAAATCCCTTCTTATATAGGACGTCTCCTATTATGGAGAACTTTGCATCTCTGTACCTTAATTTCCTCCTCTCTGTCTTGGATTTTGGCAGCTCTCCCTCTTTGATATATCTGATGAGGGGGTCCATCCATGAGTCTCCTAGGTTCAAACTGAGGCAAGGGTTACTAACTTCTTCTTCGATGGTCCTCCTCGGCAAGACCTCGACTGGAACTGTTCTTCTGATATCAGTCTTTGTTGCTCAGGCCAACCTTGCTAATGCATCAACGTGGCTGTTATTTTATCTGGGTATTCTCTTCATCTTTACCTCTTTGAAACCTTCCAACATTGTGCGCACTCTCTTCATGTATTTGGCCATCCTTTCATCCTTAACCTTGAGTCACTATGAAATAGGCGTCGTCTTACCCCAAGGGTCTTTGCCAAGGAGAGGCCTACGATCATGGCCTCATATTTCGACTCGTTATTAGATGCCTTAAAGTTAAACCTCAAAGCATACTCAATGTTGATACCATCTGGAGCTGAAAGTATTATTAGCCCTGCATCGCTTCCACTATCATAAGAAGACCCGTCAACAAAGAGGTTCTAGATGTCTTTATCTGATGAGAATCCCCCTTCTAACATGATTCCTTGCTTGAAGAGGTTCCGACCTTCCTCATTCTCGACTATTCTGTTCTTGGTCCCCTTAGATACGAACTCTTACGGATCTCGAAAGACATTTACGTTTGACCCCTCTGTAGACTCTGAGTTATTCTTAATCTTGGTCTCTTTGGATTCAACCTCTTCCGAATCTCGAAAGATGTTTACGTTTGACCCCTCTGCAGTCTCTTATTATTCTCAATCTCGGTCTCTTTGGATACAACCTCTTCCGGATCTCGGAAGATGTTTACGTTTGACCCCTCTACAGTCTCTTATTTATTCTCAATCTCGGTCTCTTCGGATACAACCTCTTCCAGATCTTAGAAGACATTTACGTTTGACCCCTCTACAGTCTCTGAGTTATTATCAATATCGGTCTCTTCGGATACGACCTCTTCCGGATCTCGAAAGACATTTACGTTTGACCCCTCTGCAGTCTCTTAGTTATTCTCAATCTCAGTCTCTTCGGATACGACCTATTCCGGATCTCGAAAGACATTTACGTTTGACCCCTCTGCAGTCTCTTAGTTATTCTCAATCTCAGTCTCTTCGGATACAACCTCTTTCGGATCTCGAAAGACGTTTACGTTTGACCCCTCTGCAGTCTCTGAGTTATTATCAATCTCGGTCTCTTCGGATACAACCTCTTCTGGATCTCGGAAGACGTTTATGTTTGACCCCTCTGCAGTCTCTTAGTTATTCTCAATCTCGGTCTCTTCGGATACAACCTCTTCCGGATCTCGGAAGACGTTTACGTTTGACCCCTCTGTAGTCTCCGAGTTATTATTAATCTTGGTCTCTTGGGATACAACCTATTCCGGATCTCAGAAGACGTTTACGTTTGACCCCTCTGCAGTCTATGAGTTATTATCAATCTTGGTCTCTTTGGATTCAACCTCTTCCAGATCTCAGAAGATGTTTACATTTGACACCTCTGCAGTCTCTTAGTTTTTAAACCTCTTATGTGGAGGGGCTTTCAGTTTCTCTGGCCATCTTAGAGTCTTGTCCTTCTTGATCTGGTTGAGGATGTGCTCACAGCTCACAATTAGAGGAGTGTAGTGAGCGAACTTATCATCGACTGACCTCTTCTTTCCATATTTCCTTCTTTGGGACTTCGTGCTACTACCGCGGTTGTCATCCTCATACTTGGCGGCCATTGCCTCTTCGGCATTCATGACTTTTCTCGCAGTTGCCAGTAACTCTTCCATGGACCTGGGAGGGTCTTTCACGAGTTTCCACAACAGCTTCCCTTTCTGTAGACTACCTATGAGGGCGGTTATGGATATATTCTCTTCATAATCTTCAACCTCCAACTTCTCTTTGTTAAACCTGTCTATGTAGTCTCTTAGGCTCTCATCCTTTCCCTTCTTGACATACAACAGGTGAGTGGTCTTCTTTTGGGGTCTCACCCCAAAGAAGAAGTTTTGGATGAATCATTCAGTCCGTCCTTTGAAGTTTTCAACTGAGTTCTTCGGAAGAGAGGTAAAACAACTCCGCGCTTCCCCTCTTAAGGTCCCAGAGAAGGCTCTACACTTCATCTCATCGGGTATCGAGTAGATGTCTACTGCTAATTGATACATCTCGATATGATGCACAGGGTTAGTGCTGCCATCATACTTGGGAGACACCGTAGGAGGCTTAAACTTAGCTAGGGTAGGGAATCCCACTATCCTAGCCACAAATGGGGAGCCCTCTGAGTAACCCCTTTGCAATGGGTCCCTGCTTTTAATAAGGTCTCTTATCTTCTCCTCAAGGCGTTGGATAGAATCATTCCATGGTCTTCGCCCATCGACTTGGACGAGGTTATCCCCTGCCACCTCCCTGAGATGGACCGAGGGTTCCCCTGCCATGACACGTTAGCTGTTGACCTCTTCCTGCTCCCTGCCTCTTCTTTCACAGTGTCGGCCTTGGTCTGGCCGACCCTGCCTGTTCCCTCTCTGAGAACCTGCTGCGCTCCTTGATCTCGACAGTCTCTGTCTTGGGTCATTTATCAGGCCCAGTCTCTCGAAGGCCGACCCTCTGCTCAACCTATTAAAGGCTAACCCTCTTTGTTGGGCCTCATCACCTCTTCGGCCGACACAACCTTGACTCTGCCTAAGAGGCCGTACTGTGTTATTCAACACCTCATACGGCTCCCTGCAATCTTCATGGGCTTCTTCCCGCCTCTATATCATCATACCTGTCCTCTGGGCAAGGGTTTCCCTGCCTCCCCAGGCGCAAGCGCCTAGGGTCAGCAAAGTCCCTTCTTCAAGGGGTTGCAGGCTGGTCCTTCATTGGTTCCTGGGGTGGTCTCCTGGCGTCAGGATGAGGCTGAATTGCCGCGGGAGTGATCATGTCCAGTGAGGCTCAAGGTATCCTCATCATAGTTTGGCTGAGTTGTGAAAATTTCTCCTGCATGGCTGCTTGTGTTGCTGCTAAAGATCTCAAGGCTTCGCTATCTCCGCCATTTCGGACTAGGGGGTGCCTGACTATAACTAGGCCCTCCACCCCCGGGCGGCGGAGGTAAGTCTGGTGCCATATGTTAACACTATAGAGCTTGAGTAGCAGATGAGCTTAGTACTTCACAGGACCTCTTTCAATAGTGAAACAGCTCAGCGCTAGGGGGAGGCCTGGTTCACCACCAGAGTCTGCGGTGAGGTCAAGAAGAAAAAGAGGAAGAGATAGCTTCTCGTTCCCACAAACGGGGCCAAAATGATGATGCCAGAAACAGCACCACCATTCAAGGTGTTTATGAGCTTAGTTCAATGTTAACAATGACAGCATGAGGGTATACTGTATGTATATATATATATAAGAGATTGTGATGAGGAGAAGAGGATGAACACAGTTATGTAAGTGGTTCAGCCAATCAGGCCTACGTCCACTATGCAAGTGTATGATGTGTATCACTGTATGAGGGCTCTAATGCCCATGGATACAATCTCTTAAGCTTTCTCTCTCTACTGTGTATTTGAACAGAGTTGTAGCTAGGATTACTGATCTTGGATCCTTTGCAAGGTAGAGGATGACCTCTATATATAGTACCTGGGGGTGTAACGTACCCCTATGCATGCAATGAGCATGTGTGTGTTGTCTACCCAATCTGATGAAGACATCTCTCACTGTCACAGGTAGAGAATGATGATGAAATATTCCCCCCACGTGATGGAAATGATTTGTTATAACTGAATTGAGTCCACGTGTCCTTATCCACACATATACCAATAAGAGCTCAGCCTCGATGCTTCGTCATGACCTCAGCCTCGATGAGGCCGACACTGGTAAGGTCCAATTGTCCGTCCAATCCGAGAGGAGTCATTATGGTCCCGTCTTAAGTGAAGCCGAGGCAAGTATTGAGGTCGAGTCTGAGCTGCTGTATGAGAGTTATGAGGCTGAGGCTGAGGCTGAGGCCAACGTCTTCTGTTCTAACCCTTATCTGGATGAACTTGCTGAGGATTAAGTCACGGCCGACCCTGTCGAGACCGACCCTATCGAGGCAGACCCTGTTAAGGCCAACCTTACTGAGGCCGACCCTTATCTGGATGACCCTGTTGAGGATTAAGTCGTAGCCGACCTTATTTAGGCCGACCCTGTTGAGGCCGACCTTACTGAGGCCGACCCTTATTTGGATGACCCTGTTGAGGATTAAGTCGTGGCTGACCTTGTTGAGGCCGGCCCTATTAAGGCCGACCTTACTCAGGCCGACCCTTATCTGGATGACAATGCTGAGGATTAAGTTGTGGTCGACCTTGTTGAGGCTGACCCTGTTGAGGCTGACCTTACTGAGGCCGACCCTTATCTGGATGACCCTACTGAGGATTAAGTCGTGGCTGACCCTGTTGAGGCCGACCCTATTGAGGCTGACCCTGTTGAGGCCGACCTTACTGAGGCTGACCCTTATCTGGAGGACCCTACTGAGGATTAAGTCGTGGCCGACCTTGTTAAGGCCGACCCTGTTGAGGCCGACCTTATTGAGGCCGACCCTTATCTGGATGACTTTACTGAGGATTAAGTCATGGCCGACCTTGTTGAGGCCGACCCTATTGAGGTCGACCCTTATCTGGATGACCCTACTGAGGATTAAGTCATGGCCGACCTTATTGAGGCCGACCCTGTTGAGGCCGACCTTACTGAGGTTGACCCTTATCTGGATGACCCTGCTGATGATTAAGTCGTGGCTGACCCTGTTGAGGCCGACCCTATTGAGGCCGACCTTAATGAGGTCGACCCTTATCTGGATGACCCTGCTGAGGATTAAGTCATGGCCGACCTTGTTGAGACCGACCCTATTGAGACCGACCCTGTTCAGGCCGACCTTACTGAGGCTGACCCTTATCTAGATGACCCTGCTGAGGATTAAGTCGTGGCCGACCTTGTTGAGGCCAACCCTATTGAGGCCGACCCTGTTGAGGCCTAGCTTACTGAGGCCGACCCTTATCTGGATAACCCTGCTGAGGATTAAGTCGTGGCCGACCTTGTTGAGGCCGACCTTACTGAGGCCGACCCTTATCTAGATGACCCTATTGATGATATGTGAGGCTCTTACTAGATGTGGTGCCGGTCGTCCTAAGATATGAGGATACATTTTGGTCATATTAATTACCCCCTAGCCCTTAGTCTTCAATGTAGATAGAAGGCTAAGGGATAAAGTATATTTGGGCATATCACTGATTTTTGTCTCTAACCAAGATAAAGGTTTTACAAGTATGAGATCACCAAGTTAATGATGTTTCAGATATGAGGCCACCAAGTTAATGATGTAAACTCTCATGTCACCAAGTTAATGATGTTTTAGATATGAGACCTCCAAGTTAATGATGTTTGTCTTAGATATGAGGCCACCAAGTTAATGATGTTAACTCTCATGTCACCAAGTTAATGATGTTTCATATATGAGACCACCAAGTTAATGATGTTTGTCTTAGATATGAGGCCACCAAGTTAATGATGTTAACTCTCATGTCACCAAGTTAATGATGTTTCAGATATGAGATCATCAAGTTAATGATGTTAACTCTCATGTCACCAAGTTAATGATGTTTCAGATATGAGATCACCAAGTTAATGATGTTTGTCTCAGATATGAGGCCACCAAGTTAATGATGTTAACTCTCATGTCACCAAGTTAATGATGTTTCAGATATGAAACCACCAAGTTCACCAAGTTTATGAGCTTAGTTCAATGTTAACAATGGCAGTATGAGGGTATACTATATATATATATATATATATATATATATATATATATATATATATATATATAAGAGATTGTGATGAGGAGAAGAGGATGAACACAGTTATGTAAGTGGTTCAGCAATCAGGCCTACGTCCACTGTGCAAGTGTATGATGTGTATCACTGTACAAGGGCTCTAATGGCTATGGATACAATCTCTCAAGCTTTCTCTCTCTACTGTGTATTTGAACAGAGTTTTAGGTAGGGTTACTAATTTTGGGTCCTTTGCAAGGTAGAGGATGACTTCTATATATAGTACATGAGGGGTGTATTGTACCCCCTATGCATGCAATGAGCATGTGTGTGTTGATCTAGCCAATCTGATGAAGACATATGTCACTGTCACAGGTAGAGAATGATGATGAAATATTCCCCCCACGTGAGGGGAATGATTTGTTATAACTGAATTGAGTACAAGTGTCGTTATCCATACATATGCCAATAAGAGCTCAGCCTCGATGCTTCGTCATGACCTCGGACTGGATGAGGCCGAGACTGGTAAGGTCCAATTGTCCATCCAATCCAAGAGGAGTCATTATGATCCCGGCTTAAGTGAAGTCGAGGCAAGTATTGAGGTCGAGTCTGAGTTGCTGTATGAGAGTTATGAGGCTGAGGCTGAGGCCAACGTCTTCTGTTCTGACCCTTATTTGGATGACCCTGCTGAGGATTAAGTCGTGGCCGACCCTGTCGAGGCCGACCTTACTGAGGCCGACCCTTATCTGGATGACCCTGCTGTTGAGGCCGAACCTATTGAGGCCGACCCTGTTGAGGCCGACCCTTATCTGGATGACCTTGCTAAGGATTAAGTCGTGGCCGACCTTATTGAGGCCGACCCTATTGAGGCCGACCCTGTTGAGACCGACCTTACTGAGGCCGACCCTTATCTGGATGGCCCTGCTGAGGATTAAGTCATGGCCGACCTTTTTTAGGCCGACCCTGTTGAGGCCGACCCTTATCTGGATGACCCTGCTGAGGATATGTGAGGCTCTTACGAGATGTGATGCCTGTCGTCCTAAGAGACGAGGGTACATTTTTGTCATATCAGACTCTATTCTTCCAAATGTACAATTCAGTAGATATCTATTTATGTTCCAACGTAACTCTCTCTTACGTGTCTCTCCCCTTTCATATATACTTACATTATCCATTATGCAAAATATCCCAAAAATATAGATTTCACCTTACAGTAAAGGATTTTGAATTTTATTTTCAAACATGAGAATTTCAAACGGTTTCGAAATCGGAATTAAAATGGAGTTTTAATTGAATTTTTATTATCACTAAGAGTCCTCAAAACATAAAACTATCTAGCAAAAAAAATATTAAAAAATATTAAACGGTCCGATCGAGCTGAATTTTTTCTATAGCTTCCTCTCATCTTCAGCTAATTCTCTGTAAAATTTCATCCAATTCCAACGGTCCGATCATCCGGAATAAATTTTTTTCAGTGTTTGTATCTGATTAGAACTCTTTTCTTAATCAAACTCTTAATCCTTTACATGAAAAAGGGTTTCCAGAATATCTTATAAATCATCACTACATGAAAATTTCCCATCTCAAATTGGGGTTTTCTTCCATAAATCTCATCCTAATAACTCCTAAACTAATATGGATGATGTATCAATGAAATAAGCAAGATAAACACTTGCCTGGGATTTTTCAGAAATCTGGTTTGGTGTTGAATTTGGTGTGGTTGCGTTCCCCGTCTCGCGATCTACGCGTTGGCGGTGGCAGCGGTGTAAACGGATGAGTTTTGAGACTTGGAATGCCTTGAGAGCTCTCTCCTCTCCTCTCCAATGGACGTTCTAGTGTTTTGAGTTATCTAACCCTAGGAGATAACCTAAACATCTGATATAACCCCTTTAATTTTCGTGGGTTTAATTACCCATAATTACCCAAAAATACAAAATGACTAAAATGCCCTCCCGGGGTACTAATTAGGCTTAAAAACGCCCCGAGACCCAAATCAAACCCCCGGGTATACTTTTCTGACTATCTCAACCCTTACGAACACGTTGGCGCACTCAAAACGACCATACGAACAACCTATAAAATATTCTCTTTTATTAATCCACATTTACTCCCGACACGACAGAGGCGCGTCCCGACTAAAATTTCCCCAATTGTCATTTTATGCACACGTGACAATATTATAAAAATAAATCTCATATATTACTATACTCATCCAGTAATATGCAACAAATAATATATTCCCACTAATTACTAACTCTTGTCACGCTAGTAAATATTTAAAACAATATTTTGGATTAAAATTAAATTAATTTATCTCAATTAAATTTAATAAATCCTTAAATTTAAAATCCATGAAAATACGGGGTATTACATACTTCCCCCCTAATAACGGAATTTCGTCCCAAAATTCAGAAAATAAGGCCTACCAGGTAGCACAATTCGGGATATCCTTGTCAGTACGCAAACTATCTTCATAGTACGGCGCTCAATCACTATAGCTTTTTCCTCACAGCAACATTGTTTTACATTCTCATTGGAGACACTTCACATTGCACTCCCAACTGACAACATTTGAATAGGTTACGTCTATACGTTATAAATTCCATTATCTCACTATCATTAGGAGGCCACACCTCACTACATGACAACTACTCAGATTTATTCATACACAAAATTCCCATTCTGAGAAAATCATACGAACATTTGACCACTCTTGACTGCCTAAAACAGTCGTGGAATTCCACCATAGTTATCAGATATTTTCTCGACCGATCCAAAAATTCTGATTATCTACTCCCCTCTAAACATACGGAAGGATAATAGTCGAGGTTCTTCCATAACAAAACCTTAATAAGTACCTCGTACGCGATAAACAGGTAAGAGTGCTTCTACATAGCATTCTTGAAATCATCGTACCAAGATTACAAAATCTCCTTCACGTGAATCCACTAATCTTTAATCACCATGCGCTTATTCCCTGGCTAAGGGTGATACATCCTACTCGAAACAAAATCTTATTTTCGCTGGTTCCTGAAATCCCATATCAAAGGTGGGATTCACCAATCTCATCCTGATTCAGAAATTTATACTGCGCCGGACCATGCACTGGCGCGATCCTTCTTTTCAAAGGAAGTCTTTGGCATACTAGTTAATATTGTAAGCCAGCCCAAAGGAATATCAATCACTTCCTTCTCGGCGACTTAATTCACATGTTCGGGATAAACCCTTGATCTTGTTTTGAGGATGGCAGCCCATCCAAGAACTTTACCGACTTTACCAACCTCTTCCAATTTTAGGAATTTTTGATAAACACAAAATTCTTTGGTTGATTCTCCTCTTTCAACCAAACCTTACCTATGGGCAGTGCATGTAGAGACTACTCACTACGTCTCGCTAAACATCGATTCTTCCCTTGAAATGTCTCACATTAAGTGACACGTAATACTCCCCTTCCTTCCTTGGAGTATGCCGAAAGTTCTGATCCGTGCTCTTCTCTCCACGAAGCGCACTTCTGGATATCTTATACTATACTAACATCATTACTCTTTGTATGCGCAAGTCGCTCTCACACTTGACTAATAACAACTCCGCTCCGGGTGTGCTTCATAACAATTAAATTCTACTCTATTCAAGGAATACCAATTCTTGAATGGCTTCCCACAACCTTCCAATCAAGTTAGGGCGTGCTATTCTAATTGCACACTTATGTATGGATTATCGACCCTCATGTGACGTTTAATCCACTCTATCACTTCCACTTCGTTATACTAGTCCCACAAACATATATTTCACACGTCTATTACCACGTCCCTTCAACTCGGACTATTTTCACTGTAGTTAACCAAGACGCCCACATTTTTGCAACACTCCAATTGCCCTGGGAGAGCAAACGACGTGCTACTCATCAGTAGGACTAACTAAATTCAACGGAATAGAAGGAATAGGGCATTCAAATTCCATGACAATAAAGGAGGAATAATAATTCTCAACCTTCCTCAGATAAGTAAAAAAAATTTCCTAAATAGGTACAACAACCAAAATAAATCACTAATGCTCTATTCATCAAAATAATCACATGTCATCTCTTTTGTATAATATAAAGTTCTTTCCAGATAATCCATGCTAAAAATCATTCCAACTCTTTATTCACCTTGTGTTCTGTACGCGGTTATGACATTTGGGTACTCTCAATCACCCTAGAAATCATAATTCCTAAATTCTCCTTATCATCGTTCCACCCCTCAACTCGTGGGGATAACTTTCAATGCTTTCCTACCACAAAAATCCAGCTCCAATGACCTTAAAAAAAATTCAGCTTCCAACTTACATACATAATTACTTGATCCCATTTCGACCAGGGTACCGAACTCATCGAATAGTGACCAAACGTCTCCGTATTTCCAACCTTACGCTAAGTTTCATGCGTGGGATATCTCGCAAAGCGAAATCCAAATAAGGAACCCCCCGATAAACTACTACCTAGCATTGTCAGTTATCGAAATCCGTTAGGTCCTTCGTCCATAGTATATACCCCTTTATTCCGTCCCTTGACAGAAAAGTTACAATTTCTGTTACAATTTCTCCCGTAATTATGCTTAACAAATAACGTTTCACCAATTTCACTATCGTCCCGTATTGGTTGATGGTAATTACATTCTATAAACCTCGGATACATACTATCGAAATTCTCTAAATTTCCTTTTTCTAACATTAGGGGTATAACTCTTAACTCCCACATCTCTTAAGGATGAATATATCACTGCACTCTTCCTATCACTAAGTCCGGAGTGCTAAACAAAATAGTGAGTCAAGTCTTTTCGCTCAACGGTAAATCTCGGTACATACTGAATCATACTGACAAAGTCTATACATACATTGGTATCGAATATCTCGAGCCCACTATCTCCTCCGAAGTCTGTAGGATAGATAATATAAGTGCGAGTCCAACCTTCTTACAAGTAAAGCCTCGCCAAAACAAAACGTGTTGCACTAATGTAACTACTTCGATAGCCTTGCAATAAATGCCCACTATCATACTACCCATTTCTATAACATTTTAAGAAAGATAATATCATACTCGTGTATTGTATCACTACAACGAGTAACCTCAATAAAGTATAAAACACTGTTAATATACTCATTCATCCCCCGCGGATAGCACCAAAGAAAAATCCCGCTATACTAAGGAAAAATATTCACATAATGGTAACATTTATAATGATATGCATTAAACTCGTCTCACATGCTAATCTAGCAATGAACAAAATGTGGTGACTCGCTCGTGTCACATAAAAACGCCGAATCCTCCAAGGATACAATTTATACTTTCATCCTGGCAATCGTCTTGACTGCACAAATGGTTTTCGGACGTAACACGTCTGCCCAAACCAAAACAAAATTATTTTTAATCGTCGTCCTTTACTAGGCACTGTATTCTTGTCCCTTTTTCTCACTTTAGAACATATTATCGCGAGCAATTTCACTCCGCACCAAAATACCTCAACACATAATCCACTTATCACCTGTCCTACTAACCAGGTTAGGATTGTCCATCTCTCGGACTTTAGTAGACTCGATTCCTGTTAGCCATCTCGGTTGTTCCCTTAGCTTTTTAGGCCATAAAGTTCATGTTACTATCTATAATAGTACTTACTGAATTTACCATCACTTGGTAAGAATTTAACTATCTGAAGCATTTAAATGGTTTTCCTGATGTCTATCCACATCCTTTTGTTGTGCTATACCACCACCGTTGTATTCTATCTTATTCTTGATTAAATTCTTTGATTCCTTTAACTTCCCCCACAAAGAAGCATTATCATCAATATTGACAAAATATGACATTGTCAACCTCAGAATCGGTCATCCATCAGAATTTCCTCCTCGAGTATTATCAACTATTATTACAAGTTGGTCTCCCACTTGGAGTCGTTTCCTCCACTAGTATCTACCTCTTTTGATACAAAATTTTCTAACGATTAGGATTCATATCCAAAATTGGACTTCTGTCATGCCCTTCTGCGATGAGTTCTGAACCACATTTGCTTCTCATCCTGAACAGTTGAGGAAGGAACATACGGTCAACACTGTACCTAAGGTTCTCCTATAGGCATAGCATTCCACTTCTAAAATTGGTGGTTGACTCCAACCATTATAATTTGGTCCCGAAAGCCAAGAAAATTTTCTCTAAATTTTCACTTTCATTTTGCCACACTCCGTCCTATATTTAAGCCTTTGGATACTTTACCTCCTTTGGTAAACACATACAATTTTCGCGTTTCTAAAATTTCCCACTGACAGTCTCTACACGTTTTTGTAATACGTTGGGTAAGTTTAACCTCGCACCTCATTTGACTATAACAGCATTTGAAAATCATTGCTGCACCTTAGTCGCCTTTCTAGTCGTGGCTTCTCGTGCCATAATGGAGGTGTCCTCGACTACGGTCATCATCCTCGGATATATTTCATAACCTCAACTGAGCCCTACCTCCTGATGTACGCTTAACGGTCCTCTTCTGACATTCATCATCGCTCGGCACACGCACACATCTAAACGAAATTAGAATTCACTAGTGTATACACATTATAGCAGGAGAACGAAATCTCGTTAAAGGAATCAACAATCCTAAACATAGGTCTTTATAACAAACAAAGCAACGCTGAAAGCATAATAAGCCATACAGATCCTAAGGACACTAGAACCTTCTCTGATACCACCTGTGACACCCCGCCTAATTAAATACCGGGCGATCACTCCTTTATTAAATTAACATCAAGGTGAACAGTTGGTTCATTCTTACCATCACTGTCATAAAAATACTTTTCCAATTAAAACACCCTAAATAATTAAGCTAAGTGTCAAAACCATTTAAAACCTTATTCTCATTTTATTAAATCTGGTTATAAAACCTTAAACCATTAACATCTAAAGAGTCACACATTAAGAATAAAAATAGAATTGAACATACACGAATTTAATCATCAATAATAAATCCCAACATTTACAACACTAAAGGAAAACATCCTGACAGTAATAAATCCCGAAATAAAGGTACTGAAAGTAAAAATTTCAATCTCTGACAATACCAACTAAATAATAGAAAGAGGGCGACACATGCCCCTGCTGGATAAAACTGAACTAGGAGTAGAATCAAATGGATGAAGTCGTCTAAACAACATGCCTACGACTCCCACCTAAGTTGCAGCACGTTCCCTCCAAAGGATCCTAAGTAAGAATCCCCTATGGCTGGGCACCTATAATACATACATATATATACAAGAGAGAAAAGGAAATAGAAACAGGTCAGAGCCCGATAGTGTATATGATTTAAAAATTCGTTTAGCAAGTATTTAAATTGATACAGGCTAATGCAACAACATATTAGTGCGACACTCTCTTGAGAAATTCTTGCCTCTCTTCTAATGTGCACTCCTATCGCACTAACCTTCCCAATGGTTTATCTCATCATATATCACACTATCTTTCCCCAATCATTTAACTTATCTTAAGGTGATTCGCAGGATTTACAATTGAACAACACAAGTATTTAAAACGTAAGATTTCAATTTGTAACCAAGGTTCTCCTTTTAACTTTATGAATCAATAAAGTTTTCCAGTGTCATATTATACTTTATCAAAACAATTATTTATAATTTGAGTCAT
Source organism: Sambucus nigra (assembly GCA_949130495.1). NCBI lineage: Eukaryota > Viridiplantae > Streptophyta > Magnoliopsida > Dipsacales > Adoxaceae > Sambucus > Sambucus nigra. The sequence continues at coordinate 509,691,185 of OX422212.1, forward strand.
CAACCATGTCCTACATATCAAATCACAGTAGGCCGTTCCAGATTTCAGAATTTCATATATATATTAACCACTCGTATAATATATATATCATAACAGCACCCCACATAAAAACTATGGTGCGGGCATACTCTTCTATCCAATCCCCGTATCAATCGTACTAAAGGGAATACAATTTCGGAATCACTCTCGAACTGTATAAATACATACACAAACAATATTGAGTCGAAGCATAGTTTCCAAGTCCAAGAGGTCAGTACATACCCTCACGTCTCTTAGAACCGTGACTACCGATTCGATAGCCTGTACCTAGGATTCCTATCTTCTAGGGTACGAGTCAATATCCCCCATAAGGCACACGAGATAAGATCGTCCCAGCGCGGTAACCTCAGGGATAACAAGTAGCGCGGGCATGATTTTCACAAGTATATAATATATGAATACACAATCATATAAATATACCACTTTTATTATATCAATTTAGGTTTATCCAATAACCCACATTCACAACATTTATCCTTATTTTCCCATTATTATTTATCAAGTATAATGGTTCGTTTCTAACTTTAATTCGAAGGGTTTTTCCAACTTACTACGTAACCCTCATGGACTCTATTCTTCCAAATGTACAATTAAGTAGATATTTATTTATGTTCCAACGTAACTCTCTCTTACGTGTCTCTCCCCTTTAATATATACTTACATTATCCCTTATGCAAATTATCCCAAAAATATAGATTTCGCCTTACATTAAAGGATTTTGAATTTTATTTTCAAAGATGAGAATTTCAAACGGTTTCGAAATCGGAATTAAAATGGAGTTTTAATTGAATTTTTATCATCTCTACGAGTCCTCAAAACATAAAACTGTCTAGCAAAAAAAATATTAAAAAATATTGAACGGTCCGATCGAGCTGAATTTTTTCTGTAGCTTCCTCTCGTCTTCAGCTAATTCTCTGTAAAATTTCATCCAATTCCAACGGTCCGATCGTCCGGAATAATTTTTTTTTAGTGTTTGTATCTGATTAGAACTCTTTTCTTAATCAAACTCTTAAACCTTTACATGACAAAGGGTTTCCAGAATATCATATAAATCATCACTACATGAAAATTTCCCATCTGAAATTGGGTTTTTCTTCCATAAATCTCATCCTAATAACTCCTAAACTAATATGGATGATGCATCAACGAAATAAGCAAGATAAACACTTGCCTGGGATTTTTTAAAAATCTGGTTTGGTGTTGAATTTGGTGTGGTTGCATTCTCCGTCTCGCGATCTACGCGTTGGCGGTGGCAACGGTGTAAACGGATGAGTTTTGAGCCTTGGAATGCCTTGAGAGCTCTCTCCTCTCCTCTCCAATGGCCGTTCTAGTGTTTTGAGTTATCTAACCCTAGGAGATAACCTAAACATCTGATATAACCCCTTTAATTTTCGTGGGTTTAATTACCCAAAAATACAAAATGACTAAAATGCCCTCCCGGGGTACTAATTAGGCCTAAAAACGCCCCGAGACCCAAATCAAACCCCGGGTATACTTTTCTAACTATCTCGACCCTTCCGGACACGTTGCCGCACTCAAAATGACCATATGAACAACCTATAAAATATTCACTTTTATTAATCCACATTTAGTCCCGACACGACACAGGCGCGTCCCGACTTAAATTTCCACAATTGTCATTTTATTCACACGTGACAATATTATAAAAATAAATCTCATATATTACTATACTCATTCAGTAATATGCATCAAATAATATATTCCCAATAATTGCTAACTCTTGTTACGCTAGTAAATATTTAAAACAACATTTCGGTTTAAAATTAAATTAATTTATCTCAATTAAATCTAATAAATCCTTAAATTTAAAAGCCATGAAAATATGGGGTATTACATTATGTTTGTACCCTTGAATCTTAAGGGAGGATGCGAGACGTACATTCCACTAGTGAATTTGGTGTACTATAACTCTTATAAGTTTATTGTTGGGCATGGTGCCAGCTGAAGTATGGTACGGTAAGCCTTAATATTTCTCCCAGTTGTGGGATAAAAGTGAGGAACCAGGAACAATTGCGAATAGTAGAGATGATTTGAAACTTATTGTATATATTATGGGTAAAATAAATACTGCATAATTAACCTACTTGTGTATGATAATCGCAAGACGATATGGTATTTATCTAAATAACGATTAATCTAAGTGCATATAGTAGAAGGTTAGATAGTGAATATCTAGAATAAAGTATAAGTTGTGAAACTGAAACTGTAAGGCTTGGGCAAGAACCTACGTGATAGGGTACCCTGGGGTTTAAGTGATCATAAGTGAAGTGTTCATTATTGGAGGTTTCCGAAAGTGTACAGTATGGGCGATACAGAGTAGTCTACGTAGGATCACAGGTAGGCGATGCGCAATACTTATCCAGAATTGTTCTTGCATGCTATACGTTTGTTTTCTGAATTTCGGGACGAAATTCCATTGTAAGGGAGAATTATGTAATACCCTGTATTTTTAACGACTTTTAAAATAAGATTAATTAGAATTAATTGTGTTATAATTGGAAATTAATCCGGATTTAAATATTACTCGAGAACAAAGTAATATGTGATTTATGTTGAACATTACTTAGTGATTAAAGTAATATATATGATTATGACTTTAATTGATTATGACCTTATATAATTGTCGCGACGCAAATTTGAGTCAAGTAGGGATTATAATTTAATGAAATAAAAGTGAATTATTATTATTATTATTATTATTATTATTATTATTATTATTATTATTATTATTATTATTATTATTAATATTAATATTATCATCTCATCCAAATGGTCATTTTAACTGTGCCAAAGTGTTCAGAAGGGTTCAAATAATCGAAAAAGTATACTTGGGTGTTTAATTTGGTTCTCAGGGCACTTTGGAACCAAAAGGACACGCCGGAGGGATATTTTGGTCATTTTACAAGGGAAGTGAATAGTAACTATGGAAATCGAAGTTTATTTTATAAGTAAAGAGATTAGAGAGCTTAGGTTCATTCACAAAAAATAAGAGGAAAAGGTTTAGGGTAGATTTAAAGACTTTCTATTGGAGAAGAAAATACTTTTTTAGGAAACCAAAGGGCAACCACCTTGCACCACCAAGAACCACCACCACTATAGGAGGCTAGACAGAAAAAGGAAGGACCTCCAGTCGACAATCGTCCCCAATGGATCAGACCTACAGTCTAAACACAAGTGATTAATTATTACAAATTTAGCATGTATATTGTCCATGTTAAGTTGTTTAGAAAATTCTTAAAAGATTCATAATCAAAGATGAATTATAGTGATGTTAATTGAACATTTGAAAGGAGAATGATGTAGGAATAATTTTCTTTTGTGTATCAAATTTATTCCACGAAATATGGGATTTATTGGTGAAGAAAATCTTAGTTTATATGATTTTCTTGGAGAAATAATAAAATATGAGTTTTCTGGAAATTATGAAAAATAATATGTTTGAATCCAAAATTCTTGATGATTTTAGGTTGTTTGATTATTAGAGATCAATTATATATCTTGGTATATAATATGGGATGAATTATGAGGAGTTTGGAATTATTTGATAAGGATTTTGATGATTAAAAAGTATGAAACCCTTAGGAATTTTATGCAGAAAATCTCGACAAATAACTGGTCAATCGATCGATCGACTCAAGACTATCGATTGATCGACTCCCCCTTGACATGTAAAATATTTTTATTTTTAATTTTTGATTAAATACCAACATTGAGAAATATTTAGTGATGATTTATTAAACATATTGGAACTTAGAAAAGGGCTGTAGGATATACCTAAGACCCAGAAATTATTATTTTGGGATTGTGAATGAGGGACAATTAACGAGTGTTTAATTAAACGAGTTATTTTGGAGAATTATATTACTTGGAGTTTAAAAAGGTATTTGACAATTTAAGGTTAGGACAAGGAGTAAGAAAGTCATAAATTATCGATATAACCTTAGGTATAATTGAGATTAACCTTCAAAGGTGGAATAAAGGGTTAAGAGTGAATTAGGGATTATTGGGGAATAAACCTAATTAAAGTTAATTTAATTCGTAAAAATTCAGGAGTCGTGATTACATGGATTTTTAGGATGTGATGTTTACCTACTGAATTTATTTGAGGATTAAATGATCACCATCATGCGGTTAGATAAGTTAGAAAATATATACTTTAAGGATTAAAGTCTTAATCGAAAAATACGTAGGATATTCGGGATATAATTATACTACGTATAGGATTTTTTATATGGGTTGTGCGTATTCCCTTGTGGTTTTATATAGGTATAATGAATACCCATTGTTATTATATATAGAGGTGAGTTGATTTCCTATTATTATCTTATGGTTGTGTGAATAGTTTATTAATGTTATATTTATGTAGGTGGAATGTATAACTATATTATAGTTTGTTACATGTATGACATACCTAAGCTGCCTGCTATAGGGGTGGAGGTTTCGCATTGTGGACGGTCTTATCATGTGCGCCCATTTAGAAGGATTTTATATTCGTACCCTGAGCATATGATCTTGGACACGTGCTATTGGTTTATTTGATAGTTTCAACGGTTGAATGGGGGCGTAGGTATGTGCATGACCCATTTGGCTGGGGAGTATGCTCGCCTCCAATATATTTGTGTTATGATATGATTAGTAAGAGATTCCAAATCAATAGTCCTCTATACAGTGACATTATGTATCAGGAGATGATAGCAGAGTATGCATGCACCGCAGCTGTGACTGGGGAGGTGCCATATTAGTATATATATAATTAGTTAGATATTATATATATAAACTGTGATGTAATCTACTGTGTGACATTATAGATATAGAGATGTAATCTTCAGTGTGAAATTGTAGATTAAAAATATAAACTGTGATTTAATATACTGTGTGATGTAATAGATATAAGTAAATAATGAAATTTGAATTGAATTAAGTAAGCGAACACTAAATTCCAAGGTTGTAACAAGACTAGTTCATATTAAAGAGAAATGAATATGAATAATTATTATACGTATTATATGGGAAATACGGGAATATGGTATGGGTTAGAATCATAGTGATATTAAGACTAGTTATGAGGGAACCTTAATTAGGAAGATAATAAGATACTATAAGTGTGCACTCTATATGAGAGGTGAGAATGCTCAGGAGAGAGCTCGAGAAACTAACATGTACATAATAAACGCTTAATTGTAATTATTGAGCACTTGCTATTTTTTTTAAAAATCTTTTATAATCGGCCTATCACCCGTTTACTTGCATATTATATTCTCTACTATATCTTGTACATCAGTTATCCAGTAGCAGGGATGCCCAACTTAGATTATGGATGTTTCGATGGATTATAGCTACTAGTAGAGATGCAAATTTTTTTAGATGCTTCCTTTCTGTTGATTCACTCATCTGTAGCGTCTACTTCATTTAGGTCTTGTCGCCTTGGATTCTGGAGGTTATAATTATTTATATAAGCATTGTGGATATCTGTTTTATTTAGTGTAATTGTTATAATTTAACTATAAAGTTATTCCCGTCACGTTTATTCTTGTTGTAGTTAATTCAGTTGTGATTGTAGCGATCACAAAGATATTTTTGTGATTTTTTTATCGCTCGCGGACTTACTTAAGATTTCACTACCCCTTTCACTAAATTTTGAGATAAAAATTGGCTATGTGCTAGTTAGGTATTCTCCTTAACTTGTGTTTGTGTCCAATTCATTTTTCGGTAGTTGGTTTTAATTAGTTCATCCATTCAAAGAATCCACCTATTTTTCCCGCTCTTTTCTTAAAAAAACAATCCAAAAATATTTTCTTTCTTTATTTTTATCAAAAACAAAAAATCCAAAAACATTTTCTTTCTTTCATTTTTAGAAAAATCCAAAAATATTTTCTTTCCTTTTGAAAAGATTTAAACAAATCAAAAAAATATTTTTCCTTCACGGCTGAAGAACGTCCTTTACGGGACTACTTTGGTCATTTCTCATTGGCATGCGACACATGTGAGAGTGATCCCGAGCCATATCTTTATGATATTCTTAGTGGTTTCACCTCTCTAGTACCTTGATACTCTTGTACCATCTATGCACGCACCTCCTATTCCATCACCCTCGGTGTTAAGCATCGTGCACCCATTGTTCTTATGCCTATCACATGTCCCATGAGTTCCCTTACTTTTCATATACTTATGAACCCATCATGGAACATGTGTATCCATATGACACTGTTTCGAAACCCATCTCGGCCCATTGTCATTATATACCCAATCTTGAGTGGTGTGTGTACCCTAGTTATTCGTGGGGGCCTGATCACCCTTTCACGCAATGTGAATCCCAACCTACTGTTGTGGATCCTCACACGTTCCAACAGTCATCATAGCTATCAAGTGCACCCATTCCCGATCAGTCCCCTCACTAAGTACACCATGAATATCAACCATTTTTCCATCACGAAGGCGAACCTTTCATGTATAATGAACTTGATTCATTCCACACGCTTCCTTTGAGTATTATCCATATAGTCATGATAATAGTGAGTTGTGTCCACCTCTACCACCACCACCACCTGTCACTTTACCCCCACCACCATCCACATCCTCTCTCGAAATCCTCTTGCACAGGTTCATACTCGAGCAAGAGCAAGACACTAAAATTCAAAATGAAGCCCTCAAAAGTCTTGAACAAAGGTTAAATAAAATTGAGTGTGAGCGAGAGTCGGACTTCACCCTAAGTCAACCCATTATTGTCCCCATGTGGAGTGATGATGCGTAGTCTTGTGCCACCGACTTTGAGTGTGAACATACCTATCCTCTCGAGAATCTCGAAGTTGAGACCATTCCATGGTTCGGATCCCAATTCAACAATTGTGTTGGCTTACCTTTCATTAGTGAGCCTGATTAAATCCCGTCATATCCAAAAGAACCTCACTTGAGGTTCACCTTTCCTCTCCCTCCTAATCCAAAATAATGCCCCATGTTTTACCTTATGCCACATTTGCATATGTCTATGACATGCCCATATATCTTAGGTTGGCTCCAGCTATGTGTGTTCATTATTTTCTCGAGATATAATTCGTGATAGTTTCTACCTCCCCGGAGATGAATCATGTTCCACCATGCTTGGCTCATCTTGAGCCCATTATTTCTAGTGATTCCTTTAACTCTGATCTTGGTGCCTCATTTTAACCAACCATCCCATTCATTTGTGATATTGTGGTGGATAAGTTGATCTCTCACTAATTTATTTCCACACTTCCTCCTTCCAGTGACCTTGAGAATCACTTCACGCCTTATGAAGAGTGTGTGTCTCCCACTCTTAAGTTGGATAATTTTCCTCCACCAAAAGGTATTTTTGATGATTTCGGGGAAATGTTTGCCCCTATCCTGACAAATCTCCTTGAGAGATGAGGTGGCAAGAATGAACCTCCCCCATCTCAAACAAAGAAGAGTTTCGGTACTTCAAAGTTCGATGCTACCAAGAAAAGAAAAGCTCTTACTGATCTTTCTCATACCCGACCGAGCAAAGTTCCAGCTTTCGATCGTGCCATCCCAATTTCCACTGATGACGCTTTGGCTGCTCGCCTGCCATCGCTAAAGATAGGTGACAGTGTGATCGGCCATAGCCTTTAAGATGATGATGCTATTAGCAGAATTATGACTGAGGAAGATAAGAATTTTCTCAGGCCTTGGACATCCCTTTGCTCGTCGAGTTTGCCGTTCACATGGCAGTTCAGGTATCAAAATGTCTCTTCTAAGTGTTGCCTCTACTTTCCATAAGTCACCACTACTTATATGTCTGTACTTATCCCATATAGCATAACGTCTCTTCATCGTCTAGCTGACTGGATCTTGAAGAGGTTTTCCTTGATTCAAAGGGGGAAAGACACTAAGAAAATAGAGGCCGATCTTAGGGATGAGGTGTTCAAGTTTAAAGGGGATGTGAAGGAGATAGACAATAAGATAACTCAGCTGAAGGAGGATTAAACAAAGGCTCTGAAGGAAAAGGATGAGAGTCTTCAATCGAAGGTTGATTTTTCTGTTAAGGCTGCATCGGTCGATGCTTGAGAGAAGATCATTAAAGACTATAAAGTCTCTGATAAATTTGTAGGATTTGGTTTTGATTATCTGGAGAGAGGCATCAGAGCAGCTGGTCGGTGGGCTTCTCTTAAGTAGGGTTAATCTTGGAGCTTAACTGCTGAAGATTTTATTAGTCTTGGCTTTGCAGACCCTTACCTTGCTCAGGCTTTGGTCAAGGTGGAAAGGGTGGTGCTCCAACAGAAGAGATGATTCATTTGGATGTCATGGAAAATGAAGACCTTAGTCATCATCAGGATGAGGTTGAAGTCAACACTGGTCTTGGCAACACAGCTCTCTTAATGGTGGGTCAGCTCCAGTCGAGGGAGAAACCTAGTCTTAAATGCCTCTTCTTCTTGCTCAATTATTTTTGTGAAGTTATCTGTAACTCTTCTTTTTTATGAACTATGGTTGTATCTTTTTGGTTGCTTTAAATGTAACCTCCCAGAGACTCTTCTTGTTATGGATGCAGCGAAATTCCCCCATTCCTTATTCCTACTGCTCTCTTATCATGATGTTTTGTTATTCTACAATTACCATTAGTGGAATCACATCGATAGAAATAATCCATATTAGTGAAATCACCATTAGGGTCTGAGGTCACCAAACTAATGACGTTTTATCCTCATAATTCACCGAATTAATGATGTTAAGGGTCTCAGGTCACCAATTTGAGGATGTTTTATCCTTATAACTCACTAAATTAATGATGTTTATGCTCTGAGGCCACCAAATTAATGATGTTTATCCTCATAACTCACCAATTTAATTATGTTTATGGTCTGAGGTAACCAAATTAATGATGTTTATCCTCATAATTCCACCAAATTAATGGTGTTAAGAGTCCGAGGTCACCAATTTAATAATTTTTTCCCATAATTCACAAAATTAATGATGCTATGGGTCTGAGGTCACCAATTCAATGATGTCTCATCCTCATAATTCACCAAATTAATGATGTTAAGGGTTTGGGGTCACCAATTTAATTATATTTTATCCTCACAACTCACCAAATTAATGATGTTTATGGTCTGAGTTCACCAAATTAATGATGCTTATCCTCACAATTCACCAAATTAATGATGTCAAGGGTCTGAGGTTACCAATTTAATGATATTTTATCCTCACAACTCACCAAATTAATGATGTTTATGGTCCGAGTTCACCAAATTAATGATGCTTATCCTCACAATTCACCAAATTAATGATGTAAGGGTCTGAGGTTAACAATTCAATGATGTTTTATCATCATAACTCACCAAATTAATGATATTTATTGTCCGAGGTCACCAAATTAATGATGTTTATCCTTATAATTCACCAAATTAATGATGTTTAGTAGCTTAAGATAAATTAACTTAACAAATATCCCAATAGACAAACAATAGTATGAGGAAACAATTATTATTCTCAATTGTATTTAATTCTCCATAATTTGACATGTGAATTACAAGAAAGCAAGGCAACCACAACATCATAAGTAATACTTCTTCAAATGGTTGGCATTCCAAGGGTTTGAGAAAGTTTCCCCTTCAAGGTTCTCTAGCTTATAGGTGCCTATTACGACTTCATCGATAACCCTATAAGGGCCATGCCAATTTATATGGAGCTTGTTGGGTGTTGTCTATGTCTTTTTGATAACTAGGTCTCCCACAACTATCGGCATTTCCTTCACCCTTTTATCGTAAAATTTGGTAGCCATTTGTTGGTAGGATGCTTGCCTTACCTCGGCGTCTTCTGTTATATCCTCAATCATATCAAGATCAAGTCTTCTTTCTGCCTCATTACTTTGAGGGTCATACATCTGAATTCTATGAGTAGGAATCCCAATCTCTGTAGGTACGACAACCTCTGAGCCATAGGCCAACATGAATGGGGTTTCCCCTGTGGGAGTTTTGAGTGTCTTCTTGTTGGACCAAAGCACAACATATACCTCTTCAATCCATATCCCCTTTGCCTCCTATAGCTTCTTATGAATCCCATCAAGAATCATCCAATTTGTCACCTTGGTTTTCCCATTTTCTTGGTGTTGTCCAGGAGTAGAGAAGAATTGTTTGATCCCAAATCTTTCACAATATTTCTCCAAAGAGACATTCTTAAACTGAGTCCCATTATTTGAAATTAAGGTATTTGGGAGACCATACCTATAGATGGTGTTTTCCATATGAATTGGGAGGTCTGCTGCTCTGTAATAGTGATCATCGGCTCAACCTCTACCCACTTGGAAAAGTAATTTATCGCTACAATCAAGTACCGATAGTTATTCACTGCTCTAGTTAAGGGTCCTACTAGATTGATTTCCCAAACTGCAAATGGCTAGGTAGATGTAATAAAGGTCAGAGATTGATGAGGTTGGTGGGGGATGGTAGCAAATCTTTGACATTTATCACATTTCTTCACATATGCTTCTGTATCTTTGGCTAGGGTCGACCACTCGTACCCCTGAGTTATGACCCTTTTGGCCAATGACCTTCCTCTAATATGGCTAGAGCAGGAAGCGTCATGCACGTCTTGAAAAATATATTGCACCTCAGATGGATGGACACATCCGAGCAATGGGAGTAAAAACCCCTTCTTATACAAAATGCCCCCTATGACAAAGAACTTGGAACCTCTATATCTCAACTTCCTCCTCTCAGCTTTTGATGGAGTTAGCTCCCCCTCTTTAATGTATCTGAACAGGGAATCTATCCATGAAGATCTTTTGTTAAGATTTAGACAAGATCCAGTTGAACTATAATTTTCTTCAATGGTCGGTTGTAGTAGTATCTCAATCGGAACTGTTCGTCTAATATCAGTTCTTATAGTTGAGGCTAACCTCGTAATTTCATTGGCTCAGTCATTATCCATCTGAGGTATCCTCTCCAGCTTCATTTATTTGAATATTTTCATCATTGACCTTACTTTTTGCAAATATTTGGCCATTCTTTCTTCCTTGGCCTCATATGCCCCTAAGATCTTATTCATAACCAATCTAGAATCACTATAGACTAGGAGATGGCCGATACTAAGAGCTCAATCCAAGGAGATAAGTGCTACCAGGGCTTCATATTCAGACTCATTATTAGAAGCTTTGAAATTAAATCTCAGAGCATATTCGATGTCTGTGCCCTCTGGTGCTGACACTATCAATCCGACACCACTTCCATTTTTATAGGAGGACCCATCAGTAAAGAGGCTCCATAGAGTGTTGTCCTCTGAGAAGTTTCCTTCTGTTAGGGATACTCGCTTGAAGATATATATTCCCTCTTCATTCACAGCTTCCTTTTCTCTAATTATGCTTATCTTGGACTCGTCAGTGGTAGGGCCTACACTTCTTCCCGAATGATTGTCTATAATCTCAAATTTGTCATTTTCAACCTCGACCTCGTCCTAAGTAAACTCGGCTATAAAGTCTTCTAATGCCTAGCCTTTCATTACCACTCTAATATGGAAAACAATATTAAACTCTCCTAGATTAATTGCCCAATCCATTAGTCTCCCTAATTTCTCAAGTTTGTGGATGACCTGTTTGAACAGTGAGTCAGTGAGGACGACCATGAAGTGATCTTGGGAGTACGATTTCATCTTTCTAGAAGCATGAATCAAAGCATAATCCAACTTCTCCATCCTAGGATACCTCTACTCAGACCCTTGGACCACTTTGTTGTTGAAATACAGTCGTTTCTATACCCCCATTCTCTTCCCTTACCATGGCAGTGGTAATGGATGACTCCGATACGACTAAGTACACAAATAACTTTTCTCCTTGGATAGGCCGAGATAGGAGTAAGGGAGAGCCAATGTAGGACGTAAGATCTTTAAAAGCTTTATCAAATTCCTCACTCCATTAAAAGGATTTTTTTATAACTTTAAAAATTTAAAGACATATATCAGTGGCCCTAGAGACAAAAGTATTAAGGGCGGCCACTCGTCCAGTTAGTCTCTAAACCTCTTTGATGGTTTTGGGTGTTTTCATTTCCAACAAAACCTTTATCTTATCTAGATTGGCCTTTATCCCCCTTTGGTTGATAATGAAGCCCCCAAACTTTCCAGGTTTGACCCCAAAGACACCTTTGGCAGGGTTGAGCTTCATCCTGTACTTTTCCATGATATCAAAGGTCTTTTCAAGGTCGTCCACATGAGTGTCGACCTTCTGGGTCATTTTTAACATGTCGTATACATAGACCTCCATGAACTTTCCAATTTGATGCACAAATATCTCATTAACTAGATGTTGATATGTATCCTTAGCATTCTTCAAGACGAAGGGAATCACCTTGTAGAAATATATACCCTTATTTGTAATGAAGGCTGTTTTCTCTGAATCAGCCAGGTCCATGAAGATTTGGTTGTATACCAAATATGCATCCATAAAGCTCATCAGCTCATGAACTGCAGTGGCGTCTACCATCTGATCAATACGAGCAAGAGGAAAACTATCCTTGGGGAAATACCTGTTCATATCAGTAACGTCCACGCACATTCTCTGCTTCCCATTGGCTTTTGGCACTATGACATAATTGGACAGCCATTTTGGGTGATAACTTCTCTAATGAAATCTATTTCTTCATGTTTCTTAACCTCGTCTCTGATTATGTCATACTTTTCACGGGAGTAGATCCTCCCCATCTGCATAACAGGCTTGGCATCTTTCACTATATTAAGCTTGTGACACATGATCTTAGGGTCAATACCTGGCATGTATGCGTGACTCCAGGCAAAGATGTTTTGTCTCTTATTCAGTAGCTTGATCATCTCATCTTTAGTCTCATGCTTTAGGGCTTTGTCGACCTAGATGGTTTCTTTCGACTCGTCCTCATTGAGGACGATGGATTCTACCTCTTTCGTGACCTCTCCCTTTTTAAGTTTTGTCTCATCTCTCGAATTAAAAGTGTATACTTTGTAAGTAATGGTATCTCTTTTGTATACCTCTCTCTCCTCAGCAGAGTTGAAACAAAAATTTTTTTGCCGATGTTTGGTCACCCTGAACTTCCCTTACTCCATAAAGAGCCAGGAATTTTATTATCTGGTGGACTGTTGAAGGCACGACCTTGAACTCTTTCAGAGCTACTCATCCAAGTATGAGGTTGTAGGCTGAAAATATGTTCTCATCCATAACCCATTCTATATCCATATCATACATCCCCAATGGGTGAACTTTCTCTCTGCTGAAGTCGATCAGTGGATGGTGGTAGGGGACGAGTCTTATCCGACTAAGTCCCAACGCCTTAAAATAAGGCCAGAACATGACATCTGTCGAGTTTCCCCATCAACTAAGATCCTTGTCAACTCACATCCATGCACTCTAGTTGTGATGACGAGAGGGTCATCGCGTGGAGCTAGGATACCCTTAAAATCTAGTCTTAAGAAGCTGACAATTAGGGTGTCCATGTCCACCTTCTTCCTCTACCCAGGCTTCACATTAATTGAAGTCTAATACACAACCTCAACCTTTGTAACTTCCTTTGCCTCTGCGGCATGAGATTTTTTATCATCTATCTCAGAGACTCCTCTCGCTAATCCCCCACAGATCAGACCTACACCAAAAGGGATCATGTTCAATTTCTTTACTAGGCCATTTTTATCCTTCAGTGGGAGGTGAGGGTTTTCATCGTCCTCGTCTAAGGGATCATCATACCCAAATGGGACATCTTCTCGACAATTATCATTCCTTTTCTTTCTGGAGTCGTCTCGGCCGCCCTTTGAGGCTCTAGTATCCACATGCTTCCTTTGCTTCCCGGACTTCAACATCTTCTCAATCTTATCCTTCAAGGAGAAACACTTGTCAGTCAGATGATCGTGATCTTGATGGAATTCACACCACAAATTTTTGTTCCTATTATGAGGAGGAGCCTTTAGATTCTATGGCCACCTTAAAGACCGATTACCCTTTATCTTATTGAGGCTGTGTTCGCATCTTATAGTCGACAGAGAGTAGTCTGCAAACTTATCGTCAATCGTCCTTTTCTTTCCATCTTTATTCTTTTTCAAAAACTTTCTTCCATTGTTGTTTCCTTTCTCATCCTCATACTTAACAACCATTACTTCCTCAGCATTCATGACATTCCCAGCTGTTGCTAAAAACTCGGCTATTGACTTCGGAGGGTCTTCAGCAAGCTTTCATATTATCTTTCCTTTTTGGAGACCTACGATGAGGGATGTCATATCTATGATTTATTTATAGTCCTCCACTTCCAACTTTTCCTTGTTAAACCTCGCGATGTAATCTCTTAGACTCTCATTTTCCCATTACTTGACATAAAGCAGATGGGTCATCTTTTTCTGAGGTCTCACCCCAAAACAAAAGTTGTGGATAAATCACTCAACCAACATTTTAAAGTTACCTAAGGAATTCCTTGGAAGGGATGTAAACCATATGTGTGCAGCCCCAGTTAAGGTGCTTGAAAAATATCGGTACCTCATCTCATCAGAGATGGAGTATATATCTGTTGTTGACTGGTACATTTTAATATGGTGGATGGAGTTTACTCTTCTATATTACTTGGGAGACACAATAGCAGGCTTAAATTTGGTCAGGGTTGGAAAGTTGACGATCTTTTCCACGAAGGGTAAACCCTCTGATTACCCCTATGTAAGGGGTCTCGTCTTTTTTGGATATCCCCAATCTTATGTTCAAGCCTTTGAATTTAGTAATTACATGGCTTAGCAATGTACTCCTGGCCAAGGTTTTCTCCTTCCATATCCAAGTATTCAATTGGGAGTTCCACTCCTGCAGTGCGATGTTGGCTGTTGACCTCCCTCAGGCCTCCGTCTCAGCCATGCAGGGGTCAGCAATGATGGGGCTGATAGTCTCCCCATTCTCTTCTTAGGCCAGTAAGACTTCTTGACCTTCATAACGTATCCCTCAAGTCATTCACTAGGCTGAGCCTTTAAAAGGTCGACCCTCTGCTCAATCGATCAAATGCTGAGCTTCTTGCACGAACATCTGAATATCATCTCTTATACTAACCTCAGTTGTGGTGAATGGGTCATGAGGTATTATTGGAAACCTTGTATGGGTCCTAGTATTCTACTGTTGCATCATCGGCTTCCACATCATTATATTGATCCTCCGGGTAGGGGTGCCAATGCCTCCCCAGGTGTAATCGCCTGGGGTTAGTAACATCCCTTCTCCACTGTGGAGGTGGAAGATATTTGCGCGATGCCTGGGGTGGTCCCCTGGCCTCTTGGTGTTGTTCTTGTACAGTTGTTGGAGTGATTATTTCCAGGGAGATTCCTGGTGGCCTCATCATGAAGTTTTGGCTGAACTGGGAAAAATTCTCCTTTATAGCTTATTGACTAGCCATTAAGGATTTCAAGGTTGCAGCCACCTCAGCCATCTCGGACTTTGGTGGTTCTTGGCTGGAACTAGGCCCTCCACCACCAACTGGTGGAGGAGGTGGTGTTAATTCTGGTGCCATTTGTTTGAGCTGTGACTAAGGAATTGGTGAGATCGAGAATCTTAATGGATCTCTTTTAATGGTGAAATAACTCCACACAGGGGGAGGATTAGTTCACCACCAGAGTCTCCGGTGAGTCCGAGCTTTAAGAAGGAAGAGATATAGCTTCTCGTTCCCACAGACGGTGTCAAACTGATTATACCAGAAATATCACCACCAGATCAAGGTGTTGGAGAGCTGAAACTAGTATAACAATAGCATCCAGTAAGCAATAAAAATATAGAAGGAGACGAGGAGAAGAAGAGAAACACACCGATTTAAGTGGTTCAACTTATCTAGTCCTACGTCCACTGTGTAGGTGAGTTATCTTAACTAATAAAATAAAGGCTCTAATGGCCTTGTGATATAATGCACTCACTTTCTCTCTCTATTATATAGTTTAACAGAGCTTCTGCTAAGGTTTACAGTATCGATCGAAACATATATAGTGCTTGGGGGTGTAGTGTACCCTCCAAGCATGCAATGAGAATGTGTGTGATGATCTCGCCAATTAGATGTGGACATCTGGCTATGCCACATGTAGGTGATGATGATCAAATATTTCCTCACATGAGGGGAATGATTTAGTTGTAATGATTTTGTCCACGTGTTCCATGTCCTCCTTGTGCTTGCATATGCTCGGACCCGTGACATCATTAACTGGAACCTCGATCCAACCAAGTACGATGTTTATGATTTTGATAGTTGAATTAGTATTTTAACTATAAGTACAACCTCGGCCTAATTAACTAGCCGAGGTTAGGTAAATAGGCATAATTGTTGCGTCGACTGAAGCAAAGTTTGAGTGTGGTCGTAGTTGATACTGTAAGGAAGTTATTGACCTCAGCCTTGCAGCAACCGAGGTTGTTCCATGGGGAGCAGACCATACAACAGACGACCTCCTTACTGGCTAATGTGACCCTTTTGGAGACTCGGCTGTGAGATAGGACGATGTTGTTTCTTAGAGTACGATGGTACACTTTGGTCATATCAATTACCAAAGAAGAATGATAAGTGGCAAATGTTTTTGGACTTCTGAGTCTTAAATAAGGCGTATACCATGGATTTTTATCATTTACCTCGAAATGATCAACTTGTTGACGTAATAGCTCGGAAAAAACTATTGAGCTTCATATATGCTCATTCTGGTTATAACTAGATTAAAATAAAGACGAATGATAGAGAGAAGGATTTTTTCATCATTAGTCGAGGCACCTTTTACTATAATTTTTTTCCCTTTAGGCTAAGGAATGAAGGGCCCCGTATCAAAGGCTGGTAAATAAAGTATTTGAGAAGAAGATAGGGAAGAATATGGAAGTTTGTGTACGAGATGTTATAATAAAAAGTGTGAAGTAGATCATTATATCCAAGACCTCAAACCAACCATCAACAAGGTAGAGAAATATTAGATGTAGCTAAATCCATTCAAATATATGTTCAGAGTCAAGGATGATTTTTTTAGGGTTTTATCGTTAATCAAAGGGGCATAGAGGCCAACCCTGAAAAGATATAGGCATTGATCAATATGCATCTTCCCAAGAGTAAGAACGAAATAAAAAGATTAACAAATCGGGTGGTAGCCTCAAATAGATTCATATACTGAAAACTGATAAGTGCCTCCGATTCTTCAAGGTGATTAAAAACACTTTTCGATGGGCCGAGGAATGCTAAGCTACCCTCCTGGTGCTAAAAAAGTAAGTAGGATTGGCCCCATTTAGTGTCAAAATCAATCCTTGCGGAGAACTATACTTGTATTTAGTTGTGTTCAAGTTAGTCTTTACCTCGACTCTAATTATAATTGATGTATAAGTTTAAAAACCAGTATAATACACGAGCAAGGACTTCACCGGTGTAGAAATAAGATATTCCATGATTGAAAAATTGGATCTATCTCTAATAGTGGTATCTAGAAAGATGAAACAATATTTCCAAAGCCTATCTATAATGGTGTACACCGATATCCTATTTCGATAAATAATACATAAACTTAAGAAGTTTGGTAGGTTGATGGCATGGGCAATAGAGCTGGGTGAACATGATATCCTATATAAGCCATAGACTGCAATCAAAGGCCAAGGTACAACAAATTTCATTACAAAATTCACTTACGGGGAGAAATAACAAGTCAAGCACACTATTATAGGTCCATCTGACTTCTCCCAAAGACCACACGAGTCCTCATCCAAACAAACAAGACAAACTGAAGGGGAAAATTTTAAACAAAACTATGTGAAGATGATTCATTAGTAGAGGGATGCTATGAAAAAAATATACCTATGTGGAAGATATTTGTTGATGGATCATTATGTTCAAATGGTAGCTGAGTTGTACTGAGAGTCAACGCACATGATGGATTTTATTTAGAATATGTTCTTTAGTTCAAATTTGAAGCATCCAATAATGAAGAAAAATATGAGGCTTTGATTGATGCATTGAAGTTAGTTATATCACTAAGGGAAGAGAATATAATGGCTCATAGTGATTCATAATTAGCGGGGAACCAGATTCTGGGAGAATATGAGGCTAGAGAGGAAAACGTGTTAAAATACTTAGCAATGGTGAAATTCTTTCTTCCAAAGATAAAATCTATCCAAATGATCAATATCCTCAGATTTGAGAATACCAAAGAAAACATAATATCTTATCTTGCATCAGCCACTAAGGCTGATCTGAGAAGAACTATTCCCATAAAGATACTATTACAAAGGATAATTGATGTAAAAGAAGTCAAATTTCTAGAGTTGAGCAAGGGCCCTTCTTGGATGGACCTGATTAGATGATAATTGATGGAAGGTACTCTGACGAATGATTCGAAGTAAGTAAAAAGACTAAATTACAAGCCATCAAAATTTGTCATGGATAATAGATTGCTATACAAAAGAGGTTTTATTGTCTCAATAATGATCTCTATTCACCCCATGGAGGTACCAAACCTAGTCAAAGAAATATACGAAGAATCGTATGGTGCCCACACAGAATGTCAAACTTTGGTAAAAAAATAGGTAATTGAAGGATGTTAGTAGCCCAAAATGAAAAAAGATTATTAAGAATACACGCAGAAGTGGACATAGTGTTAGATATTTATAGCGGTGTACAAAAGATTGGGAGCTAAGCTCGTGCCGATTACATTACATTGGACTTTTACCATTTGGGATATGGATCTGGTCGACCCAACTGCTAAAAATAAAAGGAATATTCAAGTATCTAGTGGTAGAGGTATATTCTTTTAAAAAATTGGTGGATGACTAAACACTCATCCAATGCAAAGGTCTTAAATTTTATTAAATTTGACATGCAGATATGGGATCTTCCACACGTTCATTACCGACCACGACACCTAGTATGATAATAAGAAACTTCCAAACTTTTGTGATATGGACAAAATCAAAAAGCTTCACTCATCACCAACTCATCCACAATGCAATGGGAAGATATAGGTCACAAATAACTTTTTTGGGAAAAAATGAAGAAAATGTTGGATTAGCCAAAAACAAATTGGATAAATGAACTACAAAGCGTGATGTGGACCTATAAGAGAACAACATGAACATGAATATGAGAAACACCCTATATGTTTACTTTTGGTAGTGAGGCCATGGTCATAATTGAGGTCGGCCTTCCAAGCCACATGATCCTCAACTTCGATTTTCCCTAAAAGTGATTTTATGAGAAGGTTGGATATAGATATGGTAGATGAGGTCAGAGAGGAACTAATGCACAAGGTAGTAGCTTATTAGCAATGCACAATAAAATTTTACAACAATATAGTTTAGCCATGTACTCTCAAGGATGGTGACTACATCTTAAAGAAGGTCACACAAAACTCGAAGAAGTTAGAGAGTAATTAGAACAATTCCTACCATGTGGCCGAAGTTGTACGATCTAATACTTATCGAATTAAAACTTTAAATTGAGTGTTCTTCAAGAACTGTTGGAATTCTAAGCTCCTCAAGAGGTATTATCAATAAATAATTATTTTAGTTAGTAAGAGAAATGAATGCAAATATATTGTACAAACATAAGTCATGAATGAGAATACTTGTTACCCAAAATTTAGTTTCATTATTTTTAAATTCATTTTTGCTTCATTTAAAATTCATTGAAATAGATGGGAAAAAAGCTTCAGTTGAAGACATCATGAGTTCAGGACTCATTGAGTTACAAACTAAACATAGATTTTTTAAAAAATAATATAAGGCCAGGTCGTCTTAGGCCGACCCAATTAACCAAAGAAAGTCTTTGACTGCACAAAAATCTTTTAAGTTCATGTTGACTTAGGCTAAACTAATTGACCAAAGCATGTTTTGAACTACAAAAAAATCTTTTAAGGTCAGGTTGGCTCTGGCCAACCCAATTGGCCAAAGCATGTCTTTGATTGCACAAAACCTTTTTAACAGGGTATTAGGAGTTCTAAAAATTTGTAAACATATCTTTCATAGCTGGATAACTAAACATCTCATCCCTAAGGATCCAGTAAACCTAGGTTGTGATGAGAAGATATGACAACACAAATAAAAGGCTAAGAAATATTGGCAAGACCCAAATAAAACATGGATTAAACTATAAAGTTGACTAGATCCAATTATGAAAATCCATGAGAAAAAACACTTGGAAAATAAACATAAAAAACTTACATGATTAACAATATAAACTATTTTCATTTATGACTAACCCATGAGATTTTTATAGGAAAATAAAATTGAGTATGCATAGACTTTTCTCATTCATAAATAGTTCATATATGGGAGAAAGAATAGTGTTTGAAGTAATAAAAAATAATTAAAAATATCTAAGAAAAAAGATAAATGGAAGATAATCTAAGTAATTCCCTCCTTGGGGGATAACCCAACGATTCCAACAATACGAAGCTTCCCATACTAAAGCTGGCTATCTAATTTATGACCAGATCCACCTCACTAACCTAGAGCTCATCCTACGACGATGACTATGCCTCTGCTCTTCTTGCGTCATCTTCCTTTTCTTCCATAGCCTTGGCCTAGTTATCATATCTTTCCCAAGACATGACAACCTCAGAAATATCAAGGTAGTGATTAGCAACCCACTTTTTGAGTATGTCATAACATTTGGGGAAATCTATGGTGGTGTCAATGATGTATTATTTAAAAGTATTGATGTCCTTTATAACCGCTTCTATAGTCATGGAAGAAGTAACCAAGGCACCAGCTAGTTGAACCTTTAGGTCATCAAGCTTGTCTTTTGTAGTCTTAAGGTATTGTTACAGTTACCTGACATCTTCTTCAGATTTACTAAGGAGTTCAACTTTAGTCACCTTGTGATCTTCAGCCTCTAGAGCCTTGGATAAGGAACCTCCATTACCATGATGAGCTTTAGATAGGTTAGCCTAAAGAAGTTTTGTTTTTTCTTTAAATCCCTCCTTGGTGTTTCTCAACTCATCACAATAATTCATAACTCACATGTATTTCTACCTCAGTATTTTTTTGTCCATATTAATATGCATAAAAGAAATAGACAAAATTAGCTAAAGTAAAGTAGATCGGTTTGGAGTAAAAGAGTGGAAATTAACAATATCCAACTCACAGTAAATTCCTTATGGGGTGCAAAATTCTACAGATTATCCACGTCTAATGTCCTTATGAACTAAAATTCAGGGGTATAACCCACATAGACTAAGACTTCTAATTTATTGAAATTATTTAGGAGGATATAATTTTTATCCCTGTGAAGTTTTTCCTAGGTCATTAAGGGGTTAATATCATAACGCTCAACGTTAGGGATATGAAAAATCTACCCCCTTGTACAACAAGTGGGAAGGTCAGTCATTAGTGATATTTTTCTCTTTGGCATTAAATCTGGATAATTTAGGATCCTTAATAGATGGATTATCTAGAGGACTCTTTTTACTAGTTTTCCTCTCCTCAGTCACTTTTCTTTTACCTTTGTCAACAATTTTATTCTTTTTGTCCTCTTTCGTATCCAATTTTATTGCCTCGGTGTTTCTGAGTCGAGTTCTATCGTCATTTCTTTATTTGTCACAAGCCTACTGTGACACCCCGCCTAATTAAATACCGGGCGATCACTCCTTTATTAAATTAAAATCAAGGTGAGCAGTTGGTTCATTCTTAGCATCACTGTCGTAAAAATAACTTTTTCCAAATTAACACCCTAATTAATTAAGCTAAGTGTCAAAACCATTTTTAACCTTTCTAACCAAATTGTATTTTTAAAGAAAAACTTATTTATTTAATTATTAACCACATTTTCAATAAGTAAGAACCATACCACAATTATCCTGGAACATAATCCAATTGATTTAAACATTCAACATCCAAAATCCCAACATTTAAAACTTAATGTAAAACATACATGCTGAATAAATCCCAAAGTAACAGTACTAGAAATAACTGAAATACAAATGTCCCAACAAGACAGATAAATAGTGGAAAGGGCGACACATGCCCCAATAATTGAGAATCATAGAAGTGGAATCAAGTAAATGAAATCATCTAAGCAAGTGGCCTGCAACTCCAACCTAAGCTGCAGTACGTTCCTTCAAAGGGATCCTAAGCAAGACGTCCCTGTGGCTGGGCAACTGTAGTACATATATATATATACAAGAGAGAGAGAGAGAGAGAAACGAGTCAGAGCCCGATAGTGTATATGATTTAAAAATTTGTTTAGAAAGTATTTAAATCGATACAGGCCAATGCAACAACATATTAGTGCGACACTCTCTTGAGAAATTCTCACATCTCTTCTAATGTGCACACCTATGGCACAAACCTTCCCAATGGTTTATCTCATCATATATCACGCTATCTTTCCCCAATGATTTAACTTATCTTAGGTTATTCGCAGGAGTCAAAATTTAACGATTCAATTGTTTGAAAAGAATATTTCAATTAGTGACCAAAGTTCTCATTCTAACTTTATTAATCAATAAAGTTTTCTAGTGTCATATTATACTTTCTTAAAACAAGTATTTACAATTTGAGTCATCAACCATGTCCTACATATAAAATCACAGTAGGCAGTTCCAGATTTCAGAATTTCATATATATATTAACTACTCGTAAAATATATATATCATAACAGCACCCCAAATAAAAACTATGGTGCGGGCATACTCTACTATCCAAACCCCGTATCACTCGTATTAAGGGGAATACAAATTCGGAATCACTCTCGAATTGTATTAACACATACACAACAATATTGAGGCGAAGCATAGATTCCAAGTCTCTAAGAGGATGGCACATACCCGCGTCTCTTAGAACCGTCTGAACTATCAAATCGATAGCCTGTACCAAGGATATCTATCTCCTAGGGTACGAATCAATATCCCCCATAAGGCACACGGGATAAGACCGTCCCAGCGCGGTATTGATTTGATAATAAGATACCGGGCGATCACTAACCTTAATTCAATAAGATATCTATCTCCTAGAGTGTAACAACACGCCTAATAAGATACCGGGCGATCACTCCAATATTAAATTAAAACAGGAGTCACATATGGATCATCCTTAGCATCACTGTCGAAAATCCATTTAATTACTAATATCCTATTAGGCGGCCGTTAAAAACTTTTACTAAACTACTCTTTTTAACGAATAAATTACAACATCCACAATTAAATGCGTAATGAACTGAAATGAAAAAAGAAAGGAACTAAAATAACCGAACACTGGGTCCAAATATACAACCATATCGAATGCTGTACTGAAAGAATAAATATATGCAATTGAGCCATTGGCTCGAAAGTTTATACAATATCTCCTATCTAGAGTACAAGGAAGGAAACGTCTACCGATAACCTGCAAGCATCCACAGCTGCTGCAGCAGACGTCTGACTCGAAAGAATTTCCATCCAGGCGTCCCTGTGTCTGGACACCTATGTATATATATAATATAATAAGAAAGGAGAAGTAGATAAACGGGTCAGAGCCCCGAATGTTGAAAATATTTTGCAAGTGCATAAATGCCTAATTATTTTGAAAAATGTTTTATCTCATATTTAAGGTTCGTATCGCACTCCCATGAGATACCCCTCACCTCTCCGCTAATAGTGCACTCCTAGCGCATCTATCTAGAACATTCTAGTCAAGCTACCCTGCTAAACTAGTCTATCACCCAACCACTATCTACCCTAGATAGTCCAAGTAATGTACTAATGGCTAAGCTTCACCCCAGTCTCAACGTTATGCCATGTTCGTGCGTGGGGTGTCTCGCAAAGCGAAATCCAAACAAGGAACCCCCCTGATACACTACTACGCGGCACGGTCGATAGTCGAGATCCTCCAGTCCATAAGTACAGAAAGATATATAATAATATATATACCATAAGAATTAATAATATAAGAGCACTAAGGATTAAACTTCTCCCCAGTCTCAACACACTGCCATATTCGTGCGTGGGGTGTCTCGCGAAGGGAAATCCAAACAAGGAACCCCCCCCCCCCCGATACACTACTATGCGGCAAGGTCGATCATTGGGATCCATTAGATCCTCGGCACTCGATTCATCCATATATACATATCCATACTATAATATACATCCGGATCTATCTCCCGGACTGAGGATTTGTATACAAGTATTTATCAATACTTTTCATTTTCTCAAAACTTCCCATTTCCCTTTTTATACTCAGGAAATGTAAATATAAAAGCCAATTCATTATCATGAATTGCTTTAACAAATCGTTTACCTTTTTAAAGCCAATTTTATTATCATAAAAATGCTTTTCCTTTATATGTCATCCCTCAAAGCCATTTCCATTATCATGAAAATGCTTTGATCAAATAATGCTTCCACATCCCTTCTTCCATCCGGGAGTGTTACCGAAGCTAAACCTTTATCCCATTTCCCTTTTTATACTGAGGAAATGTAAATATAAAGCCAATCCATTATCATGAATTGCTTTAACAAATCTAAGACCGCCCCTCCGGGTTTCCCCACTGGACGCGCCCCTAAATGGCTATCATCTTCCAGGGCTTCCAAGACAACCTGGGAACCTAACAACGTCGGGAAGCAGCCATATTGTCTGCGGGAAAGTCAGGACCACACCCACAATCCCCTAACCAGCGCAGAAAAATATAAATAACCACCCATATGGCCTAGGGACTATATCCAACCTGCTCAACAGCCAGGAAGGCTTCACCACAATGCGCGCAACTTCCCTTATGATAGCGATTTAGGGAGGTGTGTAACCATGATCCATAATTTATCAATTATGAAAAATATATATCTTTCCATTTTGAAAATATTCATTTTTATATTTTCAAAATCATTTATATCACATCATATATATACATAATCACATAGTATATATATATACCATATATTCCTACCTGAATATATAAAAATGGCTATATTTGCCAAACCATCTATCGATGACCAATAATCCCAAAGATTCTCTCAAAGAATCATAATCATGCATTCATATAAGCATGATACTAAACCCAAAGTATACTCTTACTTTAATAAATAGAACATACTTAAATCCTATCTACGGATTCATTTGGATATCTCCAATTATACTAATTCACTCTAAGTGAATACACCCATATACAAACTCCCAATTCCTCAAGTCCTTTAGGACATAACCCTCAATAAATTTCTAATTTGGAAGGCCTTTAAACATAAACTCAAAAAGGAGAAATAATCCTAATCTCCAAAATCTTGGGCTGAAAATAGGGCACCGGTCGACCGGTCCTAGACCCCCGGTCGACCGCGGGTTGTAAATAAGCCTACGAAACAAAGCAGTAGGCCCTTTCTCCTTGACGCGGTCGACCGGCCATAGGGGCGCGGTCGACCGGTCACACCAGGTCACCAAAACTAAAATCCTTAAGTCCCTTATCCAACAACCCAAATTCATTTTCGGGGTTTCTAAACTACCCCATAAATTATCCCGAACATCTACCACATTAATTCTAGCCGTAATTTTTCCAATTCCCGATTTGATTTCCGAGTTGATAATTTCAACCCGGAGCTGTCATCTTGTAAAAATCATATCAAATCGTAGAAAATTCAGAAAATACGCGGTCGGCGCCCACGCGACCGTATCGAAAAGATCTACAACTTTCGTGTTTTGGCCGAAAGCTAAATCAATTATTTTCCTGGCCAAAAATGCCCCCAAAGGTGACGGGTTACTATTCATCGTCACCTCCGAGACGATTTCCGCCATTAAAGCTTCTCCCAAGATTTTGTCGCCTCACCCAACGTCCTACAACCTCAACCAACTACAACTACACATATATTAAGGGTTATAAACATCCTAGAACCCAAAACCATCAATTAATTTGGATTAAAACCTAAGTTCCACAAAATTGAGTTATTAGTGGGGTTTAATTGTTTTAACTCCCAAAAACCCGTTTTATCCACGATAACCCACCCCAAAACCATTAGGGTTTGTTTATACCAAACTACGGTATGAGATATTTATGCAAAAAGATAAATAAAGCAAGTAAACACTTGCCTCGTGGATAAAATCCGCCGACCTCGAGTCGAATCTGGCGGAGTTGGCCCGAGATCTCCCATTTCTCCTCCTCTTTCTCCTTCCTCTCTCTCTTCTCTCTCTTTCCTTTCTTTCTTTCTCTTTTCTTTCCATCTCTCCCTCTTTATATAAGAGAAAAGGGTTTTAAACCCTTAAAACCCAAAAACGACTCGTTTACCCAATTACGAGTTACTTTTACCTCTAAAAATACCCGAAACTCATTTTCGACAATCGGACACTCTTTTCCGACTATCTCGGACATTCCGAGAATTATGGCGCAGTCGAAATTCCCATCCGAGGTACTTGACCGCAAATCACTGTTCCAACCCAAAATAAATAAATGCGGGTTTTTCCCATTAAAATCTTACCTCGTGTCGCTATACTCCACGGCGACATATAATTAAATTACTTCGACCTATATAGTCCCAAAATAATTTATAACACCCTTCGAAAATCATTCAACCCTCGAAAATCCCAAAAATTACTATTTAGGAAAATTCCCCAAATTGCCAATTTATATCCAATTATGGAATTTAATGGTCTCCAAAAGGACGGGTTGTTACACAGAGATACCAAGGAATTTATTTTTTCAATTATGATTACTACTTTGGGTGACTTGGAATATTTTGGTGTTGGACTTCCAAGGACAAAAAATAATAGTACTCCTATATGCATTTAGATTAAGCTGTGTAAGGGCCACTCCATACTCCTTTAATATGATCTTATTAAGGCATGGAGGGGAAGAATAAATCGAAGTTATAATTCCCAAAGGGGAAAGAAAGCATCGCTGGCATTTCTCCTATCATAAAACCAGGTATAGAATATATATGTCTAAGGTCATCCATATCATCTATTCATTTATCACTTTTGTACCATATAATAGTAGCGGTAGGAGGGTTATAAGAGGTTGTACAAAACTCTCTGAGTTCCACCTCCTCAGTTATTACAGGAACCACAATAGGAAAGGTGGAAGGTGAAGGGTTACCCATCAAATCCCTTTATTTAGTGTTTAGATTATCAGAAAAAGTTGTGTTGCTAGTGTCAGCATAATTTCTCCCCTAAATCAATGGTTTATAC
Source organism: Sambucus nigra (assembly GCA_949130495.1). Classification (NCBI taxonomy): domain Eukaryota; kingdom Viridiplantae; phylum Streptophyta; class Magnoliopsida; order Dipsacales; family Adoxaceae; genus Sambucus; species Sambucus nigra. The sequence goes on from OX422212.1 coordinate 509,718,270, forward strand.
CATCAAAACTATTCGAGGTGTAATATTCAGATGTGTTATACTCAACACTTGGGGGATGACGCAGAAGAAGAATAAACTTTTAGGATGAATTTGGGGTGTGCTAGATTATCCTTAGGTCTAAGGACCACAAGTAGAGTGGGAAACCTATAAATAAAATCTCTAGTTAATATCTTGTTCAAGTTAGTAATCTGTTTCCAGATTCTCGAAGCCTCACTCATACAGGGCACACTCACACCCAAAACAACCCTTAATAAACCCTAGAAATAAAAAACTCTAATGGATATCCCTCAACTCAACAAAAACCTAATCGAGAAAATAATAAATAATTGAAGAAAAGAAGAAGCAGATAAATAATGAAGGGTACTAAATGTTTGTGACAACCCGACTAATTAAATACCGGGTAGCTACTCCTTTATTAAATCAATACAAAATGCCAAGTTCGTTCAGTTAATAGCATCACTGTCGAAAACATTTTAATAATTACTAACCACCTAGTATTTAAAAAGTAAGTTGCCAAATTTTAATTTAAGTCTGATTAACATGCGATAAAAGAATAATGGAAGAACAACATAATCCATTCACCATAACGAAGTAATGAAATAATCAACAAATAATAATAAGTCCGGAGGAAAACTCCTCACAACAATCCCACAACTGAAAATAAAATGGCAAGTCTGAATCCTGAATTAATTACATGCCAGAAGTCCGAATAACTGAAATAAATGAAAAGTCTCTAAAAGAAATGGGCGACATGCCCTACAACTGATAAGTGATGAAAATAGAGTCAAGATAGATGAAGAGTCTACAAGCAAAGTCCCGTAACTTCCACAAACAACTACAGCTCGTCAACTGAATGAGGATCCAAAACATGGTGTCCTTGTGGCTCGGCACCTAAAATGGTTTTTACAAAAAAATAGATTTGAAAGCAAATGGGTCAGAGCCCGAAAGTTGAAATCATTTTAAAAACAACAAGTGTTTTAATAACATTAAGACATTAAATGCAAAATACATGTTAGGACGTGCACTCACATGAAATTCTCACCTCTCGCCTACATGTGCACTCCTAACGTACCTTACCCATCTAAATGACATATATATCTAACCAGAACGTAATAAGTTCTACCCCTTACTACTCGATCCCCATAATGCATTCTAGCGTTATCAATTAAATAGAGGGCTTTACTTGAACTCAGATTCTTAATTAGTAATACAATTCACTATCAATTAACCCGTTATGTTTTCTCAAAACAATACCATAATTATATTCACAATATTAACATGAAAGTTCCCATTAATTAAGTGTATATTATTCCCGTCATAAATATACAAAACAAGCACCCCGAGACTAGCTGCGGTGCACACATACTCTGCTATCCATCTCGATACATCACGTACATAAGGATCACGCATTCCGAATCTCTCAGGAATCGTTCTCAGATAACAACATCACAAATAATGGAGGCGAACACGGTCACATCACATGGGTCACGCACATACCTGCGCTCCCACGATCAGCAGGCTTATTAACATCCTAATAAGTCCTTCTCTGACCTATGTTCATCGAGGTACCAGTCTAAATTCGGGCAACACAAGGATTAGAGGGCCCTAAGCGAACGTAAACCTCCCGTGATAGCAAGTATGGTAGGTATGTCATACACATAAAATCAATACATATACTAAGTATGCACACATCTTAGAAATCACCATCATATATTGGGGGTACACTTCTCAATCTCATACCGACATATAATGCTACACAATTTATATGTTCTCGATTAATAAAGTAATTTAGGCCGTCAATAGTTCTCGCATCGTAATAGACACTCACGTCCTACTTCATAATTTCCCTTAGGTTCAACTACACTTCTAGGTTTTGCTCCTAATTATATCTCAAATGTCCCTACTATATCAATTTATCATCAAGGGAAGGTTATCTCTACCATTAAATAAGGTTACGGGACATGCGAAATCAAAACAGGCTAAAAAGCCAAAACTGTCAACTCGTTAGAAGTCTCGTTCGAACGAGGCTGTTCGAACGAGAGTTCGTTCGAAAGAAATGGGCCTTCTAACGAGATCTCGTTCGAACGAAAGTCATCGAACGAACATCCCTCTCATTAGAAGTCAAATTGTCAACTCGTTAGAAGCTCGTTCGAACGAGCTCGTTCGAACGACCTGGGCAGGTCTTTTAACGAGTGGCCAGATTCGAGCCCAGATTTTCCTTAACTCGTTTTTTCAACTTCTCTTTACCTCTAATCTCACCTAAATGTCATTCCAACAATGTTTCAAGGTATCTAATCCTTCCTAAACATGTTTCAACTGTATTACAACATTTATATGGGTCCAAATCACCCTAAACTACATCAAATTATCAAATCTCCAACATTTATTTTTCAAATCTCAAGAACATGAACCCTAGAAAAATCAAGTCATTCATAAACATAACTAAATCCGTTTTTATGATGTAAAAGATGTATTTTCATCTAAATAATCATCCTATCAACGTTCTACATGTAATTTCCTCAATAGATTCTTAAATCTCTACATCCAATTAAATGGGTTTTCATCATACTCCAAGAACAATACAATTTATTTGAATTTCCTACGCATGGAAGAAGCATTCTCTGCAAAATAATGAAATTAAACCACTTGCGTTATGTGTATCTATGAATTTGATGACGAATTGATGAGTTTCTCTCTCTCTCTCTGCAGAATTCTCCTCTCTTCTCTCTCCCTCTACAAGCTCTTCTCTAATGGTGGCAATGGAGGCTAGGGTTTGTCTTAGGAACTTTTGGGGCTAATTCTAATAACCCCCATAGCCCTCTAATCAGTTAATGGATGATAATGGGTTAGTGGGTCTTTTATTTTTCCATTTAAAATTCCTAAAATTCGTTAATCAAAAATCCCAAAATTCTAAAATTACCAAACTACCCTTATACGTTGCCGGTATGACCTAAAAATGCCCCGGGACCCAAACTAAACCCCCGGCTAGTGTTTTCTGACTATTTCGACCCTTTCGGACGCGTTGGGGCACTCAAAATGACCGTACGGTTTATAGAAATAAAATTCACTTTTTAATTAAAATAAATATACTCCGGACGCGATTGTCACACGCGTCTCAACAAAATTTCCAAATTGCCGTATTTCAATCTCACGACAAATTTCACAATTCCATATTCATATATAGCCATATATACTCATTAATATCAAATACTAACTCGCATCTCGCTAGTATTTTTATCCGGATTAATTTACAGTTAATACGCATTTAATTCAATTAATCCCATAAAAAAATATAAAAAAATACGGGGTATTACATACTTCCCCCCTAATAACTGAATTTCGTCCCGAAATTCGGAACTAGAAAGTACCTGGTAAGAACAACTCTGGATAACGTTCTTGCATCTCATCCTCGCGCTCCCATGTGGACTCATCGACATTATGATGTCGCCACTGAACATGCACTAACGGAACTATCTTTGACCGCAGTTTCCGCTCACTTCGGTCCAAAATAGCAATCGGCCCCTCCTCGTAGGAGCTATTAGGATAGAGATCAATGTCCTCCAAAGCAATGTGAGAATGAGCCAAATCGTCTCTAAGATATTTCCTTAGCGAGGAAATATGAAACACATCGTGAATCCGATGCAAATGCTCCGGTAATCCAAGCCTATAAGCAACCGGTCCAATCCGCTCAATAATAGGAAATGGTCCCACATATCTCGGTGCCAACTTCCCTTTCTTCCCGAAGCGCATAATCCCCTTCATAGGAGATACTCTGAGCAAAACCTGGTCCCCCACTTGGAACTCCCTGAAGAATCTCTTCGCATCATCATAGCTCTTCTGCCGATCCTGAGCTATCCGAATGCGACTTCGAATCAATTCTATCCTTGCCGAAGTATCCTGAATCACTTCCGAGACAAGTAGTTTGTTGTCCCCCACCTCCAACCAATATGCTGGGGAACGACAAGGTCTATCGTACAGCGCCTCAAATGGAGCTATGCTAATGGTGAACTGGTAGGAGTTGTTGTAAGCAAACTCTAGCAGTGGAAGATACTGCTCCCATCCACCCCCGAAATCAATGATGCACATATGTAGCATGTCCTCCAACATCTGGTTTGTACGCTCAGTCTGCCCATCGGTCTGCGGGTGATACTCCGTACTCAACCGCAATTCCGTGCTCATGGCCTCCTGAAAACTCTCCCAAAACCGTGAAACAAATATCTTGTCTCGGTCAGACACGATATTTAAGGGCACACCGTGAAGTCTCACTATCTATGAAATAAAGAGCTGGGCATACTGTCCCGTAGTGTAGTCTGTCCTTACGGGTAGGAAATGAGCGACTTTGGTCAACCTGTCCACAATTACCCAAATGGAGTCGTGACCTCTCTCTGACGTAGGCAACCCCGTGATAAAGTCCATGGATATGCTCTCCCACATCCACATCGGGACCTCCAATGGCTGTAGAAGTCCTGCCGGTCTCTGATGATCCACTTTTACCAGCTGACAAGTGGCGCATTTAGAAACAAACACCGCAATATCTCTCTTCATCCCGCTCCACCAATACTGACGTCTCATGTCTTGGTACATTTTGTCCCCACCGGGATGTATCGCGAATCGTGAGCCGTGCGACTCTGCCATCAGCTCGTGCCGCAATTCCTCCCCTTACGGAACTACCAATCTCCCATTGAAGCGTAATCCCCTGTCTGAGCTAACGGTATAGGATTCAGCTCCCTCTGCTAGTAATCGAACTATCAGCTCCTGACAGAACGAGTCATGTGCTTGTGCCTTTACCACTCTCGTGACAATCTACGGTGTAACCGTCATTACCAACATGAATGATCGGGCCACTGCATCCTGGTGTCCCAATTATTTCCACTTGGCCTTCCACACCCCTGCCACCTCATCTACTGGCCTACGGCTCAACGCGTCTGCTACGACGTTAGCCTTCCCCGGGTGATACTGGATATCAAACTGATAGTCCTTCACAAACTCAAGCCACCTTCTCTACCGCATATTCAACTCCTTTTGCGTGAATAGGTACTGTAGGGACTTGTGGTCCTTAAATAGTCGAAACTTCTCCCCCAAAAGGTAATGTCTCCAAATACGAAGGGCAAATACAACTGCCGCCAACTCCAAATCATGAGTGGGTTCTCGTGAGGCTTAAGCTTACGGGAAGCATAATCTATGTCCTGACTCTCCTGCTGTAATACACCTCCAAGTCCTTGTAAGGACACATCGGTGTAGACTAGATACTCAACTACCGGTCTCGGCAATGCTAACACAGGTGCTGAGGTCAACTTGTCCTTCAATTCATCAAATGCCAACTGACAGGCATCACTCCAAATGAACGGCACACCTTTACGAGTCAGATGTGTCAAAGGACCTGCTATCTTCAAAAACCCCCGAATGAACCTCCTTTAGTATCCTGCTAGGCCCAAGAAACTACGGATCTCCGTCGGTGTCATGGGCTGTCCACACTCCCTCACCATGGATACTTTCCTCGGATCAACAGATATCCCCCGGTCAGAAATAATGTGTCCCAAAAATTGGACCTCCTTCAGTCAAAACCCGCATTTCTCATATTTTGCATACAGCTCGTTCTGACGTAGTGTGTGCAAAACTTGCCTCAAATGCTCGGTGTGCTCCTCCTCTGTCTGGGAGTAAACTAGAATATCATCAATGAAGACAATGACAAACTGATCTAGGAAATCTCTGAACACCCTATTCATCAAGTCCATAAACACGGCTGGAGCATTGGTCAAACCAAAAGGCATAACCCGAAACTCGTAAGATCCAAATCTCGATAAGAACGCAGTCTTCGAGACATCCTCTTCCCTAATACGCAACTGATGGTATCCCGATCGTAAATCAATCTTCGAGAAGAAAGAAGCTCCTCTCAACTGGTCGAATAAGTTATCGATTCGAGGCAACAGATACTTATTCCTTATCGTGACCTTATTCAACTCTCGGTAATCCACACACAATCTCAGTGAACCATCTCTCTTCTTCACGAACAACACAGGGGCACCCCACGGCGAAGTACTCCTCCATATAAACCCCTGACCCAACAACTGCTCAATCTGATCCCGTAACTCCCTCATCTCAGTTGGAGCCATACAGTACGGTGCGCGTGCTATAGGTCTCGTATCTGGTAATAAGTCTATGACAAAGTCTATCTCTCGGCTGGGGGGTAGGCCTGGTATCTCTTGAAACACATTAGAATACTCCCTGACAACTCGGATCGAATCTAAAGGAATCATAACCTCCTTAGAGGTATCCTCCTCTATATAGTACAATTGAGCGATCGTACCTCCCTCTGGGCGAGGCATCGCCACTACAAACATCTCTTGCCCCGGAATGGCAAAAATAATGCTCCCACCGAAGCAATCAATCATGGCTCTATAATCAGCGAGCCAATCCATACCAATAATCACATAGTGCACATGCATATCTAATACCAACATGTCTGCAGGTAATACCAGACTACCAATCTCTACCCACACTCCCTGGCATATAAAGAAAATAAGCAACCCACTCCCCAATGGTGAGTCTACACACGTCACTGTGCTCTCTGCTGTGGCTAACAACCCTAAGTCTTTCGCAAAATGTGTAGCTATAAAACAGTGTGTTTCCCCCATATCAAACAAAACCCGGCCCATAGTACCATGGATAGGAAACATACCCTCAATTGCGGGTGGTGCCTGTAGAGCTGCTGCCTGGTGGATGTTATAGACATGTCCATACTCTAACTGTCCCTGCTGCACAGGAACTGCTGAAATGGCCAATAGTGATGGCACCTGGGCTGGAGCGGGGAGGGCAGGTGGAAAAAGTGGCCTTTGTGGCTCATGTCGAGCACCCTGCTACTGCTGCGGGACCCTGCCCCTATCAGGATAGTCCTGGCATTTATGGCCAGTCTTGCCACAAATGAAACACTTCCCCGGGAAGTTTCCCCCTCTCTGCCCCCGGCCCTGGTGGCCGTTACCGTTCCTCCACTGGCCCTGCTGAAACCGCTGTTGACCATTCTGACCCTGCTGGTTCTGATGGCCGTTCGGACCCTGATGGCCCTGCCGGAAACCTCCCTGTTCGTGCCTGAAATTTCCTGACCTGAACCTCTTGTGATTTTCCTGCTGGGAACCCTGGTCCCCCTGTCTCTGCCCCTGAACAGATTGTGCCCCACTAGAACCATTCCCTCCAGTCCTGCCCTGATGGCTGGACTCTCCCGATCGCTTTCCCTCAGTCACGTGAAAGCGGTGATCCTGGCAATGGAGCAATGCAGCGTTAACCACATCAGAATAAGTGGCTAACGAGAGGTTCCCTAACAAGTGCTGACGAATCCTCCATGTCAACCCGTCAGTAAATTTCTGTATCTTCTTCTCCTCTGTCGAGATCTCATATGGAACAATGTTCAGAAGATTAGTGAATTCGGCCTCATACTCGGCCACAGTCTTACCCTCCTGTCGAAGGCTCATCAACTTCCTCCTCATTTCCGTATGAACAGCTGACGGAAAGTACTTGCGGTCGAACCGCACCCAGAATTTCTAAATAGTGAGAGTGTCTCTCTCCTCCACGGTGGTAATAGACTCCCACCACTGCAGTGCAGACCCCACTAGCTTAAAGGTAGCTAGTATTTGCTTCTGAACCTCAGTGCACTCGTACATCCTCAAGTGCCGCTGAATATCCTTCCTCCACTGACTCGAAACTACAACATCGGAGCTACCTGCGAACTCCGGAGGGTGTGCTTTCTGGAAAGCATCACGAACACATTCCCAAGCAGACGGGAATGCATGTGCCTGAACCGGCGCGGCTACTGGCACCTGAGGTGGTGCCTGCTGAACTACGACTAATGCGGCATTTACCGCCTGGGCCACAATGGCTGCAACCTCAGCGGCTGTGGTTCTGGCGTTGCATCCCTGGGAATCCTTTGTGCACGTCGTGGAGGCATCTGAAATAAGAACGAAGTCTATAAGTTCGCAGTTATAAACTCAAGATAGCTGAAGAACGTAGCATATACAAAAGAATACAACAGTCCTAAAATATAGGGCTCTACATCAAAGAAAGCTTAGCGGAAACATAATAAGCCGTACAGATCCTAAAGAACACTAGAACCTGATGCTCTGATACCACCTGTGACACCCAGACTAATTAAATACCGGGTAGCAACTACTTTATTAAATCAATACAAAATGCCAAGTTGGTTCAGTTAATAGCATCACTGTCGAAAACATTTTAATAATTACTAACCACCTAGTATTTAAAAAGTAAGTTGCCAAATTTTAATTTAAGTCTGATTAACATGCGATAAAAGAATAATGGAAGAACAACATAATCCATTCACCATAACGAAGTAATGAAATAATCAACAAATAATAATAAGTCCGGAGGAAAACTCCTCACAACAATCCCACAACTGAAAATAAAATGAGAAGTCTGAATCCTTAATTAATTACATGTCAGAAGTCCGAATAACTGAAATAAATGAAAAGTCTCTAAAAGAAATGGGCGACATGCCCTACAACTGATAAGTGCTGAAAATAGAGTCAAGATAGATGAAGCGTCTACAAGCAAAGTACCGTAACTTCCACAAACAGCTACAGCTCGTCACCTGAATGAGGATCCGAAACATGGTGTCCTTGTCGCTGGGCACCTAAAATGGTTTTTACAAAAAAATAGATTTGAAAGCAAATGGGTCAGAGCCCGAAAGTGGAAATCATTTTAAAAACAGCAAGTGTTTTAATAACATTAAAACATTAAATGCAAAATACATGTTAGGACATGCACTCACATGAAATTCTCACCTCTCGCCTACATGTGCACTCCTAACGTACCTTACCCATCTAAATGGCATATATATCTAACCAAAACGTAATAAGTTCTACCCCTTACTACTCGATCCCCATAATGCATTCTAGCGTTATCAATTAAATAGAGGGCTTTACTTAAACTCAGATTCTCAATTAGTAATACAATTCACTATCAATTAACCCGTTATGTTTTCTCAAAACAATACCATAATTATATTCACAACATTAACATGAAAGTTCCCATTAATTAAGTGTATATTATTCCCTTCATAAATATACAAAACAAGCACCCCGAGACTAGCTGCGGTGCACACATACTCTGCTGTCCATCCCGATACATCACGTACATAAGGATCACGCATTCCGAATCTCTCAGGAATCGTTCTCAGATAACAACATCACAAATAATGGAGGCGAACACAGTCACATCACATGGGTCACGCACATACCTGTGCTCCCACGATCAACAGACTTATTAACATCCCAATAAGTCCTTCTCTGACCTATGTTCATCGAGGTACCAGTCTAAATCCGGGCAACACAAGGATTAGAGGGCCCTAAGCGAACGTAAACCTCGAGTGATAGCAAGTATGGTAGGTATGTCATACACATAAAATCAATACATATACTAAGTATGCACACATCTTAGAAATCACCATCATATATTGGTGGTACACTTCTCAATCTCGTACTGACATATAATGCTACACAATTTATATGTTCCCTATTAATATAGTAATTTAGGCCGTCCATAGTTCTCGCATCGTAATAGACACTCACGTCCTACTTCATAATTTCCCTTAGGTTCAACTACACTTCTAGGTTTTGCTCCTCATTATATCTCAAATGTCCCTACTATATCAATTTATCATCAAGGGAAGGTTATCTCTACCATTAAATAAGGTTACGGGACATGCGAAATCAAAACAGGCTAAAAAGCCTAAACTGTCAACTCGTCAGAAGTCTCGTTCGAACGAGGCTGTTCGAACGAGAGTTCGTTCGAACGAACTGGGCCTTCTAACGAGATCTCGTTCGAATGAAAGTCATCGAACGAACATCCCTCTCGTTAGAAGTCAAACTGTCAACTCGTTAGAAGCTCGTTCGAACGACCTGGGCAGGTCTTCTAACGAGTGGCCAGATTCGAGCCCAGATTTTCCTTAACTCGTTTTTTCCACTTCTCTTCACCTCTAATCTCACCTAAATGTCATTCCAACAATGTTTCAAGGTATCTAATCCTTCCTAAACATGTTTCAACCGTATTACAACATTTATATGGGTTCAAATCACCCTAAACTACATCAAATTATCAAATCTCCAACATTTATTTTTCAAATCTCAAGAACATGAACCCTAGAAAAATCAAGTCATTCATAGACATAACTAAATCCATTTTTATGATGTAAAAGATTTATTTTCATCTGACTAATCATCCTATCAACGTTCTACATGCAATTTCCTCAATAGATTCTTAAATCTCTACATCCAATTAAATGGGTTTTCATCATACTCCAAGAACAATACAATTTATTTGAATTTCCTACGCATGGAAGAAGCATTCTCTGCAAAATAATGAAATTAAACCACTTGCCTTATGTGTATCTCTGAATTTGATGACGAATTGATGAGTTTATCTCTCTCTCTCTGCAGAATTCTCCTCTCTTCTCTCTCCCTCTACAAGCTCTTCTCTAATGGTGGCAATGGAGGCTAGGGTTTGTCTTAGGAACTTTTGGGGCTAATTCTAATAGCCCCCATATCCCTCTAATCAGTTAATGGATGATAATGGGTTAGTGGGTCTTTTAATTTTCCATTTAAAATTCCTAAAATTCGTTAATCAAAAATCCCAAAATTCTAAAATTACCAAACTACCCTTATACGTTGCCGGTATGACCTAAAAATGCCCCGGGACCCAAACTAAACCCCCGACTAGTGTTTTCTGACTATTTCGACCCTTCCGGACGCGTTGGGGGACTCAAAATGACCGTACGGTTTATAGAAATAAAATTCACTTTTTAATTAAAATAAATATACTCCGGACGCGACTGTCCCACGCGTCTCAACAAAATTTCCAAATTGCCGTATTTCAATCTCACGACAAATTTCACAATTCCATATTCATATATAGCCATATATACTCATTAATATCAAATACTAACTCGCATCTCGCTAGTATTTTTATCCGGATTAATTTCCAGTTAATACGCATTTAATTCAATTAATCCCATAAATAAATATAAAAAAATACGGGGTATTACAATGTTATAAATGAATTGAAGTCTTAGTCGCAGAATATCCAAATGACTTGGCAATGGTTGGCGACCATTTCTCTCTTTAGAAAGCTTGAGCACAAAGAGTTTGAATATAATAAATATGGCTTCTCTTTTCTGTTATAAGGGGAAAAATTACGCATGTAAAATGCGCCTCTCGAAGACCCCCTAAATTGCTAACACATGGCACACTTAAGTCAACAGGAAATTTCCTCAAGGAAATTATAAGTCATTGTGCTCGGTTGACCGGGCATAATAACTATCGATCTATGAACCAAGAGATGCCAACCCAGGACCATTTTTAAAATGTTTACTCACTTATATGCTTTGTACTTCTCATGGATATTAAGATATGGAGTCTTGATCAAAGTCTTGGGGTCTTTGTTATGTTATATTTATAGAGCATCTCATGAACAAAATATAAATGTGTAAAACCAACTAATAGTGAGTAAGAGATCATCCCCGATCGACAAGACTTACGAAATGATGACCTCGACGAAATATAACAGATCTTCCATATGCAATGTGGTCGACCTTTTTTCCACCGGAATGGATAAGATTGCTGCCAAAAAGGCTAACTGACAGACTAAAACATTGATAACGTTGCTAAAAGATAATGAGTATCAGGTGAGTGGCATCATCGTCAGTAATCATGTTCATGTGCATTCCTTCATGGGTAAACCTTTAAACCATCTTATATCTTGGTTATAATACATTTAAAATATACTTCTACCTAACTTGTAAGGTCAAGACACGTGTAAACACATACTTTAGGCTTGACATACATTCTTTTATAACTTATTCACTATAAAAGGGACATACCCCATTGGTATGTAGACCAGCAGAGAGAGATACACAAAATTATTCTCTCAAATCATAGATTGAGTAGAGATTGAGTAAATTAATTGTTATTGGACCAATGATCACCTGAAACATAGTATAAAAGGGCTACCATGTGGACATAGGATCCTACTTGAGAGTTGAGCCACATAACTGTTAGTGTAATTCCTCTTATTCTAACCTCTGCCTTTATGTATCTGAATTTTCCTTCTCATTTATTGTTGGTTATCTCATATTTGATCACAAATTTCTAAGACAAACCTTGAAACCAATTTTAGATGATAATAATCATCATACTTGACCTTAAGGCTATTAAGAGCCTCTTTGTTGTTTGCATCCGACTCTAGAGAAACATTATTTCGAAATGTCCATTTATTTAAATCCACCAGTATCATCAAACCCTATAATGGTATAGTTAAGGATAATAAGAAGATGAGTAATATTTGTCAACAAAGATAAATAATTTAATTAAAATATGTACAAACATGACATACCTTGTTAAGATCAAGTTCACCTCCTCACGTCCTCTCAACTAGTCAAAATAGATCTAGTCAAAGAAGACATACATAAAGTAAAAACTCCATAGCCCAAATAAGGTTGGAAAAGAGAGTGTCTTGGTCGTCCATCAACTTGTTTTGAATGTTGCAAACCAAGCAATATAAATAATTGGTATTCCAATCACAAGATTTCTAATTCCCAACCTACCTCCAACTAAAGTAACATCAACTGATTTTGTCGCCTTATGACTAGATGCAACCTTCTTACCCTTCTGTGAGGGCCATCCTCTATTGGAAAATGGATTATATCTAAGAGAAGCCTCCTCTTGTTGGTCATAGAACATCTTGGGATTATTATTTCCCACGTCTAGTCATCAATTCCTTTTGGTTGATCTAGGCATAAAAAGGTAAAATTATTAAATAGTTAGATCTAAGAAAATATTTTCACAAAGAATAAATAATAACAAGAATCATATATTAACCATTTTTATATAATAAATAAAGGTTAACCATGGTGCCTAAAGACTCATGACGAGAAAAATACAACCATTCTTGAGCGGTATTCACTTCTCTGTTGATGACCTCATCATGCTTCACCCAGATATTATAACTTAAGCCGAGATATACTTGCACTAAAAACAAAACAAAGGAAGCAAGTGTGTTGAAATAAAAAAAATTATTACAAACATAACAAAATGACAATGAATCATAATCTCTCCATCCTTAGCTTCATTAGACGTAAATTCCCAAACCCCAATAATGAAGAAGTAGATATGTGCTTCTAGTTATGATTATATATTTTTAATATTTTGACAATCCAATACTTCGTGTTGCTTGAGTTAAGATGGTAGTAAATGGGATAATGTTTGGTTGATACTATAGTATAGAAATTCATAGAAACTCCTCCCCCCCCCCCCCCCCCCCCCCGCCCAATGTCTTCATTATAATCCTCCCTTAAGGTAATAATGGAGCTGAGGATTGTAAAACTTTTAAATCTAATTCGAGAAGGATACAAATCGTATTAAAAATTATAACACAACATGATATTCATACCAGGTGTAGAAGATAGGGAAGCCATGACTGTAGCCTCTTTGAACTTTGCGACTTCAATGCAAAGACTAAGTTATTTTAACGCCTTCTCTCTTTTAACCTTATGTAAATTGGTAATCTCTCAATTGGGATGGTTACTCATATATATATATACTCATCTCTTAGTTCCTTTTTGCATTCCGTAATTGAATACAAGAATACCCTTTTGCATTCTAAGCAACTCTTGGAGTCCCTTATTTATGAGTATACATTAACTTATAGAGATGGGTGGGGAACCTAGCCAATAAATAATCTTTATTAAGTCTACCCATTATTAACTCCTTTATTATCACAATAAACCACACATAAAATTGGTAAGGTGCACATAACCCAAATAACTTATCTCCGATCACAAATAATATTTAGGCATTACTGTACTTAGGGGTGTGCACGGGTCCGTTCGGTTTTGAACCGCAATTCAAACCGAACCGATCGGTTTGGTTTTGGAAAAAATCAGATCGAAACCGAACTGACGATGAAGAAACCCGTCGATTTCGGTTCACATCAGTTTCGGTTTTAATTGATTTTCAGTTTTGGTGGATTTTTTTTGGGTCGGTTTTTGATTTTGGTCGGTTTTGGTGTTAATGGATTTTGGATATAAAAATAAAAGATATTTAAGGGTTTTTTAATTGTAAATATTGATGTCGGTTCGCTCGGTTCGAATCAGTTTTTTCTTTGTCTAAACCGCCAACCGAACTGGCATTATCGATTTTTTAGATCCTTAAATCGTAAATCGAACCGGGCTAAAAAAAACTGTCGATTTCGGTTCGGTTCGGGATTGTTCAGTTCGGTTTTCAGTTCGGTCGGTTTTTTTGCACACCCCTAACTGTACTCCAATTATTCTATAATTTTAATCAGGTTTTACAAAAATACAATCAATATAAGCCTAGATAAAAAAATGCTAACAATGTCCCACTTGGGTGAAATTGATTAATAACTTAAATTTAAAAATGCCTATCGAATTAACAACTCTCTGCGGCCACCAATTTATATCCTAATTGAAAAAACTTATAATCTAGATTAAGGATATATGATTACTCCACAATCGTAAATGCCAACACTTTTATTGACATGGAGTGCATGTGGTACTTGTGGCAAAGAGAATAGAAAACCATATGTGATCGAAATAATTCTATCTTTGAATTTGGTTCCTAGTTTCGTAGCAAAAAACCTTATGCACGAATCTCCTTATTCTTCTAAGGAAACTATGATGTTTCCACAGATGAAACCTTTAACTTTTCATGATACTTAATGATCAATGAAACTTTTCTTATGTCCTTTAGGAGTTGGACATAAATATCTTAAGTCTTTTTTTAATCTTAATTAGATTTATATATAATTAAAATGGATATAAGAAAAGGTTATTTATTATTAAAAAAATTCCAACTAAGCAAATAAAACAAAATGTTCAATAATTCCCATGTTTACAACACGTTTCTTGAAAAATTTAGGCGGAAGTTCTTTAGATAAGGGATCAACAATCATCTTTGAAGTGTTTATGTGCTTTATTAAAGTTTTCCCATCTTTAATTGTTTATCTGGCCATAAGATAATTTAATATCAATCTTCTTCAACCCACTCAGAATTTTTTTTATTCTTAGAGAATAACACATATTCACTATTATCATAATGTATAGTGATACTGATGAGGTTTCGTAGCCAAACAGCCTACAAAGTATCCCCATAACAAGCTACGAACTCTGCTTGCATATTGAAAGAGGCAACAATATTTTCTTCAGACATATCCATGATATCTCCCCTCCATCTAACATGAAAATATGTCCTAAGCTAGACTTCATGTCATCATGGTAGCCCACGTAATTTGATTGTTTATATGAAAATATTATCTCTAAAAACCCTAACTGTTTATACATAAGCATGAAATCATTACTTTTATTTAGGTACCTTAAGACTTTCTTCTCCAATTTCCAATGTTTCATTCTAGGATTATATTGATATACACTGATACTATTCACTGCATATGCTATATCTGGTCTGCTACAAACTTCAGCATACATTAAGTTTGACAAGATGGTTGAATAAGAGATATCTTTTATGGACTCTCTTTCAACATTATTCTTGACACATTGGAACATATTGAACTTTTCACCTTTAATAATGGTAACTTCAATAGGGGCACAATCTTGCATATTAAATCTCTTAAGAACACTAAAAAGATAAGTTCATTGTGAAAGTCTCTAATATCCTCGAGACCTATCTTGTTGGATTTTAATGTTCAACACAAAATACATTTCTCCCAGATCTTTTATATCATCATCATTTGATAATATTTGCTTCGTTTCATGATGTAATCTCCAATCATTACTAGAAAGTAGAATATTACAAACATACAAAACAAGGAAAATAAAGTGGCTTCCACTAATCTTATGATAGAGGCACTGATCAATAACATTCTCATCAAAATTAAAAGAAGTTATGACACTATTGAACATAAAATACCACTGTCGAGATGCCTGTTTCAAACCATATATGGTTTTGTTATATCTATATATCATATTCTCATTTCCTTTCACTTCAAAACCTTCAGGCTTACGCATGTAAACTTCCTCTCGAAGATCTCTATACAAGAAAGCAGTTTTGATATTTATTTGATGAAGTTGAATATTAAAATGGGCCACTAGTGCCATGATAATTCGAAAACAGTCCTTCTAAGAGATAGGAAGTAATGTGTCATTGTATTCAATTCCTTCTCGATGAGTGAATCCCTTATCCACCAATCTTTCATTATGCCTCTCAATATTTCCTCTTGCACTGGGCTTAGTTTTGAAGACCCAATTGCAATAAGTTGTCTTAAAACCATTTGCAAGATCAACACGTTCCTAACATCATTGGGGTCCATAGACTATATCTCATCATTCATAACATCTAAACATGTACTGGATTTGATACTTCTCATTGCTTTATTAAGGTTTGAAGGATCAATATTACGACTAATATTGTAATCATTCTCCATCATATAAACTGCATAGTCATAATAAATAACTAGCCTCCTTGATCTCTCTAACCCTCGAATTTGTGTTTCAGGTTGAACATTGTCATGTTTCTTTGGAAGAATAACTACTTATTATGTCTCTATATTGATAGGTTGGAAATCTATCGTCTCTTAAACTACTGGTAAAGGAACTATAACTTATGGTTTTTGTGTTGTAGGTTCCTTTTCAGAAATCCCATGTCACCAACATCAGTTTTTAAAAACTTGGCATTTATTGATTCACCAATCCGTGTGCTTCTATGTGGACAATAATACTTAAAACCTTTTGATATGTTAGATAAACAATTAATTATCATCGAATGGTCTTTGGATCCAAATTAATTTCAGTGGGATTGAAAATCCTGACTTTATTTGGCAACCTTAAACACAACGATGAGACAAATGAGGTTTTGTTCTAGTCCAATGCTCTAAAGTTGTCTTTGGTAAAACTTTAGAGGCAGCTCGATTGAGGATATAAATGGATATCTATGAATATTCTCCCCATAAAACTCGAGTAGATTGGTTCTACTCATCATATTCCTAATTATGACCTCTAAGGTTTGATTTCTACATTCATCAGTGCCATTCTTCTCAGGAGTTCTAGGCATTGAGTATTAGGAAAAAATTCCACGGTATTGTAAATACTTTTCAAAATGGATCCATTTTTTAATGAGATTCATCATATTTCCCATAATCCTCACCACCTCTATCGGATCTCACAATCTTGATAATCTTTCCACATTGTTTCTCAACCTCCATATTAAAAATCTTAAATTTCTATAGAGCATTAGACTTGACATCAATAAAATAAACATACACATAACGAAAAATCATCAATGAATGTAATGAACTACTTCAAAAAAATAGGAATCATGTTTCCCATAAATTTATTAGAAATCATAAGTGGGGAATCACCTCCCACCGGTGGCTTACATCAATGAACAACAATATAAGTACCTAAATTAGAAAAAGCCTCTAAAATATCAATACATTATCTAGATTTAGTTCCCATAAAAGGAAAAATATGAAATGCAAGTTTAACCTCCCCACAAATCAAATTGAGAATATAAGACTCCTTCATTGGCACCCCCTCATACATGCATTTATTCCTAGTACATCATAAGTAAAACAAATGAAGGTGGGAGTAATACGAAAAAGAATACCTCTACTTTGCCACACTTAGAATTGATCCACCAATTCATCAATTTTTAACTAAAATTTGAAAAAGTAATACTTAACCCAAGAGTGTTTTATAAATGACACCAAATAGATTAATCAATTGTACTAATCGAAAAAGATGGTCTCTATCCTCCTCATAAGCCACGATGCAACATCTACACTTTAAAATAAGTGGCATTTGAAGCCATTTGATATACTCATCTATGGAAACTCTATGAAGTAAATGTCACATGAAAACTAATTTTTTTTAGAAATCCTATTATCCCATATTAGAGAAAACGAGCGTTGAATACAACCTTTATCTCTCACCAAATGCCAAGTTGATTTTATTGTGAAACATCCATCTTTTGTCAATAACCATTTTTCATAATTAAAATAAAATTTTCTAAAAAATACTCCCAAATCATTTGCATTATCCTCCAAACTTGACACGCCACCAAAATTGTTATTTTAAAATTTTGAGCCTTCAATTTTTTATATTTAGTATTCATGAATCAAGACTACAAAGAATTGGAATTAAAAAATTCCACCACGAGTTATGGGCATATGCAAAGGATAAATCAAGCATGGATCTTAAATTTAGCCCACCCTCTTCCTTTATTTTGCAAATATCTTGCCATTTCACCCACTGAAATTTTGTTTTCTCTTCCTGTGTACCCCATACAAACCGAGTTAGGAGATGATATATAGGATTGAGAACCATCCCCGAGGTGGTAATTTCTTTAAGGAGATAGAGATTCATAGATTCCACTACCGATTTGGTGAGATTCAATCTTCCCCCTTGAGAGATACTTTGGTGGTCCTAATAATTAAGTTTCTTAAACAGCTTGTGAATGTATGTCATAAAATAAGTTTTATTTTTTCTCCCTGAGAATTAAGGAATCTCTAAATAAATGATCGGGATATTTTTGTATTTAAACTCGATGGCATTTTATATGACTTTCTTCTTATTATGTCTCATATCCAAGAAGATAAAATGAACTTTTATTGCAATTGACCACTTGGCCCGACTTCCCTTCATAAGCTTTCCAAAGTTCCACGAAATATTTTAGAGAACGTCTATCTCCATTGGCAAAAATAAGAGTGTCATCTATAAATAAAGACAAAAAAATGGGGCAACCCATTTCTAGTGTGAATTGATTCATTTTAACGATTCCATCATTTTTTAATCCTCCGATTAAGAACTTCCGAAGCTACCAAAAATAAATCCGACGAAACTGGATCCCATTATCTTACGCCCTTTTAGATTTTAAGAAACCATAAGATTTCCCATTAACCACTGTTGAGTACCAAAAATTCGAAATCATCCTCCAAATTAAGTTGATCACGCCCTTAGGGAAATCAAAACTGCTAAACGTTTTGATGATGAACAACCAAGACATCCTATCATATGCTTTAGATATATCAACGTTTATAAAAATGTTTGAACCCCTCACTTTATTTTTAAACTAAGCCATCATTTCTTTGGCTAAAAGCATATTTTCTAATATAGATCGACTCTTAATAAAACCGGATTGTGACGGGGAAATCATTTTAGGTAAAATTTGTCCTATCCTTTTCGCAAAAAAATTAAGAGAATTTTGGAAGAAAAGTTGCAAAGACTAATAGGATGTAAATCCCCACAATTTTTTGATCTCTCAATTTTTTGAATCAAAACTACATTAGTTTATGTCTAACTAATTGATAGTTCCTCACGAATAAAAAAGGAGAAAATTGCTTTGTGAAGATATTCCTTGATAATTTTCTAACAAGTTCTAAAAAACGTACCATTAAAACCATCCAAAACTATTTCCCCGGCACTTTTCATCTCGCAAATTACCTTGTGGATCTCCTCCTGAGTATGTATGTTGATCAACTGAATCCTTATCTCTAGTCGTCACTATTTTAGGAATGTTGTCCCAATGATTTTTTAAGACCCGAGAAGAGATTTCAAAGGAAGTTCCATAACAGCTGTTGTTCGCGGCATTAAAGCCATTTCCAGTGGCATTAGTCAGGCTCATGCCACTGTTCGTGCACATCAAACCTGAAAACCAACCAACTACTTCATTCTCCAAGCCATGTTCATCCATTACCCACTGACCTTGGTCATATTTAATTCAGGATAAATTAAGAGCATCCATCTTCTTTCTCGTTATGGCATAAAATAACTTCGTATTGGTATCCCCATCTTTGTCCCATATATCTCTAGAAATTTGTTTCCAATATTCTTCCTCCAATTTTAACACTTTTAAATACTCGCCTTGAACTTTGCAAATTTTATTTCATCTTTTATAGATGGATCCACATCAAATTCCACTTCCTTACCCAACATGTCATCCTCTACCTTTCTCATAACTTGGAAAATGTCACCAAATTTACTTCTCGACCAAAATTTAAGGAATGATTAAACCCTTTTAAGTTTATCCTAAAAAACATAGAGTGATACACCCTCAATCTCATAACACTGCGCTAGTTTCACCACATGTTCATCACTTTTAGTCTAAAATGACTAAAATTTAAAAGGTTTGGAGAGAATTTTATTTTCTTCTTTAATTTTGAGGTGCAAAGGTCTATGATCAAAATTTTCCCTATGGACATGATCCACTGAGCTTAGAATATTAATGTTAACCCATTCAATATTATCCACCACTCTATCAAGATGAGTCCAAATCTGAGCATTACGTTCCCGATTATTACACCACATAAGTCTAGAACCAGGGAATATAATTTCTTGTAATCCAACGTTTATAAGATCCAAGTTGAAGTCCATAACATCTTACCAATTCACCCTTTTCCCTCCACTTTTTTCTTCATAGGTTGCCACAATATTAAAATCACCTCCAACTATTCATTTTCATCTCTGCAGGAGATGATAAGAATTTAAATTCTTCCTAAAGATCCAATCGCTCTTCTTTTTATCATTTCCCATATATAACCGTGAATAAAATAGGAGTTGCAAAAAAATTATTGCTCAATGAAAGAAATGGAGATTGACCCCCATTATGAGCTAATTCAACCTTCCACAACTTTAATTTCATACACACCTCATCACTTTTTAGTTATAGTAAAGTCACCACACTAGTTGAATGAATACGAATTATCCATTTAAGTCTAGGAATAGATGTACAATTTCCCACCCCTCTAATATTCCAAAAATGATCTTGCATCATTTGTATACTATAAAAATTAAAGTTTTCGACGCCTTACCTCCTATTGAGTCTGAATTAGGGATGATTTTAAGGACAAATAATTTTGTTTAAGTATTCTCTTTTTAACCACCGTAAATTCTTCTTCTATCACGTTCAACTCTTCTAACAAAAGCTTCTTTTCAAATCTTGGGAATTTTTTAGAGATCCCTTCAGAAAAAAACTCTCCCAAACGTGGTTTATTTCCCTCACCGAATTGGATTCACAGTTCGACGAATAAAGATGACGCCAATATTTTTCAATAGAATTTTCATTAGATGACCTTGGTGACCTAGGAGAAAAAAATAATTTTTTATCTTTTTCATCTCCAAAACCTCTTTTTTTTTTTAGCTTCACAACATCCTCCATATCAAAATCGCATTCCTCATTTTATTTTTGTCCAAATCTCCTTGCAATCTAGTCACATCCCCATGCAACACCTGAACTGATGTAGAAATTACATTCTCTAAAGATGTTTGAATCTCACCTTCTTCAATTGCAAAATTGTGAGCAACCAATATTTCAAATGCACTAGTCATCAACTTCAGTTTTTTATTCATGAAATAATTAGATTTTGCATCATTTTTGGAAGTCACTCTCTCCACCCTTTCCATAATAATATTGTTTGATGTTGTAGCATTAATATCATAATTATTGATATATGCCCCTGTGTCTTCTATTCGATCTCCATTTTTTAAGTTTTGATCCTCATAAGTTTGTTTCCATATCAATTTCTTAACTGGTTGTGATTCCAACTGGAGATCTTTGCCTTTATCCACTACTTTAATACAGTGGGTATCATCCTCCTTATGGCAATATAATGTCATGAACTACTTATTACCATAAGTGGTAGAAAATAATGGACCTGTATTATCAATGTGAATAGTCTCCAATAATTCATTGCTTCGAGTAGACCCTTTCTTTTTAGTCTTGGTAAATCTTCCCTTATGCAATCTACACAAGTGCCTAAATATCCAAAGTCAAGGGAAGGAAGAACATCATATTATATTAGTCTATTATCATTTGTTTAGAGATGTTTCCTAATATTTTGTGCCACAAGATCGAAGACAAATCATAATTAATTGTCTTCTATTGGACACACTATCAATATGAAAAGATCCGTTCGAAGAACCCAAAACCAATTTATACAAAACATCACAAAAAAATCAATTTGCAACAACATGATATCCATAAGATAATAGAAAAACACCATTGCCAAAATTAAATAATAATCCACATTTATCAAGTTTTTCTATTGAAAATAAATTTATTTTCATAGTTGGAACATGAACAAAATTTTCTAAAACAAAACAAAAGCTAGAATCAAACACTAACTTCAATACTCCTATAAACTTAGCATCAACTTTAACTCCATTCACCTTGAACATGTTCACTTTCTCCTTCTTTGGCTGTCTCTTGGTCACGAACCCCTGTAAGGAATAAGATAAATGAATGGATGCACCTGTATCAACCAACCAAAAATTTAAGGGTACATAAACTAATCAAGATTCGAAGCACACGAGGGTTATATAACTACCTAGTTAGTTTTCCTTATTCTTAAGACATGCCTTATACTTGTGAAAATTTTCCTTTGTATGGCCCATCTTGTTATAGAAAAAACATAATTTGTTCTCATAGATCGAAGACTTGGGTCCCCTAAACGGTGACTCTTATTCTAACCCTTATGGTTTCTCTTGTGAGTCTTGTTAGGATTAAACTTATTTCTAGGCTTCAATGGATATTTAAGGTGTGGTTATTGGTGATATAGGTTCACAATATTACTATCTTCATGAAGAATTCTCTCATCCTTTTTAGAACAAACATAAATAATCTCATTCAAAATCTATTTATCCATTTTCACATTATAAGCCACTTTCGGTTGATCTAATTTCTTTGGAAGAGTATTAATGGCTTGATATACTAAGAAAGACTATACTGTAGGAATATTGAGGGCATTCAACTTGGTTGAAAAAATGATCATCTTCAGAATATATTCCCTAACACCTTCATTTCCATAATATTTCATGTTCATAACCTTGTTCATCAGGAGCACTGTCTCAGACTAATCATACTCTTTATATCTCTATCCTATAGCATCAAAGAACTTCTAAGAACTATTACTTTCATTTATTTATTAAAAAATAGATTCTTAGATTGACCCCTTCATAATTTTTAGACTCAATTTATTCGCCTTATCCCATTTCTCATACTTCAACTTATCCTCAACTCTATCGGTAGGAGTGGATTGGGTAGGCTCATCCTCTTTGAGGGATAAATCTAAGTCGAGCAAACCAAACGCAATTTTAATATCATGTTTCCATATCTTATAATTACTTCTAATTAAAGTCTTAATGGAAGACATTTGGGTTGACAACACTGAGACATTTAGAATTGTTGTGAGAAAAATATTATTATTATTGTTATCCGTATACATTATTATAATGACATGATATCCTAAGTCCATCATCACATCATCAACTTTAAGAAAAATATATGACATGAGATAAGGTAATCTCCCTTATAATGAATACAATTAAAAAAGTACATGTCACCCCAAGAGACCGTCACCTTTGGGCAAAAGATAATCTCAAGTCTTAATGTACCCCATTAATTACTTTTTACTTTCTTCAAATTATCATACCCAAACACCTCCTTTGGGATAGATATTAGATATAATAACTGAAAAACGCAATCAAATCCTGAAAAACTTTAAGTAATGAAAATAATAAATAAGAATGAAAAGGGCCACTTTGGCGATCACAATTCATTTAAATTCCAAATTTCATCTTGCGATGGACTATAACTCATAAATAATTTGAATCATAAAAAAATTCTTTATTTACGGTACTCAAAATGTAAGTGATTGAAAATACAACATCATTGAATTACAACTTTATTTTCAAAATTGTAAAAGGAAATAATTAAAAAGTATGATATGATGAACTATACTATAGCAATTTTGCATTAGCAAAATGGTAATACGATGATGAATTGTTCAATAAACCATCTTTCGATATGCCAATCTTGAATTAGAAAATCAGCCTTCACCTTTTAAACATCATTACCTATATTTTTTAATTCAAAGTGCACACATGGGTTTGTATATTTTAGCAATTTCGATAAAAAAAAGAAAAGAGAAATTCTAATTTCTGAAATGGATTCTAACTTTAATACTGCTAGCTCTGATACCACATGTAAAGATTTTTAAATATATTTCAAGCATGATACAAATTATATTAGAAATTATAACAAAACATGATATGCGTACAATATGGAGAAGATAATGAAGCCATGAGTGTAGCCTTTTCGAACTTTCTGACTACAAAGAAAAGTAAAAACATGACTATATTCTTCCAACCCCTTCTCCCTCTTAACCTTATGTAAATTGTAAACCTCTCAACGGGGATGGTTACTCATATATATACACAGATAGACACACACTCATCACTTAGTGCCCTTTTACATTTTGTAATTTAATGTAAAATTAACCTTTTGTATGCTTGACAAATCTTGGAATACCTTGAGCGTGCGGCTTACGATAGACTAGAATGTGGAACTAAAAGAATTTGCCGAAATAAACTCCAATTACCTATGAGTTATCTATGTTATTCAAGAAGGGACCAATTCAAAATTATCTTGAATTGCTAACTTTGCTGAAACAGGTATTAGTTTGCCAAGTCAATTAATAGTCCTAATTATTATCTTTGGTTAACTAGGTGTCAAAACAGATAATATATGATTCAATTAATTAGGTGTGTTTCTAGTATTAAACCTACTTTTTCGTATGAGGCAAAATGTTGCAAATATGTAAAGTAAAACACAAGGTATTTATTTTACATCGCAAAAAACCTTCCCCGGGGAAAATGACGGACCCCTATAGGAGTCACCTAATCTAATTCCACTAAAACAATAAAAACAACATGAACGAGTTACAATCAACAAACACGACAAAAGAATATAGATGTAGAAATTACCTCACATGACTAAGACTCCTCCCTGGTTGCTTATTCTACTCTTTCTTTAAGTCTTTCCTTGCTTGCTATTGCGTTCTACACTTCACAGATCCTCCCTTTTGCTCTTCTAACTCAAGATCATCTTAGTTCCTATTATGCTCTACATTTAGTGAAGTATTTGTGTGCGGTGTTCTATCCTAGATGACACACCCACACTTAAATGGAACAACCAAATGCAATGCAACGGATTATATCTCATATACATCTTCGCAAGTCTTGTGTAAACTAAATTCAAGTCTTCTTGACTTTCAATTTAGTTTTGAAAAACTTTCTTTTCTTTTAAATCTTGAACACTAGACTTGTTCAAATATTCACAGCAAAATATATGTCTACGTGAATAGGTTTAAGTTCGTGATTTTCTAAGTGATATGCATAATGAAGATTAGTTCCTGAAAGTCACTTAAACAAAGAAGGAATCATATCCAAAAAAATATGACTGAAAATATAATGAAGTTAAGCATACAATCAATGATTAATATTCAATTCGAATATCAAGACATTCAAATTAATTTCTATAAAATTCAGTCCTTTAAAAATTAGGTTCAACCTTTTAAAACTCTTGAAATCTTAACTTTATTTTAAAAAAAATATTCTCAAGTGATTATAAAACAAAACGTTTTAAAACAAGAACAACATAATCAATCAATATAGTATATATATCTAAAGTGAAAAATCAGCCAACAAACAAAACAAGATAGTTTGTTTTTATTTCAGATTTGTGTAAGCCTTAAAAACAACGAGTTTTTCTGTTTCAGTTTTTAACAAAAAAAAATTAGTAATCTTTATACACAAAACATATCTAAATGAATTCGCAGAAAGCACATAAGCCAAAAGAAAATTACAGGATATTTTTCAATGCAAAAAATCAAATGTGAGGAGGAGAGATCATGAAAAAGATGTAGTCCAAGCCAATCTTATTTTGAGATGTTGAAAATGACTCAACCTTGGTTTAAGAACAATACACACATAAGATTTATCTATGAAAATATAGGTGCATAACCTCACTCTCTCTAGAAATTTTAGCAGGGCTTTCACTTAAAAACTATTTTTCTCGGGAAGCGAAGGCTGCTATTTATAGACAAAACAAGAGTTCCCTGATTGGTGAATAAAGAATTCACAAGGATAAAGCCAAACAGATATTAACCCTGGATTAAAAAGATCGAACGTCGATTAAAGAAACAAAAATGAACCAGTTTAAAAATTGACGGGTGTAACGACAACTGTAACTAATAACGAAGTTCAAGAAAAACCATCTTTGGTTTTGAACAAAACTGTGGGCGAAAATACAAGGTACAATGTTAGTCGAATCTAGCTGTAAACAATGTTATTGTTGTGAGAATAACGACGACAAACATCGCCGTTTTAAATAAAACCAATTTTGGTTTTAAAGAAAATCGTGAGCTAAACTAAAAGGCCAACATCGACGTTTTAAAGATATCAATTAAAAAACAAAACGTCTTTTATTTAAAATAAAATCGTGGGCAGATTACAAAGGAAACAAGGGGATGTCAAGTCTATAGCAACTGTTAGTAGCCTAAGAAGGCTTCTGCAGTCAAAGTATATATATTAAATATGCTAAGGTATTTAATAGACTAAGGTCTAATCAGGTAGAACAATTCGTATACACCAATATCAATGGTTCTAGCAAGATAGATGTTATGCTGACACGAAAACAACTGCTAGACTAGCTAATGACATCTAACACATATTATATACTGAAATATGAGCTTCATAACACGCATACATATATACTAAAATAATATACTATAAAAACTATATATATCTTACTTACGCATATATGCACACATATAATAACAAATAGCATATATCACTTACGCATGCAAACATATTATTGGACTAAAAAATATATAAGACACGCATATATTAAGAAATAGTTATCACAAAAGAATTAAAACGGGTTTTGAACATTTTAGGAAATAATTATGAAAAATTTATTTTCTACAAAAATATTTAATCATAAAATTTCAAATTAAATTATAAACAATATTAAAAATTCCTTTTTAATACACACTCAATCAATAGAATTGTTAAATGATATACAATGTCGTGTGATGTTCTATGTGACAAAATCCTATGAGCCATAGAGGGTATGGGAAGCAACCTTACGCCGAATTGAAGGATTTAGTTGATTGCCGAGATGAAGTAGATAGCAGTAGAAGCTTGGCGGAGGTAATGACACTCACCCTAATTACACGAATAATTTTTTTCAAAATCAAAGTCCAACTAGATGAAGTCCTATATAACTAAAGAACTGAACATAAACCCTAGGGGTGCTCTATATAGGGACCTTCAAACTCCCCCATTTGAATTATTTTGACAAAAACCCTTGAGTACATCAAATGATATACTATGGAAAATAAATAATTCCTAAAACGTCTTGTGCAAAAGAGTATCTAACTACCCACCCATCCTATAAATGAAAAAAACATGCACACGCGCACAGTTGTTGAAACCCTAAAAAACATAAATACCTTTCTGTTAAGATCAAAGTTAAAAGCATTTGCTCTACCAAATGAATAAAAACATAAACAAATGTGCAAAAATGTATGATACGGGACAATATCAATGAAAGAATATCAACACATAAAATCAAAAGATGTACTCAATTCTCCCCCATTTTGATTAAATAATATAATGAAAGAAATTAACATATGAATATGTTTATAAACTGCAGCAAAAACATCTCCTACATTAAACATGATTTTAAGAGATACTGGTTGTTAATAGAAATCTTTATCCTAAAATCTCAGAGATCTAGTAAACAGGATGGAGGATAAACACAATCTAGTTATCAAGTAAGTCATTCCTATCATATGCCTCAATCTTTCAAAATGAGGTTTATCTAAAGGTTTTGTAAATAGACCAACAAGTTGATTATCGATAAAGATATGTTCTATTACAAGATCTTTCAATTCAACCAACTCTATAATGAAGTGATGCCTAATATTAATGTGTTTAGTCCTACTATGCTCGATAGGATTTTTAGCAATGAAAATAGCACTCTCATTATAACAATAAAGGTGAACTTTGGACTCAATTATACCATAATTAGATAACATTTGTTTAATCCAAATTAGTTGAGCACAACATGCTCTAGCACCAATATATTCAGATTCGGCAGTTGACAAAGTTACACTAGTATGCTTTTTACTAGACCATCCAACTAGATTCTGCCCTAAATAATAGAAACCACCTGAGGTGGAATGATAATCATCCGTTCTACAGCCCCAATCCGCATACAAGTACCCAATTATCTCACATGAGGAGTCATTGGTATACGAAATTCCAAACTCAATTGTTCCTTTAACATATTTTAAAATATTTTTAGCACAAGTGAGGTGAGACTCCTTTGGACTGGATTGAAACCACGCACAAATACAAACAATATATTGAATATCAGTCGTAGAAGTAGTTAAGTATAATATACAACTAATAATGCTATGGTATAAAGTAGGATCTACATCAGGGCCACTTTCAGATTTTGATAATTTGGTTTTTATAGCCATAGGTGTAGACGATATTTTAGCATTTTAAAGTCCAAATTTAACGAGTAAATACTTAGCATACTTGGATTGTGATATAAAAAGACCATCAATTATTTGTCTTATATGAAGTCCTAGAAACTACTATAACTCCCCCATAATTGAGATTTTAACATCACTGCTCATGTCTTTTGAAAACTTTTTAACTTCATCCAAAGAGGTTGACCCAAAGATAATGTCATCTACATAAATTTGAGTAATTAAGATGTCATTTCTATTAGACTTTTTAACAAATAAAGTTTGGTCAACTCCTCCTCTAATAAATCCATCTGAAGATAAAAAAAAAAGCAGTTAAACGTTCATACCAAGTACGAGGAGCCTGTTTTAAACCATATAAAGCCTTTTTAAGTCTATAAACATGATTGGGATGTTCAGATCATTCAATCCTTTTGGGTGCTCAACGTAAACTTCTTCAGATAGAATACCATTAAGAAAGGAAGATTTTACGTCCATTTGGAAATGATTAAATTGTAAGTGACATGCGATAGCTACAAGTAATCTCACCGAGTCAAGACGAGTCACCAGGGCAAACATCTCGTCACAGTCTATTCCTTCTATTTGAGAAAAACCATGTGTTACTAGTCTATCCTTATTTTGAATGACTATTTATTGTTCGTCGATATTATTTTTCAAAATCCATTTTGTATCGATTAACTTGATATCTTTTGGCCTCAGGACTAAATACCAAACATCATGATCCGTGAACTGAGCTAGATCCTCTTACATTGCATCAATCCAATAAGAATCACAAAGTGCCTCATCTACTAATTTTGGTTCCACAAGGGATACAAAAGCAACCATATGACCTACTTGATGTAATTGATTTCAAGTCCTTACTGGTGCACGGATATCACTCATAACTTCTACGGAGGGATGATTCTTTGAAACCTACTTAGGCACAATAAGGGTTGGTGATGGGAAATATTCACCTTCTGTCAAAACTTGTTCATTTAAAATATTTGTATCCAAATCAGTTTCAACAGGTAGATCTTTATTAACAGCCTCAATAGTGTTGTCAATTACAACAACATTAATGGACTCTACAATGGATTTGGTTCTCAAGTTGTAAACTCTAAAAGCCCTGCTATTTTGAGAATAAGCAAGAAAGATTGATTTATCACCTTTGGCTTTAAATTTAGATAGATTATTGCGGTCATTACAAACATAACAAATATGGCCATAGGTTCAAATTTACTGTACATTGGTCTTTTTGTTGAACCAAAACTCATAAGGGGTCATTATGGTATTCTTTCTAAGGTAAACGCGATTAATAATGTCAACGACAGTAATGCATGCTTCCTCCCAAAAATATAACGGTAAATTTTTAGCATGTATAAGGACTCTAGCCATTTCCTGTATGACTTTATTTTTCCATTCAATAACCTCATTTTGTTGAGGAGTTTTCAAAGCACTAAACTGAGGAGAGTAACCACTAGCTTCACAATATTCAATGACACCAGTTTTTTTAAACTCACCACCTCTATCACTTCGAATCTGGGTAACTTGGGTGTCTTTCTCATTTTCTATTCTAGTCAGTACTTTCAAAAAATTGTTAAACGTGTCTGACTTAGCTTTCATGAAAGCAACCTAACCTAAGTAAACCGAGAGAAATCTTCCACAATGACTAAGATATAAGAGTTTCCATTTAAACTGACAATCCTAGTTGGACCCGTTAAATCCATGTGGAAAAGTTCAAGAGGTGCACTGGTGTTAACGTCTTTAACCTTTTTATGAGGGGATTTAGTAATCTTACCCACTTCACATGGATCACAAATAGCAGAGCAAAATTTCTTTATTTTTGGTAAGCCTCTAACAAGGTCTTGTGATGATAACCGATTTAAGGTTTCATAACTGATGTGTCCCAACCTATTGTGCCATAAGTCAGAGTCATCTAAAAGAGTCACATTACAAGACAAAGAGCCAGAAGCTTTGTAACAGTTGTCTGTGGTACGATTTCCTTTAATACAATATTCTCCTGATTCAGTTAAAACATCACAGGAGGTTTTCAAAAATTTAACTTGGCAAACGTTATCACAAAACTGACTGATGGAAAGAAAATTAACTCTCATTCCATAAACTAACAACACATCATTGACATTGGGATGCCTTTACCTATGATTTGGGAGGTCTTACCATCTCCAAATGTAATGTTACCACTTTTATAATGAACAACATCCTTTAGTTTGGTAATATCTA
Source organism: Sambucus nigra (assembly GCA_949130495.1). Taxonomy (NCBI): domain Eukaryota; kingdom Viridiplantae; phylum Streptophyta; class Magnoliopsida; order Dipsacales; family Adoxaceae; genus Sambucus; species Sambucus nigra. The sequence continues at coordinate 509,748,864 of OX422212.1, forward strand.
CCATCATATAGCGCGATCATCCACTGTCTAAGTACTAACCAACACTATGCATCTCATAGTGGAGGGATGTCAAGACTATAAAAGATTTTAAATTTAAATGATTTAGCTGAGGTCTTAGATCATTAGATCTGATCCATAGAGGAAAAGTTTTAAATTTGTTTTGAGCCAATAAATGGGATCTGAAAAAGGGCTTGCCTAATGGTTTTGATTTGCGGTGAGTCCAAGGTCTAGGCTTACTAAAATGACAAAATGATCTATTACAGTTCGAGGTTTTATTACCAAATCTTCCAACTCTTGGGTTAAAGTAAAAATGCTCATTTTTCTTTGGAAACCTTTGGCACTCACAATTTTGGTGTCAAATAACATCACATTTAGTACAGAATTTACTAGACGTAGGAAGGCCTGAATTGTGACGTTTACTAACAAAACCCATTTCAGATTGCTTACGGGCATTAGACATAAAGGGTCTAGAAAGTCTCTTAGCGGGGGGAAGTATCTAGACTTAGATGCCTCAACAAAATTCTCAATAAAACTATCAATGTCACTTTCAAAATCACTTTCAAACAAAACTTATTTTCCTTTGGCCTTTTCATATGACTTGCTTTCCAACTGAAGAACCATTTCTTCTTCGACTTTTACAAAGAGGACTGGTCTGGTTAGATTATCATTTCGCAAGAGGATCTTCATAATAAAACCCTCTAGTATCGCCATGAAAATGATAGATAACTATCAATTCCTCAAGGTCAAAAGATTTTACATCAAGGCTACAACACATTTTGAAGGCAATTTCATAAACTTCTTTGGATTTTTCAACTTGTAAAAGTGCAGCATTATATTTTTCTTCAAAAGAAATCAGGTTTTCATTTAAAGTCGTAATATGAAATTTAAAGTCAAGTGACAATTTTTCAAAATCAATTTTAACATTGCTCATTTCAATGGAATTTTGCTGAACTATCTTATAGTGATTCTCTAGGGACTCACTAATCAATTTAACCAAATTAGATAATTCTTGTCTATTCTACAAAGTCCTCATATATAATTCAGAATAATTGTCATAAGCAACAAAATTATCATTATTCTCCGTGACAGTGTGTGAATTATTGTAATCTTCAGACTTAGCGTCACACGAACATGCACGTTTGGCATCAAATGGAGCAGTTAATTCAAGCACAGAAGGCTGACTAGCTAAAAACATTTAGTAGCGTCAATTAAAACAAGCACATCATCAGATTCACATTCATCTTCGGAATCAGTCATTCCAGCGAGATATACATCTCCACAACAGTCGTAAACTTCTCCTAAAATGCAAGGTAGTTAGATTCAGATTCATATTCTGCTTGGTCTTCTTCTGATTCAGAATCAGAGGAATAATCCTAAGTTTTAGTAGTGTTAGCCTTATGTATTTTATAGTACTTGGATTGTGGTTTATATCTACATTCGGCAATGAAATGAACGAGTTTCCCTCATTTTTGACAAGCCAATTTTGATTTATCAATCTTACTACTAGAACTCTCATAATCAGACTTTGTTTTAAAATTTCTTTTATGGGGTCGATTTAATTGATTAGACTGATTATTCTTTTGCATACATCTTTTAGTAATAGAGTTTCTACGCTTCAAAAGTTTCTTAAATTGGGAAGACATAAGTGAAAGTTGGTTGTCAATCTTATCAATTTCATTTGACTCCTCATCTGATTCATTATCCAACTCGGATTGTTGTTTAACTAACTTATGCTTATTTTTATTAGGACAGGAAGTTTTGAATGCAACTTTTGACATTTTCTTCATATCATTTTTAGCATAAGAAGCAAGAGTCTTTTTAAAAGCTGTTTCAAGTTCCATAGTTCTCAATTTAGAGCTAAGCAATTCTTGTGTAAGAGATGGATCATTCATTTCTTCAATTACATAATGTTTATGGTCAAACCTAGGGGAAAGGGACCTTAAAATCTTAGCACATACTTCCTTATCAGTATACTCTACATCATTAGCATGCATTTGGGTAATAATATCAGTCAAATGCATATAAAAATCATTAAATGGGTCATTAACTTTCATAACTAGTATATTGAATTGTTAAACAAGCATTTCAGTTTTACACTTCTTTACTCTAGCATCGCCCTTGTGTGCTATTACTAAAGTGTCCCAAGCATCCTTACTGGTAGTGCAGTGACATATACGTTCCAATTCATTCTCGCTCACACTCATGAAAATCGCATTTTTTCCCTTATTATTGAAATTTATTATCTTTTTCTGATCACCACTCAATTCTGAAGTTTTAAGTTTTCTAACGATAGTGTTACCTTCTACTATAGGACTAGTGGGGTGCCTATAACCATTTTCAATCAAATCCCACACGTCATCTCCTAAAGTGCCTTGAATAAATGCAACCATTTTAATTTTCCAGTATGAACAATTTGAGCCATCGAAAATAGGCGGTCTACTAAAATTTCCAAGCCTAAGTAATTGACTTGAATCATCCATTAAAAACAAGGTAAAATGAGTTTGACAAGAGTTTTAGAAAATAATATTTTTAAATTCTAGCTCTGATACCACTTGAGCGTGCGGCTTACGATAGACTATAATGCGAAAGAAAAACAATTTTCCGAAATAAACTCCAATTACTTATGAGTTATCTATGTTATTCAAGAAGGGACCAGTTCGAACTTTTCTTGAATTGCTAACTTTGCAAAAACTTGTTTTTATTTGCTAAGTCAATTCATAGTCCTAATTATTATCTTGAGTTAACTAGGTGTCAAAACAGATAATATATGATTCAATTAATTAGGTGCGTTTCTAGTATTAAACCTACTTTTTTATATGAGGCGAGATATTGCAAACATGTAAAGTAAAGCATAAGGTATTTATTTTACGTCCCCAAAATCCTTCCCCAAGAAAAACGATGGACCCCTATAGGAGTCACCTAATCTACTTTCTCTAAAACAATAAAAAGAACATGAACGAGTTACAATCAATAAACATGACAGCTAAAGAAGATAGATGTAACTATTACCTCACACGACCAAGACTCCTCCATGGTTGCTTATTATGCTCTCTCTTTAAGTCTGTCCATGCTTGCTATTGCGTTCTACAGTTCACAGCTTAACCTTTTTGCTCTTCTAACTCAAGATCAGCTCAGTTGCTATTATGTTCTATTTTTTAGTGAAGTATTTGTGTGCGGTGTTTTATCCTAGATGACACACCCACACTTAAATGGTACAACTAAATGCAATGCAACAGATTATATCTCATATATATCTTCTCAAGTCTTGTGTCAACTAAAGTCAAGTCTTCTTAACTTTCAATACAGTTTTGAAAACCTTTATTCTCTTTTAAATCTTAAACAGTAGACTTGTTCAAATATTCATAGAAAAATATGCGTCTACGTGAATAGGTGTAAGTGCCTGATTTTCTAATTGATATGCACATTGAAGACTGGTTCCTGAAAATCACTTAAACAACCAAGGAATCATATCCACAAAAATATGACTGAAAATATAATGAAGTTAAGCATACAGTCAATGATTAATATTCAATTCGAATATCAGGACATTCAAATTAATTTCTATAAAATTCAGTCCTTTAAAAATTAGGTTCAACTTTTTAAACCTCTTGAAATCTTAACTTTATTGTCAGAACAATATTATCAAGTGATTTTAAAACAAAATGTTTTAAAAAAAGAACAACACATTCAATCAGTATAGTATATAAATCTAAACAGAAAAATCAGCCAACAAACAAAACAATATAGTTTGTTTTTATTTCAGATCTATGTAAGCCTTCAAAACAACGAGTTTTTCTTTTTCAGTTTTTAACAAAAACAAGATTAGCAAACATTATACACAAAACAGATCGGAATGAATTCGCAGAAGGCACATATGCCAAAAGAAACTTACAGTATATTTTTCGATGCGAAAAATCAAATATGAGGAGGAGACATCTCAAAAAAGATGTAGTCCAAACCAATCTTATTATGAGTTGTTGAAAATGACTCAACCTTGGTTTGAGAACAACACACACATAAGATTTATCTCTGAAAATATCGGTGTATAATCTCACTCTCTCTAGAAATTTTAGCAAAGGTTCCGCTTAAAAATTATTTTTCTCGGGTGTTTTTAAATGAGGCTGAAGGCTACTATTTGTAGACAAAACAAGAGTTCTCTGATTGGTGAATAAAGGATTCACAAGGATAAAGCCAAAAAAATATTAGCCCTAGATTAAAAAGATCGGACGTCGATTAAAGAAACACAAATGAACCCGCTTAAAAATTGACAGGTGTATTGAAAAATGTCACCACCTACGAAGTCCAAGCAAAACCAGCTTTGGTTTTGAAAAAAACCGTGGGCGAAAATACAAGGTACAATGTTTGTGGAATCCCGCTGTAAACAATGTTACCGTTGTGAAAATAATGATGACACGCGGTGTCATTTTAAAGAAATCCAATTTTGGTTTTTAAGAAAATCGTGGGCTAAACTAATATGCCAACGTCGAGGTTTTAAAGATATCAATTAAAAAAACAAACCGCCTTTTATTTAAAATAAAACCGTGGGAAAATTACAAAATAAACAAGGGGTTGTCAAGTCTATAGCAATAGTTAGTAGCGTAAGAAGGCTTCTGTCATCAAAGTGTGTATATATGTGTATATATATATATATATGTATGTATGTATATTAAATATGATAAGGTAAATAATAAACTAAGTTCTAATCAAGTACAACAATTCGTACACACCAGTATCAACGATTCTAGAAAGATAGATGTTATTCTGACAAGAAAACAGCTGCTACACTAGCTAATGACAGCTAACATATATTACATACCAAAATATGAGCTCCAAAACACGCATACATATATACTAAAAAACATACTATAAAACTATATATATCTTACATACGCATATATGCACACATATAATAACAAATAACATATATCACTTACGCATATTGGACTCAAAAATATATAAGACACGCACATATTAAAAAATAGTTATCAGAAAAGAATTAAAACGGGTATTTAACATTTTAGGAAATAATTCTGAAAAAATTATTTTCTACAAAAATATTTAATCATAAAATTTCAAATTAAATTTCAAACAGTATTAAAAATTCATTTTTAATCACACACTCAATCACTAGAATTGTTAAATGATATGCAGTGTCGTGTGGTGACCTATGTGACAAAATCCTACGATCCATAGAGGGTGTGAGAAACAACCTTACACCGAATTGAAGGATTCAGTTGATTGTCGAGATGAGGTAGATAGCAGTAGGAACTTGGCAGAGGTAATGACCCTCACCCTAATTACACGAATAATTTTGTCAAAATCGAAGTCCAACTTGACGAAGTCCTATATAGCTAAAGCACTGAACACAAACCCTAGGGGTGATCTATATAGGAACATTCATACCTTATTTAGAGTATACATTAAATTATAAAGAGGGGTGGGTAACCTATCCAATAAATAATCTTCAATAAGTCTACCAATCATTGACTCCTTTATTATCACAATAGACCAGACATAAAATTGATAATGTGCATAAAAATCAAGTAACCTTAATATGATCACAAATAATATTTGTGCATTATCATACTCCAATTAGTCTATAATGTTAATTCGGGTTTACGAAGATATAATCAATATAAGACTAAGTACAAAACTACTAATAAGGATGACACTTTAAGCGTCGGGGGCAAGTTGGGTTGCCGACTGAACTAGAGAGAAGATATCTATTTTAGAGATGGAGATGTAGCTCAAAACCTAATTTAAAAATCATTTAGTAGAAGGTTATCTCACCAGCATTCCACAAATCATGCACCCTCTCATTGGCCTTAATGTGCCTCAATTTAATCATGGATTTGATTCCATACTTGTGCTAGGCTTTGATGGAATTGACCAGAGTGAGTCAAATTTTATAAATTTAACTGCCCTTAGTAAGACTATAATTATCCACCCTCATAAGGTTTTCGCTAATAGTATTTCAATTTATAAGAATGTATTCACAAGGATTGGCCTATTAAGGGTTGAATTCATATAAATTGGGAAACACATAATTCATCCTAAACATTGGCCTGAAAATGGTCAATTCATATGGTCTGGTATCCATGGGTTATTAATATTCATCTGGTAACAATAAATGAATGGAATCACCCAAAAAAGGGAAAATGTGACATTATTCATATCCTTCAGCAATTACTTTGGGTCACTAAATTTATGAGAGGAATATTCAATATTTATCATAATTTATCATCAAAGGACACATGTCAGCCCCTTCAACTAGGAGTCATGTTCCTCGTGATGAGAATGCTATGGGTGGATCAAATAAACACTAGTTAAATATTTCTTATGTTTTTCCCATTTTAATAATTAAACTAAATTTACCCAATCAAACTTAGCATCGACCAGACCTTTCTTGTCAAAACCAATTAACCAAATTTTATCTTTTACCCTAAACATGCATCTAGGTGATAGAAGATAAATTAAATAGATCAAACCACAAGAACACAATGATGTATGAGGAAACCATTAAGGGAAAAAACCTCGGACGACCTAGCCAGACAATCACTATGATATGGTTTTAGAAAGAACATACAGTGGACTTACACTACTATTCAATCCACCACAATTCTTGACGATCTTCTATCTTAAACCACTCTAACACATTGCAACACAAGATTCCACCTATCAAAGGTTCACAACACACGAGTCCACGTGTGCCTCGGTATCCATCAATATAGCTCGACAATAATCTACGGATAGGAACACATAATTCATCGCAATCCGCACGTACATAGTTCACCACACAAAAATAGGTTCTTCGATTGATGGAAGAAACAAACAAGGTTCCCAAACAAGATCTCAAAGCATATGAGTTATGAATCTTGGATCTTATAAACAAAAGGGTGAAACTTTTGGAGGTGGAACTTTTGACACTGTTCTACTTTTCTTTTTCATCAAAAGTTCATCTCTCAAAATAAAAATGAAGCCTGAAAATCCTTTCTTAGAAAAGATAAGATGGTGCGTCGTTTGAACGATTTTTAGGTATCGTTCGAATGAGATAGAGATCTCGTTTAAATGATATTCCTTCTCACTCACAATGACCTCAGCAAAATCAAAACAATATGCTTCATTTGACGCTCGTCTGAAAACATGGATCGAACGACCTAAGGATGTTGTTTGAATGACATGGGCATTTTGTTTGAATGACTAAAAATATTTTTATAGTCCGCCTACATTAAACTTAGAAAATAATTTTAGGAAAAATTTAAGTTCCAAAAAATTAAAAAAAAACACCCTCATAAAAAATTCCAAAGAGTCGTAAAATAATATACGTTCATATGCATGAGATCCCTGATATATGTGAAGACAAACTCGTCACGGTAAACACGGCTTACAATATGCTCTCTTCAAAGAATTTTTTCTATGTCTTCATCAAACAACATCATAGGCTCATGGGATCATAAATCATAGTCTATCTTACGACCCAAATGTTTTTTTTTCGAAATTATGCCAATTACAAAAAAATTGACTCGATTGGAAATTTCTCCTTACAAATGTCCCGCTTTGGGTATTCCGGGACAAAACCAAAATAAAAATCCAATGGGAAATCAAGATATCTAAAAAGAGTCATTACCCAACCCATAAAAAGAAAAAGAACAGATGCTCGATAGACACACAAACATGAGTAGCTTTTCTTTTCTTGAAAACTTTATTGCTTTACGTTCAACCTATAATCCTGTAAACTTAAACACACCTTAAAATGCAAAGATAATATAATAAGTATAAATCCACAAATGAATAAACTTTTAAAAATATCTAAATAATCTCAACCGAGGTAATATGTCTCTCCCTCAGATAAAGATATCCTAATAATGTAAAGGAAAGATACTATTTCTTCCCCTTTTTGTTTAGGAATATACAAAGTAAAAATGCATAAAAAAATACTCCCCAAAAGGTGAATATAACCGTAATGACCCAAAACCCAATACCATATATAATATATGAAAATGTATCAAAGCAAATTCATCACACATATATACGTGTAAACAACCAAAGAAAATTACACAAAACACATATGCTTTACACACCAACATAGTATTAAGGTGTCCAAATGTGTGGAATGGAATGAATGGGTGTGATCTAGCAAGAAAGGAATTATAACCCAAATACTCAAATATCTTAAAGAAGTTCTAATTGAAGCTAAAACTTTATCAAACTAAACTTTAGCCTCAATTCACAAATAAAGTTGAACTTTGTGAACAAAACATGCACAATGCACACAAGCCTAGAATATTGATAATTCTACAAATTAATGGCATCATGACAAGATAAGCATAACTAGGTATCATTATTCAAACCCGTTGATCTTCAACTAAACTCCCTCAAAAGATAAATGTGATCATTTTTCATTCTATTATTTTCTTTTCTTTTTAAGTGATTTCTTTTGAATGATCAAGAAAACTAAACTTTTTGTCCCCCTTTTGGCATATTTTCCTTCACATTACCTTTATTTTTTCCTGGACTCTTTTAAATGGTGGCTTTCATGACGAGTTCACATGACTCTCTCAACCCTTTCTTCTGTACACTCATCATTTTTTCACTAATAAATAAACTCTCACGGGCAACAGTTCTTACATGGACAAATCCCCTATAGTCAAATAAATATGTAGATGACAAAATTGATAGGAGAACATCTCACCAAGATCAAATGTACATCATGAAGTCAAAATCCAATAAGCTCGTGCATGTGTGTGTGGAGGCATAAACGAAGACGAATCCATAAAGCAAGTCAAGTTCGAAACGACTCCATAAATACGGTTAAGATCAATCTAAGCATCTAAATGTGACACCCCGCCTAATTTAAATACCGGGTGATCAGTCCTTTATTAAATTATAATCAAGGTGAACGGTGAGTTCATTCTTAGCATCACTTTTGCAAAAGAAAGTTTCCAATTTACACCCTAATTAATTAAGCTAAGTGTCAAAACCATTTTTAAAACCTTAGTTTTAATTCAATAAGTCCAATAATAAAACCTTTAACAAGATACAGATCAGGAATCACACAATTAATAGAATGGAAATAAACACCATGTATTTAATTGTTCACATAACTAATACCAACTTTAAAACCATAAAGGAAAACACCCTGATAGTAATTACAACCCAAAGAGTAATGTACTAAAGATAAATGAACATAGTCTCTGATAAATCCAACTGAATAAAGATAAAGGGCAACATATGCCCAACTAGATAAAGTAAACTAGAAGTGGAATCAATAATGAAGTCGTCTAAGAAGGAGGACTGCAACTCCCACCTAAGCTGCAGCACGTCCTATCCAAAGAACCTAAGCTTGACGCCCCTGTGGATGGGCACCTGTAATATATACATATATATACACAAGAGAGAAGACATGACAAGAAACGGGTCAGAGCCCGATTGTAAAACAGTTTAAATTTAATTTAGCAAGTATTTAAAATGCCTACTGGCCAATACAATAATCATGCTAGTATGAGACACTCTATTGAGAAATTCTCACCTCTCAACTAGTGTGCACACCTACCGCACTATTAACTCCAAAAGTTTATTTTAACTCAATCTCTCATAAGGTTTCATGCCGACACTTTCTATGACTAAGGTAATAAATCACTGAAGATAAAATTCTCACATTTATCTCATTTTATCGTTAAGATATTTTATTGTTGTTACGGAGTTCTCAAACACTTATAATAAAGTCGGAGTAATTAAATCGTTATTTAACTACTTATCTATACAATAGAAATTTCCAAAATCTCATGTCTATATATTTTAATCACTCATATAATATATACTATTATCACCCCACATAAATTTATGGTGCTGACATACTCTGCTATCAAGTCCCCGTATCACTTGCACTAAGGGAAATACTAGTTCGGAATCATCTCGAACTTTATTAACACAAAACATAAACAAATGGAGGGGAAGCATAGTTCCAAGTCGCTAAGAGGTCAGCACATACCCTCACGTCTCTTAGGACTGTCTGACTATCAATCTGATAGCCTGTTCCAAGGAATCCTATGTTCTAGGGTACAAGTCATTATCCCCCGTAAAGGTCCAATCGAGATAAGACTATCCGGACGCGACCCCCCCCCCCCCCCCCCCCCCCCCCCCCCCGTGATAGCAAGTAGCTCGGGTACGATTTTTACACATTTATAATATAAGCACAATCACATAGTCATATATATATATATATATATATATATATATATATATATATATATATATATATATATATATATATGTATATGTACAACACTTATTCACATTTCTCAATTTGGTGTACCCACAACCCATAATTATAATTCCTTGTTTTGAAGACATTTTACTCGCTTATCCCGTATTACGGACTCATATTGTTTATTACGGTTATCTCACTCTCGTAATCTTCAAAGTAACCTCCTCGTCCCAAATACTTAAATCATTACATCTAAAAAATCCCAATAATTTTGTTCAAATCTAAATTCCTCGAATACTGATTTTCCAAAAAAAAAATAATCGATATCTAAAATAGGGGTAAAAAGGGAATTTTCCTAAAACTAAAATATCTCGCTCGAACCAGAATGGTTCTCGCTCGAACGGCTTCCATGTGTTGCTCCAACGTCTTCGCGCGACTTGTCCATCTCGCTCGAATGACATCGCGCGAACTGCACTGTTTCGTCTTCAACATTTGGCAGATTCATTTTTCACCATTTTTAAGCCTAAAAACATCTATAGTTTAATCCCAAACGTCTCCTCTTAAATCCCAATCAATAATATCATGATTATATAACATTAATAGCTTCCTAGAATCATTAATTCATCAAAAATCATTTAGATTACATGAAATCCCCAAATTAATTCATAAGAACCCTAATTCCCAAATTTTCAATTAAAGAACCTAATCAACATCAATTCGTTCATCCATATTAATTCCAAATTTCGTGATACAACCTCTACATATGATCAAACTTCAGGCTACACAGATTCTCCTTACAACACATGCGATTTCTTCTTCCAAAACATATAATTTTTGAATCAAAATACGAAATTTTTATTCCTCGACTAACATGAGAGGAACATTAACTAGAATTCAACAAGATAGATACTTGCCTAGAAATTTAGTTCCTGATTTGTGAAAGAAGGTGGTGTGGCTGTGTTCCTCGTCGCGTGATCTACGGTTTGGCGGTGACGGCGGTGCGAACGACAAAGTTTTTGGCCTAAAACTCCTTGAAGAGCTTCTCCACTTCTTCTCCAATGGCCGTCTTTTATTTTTGGTTGTGTTAACCCTAGATGACAACCCTTAACATCTGATTTATCCTTTGTAAATTCGTGGGTTTAATTACCCAAAAGTATGAAATGTCCGAAACACCCTCCCGAGATGCTTATTAGGCCTAAAAACCCCCCGAAACCCAAACTAAACCCCTGGGTACATTATTTGGACTATCTCGACCCTTCCGGACGTATTGACACACTCAAAATGACCATATGAGTGAATTATAATTTATTCACTTTTAATAATACGAATTTAATCCCGACACGACACAGGCGCGTCCCGATAAATTTCTAAGGTCATCAATTTAGATTCTTGCAGTAATTGTTAACTAAATTTAATTACACAACTTACTTTACCCATAAAGTAACTTACAACACAATTCCAATAATTACTAACTCTCATCACGCTAGTAAATATTTAAATGATTTTCTGGATTAATATTAAATTAATATCTATAATTAAATTTAATAAATCCCAAAATTCAAAAGTCATAAAAATACGGGCTATTACATACTTCCCCCCTAATAACGGAATTTCATCTCTAAATTCGAAAAGTACAGTATACCTGGTAAGAAAAACTCTGGGTATTTCTCACGCATGTCGGCCTCATGCTCCCAAGTGGATTCCTCCACATTATGATGCTCCCACTGGACTCGGACAAGAAGGACTACTTCCGACCTCAATCTCCTTTTTCTATGGTCAAGGATAGCCACTGGCCTCTCCTCGTAAGAGCTGTCGGGTTGTAAGTCAGTCTCCTCTGTCGCGATGTGGGTGTGGGCCATATCATCCCAAAGGTATCGTCTCAACGACGAAATGTGGAATACATCGTGAATGCGGTGTAGGTGCTCTGGAAGCCCCAATCTGTATGCTATCGACCCAATCCTCTCGATAATGGGAAATGGTCCCACATACCTCGGGGCCAGTTTCCCCTTTTTCGCAAACCTCATTACTCCTTTCATAGGAGATACACGTAGTAATACTTGGTCCCCCACATTAAATTCTCGAAAAAACCATTTTGTATCGGCGTAGCTTTTCTACCTATCCTGGGCTACCTGAATGCGACTCCTGATAAGCTCAATCCTAGCAGAGGTTTCCTAAATTACCTCTGGTATGAGCAACTTGTTGTCTCCCACCTCTAACCAACAAGTTGGACAATGACAAGGTCTGCCATACAATGCCTCAAATGGATCCATTCCAATCGTGAACTATAAGAGTTATTATAAGCAAACTCTACCAGTGGGAGATGTGGCTCCCATCCTCCCCCAAAATCAAGAACACACTTGCGTAGCATATCTTCCAACATATGATTGGTACGCTCTGTCTGTCCATCTGTCTGTGGGTGGTAAGCTGAACTCAACCTCAACTTTGTATGCATGGCTTCCTGAAAGCTCTCCGAGAAATACGACACGAAAATCTTGTCTCTATCTGACACAATATCCAGGGGCACCCCATGTAATCTGACAATCTCAGCAATGAAAAACTGAGCATACTAGCCCATGATATAGTATGTCCGTACTGGAAGAAAATGATCCACCTTGGTCAAACAATCCACAATCACCCAGATGGAGTCATGGCCCCGCTGTGATGTAGGGCCAGTAATAAAATCCATAGAAATACTCTCCTACTTCCACGTGGGTATTTCCAATGGATGAAGCAACCCCGATGGTTTATGATGGACCACATTTACCAGTTGGCAAGTAGTACACTTGGACACGAACTCAGTAATGTCCTTTTTCATCCCACTCCACCAGTATTTCCGCCTCATATCCTGGTACATCTTGTCTCCCCCAGGATTCACTGCAAATCGGGACCCGTGAGACTGGGTCACCACTGCATGACATAAGTCTTCTCCTTCGGGAACCACCAATCTCCCATTAAACCTCAAACCTCCATCGAAAACTAACAGAATAGGACTCAGCACCCTCAGCTAAAAGCCATACGATCTGCTCCTGGCAGAATGAGTCTGTTGCCTATGCTTGTATTACCCTCGTAACAATCTCGGGTGCCACTATCATAAAAAATATGAAGGAACGGACTACTGCGTCCTGGTAACCCAACTCTTTCCACTTTGCACTCCAAATGTCTGCTACGTCATCTACCGGCGTACGGCTCAACGCATCAGTAACTATGTTGGCCTTCCCCGGATGGTACTGTATGTCGAACTGATAGTCTTTCACAAACTCTAACCACCTGCGCTGACGCATATTCAGCTCTCGCTGAGTGAACAGGTACTACAGTGAATTCTGGTCTGTGAACAAACGAAACTTCTTACCCAATAAATAATGTCTCCATATCCTCAATGCAAAGACAACCGCTGCTAACTCTAGGTTATGAGTGGGGTACTTTCTCTCGTGTGGCTTAAGCTTACGGGAGGTAAAAGTTATAGCCTTCTCCTCCTATTGAAGTACTCCCCCAAGTCCCCATAAAGATGCGTCGGTGTAAACCAGATACTCCACGCTCGGGTTAGGTAAAGAAAGGATCGGTGCTGAAGTAAGCTTGTCTTTCAGCTCGTCGAAAGCCAATTAACAAGCATCGTCCCAAACATATGGTACCCCCTTGTGAGTCAGGTTCGTCAATGGACCCGTTACTTTGGAGAACTCCCGAATAAATCTCCTGTAGTATCCGACTAATCCTAAGAAACTACACACTTCCGTCGGTGTCGTGGGTTGTCCCCAGTCCTTCACTGCTGACACTTTACTCGGGTCAACTGTTATCCCTTATTGAGAAATAACATGCCCCAAGAACTGCACTTCCCGTAACCAGAACCCGCACTTCTCGTACTTAGCATACAGCTGAAGCTCGCGTAGAGTCTGAAGAACATACCTCAAGTGCTCGGCATGCTCTTCCTCGGTGTATGAATATATCAAGACGTCATCTATGAAGACGATGGAAACCTGATCCAATAACTCTCTGAACACTCGGTTCATCAAGTCCATAAATATGGCTGGAGAATTTATGAGTCCAAATGGCATCACTCTGAACTCATAGGATCCATATCTCATCAAGAAAGCAGTCTTTGAAACATCCTGCTTCCTAATACGTAGCTGATGGTACCCTGACCTCAGATCTATCTTCGAAAAGAAAGTTGCTCCCCTCAGTTGGTCGAATAGATCATCGATTCTAGGCAACGGATACTTATTCCGTATCGTGACCTTGTTCAACTCCCGGTAGTCCACACATATCCTTAGTGAACCATCTCTCTTTTTCACAAACAGAACTGGAGCGCCCCAAGGTGAGGTACTCCTGCGAATAAAGCCCTGACCTAGCAGTTGCTCAATCTGATCTCGTAGCTCTCGCATATCCACCGGATCCATACGGTATGGAGCGCATGCTATAGGTCGAGTATCCGGTAATAAATCTATGATGAAATTTATCTCTCGATTGGGGGGTAGGCTTGGTATCTACTGAAATACATCAGAATACTCACGAACACCTGGGATCGAGTCTAAGGGAATCACGACCTCCTTAGAGGTATCCTCCTCTATGTAATACAAATGAGCGGTCGAGCCTCCCTCTGGGCGAGGCATCACCACTACAAACATCTCTTTCCCCGGAATGGCAAAGACAATACTCCCATCGAAAAAATCTGTCCTGGCTCTGTAAGATGAGAGCCAATCCATACCAATAATAACATTGTGCTCATGCATATCTAAGACTAATATATATGCTGGTAATAGCAAGCTACCAATATCTACTCCTGCGCCCCATCATATAAAGAAAATTAGCGATCCATTTCTCAGTGGTGAGTCTACACACGTTACAATGCTCTCTGCTGTGGCTAATAACCCTTAGGACTTCACAAAATGGGTAGATATAAAATAGTGTGTCACCCCAGTATCAAATAAAACTCAATCCATAGCACCAGGTATAGAGAACGTACCTTTTATCTCGATTGGGGTCTGAGGTGATGCTATTTGGTGGACGTTTATAGACATGTCCATATGGTAATTGCCTCTGCTGCACTGAGGCTGCTGGAATGGCTGGAGGAGCTAGCTTCTGTGATTTATTACTGGCGCCCTGCTGTCATGGGGCTCTATTCCTCTCTTGGAAATCCTGACACCTATGTCCATTCCTACCACATTGGAAGCACCTCCCTAGAAACTGTCTCACTTCACTACGTTGTTGACTAGTTTCGCTTTTTCCTTGGTCTTGTTGGCCTTACTGAGAAATTTGCGCAAAAACGATGTCAAGTTGAGGACAATCCCTCCACTTGTGACCCGATTGCACACATTTATAGTAGAGTCCTGAAATTTCTCATTGGTCAGGTTATGGCTTCTCTCCAGTCTGATTCGGATAAGATTGACGTTTATGACTGTCCATTCCACATTTGAAACACCTTTTTGTGACTTCATTCTAACCCCAACTTTGTTGGCCCTGACACTTTTGGCCCTCTACGTAAATTTGATTACCTATGGAGCCGTCTTGATCTTGAGGGGTTTGTTTCCGCAATTTTGGTGTCTTCGCACAATTATTAACTCTAGTCACATGGAATTGACTAATCTCTCTAGGTCTTTTGCCTCCTCTGAGATGCATGATGCGTTCATGGTACTGTAAGACTGCATTGGTAACTGCTTGTGTAATAATGCCTACAAATTCGGCGATTTGTACCCTTTTTGAAGAGGCCTAAGGTGTGAGCTGTTCTTTCTCACTAACTTCCCTAACGGCATTAGGTTGTTCATTTTAACGGTCCATCTGAAAGTTTAAAATAACTTGAATAAGTTCAACATTCGCATCGACAAATTGCAGAAGCACGAATTTCAAATGCATAAAGGTGAATACAACATTCCTAATATTAGGGATCTAAATCAAAGACGCTAAGATGGAAACGAGACAAGACATACAGATCCTAAAGGACACTAGAACCTGATGCTCTGATACCACCTGTGACACCCCGCCTAATTTAAATATCGGGTGATCAGTCCTTTATTAAATTATAATCAAGGTGAACGGTGAGTTCATTCTTAGCATCACTGTCACAACGTAAAGTTTCCAATTTACACCCTAATTAATTAAGCTAAGTGTCAAAACCATTTTTAAAACCTTAGTTTTAATTCAATAAGTCCAATAATAAAACCATTAACAAGATATAGATCAAGAATCACACAATTAATAGAATGGAAATAAACACCATGAATTTAATTGTTCACATAACTAATACCAACTTTAAAACCATAAAGGAAAACATCCTGATAGTAATGACAACCCAAAGAGTAATGTACTAAAGATAAATGAACATAGTCTCTGATAAATCCAACTGAATAAAGATAAAGGGCGACATATGCCCAACTAGATAAAGTAAAGTAGAAGTGGAATCAATAATGAAGTCGTCTAAGCAAGAGGCATGCAACTCCCACCTAAGCTGCAGCACGTCCTGTCCAAAGAACCTAAGCTTGACGCCCCTGTGGATGGGCACCTGTAATATATACATATATATACACAAGAGAGAAGAGATGACAAGAAACGGGTCAGAGCCCGATTGTAAAACAGTTTAAATTTAATTTAGCAAGTATTGAAAATGCCTACTGGCCAATACAATAATCATGTTAGTATGCGACACTCTCTTGAGAAATTCTCACCTCTCAACTAGTGTGCACACCTACCTCACTATTAACTCCAAAAGTTTATTTTAACGCAATCTCTCATAAGGTTTCATGCCGACACTTTCTATGGCTAAGGTAATAAATTACTGAAGATAAAATTCTCACATTTATCTCATTTTATCTTTAAGATATTTTAGTGTTGTTACAAAGTTCTCAAACACTTATAATAAAGTCGGAGTAATTAAATTGTTATTTAACTACTTATTTACACAATAGAAATTTTCAAAATCTCATGTCTATATATTTTAATCACTCATATAATATATACTATTAGCACCCGACATAAATTTATGGTGCTGGCATAATCTGCTATCAAGTCCACGTATCACTCGTACTAAGGGAAATACTAGTTCGGAATCACTCTCGAACTGTATTAACAAAAAGCATAAACAAATGGAGGCGAAGCATAGTTCCAAGTCGCTAAATGGTCGGCACATACCCTCACGTCTCTTAGGACTATCTGACTATTGATTTGATAGCCTGTTCCAAGGAATCCAATGTTCTAGGGTACAAGTCATTATCCCTCGTGAAGGTCCAATCGAGATAAGACTGTCCCGTCGTGGAAACCCCCCCGTGATAGCTAGTAGCTCGGGTACGATTTTTACACATTTATAATATATGCACAATCACATAGTCATATATATATACAACACTTATTCACAATTTTGAATTTGGTGTACCCACAACCCATAATTATAATTCCTTGTTCTGAAGACATTTTACTCGCTTATCCCGTATAACGGACTCATATTGTTTATTACGGTTATCTCACTCTCGTAATCTTCAAAGCAACCTCACCGTCCTAAATACTTAAATCATTACATCTAAACAACCCCAATAATTTTGTTCAAATCTAAATTCCTCGAATACTGGTTTTCCAAAAAAAATAATCGATATCTAAAATAGGGGTAAAAATGGAGTTTTCCTAAAAATTAAAAATCTTGCTCGAACCAGAATGGTTCTTGATCGAACGACTTCCACGTGTCGCTCGGACGTCTTTGCACGACTAGTCCCTCTCACTCGAATGACTTCGCGATACATTGTCATCTCGCTCGAACGACTTCGCTCGACATCGCGCGAAGTACACTGTTTTGTCTTCAACCATTGGCAGATTCACTTTTCACCATTTTTAAGCCTTAAAACCTCTATAGTTTAATCCCAAACGTCTCCTCTTCAATCCCAATCAATAATATCATGATTATATAGCATTAATAGCTTCCTAGAATCATTAATTAATCAAAAATCATTTAAATTACATGAAATCCCCAAATTAATTCGTAAGAACCCTAATTACCAAAATTTTAATTAAAGAACCTAATCAACATCAATTCGTTCATCCATATTAATTCCAAATTTTATGATACAACCTCTACATATGATCATATGATCAAAGTTCAGGCTACACAGATTCTCCTTACAACACATGCAATTTCTTCTTCCAAAACATATAATTTTTCAATCAAAACATGAAATTTTTATTCCTAGACTAACATGAGAGGAACATTAAATAAAATTCAGCAAGACGGATACTTGCATGGAAATTTAATTCCTGATTTTTGGAAGAAGGTGGTGTGTTGTGTTCCTCGTCGCGTGATCTACGGTTTGGCGGTGACGGCGGTGCGAACGGCAATGTTTTTGGCCTAGAACTCCTTGAAGAGATTCTCCACTTCTTCTCCAATGGTCGTCTTTTGTTTTTGGTTGTGTTAACCCTAGAGGAAAACCCTTAACATCTGATTTATCCTTTGTAAATTCGTGGGTTTAATTACCCAAAAATATGAAATGTCTGAAACGCCCTCCCGGGATGCTTATTAGGCCAAAAAATGCCCCGAGACCCAAACTAAACCCCCGGGTACATTATTTTGACTATCTTGACCCTTCCGGACGCATTGACGCACTCAAAATGACCATACCGGTGACTTATAATTTATTCACTTTTAATAATACGAATTTAATCCCGACACGACACAGGCACGTCCCGATAAATTTCTAAGGTCATCAATTTAGATTCTTGCGGTAATTGTTAACTAAATTTAATTACATAACTTACTTTACCCATAAAGTAACTTACAACACAATTCCAATAATTACTAACTCTCATCATGCCAGTAAATATTTAAATATTTTTTCGGATTAATATTAAATTAATATCTCTAATTAAATTTAATAAATCCCAAAATTCAAAAGTCATAAAAATACGGGGTATTACACTAAATGCATAACCAAATGTCCTAGCCACATGGAAATTGAGTAATGAATTGGAGTCAAACACACCAATATGCCATACCAAATGTCTAAAACTAAAATACACAAAAAACAAAAATCTTTTTGAATTTTTAAAATATTTAAAAAAAAAAGTCTTTTGTATTTTAAAAAATATGTAAAACCAAAAATCTTTTTTGTATTTTTCAATATGAATCAATAAAAGAAAAATATAATACAAAAAGTACACATGTCATAACACTAGAAAATATATATCATGAAGCACAACTAGTGTATGACAAACAAAATCATGTAAGCAATAAACCATAAGAAATAGAATGTGGAGTATCATGTGCAAGCATGTGAGAATCAACAAATCGAACATTTAGCGTCTATAGAACAAGTTTCCTAACCCAAACTCGAGGGGTTATGGAAACTGAGGGGACACTATAATCAAATTTCCTAGTACCTCTTCCAAGATCAAAATAAAAAATGCCAAAGGTGACCTTTCCTACGAGAATGTGAACATGTGTAAACTGAAGGAATATTACCAATGGGTTGAAGTTTTCTAAAATTATTATTTTTGGTTGACCCTCTAAAACAAACAATGGTTTTGGCTTTAACGCATGAAGCATAAGAGCAAGACATGGCATTACCATCATCACTCAAACTACTCAAGTCTTTTAAAACATCCTTTAAATTCAAAATTTTAAACTCAAGCAAAGAATTAGACTCTTCTAATTTTAGGGACTCCTTTTTTCATATTTTCAATCAATCCTAGAAGGCTATATCACTCCCCCTGAATGAAAAAAAACTTATCCCTAAGAGTGTTCTCACGTTCCTTATAATCATCAATTAAATTATTTTAATCGTCATTGGAAGAAACACAAAACCTAGACATTTTCAAGTCCTCTAATTCTTTCTCTAAGATAAGGACTCTTCTCTGACTCTTTTCCTTCGAAAATTTTAAAGATTTAAATTCATCATACAATGCAAAAAAATTCTCACAAATGGTATCCTCTTTGAGTTTAAAATATTTGCAAACATTCAATCATATTTTGAAACTAGAATTCTCTTTTGCAATAAATTCAATGCTTTTTGTAAACTTCAAATTGAAACGATTTAATTCGTCAAAGCTAGGAGAATCCATCGAGAGAAAAAGAAAACAACCACCCAAAAATAAGGATCTAAGCAATAAATCAGTGCAACCCGCTTTGATACCAATTTGAGAATGCTATGGGTGGATCAAATAAACCCAAGTTCAATATTTTTAGGTTTTTCCAATTTTAATGATTGAACTAAATTTACCCAATCAAACTTAGCACCGATTAAACCTTTCTTGTGAAAACCAATTTACCCAATTTTATCTTTTACCCTAAACATGCATCTAGGTGATAATAAATAAATTAAATAAATTAGAACATAAGAACAGAAATATGTATGAGGAAACCACTAAGAGAAAAACCTCGGACGACCCAGCCAGACAATCATTATGATGTGGTTTTACAAGCAATTAAAGTAGACTTGTACAATGATTCAATCCTGGACAAGTCTTGACGCTCTTATATCTTCAGCCACTCCTGCACAATGCAATGCAGGAGTCCACTTATTCAAGGTCCACAACATACGAGTCCACATGTGCCTCGATATCCACCGATACATCTCGATAACTATCTACGAATAGGAACACGGAGTCCACCACTTTTTCATCGCAATCCACATGTACGGAGTCAAATGTACAAATACAAGTTCTTCGAATGATGAAATAAAGAAAGAAGGTTCCCAAACAAGATATCAAAGTATATGAGTTATGAATCTTGGATTTTGTAAACAATAGGGTGAAATTTTTGGAGTTGGAACTTTTGAAGTTGGTTTCCTTTTTATTTTTCATCAAAACTTCATCTTTCAAAATAAAAATGGAGTTTGAAAATCCTTTTATAGAAAAGTTAAGGCGTCATGTCATTCGAATGATTTTGAGGTGTCATTCGGACGAGATAGAAATATCTTTTGAACGAGATTTCTTCTTACTTCTTACGACCTA
This sequence comes from Sambucus nigra, assembly GCA_949130495.1. Classification (NCBI taxonomy): domain Eukaryota; kingdom Viridiplantae; phylum Streptophyta; class Magnoliopsida; order Dipsacales; family Adoxaceae; genus Sambucus; species Sambucus nigra. The sequence goes on from OX422212.1 coordinate 509,769,988, forward strand.
AGCAGGCTGATGACAATACGCTTTGTTTAAAGCTCGATCGAAAACATGGATCGAATGACCTAAGGATGTTATTTGAACTATGTGGACATGTTGTTTGAACGTCTAAAACAATTTTTAAAGTTCGCTTATAGTAAACTAAGAAAACAAATTTTCGAAAAAATTAAGTTCCAAATAATTTTAAGAACTGAACGCGCTTATAAAAAATTCCAAGTACTAATAAAAAATATAGGTTCATACCCACGAGATCATATATATATGTGAAGACAACCGTGGCATGGTAAACACGGCTTAGAATATGCACTCTTCGAAGCTTTTCCTCTATGTCTTCATCAAACAACGTCATTGGCTCCTGGGATCACAACTTATAGTTTATTCTATGACTCAAATGTTTTGTTAGAAATTATGACAATTACAAACAAATTGTCTCGATTGGAAATTTTTCCTTACAAATATCACCCTTTAGCTATTTCGGGACAAAACCAAAATAAAAAATCCCGTGGGACTTAAGGCTATCTCAACGGAGTCATTCCCCAACACCCAAAAGGAAAAGTATAGACACTCGACAGACATTCAAACATGAGTATCTTTGCTTTGCATGAAAACGTTTTCACTTTAAGCTTGTAATAACCCTCGCTTATGGGACCGTATTTTACATTAATTACTTAGTATAGTAATTAGAGACCAGTATTGGGTTATGATTTGAATATTGATTCAATGTAGAAAGTTAATATTTATTTTGAGTTAGCATACATATCATAATTATGGGAAAATATTGCTATGTCATGCTTATTAATATCATCCGAATTTAAAATGATATTTGGCTTAATAATGAGACCGGAATCTAAATTGAATTTTAAAATGTCCAGATGATAATTTGGAGGTTGCAGTTGATTCCGGAATGTGTGAAATAGTCAAATTATGTACCATATTGTATTTTGTAGTTTTGGGCATTTTTGACTGGTTGTGCCTTAATTATGCTATTGCGTATTATTTTATCGCACTTTTGGTTAAATTAAGTGGGCCAGTTACCTTAAGCCACGACTTAAGTCTTCCAAGTCTCCTAATTTCCCCAAATTTCATTCCTAAACCAAAGAGAGAAAAGAGAAAGTAGAGGGAAAGCTTTGGATTGAGAGGGAGATTGCAACTACACCAAGAAATCTGCATATTTGCTGAATCAAGGCAAGTTTTTACTTGCTACTTGTGTCTTGAGATAGATGATTTGTTGTGATGATGATGTATTATGTTTAGTTTAGCAAACTTAGGGTTTTATTATGTGTTTTGGGTTTTGATCCACTCCAAAATGATTCATGGGGTTTGAAGATGATCAATAGCATCTTTGATGTTTTAGAATGTTGGTATATGAGTTTGGTTTGGAGAAATTTGGGTTTGGGGTAGAAAATGGAGTCCAAGACTCCATAGCCATTTCTTAGCAAAATCGCAGGCCCGAATCGATTCGGTCCCCTGGGCGAATCGATTCGGCAGTTATGCAGAAACCCAGATTTTCTGACCGAATCGATTCGGCCTCCCATCCGAATCGATTCGGCATTTATGCAGAACCTCAACTTTTCTGGCCGAATCGATTCGGCCAAGGGGGCGAACCGATTCGGTTGCCCTGCATTTTCCAACTTTTTCTTTTTCTTTTTAACCCCTTTTCTTTAGGATTTTCGATTAGGGACCTTCTTAAATGAAGTAAACATAGGGTTTAGAGTTCTAGTTGAGTTGGGTCGACATCCTAGACTCGAAAGGGTTCATCTAGGATTCTTTCAAGGGGGAATTTAAGGTGATGTTTAGGCGTCACTTTTGTCGTATAGTTTTATATCGGTCTAGAAGATGTTAAGGTCAATTTTGGAGACTTTGGAATTCAAATTGAGTTACATTTTGATTTGAGGGTTTATATTAAAGCCTAAAAGAGGCCTTGGGGATAACTTTGGAGTCTGAATTCGTTTTGAGAATGCTATGTCGGTACGAATTATACGTAGTCCCGATTTAACTTACGCATTTATTTAAAATGGGAAATTGTTAAGGTAAATGATAATTTTACTTAACCATGGCATGGGAATTAATGAAATGAAGGTTACACACCTCTCTAAATACCATCTTAAGGGAAGTCCGTGCGATAGGTGAAGCCCCCTGGCTAATGAATGCAGGGTGGATATAGTCCTAGGCCATATGAGCGCTTGTTCTATTTTTCTGCGATGGGTAGGAGATTTTTGGTGTGGTCTTGACTACCCCGCAGGCATATGGCCGCTTCCCGACGTTTTCGATAGGATCCCAGGTTGTCGTATGTTAGGCCCTGGAAGATGATGGTTATTTAGGGGCGCGCCCAGTGGGGAAACCCGGACGGGCGGTCTTAGAATCGCTATATTTGTAATTATGATTATTCTAATTATCGAGTTGGACTCGACGGAACATTAATGCCATAAAGAGAAAACTTATGCCGCAAAGAGCATGTTATTGAGATCAGTGCCATATAGAGCACATGATGATAATCATATTCCCGATAAAGAATGGAGACATGAAGATTGTTATTGAAATGTGATGAAAGATGATAAAGGCTCATAAGCACTTTTAATTCTGTTTATTATGAATCTCACTTTAAAGTGGTCCTTCATCAGTTTTAGTTCCTTACATGACGTTCACATGTTAGACTATCATCCATGCTTAATTGTGCATCATTGTTATACCTGTCATCTATCCATTGATCACATATACCCGGCCCTGACCGGTTTTCATTCTTGTTGTATCTATATATATATGATCCGTTCAGGTGTTCCGCCGCACGGTCGCCAGTAATAACCCTTCCTTCCTGTGGATTTTGAGGAGCCGTGACTTTGTGCGGGTTTCACGGGATTTTGTGTAGACGCCTCCTTTATGTTTCTAGTTATGTTCAGTTCATTCGGGCTTGTTGCCCAAACTGTTGCAATTGTATAATGGATTTTTATGTAACACTTGGTACTTATTGCATATTACTTAGTTGTTGACCGACGTTTCATTCGGTCCTTTGTATCTCTTGGATTTCTTACATGCGCTTGTGGGGGTTTCTACCCTCTATTTCTATTATGGGTTGTTAAAAAAAAAAAAAGGGTTTTCTTGTATTTCAAATCAAAGTTTTTGATAACCCGTTTTCTGGAATATAGAGTGGCAATTCCTTATACATAGTATATTGTCGTGATGCTGAGGATGATATTATCCATGATTTCCTATTTTATCGGGGTATAGGGCTGGCCACCCTTTATTTCGGATAGCGGGTTGTCACAGGTGGTATCAGAGCATCAGGTTCTAGAGTCTTTAGGATCTATGCGAACTTGTCACGTTCTACCGTAGCGTTCTTTGATATAGATCTTAATGTCAGGATTGTTTTTGCTGCCCATGTATGCGATCTTCTGCTAAATAGATTGTCTTATATTATGTTTTAACTCTATCTCGTCTTTATCTCAGATGCCGCCGAAGAGAGGACGTCCCGTTAGACGTAATAGGGTTGTTGAGGATGAGTTTGGTCCTCCACCGCAGCAGGGGAATATCAGTGCCGCTGAAGTGGCAAATATTGTGGCCCAAGCTATCAACGCCGCAATGACTGCAGTGGCCCAACAAATGCCACAAGCCCAAGTTAGAGGGCAAGAAGCACCAGTTCCTACGGGACCTTCCCAGTGGGAACGGGTGAGGGAATCTTTTCTTAAGGGACATCCCCCGGAGTTTGAGGGAGGTTCGGATGTTATCAAGGCGAACCAATGGAAGAGAGATATGCAGCGCCATCTTAGGATGGTGGAATGTAGTGAAGAGAAGAAGCAGATTCTCGTTACTTTCAAGTTGGTAGGACCGGCTTTACATTGGTGGGAGTCCATGACGACGCCCGAGCAGAGGGATACAATGTCCATCACAAATTTTTGGGCCTTGTTTGATGGGAAGTATTTTCCTCCCGCAGTTCAGAGGGAAATGCAGAGGAAGCTGCAGGATTTGGTTCAAGGTGAGAGGTCAGTTGCTGAGTATGAGGAAGAGTTTACCCGGTTAGCCAGTTTTATACCGGATGAGGTAACTCCAGAATCAAAGAGGATCTCCAAGTTTGTGGGAGGTTTACAGTGGAGAATAAAACAACATTTGCTGGGTAATCCATCTCTGGTGACTTTTGGGGATGTGATGAATGCCGCCTTGCTTCACTGTCAGGAGCACAGATTGTTTTTGCTAAACAAGAAGAAGGTTGTTACTGTGGGTCAAGCAGCGAGGCAGGGAGGTGTTGGGAGTGGAGGGGGAACATCTTCTTCGTCCCAATCCTCGGGGAACAAGCAGGTTGAGAGGGGTCCTCAGCAGGGGGATCCGTCCAAGCGTCCACGTTTTGGTGGGTTTAATGCTGGTGGTAATAATAACAGGCAAGGTCAGGGTGGTCAACAACCACAGGGAGGTCGAGGTGGTAATGGTGGTAGGGGCCAACAGGGCCGAGGTGCGGGGCAACTCCGGAATAACCAAGGCAGGAATCAGCATAACATGACTAATAAATGTTTTCAGTGTGGGGAGCTAGGCCACTTTAAGAGGGCATGTCCTCAGTTGGTTGGAGGGCATCTTCCTAGGGCCCCACAGCAGCCGTATGTACAGTTTCCGCCTCAAGCACCTAATCCGGTTGCTCCTCCTCAACAGGGGCAATTACAGTACGGAAGGGTTTACCATCTTCAGGAGGCTTTGCTTCCTCCAGCTCCTCCAGCCCCACCAGCGATCGAGGGTAAGTTTCTCATTCAGGGGCACTTGGGTCGAATTCTATTTGATACGGGTGCTACACACTCCTTTATTTCTAGAAGTTTTGCTCAGACTTCAGGTTTAATAAAATCTGCTGAAATTACTTTCACTAGCGTCGAATCCTCTATGGGCGATGGCTCATTGATTTTCTTCGTATGTAAAAACGTAGAAATTAATCTTGGTGACTTGTGTTTTGAGGCCGATTTGCTCGTCCTTGATATGGTCGGGTATGATGTAATATTGGGTATGGATTGGCTAGTGAAGTACCGTGCTATAGTGAATTGCTTCGGAAAGAGTATAGTTTTTGCGGTTCCTGGACAAGAGATGTTCCTGGTAGTTATGCCTTGTATGGAGGGGAGAACGAGTGCTTATCTATATTGTATTGCGGAAGATGCATCTAGAGATGTCATGGTTCCCTTAGATTCTCTTCCGATCGTTAGAGATTTTGAAGATGTCTTTCGGGAGATACCGGGATTACCCCCAAGTCGGGAGATCGAGTTTGTGATTGACTTAATGCCGGGAACTCGACCGATCGCCAAAGCTCCTTATCGTATGGCTCCTGTAGAGATGAGGGAGCTGAGGGATCAGATTCAGAAGTTACTGGAGCAGGGCTTCATTAGGCGTAGTACCTCACCGTGGGGCGCTCCAGTATTGTTTGTGAAGAAGAGAGACGGTTCTCTCCGGTTATACGTGGACTATAGAGAGTTGAATAAAGTCACCATCCGGAATAAATATCCTTTACCTCGCATCGACGACTTGTTTGATCAGCTTAGGGGAGCTTCTTACTTCTCCAAGATCGACTTGAGGACGGGGTACCACCAATTGAGGATACGAGAGCAAGATGTATCCAAGACGGCCTTTCTGACTCGTTATGGATCTTATGAATTATTGGTTATGCCCTTTGGGCTAACCAATGCCCCTGCGGTGTTTATGGACCTTATGAATAGGGTATTTCGGGATTTCCTTGACCAGTTCATCATTGTTTTCATCGATGACATCCTAGTCTATTCTCAGACAGAGTCTGATCATGCTGCTCACTTACGGTTGGTCCTGCAGAGATTGAGGGATCATCAATTGTATGCGAAGTTTGAGAAGTGTGGCTTTTGGTTGAAGGAAGTTCAATTTTTGGGGCATGTGGTGTCGTCCCAAGGTGTGTCTGTGGATCCGAGTAAGGTGATCGCGGTGAGGGAGTGGGGTCAGCCCACGACACCCACTGAAGTTCGTAGTTTTCTGGGATTGGCGGGTTATTACCGTCGATTCATTAAGGGCTTTTCTAAGGTTGCTAGCCCATTGACAAACTTGACCCGAAAAGGAGTAAGTTTTGTTTGGGACAGTTCATGTCAAGCGGCTTTCGATGAGCTCAAGGACAGACTGACTTCAGCTCCAGTCCTAGCATTGCCCAGGCCGGGATTGGAATATCTCGTCTTTACCGATGCATCTCTTCTGGGGTTGGGAGGTGTTCTTCAACAAGAGAGGCAACCCATTGCGTACGCTTCTCGTAAGTTGAAGCCTCACGAGAGGAACTATCCGGTGCATGATTTGGAATTCGCCGCCGTTGTATTTGCCTTGAAGATATGGAGGCATTACCTCTTGGGGGAAAAGTTTAGTCTTTTAACCCACCACAAATCGCTGCAGTACTTATTCTCCCAAAAGGATTTGAACATGCGCCAACGCCGTTGGTTGGAGTTTGTGAAAGACTACCAATTTGATATTCATTATCACCCCGGGAAGGCGAATGTGGTAGCAGATGCTTTGAGTAGAAAGCCGGATGGGGACTTAGCTGAGGTGTGGAAAGCTAAGTGGAAGGAACTCAGCCTGGAGGATGCTGGGGTGAGAGCATTCCTTTCTGTGATGACTGTTACTCCCACGATTATAGCAAAGATTGTGGAAGCACAGAAGAGAGATGAGGCTTGTCAAGACCATACACGCCAGTTGTTGTCTGAGGGAGCGGAGTCGTACTCCATTGGTTCTGAGGGTGGACTACGCTTCCATGGAAGACTTGTGGTTCCCGACGATGGGGATTTGAGACGTGCAGTTATGGCGGAATCCCATGGGTCCAAGTTCACGGTGCATCCAGGCGGGGACAAGATGTACCAAGATATGCGCCGTTTGTACTGGTGGGCGGGTATGAAGAGGGATATCTCCGAGTTTGTGTCTAAATGCACTACTTGTCAGTTGGTTAAGATTGACCACCAGCGACCGGCGGGTTTGTTGCAACCGCTCGAGATTCCCGTGTGGAAATGGGAGAGTATTTCGATGGACTTTGTTACGGGCTTGCCTAGATCGCAGAAGGGTCATGACTCAATTTGGGTGATTGTCGACCGTTTGACTAAGTCGGCACACTTCTTGCCCGTGCGCACCGATTATGATACCGCTCGTTATGCCCAGTTGTTCATTGAGGAGATCGTTAGACTCCACGGGGTACCTTTGAATATTATCTCCGACCGAGATAAAATTTTTGTGTCCCACTTTTGGCAGAGTTTCCAGGGAGCTATGGGGACTGAGTTGAAGTTGAGCTCTTCCTATCATCCTCAAACAGACGGTCAGACCGAAAGGGTAAACCAGATGCTGGAGGATATGCTTCGTATGTGCATACTCGACTTTAAAGGCAGTTGGGAACAATATCTTCCGTTGGTTGAGTTTGCTTACAACAACTCATACCAATTTACCATTGGAATGGCACCCTATGAAGCTCTGTATGGCAGGCCTTGTAGATCGCCCGCTTGTTGGTTGGAAGTGGGTGACAATAAGTTCCTTGGACCTGAAATGATCCAAGACACTTCTTCGAAGATCGAGCTTATTCGAAATCGTATACGTGTAGCCCAAGATCGGCAAAAGAGCTATGCCGATGCGGGTAGGAGACACATGGAGTTGGAGGTTGGAGACCAAGTGTTGGTGCGGGTGTCCCCGATGAAGGGCATCAAACGTTTTGGGAAGAAGGGAAAGCTTGCACCGCGCTTTGTTGGACCTTTCCCGGTAATTGCAAAGGTTGGTCCTGTAGCATACCAACTTGCCTTGCCAGAACCTTTACAACAAATTCATGATGTATTTCACGTCTCCTCTTTGAAAAAGTACAGAAGGTGTGAAGGTGCCCTTTGGCACATTCCTTTTGAAGACATCGACTTGCAGCCCGATGTTTCTTATGAAGAACAACCGGTTGCTATCCTTGAGTTTGGGGAGAGGAAGTTAAGATCTCGGGTGGTGCCTCTAGTGAGAGTCCATTGGAGTCATCATCATGCAAGCGAATCAACTTGGGAACGCGAGGATGAGATGCGGGAGAAATATCCACATCTTTTCTCATGAGGTACGCCTGAATTTTGGGGGCAAAATTCCCTCATAAGGGGGGGAGTATGTAATAACCCTCGCTTATGGGACCGTATTTTACATTAATTACTTAGTATAGTAATTAGAGACCAGTATTGGGTTATGATTTGAATATTGATTCAATGTAGAAAGTTAATATTTATTTTGAGTTAGCATACATATCATAATTATGGGAAAATATTGCTATGTCATGCTTATTAATATCATCCGAATTTAAAATGATATTTGGCTTAATAATGAGACCGGAATCTAAATTGAATTTTAAAATGTCCAGATGATAATTTGGAGGTTGCAGTTGATTCCGGAATGTGTGAAATAGTCAAATTATGTACCATATTGTATTTTGTAGTTTTGGGCATTTTTGACTGGTTGTGCCTTAATTATGCTATTGCGTATTATTTTATCGCACTTTTGGTTAAATTAAGTGGGCCAATTACCTTAAGCCACGACTTAAGTCTTCCAAGTCTCCTAATTTCCCCAAATTTCATTCCTAAACCAAAGAGAGAAAAGAGAAAGTAGAGGGAAAGCTTTGGATTGAGAGGGAGATTGCAACTACACCAAGAAATCTGCATATTTGCTGAATCAAGGCAAGTTTTTACTTGCTACTTGTGTCTTGAGATAGATGATTTGTTGTGATGATGATGTATTATGTTTAGTTTAGCAAACTTAGGGTTTTATTATGTGTTTTGGGTTTTGATCCACTCCAAAATGATTCATGGGGTTTGAAGATGATCAATAGCATCTTTGATGTTTTAGAATGTTGGTATATGAGTTTGGTTTGGAGAAATTTGGGTTTGGGGTAGAAAATGGAGTCCAAGACTCCATAGCCATTTCTTAGCAAAATCGCAGGCCCGAATCGATTCGGTCCCCTGGGCGAATCGATTCGGCAGTTATGCAGAAACCTAGATTTTCTGACCGAATCGATTCGGCCTCCCATCCGAATCGATTCGGCATTTATGCAGAACCTCAACTTTTCTGGCCGAATCGATTCGGCCAAGGGAGCGAACCGATTCGGTTGCCCTGCATTTTCCAACTTTTTCTTTTTCTTTTTAACCCCTTTTCTTTAGGATTTTCGATTAGGGACCTTCTTAAATGAAGTAAACATAGGGTTTAGAGTTCTAGTTGAGTTGGGTCGACATCCTAGACTCGAAAGGGTTCATCTAGGATTCTTTCAAGGGGGAATTTAAGGTGATGTTTAGGCGTCACTTTTTTCGTATAGTTTTATATCGGTCTAGAAGATGTTAAGGTCAATTTTGGAGACTTTGGAATTCAAATTGAGTTACATTTTGATTTGAGGGTTTATATTAAAGCCTAAAAGAGGCCTTGGGGATAACTTTGGAGTCTGAATTCGTTTTGAGAATGCTATGTCGGTACGAATTATACGTAGTCCCGATTTAACTTACGCATTTATTTAAAATGGGAAATTGTTAAGGTAAATGATAATTTTACTTAACCATGGCATGGGAATTAATGAAATGAAGGTTACACACCTCTCTAAATACCATCTTAAGGGAAGTCCGTGCGATAGGTGAAGCCCCCTGGCTAATGAATGCAGGGTGGATATATTCCTAGGCCATATGAGCGCTTGTTCTATTTTTCTGCGATGGGTAGGAGATTTTTGGTGTGGTCTTGACTACCCCGCAGGCATATGGCCGCTTCCCGACGTTTTCGATAGGATCCCAGGTTGTCGTATGTTAGGCCCTGGAAGATGATGGTTATTTAGGGGCGCGCCCAGTGGGGAAACCTGGACGGGCGGTCTTAGAATCGCTATATTTGTAATTATGATTATTCTAATTATCGAGTTGGACTCGACGGAACATTAATGCCATAAAGAGAAAACTTATGCCGCAAAGAGCATGTTATTGAGATCAGTGCCATATAGAGCACATGATGATAATCATATTCCCGATAAAGAATGGAGACATGAAGATTGTTATTGAAATGTGATGAAAGATGATAAAGGCTCATAAGCACTTTTAATTCTGTTTATTATGAATCTCACTTTAAAGTGGTCCTTCATCAGTTTTAGTTCCTTACATGACGTTCACATGTTAGACTATCATCCATGCTTAATTGTGCATCATTGTTATACCTGTCATCTATCCATTGATCACATATACCCGGCCCTGACCGGTTTTCATTCTTGTTGTATCTATATATATATGATCCGTTCAGGTGTTCCGCCGCACGGTCGCCAGTAATAACCCTTCCTTCCTGTGGATTTTGAGGAGCCATGACTTTGTGCGGGTTTCACGGGATTTTTTGTAGACGCCTCCTTTATGTTTCTAGTTATGTTCAGTTCATTCGGGCTTGTTTCCCAAACTGTTGCAATTGTATAATGGATTTTTATGTAACACTTGGTACTTATTGCATATTACTTAGTTGTTGACCGACGTTTCATTCGGTCCTTTGTATCTCTTGGATTTCTTACATGCGCTTGTGGGGGTTTCCACCCTCTATTTCTATTATGGGTTGTTAAAAAAAAAAAAAAAGGGTTTTCTTGTATTTCAAATCAAAGTTTTTGATAACCCGTTTTCTGGAATATAGAGTGGCAATTCCTTATACATAGTATATTGTCGTGATGCTGAGGATGATATTATCCATGATTTCCTATTTTATCGGGGTATAGGGCTGGCCACCCTTTATTTCGGATAGCGGGTTGTCACAAAGCTCAACCTGTAATCGTGCAAACTTAAACACACCTTCAAATGCAAAGAGAATATAAAAAGTATAAATCTGCAAATGAATAAACATCTAACAATGTCTAAATAACCTAAACCTAGGTAAGACATCTCTCCCTAAGATAAATATATCCTAATCATGTAAAGGAAAGATAATATTTCTCTCCGTTGATGTAAGAAAATGGACTAACTCCAATTCTATAATCACAGATAAAAATAAGAGAAGTAACTTAAACCACACACGTAAGAGAGAAAGATTTTAGAGTGGTTCAACGTAAAATAACCTATCTCCACCGTTGTTATTATTCAGACGGATTGACAATAGCTCAATATGGTGTGCATATGAGTGATTCGAGAGTAACACCCCGTATTTTTTCCGATTTAAATAATTATGGGATTAATTTTTATTGTGGGAATAAGTATGTAATTAATTATTAATATTGGATTAATTAAATTAAAATGCGAGAAACTAATTTGTTATTAATTCGGATTAAAATAATTATTAACTAGCATGTCAAGGGTTAATACTTATTAATGAGAGTTATTCAATATTACTGTGTGATATGTAATATGGAATTATGATATTTGATAAACTTTCGTAAGTGAGAAATACGACTGTTGATGTAAAAAACTAGATTGCTCTAATTATTCAATCACAGATAAATAAATAAGACAAAGATTTTTAAAGTGGTTCGGCTAGGAATAAAGCCTACGTCCACTGTTATGTTATTGCTGAATGTTTGTAGAATTATTGATTACAAGTTCTCTCAAGAAATTCTGGTCCCCTTTGAATGAGGATGATACAAGGTATTTATAGCCCTTAGGTTGTACATGAAAGGTTCGATACATTAAATGATATACATGTGAAAGGGTAATACATTTAACGCAGCGTGCGCGTCAAGAATATAAACATTCAATGAATATTTGAACTGTTGATTATCTGGAAATTAATGATACGACCGAGGTGCAGCTCGGACCGCCATAGTTGCTCGTTGCTCAGGAGTTCCTCGGAGCGCTTGAGTTCCTCGGTGTATCCTCGTTGCTCGGAAAGAATCATGGTTGGTCGAGAAATGAACTTCTTCGTCGTTATTGCACCACGTAGATTGACAAGTGTCTTCGTATGATTCGTCCATATCAGCATATTAATTTTGGTATCAACAGAAGCCCCCAATGTTTTATATTTCGAACTTTGAGGAGTATGAAACATTCTTTCTCGGTATATGGTAATATTGAATGATCTTCCTGGGTTTTAGGAGCATCGTATTTGAATTTATTTCTAAATCCAAAGAATCCGCCTTTTTTCGAACTTTTAAGAGCGCTTCGATCTTTGTGCCCTTTTTGTCCTTTTAGCCGCCGAAAGTTCAATAGTTTCTTTTTTGTAATCATTTCCTTCGCCGCTTCCCAAGGCAAAGTATTTAAACTTCTTAGGTGACCATACCGTCTTCTTCTTTTCCCAATTTCTTGCATTCAAGCTTTCTATTCTCTTCTTCTCTCTCTTGTGCGTTCATCCTTGTTTTCGTTCGTTGTCAACATACCTCCTTTCTTCCTGTAAGATCTTCTTCATTTCTTCTCTTTTATTCAGTATGGTTTATATTGTGGAGTCTGTTGAGAAATTTCGTTCTGATTTTTCTATTCCTTCGTGGGTAACTCTAGAGGTTCTTTCTGAGCCTTTAGATTACTTTCGATTGGCTGAGGGACATTGGTTCCCCAGTCTATTTGTTGCTGAATATGGATTTTCTTTTCCACCAAACCCATTGTGTCTTGAGTTTTGTCAGTATTTTGATCTTATCCCTGCAAAAATAGCCCCCAATTCATGGAGAATAATTAATGGGGTGTACAAATTAAATTTAACTCATGGGACTCGTATAGAGATCCCTGAAATTATGTACTGCTATAAGTGGGCCACTCTAGATAATATTTATTACTTAAAAACTAGGTTTCTGAATAGACCCTTGTAGTTAACCTCCCTGATTCAAACAGAGATTATTTTGAACATGGGTTGGTTATTAAAAATTGGCAATATGCCCCTTTAGTTGGAGATGGAGTATACAACGGTCCCAGATGCCCCCCATATGGCAATGGGATAGGTTTATTTTTCATTTTATTTTTCTTATGAAATTATGCTTTCATCATGTTTGACACAATGTATGACTGTCATCTCATTATGTATTTATATGCAGTTGATAGCAAAAGAAAAACTCCAAAAGAATCAGAAGTTAATATTAAGCATCTGAAACTTATCTGGGGTTTGCATAAGAATGTTGCAGATGAACACATCAGGTCTGCCTCATATCTGCTACAGTATAAGAGTTACACAACCTCTTATACTGCTCGCCCTGTTGAACCAGCTTCAACTCTAGAAGATTCTTCTTCAGATTCTCATCTTCCTTTAAGTCAAAAAATGGGTAAGAAAAGAGCTCCTCCTGCTCTCTTTGACGACATTACTTCTGCTGTTGGGGCTAAGAAAAGCAAAACTGATGTCCCAGAGGGGACTAAGAAAGTGGATGCTTCACCCTCTAAAGCTGCCGAGAAGCCCCCAGTGGCTCCGAGCAAGAATGTTTCTCCCATGGAAGTGATTACCATCTCTCCGACCAAGAGTTCTTCTTTGGTTGAATCTGCTGAAGTCCCTTTGAGAAGATTGAGGAAATCATCTTCAGTTAATTTGGCTGAAACTGCCTCTTCCCCACCATCTAGTGTTGTTGGTGTTCCAACCATCATTCCTCCGAGCTCTGCAATGAGCTCGGTTAAAACTTGGATCATACCCGAGGTCCAAGGAATTGATGAAAATATTTCCAGGGATATGCTGACATCCCTAGCTACTCGTCACCTTGCTTCGGTAAATTTCTCATACTCTGGGTTTTCTTTCTTTTTCTGAATGCTTGCATTTTGTATTGACTTTACTGTTTTTCTCATCTTTCAGCTGGTGAATTGTTTCAATAATATTGTGAAGAAAGATGAAGCTATTAAAGCTTCAAGCTCCTCGTCAGGTGTAGAGGATGCTCTGCTGGGTTTGACCCAATACTTGAAAGAATCTCGCCAACAGTATAATGAGGATAAGGCTGTTTGGGAGAAAAAGTTGTCTGCAGTTGAGGCCGAGAAGGTGAAGTTGGCTGAAATCTCCAAGGGTTTGGAGAAAAAGGTGAAAAGTTTGGAGGTTGAGCATCAGAAATACGACGACAAGCTCAAGAATTTTGGAGAGCTTGAGGATAAACTGAAGAAGGCAGAAGAAGAGTTGCTCTCCCTGCGAGATATCAAAAGACAAAAAGAAGAATTGGATGTGAAGCTCTCCTCGGAGAAACTAAGAAGAAAAGTCGCAGTCAAAAAATCCTTTAGCGCTGGCTGGGAAAAAGGATGGGATAAGGGAATTGCTGCGATGACCTCCCAAGTTCAATATGGGAAGTTGAAATACTTCCACGATGGCTGGGTAGCTGCTTTGCAGGAACTGAAGATCAAGGATGATTCTGATCTATTCCAGATGCACCTCCCTGGTCCTCCTCCACCAATTATGGAAGAAGAAGAAGATGAGCCTGTCTCTGATGAATCTTCTATGGCCATAGGTGATCAGGTCTCTGTCTCTCAACCCTCTACCACCGAGGACATTTCTTCCATGCCTCCTCCTCCGGAGAAGATTCCTGCCGATCAAGCTGTTGTTACCACCGAGCAACCGAGCTCCTCGTCCCAGCCTCCCGAAAAAGTCTTGGGGGACAAGGAAAAGGTGTGAAGTTATTCGGTATCATTTCTTTTTTCATTACTTGTAATCGAACAATGTAATCTTTTGATGATCTAATAAAACACATCTTCGTTCCTCTTCATTGTTGATCCTCTGACTGCTTTTATTTAACTACTGCTTTCTCTTCGTTATTAGTTTTTGGCCAGAATGGAATTGATATCTGCTCCTGATACTGAGTTGATGCGACAATGCAATGGATATTATAAAGCTGGTCATACAGACCTAAGTGTATCAGAGATTGTCGACATCCTTGGTCACGATGCCTCAGAACAAGAAGTTAAGGCTTACCGGTACCTGAAGGATTTACTTGATAGATCTGTGGCCAATAATATGGAATACTACGAATTGATCGAGGAACTTCATTGTAGCTTAGAAGATCTTCAGAATCAACATAATGAATCAACTGCTTTGCTGCACAAGGAATATGAAAATAGATATCAGCAGCTCTCTTCTGAAACAGGCCATAAAAACATCCTCGCTGGATATGATATTAGGGAAAGAACTCTAAAAGGTGAGGTTGAGGCCTGCAGGCAGATTGCTGAGTTGTTGGAACAGGAGAACAATAATTTGCAAAAAAAGTTGGCTCAGTATGAATCTGCAGCATCATCTTCCACTGCTTTAGTGCCAGTTACTGATGAAGGTTTCTCGTTCTTAGAGGTCGAAAATGCCAAATTAAGGCAAGAACTGGATAACTTAAGAAGATCTGCTATTTCTGGGACTGCTCGGGGATGAGGAAGAGGTTCTCGGAGGCGAGGAAGAGCTGTTCAAAATGTTGCCGAGGAGCAAGGTTCTCCAATCGCTGCTCGGAGTCGATCAAGAGTTCTTAGTCGTAATGTCGAAGAGGCTCGTACCCAATCTACTTTGGAAACTCAGGCATTCCAATTAAACGTCAAAGATCGAGCTCTATCAGAAATGTCCAAGAAAAATCTATCCTTGGAAGATCAACTTACTGCAACGAAGTCTGCTCTACATACTAAGGATCTTTTTGCCAAAAACCTTCTCGAACAATTGGATAGATTAACCTTTCAATTTCATAAGCAACCCAGGGAATTCTGGATGGCAGGATATAATGAAGCTCTTGTTCACTTGGATGCTCTTATTGAACATGCCAACAATGAAGGTTATAAGCAAGGGTGGTTGAACGCACTGGGTGTGTTAAAATTAGAGCAAGGGCATTTTTTATGGGATTATCATGCTCCAGGGTTATTAGACTTGCCCGTGCCACCTTTTAAATTGGACATGGCCTGGATCTCAGCTCGTTCCATTCCTCGTAGTTTAATTTCAAAATACCTCGGTGATTATAGCCTTCATTCCCAAATCGAAGTATCTCGTCCAGAGCATCTAATGGAGACACCTTCAATAATGAATGTCAGAATGTTGAAGGACTTGAACTTTATTAATTCTCCCCTTTGCCTGGAAGATCCTCCTGCTGGCGAAGAGACTATTTCTAAAGCAAAGGGCAAGAAACCAATAGAATAGGAATATCAATGTAGTAGTTAGTACATTCATGTAACCTGTAATTTATTTTGAATTTTAATGAAAAGAATTTCAATTTCTGTTTACAAATTTTGCTATTGTCTTGTGTTTATCAAACACCTTTATATTTGTGAAATTTCCAACCGACCAAAGTGGTTAAATAATGTTTGTCGACCAACTATAGTTGATGGGATTTTATCCCCGACCAGCCATACTTGGTTCAAAAATGTGTCCGACCAACTAAGGTCAATAATTTTATCCTCGTCGACCAACTACAGTTAGTGGGTTTTTATCCCCGACCAACTATACTTGGTTCAGTTTGGAATATTTTGTTCTCTGAGGAACTTTTTGTATTAATCTTACCTCCCGACCAACATAAGTTGTAATGTGAGAGTATATTTTTATCTTACCAACCGTAATTGATCATGCTGATGTACACCCCTTAACGAAAGGAGTAGTAATGGTTCTTTCGAACTATATGTCCACTAGATATCTTACCAACCGTAGTTGGTCACACTAGTGTACGTCTCCTAACCAAAGGAGTATATTTTTGGTTCTTTCGAACTGTCCACTAGATATCTTACCAACCGTAGTTGGTCACACTAGTGTCACCTCCTAACCAAAGGAGTATATTTTTGGTTCTTTCGAACTGTCCACTAGATATCTTACCAACCGTAGTTGGTCACACTAGTGTCACCTCCTAACCAAAGGAGTATATTTTTGGTTCTTTCGAACTGTCCACTAGATATCTTACCAACCGTAGTTGGTCACACTAGTGTCACCTCCTAACCAAAGGAGTATATTTTTGGTTCTTTCGAACTGTCCACTAGATATCTTACCAACCGTAGTTGGTCACACTAGTGTCACTTCCTAACCAAAGGAGTATATTTTTGGTTCTTTCGAACTGTCCACTAGATATCTTACCAACCGTAGTTGGTCACACTAGTGTCACCTCCTAACCAAAGGAGTATATTTTTGGTTCTTTCGAACTGTCCACTAGATATCTTACCAACCGTAGTTGGTCACACTAGTGTCACCTCCTAACCAAAGGAGTATATTTTTGGTTCTTTCGAACTGTAAGTGTAGTGTATTACACTAGTATTCCCCGAAAAACTTTCAACAGAAAGAAAATGGTGAAACATCCTCGTTTTATTCATACTGAAGGAAAAGCTTTACATTTTACATTACTGATAATACTTGCGCAGGTGTTCAGCATTCCATGCATTCTTAAACACCTCTCCCTCTAGAGTTGCTATTCTGTATGTTCCTGGTCGAACAACTTCCACAACTCGATAAGGTCCATGCCAGTTTGCTTACAGTTTATTATGCTTCTAAATGACCTTCTTTAGCACATAATCCCCCTCTTTTAAATCGCATTTCTTCACCCTTTTGTTGTAGAACAGAGTTGTTCGTTGTTGATAAGCAGCATTTCTGATGGATGCCTCTTCTCTAACCTCCTCGAGCATATCCAAATCCAGTCTTCTCATTAAATCGCTGATTGGGGAATTAAAATTCAGCACTCTATGTGTTGGAAGACCCAACTCGGCAGGTATTACAGCCTCACTTCCAAATGCTAACATGTATGGTGACTCTCCAGTTGCTGCTCGGGGAGTTGTTCGGTAAGCCCATAGTACTGATTGGAGCTCATTAATCCAATTTGCTTTAGCTTCACTTAATCTCTTTTTCAAACCATTTAGTAATGTTCTGTTCGTCACCTCAGTCTGTCCATTGCTTTGGGGATGGCCTGGTTCTGAATGAAACTTCAAAATGTTCGACTAATGACAATAGGGAGCAAATTCTTCGTTATCGAATTGTGTTCCATGGTCTGTGATGAAAGCATGGGGGAGACCATATCGACAGATGATGTTCTTCCAAATGAACTGATATACCTTCTCGTACGTCATATCAATTAGTGGTTCAGCTTCCACCCACTTAGTAAAGTAATCCACTGCCACGACGAGGTACTTGAACCTTCCTCGGGTCGTCGACAATGGTCCAACCAGATCAACCCCCCACATGGCAAATGGCCAAGGTGAAGTTATGGGTGTCAACAATGCTTGTGGAGTTCTTCGGATGGAGGAAAAATGTTGGCACTTGTCACACTTCTTGGTATAGGCTATACAATCAGCCCTCATCGTCGGCCAGTAATATCCCTGTGTCATTACCCTTTGCAAAAGTGTCCGACCTGCTACATGAGCTCCACAAGATCCTTCATGGATTTCTTCAACCAATTCCTTGACTTCTGATGGATGTACACATCTCTGCAAACCTGCCATAATTCCTCGTCTATACAAAACACCATTAGTTAACACATACCGAGCAACTTTATACTTCAATTTCTTGGAAGCTAGCTTGTCCTCCGGTAATTCTCCTTCTTCAATGTATGCCCTGATAGGATCCATCCAAGATGGTCCTAAATCAAGGGTTATTATATTCACCATCAGGTCTTCTTCTATGCTCCGACTTTCTAATACTTCAATTGGTATTGTTCTTCATAGCTCGGTGCGCGTAGATGACGCTAATCGGGACAATGCGTCTTCTCTAGCATTCTCCATCCTCGGTATTCTCACCAATTGAATGGCATCAAATTCTACCAAAAATTCCATCACCTTTGCATGATACTTCGCCATTAATTCTCCCTTGACTGCATATACTCCCATCATCTGATTCACAATTAATTGAGAATCACTGAACACTATTATTTGCCGTGCTTCCATAAATTTCGCTAAATTTAAGCCTGCTATCAGGGCCTCATACTCAGCCTCATTATTGGAGGCTTTGAATTGGAATCGCAAAGCATATTCCATGTCAATATCATCTGGGGTGTTTAAAACAATCCCTGCTCCACAACCAGCTGTGCAAGATGATCCATCTACATATAATCTCCATGTAGGTAACTCGTCTTCAAATTTCTTATCTATCAGAGCCCCTCGGTAAAATATCTGCTGTTTTCTTTCATCATCCCCTGGTATCTTTCGTTCCTCGTCGATCATCTGTTCGTGCCCTTTTATCAATCGGAGTTGGTCTGGGTTTGAATATGATGATTTTTCTACATCCACAAGTCCTTTTACCAACCTTAGTTAGTCTGGACCTGTGTCTGTTGATCCTGTATCGTCCACAGGTTGGTCAGCAAGCACCTTTTGTTCCTCGGGGGTATCAGGGTATGTGAACTCTGCTATAAAATCTGCTACAGCTTGCCCTTTTAAGGATGATCTGGGTTCATACACAATATCATATTCACCAAGTTCTATCGCCCAATACATCAGTCTTCCTGATTTTTCCGGCTTATGGAGGGCTTGTCTTAGCGGCATGTCGGTGTACACAATGATGGTATGGGCCTGGAAATATGGCCTCATTCTTATACTTGCTTCGATTAGTGCCAGTGCCAATTTTTCTAGCTTTGGGTACCTGATTTCTGCACCTCGAAAAGCCTTACTTGTGTAATAAATTGGCTTCTGGACTCCATTCTCCAATCTGATCAACGCCGAGCTGACTGCATTCTCTGATACTGCCAGATACAAGTACAATCTCTCTCCGGTTATTGGCCTGGACAACAATGGTGGTGCTCCCAAATACTTCTTCGAGTCTTGAAAAGCCTTCTCACATTCATCAGTCCACTCAAAACTTTTTCGCAGTGTTTTGAAGAATGGGAGGCATTTATCAGTTGCTCGGGATACAAATTTGATGAGCGCTGCAACTCATCCTGTAAGACTCTGTACTTCTTTCTTCGTCGTTGGGGATCGTAGCCCTAAAAGAGCTTTGATCTTTTCTGGATTTGCCTCAATACCTCGTTGGTTGACGATGTATCCGAGGAACATTCCTTCTCGTACTCCAAAGGTACACTTCGTCGGGTTGAGCTTCATTTGGTATTTGTCCAATTGATCAAAGGTTTGGCCTAAGTCAACTAGATGATCAGTAGCTCTCTTGCTTTTGGTGAGCATGTCGTCGACATAGACTTCCATATTGCAACTGATTTGTTCGGCAAAAACCTTGTTCATCAGCCGCTGATATGTTGCACCTGCATTTTTTAAACCAAAAGGCATAACATTATAACAATAAGTTCCCCTTGGGGTAATAAAAGAAGTACTTTCCCTGTCTTCAGGTTTCATTTTGATCTGATTGTAGCCAGAGTATGCATCCATGAAACTGAGTAGCTCATGTCCCGAGGTAGCATCCACTAGTTGGTCGATTCTGTGCAATGGAAAATGATCTTTAGGACATGCCTTGTTAAGATCAGTGAAATCAACACACATTCTCCATTTATTATTCTTCTTTTTTACCATCACCACATTTGCCAACCAATCTGGATATTTCACATCTTCAATGAATTGGGCTTTCTGGAGCTTTTCGACCTCCTCTTGTATGGCTTGGTTCTTCTCGGGACTAAACACTCTTCTTCTCTGCTTCACAGGCTTGATCTCCTTATTCACATTGAGCTCATGACATAAGAAGTTTGGATCTATCCCTGGCATGTCTTCATGACTCCAAGCAAAAGTATTCTTCCTGTTTCTCAAGAAAACTATCAACTCCTGTTTTATTGAAACATCCAACGACGATCCTATCTGGGCTACTCGTTCAGGATGCTCGTCGTCCAGAATAACATTTTCTGTAGATTCCACCACCTATCCTTTTACAAGTTGAGATTCATCCCTAGGATCAAGAGTTTCAATTTCTGTACCTTCCTCCACTTGGTAAGTAGTAGTCTTTTTCCTTGATTCTTCAAGTTCCTCTTGCTCGGCAGACGAATAATAGCATTCCCGAGCTACTTTTTGATCACCTTTCACAACTCCGACTCCAAAATTTGTTGGGAATTTCAAACACTGATATACTGTAGAAGGAACTCCTTCGAACTTCTTCAATCCAACTCTTCCCATGATGATGTTGTAGGCTGACTGCACATTCTTATCCATCACAAAGAAGCGTATTCTTTCTGTTCGACAAGCAGGCCAAGTTCCAATGAGTATATCCAACTTGAGCGTCCCAAGTGGAAAAACTTTCTCGCCAGCAAAACCTAGAAGGGGTCTGTGATAAGGTTCCAATTGAGATAATTTCAAATTCAAGCTATCAAAGCATGAATAATACATGATGTTGTAATACCCCGTATTTTTTACTATAATTATTTTTGGGATTAATTAATTAATTAGCGTATTAATTGGAAATTAATCCGGGTTATAAATACTAATGTGAGGCGAATTGGTATTTGATTATGTGCACACATGATTATGTATGTATCTGGTACTATAAAATTTGTCGTGGGATTTATATACGGCATTTTAGAAATTTTGTTGAGACGCGTGGGACCGCCGTGTCACGGTATAATATTTTGATAATAAAAGTGAATTTAAAATCTATAATCCGTATGGTCATTTTGAGTGCGTCAACGCGTCCATAAGGGTCGAGATAGTCAGAAAACACTAGCCGGGGGTATAGTTTGGGTCCCGGGGTATTTTTAGGCCATACCGGTAACTTAAAGGGTATTTTAGTAATTTGGTATTTTTGGGAAATTAAAAGTGACGAAAATTGAGAGTTGTAATCTGATAAGGATTGACCCCAACCAACCTTTATTAACCCCATAAGCTACGTAGGTTATCATTTAGTCTTCCAACTCTCCCAAAGCAAACCCTAGCCACCATAGCCTTTTGGAGAAGAAAGCTTGGAGAAGGAGAGAGAGAGAGGAATTCTGCAGAGATTCTTCACCATATCAACACCAAATCCGAAATCAAACCAAGGCAAGTGATTTATTCCATTTAAATTTCGGAGAATGCTTCTTCCATGTTAGATTATTCAAAAATTTTGTATGTTCTTGGAAGATAATGAAAAACCCATAAGATTGGAGTTATTAATTTAAATTTTGGAATATAGGTTGCATGTAGAATGTTACTGGAAGATTATATTAAGAGAATTATCGACTTTTGTTATACCAAAAACGGATTTAAGATGAGGTTCATGACTGTTCTTGAGAAAAATAAGAAAAACTAGGTTTTGATGAAGATTGATCCATATGTAGCCTATAGTTGTTGAAATATTGATTTATGGACGTTAGTAATATTGTAGGATTGTTACATAACATTTCTATAACGTTATATCTGAGAATCATACGTTAGAAATAAATTTTGGGACGTTTTCAAATCTGCAGAACGAAGCAGTCCGTAGCCATACCTGTTCGATCGATCGATCGACATTCATCAGTCGATCGATCGACTAGATCGATCGATCGATATTCATAGGTCGATCGATCGACCTTCCCAGAATGAGTGAAATTTTCCTTAATTTGATTTTAATGGCGGAAACCCTCGGAGAATATGTTTGGAGACTTTGTGAATACCCTTAGCTTTAAGAAAGACCAGTAGGCATGATTATGAAGTGGGACTTTATTCAGAATGTAATTTGAGGAATTATTCTAAATAAATGAAATTCGTTATGTGAGTTAAAATTTGGGTTAATAGTACAAATTTGAATAAGTTGATGAAATAAGGTTTGGGGCAGAAGTAAAGACCTTAGGCATAAAGATATCATATGTGAGAATTATGGAAACTTAGTAGTCTATTCGAGATAGGTTTTAAGTTAAGGAATTTCGACGTGAGACGTGTCGACTATTTAAATTATATATTATCAGATTACTTGAAATATATAAGTTTGGAATAATGGTATAATGATGTAGAAAATACCTTATTAATATGGTAATATCTAAGATGTGTGAATGCTTAGTATATAGTTTATGTATATGACATACCTACCATACTTGCTATCACGGGAGGTTTGCGTTCGCTTAGGACCCTCTAATCCTTGTGTGCCTACGGGGGGGATTTAGACTGGTACCTTGATGAAAATAGATCATAGAAGGACTTATTGTGATATTAATAAGTCTGCATGACCATGGGAGCGTAGGTATGTGCGTGACCCATGTGATGGTGACTGTGTTCGCCTCCATTATTTGTGATGTTGTTATCGATAAACTATTCCTGAGAGATTCGGAATATGTAGTCCTTATGTACGTGATGTACCGGGATGGATAGCAGAGTATGTGTGAACTACAGCTTAGATTGCGGGGTGCTTGTATTGTATATTTATGATGTGAATAATATACATTAAATTAACGGAAATCCTCATGTTAATGTTGTAAAAATATTACGGTATTGTTTCGAGATATATAATGAGTTAGCTGATACTTATATCAATGGCATAGTTAGTAACTGAGTTTACGTTAAACCTCTATTTAATTACGAGCGTTGTTATGTTAATTGGAACCGAGTAATATGGGTATAACCTTTGGCAGTTTAGCTAGTTATGTTGTCAGTTAGCTAGTAATATGGGTCGTTATAGATGGGTACTTACGTTAGGAGTGCACAGTTAGTCGAGAGGTGAGAATTTAATGTGAGTGCACGTCCTAACATGTACTTTGCATTTAATGTTTTAAATGTTTTTAAAGCACTTGCAGGTTTTTAAAATGATTTCCACTTTCGGGCTCTGACCCATTTGCTTTCAAATATATTTTCTTGTAAAACCATTTTAGGTGCCCAGCCACAAGGACACCAAGCATAGGATTCTCATTCAGGTGACGAGCTGTAGCTGTTTGTGGAAGCTACAGGGACTTGCTTTTAGACGCCTCTCTCATTTGGATTCCAGTCTCAGCATCTATCAGTCGTAGGGCATGTTGCCCAATTCTATTAGACATTTTTACATTTCAGTTTTCAGACTCTAGCATGTGTTGCTCAGTATTCAGTTTTAGTTATTTATTTCAGTTTACTTATCAGTTGTGGGATTTGTATTGAGGAGTTTTTCCTCCAGACTTTATTTACTCTATTGTGATGGTTATTCGTTTTACTTCAGTATGGTGAATGGTGTTATTTAGTTATTCATTACTCTTGTTGCATGTTAATCAGATTTAATAAAATTTGGCACTTACTTTTTAAATACTAGGTGGTTAGTAATAATAAAACGTTTTCGACAGTGATGCTATTAACTGAGCCAACTTGGCATTTTGAATTAATTTTATAAAGGAGTAGCTACCCGGTGTTTAATTAGTCGGCGTGTCACAGGTGGTATCAGAGCATCAGGTTCTAGTGTCCTTTAGGATCTGTACGGCTATTATGTTTTCGCTACGTTTTCTTTGATATAGAGCCCTATATTTTAGGACTGTTGTACTCTTTGTGTGTACGTTTCGTTCTTCAGCTATTTTAAGGTTTATAACTGCGAACTTATAAGACCTTACTCTTATTTCAGAGATGTCTTCATAAAGGGGTACCACGGATTCCTAGGAATGCTGTGTCTATCTCTATACATTGGGAATTCGTACTTCTGCGATTTGTTTATTTGAATGATGAACTCATCCAAATTTACTTAAATTTTCAGATGGGTCGTCATGGAGAATTGGCTAAAACGGTTAGGGGAACCAGCGAGCAAGATCGAGTCACACCTCCGGTATCACCAGAGAGAATGTCAACCTCCGAGTTAGCAGGTATCGTGGCACAAGCAGTCACCACTGCAGTTTTACAATACCAAGAACGCAACATACGACTTAGAGGAGGCAAAAGACCTAGAGAGGTTAGCCATATACAAGTGACTAAAGCTGAAAAATGTGCGAAGACCCCGAAATTGCGACAACAAACTACCCAAGACCGAGTCAGTTCTGGCCAACAACGTGGTGAAAAGAAGCAGTTTCGAAAGAGGAATAAAGTCCCGAGTAACTTCAAGGGCCTATGTTTTGTGTGTGGCAAGTATGGCCATAAACGCCAAGATTGTCCGGATAAGGGCAAGGCCCCACAGCAGCAGCAGCTGGGTGCCCGTAATGATCCATCGGGGCCACTGTTTACAATCGCTCTCCCAGCACCAGCTCAGGTACTAGCCCTACCAACCTTTCCAGTAGCTCCAGTACAACAGGGGCAGAATGGTCAACAACGGTTTCAACAGGGTCAGCAATGCCAGGGCAGAAATGATAACGCTCACCGAGGTCGTGGTCATCATGGGCAGCGAGGAGGAAACTTCCAAGGGAAGTGTTTCAAATGTAATAAGATTGGCCACAAACGTCAGGATTGTCCTAATAAGAGCAGAATACCCCCGCAGCAGCAGCAGGGTGCCCGACATGAGCCGCAGAGGCCGCCTTTCCCACCTGCTCTTCCAACTTCAGCCCAGGTGACAGAATTACCAGCTATTCCAGCTTTTCCGGTGCAGCAAGGGCAGCTACAGTATGGACGTGTCTACAACGTTCACCAGGCTGCAGTTCCACAGGCACCGCTCGCGATCGAGGGTACGTTTCCTATCCATGGCACTATGGGTCGGGTGTTATTTGATACGGGTGCTACACACTGTTTTATTGCTACACACTTCGCGAAAGCTTTAGGATTGTTAGCTACGGCAGAGAGCACAGTGACGTGTGTCGACTTACCATTAGGGAGTGGGTCACTTATTTTCTTTATATGCCGGGGAGTGGGGGTAGAGGTTGGTGGTTTGGTATTACCTGCGGACATGTTAGTGTTAGACATGCATGTTCACGATGTGATCATCGGTATGGATTGGCTCGTAGCATATAGGGCCATGATTGATTGCTTCAGCGGGAGCATTGTTTTTGTCGTTCCGGGGCAGGAGATGTTTATAGTGGCGATGCCTCGCCCAGAGGGAGGATCGACAGCTCATCTGTATTACATTGAGGAGGATACCTCTAGGGAGGTTGTTATTCCTTTAGATTCTATCCCAGTTGTCAGGGAGTATTCAGATGTGTTTCAGGAGATACCAGGCTTACCACCCAGTCGAGAGATAGACTTCGTTATAGATTTGCTACCAAGTACGAGACCTATAGCACGTGCACCGTACCGTATGGCTCCAGCTGAGATGCGAGAGTTACGGGATCAGATAGAGCAGCTGTTAGGGCAGGGCTTTATTCGTAGGAGTACCTCACCTTGGGGCGCTCCAGTTTTGTTTGTGAAGAAGAGGGATGGTTCACTGCGTTTGTGCGTGGACTACCGAGAGTTGAATAAGGTCACGATACGAAATAAGTATCCGTTGCCTCGAATCGATGACTTATTCGACCAGTTGAGAGGAGCTTCTTTCTTCTCGAAGATTGACTTGAGGTCGGGATACCATCAGTTGCGTATCAGGGAGGAGGATGTCTCGAAGACTGCGTTCTTGTCGAGATATGGTTCTTATGAGTTTCGGGTTATGCCTTTCGGCTTGACCAACGCTCCAGCAGTGTTTATGGACTTGATGAACAGGGTGTTCAGAGATTTCCTCGATCAGTTTGTCATTGTCTTCATTGATGACATTCTGGTCTACTCTCAGACAGAAAAGGAGCACGTCGAGCATTTGAGGCAGGTTTTGCAGACACTTCGTCAGAACGAACTGTATGCAAAATACGAGAAGTGCGGGTTTTGGCTGAAGGAGGTCCAGTTCTTAGGTCACATTATTTCCGACCAGGGAATATCTGTCGATCCGGGGAAGGTGTCAGCGGTGAGGGAGTGGGGACAGCCCATGACACCAACGGAGATTCGTAGTTTCTTGGGCTTAGCAGGATACTACAGGAGGTTTATTCGGGGTTTCTCGGAGATAGCAGGTCCTTTGACACATCTTACTCGTAAGGGTGTTCCATATATCTGGAGTGATGCCTGTCAGTTGGCATTCGATGAATTGAAGGACAAATTGACCTCAGCACCTGTGTTAGCATTGTCGAGACCGGGAGTTGAGTATTTGGTTTACACCGATGCGTCTTTGCAAGGGCTTGGAGGTGTTTTGCAGCAGGAGAGACAGGCCATAGCTTATGCTTCCCGTAAGATTAAGCCTCATGAGAAGAATTACCTCACGCATGATTTGGAGTTGGCAGCAGTGGTATTTGCCTTACGAATTTGGAGGCACTATCTTTTGGGGGAGAAGTTTCAGCTGTTCACGGACCACAAGTCCCTACAGTATCTGTTCACGCAGAAAGAGTTGAACATGCGGCAGCGTAGGTGGCTTGAGTTTGTGAAGGACTACCAGTTCGACATCCAGTACCACCCGGGTAAGGCTAACGTGGTAGCAGACGCGTTGAGCCGCAGGCCAGCAGATGAAGTGGCAGAGGTATGGAAGGCTAAGTGGAAGGAATTGGGACACCAGGATGCAGTGGCCCGATCTTTCATGTCTGTGATGACCGTTACACCGCAGATTGTCACGAAGGTAGTACGGGCACAGGCCAATGACTCGTTCTGTCAGGAGCAGATAGTCCGATTACTAGCAGAGGGAGCCGAGTCCTATACCGTTAGCTCAGACGGGGGATTGCGCTTCAATGGGAGATTGGTAGTTCCGGAAGGAGAGGAATTGCGACACGATGTTATGGCAGAGTCGCACGGCTCACGGTTCGCGGTACATCCCGGAGGGGACAAAATGTACCAAGACATGAGACGGCAATATTGGTGGAGCGGTATGAAGAAAGATATCGCTGAGTTTGTCTCAAAATGCGCCACTTGTCAGCTTGTAAAAGTGGATCATCAGAGACCAGCAGGATTGCTACAGCCGTTGGAGGTTCCGGTGTGGATGTGGGAGAGCATATCCATGGACTTTATCACGGGGTTGCCT
This sequence comes from Sambucus nigra, assembly GCA_949130495.1. Taxonomy (NCBI): domain Eukaryota; kingdom Viridiplantae; phylum Streptophyta; class Magnoliopsida; order Dipsacales; family Adoxaceae; genus Sambucus; species Sambucus nigra. Next base: position 509,797,465 of record OX422212.1, read on the forward strand.
ACGTCGCAGAGGGGTCACGACTCCGTTTGGGTAATTGTGGACAGGTTGTCCAAGGTCGCTCACTTCTTACCCGTAAGGACTGACTACACTACGGGACAGTATGCCCAGCTCTTCATTTCAGAGATTGTGAGACTTCACGGTGTGCCCCTAAATATCGTGTCTGACAGAGACAAGATATTTGTTTCAAGGTTTTGGGAGAGTTTCCAGGAGGCCATGGGCACGGAATTGCGGTTGAGTACGGCTTATCACCCGCAGACCGATGGGCAGACAGAGCGCACCAACCAGATGTTGGAGGACATGCTACGCATGTGCATTATTGACTTCGGGGGTGGATGGGAGCAGTACCTTCCACTGGTGGAGTTTGCTTACAACAACTCCTATCAGTTCACGATTGGCATGGCTCCGTTTGAGGCATTGTACGGTAGACCTTGTCGTTCCCCAGCATGTTGGTTGGAGGTGGGGGACAACAAATTACTTGGGCCAGAAGTGATCCAGGATACTTCGGCAAGGATTGAGTTAGTTCGGAGTCGCATTCGGGTAGCTCAAGACAGGCAAAAGAGTTATGCTGATGCGAAGAGATTTTTCAGGGAGTTCCAAGTGGGGGACCAGGTTTTGCTCAGGGTATCTCCGATGAAGGGGATTATGCGATTCGGGAAGAAGGGGAAGTTGGCACCGAGGTATGTGGGGCCGTTTCCTATTATTGAGCGGATAGGACCGGTTGCATATAGACTTGGACTACCGGAGCACTTGCATCGGATTCACGACGTGTTCCATATTTCCTCGCTGAGGAAATACCTTAGGGAAAATTTGGCTCATTCTCACATTGCTGTGGAGGACATCGATCTCCAGCCGGATAGCTCTTACGAGGAGAGGCCAATTACTATTTTGGACCGAAGCGAGAGGAAACTGCGGTCAAAGATAGTCCCGTTAGTGCGTGTTCAGTGGCGACATCACAATGTCGAGGAGTCCACATGGGAGCGCGAGGATGAGATGCGTGAACGTTATCCAGAGCTGTTTTTAGCAGGTACTTTCTAGTTTCGAATTTCGGGACGAAAGTCAGTTATTAGGGGGGAAGTATGTAATACCCCGTATTTTTGACTATAATTATTTTTGGGATTAATTAATTAATTAGCGTATTAATTGGAAATTAATCCGGGTTATAAATACTAATGTGAGGCGAATTGGTATTTGATTGTGTGCACACATGATTATGTATGTATCTGGTACTATAAAATTTGTCGTGGGATTTATATACGGCATTTTAGAAATTTTGTTGAGACGCGTGGGACCGCCGCGTCACGGTATAATATTTTGATAATAAAAGTGAATTTAAAATCTATAATCCGTATGGTCATTTTGAGTGCGTCAACGCGTCCGGAAGGGTCGAGATAGTCTGAAAACACTAGCCGGGGGTATAGTTTGGGTCCCGGGGTATTTTCAGGCCATACCGGTAACTTAAAGGGTATTTTAGTAATTTGGTATTTTTGGGAAATTAAAAGTGACGAAAATTGAGAGTTGTAATCTGATAAGGATTGACCCCAACCAACCTTTATTAACCCCATAAGCTACGTAGGTTATCATTTAATCTTCCAACTCTCCCAAAGCAAACCCTAGCCACCATAGCCTTTTGGAGAAGAAAGCTTGGAGAAGGAGAGAGAGAGAGGAATTCTGCAGAGATTCTTCACCATATCAACACCAAATCCGAAATCAAACCAAGGCAAGTGATTTATTCCATTTAAATTTCGGAGAATGCTTCTTCCATGTTAGATTATTCAAAAAATTTGTATGTTCTTGGAAGATAATGAAAAACCCATAAGATTGGAGTTATTAATTTAAATTTTGGAATATAGGTTGCATGTAGAATGTTACTGGAAGATTATATTAAGAGAATTATCGACTTTTGTTATACCAAAAACGGATTTAAGATGAGGTTCATGACTGTTCTTGAGAAAAATCAGAAAAACTAGGTTTTGATGAAGATTGATCCATATGTAGCCTATAGTTGTTGAAATATTGATTTATGGACGTTAGTAATATTGTAGGATTGTTACATAACATTTCTATAACGTTATATCTGAGAATCATACGTTAGAAATAAATTTTGGGACGTTTTCAAATCTGCAGAACGAAGCAGTCCGTAGCCATACCTGTTCGATCGATCGATCGACATTCATCAGTCGATCGATCGACTAGATCGATCGATCGATATTCATAGGTCGATCGATCGACCTTCCCAGAATGAGTGAAATTTTCCTTAATTTGATTTTAATGGCGGAAACCCTCGGAGAATATGTTTGGAGACTTTGTGAATACCCTTAGCTTTAAGAAAGACCAGTAGGCATGATTATGAAGTGGGACTTTATTCAGAATGTAATTTGAGGAATTATTCTAAATAAATGAAATTCGTTATGTGAGTTAAAATTTGGGTTAATAGTACAAATTTGAATAAGTTGATGAAATAAGGTTTGGGGCAGAAGTAAAGACCTTAGGCATAAAGATATCATATGTGAGAATTATGGAAACTTAGTAGTCTATTCGAGATAGGTTTTAAGTTAAGGAATTTCGACGTGAGACGTGTCGACTATTTAAATTATATATTATCAGATTACTTGAAATATATAAGTTTGGAATAATGGTATAATGATGTAGAAAATACCTTATTAATATGGTAATATCTAAGATGTGTGAATGCTTAGTATATAGTTTATGTATATGACATACCTACCATACTTGCTATCACGGGAGGTTTGCATTCGCTTAGGACCCTCTAATCCTTGTGTGCCTACGGGGGGGATTTAGACTGGTACCTTGATGAACATAGATCATAGAAGGACTTATTGTGATATTAATAAGTCTGCATGACCATGGGAGCGTAGGTATGTGCGTGACCCATGTGATGGTGACTGTGTTCGCCTCCATTATTTGTGATGTTGTTATCGGTAAACTATTCCTGAGAGATTCGGAATATGTAGTCCTTATGTACGTGATGTACCGGGATGGATAGCAGAGTATGTGTGCACTACAGCTTAGATTGCGGGGTGCTTGTATTGTATATTTATGATGTGAATAATATACATTAAATTAACGGAAATCCTCATGTTAATGTTGTAAAAATATTACGGTATTGTTTCGAGATATATAATGAGTTAGCTGATACTTATATCAATGGCATAGTTAGTAACTGAGTTTACGTTAAACCTCTATTTAATTACGAGCGTTGTTATGTTAATTGGAACCGAGTAATATGGGTATAACCTTTGGCAGGTTAGCTAGTTATGTTGTCAGTTAGCTAGTAATATGGGTCGTTATAGATGGGTACTTACGTTAGGAGTGCACAGTTAGTCGAGAGGTGAGAATTTAATGTGAGTGCACGTCCTAACATGTACTTTGCATTTAATGTTTTAAATGTTTTTAAAGCACTTGCAGGTTTTTAAAATGATTTCCACTTTCGGGCTCTGACCCATTTGCTTTCAAATATATTTTCTTGTAAAACCATTTTAGGTGCCCAGCCACAAGGACACCAAGCATAGGATTCTCATTCAGGTGACGAGCTGTAGCTGTTTGTGGAAGCTACAGGGACTTGCTTTTAGACGCCTCTCTCATTTGGATTCCAGTCTCAGCATCTATCAGTCGTAGGGCATGTTGCCCAATTCTATTAGACATTTTTACATTTCAGTTTTCAGACTCTAGCATGTGTTGCTCAGTATTCAGTTTTAGTTATTTATTTCAGTTTACTTATCAGTTGTGGGATTTGTATTGAGGAGTTTTTCCTCCAGACTTTATTTACTCTATTGTGATGGTTATTCGTTTTACTTCAGTATGGTGAATGGTGTTATTTAGTTATTCATTACTCTTGTTGCATGTTAATCAGATTTAATAAAATTTGGCACTTACTTTTTAAATACTAGGTGGTTAGTAATAATAAAACGTTTTCGACAGTGATGCTATTAACTGAGCCAACTTGGCATTTTGAATTAATTTTATAAAGGAGTAGCTACCCGGTGTTTAATTAGTCGGGGTGTCACAGATGTCTGCCGAACTACCGTTGTCTACTAACACCCTTGAAATGACCACGTCCTTCATCCTCATTTTGATCACCAAAGGATCATCGTGAGGGTAAAGAACACCTGCCAGGTCGTTTTTTGAAAAACCAATCACTAGCTTCTCTTTGTTTACCTTCCTCGGACGATCATCCTCGGCCAGGTTTATTCGCTGAATATATGAACAAGCTTGAGCCTCTCCGAGGTAAGCTTTTCTTTTTGTAGTAAGGTCTCCTCCTCCTGCATCTCCTCCTGTAATAACATTACAATCAAATGACCCAAAACGTATGGAAAATACCTCTCGTTCAGGCTGCCTTGGCTTCTTGGGAAGATCGGTGTCATCATCTGGATCATCTTCATGGTCCCTCTTCTTTTTCTCCTCTGCACGATAAGGAGATCTAGATCTTTCTCTAGTTCTATCATCATTCTTCCTCTCACCCCTGTGATCTACATATTTTGACAATTTTCCTCTTCGGATGAGCGTTTCAATCTCGTTCTGAAGGGCTATGCAATTTTTGGTCATATGGCCATGATCTTTGTGAAACTCGCAGTATTTGGCCTTATTCCTCAGATCAGGATTTGTCCTCAGTTTTTCTGGCCACTTGATTTCCTCGATGTTCTTGATTTCTTCTAAAACATGATTAATACCCATTTTCAATGGAGTATAATTATCGTACTTCTTTAGGACTTCCCATGACGTCCTATTATTCTTTGAGTGCTTGTCACCACCATTACCTTTCTGATCTTTCTTCTTAAACTTGTCGACCTCCACCTTAGTTTCTTTATCCATATTCTTCTTCGCAGACATAGCCTCCTCGGCATTCATGATTTTGGCCGCTTTTGCCATCAACTCCGACATAGTTTTAGGTGGATCTTTGGCCAAAGTGTAGTATAACTTATTAGGCAACAAACCACTCATCAAAGCAGTGATTGCTGTCTTTTCTTCGTAATCTATGACTTCCAACTTCTCGTTATTAAAACGAGTTATGTAATCTCTAGTACTTTCACCTGATTTTTGTCTAACACTTAGCAAGTGTGCTACTCGCTTTACTGGCTTCGCCCCAAAACAATAATTGCCAATGAACAACTCGTCTAATTGAATAAAGGTTGAAATCTTACCCCGAGGAAGATTATTATACCATATCTGTGCAGATCCGGTAAGAGTTCCCGAGAATGCTCTACACCTCATCTCATCGGGGACAGCATAGATGTCGGCAGCAGCTTGGTATTATTCTATATGAAGAACAGGATCTGTCTTTCCATCATACTTGGGGGTCACTACAGGTGCTTTGAATTTCGACGGTGTAGGAAAATCCACAATGGCTTGCACAAAAGGTGTTCCTTGAACAAAAGTTCTCTGTAAGGGGTTTCTTGCCTTAGCCATTTCTCCCAGTCTATCCTCCAACCGCTGAATGGAACCTTTCCATGCTTCATTTCCTTCCTCAGGCCGCTTAGTCCGAGCAATTGATTGCTCTGACGTAGCTTCCTGAGATTTATCTCGACTAGTAGCTGGTCGTGATTGTGCTGATCCTTCTCTCAAACGTGATGGTGGTCGAAAGCTTTTCGATGGAGCTCTAGGTGGACTCATGTTTCTCCTTGGTCCTAACCGACTGAAAGGAGATACCAGGCTTAATCTTTCCAAGGCACTGGTTCTCTCAGGAGAGAGAGATATAGGTTGATCTGTATCTGTAGCCCGTATTGATGAAGTTCGCCCAGGTTGATAAGAAGAATCATTAGATTCTCCATTGCGATATGACCCAGTACGTCTGGATCACGATTACCCGTGATCACTCCTTTGCCCTGAATAAGTAGGTGCACCGCCTTGAAGAGTTTGAAGGAGTTGCCTCATAGATTCTTGCATGGCGGTTTGTCCTTGAGCCAGATTTGTCATAATTCCGGCCAGATCTGGAGATGCAGATGGATTTGGAGGATTTCCAGTATTTCCAGCGTTTCGATTACTGGATTCTGGATTATCTGCCATTGATGACAAATGATTTTTTATGAAAAACGATAGTAACAGTCGTTTCCCACAGACGGCGCCAATCTGTTGACGTAAAAAACTAGATTTCTCTAATTATTCAATCACAGATAAATAAATAAGACAAAGATTTTTAAAGTGGTTCGGCTAGGAGTAAAGCCTATGTCCACTGTTATGTTATTGCTGAATGTTTGCAGAATTCTTGATTACAAGTTCTCTCAAGAAATTTTGGTCCCCTTTGAATGAGGATGATACAAGGTATTTATAGCCCTTAGGCTGTACATGAAAGGTTCGATACATTAAATGATATACATGTGAAAGGGTAATACATTTAATGTAGCGTGCGCGTCAAGAATATAAACATTCAATGAATATTTGAACTGTTGATTATCTGGCAATTAATGATACGACCGAGGTGCAGCTCGGACCGCCATAGTTGCTCGTTGCTCAGGAGTTCCTCGGAGCGCTAGAGTACCTCGGAGCGCTAGAGTTCCTCGGTGTATCCACGTTGCTCGGAAAGAATCATGGTTGGTCGGGAAATGAACTTCTTCGTCGTTATTGCACCACGTAGATTGACAAGTGTCTTCGTATGATTCGTCCATATCAGCATATTAATTTTGGTATCAACAACGACAGTTTGGTAATTTAAGTCTAACGCGCGTGTATGTCATGTCGGGACTGATTGATTGGAATAAAAAGAGAATTTATTTTTATTAACTCGTATGGTCATTTTGAGTGCACCGTTGAGTCTGGGAGGGTCGAGATAGTCAAAATAGTATACCCGGGTGTTTAGTTTGGGTCCCGTGGCAATTTTAGGCCTAACCAACGTCCCGAGAGGGCATTATGGTAAATTATAATTTTGGGTTTAATTAATGGACGAAAATTGGGAGTTATTTTTATCAGCCAAGAAAAGTGTTTTAGGGTTGTGAGACACAATAAGGAAAGAACGACCATAAAGGGTGTGAGGGAGAACTAATTTCCAAGAGGGAATGCCAAATTATCACCACTTTGCACAACCACCACCACCAACGCATAGATCGAGAAGAAAGGAACGCGTATATACTAACATCACCAATGGATCAGACCATCATATTTGAGTCAAGTGTTTATTACTTGATTTCTTTTAGCAACAATCATGCTCATGTTAGTGTAGGTGAAACTAATCATGATTTACATATGAATTGGGTGAAAATTGGAGATTTAAATTATGATTAAGGATTGGTTTAATTAGTAGTTTAAATTTCTTCATGTATATAAAGGATTAGTCACGGAATTGGATTATATATTGATGAACGAATATGGGTTGATTAGGCTCTTTAAATGAAAATTTGGAAACTAGGGTTCATATGAATTAATTTGGGGATTTAAAATAATTATGATGTTTAATGACGAATTAATGATCTTAGGACGTTGGGAATGATTCATAATATGTTAGGTGTTGATGGGTATTGATGATGAAGCGTTGGGTGTTGAATCTTAGAGGTTTTAGGTCCAAAAATGGTAGAAAATGCTGAAATTTGGTGAAGAAGACGAAAAAGTGGATCTCGCGCGAAGTCGTGCGAAGTGGTTCAAATGAGATGGGGATCTCCCACAAAGTCGTTCGAATGACACGTGGAAGTCATTCGAGCGACATGTCATTCTGGTTTGAATGACATGTGATTCTAGTTTGAACGACATGACATTCTGGTTCGAGCGACAGGGTGAATTTCTGGGAATTTTCTTAGAGTCCAATTTGAGTTTGTCGATTTATTGGAGTGAGAGAAATTGCCCGATAGTAAACTTAAACAAGACAGAATTTTGGGAAGGTATGTGAGAATTAATACTTTAATTATTTCGGTATAGAGATAGTATACCCTGGAGATTACGAGAGAGATAGTAATCTAAATATTTATACTATATGTAGTGTTGAGATTAAAATACGTATGAGAAATATATATGTAGGCTGGGTAAATACCTATAAATTTTAATAGGATATGTGTATGCCTATTATGTAATATTATTGTTAAGAGGAGTAATGGGTAATAACCCGGGGGTGCAAGAATCTTACTATTAGGTGCACTAACGAGTGATAACTGGGGGGTGCAAGAACATTGTTAATTAAGTGTACTAATGGGTGATAACCCGAGGGTACAAGGATGATTATTGTTAGGTGCATTAATGGGTGATAACCCAGTTGTGCTAAATTTTTATTGATAGGTGCATTAATGGGTGCTAACCCGGGGATGCAGGATTCTATTGATAGGCGCACTACTGGGTGATAACCCAGAGGTACTGGATTATTATTGATAGATGCATTAATGGGTGCTAACCCGGGGATGCAGGATTAGTATATATACATGTATAGGAAAGATATGACTATATATATATGTATATATATATGAACTTGTGAATATTTCTACTTTGTGAAATTAGTAGACATGGTAATAATGATAATCATTGCATTGTGCCAAGTGGTCTTAACCTCAGGGTGTAGGGTTAGTGTATATATATAGGATGATGAGACTATATATATATATATATATATATATATATATATATATATATATATATATATATATATATATATATATGAGTGTACTTGGGGGAACTTTCTACTTTGTGAGACTAGTAGATAAAATGGAATTGAGAAATAAAATAATCTTAGTGGATAAATGATTAACCATTCGAACAGTGAATAATGAAACTTAGTATGTGAGATAAACTATTTGAATAGCGTATTGTATGGGCGATATGGGAATACTACTAGTGAGCATAGTTAGTATTAGTATGGGTTCTGACTAGTTAGACCGAGTGGTATAACTAGGGGAGATTAGATGTACGTTAGTCGATTAGAATAGATGAGAGGTGAGAAACTCATGTGAGAGTTCGATAACTAAAATGAGTAGAAGACTTGTTTTAAGAACCAGTTTTAAATACTTGCTAAATTATTTTTAAACCTCAGGCTCTGACCCGTTTCTTGCATCTCTTCTCTCTTTTGCTATATATCTATATATATATATATATATATATATCAGGTGCTCAGTGAGAGTTCGTTAGTCGAGCACAATAGATGAGAGGTGAGAAAATCATGTGAGAGTTCGATAACTAAAACGCGTATAAGAATTGTTTTAAGAACCGGTTTTAAATACTTGCTAAATCATTTTTAAACCTAGGGATCTGACCCGTTTATTGTATATCTTTTCTATTTTGCTATATATATATATATATATATATTATATTTGGTGCTCAGCCAAAGGAGTACCAAAATTAGAGATTGGAGTGCCAGACGTGCTGCAGCTGCTGTGGAAGTTGCAGGTCCTTGTAGTAGACACATCTATCTTTCTCATTCAATTTTATATAGACTTCTTATCTAGGGCATGTGTCGCCCACTTCTAGTCCTTCATCAGAGATATTGTATTCAATTTAGTTTATGGTTTGGAGTTTTGAATTGGGAGTTTTACCTAGTCTTATTTATTTCAGTAATTAATTCATGTTCAGTATTTATTATATTCCTATGTGTGGTGAATGGTTTATATTTCAAGAGTGAATGAAAATGGTTTTACTTGGTTTTACTAAAATTAGAAATGTTTTGACACCTAGCTTAATTTCATATTAGGTGATTAATATGTTTAAATTTTTTTTACAGTGATGTTAAGAATGAACCAACTGAACATTCTATTTTAAATTGGTATAGGACTGATCACCCTTTACTTAATTGGGTGGGGTGTCACATCAAGTTGTCCCTTGAGCTAAGGGCTTAGTTTGTATTTATAGGGGTGAAAACCCCTAAAGATGGAACAACTTTATATTGTCAGGGTTTTACACCTATGTACATTAAGTAAAACTCTTAGAATTCAGTCCTAGTTGGCATTCCCATCCAACTAACTACGGGTATTCCTGTTGGTTGGCTTTCTGAAGTTGGTCGGTATTCCAGCCGACTAAGTGTCTATGAAGCCGATCAAGTAGGCTGGTCGGCCCAATTGGATGGAAGGTGTACATTTATCATTAAAGCACATAGGAGTATAATTTTTACATACAACAAAATCCCGCAATGCTCTATGCTTGATGCTTGCATGATAGCATGGATTATTTATCCTAGGAAGTTGCTTGGCGTACTGTTTGAGTGTCTGGTCGGCAACTGACCTCCCATACTTGTAAAAGTTTCTACTAGCACTATTTGATGATGGACTTTTTGTAAATAATTTGAACTTTTTTTAACCACCAAAGGACACAATCATCTTTTGATGCTTCAAAAAAACATGCAGTCGGTGGTAGCTATACGGTTCATTTAGTTATACATTTCTTTCCTATTTCTTGAGGCATCCTATACATAGGTACAAAGTTTCTCTTTTTCTTTCTACCTCAAATCTTCTAAACATTATCTATCTCTTTCCTTTCATGTTTTTGTCTATGCGGTAATTTATTTCTTCGGTTCTTGCCATCTCCTTTGATTCCCTATAAGTCTTCTTTTCCATTTCCTATATTTTATAATCTTCTCCTTTTTTCCTCCATAGTTCACATCGTTGATGAAAACTCCTTAGATGAGTTTAGAGAAAAAAGGAAAATCCCATCTTGGTTAGACTTAACAATGCCTAGGGGTCCCATTGACATTTATTCCTTTTTCAAAGGTCACAGGATCCCAACCTTGTTTATTACTGAATGTGGTATCACCTTTCCACTAAATCCTTTTTTATTTAATTTTGCCAATATTTTAACATATTTTCTGCTAGATTAGCCCCCAACATTTGGAGGGTTGCGAATGGTATACACAGGTTAAATGAAATTTATGGGACCCATATTGGAGTTCTAGAGTTAGTGTTCTGTTACAAGTGGGTCACTGTTAGAGGCTTTATGTACTATTTAAGAACTAGGCAAGCCAATAAGGCTTTAGTAGTCAATATACGAGACTACAATAAGGATTATTAGGAGTATGGTGTTATTGTCAAGAACTGGCAATATGCCCCCTCCCCACTGGAGTAGCTTATAATGGTCCCAGATGTCCCCAATAAGTTTTTTGGCATAGGTTGTACTTTATTAATGATTTTTTTCTCTTTTTATTTGCATTTTGATATTTGCCGACAAACTTTGTCATTTTTTTTTTGTGCCAAGGAAAGTAAGAAAAGGTGCTCGAAGGAAGGTTAAATAAACCTCAACGACCTTAAGTTTTTGTGGGGTTTAAACTAGAAGATTAGAGAAGAGCATCCAAGGGATGAATCATTATTGTTAGAATATAAAAATTCCATCACATATTTTATTTCCCTACCTACAGTTGCTCTGCCCCCAATTGATGTCAACCTTGAAGATGATCCTGTGCCAATTTCTTCAGCGACTGAGTCTGCAGGTGGTGATGTTATTTCGAGAGTAACTTCTTCCTCATTTAAGTCCTTGGAAATTTATGAGATTCCTTTTTATCCTTATAAAGATATAACTAAGAGGAAGATGCCTAACTTAATGGGTGTCCCCCTATATCCTACCCCTTACAAGGTTGTTGATACTGATAAGAAGCCAACTGAAAAGAAGTTTAAGGAAAGTGACAAGAGGACTATTGGCACTTATGATACTCAGTATGAGGAGAACTAATAAGAGGATAAAGAGAGGTTTGCCTGATCCTTTAAAATAGGTCCAAAAGACATTAATCGAGCAGTAGGTCTTAACTGCTAAGAAGTCTGCTGACCAACATGAGTTGATGAGAAAAATTCAGGATGACCTTGACATTGGTTCAGCTTTTGTTGCTATTAACCCTAGATTGGCCAAGGGATAATTAAGTTTGGAACACTTCCTACTGATAGGGCTACTTCAGCCCCCATGCCCAGGCTTATGGTGAGTGAAAGGGATTTCCACAACTTGGCACTAGTAATTTCTCTTACTTTTCTACTATTTTCTTCATGATGATGTGTTATCTCTAATGTATTGTATTTTTCGTTTCTTGTAATTTCGGGTTGATTTTAACCAGATGATGAGAAGGATGATGAACTGCATTCTTCTCTAGGAGAAGTTGAAGAGGCCTTTGATGGTCTAAATAATTCTTTGACATAGTTTAGATGAGCCCTGGAGGAATAACAAAAGTTTTGGGAAGAAGAATTAAATAATGCCAATGATCGGGCCAAGACTGCTATAGGAAAAATAAAGGATTTCAAGGATAAAGATGAAGTTACTGAAGGTAGGGTCAAACTACCAAGGACAGACTTGTAGAAATCACTACTTAAGAAAATTCAAAATGACTAGTCTGACTTCTGAGGTTACTTCCTTGAAGTCGAAAGGCGAAATTTTCTTTGATAATGGCGAGAGAAGGCCATTTTTGCTACCTCTGCTCAAATTGAGTATGCCAAGAAGCTGTCCTTCAAGGAAAAGTGGACTAAGGCCTTAAAGTTGGTTGGCACCGAAGAAAGTTCTAAACTCCCTCATAAGGCATGATCGTAGTACTCCTCCCAACTTGGATTTGGAGTTTGATGATGAGGATAGGTCAGGATAATCTTCTATAGTGACTCCTGAGTCTTCTGTGGTGCCCAACACCAGCATCGACCTACCAGCTTCTTGCCAAGACCAGGATAAGGACAAGGAGACGATCTAGCCAGTTTACTATTATTTTTTGTTTATTTTTTTTATGATGTAGTAACTTTTGTACTTCAACTATCAATTAATAAAAGAATAACTTTTTTCCATCAACTGTTGTTCATACGATAGAATGTCATTGCTTTCTCATTGATTTATGTTATTTATTGCTTGTGTCGATATGATTTTTTAGACTTGGCATATAAAATTATATATATTTATGAATTTCTAGTTTGATGCTAGGAAGAAAGATATAGTTTCTACTGAATCTGACCTCCTAAGATGACGTAGGAACCTTTTAGAAGCTGGTCATGCTCCTATGTCCGAAGAAGACTTAATTGATTTGCTCGATCCAGATCTGTTTGACTATGTCAACAAGTCATAAATCCCCCTTCATTATTAGTTAGACAGGGATGTTGCAAATAATGCTACATATTATGAAATGATTGAGCAACTGCAAGATGATCATAAACTGTACCTTGATTTACTACATTCTGAATATAAGGCCAACTACAAAGCATTAAGTGAAGGCTGGGGTCTTGAAAAAAAGTTTAAGGACATTACTTTTGCTCTAAATAAGAAGGGGGTATCCTTGAAATAATATTTGGAGAATAGTAGGTCCATTATTGTAATGATGGAGAAAGAAAACAATGTCTTGAGATATGAACTTGACAACTTGAAGATATTATATACCACTGGTCCCGATGAGGGTGCTTCTTTTTTGGAGAATGAAAATGAATGGCCGTTGGAAGAATTAGAGGCACGACAGAAGAAAAAGACTAAACTTGGTAAAACTTCTAGGAAGAGGATAGTTATTGGACCAACTACTGATGAAGAAAGAACTAAGAAAATCCTTGCTGACCAAGCTTCCCAGTTAAAAGCCAAAGATAATTCCATTACAACCAAGCTACCCAACTGAAAGCCAAAGATAGTTTTCTTAAGAAACTTAAAAACCAGGTGGAGAGGTTGACCTTTTAATTCCACAAACAGCCTAGGGAAAGCCTTAGCTAACATGGATGGTGACCTTTCTCAAAGTAATCGTGAGGGATATAAATAGGGATGGGCCAATTTGATGTAGTATGATCAGAACACTAATTTATCGTAGTGGAATGTCCAAGGTTTTTGGGACTGTGATAAAACTCAATTCAAGTTGGACACTAAAGGATTCCTCCTAATTCTATTTCCCAATGTTCGGTAACTAAATATTTACGGGATTATGGCCTTCATGACGAGCTTGAAATAGTTCTCCCTCCTTATTTAATTGATAGGCTGAGTAGCAGCAATAGGCAAATGTTAATGGATTTTAACACAATCAACTCTCCATATACTCTTTATGGCCCTCCTTCATGAATGGACAAGGCACAAGGAAAGAGTCCGATAGAATAATAATAAATTTCTATTTCCTGTACTGGAATTTTCTCACTTATTTTTAATACATTTTGATAAATGAAATGGATTTCAATTTGAATTTTGTTTATTCTAGATTATGTTTGTTATTAATCTTTTTTACCGACTAGGTAGACTGTATAAAGATTAGTTAATCGTCTTATAGATTAAATAACCTACTCAAATATTTAATATATGATTCATGTTTCAATCATGTATACGGCCTTAGATTTGACTAATGCACTTAGATAAAACTATAAATAGATTTATTGTACTAAGTTACAATATTAGTTATCAGTGGAGACCAAGTGTATTAGGAATATATAATTATTCTAGATTTTAACCTGGCCGGGTAAAATTTCTAATTAAAAAATTTTATGGACTTCTTGTTCGTGACTTACCAAGGACAAATCAGACATGAAGTCTAACTATTCTAAAGGTGGAAAAGTTTGGAATAATTTGAAGCATGCTCTATTGGTGAGGAACTTTTTGAAAACTTTTATGAAGTCGCAAAAGTTTGAACCATGCCCTATTCGGCGAGGAAATTTTTGAAAACTTTTCTGAAGTTGAAAAAGCATGGAAAAGTTTGAACCATGCCCATTTCGGCGAGGCATTTTTTGAAGACTTTTCTAAATTAAAATTGCTCATATTAATTAGGTGTAAGCACCATACTCTAAAAAACAAAACACGAAAATGATTTATAGTAGAGAAAAAATAAATTTCATTAATTTGAATAAGCAAGTACATTAAGGACTGAATTTTCAAACTGAATTACTGATAATACTTGTGTAGATCATCTCTGTTCCAAGGATTCCTGGATTCTTCCCCCTCCAAAGTCTCCAATTGATAGGTTTCTAGTCAGCTAATTACCAAGATACGGTATGCACCATGAAATTAGGCTCCGACTGATTATTCATCTGGATTACTTTCTTAAGTATTAGGTCTCCTTGCTTTAAGTTGTTCGGCTTGACCCTTTGATTATTAAACCTTGTAATCCTTTGTTAATAGGTAGCCATCCGAATAACATCATCATCTTTTTACTTATTCTATCATGTCCGGATCTAGTCGCCTTGCTTTGTTGGGTGAATCAAATTTCAATACTCTATGAGTGAGCAAACATATTTCCACTAGAACTCTTGCCTCAGTGCCAAAAGCTAGCATGTATGGGGTTTCTCCTGTTGTTGTTCTTAGAGTAGTTTAGTATTCCCAAAGAACACTTTGGAGTTTACGAATCCAGCTACCTTTAGCCTCATCCAACCTTTTATTCAACCCATCTAGCAAGGTTTTGTCGGTAATTTATGTTTGGCCATTGCGTTGTGGATGCCCAGGTGCTGAATGAAAGTTTTGGATGCCTAGCCGAATACGATAATCATCAAATTCATCATTATCAAACTAAGTTCCATGGTCTACGATGAAGGCATAAGTCATTCGATATTTGAAAATAACTGCTTCCATATGAACTCGAATAACCTCTCATAAGGAGCATCGATTGGTAAAATAATTAATGGCTACGACTAGGTATTTGAATCTTCCTTTGGTGGTATGCAATGGTTCAACCAAGTCAATTCCCCATATAGAAAAAGGTCATGGATAAGTGATTGGTGTTAGGTTTTTCCTGGTCTTCTTTTTGTGGTAGAAAACTTCTGGAATTTATGACGCTTCTTGATGAAAGCAAAACAATCTTCTTTCATCGTTGGCCAGTAGTAACCCCGCATGGCTATCCATTGCCTCAGAGACCTTCCAGCTTCATGTGATCCACATAATCCTTTATTAACCTCTTTAATCAAATCATTCACTTCATTTGGATGAACACAACGAATTCCTTTATCTAGCACATAACTGGCTACTTTATACGTTATATTCTTAGCTTCCTTCTAGTCAGACGATAGTGTTCCTCTTTTAATGTAATCTCTAATTAGTTTCATCCACGAGGGACCTAATTTCACAGACATAATGTTGATTTACATCCCATCAATGCTTTTGTGTGTAATAATCTCCACTAGGATTGTTTCTTTGAGTACTATTAGAGTCACTGAATCAAGTCGATAAATATCATCTTCTCGGGCATTCTCAAGTCTGGGAATTCTCACTATTTTGATTAAAGTGATCAGTGAGATAACCTCCATTGAGTTCTTTTCATATCTCATCATAGTTTCTCTTTTCACACAATAAATTTGCTGTATTTTATTAATAATCAGTTGAGAATCACTATATACTAGTACCTGGTCGGCGCCTAGTGATGAAGCTAAGTCTAGTCCTGTGATCAAAGCTTCATATTCAACCTCATTTTGGGAAGCCTTAAATTGGAATCTCTGTGCATATTCCACTTCCAAATTATCCAGAGTGTTGATAATGAGGCATGATCCACTTCCAGTAGTACATGAGGATCCATCTACAAATAACTCCTAAGTTGGGATGTCCTTAGAGAAATTTTCTTATATCAGTACTCTATTCTAGAATACCTTATTACTTTGTTGCAATTTTTCTTAAGGAGCACAACTCAGGCTGGTCGGCCACACTCTTTGTTTTCTTTTGGGATAATCTCTCTTTCGTAGAAGTCTTCTCAATAAGCAAAGGTGGATTATGTTTCTCCTCTGCATATACAAATTCGATAATAAAGTCTGCCACTACTTGGACTTTTATAGCAACTCTAGGTTTGTAAAAAACTTCATATTCTTCCAATTCAACTTTCCAAACATTAACCTTCTAGACATTTCAAATTTGTGCAACGTTTGTTGCAGAGGAAAATCCATGTAGAGAACAATAGTGTGGGGTTGGAAGTATGGCCTCATCATCCTAGATGCTTCAATAAGAGATAGGGATAACTTCTCCAAGCATGGAAACATGGTTTTTACTCCTCGTAATGCTTTGATGATGTAATACACAGGTCTTTAGACTCCACCATCTAGTCGTATCAAGGCTGAACTGCCGACTGTGAAACAACCAAGTATAAGTATGATTTTTCTCCCAAAACTAGTCAAAAAAAGAGCGGGGGAGATCCAAAATACTTCTTCAACTCCAAGAAGGCCTTTTCACATTCATCATTTCACTCAAAATTCTTTCTCAGCACCTTGAAGAATGGAAGACACTTTTCAGTTGGCCGGGAGACAAAACGGTTCAATGCAACTACTCTTCCTGCCAGCTTTTGAACTTCGTTCTTGTTAGTTAGGGACTACATTTCAATCAAGGCTTTAATATTATCGGGGTTGGAATTTATTCCCATTTAATTAAAAATGTACACTAAGAACATCCCATCATGTACTCCGAAGATAAATTTTGTTGGATTGAGCTTCATTTGGTGCTTTTCTAATTAATCAAAGGTTAGAGCCATGTCTGCTCTGTTGTCGGTAGAATGTTTTCTCTTGGTGAGCATATCATCTATATATACCTCCATGTTTTTATCTATATAATCCTCAAAAACCTTATTCACTAGTCTTTTATAGGTAGCTCCAGTATCTTTCAACCCAAAAGTCATGACATTACAATAATAAGTTCCTAGGCTAGTAATAAAGGAAGTGATTTTCGCATCATCCATAAAATCGAGTAACTCATGACCTGCTGTAGCATTGACTAATTAATAAATCCTAGGTAAAGGAAAATGATCTTTTGGACATGCTTTATTGAGATTTGTAAAATCTACACACATATAGCACTTGTCATTTTTCTTCTTGACAATCACCACACTAGCCAACTAATTAGGGTACCAAACATGTTTAATTAACTGTCCTCGCTGTAGTTTCTCACCTTCCTCCTAGATTGTTGCATTCTTCTCCACACTAAAGACTCTTCAACTTTGCTTAATAATCTTAGACCTGGATAAATATTGAGTTGATAGCACATGAAGTTCGGATTAATACTCGGTATATCTTCATGGCTTCAAGAAAAAACATTTTTCCTTTCTCTAAGGAACATGATTAACTACTATTTGAGAGAAGGAGATAGCTTATACCGATCTAAGTGGTTTTTTCTATTTTCTCATCATCTAACACAATAACTTTTCTTTCTTCCATAACTTGTCCTTTTATCAGTTGTTCTTCTTCTAGAGGATCTAGAGTATTAATGTGGAAAGTGGCGGTGTTTTTCATGCATCTCTTGTTGGTCAACTGATGTATAATAACATTCTTCAGCATCTTTTTGGATGCCATTTACTATGATAACTCCATAATTCATTGAAAACTTCATGCGTTGATGCACTGTAAATGGAGCATCCTCTAACTCTAATTGATTCCCACTATTCCCAGGATGATGTTGTAAGCTAACACGAAATTATTATCTAATAAAAATAAGAGAATTTTTCTCTCCTACTCGTAGGTCAGGTGCCGACCAAGACTTCCAGCTTGATGGTTCCTAATGGGTACACTTTCTCTCTTGAAAATTCATTGAGAGGTCTATGATATGGTTTCAGTTTGCTGATTTTGAGCCCTAGGTTATCCAAAAATTTATAAAATATTACATCAGTCGAGATCATATTGTCAACAAAGATCCTTGTAACTGTGCCATGAAGAACTATGCATGTGATAATCAATGGATCATCATAAGGATAAAGAATACCACTCAGATCATTCTTGAAAAACCTAATCACTAACCTATCTCTATTAAATTTCCTCGGTCGACTATCACTAGATTCAACCATATCAATTTGTCCAACAGTTCGGCAGGCATTTACTTAATTCAAATAAGCTTTCCTTTCTACTATGGCATCTTCTCCTCTAGCATCACCACCTTCAATGAAATGGCATCCAAAGGATATCATGCCGACCTCCACCTATGCCTCATCAAGCTTCTTTGGTAAGTCTGGATCTTCTTTAATATCATCATTTCTTGCTCTTTTATTGTCATCCCTTGCTTGGGTTGGGGATTTATGTCTCTTTCGATCATTTCTATTGTCATTTCGATCAACAAACTTTCCCAACTTTCTTCGTAAAATAAAATTTTCAATCTTATTCTTTAGTGAAATGAATTTGTTGGTGTTGTGCCCATAATCCCTATGGAAATCATAGTATTTGGACTTATCCTATTTTTTTTTAACTTTCTAGGCCAATTCCAATCTCAGTTTCCTTTGATCTCCTCTAGGGTATAGTGAACACGCTTGTTAAGCGGGGTATATCCGTCATACTTTTTTATTCGATCCAACTTATTATTTTTCGAATTCATTTTGAAAGAATTAGAATTTTTTTCTTCCCTTCTCCCTTGGAATCCTTGGCTGCCATAACTTACTCGGCATCGTAAAGATCTTTAGCGAGCAACCCACTCATAAGTTATGCAATGATTATTTTTCCTCGTAATCTACCCCCTCTAGTTTTTCATTATTAAAGCGAGCAATATTTTCTCTTGGCTTTTGTCGCACGGTCAAGGGATGAGTGACACTATTTATCGTCTTAGCCTAGAAAAAAGTTATCAAAGAACAACTCAAGTAGCTGATGAAAAATAGAAATTTTACCTCTGCGAGATTATTGTACCAAATCTGAGTTGGTCCTACGATGGATGGAGAAAACTATATATATCAACTCGTTGGGCACTTAGTAGATTTCAGCAGCATCTTGATATTACTCTATGTTTAAGACAAGATTGGTTTTCTCATTATATTTGGGGGTAATCACTGGTGGCTTGAATTTGGAAGGTGTGGGGTATTCCACAATTGCTTGGATTAAAGGCGATCCTTTGATGAAACTTCTTTGCAATGGATTCTTTATTTTTGACATTTCTCCTAGCTGATCCTTCAAGTGTTACATGGATCCCTTCTAATAATGTTACTCTGGTTTAGACTAGGCCGAAGTAGATTTAGCAACTTTATTGTGCCTATGTGCTAAACTCTCCTCGTGAGAGGTCTGCTCGGCATGCATATAGCCCCTCATGCTGGCCGTAGATCATGTGGAGCCTTCTTGATATTCACAATGATGATCCTGCTCCCTATTATGTCCTCTTGTTACTCAAGGTCCTAGCCGATCCAAAGCAGAATCCCTTCTTAAACTTTCCAAGACACTTGGTCTTTATTTGGAAAAGATCCACAATCATTGTAATTAGTTGACTAGAATAAAGAAGTTGTGCTAGGGAAATATGACCTATCCTGAGAAGAATGAGAATGGTAACTTCTTTCATGGCTAACTGGTGGTGGTGGTGGCATATACTTTATGGAATTAGAGGACTTAGATTTCATGGTCTGAGATAATTTCTTAACAGCCTCATGCATCGATTCTTGACCTTTCGAAAGGTTGAGAAGAATTCTGTGTAAATCTATCGCACTAGGAGGAGCGGATGTAATGATGTTGTTGCCTTCATTGCAAGTGCTATTTTTAGTACCATTCATTTCTTTAGAGATAAAGAAATAAAACAAATGGTATAAAACAATGACAAACAAACATTCCCACAGATGGATCCTATCTGTTGATGTTTAAAAATGGACTAACTCCAATTTTATAATAACATATAAAAATAAGAGAAGTAATTTAAACCAAACACAAGAGATAATTAATTTAGAGTGATTCAGCTATAAAATAGCCTACATCCACTGTTGTTGTTATCCAGTAAGGGTGCAAAACTCTAAAGATGGAGTGTCTTTATATTGCAAAGCATTCACATCTATGTCTAATAAGCAAAACTCTTGGAATTTATTGTTGGATGGAATTCCCATCCGAGTAACTATTGTTATTCCTGTTGGTTGGCCTTCTGAAGTTGGTCCGCATTCCAACCGACTAAGTGTCTATGAAGCCGATCAAGGAGCGTGGTCAGCCACGCTGAATGACAAGTGTACATTTATCATTGCTAGACGTGGGAGTATAATTTTTACATACAACACTCACCCTTTTTGGTTAGGAATAGACAAAATAAGATTGCATAAATAAATACTTCCCAAAAAATGAATCTACCCATAAATGTCTGATCATAAGATACTAATACTAAACAAAGGGAAGCAGGAATAAATCATGTAACGGTGTAAAGTATAACAAGTTTGAAATATGGAAAATCAAGCGTAAAGAATCCAAAAGATCAAGAAAGTGATAATTATGGACTAAATGTAAACAAAAAAGACTCAAAATCCCATACCATATATAATATATGCAAAATATATCAAAGAAAATCCGGCACACATATATAGGTATAAATAACCACAGAACATGACACAAACCACACAATTTTTACAAACTAGTATAGTATCAATGTGTCCAAATGTCTGGAATGGAATGAATGGATGTGAACTAGTAACAAAACAATTATAACCCAAATACTAAAATATGATCAAGAAGTTATAATTGATCGCAAAACTTTATCAAACTAAGCTTTAGCCTCAATTGACAAATAAAGTTGTACTTGATGAACAAAACAAGCATAATGAACACAAGCCTAGAATATTGATGATTATATAAACTAATAGCATCATGACAAGATAAGCATAACTAGGTATCATTTTGAAAACCCGTTGATCTTCAACTAAACTCGCTTAAGAAATAAACATGATCGTTTTTCATTATATTCTCTTCTTTTCTTTTAAAGTGATTTCGTTTGAATGATCAGGAAAAATAAACTATTTGGCCCCTTTTTGTCATATTTTTCTTTTTATTGCCTTTATTTTTTTCTTGTCTTTTTGAACGATGCCTTTCACATTAAGTTCACATGCCTCTCGCAGCCTTTTCCCATGTACACTCATTATTTTTTTCAATAATAAACAAACTCTCACGGGAAACGGTTCTTACATGCACAAATCATCCTTAGTCAAATCAACATGTAGATGACAACATTGATAGGAGAACATCTCACAAAGATAAAAAAATACATCATGAAGTCAAAATCCAATAAGCTGATGCATGTGTGTGTGGAGGTGTAAACAAAGTCGAATCCATAAAGAAAGTCAGGTTCAAAACAACTTCATAAACATGGTTAACATCAATCTAATAATCTAAAGTCATAACCAAATGTCTAAGCCACATGGAAATTTCATACTGAATTGGATTAAAACACACCAATATGCGATACCAAATGTGTAAAACTAGACTACACAAAAATCAAAAATCTTTTTTAAATTTTCAAAAATTTATAAAACCTAAAATCTTTTGGTATTTATTAATTTGAATTAATAAAAGAAAAATAAAATACAAAAAGTAAACATGTCATAACACTAGCAAACATACATCATGAAGAAAAACTAGTGTATGACAAAAAAAACCATGCAAGCAATCGACCGTAAGGAATAGAATGTGAAGAATCATGTGCAAGCATACGAGAATAAACCAACTTAACATTTAGCATCTCCACAACATATTTCCTAACCCAAACCAATGTGTACCTAACTCGAGGGTTATGGTAATCAAAGAGACACTATCCTTAAAATTCCTAGGACCTCCTCCAAGGTCAAAAGAAAAATGCCTAAGGTGACCTTTCCTACAATAATGCGAACATGTATAAACTGGAGGCAAGTAACCTATGGGTTGACCTTTTCTAACTTTCTTTGTTTTGGTTGACCCTCTAAAATAAACAATGGTTTTGGCTTTAACAGACCAAGCATAAGAACAAGACGAGCCATTATCATCACTAGTCAAACTACTCGAGTCTTTTAAATCATCTCTTGACTTCAAAATTTTTGACTTCAAAATTTTAGACTCGAGCAAAGAATTAGACTCTTCCAATTTTAGGAACTCCTTCTTCATATTTTCAATCATTCCTAAAGTTTTATCTCTCCCCCCTCAATGAAACCAAAGTTATCCCTGTGAGTCTTCTCACGTTCCTTATAATCATTAATTATATTATATTTATCCTTATTGGCACAAATATAAACCCAAGAATTTTTCAAGTCCTCTAATTCTCTCTCCAAAACAAGGACTCTATTCTCACTCTCGTCCTTAAACAATTTTAAAGATTTAAAGTCATCATATAATGCAACAAACATCTCATTAATGATATCTCTTTGAATTTGAAATGCTTACATATATTCAATCATATTTTTAAAACGAGAATTTTCTTCTTCAATAATTTCAATTCTTTTTGCAAACTTCAAATTCAAGCAATTTAATTCCTTAAATCTAGGAGAATCCATCAAGAGAAAAACAAAACAAGACAAGATAGAGAAAAACTAAATAACCACTCAAAAATAAGGATCTAGACAATAGCTAATTACAACCTGCTCTGATACCAATTTGAGAATGCCATGGGAGGATCAAATAAATACAAGTTCAATATTTTTATGTTTTTCCAATTTTAATGATTGAACTAAACCAAATCAAACCTAGCACCAATTAAACATTTCTTATGAAAACCAATTTACGAAATTTTATCTTTTACCCTAAACATGCATCTAAGTGATAACAAATAAATTAAATAAACCAAACCATAAGTAAACGTCTTTGTATGAGGAATCCACTAAGGGAAAAAACCTCCGACAGCCCAACCAGAGAATCACTATGATATGGTTTTATAAAAAAATAGATATTATACTTACACAACGAATCGATCCCCCGAAGTTTTGATGCTCTTCTATCTTCAACCACTCCTCCATAGTGCAACACAAGACAATGCAATACAGGAGTTCACTACGCAAGTTCCACAACACATGAGTCCATGTGTGCCTCAGTATCCACCGATACAGCTCGACAACCACCTAGGGATAGGAACACAGAGTACACCTCTTCTTCCCTGAAATTAACATGTATAGAGTCCACCACCATAAAACATGTTCTTCAAATGATCGATTAAATAAACAAGGCGCCCAAATAAGATCTCAAAGTTTATGAGTTATGAATCTTGGATCTTGTAAACAAAAGGGTGAAACTTTTGGAGTTAGAAATTTTAAAACAGGTTTTCTTTTCGTTTTCATCATAAGTTCATCTCTAAAAATAAAAATGATTTTTGAAAATTCTTTTATTGAAAGGTTAAGGCGACGCATCGTTCGAACGATTTTGAGGTGTCGTTCGAACAAGATTCCTTCTCGTTTCTAACGACCTCAACAAAATCAAAACAGTACTCTTTGTCTGAAGCTCGTTTAAAGATGTGGATCAAACAACCTAAGGATGTCTTTTGAATGACTAAAACTATTTTTAAAGTTTTCCTACACTAAACTCAGAAAATAAATTTTTGAAAAAATTAAGTTCCAAATAATTTTAAAAATATAACACCTTTTTAAAAAATTCTAATGACTCATACAACAATATATGTTCATACCTACAAGATCCTAGATATATGCGAAGACAAACGTGTTATGGTAAACACGACTTAGAATATGCACTATTCAAAGCTTTGTCGCTACGTCTTCATCAAACAATGTTATAACCTCATGGGATCACAACTCATAGTCTATCCTATGACTCAAACATGAAATTTGTCCTTACACGTGATAAGGGGTGCACATTACATCCCCTACCATGTATAAAAGGAACAACCATCTTCATTGTAGACCATGTGATATATGACATTTCAATGTTACTCTGGTAAACTTGAGAGGAGAGAGAGAAATATTGTAAACATTGTATTCCGTGGAATATCATCCATTATTTAGAGTGAAAATGACTTTCATCCCTTATGGATGTAGAATGAGAAGTTGAACCACATATATCTCTTGTTCATCTATCTTTTATCTCACTTTTCTCTTTACTACTACTATTTGCATACCTAACTGAATCACTTTAATGTTTATATACTAAATTATTGTTCATCATCTTCTTATTATTGAGTCATATCTATTGGGTTTGTATTCTTAAAACCCTGATTAATGATATTTATTATCTATTAATAACGAATTTTAGTATCTTATTTTTTTATATATACATCATGTTTGTAGGATGAATCACAAAAGATTCTGATTTTAGTGATATTGAATAGTTCATTGCTTAGATATGGAGTTGGTATTCTATCAATAAAGTTGTATGTACAATCCTCATAATTTATTTTGACTATGAGAACCTGTCTGATGGTTTTGTAACTTGTGTGATATTTTAAAGAATATTGTACCGATACATCAGAAATGTATTAAATAAGACCCCATAGTGAGATTCAAGTCTAGGTGCTAACTAAATTTGGCTTACACAATCTCACAATTTGCAAATAGTGCATGGACTCTTAATCCCATGGAATATGAGAATCATACTATTGATATAATTATTTCTTTGATTTTATAAGGGTGGAATTAAATTTATTGGGTCAATAATCTCCTTAGGTTGGTCAATTATTGTGTAAATATGTCTGAGATCATATTCCATTAGAATCCATGTGAAGGAGATTTTATGGATTGTTATGTAACAACCCACGTAATTTTGGACTATTTTAATTAATTTCTGGAAAATGGAGGAAAATAAATTTTTGATAAAATTATTTTTATTGCTCGAATATGTTGGTTATTATTTTTAAAGGTGAGAATTTCAAGCGGTTTCGAAATCGGAGTTAAAATGGATTTTAAAACGGATTTTAAAATGTTTTTAACTCTTGGAATTCTAAGTCCGTGACCATTAAGTAATTTTCAAGAGTTGTTTTGACTTCCAACTCTTCATTTCTTTGAATTATTTAAAGAAGTCTTTTGGATTCAAACTCTTCATTTCTTTGCATTACAAAAGGAAGTCTTGGACAACCCTTTTAACCTACTTTTGGCACAAATTTTGGCAGTAAATATATTTTATATTCCTCTTCTTTTTATATACACATTGGCCCTTGAGATTTGTGAGTTCAAACCTTAGATTAGAGGTGCTCTTGGGGCCATTTTTGAGGATGTTCTTAGAGGGGATTGTGTAGATCTTTTGAGTTGATCTTGAGGATGTGATCGTTGGTTTCTCATCATAATTTGAATTATGGAGTTTTACACAATATGCTCCTTAAATCTCGCGAGTGTCATTCTCTTTGAATTCTTGTTTAATTGAACTCATAATTGAATTGATAAATTCATTGAAATATGGAAAATAATTGTTGAAATTATTTTGATTCATGTGGTATCATAATATTGTTGATGAGCACGTTGTCATGAGATTTTAATATGGCACGGATGTTGGGCACCCACCAAAATTCCTGTTTCCCGGGCTATGGCTTGATAAAGCATATACGGATGTGGTGAGGCCTGGTGACCCGCTTAAAGTATTGTTCAGAAATTATATTGATAAATGCTTTGAGATTTTCATTTTGATTTGAAAATTCGTACTCGTGTTGTTACGTTTTATTCGTTGCTAATCCGTATTTGTTGAGCATAATTCCTGTCGTATTGTGTACTTCCCCATATTTCCTTTTAGTTGGAAGGTTAGCATGGATTGAGTGCTATGGACCAATTGGGATGATTTTAGCGTGGAGTATTTGAGAAGAATTGTATTTATTTGATGTATAGAGCTTTGGAGATTTGTATTTTTTATTCGAGTTAGATAGTTGTAATTTTTATTCGAGAGAGTAGTCGTATTCGAAGAATTGAAATTAGTGGATTTATATTATTGTGGGTTTATTTAGATGCTCTATACCTTGTCACTTGTGGATTGGGATTTCTTTTATCGCATTAGCGCTCCATTCGCTCTCCCCGGGCGGGCTGGGTGTTACAAATGGTATCAAAGCTTAGGTATACGGTAACCCTCGGGGCTTGGGTTTTGGGTTCATTGCATGGTTAGCAATTTTTGGAGACAAAATTTTTTAGGTGATATTCATGTTAGGCACCTAGATTTGATGTGAGGAAATTATTTTTGAAGATGAGATTAATTTTGGAGATGTGATTTATTTTTGGAGTTAGTGGCCTAATTTGGAGAGTTAGGCATTCAGCGAATTTCAAGGGCGAAATTCCATTGTTAGTGCAGAAGTGTAACAACCTGCGTAATTTCGGGCTATTTTAATTAATTTCTGGAAAATGGAGGAAAATAAAGTTTTTCATAAAATTATTTTTATTGCTCGAATATGTTGGTTATTATTTTTAAAGGCGATAATTACAAGCGCTTTCGAAATCGGAGTTAAAACGGATTTTAAAATGATTTTAAAATGTTTTTAACTCTTGGAATTCTAAGTCGGTGACCATTAAGTAATTTTCAAGAGTTGTTTTGACTTCCAACTCTTCATTTCTTTGCCTTATTTAAAGAAGTCTTTTGGATTCCAACTCTTCATTTCTTTACATTACAAAAGGAAGTCGTGGACATCCATTTTAACCTACTTTTGGCACAAATTTTTGCAGGAAATATATTTTAAATTCCTCTTGCTTTTATATACACATTGGCCCTTGAGATTTGTGAGTTCAAACCTTAGATTAGAGGTGTTCTTAAAGCCATTTTTGAGGATGTTCTTGGAGGGGATTTTGTAGATCTTTTGAGTTGATCTTGAGGATGTGATCGTTGGTTTCTCATCATGGTTTGAATTATGGGGTTTTACACAATATGCTCCTTAAATCTCGCGAGTGTCATTCTCTTTGAATTCTTGTGTAATTGAACTCATATTTGAATTGATAAATTCAATGAAATCTGAAAAATAATTGTTGAAATTATTTTGATTCATGTGGTATCATTATATTGATCATGAGCACGTTGTCATGAGATTTTAATATGGCACGGATGTTGGGCACCCGCCAAAATTCCTGTTTCCCGGGCTATGGCTTGATAAAGCATATACTGATGTGGTGAGGCCTGGTGACCCGGTTAAAGTGTTGTTGAGAAATTATATTGATAAATGCTTTGAGATTTGCATTTTGATTTGAATATTCGTACTTGTGTTGTTACATTTTATTCGTTGTTAATCCGTATTTGTTGAGCATAATTCCTGTCGTATTGTGTACTTCCCCCTATTTTCTTTTAGTTGACAGGTTAGCGTGGATTGAGCGCTATGGAACAATTGGGATGATTTTAGTGTGGAATATTTGAGAAGAATTGTATTTATTTGATGTATAGAGCTTTGGCGATTTGTATTTTTTATTCGAGTTAGATAGATCTAATTTTTTTTCGAGAGACTAGTTCTATTTGAAGAATTGAAATTAGTGGATTTATATTATTGTGGGTTTATTTAGATGCTCTATACCTTGTCACTTGTGGATTTGGATTTCTTTTATCGCATTAGCGCTCCGTTCGCTCTCCCCGGGCGGGCGGGGTGTTACAAATGGTATCAAAGCTTAGGTATACGACAACCCTCGGGGCTTGGGTTTTGGGTTCATTGCGTGGTTAGCAATTTTTGGAGAAAAAATTTTGTAGGCGATATTCATGTTAGGCATCTAGATTAGATGTGAGGAAATTATTTTTGGAGACGAGATTAATTTTGGAGATGTGATTTATTTTTGGAGTTAGTGGCCTAATTTTGAGAGTTAGGCATTCAGCGAATTTCGAGGGCGAAATTCCATTGTTAGTGGAGAAGTGTAACAACCCGTGTAATTTTGGGCTATTTTAATTAATTTCTGGAAAATGGAGGAAAATAAAGTTTTTCATAAAATTACTTTTATTGCTCGAATATGTTGGTTATTATTTTTAAAGGCGATAATTTCAAGCGGTTTCGAAATCGAAGTTAAAACGGATTTTAAAATGATTTTAAAATGCTTTTAACTCTTGGAATTCTAAGTCGGTGACCATTAAGTAATTTTCAAGAGTTGTTTTGACTTCCAACTCTTCATTTCTTTGCCTTATTTAAAGAAGTCTTTTGGATTCCAACTCTTCATTTCTTTGCATTACAAAAGGAAGTCGTGGACAACCCTTTTAACCTACTTTTGGCACAAATTTTGGCAGTAAATATATTTTATATTCCTCTTCTTTTTATATACACATTGGCCCTTGAGATTTGTGAGTTCAAACCTTAGATTACAGGTGTTCTTGGGGCCATTTTTGAGGATGTTCTTGGACGGGATTTTGTAGATATTTTTATTTGATCTTGAGGATGTGATCGTTGATTTCTCAACATGGTTTGAATTATGGAGTTTTACACAATATGCTCCTTAAATCTCGCGAGTGTCATTCTCTTTGAATTCTTGTTTAATTGAACTCATATTTGAATTGATAAATTCAATGAAATCTGAAAAATAATTGTTGAAATTATTTTGATTCATGTGGTATCATTATATTGTTGATGAGCACGTTGTCATGAGATTTTAATATGGCACGGATGTTGGGCACCCGCCAAAATTCCTGTTTCCCGGGCTATGACTTGATAAAGCATATACGGATGTGGTGAGGCCTGGTGACCCGGTTAAAGTGTTGTTGAGATATTATATTGATAAATGCTTTAAGATTTACATTTTGATTTGAATATTCGTACTCGTGTTGTTACGTTTTATTCATTGCTAATCTGTATTTGTTGAGCATAATTCCTCTCGTATTGTGTACTTCCCCATATTTTCTTTTAGTTGACAGGTTAGCGTGGATTGAGCGCTATGGACCAATTGGGATGATTTTAGCGTGGAGTATTTGAGAAGAATTTTATTTATTTGATGTATAGAGCTTTGGAGATTTGTATTTTTTATTCGAGTTAGATAGTTGTAATTTTTATTCGAGAGAGTAGTCGTATTCGAAGAATTGAAATTAGTGGATTTATATTATTGTGGGTTTATTTAGATGCTCTATACCTTGTCACTTGTGGATTTGGATTTCTTTTATCGCATTAGCGCTCCGTTCGCTCTCCCCGGGCGGGCTGGGTGTTACAAATGGTATCAAAGCTTAGGTATACGGTAACCCTCGGGGCTTGGGTTTTGGGTTCATTGCATGGTTAGCAATTTTTGGAGACAAAATTTTTTAGGTGATATTCATGTTAGGCACCTAGATTTGATGTGAGGAAATTATTTTTGAAGACGAGATTAATTTTGGAGATGTGATTTATTTTTGGAGTTAGTGGCCTAATTTGGAGAGTTAGGCATTCAGCGAATTTCGAGGGCGAAATTCCATTGTTAGCGTAGAAGTGTAACAACCCGCGTAATTTTGGGCTATTTTAATTAATTTCTGGAAAATGGAGGAAAATAAAGTTTTTCATAAAATTATTTTTATTGCTCGAATATGTTGGTTATTATTTTTAAAGGCGATAATTACAAGCGCTTTCGAAATCGGAGTTAAAACGGATTTTAAAATGATTTTAAAATGTTTTTAACTCTTGGAATTCTAAGTCGGTGACCATTAAGTAATTTTCAAGAGTTGTTTTGACTTCCAACTCTTCATTTCTTTGCCTTATTTAAAGAAGTCTTTTGGATTCCAACTCTTCATTTCTTTACATTACAAAAGGAAGTCGTGGACATCCATTTTAACCTACTTTTGGCACAAATTTTTGCAGGAAATATATTTTAAATTCCTCTTCTTTTTATATACACATTGGCCCTTGAGATTTGTGAGTTCAAACCTTAGATTAGAGGTGTTCTTAGGGCCATTTTTGAGGATGTTCTTGGAGGGGATTTTGTAGATCTTTTGAGTTGATCTTGAGGATGTGATCGTTGGTTTCTCATCATGGTTTGAATTATGGGGTTTTACACAATATGCTCCTTAAATCTCGCGAGTGTCATTCTCTTTGAATTCTTGTGTAATTGAACTCATATTTGAATTGATAAATTCAATGAAATCTGAAAAATAATTGTTGAAATTATTTTGATTCATGTGGTATCATTATATTGATCATGAGCACGTTGTCATGAGATTTTAATATGGCACGGATGTTGGGCACCCGCCAAAATTCATGTTTCCCGGGCTATGGCTTGATAAAGCATATACTGATGTGGTGAGGCCTGGTGACCCGGTTAAAGTGTTGTTGAGAAATTATATTGATAAATGCTTTGAGATTTGCATTTTGATTTGAATATTCGTACTTGTGTTGTTACGTTTTATTCGTTGCTAATCCGTATTTGTTGAGCATAATTCCTGTCGTATTGTGTACTTCCCCCTATTTTCTTTTAGTTGACAGGTTAGCGTGGATTGAGCGCTATGGACCAATTGGGATGATTTTAGCGTGCAGTATTTGAGAAGAATTGTATTTATTTGATGTATAGAGCTTTGGAGATTTGTATTTTTTATTCGAGTTAGATAGTTCTAATTTTTATTCGAGAGACTAGTTCTATTTGAAGAATTGAAATTAGTGGATTTATATTATTGTGGGTTTATTTAGATGCTCTATACCTTGTCACTTGTGGATTTGGATTTCTTTTATCGCATTAGCGCTCCGTTCGCTCTCCCCGGGCGGGCGGGGTGATACAAATGGTATCAAAGCTTAGGTATACGACAACCCTCGGGTCTTGGGTTTTGGGTTCATTGCGTGGTTAGCAATTTTTGGAGACAAAATTTTGTAGGTGATATTCATGTTAGGCATATAGATTAGATGTGAGGAAATTATTTTTGGAGACGAGATTAATTTTGGAGATGTGATTTATTTTTGGAGTTAGTGGCCTAATTTTGAGAGTTAGGCATTCAGCGAATTTCGAGGGCGAAATTCCATTGTTAGTGGAGAAGTGTAACAACCCGCGTAATTTTGGGCTATTTTAATTAATTTCGGGAAAATGGAGGAAAATAAAGTTTTTCATAAAATTATTTTTATTGCTCGAATATGTTGGTTATTATTTTTAAAGGCGATAATTTCAAGCGATTTCGAAATCGGAGTTAAAACGGATTTTAAAATGATTTTTAAATGTTTTTAACTCTTGGAATTCTAAGTCGATGACCATTAAGTAATTTTCAAGAGTTGTTTTGACTTCCAACTCTTCATTTCTTTGCCTTATTTAAAGAAGTCTGTTGGATTCCAACTCTTCATTTCTTTACATTACAAAAGGAAGTCGTGGACATCCATTTTAACCTACTTTTGGCACAAATTTTTGCAGGAAATATATTTTATATTCCTCTTCTTTTTATATACACATTGGACCTTGAGATTTGTGAGTTCAAACCTTATATTAGAGGTGTTCTTGGAGGGGATTTTGTAGATCTTTTGAGTTGATCTTGAGGATGTGATCGTTGGTTTCTCATCATGGTTTGAATTATGGGGTTTTACACAATATGCTCCATAAATCTCGCGAGTGTCATTCTCTTTGAATTCTTTTTTAATTGAACTCATATTTGAATTGATAAATTCAATGAAATCTGAAAACTAATTGTTGAAATTATTTTGATTCATGTGGTATCATTATATTGATCATGAGCACGTTGTCATGAGATTTTAATATGGCACGGATGTTGGGCACCCGCCAAAATTCATGTTTCCCGGGCTATGGCTTGATAAAGCATATACTGATGTGGTGAGGCCTGGTGACCCGGTTAAAGTGTTGTTGAGAAATTATATTGGTAAATGCTTTAAGATTTGCATTTTGATTTGAATACTCGTACTCGTGTTGTTACGTTTTATTCGTTGCTAATCTGTATTTGTTGAGCATAATTCCTGTCGTATTGTGTACTTCCCCATATTTTCTTTTAGTTGACAGGTTAGCGTGGATTGAGCGCTATGGACCAATTGGGATGATTTTAGCGTGGAGTATTTGAGAAGAATTGTATTTATTTGATGTATAGAGCTTTGGAGATTTGTATTTTTTATTCGAGTTAGATAGTTCTAATTTTTATTCGAGAGACTAGTTCTATTTAAAGAATTGAAATTAGTGGATTTATATTATTGTGGGTTTATTTAGATGCTCTATACCTTGTCACTTGTGGATTTGGATTTCTTTTATCGCATTGGCGCTCCGTTCGCTCTCCCCGGGCGGGCTGGGTGTTACAAATGGTATCAAAGCTTAGGTGTACGGTAACCATCGGGGCTTGGGTTTTGGGTTCATTGCGTGGTTAGCAATTTTTGGAGACAAAAATTTTTAGGTGATATTCGTGTTAGGCATCTAGATTAGATGGGAGGAAATTATTTTTGGAGACGAGATTAATTTTGGAAATGTGATTTATTTTTGGAGTAAGTGGCCTAATTTTGAGAGTTAGGCATTCAGCGAATTTCGAGGGCGAAATTCCATTGTTAGTGGAGAAGTGTAACACCCCGCGTAATTTTGGGCTATTTTAATTAATTTCTGGAAAATTGAGGAAAATAAAGTTTTTAATAAAATTATTTTTATTGCTCGAATATGTTGGTTATTATTTTTAAAGGCGATAATTTCAAGCGGTTTCGAAATCGGAGTTAAAACGGATTTTAAAATGTTTTTAACTCTTGGAATTCTAAGTCCGTGACCATTAAGTAATTTTCAAGAGTTGTTTTGACTTCCAACTCTTAATTTCTTTGCCTTATTTAAAGAAGTCTTTTGGATTCCAACTCTTCATTTCTTTGCATTACAAAAGGAAGTCGTGGACAACCCTTTTAACCTACTTTTGGCACAAATTTTGGCAGTAAATATATTTTATATTCCTCTTCTTTTTATATACACATTGGCCCTTGAGATTTGTGAGTTCAAACCTTAGATTAGAGGTGCTCTTGGGGCCATTTTTGAGGATGTTCTTAGAGGGGATTGTGTAGATCTTTTGAGTTGATCTTGAGGATGTGATCGTTGGTTTCTCATCATAATTTGAATTATGGAGTTTTACACAATATGCTCCTTAAATCTCGCGAGTGTCATTCTCTTTGAATTCTTGTTTAATTGAACTCATATTTGAATTGATAAATTCAATGAAATCTGAAAAATAATTGTTGAAATTATTTTGATTCATGTGGTATCATTATATTGTTGATGAGCACGTTGTCATGAGATTTTAATATGGCACGGATGTTGGGCACCCGCCAAAATTCCTGTTTCCCGGGCTATGGCTTGATAAAGCATATACGGATGTGGTGAGGCCTGGTGACCTGATTAAAGTGTTGTTGAGAAATTATATTGATAAATCCTTTGAGATTTGCATTTTGATTTGAATATTCGTACTCTTGTTGATACGTTTTATTCGTAGCTAATCCGTATTTGTTGAGCATAATTCCTGTCGTATTGTGTACTTCCCCATATTTTCTTTTAGTTGACAGGTTAGCGTGGATTGAGCGCTATGGACCAATTGGGATGATTTTAGCGTGGAGTATTTGAGAAGAATTGTATTTATTTGATGTATAGAGCTTCGGAGATTTGTATTTTTTATTCGAGTTAGATAGTTGTAATTTTTATTCGAGAGATTAGTTGTATTTGAAGAATTGAAATTAGTGGATTTATATTATTGTGGGTTTATTTAGATGCTCTATACCTTGTCACTTGTGGATTTGGATTTCTTTTTTAGCATTAGCACTCCGTTCGCTCTCCCCGGGCGGGCGGGGTGTTACAAATGGTATCAAAGCTTAGGTATACGACAACCCTCGGGGCTTGGGTTTTGGGTTCATTGCGTGGTTAGCAATTTTTGGAGACAAAAAATTTTAGTTGATATTCGTGTTAGGCATCTAGATTAGATGTGAGGAAATTATTTTTGGAGACGAGATTAATTTTGGAGATGTGATTTAATTTTGGAGTTAGTGGCCTAATTTTGAGAGTTAGGCATTCAGCGAATTTCGAGGGCGAAATTCCATTGTTAGTGGAGAAGTGTAACAACCCGCGTAATTTTGGGCTATTTTAATTAATTTCTGGAAAATGGAGGAAAATAAAGTTTTTCATAAAATTATTTTTATTGCTCGAATATGTTGGTTATTATTTTTAAAGGCGATAATTTCAAGCGGTTTCGAAATCGGAGTTAAAACGGATTTCAAAATGATTTTTAAATGTTTTTAACTCTTGGAATTCTAAGTCGGTGACCATTAAGTAATTTTCAAGAGTTGTTTTGACTTCCAACTCTTCATTTCTTTGTCTTATTTAAAGAAGTCTTTTGGATTCCAACTCTTCATTTCTTTGCATTACAAAAGGAAGTCGTGGACAACCCTTTTAACCTACTTTTGGCACAAATTTGGGCAGTAAATATATTTTATATTCCTCTTCTTTTTATATACACATTGGCCCTTGAGATTTGTGAGTTCAAACCTTAGATTACAGGTGTTCTAGGGGCCATTTTTGAGGATGTTCTTGGACGGGATTTTGTAGATATTTTTATTTGATCTTGAGGATGTGATCGTTGGTTTCTCAACATGGTTTGAATTATGGAGTTTTACACAATATGCTCCTTAAATCTCGCGAGTGTCATTCTCTTTGAATTCTTGTTTAATTGAACTCATATTTGAATTGATAAATTCAATGAAATCTGAAAAATAATTGTTGAAATTATTTTGATTCATGTGGTATCATTATATTGTTGATGAGCACGTTGTCATGAGATTTTAATATGGCACGGATGTTGGGCACCCGCCAAAATTCCTGTTTCCCGGGCTATGACTTGATAAAGCATATACGGATGTGGTGAGGCCTGGTGACCCGGTTAAAGTGTTGTTGAGATATTATATTGATAAATGCTTTAAGATTTTCATTTTGATTTGAATATTCGTACTCGTGTTGTTACGTTTTATTCGTTGCTAATCTGTATTTGTTGAGCATAATTCCTGTCGTATTGTGTACTTCCCCATATTTTCTTTTAGTTGACAGGTTAGCGTGGATTGAGCGCTATGGACCAATTGGGATGATTTTAGCGTGGAGTATTTGAGAAGAATTTTATTTATTTGATGTATAGAGCTTTGGAGATTTGTATTTTTTATTCGAGTTAGATAGTTGTAATTTTTATTCGAGAGAGTAGTCGTATTCGAAGAATTGAAATTAGTGGATTTATATTATTGTGGGTTTATTTAGATGCTCTATACCTTGTCACTTGTGGATTTGGATTTCTTTTATCGCATTAGCGCTCCGTTCGCTCTCCCCGGGCGGGCTGGGTGTTACAAATGGTATCAAAGCTTAGGTATACGGTAACCCTCAGGGCTTGGGTTTTGGGTTCATTGCGTGGTTAGCAATTTTTGGAGACAAAATTTTTTAGGTGATATTCATGTTAGGCACCTAGATTTGATGTGAGGAAATTATTTTTGAAGACGAGATTAATTTTGAAGATGTGATTTATTTTTGGAGTTAGTGGCCTAATTTTGAGAGTTAGGCATTCAGCGAATTTCGAGGGCGAAATTCCATTGTTAGTGGAGAAGTGTAACAACCCGCGTAATTTTGGGCTATTTTAATTAATTTCTGGAAAATGGAGGAAAATAAAGTTTTTCATAAAATTATTTTTATTGCTCGAATATGTTGGTTATTATTTTTAAAGGCGATAATTACAAGCGATTTCGAAATCGGAGTTAAAACGGATTTTAAAATGATTTTTAAATGTTTTTAACTCTTGGAATTCTAAGTCGGTGACCATTAAGTAATTTTCAAGAGTTGTTTTGACTTCCAACTCTTCATTTCTTTGCCTTATTTAAAGAAGTCTTTTGGATTCCAACTCTTCATTTCTTTACATTACAAAAGGAAGTCGTGGACATCCATTTTAACCTACTTTTGGCACAAATTTTGGCAGTAAATATATTTTAAATTCCTCTTCTTTTTATATACACATTGGCCCTTGAGATTTGTGAGTTCAAACCTTAGATTAGAGGTGTTCTTTGGGCCATTTTTGAGGATGTTCTTGGAGGGGATTTTGTAGATCTTTTGAGTTGATCTTGAGGATGTGATCGTTGGTTTCTCATCATGGTTTGAATTATGGGGTTTTACACAATATGCTCCTTAAATCTCGCGAGTGTCATTCTCTTTGAATTCTTGTGTAATTCAACTCATATTTGAATTGATAAATTCTATGAAATCTGAAAAATAATTGTTGAAATTATTTTGATTCATGTGGTATCATTATATTGATCATGAGCATGTTGTCATGAGATTTTAATATGGCACGGATGTTGGGCACCCGCCAAAATTCCTGTTTCCCGGGCTATGGCTTGATAAAGCATATACTGATGTGGTGAGGCCTGGTGACCCGGTTAAAGTGTTGTTGAGAAATTATATTGATAAATGCTTTGAGACTTGCATTTTGATTCGAATATTCGTACTTGTGTTGTTACGTTTTATTCGTTGCTAATCCGTATTTGTTGAGCATAATTCCTGTCGTATTGTGTACTTCCCCCTATTTTCTTTTAGTTGACAGGTTAGCGTGGATTGAGCGTTATGGACCAATTGGGATGATTTTAGTGTGGAATATTTGAGAAGAATTGTATTTATTTGATGTATAGAGCTTTGGAGATTTGTATTTTTTATTCGAGTTAGATAGATCTAATTTTTTTTCGAGAGACTAGTTCTATTTGAAGAATTGAAATTAGTGGATTTATATTATTGTGGGTTTATTTAGATGCTCTATACCTTGTCACTTGTGGATTTGGATTTCTTTTATCGCATTAGCGCTCCGTTCGCTCTCCCCGGACGGGCGGGGTGTTACAAATGGTATCAAAGCTTAGGTATACGACAACCCTCGGGGCTTGGGTTTTGGGTTCATTGCGTGGTTAGCAATTTTTGGAGAAAAAATTTTGTAGGCGATATTCATGTTAGGCATCTAGATTAGATGTGAGGAAATTATTTTTGGAGACGAGACTAATTTTGGAGATGTGATTTATTTTTGGAGTTAGTGGCCTAATTTTGAGAGTTAGGCATTCAGCGAATTTCGAGGGCGAAATTCCATTGTTAGTGGAGAAGTGTAACAACCCGCGTAATTTTGGGCTATTTTAATTAATTTCGAGAAAATGGAGGAAAATAAAGTTTTTCATAAAATTATTTTTATTGCTCGAATATGTTGGTTATTATTTTTAAAGGCGATAATTTCAAGCGATTTCGAAATCGGAGTTAAAACGGATTTTAAAATGATTTTTAAATATTTTTAACTCTTGGAATTCTAAGTCGATGACCATTAAGTAATTTTGAAGAGTTGTTTTGACTTCCAACTCTTCATTTCTTTGCCTTATTTAAAGAAGTCTTTTGGATTCCAACTCTTCATTTCTTTGCATTACAAAAGTAAGTCGTGGACAACCCTTTTAACCTACTTTTGGCACAAATTTTGGCAGTAAATATATTTTATATTCCTCTTCTTTTTATATACACATTGGACCTTGAGATTTGTGAGTTCAAACCTTATATTAGAGGTGTTCTTGGGGCCATTTTTGAGGATGTTCTTGGAGGGGATTTTGAAGATCTTTTGAGTTGATCTTGAGGATGTGATCGTTGGTTTCTCATCATGGTTTGAATTATGGGGTTTTACACAATATGCTCCATAAATCTCGCGAGTGTCATTATCTTTGAATTCTTGTTTAATTGAACTCATATTTGAATTGATAAATTCAATGAAATCTGAAAAATAATTGTTGAAATTATTTTGATTCATGTGGTATCACTATATTGTTGATGAGCACATTGTCATGAGATTTTAATATGGCAGGGATGTTGGGCACCCGCCAAAATTCCTGTTTCCCGGGCTATGGCTTGATAAAGCATATACGGATGTGGTGAGGCCTGGTGACCCGGTTAAAGTGTTGTTGAGAAATTATATTGGTAAATGCTTTAAGATTTGCATTTTGATTTGAATATTCGTACTCGTGTTGTTACGTTTTATTCGTTGCTAATCTGTATTTGTTGAGCATAATTCCTGTCGTATTGTGTACTTCCCCATATTTTCTTTTAGTTGACAGGTTAGCGTGGATTGAGCAATGATTTTAGCGTGGAGTATTTGAGAAGAATTGTATTTATTTGATGTATAGAGCTTTGGAGATTTGTATTTTTTATTCGAGTTAGATAGTTGTAATTTTTATTCGAGAGAGTAGTCGTATTCGAAGAATTGAAATTAGTGGATTTATATTATTGTGGGTTTATTTAGATGCTCTATACCTTGTCACTTGTGGATTTGGATTTCTTTTATCGCATTAGCGCTCCGTTCGCTCTCCCCGGGCGGGCTGGGTGTTACAAATGGTATCAAAGCTTAGGTATACGGTAACCCTCGGGGCTTGGGTTTTGGGTTCATTGCGTGGTTAGCAATTTTTGGAGACAAAATTTTTTAGGTGATATTCATGTTAGGCACCTAGATTTGATGTGAGGAAATTATTTTTGAAGTCGAGATTAATTTTGGAGATGTGATTTATTTTTGGAGTTAGTGGCCTAATTTTGAGAGTTAGGCATTCAGCGAATTTCGAGGGCGAAATTCCATTGTTAGTGGAGAAGTGTAACAACCCGCGTAATTTTGGCCTATTTTAATTAATTTCGGGAAAATGGAGGAAAATAAAGTTTTTCATAAAATTATTTTTATTGCTCGAATATGTTGGTTATTATTTTTAAAGGCGATAATTTCAAGCGATTTCGAAATCGGAGTTAAAACGGATTTTAAAATGATTTTTAAATATTTTTAACTCTTGGAATTCTAAGTCGATGACTATTAAGTAATTTTCAAGAGTTGTTTTGACTTCCAACTCTTCATTTCATTTCCTTATTTAAAGAAGTCTTTTGGATTCCAACTCTTCATTTCTTTGCATTACAAAAGGAAGTCGTGGACAACCCTTTTAACCTACTTTTGGCACAAATTTTTGAAGTAAATATATTTTATATTCCTCTTCTTTTTATATACACATTGGACCTTGAGATTTGTGAGTTCAAACCTTATATTAGAGGTGTTCTTGGGGCCATTTTTGAGGATGTTCTTGGAGGGGATTTTGTAGATCTTTTGAGTTGATCTTGAGGATGTGATCGTTGGTTTCTCATCATGGTTTGAATTATGGGGTTTTACACAATATGCTCCATAAATCTCGCGAGTGTCATTCTCTTTGAATTCTTGTTTAATTGAACTCATATTTGAATTGATAAATTCAATGAAATCTGAAAAATAATTGTTGAAATTATTTTGATTCATGTGGTATCACTATATTGTTGATGAGCACGTTGTCATGAGATTTTAATATGGCAGGGATGTTGGGCACCCGCCAAAATTCCTGTTTCCCGGGCTATGGCTTGATAAAGCATATACGGATGTGGTGAGGCCTGGTGACCCGGTTAAAGTGTTGTTGAGAAATTATTTTGGTAAATGCTTTAAGATTTGCATTTTGATTTGAATATTCGTACTCGTGTTCTTACGTTTTATTCGTTGCTAATCTGTATTTGTTGAGCATAATTCCTGTCGTATTGTGTACTTCCCCATATTTTCTTATAGTTGACAGGTTAGCGTGGATTGAGCGCTATGGACCAATTGGGATGATTTTAGCGTGGAGTATTTGAGAAGAATTGTATTTATTTGATGTATAGAGCTTTGGAGATTTGTATTTTTTATTCGAGTTAGATAGTTGTAATTTTTATTCGAGAGATTAGTTGTATTTGAAGAATCGAAATTAGTGGATTTATATTATTGTGGGTTTATTTAGATGCTCTATACCTTGTCACTTGTGGATTTGGATTTCTTTTATCGCATTAGCGCTCCGTTCGCTCTCCCCGGGCGGGCGGGGTGTTACAAATGGTATCAAAGCTTAGGTATACGACAACCCTCGGGGCTTGGGTTTTGGGTTCATTGCGTGGTTAGCAATTTTTGGAGACAAAATTTTGTAGGTGATATTCGTATTAGGCATCTAGATTAGATGTGAGGAAATTATTTTTGGAGACGAGATTAATTTTGGAGATGTGATTTATTTTTGGAGTAAGTGGCCTAATTTTGAGAGTTTGGCATTCAGCGAATTTCGAGGGCGAAATTCCATTGTTAGTGGAGAAGTGTAACACCCCGCGTAATTTTGGGCTATTTTAATTAATTTCTGGAAAATGGAGGAAAATAAAGTTTTTCATAAAATTATTTTTATTGCTCGAATATGTTGGTTATTATTTTTAAAGGCGATAATTTCAAGCGGTTTCGAAATCGGAGTTAAAACGGATTTTAAAATGTTTTTAACTCTTGGAATTCTAAGTCCGTGACCATTAAGTAATTTTCAAGAGTTGTTTTGACTTCCAACTCTTCATTTCTTTGCCTTATTTAAAGAAGTCTTTTGGATTCCAACTCTTCATTTCTTTGCATTACAAAAGGAAGTCGTGGACAACCCTTTTAACCTACTTTTGGCACAAATTTTGGCAGTAAATATATTTTATATTCCTCTTCTTTTTATATACACATTGGCCCTTGAGATTTGTGAGTTCAAACCTTAGATTAGAGGTGCTCTTGGCGCCATTTTTGAGGATGTTCTTAGAGGGGATTGTGTAGATCTTTTGAGTTGATCTTGAGCATGTGATCGTTGGTTTCTCATCATGGTTTGAATTATGGGGTTTTACACAATATGCTCCTTAAATCTCGCGAGTGTCATTCTCTTTGAATTCTTGTTTAATTGAACTCATATTTGAATTGATAAATTCAATGAAATCTGAAAAATAAGTGTTGAAATTATTTTGATTCATGTGGTATCATTATATTGTTGATGAGCACGTTGTCATGAGATTTCAATATGGCACGAATGTTGGGCACCCGCCAAAATTCCTGTTTCCCGGGCTATGGCTTGATAAAGCATATACGGATGTGGTGAGGCCTGGTGACCCGATTAAAGTGTTGTTGAGAAATTATATTGATAAATGCTTTGAGATTTGCATTTTGATTTGAATATTCGTACTCTTGTTGATACGTTTTATTCGTAGCTAATCCGTATTTGTTGAGCATAATTCCTGTCGTATTGTGTACTTCCCCATATTTTCTTTTAGTTGACAGGTTAGCGTGGATTGAGCGCTATGGACCAATTGGGATGATTTTAGCGTGGAGTATTTGAGAAGAATTGTATTTATTTGATGTATAGAGCTTCGGAGATTTGTATTTTTTATTCGAGTTAGATAGTTGTAATTTTTATTCGAGAGATTAGTTGTATTTGAAGAATTGAAATTAGTGGATTTATATTATTGTGGGTTTATTTAGATGCTCTATACCTTGTCACTTGTGGATTTGGATTTCTTTTTTCGCATTAGCGCTCCGTTCGCTCTCCCCGGGCGGGCGGGGTGTTATAAATGGTATCAAAGCTTAGGTATACGACAACCCTCGGGGCTTGGGTTTTGGGTTCATTGCGTGGTTAGCAATTTTTGGAGACAAAAAATTTTAGGTGATATTCGTGTTAGGCATCTAGATTAGATGTGAGGAAATTATTTTTGGAGACGAGATTTATTTTGGAGATGTGATTTATTTTTGGAGTTAGTGGCCTAATTTTGAGAGTTAGGCATTCAACGAATTTTGAGGGCGAAATTCCATTGTTAGTGGAGAAGTGTAACAACCCGCGTAATTTTGGGCTATTTTAATTAATTTCTGGAAAATGGAGGAAAATAAAGTTTTTCATAAAATTAATTTTATTGCTCGAATATGTTGGTTATTATTTTTAAAGGCGATAATTTCAAGCGGTTTCGAAATCGGAGTTAAAACGGATTTCAAAATGATTTTTAAATGTTTTTAACT
This sequence comes from Sambucus nigra, assembly GCA_949130495.1. Taxonomy (NCBI): domain Eukaryota; kingdom Viridiplantae; phylum Streptophyta; class Magnoliopsida; order Dipsacales; family Adoxaceae; genus Sambucus; species Sambucus nigra. Next base: position 509,839,551 of record OX422212.1, read on the forward strand.
CTTGGAATTCTAAGTCGGTGACCATTAAGTAATTTTCAAGAGTTGTTTTGACTTCCAACTCTTCATTTCTTTGTCTTATTTAAAGAAGTCTTTTGGATTCCAACTCTTCATTTCTTTGAATTACAAAAGGAAGTCGTGGACAACCCTTTTAACCTACTTTTGGCACAAATTTTGGCAGTAAATATATTTTATATTCCTCTTCTTTTTATATACACATTGACCCTTGAGATTTGTGAGTTCAAACCTTAGATTAGAGGTGTTCTTGGGGCCATTTTTGAGGATGTTCTTGGAGGGGATTTTGTAGATCTTTTGAGTTGATCTTGAGGATGTGATCGTTGGTTTCTCATCATGGTTTGAATTATGGGGTTTTACACAATATGCTCCTTAAATCTCACGAGTGTCATTCTCTTTGAATTCTTGTTTAATTGAACTCTTATTTGAATTGATAAATTCAATGAAATCTGAAAAATAATTGTTGAAATTATTTTGATTCATGTGGTATCATTATATTGTTGATGAGCACGTTGTCATGAGATTTTAATATGGCACGGATGTTGGGCACCCGCCAAAATTCCTGTTTCCCGGGCTATGGCTTGATAAAGTATATACGGATGTGGTGAGGCCTGGTGACCCGGTTAAAGTGTTGTTGAGAAATTATATTGATAAATGCTTTGAGATTTGCATTTTTATTTGAATATTCGTACTCGTGTTGTTACGTTTTATTCGTTGCAAGTCCGTATTTGTTGAGCATAATTCCTGTCGTATTGTGTACTTCCCCATATTTTCTTTTAGTTGACAGGTTAGCGTGGATTGAGCGCTATGGACCAATTGGGATGATTTTAGCGTGGAGTATTTGAGAAGAATTGTATTTATTTGATGTATAGAGCTTTGGAGATTTGTATTTTTTATTCGAGTTAGATAGTTGTAATTTTTATTCGAGAGACTAGTTGTATTTGAAGAATTGAAATTAGTGGATTTATATTATTGTGGGTTTATTTAGATGCTCTATACCTTGTCACTTGTGGATTTGGATTTCTTTTATCGCATTAGCGCTCCGTTCGCTCTCCCTGGGCGGGAGGGGTGTTACAAATGGTATCAAAGCTTAGGTATGCGACAACCCTCGGGGCTTGGGTTTTGGGTTCATTGCGTGGTTAGCAATTTTTGGAGACAAAATTTTGTAGGTGATATTCGTATTAGGCATCTAGATTAGATGTGAGGAAATTATTTTTGGAGACGAGATTAATTTTGGAGATGTTATTTATTTTTGGAGTAAGTGGCCTAATTTTGAGAGTTAGGCATTCAGCGAATTTCGAGGGCGAAATTCCATTGTTAGTGGAGAAGTGTAACAACCCGCGTAATTTTGGGCTATTTTATTTAATTTCTGGAAAATGGAGGAAAATAAAGTTTTTCATAAAATTATTTTTATTGCTTGAATATGTTGATTATTATTTTTAAAGGCGATAATTTCAAGCGGTTTCGAAATCGGAGTTAAAACTGATTTCAAAATGATTTTTAAATGTTTTTAACTCTTGGAATTCTAAGTCGGTGACCATTAAGTAATTTTCAAGAGTTGTTTTGACTTCCAACTCTTCATTTCTTTGTCTTATTTAAAGAAGTCTTTTGGATTCCAACTCTTCATTTCTTTGCATTACAAAAGGAAGTCATGGACAACCCTTTTAACCTACTTTTGGCACAAATTTTGGCAGTAAATATATTTTATATTCCTCTTCTTTTTATATACACATTGGCCCTTGAGATTTGTGAGTTCAAACCTTAGATTAGAGGTGTTCTTGGGGCCATTTTTGAAGATGTTCTTGGAGGGGATTTTGTAGATCTTTTGAGTGGATCTTGAGGATGTGATCATTGGTTTCTCATGATGGTTTGAATTATGGGGTTTTACACAACATGCTCCTTAAATCTCGCGAGTGTCATTCTCTTTGAATTTTTGTTTAATTGAACTCATTTTTGAATTGATAAATTCATTGAAATCTGAAAAATAATTATTGAAATTATTTTGATTCATGTGATATCATTATATTGTTGATGAGCACGTTGTCATGAGATTTTAATATGGCACGGATGTTGGGCACCCGCCAAAATTCCTGTTTCCCGGGCTATGGCTTGATAAAGCATATACGGATGTGGTGAGGCCTGGTGACCCGGTTAAAGTGTTGTTGAAAAATTATATTGATAAATGCTTTGAGATTTGCATTTTGATTTGAATATTCGTACTCGTGTTGTTACGTTTTATTCGTTGCTAGTCCGTATTTGAAGAGCATAATTCATGTCGTATTGTGTACTTCCCCATATTTTCTTTTAGTTGACAGGTTAGCGTGGATTGAGCGCTATGGACCAATTGGGATGATTTTAGCATGGAGTATTTGAGAAGAATTGTATTTATTTAATGTATAGAGCTTTGGAGATTTGTATTTTTTATTCGAGTTATAATTTTTATTCGAGAGATTAGTTGTATTTGAAGAATTGAAATTAGTGGATTTATAATATTGTGTGTTTATTTAGATGCTCTATACCTTGTCACTTGTGGATTTGGAATTCTTTTATCGCATTAGCTCTCCGTTCGCTCTCCCCGGGTGGGCGGGGTGTTACAACTGGTATCAAAGCTTAGGTAAACGACAACCCTCGGGGCTTGGGTTTTGGGTTCGTTGCGTGGTTAGCAATTTTTGGAGACAAAATTTTGTAGCTGATATCCGTGTTAGGCATCTAGATTAGATGTGAGGAAATTAGTTTTGGAGACGAGATTAATTTTGGAGATGTGATTTATTTTTGGAGTTAGTGGCCTAATTTTGAGAGTTAGGCATTCCGCGAATTTCGAGGGCGAAATTCCATTGTTAGTGGAGAAGTGTAACAACCCGCGTAATTTTGGGCTATTTTAATTAATTTCTGGAAAATAGAGGAAAATAAAGTTTTTCATAAAATTATTTTTATTCCTCGAATATGTTGGTTATTATTTTTAAAGGCGATAATTTCAAGCGGTTTCGAAATCGGAGTTAAAACGGATTTTAAAATGATTTTTAAATGTTTTTAACTCTTGGAATTCTAAGTCAGTGACCATTAAGTAATTTTCAAGAGTTGTTTTGACTTCCAACTCTTCATTTCTTTGCATTACAAAAGGAAGTCGTGGACAACCCTTTTAACCTACTTTTGGCAAAAATTTTGGCAGTAAATATATTTTATATTCCTCTTCTTTTTATATAGACATTGGCCCTTGAGATTTGTGAGTTCAAACCTTAGATTAGAGGAGTTCTTGGGGCCATTTTTGAGGATGTTCTTGGAGGGGATTTTGTAGATCTTTTGAGTTGATCTTGAGGATGTGATCGTTGGTTTCTCATCATGGTTTGAATTATGGGGTTTCACACAATATGCTCCTTAAATCTCGCGAGTGTCATTCTCTTTGAATTCTTGTTTAATTGAATTCATATTTGAATTGATAAATTCAATGAAATCTGAAAAATAATTGTTGAAATTATTTTGATTCATGTGGTATCATTATATTGTTGATGAGCACGTTGTCATGAGATTTTAATATGGCACGGATGTTGGGCACCCGCCAAAATTCCTGTTTCCCTGGCTATGGCTTGATAAAGCATATACGGATGTGGTGAGGCCTGGTGACCCGGTTAAAGTGTTGTTGAGAAATTATATTGATAAATGCTTTGAGATTTGCATTTTGATTTGAATATTCGTACTCGTGTTGTTACGTTTTATTCGTTGCTAGTCCGTATTTGTTGAGCATAATTCCTGTCGTATTGTGTACTTCCCCATATTTTCTTTTAGCTGACAAGTTAGCGTGGATTGAGCGCTATGGACCAATTGGGATGATTTTAGCGTGGAGTATTTGAGAAGAATTGTATTTATTTGATGTATAGAGCTTTGGAGATTTTTATTTTTTATTCGAGTTAGATAGTTGTAATTTTTATTCGAGAGATTAGTTGTATTTGAAGAATCGAAATTAGTGGATTTATATTATTGTGGGTTTATTTAGATGCTCTATACCTTGTCACTTGTGGATTTGGATTTCTTTTATCGCATTAGCGCTCCGTTCGCTCTCCCCGGGCGGGCGGGGTGTTACAAATGGTATCAAAGCTTAGGTATACGACAACCCTCGGGGCTTGGGTTTTGGGTTCATTGCGTGGTTAGCAATTTTTGGAGACAAAATTTTGTAGGTGATATTCGTATTAGGCATCTAGATTAGATGTGAGGAAATTATTTTTGGAGACGAGATTAATTTTGGAGATGTGATTTATTTTTGGAGTTAGTGGCCTCATTTTGAGAGTTAGTCATTCAGCGAATTTCGAGGGCGAAATTCCATTGTTAGTGGGTAAGTGTAACAATCCGCGTAATTTTGGGCTATTTTAATTAATTTCTGGAAAATGGAGGAAAATAAAGTTTTTCATAAAATTATTTTTATTGCTCGAATATGTTGGTTATTATTTTTAAAGGCGATAATTTCAAGCGGTTTCGAAATCGGAGTTAAAACGGATTTTAAAATGATTTTTAAATGTTTTTAACTCTTGGAATTCTAAGTCGGTGACCATTAAGTAATTTTCAAGAGTTGTTTTGACTTCCAGCTCTTCATTTCTTTGCCTTATTTAAAGATTCTTTTGGATTCCAACTCTTCATTTCTTTCCATTACAAAAGGAAGTCGTGGACAACCCTTTTAACCTACTTTTGGCACAAATTTTGGCAGTAAATATATTTTATATTCCTCTTCTTTTTATATACACATTGGCCCTTGAGATTTTTGAGTTCAAACCTTAGATTAGAGGTGTTCTTGGGGCCATTTTTTAGGATGTTCTTGGAGGGGATTTTGTAGATCTTTTGAATGGATCTTGAGGATGTGATCGTTGGTTTCTCATGATGGTTTGAATTATGGGGTTTTACACAACATGCTCCTTAAATCTCGCGAGTGTCATTCTCTTTGAATTTTTGTTTAATTGAACTCATTTTTGAATTGATAAATTCATTGAAATTTGAAAAATAATTATTGAAATTATTTTGATTCATGTGGTATCATTATATTGTTGATGAGCACGTTGTCATGAGATTTTAATATGGCACGGATGTTGGGCACCCGCCAAAATTCCTGTTTCCCGGGCTATGGCTTGATAAAGCATATACGGATGTGGTGAGGCCTGGTGACCCGGTTAAAGTGTTGTTGAAAAATTATATTGATAAATGCTTTGAGATTTGCATTTTGATTTGAATATTCGTGCTCGTGTTGTTACATTTTATTCGTTGCTAGTCCGTATTTGATGAGCATAATTCATGTCGTATTGTGTACTTCCCCATATTTTCTTTTAGTTGGCAGGTTAGCGTGGATTGAGCGTTATGGACCAATTGGGATGATTTTAGCATGGAGTATTTGAGAAGAATTGTATTTATTTAATGTATAGAGCTTTGGAGATTATTATTTTTTATTCGAGTTATAATTTTTATTCGAGAGATTAGTTGTATTTGAAGAATTGAAATTAGTGGATTTATAATATTGTGTGTTTATTTAGATGCTCTATACCTTGTCACTTGTGGATTTGGATTTCTTTTATCGCATTAGCTCTCCGTTCGCTCTCCCCGGGCGGGCAGGGTGTTACAACTGGTATCAAAGCTTAGGTAAACGACAACCCTCGGGGCTTGGGTTTTGGGTTCGTTGCATGGTTAGCAATTTTTGGAGACAAAATTTTGTTGGTGATATTCGTGTTAGGCATCTAGATTAGATGTGAGGAAATTAGTTTTGGAGACGAGATTAATTTTGGAGATGTGATTTATTTTTGGAGTTAGTGGCCTAATTTTGAGAGTTAGGCATTCCGCGAATTTCGAGGGCGAAATTCCATTGTTAGTGGAGAAGTGTAACAACCCGCGTAATTTTGGGCTATTTTAATTAATTTCTGGAAAATAGAGGAAAATAAAGTTTTTCATAAAATTATTTTTATTGCTCGAATATGTTGGTTATTATTTTTAAAGGCGATAATTTCAAGCGGTTTCGAAATCGGAGTTAAAACGGATTTTAAAATGATTTTTAAATGTTTTTAACTCTTGGAATTCTAAGTCGGTGACCATTAAGTAATTTTCAAGAGTTGTTTTGACTTCCAACTCTTCATTTCTTTGCCTTATTTAAAGAAGTCTTTTGGATTCCAACTCTTCATTTCTTTGCATTACACAAGGAAGTCGTGGACAACCCTTTTAAGCTACTTTTGGCACAAATTTTGGCAGTAAATATATTTTATATTCCTCTTCTTTTTATACAGACATTGGCCCTTGAGATTTGTGAGTTCAAACCTTAGATTAGAGGAGTTCTTGGGGCCATTTTTGAGGATGTTCTTGGAGGGGATTTTGTAGATCTTTTGAGTTGATCTTGAGGATGTGATCGTTGGTTTCTCATCATGGTTTGAATTATGGGGTTTCACACAATATGCTCCTTAAATCTCGCGAGTGTCATTCTCTTTGAATTCTTGTTTAATTGAATTCATATTTGAATTGATAAATTCAATGAAATCTGAAAAATAATTGTTGAAATTATTTTGATTCATGTGGTATCATTATATTGTTGATGAGCACGTTGTCATGAGATTTTAATATGGCACGGATGTTGGGCACCCGCCAAAATTCCTGTTTCCCGGGCTATGGCTTGATAAAGCATATACGGATGTGGTGAGGCCTGGTGACCCGGTTAAAGTGTTGTTGAGAAATTATATTGATAAATGCTTTGAGATTTGCATTTTGATTTGAATATTCGTACTCGTGTTGTTACGTTTTATTCGTTGCTAGTCCGTATTTGTTGAGCATAATTCCTGTCGTATTGTGTACTTCCCCATATTTTCTTTTAGTTGACAAGTTAGCGTGGATTGAGCGCTATGGACCAATTGGGATGATTTTAGCGTGGAGTATTTGAGAAGAATTGTATTTATTTGATGTATAGAGCTTTGGAGATTTTTATTTTTTATTCGAGTTAGATAGTTGTAATTTTTATTCGAGAGATTAGTTGTATTTGAAGAATCGAAATTAGTGAATTTATATTATTGTGGGTTTATTTAGATGCTCTATACCTTGTCACTTGTGGATTTGGATTTCTTTTATCGCATTAGCGCTCCGTTCGCTCTCCCCGGGCGGGCGGGGTGTTACAAATGGTATCAAAGCTTAGGTATACGACAACCCTCGGGGCTTGGGTTTTGGGTTCATTGCGTGGTTAGCAATTTTTGGAGACAAAATTTTGTAGGTGATATTCGTATTAGACATCTAGATTAGATGTGAGGAAATTATTTTTGGAGACGAGATTAATTTTGGAGATGTGATTTATTTTTGGAGTTAGTGGCCTCATTTTGAGAGTTAGGCATTCAGCGAATTTCGAGGGCGAAATTCCATTGTTAGTGGGTAAGTGTAACAACCCGCGTAATTTTGGGCTATTTTAATTAATTTCTGGAAAATGGAGGAAAATAATGTTTTTCATAAAATTATTTTTATTGCTCGAATATGTTGGTTATTATTTTTAAAGGCGATAATTTCAAGCGGTTTCGAAATCGGAGTTAAAACGGATTTTAAAATGATTTTTAAATGTTTTTAACTCTTGGAATTCTAAGTCGGTGACCATTAAGTAATTTTCAAGAGTTGTTTTGACTTCCAGCTCTTCATTTCTTTGCCTTATTTAAAGATTCTTTTGGATTCCAACTCTTCATTTCTTTCCATTACAAAAGGAAGTCGTGGACAACCCTTTTAACCTACTTTTGGCACAAATTTTGGCAGTAAATATATTTTATATTCCTCTTCTTTTTATATACACATTGGCCCATGAGATTTGTGAGTTCAAACCTTAGATTAGAGGTGTTCTTGGGGCCATTTTTGAGGATGTTCTTGGAGGGGATTTTGTAGATCTTTTGAATGGATCTTGAGGATGTGATCGTTGGTTTCTCATGATGGTTTGAATTATGGGGTTTTACACAACATGCTCCTTAAATCTCGCGAGTGTCATTCTCTTTGAATTTTTGTTTAATTGAACTCATTTTTGAATTGATAAATTCATTGAAATCTGAAAAATAATTATTGAAATTATTTTGATTCATGTGGTATCATTATATTGTTGATGAGCACGTTGTCATGAGATTTTAATATGGCACGGATGTTGGGCACCCGCCAAAATTCCTGTTTCCCGGGCTATGGCTTGATAAAGCATATACGGATGTGGTGAGGCCTGGTGACCCGGTTAAAGTGTTGTTGAAAAATTATATTGATAAATGCTTTGAGATTTGCATTTTGATTTGAATATTCGTGCTCGTGTTGTTACGTTTTATTCGTTGCTAGTCCGTATTTGATGAGCATAATTCATGTCGTATTGTGTACTTCCCCATATTTTCTTTTAGTTGGCAGGTTAGCGTGGATTGAGCGCTATGGACCAATTGGGATGATTTTAGCATGGAGTATTTGAGAAGAATTGTATTTATTTAATGTATAGAGCTTTGGAGATTTGTATTTTTTATTCGAGTTATAATTTTTATTCGAGAGATTAGTTGTATTTGAAGAATTGAAATTAGTGGATTTATAATATTGTGTGTTTATTTAGATGCTCTATACCTTGTCACTTGTGGATTTGGATTTCTTTTATCGCATTAGCTCTCCGTTCGCTCTCCCCGGGCGGGCGGGGTGTTACAACTGGTATCAAAGCTTAGGTAAACGACAACCCTCGGGGCTTGGGTTTTGGGTTCGTTGCGTGGTTAGCAATTTTTGGAGACAAAATTTTGTTGGTGATATTCGTGTTAGGCATCTAGATTAGATGTGAGGAAATTAGTTTTGGAGACGAGATTAATTTTGGAGATGTGATTTATTTTTGGAGTTAGTGGCCTAATTTTGAGAGTTAGGCATTCCGCGAATTTCGAGGGCGAAATTCCATTGTTAGTGGAGAAGTGTAACAACCCGCGTAATTTTGGGCTATTTTAATTAATTTCTGGAAAATAGAGGAAAATAAAGTTTTTCATAAAATTATTTTTATTGCTCGAATATGTTGGTTATTATTTTTAAAGGCGATAATTTCATGCGGTTTCGAAATCGGAGTTAAAACGGATTTTAAAATGATTTTTAAATGTTTTTAACTATTGGAATTCTAAGTCGGTGACCATTAAGTAAGTTTCAAGAGTTGTTTTGACTTCCAACTCTTCATTTCTTTGCCTTATTTAAAGAAGTCTTTTGGATTCCAACTCTTCATTTCTTTGCATTACAAAAGGAAGTCGTGGACAACCCTTTTAACCTACTTTTGGCACAAATTTTGGCAGTAAATATATTTTATATTCCTCTTCTTTTTATATACACATTGGCCCTTGAGATTTGTGAGTTCAAACCTTTGATTAGAGGAGTTCTTGGGGCCATTTTTGAGGATGTTCTTGGAGGGGATTTTGTAGATCTTTGGAGTTGATCTTGAGGATGTGATCGTTGGTTTCTCATCATGGTTTGAATTATGGGGTTTTACACAATATGCTCCTTAAATCTCGCGAGTGTCATTCTCTTTGAATTCTTGTTTAATTGAACTCATATTTGAATTGATAAATTCAATGAAATCTGAAAAATAATTGTTGAAATTATTTTGATTCATGTGGTATCATTATATTGTTGATGAGCACGTTGTCATGAGATTTTAATATGGCACGGATGTTGGGCACCCGCCAAAATTCCTGTTTCCCGGGCTATGGCTTGATAAAGCATATACGGATGTGGTGAGGCCTGGTGACCCGGTTAAAGTGTTGTTGAGAAATTATATTGATAAATGCTTTGAGATTTGCATTTTGATTTGAATATTCGTACTCGTGTTGTTACGTTTTATTCGTTGCTAGTCCGTATTTGTTGAGCATAATTCCTGTCGTATTGTGTACTTCCCCATATTTTCTTTTAGTTGACAAGTTAGCGTGGATTGAGCGCTATGGACCAATTGGGATGATTTTAGCGTGGAGTATTTGAGAAGAATTGTATTTATTTGATGTATAAAGCTTTGGAGATTTGTATTTTTTATTCGAGTTAGATAGTTGTAATTTTTATTCGAGAGATTAGTTGTATTTGAAGAATCGAAATTAGTGGATTTATCGTATTGTGGGTTTATTTAGATGCTCTATACCTTGTCACTTGTGGATTTGGATTTCTTTTATCACATTAGCGCTCCGTTCGCTCTTCCCGGGCGGGCGGGGTGTTACAAATGGTATCAAAGCTTAGGTATACGACAACCCTCGGGGCTTGGGTTTTGGGTTCATTGCGTGGTTAGCAATTTTTGGAGACAAAATTTTGTAGGTGATATTCATGTTAGGCATCTAGATTAGATGTGAGGAAATTATTTTTGGAGACGAGATTAATTTTGGAGATGTGATTTATTTTTGGAGTTAGTGTCCTAATTTTGAGAGTTAGGCATTCAGCGAATTTCGAGGGCGAAATTCCATTGTTAGTGGGTAAGTGTAACAACCCGCGTAATTTTGGGCTATTTTAATTAATTTCTGGAAAATGGAGGAAAATAATGTTTTTCATAAAATTATTTTTATTGCTCGAATATGTTGGTTATTATTTTTAAAGGCGTTAATTTCAAGCGGTTTCGAAATCGGAGTTAAAACGGATTTTAAAATGATTTTTAAATGTTTTTAACTCTTGGAATTCTAAGTCGGTGACCATTAAGTAATTTTCAAGAGTTGTTTTGACTTCCAACTCTTCATTTCTTTGCCTTATTTAAAAAAGTCTTTTGGATTCCAAATCTTCATTTCTTTCCACTACAAAAGGAAGTCGTGGACAACCCTTTTAACCTACTTTTGGCACAAATTTTGGCAGTAAATATATTTTATATTCCTCTTCTTTTTATATACACATTGGCCCTTGAGATTTTTGAGTTCAAACCTTAGATTAGAGGTGTTCTTGGGGCCATTTTTGAGGATGTTCTTGGAGGGAATTTTGTAGATCTTTTGAGTTGATCTTGAGGATGTGATCGTTGGTTTCTCATCATGGTTTGAATTATGGGGTTTTACACAATATGCTCCTTAAATCTCGCGAGTGTCATTCTCTTTGAATTCTTGTTTAATTGAACTCATATTTGAATTGATAAATTCAATGAAATCTGAAAAATAATTGTTGAAATTATTTTGATTCATGTGGTATCATTATATTGTTGATGAGCACGTTGTCATGAGATTTTAATATGGCACGGATGTTGGGCACCCACCAAAATTCCTGTTTCCCGAGCTATGGCTTGATAAAGCATATACGGATGTGGTGAGGCCTGGTGACCCGGTTAAAGTGTTGTTGAGAAATTATATTGATAAATTCTTTGAGATTTGCTTTTTGATTTGAATATTTGTACTCGTGTTGTTACGTTTTATTCGTTGCTAATCCGTATTTGTTGAGCATAATTCTTGTCGTATTGTGTACTTCCCCATATGTTCTTTTAGTTGATAGGTTAGCGTGGATTGAGCACTATGGACCAATTAGGATGATTTTAGCGTGGAGTATTTGAGAAGAATTGTATTTATTTGATGTATAGAGCTTTGGATATTTGTATTTTTTATTCGAGAGAGTAGTTGTATTTGAAGAATTGAGATTAGTGGATTTATATTATTGTGGGTTTATTTAGATGCTCTATACCTTGTCACTTGTGGATTTGGATTTGTTTTATCGCATTAGCGCTCCGTTCGCTCTCCCCGGGCGGGCGGGGTGTTTCATGTTATACCAATTTTTTAAACTAATAAGTTTTAATCATACCAATAAACCTGATGGTTTTTATAATTCAATAACATATCAAATAAGTTAAGTTTGTGATCAAGGAAGAAATAAGTAGTCGGAAAAACTAATTCACAAAAAAATAAATTTAACCAAGTGGGTATTGAATACTTAGTGCAGAGAATCATATTTTGTTCTATATAACTTTTGCCGGCAGGGCCTCACTATTTGAGAAACTTTAAGATAATTAAAAAGGAGTGCGGTTGTAATTATTTAATGAAATTAATTAGAATTAAATGGAAAAGGAAAGAATTTACTAGGCAAAATTTGGGATATTCATATTTGTTTTTGGAAGACAATTTAATTATTTGCCTTGGGTCCCTAGTATAGTCCATATACCAAGTAGCAAACACAAAAACTTTGAGAAAACCCAAATTGGACCAATCTCACTTCATGTACCTAATATATAGGTCAAGGGAAGGGGTTTTTCACACCTCGCAAAATCCAACAGATGGGGTGGCCAGCCACCGCCGCCGAACTATGCCGGGCATGAACTAAATAAATACCATTCTTAGCATGAGAAAGATATGAGACATAAATAAATCAGTCCATAAGATAAATAATTGAATTAATCCCAAATGATCATAAACAACTAAGCGATAAAAGATCCATCACATGCTAACTCCGAATAAATCCAATCTCCAAAAACGATTAAATAAATTCTTAATAATAAAGATCTTAATAATCCAACAGAAATCCTGTAAACAACTTTGGAACTGAATGGCCCAATAAAACTCCAATTAAGTCTCATAAATAAATACGACTGGAAAGGAAAGTCTAACTAAACTATGCCATAAAAATAAATAAATCCAGCTGCATCTCCAAATGATAACTTCGATAATCCTATGCAGCTTCTCCAAATCATATCGTGAAAAAGTTAGTCAAGGTATGGGTCAGAGCCAAAGCCCCGAGCAAGAATACACACTACTCCCCTCAAATAGGATCCTTGAATCCAGAGAGTAGTATTATACGCAATAAATATCACAATAGAGTATTTTAAATTAGACGAGATAATTAAACGTGATAAATATAAATCACTAACTACCCGAAGGAATTTACCATTTAAAAAGGCACACCAATATGATTTTTAATTCCCAAGTCCCACGATGTTAATTAAATTAACCAACGTTTCTTATATCCTCAATTTATTATGGCGGTCCTCCCACCTCGGGTGATTTCTCTACCAAAATACACATCCCCTCGTCAAAACGCCGATTGGCCTCGCTCATCATGACGACAATATATTTTAATACCTATCTTATTATCTTAGGTATTAGTTCTCAATTCACAATTTCAAATTACACCACCCTTTTTATCGATGTGAGATCCTCAAAATACCCCTTAGTCCCATACCTAAGGGTCCCCAAGTTATCAATACGTCCTACCCTATGTAGAGGAGGATTTTCTAACATAAATCTCAACCTAGTCTCATACCCATACTAGCGTAATGACGATAAAGTAATAAAAATCAGCCCACCCCAACATGATAAAACCGTGATAATTTTACCCTCATTAGTCCCATTCCTAGAAGGCATTCTAAAATATAGGGAGAGCAATAATACCCAGCAACCCGTCGTCACAAAGATATTTAATAATACCAACACGTCACACAAATATGCATAATAAATCAATGTTCCAAACTACGCATGATAGTCCAATCCATTAAATATCAATTTAACTATCATAACGACAAAATATCTAATTAATCCCATTTAATTATTTTAACTTAAATATACTGCTATTTCATCGTTAATACAATAAACTTTCAATTTCATTATCTTTACATAAATTACATGAGTTATGCACACCCAAAAATCATTTTTTTTAAACTAGGGTTTTTCTACATGCAACCTACACCAATAAAACCCAAAATCACTCATGAATCCTACGTACTCAAAAGGTTATGAATATTATTCAGATTAAAAGATTTAACAAAAATAGCCCCATAGTTAGTGTCCACTTTCTCTAATTAAGTCACTATTATTTTTAAGAAAACATGTGATTAAGTGTTTAGGCACACTTAGAACGCATAATACTAAAGGAAAGAAATAGAGTATTCATGTTTGGGGAGATCGTGTGGAAAATATGATTAAAAAGTCGAATTCCTCTCGAAAAATTAGCAAAGAATTGTTCTTGAATCAATCTTGATTAAGCCCCAATTAAGTCTCCAAAAACTTGATTATGTTGGAGGTTGATGATTATGGTCGAGAGGAAAAATATTTGGAAGTGTTCTCTGGTGATAAACTAAAGAAAAATTTATTATGAGAAGTCCTCCTACGGATTATTAAGGTTACATAGGGATTAGGAGTCCTAATCCTAAACAAACTCTAATTATAAACAGCGTGCAACACACGATTTCTGTCGGGGTCGATCGATCGACTCCCTAGGTCGATCGATCGATCGAACATGTACGCCGCCACTTACCTTCTCCTTCGTTTAAAACCATTTAACTAAAAATCAATTTTTTTATTAGTCACGAACTAAATTCTTGACAAATGTTTTTCCTTTTTTTTTATTTTAAAGCGAAACTTAAATCTCTCATAATAACTTCATTTTAAATCCGATTTTGATTCCGCTTGAGTTTTATTCTTCTTAAATTATTACCAACATATTTAACAAATAAAAATTATTAAATCCAAAAATTCATTTTTCTCGAATATTTTAATTAATTAATTAAAATAATTAATAAAAACACGGGGTGTTACAGGGTTTAAGAAAAATTAATATTCATAAAGGTTAGAGAAGTAGAGAAAAAATACTATTCTCATTTTTATGAGGGGTGGGGAAATAAAAACATTATTTCTATCTTATTTCACTCAATTTTCATCTCTAAAAGGGCTTACACACATAACTTTCTTTGAAATGGATCATATACTACAATATTTAAGGTGTTTTTCACATATAATGAAGGAGTAAAGGTTATTAATAATCAACAACCTCTTCTTCACCAACCGTGTCTCTTATATTGGATCACCTATTAGATTCACAAAGGTATGGTGATCTAAACCTTAGATCCAAACCCTGGATCTAGTTCTAATTTTTTTTATATTTTGAAATAGGAAGAATAAAAGTCCTATGTATAACAAAATTTAGTGTCAATCCCCGTTAATTGGTATTAGAACCTCGGTTTAGGCTTTATCATATTTTGGAAGATCCCTTAAAAAGTCATTTTAGATATATACAAATATGTATATATCTACATCTAAAACTATGGTGTCATGGTCAACTAAATTTATTGTCAATCCCCTTTAATTTAACATATTTGTCCTATGGGAAACAAATTAGATGATCACCTTATTACACATATTAAAATTTGGTCTAATGGGTTTTATTTAATTAGTTATTTATTATTTTAAAAAAATTAAAATGGTCAGGCCGATTAATCTAATTCGCAAAAAATATTGGAATATTCTCTTTCATTTAATTCAGGAATTAGAATCGAATAAATTCTTTTTCAAAAATACCCTCAAGTTCAAAATATTAAGTGGGAAAGGGGTTTTAAAATAACCACGCAGTTTTCATTAGTGTTTTTAAGGTCATGTGGTAATTGCTCATTTTTATAACCTAAACTAGTATATTTGATTATCTTAACTTGAGTATCAAAATTGTAAGCAACTAACAAACGAGAGATGTAAATTATTGAAATACTAAACTAGAGAATATAGTAGAAGGATGAGAAAAAGAGAATAAGAGCCATATTTACTTGGTTCAACCCCAAGAGGTGCCTAAT